>OZ023222.1:19608279-20974172 GCA_964006125.1 Cryptus viduatorius | reverse complement strand
AGGCGGGCAATTCGACAAATCGATCTAATAGACTCCTGGTGGAAGCAGATCTAGGCATTCACCGGCGGTGGCAAGTCCAATCTCTGCCCCGTTTGGCGCTCCGGCGTTTTACCAAAAGAAACAAAAAAAAGAGCCCGCCTATGGTAACCTAGGATCTACTCGCTTCTTTACCACTAGTAGGAGAGTCATCGGCGAGGGGACTTACGTCCACCGGCCGCGGGGCCCAAGACCCCCGAAATAATGTTTCGGGCGGCGGCCACTACTCTAACGATAACTTGCCGAAGCCGCCTTGTGTTTAAATAAGGACCCACAGTTAGAAAAGAGAAGGGCAAAAGAAATAGATACGGATCGTTGCAGAGGGTAGAAAGACACCTTTAGTCGTTTCAATTTCTCAAATTATTTTAAAAAAGGAAATACGAACTAAAAAGACAGCTCTCAGGGCACTCAAAGTGACGGGAGGGAAAAGACAAATACAAGGAAACTAAAGAAATGAATATCCTCAATGAATGATGCGTTGTTACTTGATTACGAGTAATTACACACAAGATAATAAGCACAGAAATCGGCGAATATGCCGAACAAAATATTTCCCACGATCTGTTTTTAATCTCATTTATATTCAAAGGGGGGAGGCAAGGTGACACATGCCGCGTGACCGGCGAAATCAATGACTAGAGAAAAGCATGAACTACGAAGGCACGAGCACATTACATATTCATAAAATCACGCCGCGGCGCGCGCCTATGTCACCTCGGGGCCTTATGCCCATCCACCTCAAATAAACGCACGTACGATCGATGATCTATGTTAACCATAGACTACAACTGATACTTCCTTTGGCAATAACGATAAAATGCCTCAACGGGTCTCCGAGAGACTTCTGATGTCAAAAAGGGGGAGAGGCGGATCAAGGTGCGAAGTCTCTCCCTAGCAACAATCACGCGCTAAAGAAATAGTAGTAAACTTTCAGAATTCTGCCGGAAACCACGTACCCCTGTACCACGACTTGAATAATTAAGGAATATACAACTATAAAAACCTCACTTCTAATAAGCTTCACGAAACCAAGAGGAAATTATTAATATTCCAACTCAGGCTACCAATCTTTCTTGAGTATGGAATAAACATACACGTATCTATTTTATTACCGAAACGTTTAATGTAAGTAGTAAAAGTCTACACCTTACGAAACAATAGTAGGAGAATCGAAAAACATGTATTAATTTACAAAACATCTCGTGTGCGACTCTAAGTAAAATTCTCTCTCCACCGAGGATCTCAACGGTCTCGGATGGACAATCGATTCCGAGAAATGTAACCGCCCGAAACCTTGGAGACATACGACAGGTCAGATTAGGCACATACGCACACCCCACTCTAGCCTCGCTGTGAGGAATGGGCCTCCCAACGGAAAAAATCAATGTACGATCATACGATCAAAATCCCGCCCTAAAATCCGTCCACCTCATCTAATACATCCCCACTACGTTTAGAAAATTTCTTACATGTAATACAAAGCATTGTCTCCGGATACGAAAAAAGGGTATATAACCCACCAAAAACGCCCACTCAGGGAGAGTCAGTTGAACCAGCGGACAGAGCGTTTTGCTGTCAAATTTTCTACCCGACGACATTTTTTTCGACTTTTATCAAAACATCGGTTTCTCGAGTTTTGTAAAACTTATATTTCTCATCGATCCTCTGTTCACCGGAATACTATTCTCGGGTGGACAACGATAAATTTGTCATTTTCCTCGAATTATTATTTCATTCCAACGTTTGTAAACAATTCTTACGTGTATTATTGAGAACCATTTGTTTATTCTTTAATCATTAAAAGGAGGTGAAATATTAAAAACAGTTATTCGTGTTTAAATCATTCACACGCGATCACCGATCAGCACAATCAACAAAAGAAACCACGAAATCACCGCCGTTGCTGCTCTCCATTAGCAATCGTAAGTACATCTTTATTTTTTTTTTTTTTTTCTCCCTCTGTGATTCTCTGCATGACCATTTAATAAATTCCTTTGTCAATCTCCTACCAGTTCAGTTTAAAGAGACGCCCTCGGGTACTTGGACCACTCAGGTAGTCTCAAGGATCATAAATCTTTAGCTGTTAGTTAAGGGATTTAAAACACAGATATAGATATCTCTAGACCTTCGTAACGACAAGCATTCCTAGGGCTCTATCCCAAGCAATTTTCCGCAAGGTTAGGCTTAAAAAAGAGCGTACGTTGACACCTAGAATCGACTCCAGGTGTGGTATAGATCGATTTATTATCGTTCTGACCAGCGCGAGACGATTTAAAAGGTGCAACAGTTACCAACAAATTGTTGAGGCAAAACTTCGGCATTTTGGACGTAACACCTGCTTCGAATTACCATCATAAGGATCCGCCTAAAATCCATTTTACCGACTGCAGAATAGTTTTTAGTATTAACAAGAAGCCGGTAACTCTGAGAGGGCGCCTTGGAAAATTTTTGGACAACCAATCAGAACGCTACAAGTTTACTGGAATAATATTAGTTTAGAAAAACGATGAAAATATATAGAGGGCGCCATTGAAAAATCATTCGACCAATAAGAGCTCGGGGAATTTGCAGACAACCAATCACGGCTCGCTGAAAATGCGGCGACCAATCACGGCCCAGAGATTTTCACAGCCTCTCTCTCATTGGCTCCCTATAAATAAGGGGGCGTGGCTTAAGGGGCCCTATGGGGGTGGGGGAAGGAGTGGGGGCCAGACAGTGGGGTGGGGGAGAGGGTGGGGGTAGACGGCGGTGGTGGGGGTTGGCGCCAGTGGCCGCGTGGAGGGGGTAAATCCTGTCTCTCTATACCTGACCCCTACTTCTGTCGAAGATCACGTATTTCTGAAAAATAGACCGAAACCAAAGAAATTGGAAGACCATCATCAAGGACCTTTCGAAATAATTGAAATAAAAGGCAATCAAAACGTTAAATTAAAAGTCAAAAATAAACCAGTGATAGTTCATGCTAATCGATTGAGACGCTCTCATATTAAACCAAAAATAAAGCAACAATAAACACAGAACAATATTAACTAATAAAATAAACCAATAAATAACTAACTAGACGTAACTAGACGTTCAGCTTCTCCTCCTCGGCATGCGAGGGATGCAATGGCTGAACTGGGATCGGACTATTTCCCGCATCCATGGAAGGAAGACACGGCTGCAAAGGAAGAATCGGATCTCATGAAAGAGCGCATAATAAACATTTACAGTGGGGTTATAAAAAAATTGAGACTTATATAATGAAACCGAAGAACTTCTTGTACGATTCGGTTTAAAATTAACCACCAGCGCCTTCGACGGGGGTAGAGTTAACGCGACAGCGGTGTGCGAAGAATATCCACCGATAACCATAGTAGAGTTCGGGGCCGATGAAACAGAAAATCAGGTTCAAGCATTGGCACAAGTATTAAAGGCTGTTAATTATCGTCTCGAAAACGAGATTCAGAATATGTTGGCGCAACGAAAATTTGAAAACGAAGTAAAAAAAATAAATTCCGTAAATTCACGAAGGAAGAGCAAAGGAAAGAAACATCGAAGGCATTAAAAAAAAAAGCCATAACAATAAATAATCATTTATAAATCGGGAAGTGTGAACTATATATTAAACACATATTTTGGGGTAGAGTTAAAAATAAAAATATATAATCAAATTAATGTTAACAACAGGCGATATATATAAAAATTATATATATATATACAATGTTTCTCCGTATTAAATTTGTGAATAAAATTCAGATATTCAGATTAAAAATTTTAAATTTTATATAAAATATCCAATTTTTTCCATATGATCAATTCCTTCATAAATCTTTAAACTCCTAAAAATGATATGTCAGTAAATTCATTTCCTATTCCTTTGGTCTCTCGCTTCTCGAGGGACAGCACTAAAAAGAATTTGATCCTCTTTTAGGCCTATGACGATGGGTCATGTCACTTGTGCCACATTATATGTGTGCTATGAAGGAATGTACTTTCTGAGGCCATTATATACTTTGCTTAACAAGAATATCTTGCTGTGACCGCGGATAACGAATATATTCTTATCCCGTAAATTCAGAAAAAAAAAAGTGCAAAACAAATCCTATATCCCAGTCCATTTTAAATAAATAAATAAATGAATAAACAAATAAAAACAAGCGCCTCAGCGCCCTGCGGGCGCAGAGGCTCTTGTTGGTGGGCTCCACCCCCCAAGCCCCCCAAAAATGTCCCTTTGGGGCACTCACAGGAATACACGTCACGCTACGCGCTCCGTATCGAGTATGATTGCACTTTGCGTTATGCGCTGCATATCAAATATGTTTATACGTCGCGCTGCGCGTTTCATCTCGGAAGAACGTATGGCGGAAAATCATTTATCGCTTATGTAAATTGATTCATAGTTTAACCTTTATCGAATATAAACATTTCGTTTCTATACGAATTGATTATTATTATTCACAACTGATATTTCCTTTCTGTTTTACGAACAATATAACGAATTGCATCACGCAGAACTTGATCAAATTAATGTAACGAATCAAATGATATGTAGTAAAGGTCGTTTTATTGGCTTAACACTTATGACCAGATTAAATGAGTATAAATCAACACAAAAAATATTTACCAAAACGACCACCATTACCATTTACCATCAGGTCTAATGTCCCTTTTAAATGCATCTGTTTGCATTTTTTTTCCCTAAAATACATAAAATCACTTTATTATTGCCTCTAGACAGAACCCGAAGTATTGGAGCTGAATATTAAGAAAAATTTCTTTGTGATACGATTTTCAATTAAATTTGCTCGACATTAATTGTTGTAGTAAAAAAATTATAACTCGAGAACGAACATAGATATCGTCTTGGTTCGTGCATTGAAGAGGAAGTATTACCCTGCTCACAATAAAGTTGTAGTGTCTTGGATGCGTCCAAAATGAAAAAAAATCAATTTCTCGATGAATTTGACGGCGAGGACTCTTGGACTGTCGATCTATAAGAGAATTCGGTTATAACACTTTAAGCATTTTTTCTCTTCCCTAAAATAGATGAAATCAATTCACTGGTTGTTGTCACTGTCGGAGAGTAAAACATTGCAGACCAGAAATTCGAGAAATTTTATTTTTCTATCGTTTTATTTTGTTTTGAGATAAGTATATTGAAACAATTGAAATAAAAATAGAAGGGTGGTTGGAAATATTCGAGGTAAAAATTGATTTTTTTTGTTTCGAAAAATTGTTAGAGATTTGAAAAAAATAAACTGCAGTTTCCCAATATTTAAAGTTATATACATTAAACAATGAGAAAACAATAAGATTTTTATTTTCGATTCAAATCATCCCGACACAGAATACCAACGTCGCGGCGTATGCAAACTTTATCACGTCTGCTATCGAATTATCGTCGGCTTCCAAGGTTTGACAGATAGAATGAATGGAAAAAAATAAATGGCCGCGATTGTTTTCAATTTTATTTGACAAAGTTCAATAATTTTGAATATTCGATGATTCTTATTTGTGGAATTATAACCAGGTTTTCAGTGCACCCACGAAATTTTTTATTTTTATTATGAATGTGAATAAGGTATTTAAAATATTGTGAATGATATTCGTTCAAAATATATTATTTTTGAAATAAAAAAGATTAATATTTGGCAATTAATGTGTGATATTTCGTATTTCATTTTTCGCAACCAAATTTTCGTTTGTGACATGATAAAAAATTGTTTTTTGGAAAATTAAAATAACATAACCTTTTAAAATAAATCCTCACTAAAAATAATTGGAGAATAAAAATACTAAGAAATGTCAGTATATCTTCAAATTTGTTGTGCGTAGTGCTTTTCATAAAATAAAATAACGCTGCGAAAAAGAAAAAATTAGGTTCGTAGACTTCATAATTGGAGCACCGTATAGACATTTAGCAGAACAAAATGTAAAACATCTCATTAAAGGCTTCGCAGTAGTTTCAAAATGATTGTGCACAATGGTGATGATATGATACATCACCTCTGCGAAGAAGAGAAAAATTTCTTCTCACAGTCCGAAGTTACAGCACCGTACGGATACTTGTCGAAGCAACAATGGATTTTTTTGTTAAGCAAAAGTTGAAATGCTTCGCAGGGGCTTCAAAATGAATGTGCACAATAGTGATGATATGATACATCATTCCTGCGAAGAAGAGAAAAATTGCTTTGCACAGTCCAAAGTTACAGCACCGTTCGGACACTTGTCGAAGCAAAAATGGATTTTTTTTCTTAAGCATATATTCAAATACTTCGCAGGGGCTTCAAAATGTATGTGCACAATGGTGATGATATGATACATCATTCCTGCGAAAAAGAGAAAAATTGGTTCGCACAGTCTAAAGTTACAGCACCGTACGGACACTTGTCCAAGCAAAAATGGATTTTTTTTGTTAAGCAAATATTCAAATGCTTCGCAGGGGCTTCAAAATGTATGTGCACAATGGTGATGATATGATACATCATCCCGGCGAAGAAGAGAATAATTGCTTCGCACATTCCAAAGTTACACTGTGATACGGACGTCTAAGAAGATGATTTCAGTAATAAAGGTATTTTTATTTAACCGCAGGCGAAAAAAAATATTACCAGTCATTGGAATGACTTCAAATTAACAACACATGATGTTGGAGATACATCGAAGCAAATGGTGAAAAATAAAAAATTTTGGAGTGTTCGCTGCGGAGTAACCCTACCGACAGACTCCGAAGAGCAACGGATGGTCATTTCAATAGGCACTCTTTCCCTATTGTTATAGTGAGTGCCTAAAAAATAATGGGAAAATATTTCAATCGTCTGTTGTATAAATAATCATCTAAAAATGTTACATTATATAGTAATCCATACATAAATATAAAATAATATTCAAATTGTTTTTTTTTTTTCATCCACAGTTAAAGGAATTATAAAAAAAAAATATCTTAATAATATATTTTTACCTGAAAAATAAAATATCCGAAAATGTATTCACAGATAATTCCTGTGTAAAATAATCAATAAATAATCATATATTCCACTAATTCAGTTTTGTTTTGTTAAAACAGATGCAAAATACGATGTTGTCATTAGCGGTGCTATGGGTATATCTTCTACCTGCACCTTCCTCAGGGATGATCGGGTTTGAATGTGGATTACCAACATTAAACATTACTACATTATCACTTCTGGAAGTGTATGAGTGTGATATACCCTCACCATCTTTAAACATCTCATCGGTTCAAATTCAATTGCTACAAATCAATGAATATGGATCTGTGCACGTTCATCAGTGCAAAATAGAGGTTGATAGAAGTGTTCGTAAATGTAGAATGTTTTCACATACTAGTGATGTTATAAACGGAAAAGCTTCATATGTGCTCGAGGTTACACGAGACACTTGTATGCGAATGCATGAGCTGGGATCTTTTAAAATGGACGTGATTGTGATAATGGGAATTAAAAGTAATCATACTTTGAATTACCCTGTACTGTTGGCTGGACAATTGGGAGTGGATGGTACGTGTAGTGGTTCTTCTTACACGGATCCATTTGGAAGTTGGAATGGAGTGGTGGTTCTGTCCACGTTAAAAATCTCTTTAAGGGATTATCATACTTCTATAGCATTAAAAACAAATAAGGTATATCTAAAGTCAGGAGTGAGATGTACGTTGAATAAGGGACAGTGCATGGATATGGAAGGGGGATATACTTATTGGAATCCAGTTCCATTGGACAAATGTGGTGGGAATGAGTATGGAATTTTGTATATTGGAATGGCAGCGAAAGGAGTAGATATGGATGCAGAGACAATATATACCGTAACTACATCGGACATTATCTTTGTTCTTGTAACACATTCTTCTCTTACAATTTGTGGACAAACTATAATTCGAACGGAGCATACGAGACTCCTTACTTACGAAGTGAAAAATGGACGAATGTTTCTACCAAAAAGACAAATGGATACAGTAAATATGGACATTTATGTCTATGTAAATTCAAAATTTGTATATATTGAAAGGCGTATACATACACAGACACAGCATTTTTATACAGATCTCTTAAGGGGACTGAGTCACCTAAAACGTCGAAAAGTAAAAATTTTTTTTTGCAGTATATATAAGTTTAATGAAAAATTCCATTTTACCTCCATAATATATATGTGTTAGACTACCGCTGTGAATTTTTTTGGAGACCTACAGTGTATTCCGGTGTAATGCGCAATGGTCAAACATTTTTCCTTTGCCGCAGCTTTCGAACTGAACGAAAGCATCAATCTTTGCTTGCGATGTCTTATTTTCTTCGTTAGAGAGTTTATTGCGGAACGAGTGCGGGGATTTTTTTTTGAAGCTTCGCTGGCGAAGCTATGAGTTAAAAACTACCAAAAAATTCACTTTTTCCACTTTTTGTCTTGTAACCACTCACATAATGGCTTGCGATAAATCCATTTTTGATCGCATGAAAAATCCCCGCACTCGTTCCGTAACACTGACTGTTACGAAGAAAATGAGCCGTCGCGATCCAAAATTGGTGGGGCCATTCTCTCCGAAACCTGCGGCAAGCGAAGAAAAATAAAATGGAAAAAAATGAATTTCACAGATTAATGAAAATAACCAACTTGGGTGATCCGCAATAAAAAAAATTATTTAAAAATTTTTTTTGTCGCATAAAAATGTACACTTTTTTTTTCTATGACATAAAAAACAGATTTTCTTTTTTTCTTTTTTTTTTTTTTCACTTCACATATCTCGTAAATGCAAAAAAAATGTTTAAAACATAAAAAAAAATACTCTTACGTCAAATGTGACTTTTAAAAAAGAGGTTAAGTCTGCGAGACTTTTCGCTTTGCGACACTGTCACTGTGAAAAACATTTTTACACTATTGCGGGCAAAAATACAGAATATATTCCGTTCATTCGGAAAAACTGTAAACACTGACACATAACTAATACACTGAGTTTACAAGCTCAGTTTTTTACCCGATTGACACAATCGAGTAAAAATCATCGCTGCTACATTACGCCGGTGTATCGCAGACTCAAAACAAAGCACGGTAGCGGCGATAATCCGAGTCGCATCGATTAGACGTAACGACCCTTTGGTCGGTAAATCGTTACCTACCGAACGCAGTTTCGACATCGATTGTTTTTTTTTTATGTTCCTTTCTCGATGTTTCTTATTCTTCTTATTAGAAGAAAAAAAAACATGCGGAGATGCGGTATTCCGGCATTGTTCGTGTTGCATTTCGGCATTTTTTTTTTTTCACGCATTATTTATTTCTAACACTACTAAAATGCTTCTAACATCGGTAATTTTTTAAATGTCGATCTAAAATTTGGTGTGTATGTAGTACACCGCATGTACATTCAGAAAAAAAATTTAAAAAAAATTAATAATTTTTAGGTGACTCAGCCCCCTTAACTCATAAATGTGAATTGGAGCGAGAAATGTTGAAAAATCGTTTGGCTATTGCTACTCAAGCACCAGATGAATTTGCATTTCACTTGATGAAAGGACCGGGATATATGGCAGTGATATCAGGAGAAGTTGTACATATTGTAAAATGCGTACCAACGGAGGTGAAAGTTAGACATGTGAATGAATGTTGTACGCGTTTACCAGTAACAAGAGGGAATGAAAGTTATTTTTCAACGCCGCGAACGCATATATTGATGCGAACTGGACTACAAACTACGTGTAATAGATTGTTTCCGCCAATGTATTTTATCGATGAAGAATGGTATGGAATGATGCCGGGTCCAACATTGGTCTACCCACCTGGAACGATGAAGCCCAACACCAAACCAACGTGGAAATATAGCAAGTCAAAAACATTAGCCACTAGTGGCATATATACAACATTGGAATTAGAGCAGTTAAGAGAATTTGTCATGTTTCCGGCAGAACGACCAGCAATGTTAAATTCAGTAGTAAGAGGTATGGTGGGAAAACCAATTGTTGCACAAGGAGGATCTTTTCTTAAATTACTTGAGGGACCAGAATTAGAAAAATTGATGGTATCAACCTGGAAAAAAATGTGGGAAAATTTGATTGTATTCGGACACATTAGCGCGGGATTAATTGGAATAATAATGATAGCTCGATTTATTAAACTTATCATAGATACCATAATTCATGGGTATGCATTGCATACAGTTTATGGTTGGTCATTGTTTTTGATTGGTGCAGTATGGGATTCGGTAACAGGATTGTTGTTACATTTAAAAAAGGGAACGGAGAAATCAACGAAACAGGTATCGAAGAGTGAACTAGGAAGTGAGAAAGAGATAGAGATAGTAGAAAGGGAGACACCCAGAAGGATAGAGATAGAAGAAGAGGGAAAGGAAGAAGAAAGTGAAATTAAAGAGAGTAATGAAAGGGCCGTTCAAACGGAAAAAAGTGGTATAGGTACTTTATATCCACGTTTAAAATAAGTAGAAATTTAAGAAAGAATGAGAGAAAAATAGGAAAAGTAAAGAAAAAAAAAAAGTAAGTTAAACATTTGGAAGTAATAAGGTATAAGGAAGTAAAAGAAACGGAGATAGAAAGTACATACATAGCATATAAGATGGTTGCAGTAAAGCATATAGAAGGGCAGGAATGGAAAATACATAAGAAAATCGGAATAAAGAGGAGAGGTCGACGAATAGCCGCATAAAGCGGAACAGCCGAGGATAGGCGTCGTGCGAGCGTCGCGATGGCGAACGCGCTACCCACGGAGAGTCGAGCCGACGCGTGAGTTAGAAGGGATGGTTGCAGCATAGGCGCCGCCACAACCAGGGGAATGGGAGTTTTAACCCTCGTAGAAGGTTCAAAGTAGGGGGACATAGTCCACAACTTAATATTAATAGTTTTGGGGCCGTCAGCCACTTTCTTAAAAATAGTTTAATTAAAAAAAAAAATATAAGAAAATTAATTTTATAGCTTTGGACAATAAAATGTCCGTTATAGTTTTCTTAAAATAAAAAAGTTGAAATAAATAGGGTGCAAGTGGAGTAGGGAAGGAAAACATAGAAAATTAACACATAAGATTAGGTAAGATAATATTTATTCATCCATGGACATGGCTATATCGGCTATATGCACATGGATATATCGGTTTTTTTTACAATAATAGAAAAATTTAGCCATAATTCAATTGGGGCGCAGGACATTCGCAATCCTCTATGAATTGCCAACATCGAAGGCAGGACGGGGGTGGCGTAAACTCATGCGGCCGCATGACCCGTAGAAAACGGGGATCCTCCGACGGCAACCGTTGAACGGTGAGATCCCATCGGTTCCATACCCATCCTGCGGGTGGATCTCCACGCCTTCTCGCTGGTGCAGATGGTTGACGAGGAGATGGTAGGCACATCTGAAAAAAAAAAAAAAAAAAAGTAAATAAATAAATGGATAAATAAATGAATAATCATCAAATTTAATAGAATTAGAAAAGTTAATAAAAAAAAGGAAATACTTACATTTTTGTTGTTCGATGTGAAGAGTACGAGGTGTTCTCTCGGAGAGTCGAGTGAGGAATGAAATAATTCGCGAGCTTCGCGAGCTTCATACGCTCAGGGGAACTGTTTGGGAGAATAATTATCATTATGGTCATATGCCAATCGAGGTACACCTCCTGGTAGTCGTTAAGGGTAACAAGTAGGAATTTGATCTTATAATTTTTTTTTTTTTTTCTGTTCTCGCAAGATGAGACAAAACATCGGTTGTGTTCAGTAGTATGACACCGCAGGTATCTTCAGAGATAATACTCGTAGACACAACCACCGTGTACGTATATGTGAAATACGGTTTGATAACTGCAAGCGGGATAATAAGTATGTATAAGTATGAAGGAGTGAATTTATTCAAAAATTTAATTATAATATATATAGTGCATGGGTTATGGAAACTTCATTTTGTTTCTTTATGTTTATCTCTATCGAGATCGAGTGCCGTTCTTTGCACTCACTTCTTTCATACCCGCCGCCGGGGCGATAACGGAACGAACCCACGACGAGATAGTAATTCTCGCACATCCCGGGGTACCCGGGCGCCAGGTACTACGTACCGCCGATCAACGATCGGTTTTTAGGCACTCACTATAATAATAGGCAAAGAGTGCCTATTATAATGACCATCCGTTGCTCTTCGGAGTCTGTCGAAGGGGTTACTCCGCAGCGCATACTCCAAAAATTTTTATTTTTCACCATTTGCTTCGGTGTATCTCCAACATCATGCGTAGTTACTTTGAAGTGACTGCGATGAATAGAAATATTTTTTTTAGCCTGCGGTGCAATGAAAACAACTTTTTGGCTGAATTTTTCTTCTCGGACGTCCGTATCACACTGTAACTTTAGATGGTGCGAACCAATTTTGTTCTCCTTCGCAGGGTTTTTTTATTACAGTATTTCCAGTATGCACATTACTTTTAAAACCAATCTAAGACCTTTAAGTATTTTTTCTAAAAAATTATTGGCCACAATTTGCATTTGCCTTCGGTCAAGTGTCCGTACGGTGCCATCATAATGAACTCTACGAACCAATTTTTTCCTTCTTCGCAGCATCATTTTGTTTTATCAAAAGCACTGCGCACAGCAAATTTAGAGACAATCCTACATCTCTAACTATTTATTCATCACAATTTTCCATAAAAAACTTATTTTCTCACATCTGATGTCCGTACGGTGCCCCAATTAAGAATCCTGGAAACCAATTCTGTTCTCTTTCGCAACAATATTTCATTGCATCGAAAGCACTATGCACAACAAATTTTGAGTCATTCTGACAAATATAATTTTAATTATAAAATAATTCAAAAACAGTGGTTATAACAAGATTTGCTTTAAAGGTTATGTTATTTAGATTTGCCAAAAATTCATTTTTCATCATGTTAAAAAAAAAAACTTCGGTTGTGAAAAATAAAACACGAAATATCATACACAGGTTCACAAATGTTTGCGTTTTTTATTTCGAAAATAATATATTATCACCGAAAATCATTCGCAATATTTTAGCATATTTTATTCACATTCGTAATAAAAATGATAAATTTCACGTATTCACTGAAAAAATTGGTAGTAAACTCACAAAAAAGATTCATCGAATATCCAAAATAATGACAATTTCCCAAATAGAACTAAAAAAATCGCGAGTATATATTTTTTCGTTTTATTCTATCTGTCAAACTTTGGAAGCAGATGACAATTTCGTAGCAGACGATACACAGATGCTCATACGTCGCGGCGCGCGTACTCTGTGGCCGGATGATTTTCAAACAAAAAAAAATCGACATCTCGTTTCAATCTTTGTTCCTATTTTACGTAAATATAAATGGATTCTACGCGGTATAGCGCAAATAAAAAGTATGCAATCATAAAAAAAAAGAATTTTCTATCCTTCGACCGTCGAAGATTCATCGCAGCCGAAATCTTTGTCAATTATGTTCACCCGATTTATTCATTTACTGTTAATAATAAAAACTGCAAATTCTTTTTCTGGCAACGTATTTTCTCCTCTTCAAAATAAGCCAAAATAAGAGTCGAAATCTTGTTTCGCTGCCGAGATATGATTTTTTTTAAGCAAAGACTAATTTTACGAATTTTCATCAAAAAATGAATCGTTTTTTCAAATTTCTCGAAATTGCCGTCTCTAATCCTTTCCTCTCAAAGAAATCGTATTTACAAACTGACTCTCTGCGTTATTGCGCAGATAAAAAGTGTGCTATGTTTAAAAATTTAATTTTTTACACTTCGACCGTCGGAGATTCATCACATTCGAAATCTTTGTCAATTTTGTTCGCTGGATTTATTCGTTTACACTTGATAAGAAAACTGCTAATGATTATTCTATCGACGTATTTCCAACTTTTTTTTTTATTTATTTTTTCAAATTTTCGGCGAAATACGAATTTCTTTCATATGCTCACGTCTTGAAAAGTTTTTTTTCGCAAAAAAAAAAACAATTGTACTCTTAAAGAACAATTATAAACAATTATTTATCAAGAAAGTGAATAACACTGAATTTGTCGATTTTACGAGTTATTCCGTACTGAAAAACTTATCCTCGTTTGTGATTAAATAAAATTTTTTAAAATACGATATGATATGATGCTAAATTTTATATTTTTAAGCGACGATAAATATCAATAAAATTTCATTGAAAAACGCAAAAAATTATCGAATTTCTCAAACTTCTCGTCTCCAATACTTGTCTGTTCTACACAGACAATAACGAGCTGATTCCATGTATTACGAAGAAGAAAAAATATATATCTCAAATGGTAGAAATGAAATTTGTTATAAGAGGACTGTCAAAGAGCCTTCAAAGTCGAATTTTTCAAGAATTTCATCAATTTGTAAAAAAATATTTCGGAGCTATCCAAGATGACAAATTTTTGATTCGAGTAACGTACTACTTCCTCTTCAATACAAGACAGGAACCAAAAAGATATATTTTTTCGTTCTCGAGATTGCATTTTTTTGCAGCATCCATAAATATCGATAAAATTTCATTGAAAATCACAAAGAATAGCAAATTTCTTGAACTTTTCTTCTACAATGGTTTGGTTTCCTACAGATAAAATAACGAACTGATTCCATCAATTATGGGGAAGAAAAAAAACACTGAAGGGGAAGGATTTAAAGGGGATATTTGGCCTGAATGCTAAATGGTAATCGTATTGGTGTCGGTACATGTTTTGTGTGTTTGTTTTATATTCATTAAATCTGGTCATAAGTTTTAAGCCAATAAAACGACTTTACTAGACATGATTTGATTCGTTAAATTAATTTGATCAACTTCTACGTGGTGCAATTCGTTATATTTGTCTCGTGTCTCAATATTTGACAATTTATCGTCAAACAAAAAGGAAATATCCGTCGTGAATATTAATAATCAATTGGTACAAAAAAGAAATATTTTTATTCGACGAAGATTAAACACTATGAATTAATTTACGTAACTGATAAATGTTTTTCCCTCATACGTACTGTCGAAAAGAAACGCACGAATAAACATACTTCATTCGTAGCGCATAGCGCGATGTGTAAATACACTCGATACGGAGCGCGTAGCGCGACGTGCACCCCCGTGAGTGCCTTAAAAAATGTCCCGAAGGGACATTTTTCGGGGGGTTTGGGGGGCGGAGCCCACCAACAAGAGCATCTGCGCCCGCAGGGCGCTGAGACGCTTGTTAGTTTAGACCCCGAGATGAGCCATAGGGTCCCCGTACGGCGGGGCCAGGCATACAGCACTGAGATTCGGCTAGCTCAGCCCGCCTGGGAGAAGAGTAGAGGGGGGTGGACGGGAGAGTAACGAAACGTCCGAATTAAATTTACTATATAATTTATTACGGTGAAAAATATAACTGATGATGGCACAAAAGCAAAAAGTCGATAGATAATGTTAGGTAAGATAACGCAAAAGATAATTAGATAAGACTGTGGCAAAATTACTGGAGAATCGCAAACGAGTAGGTAATCGGAGATAGATAGTAATGGTAAATCGGTAAAGAAATCTCGTTACGATTCTCAAAATTACTACGTGATATCGGTAAAAGATAACAAGATAATATATTAGCAAAATGACTGGAGAATCGCCAACGAGTAGGTAAACGTTAGTAAATGATCGGTATAAGCCAGTAACGGAATCTCGTGACAATGCCCGCAAACCGTAAGATGTAACAGCAGAAAGATAATCAGATAATATGGCGGTAACGTGATCAGATAATCGCCAATGAGTCGGTAAATTATCTTGAAAGGCCGGTATATGCCAGTAAAGAAATCTCATGACGATTCTCGAAATTAAGAAGAAATAATAGCAAAAAGATAATTAGATAATAGTGCAATAACCTGATTGGAGAATCGACATTGAATAGGTAAAGGATATTGAATGACCGGCACCAGCCAGCAAAGAAATCTCACGTCGATTCTCGCGAATAATAAGAAATAATAGCCAAAAAGATAATTAGATAATATTGCAATGACAGGATTGGAGAATCGACGATGAGTAGGTAAACGATATTAAATAATCGGTACACACCAGTAAAGAAAGCTCACGTCGATTCTCGCAAATAACAAGGGATAGTAGTAAAAAGATAATGAGATAAGATGACGGTAAAATGATCGGAGAATCACAAACGAGTAGGTAACCGGTGGAAGATAGTCATGACACGCTGATAACGAAGTCTCGTTACGATCCTCACCAACCATACGAAATAACGGCGAAAAGATAGTTAGATAAAATATCGGTAAAATGATCGGAGAATCACCAACGAGTAGGTAACCGGCGATAGTTAGTAAGATTAAGTAGGTAAAGAATATTCGGCCGGAAGATATCATCGTAAAACGTGAAGATTGGTACAATAAAGGTGGTAGAAAATGAAAGATATTGTAGATAATTCCGGAGATAGTATTCGATAACCGGGTAGGTAGTAGAGTACGCAGGTCGGTAACGATACGGTAAATAGCGAACATCGGTAGTGGGTAATATAGGTAGTGGTAGAAAATCAGATAGTCAGTAGGTAGTAAACCAATGCTAAAGACTACCCGCAAAGTTATTAATTCGATAAACAACCAAACAAAAACGAATAAGAATGCGAATCAAGATTCGCAAGGCGCGTTACGACTGCCAGGATGGTAAACGGAAAAAAATACGGAACGTACGTAAATACGGAACGTACTCACAAGAATATTCACCAACAGTTAAATCCATCAATCACATATGACACTAAATTCACGAAATAAACTTTCGACCAGAGTCGAGCCGACCGGGTCTCTCACGCGAAGCACTAACAACCAACGGGGTCGTTTAACACAGCCAAAAAAAAAAGAATTTAATACGCGAACCGATTCGCCAAAACTAATAACCACTCATATTGATTAACACGGATTAATTAACGATCACTGATCCTGATAGCGAAGAACACCCCCGCGCGAGATTGCGGCCGACTCGACGAGACACGGGGAGCCTCGAGCTCACCTGTTAAGCGGTGTGACGCGTTTTTTTTTCTCGTCGTCACAAAACCGTGTGCGAGAGGGGTGTCGGAGCGACGTGCTTCGCCTATTCGAGAAGTCCCAGGCAATTTCGGGGAGAATTTCGGAGGTAGCGAATAATTGTTAATTTCTAGGATTTTTTTTTCTTTATTTTTTTTGGTCGCGAGAAATGGAGGGAGCTGAGCTGAGGACGTGGCAAGGAATTTTATATCCATCGTTGACGGTACCAACCGCCATGGGCGCAGGATAATAAGTCGCAGCTTGGCGGGTTGAACCGAAGTCTCTCCTTCGGCATTGTCTTGGGCGCAGGAGAGTAAGTCGCAGCTGGACAAGTGCATCTTTCGGTACCGGTATCTAAGGGGCCTCTGCACGACGACTCGAGGATGCGACGTCTCGCGCGATCATCTTATTTAAATCCTCGCGCTCGCTAATAGTTGCGTGTAGTGTAGCGAGAGATAACGAGGCGCCAGGTACCGGACACCTTAGTCTAAATTGTAAGGGGTGGGGAGAGAGAGAGAAGCCTCGCGCTCGAGTAACGAAAATTTCTCGAGGACTCTCGAAATTTTCTTGGTGCCGAAAGCACGTGTGCTCCGCTCTCGCTCTCGTGTACACCCGAGGAGGAATAGTTCGCGGTACCGTTTCCGAGGAGGATTTTGAGAATTCCCAGGAAGGACGGAAGGACGGGAATCGAGATTTTCTTTTCCGAGGATTTCGAACGCTGAAAATACGGTAAGGCTTCTGCCTCATTTCTCGCGGACACGTGCGATTCGACCTGTTCTATTTCCTTTCGTTATCATCAAAATAATTGCCGAGCTACACGCGGCTCGGAAGAACGTCGGGTACCGTCCCAGGCACATCGGAGAAGCTTCTCCCTTTGCGCGTATTAGTAATCAGTGTAAAGTTTTGTTTTTTTTGCGTTACAACAAGGGGGAAGTTGGCCTGTGGAAGTAGGACGGCCTCGCGATCATAGAATCAGTAGACTCCGTTACCTTCGATTTTGCTTTAACTCGCAATTGCCTGCTAGAGTCATCTTTTTCCTTTTTTTTCTTTTTCCATCGGTATCATTAAATCGAGAGATCCGCAGCATATAAGTGTGGCGAGCGGTTTAAGGATTTGGACGCGTGGGAGCTATCGTAGACGTGAGCGACGGTTTCGGCTTTTCGCTCGCGCGTCGCGAACTCAATTAATTAAACGAATCCGGCGCCCGTTTCGCGCCGAGTAATCACGCGGCTTAGTGTTAATTAGGCTATTTTTCCGACACGTTTTCGGTACCGATGTGCGCGAGCGGTGCGTCGAACGAAGAAAATTAGTAGGGAAATTCTATTGTCGAACCGAGTAGAAATTCGAACTGGTGAACTGAGTAGCCGGCGAGAATTTTAGCAGGGACTTTTTTTTTGTGTCGAGTCAAAGGGGTACCGACTCCCCGAGATTATAAGAACTTGTGAAAATAAAGAGTGATGCTACGACGAATAAATTTGGACTTTGAAATTTGAAAAACAGTGTACCTCGTAATTAATTTATTTTTGACAAGAAATTCGGACCGCCCCTCTACCCCGGAGAGCTGCAGCTAGTCGGAAGTCTTATACTTCGTTTTCCAGAAGGTTTGGAAATATCCGATCGCGTCGAGCGCAGTGCTCGGCTGGCGCCCATATAACAAAAAGAAAAATAGAAAAGCGATCGAGACGTTTTTTTTTGTGACCGACGGGGTACCGGTGATTTCTTTTTTTTTTCTATTATTATTTCTTGGATTTATTTTCGGAGCGAGCGGGGGGGCCACTCCGAGGGTAATTTCGGTCACAAATTTGGCGCCCAACGTGGGGCCCGAAATTATTAGCAACAAAATTTTTTTTTTCTTTTCCCTCTTGGCGATTCAGACTTTAATAAATTAATTATTCGTCGTAGCGTAGAGTCAGTGAGTATTCAGAGAGTTGTGCGAATTCGTGTTTCGGAAAACTTTTCGTTCCGACGTTACAGTGCTCGCTGCCGCGGTCGCCGACAGTGTTTACATTTTTTTTTTTTTTTTTCCCCTGCGATCTATTGTCCCGCGAGTATCTCAGTCGTGCGAAGACTTCGAATTTTCGGAGTTTTGCTCGAAATAAGATCGAAGAAATTTTAACACGGGACTTGAAATATTATTTCGTGGAATATTCTTGGGGGTAATGCGGGTCAGCCTCGACGGGACCGGCGGTTACTCGTGTGCGTAGTTTAGAGTACGGATAATTTATTGAGTGAATTTTTTTTTATTTATTTACGAGATTTTCGGAATAGTTTGACGGTACGATTGTTTAAAATTTTTTTTTTTTTTCTCTTTCTCCTTTTTTTCCGCTTTTTAGTGTGAGTGACGAGTTTTTTTTTATTAGTTTGACCTTTTGTCGATTATTTGACATTCTAAACTTTATTTTATTTTTTTCCTTTTTTTTCCCCTTCCTTGTATTGAGGACATTTCGATAATTTGACGTTTTTTATTCCTTTTATTTTTGACATATTTTTTTTCTTCTGGATAGCCTGACATTCATTGTTTTTTTTTATTTTTATTTTTCTTCTTCCCGACTTGATACTTGGACATTTATTTTCTTTATTTTATTTTCGATAATTGGACATTAATTTTAACCTTTTTTTTTTTTTTTTTTTTTGTGAATTTTTGTATTTCATTTTTGACATTTTTTTTTCCCCTTCCTCTTCTCCTCTCTCTCCCTCTTGGATTAGAAGCGTTGTTTATTTATTTCTTTTATCGTATTGACATTTTTTTTTCTTTTCGCCCTTTCCATAGACCGTCCGATTTTATTCTGAACCATAGTAATTGCGTGTTATTACCCGAACGTTGAGATATTTTATTGATTGAGACTTTTCTTGATTGTTTTAATTTTTTATTTCGACAACTTTTTTTTGTTTGTTTTCCTCTTGGTTTTTTTTGAGGGACCGGATTTAAAAACGAGATCCGTCGAGTTCCGGTACCGAGACGCCGTAACTGTAGTCGCTCTTCAAGCGATTAGATCCGTTCTTGTGTTTTGTTTCTTTTTGGTGGTCATTTGGTCTAAGCGATCGGACTAGTGGTTCGTCCAGATCGTGTTTTGTCTTAGGGTTAGTTATAAGGATTGTGTCGTGTACCGGCTTCGTGTCAGGACGATCGACAATAGGGTATAAGTTCGACTAGTTTATAAGAAAAAAAAAATTTTTTTTTTTTTTTGGTAGTCGCCGTGTACCGGCTATATGCCTGGATGATCGGCAGTAGACTTAATATTTTGGAGGAGCGTCGCCGCTAGGGGACCACGGCCGATAGGCCCTGCGTACCTTGGGGTGAGGTTCACGGGAGTTTAGAAATAAGTTCGCGTTATTTAATATTTGATTGTGTCTTTTTTTGTTAGTATTATTTTTTTTTATTATTATTATTATTATTTTTTTTTTCCTTTGCTGGCATTATTATTTCTTTTGTAATATTTTTATTTGGGGTTATATATAACCGTAACTATCCTCCGTCCGAGATTTGCGACAGGGGTGATATTGTTTCCGCTCTGTGGCGCGAAGAACCGCTGCCGGGAGACGGAGTTTGGGGAACGGCGAGGATTTTCGCTGCTTTTTTTTTTTATTTTTTTTATACCAAATCAACGACGAAGATTACGGTAAGAGGAAAACGGTTACCTTTGCATACGCTTTAGGCCTTCCGCCGTGACTCTCTCGCTGCCTGCGCTTTCGCTACTGCGCTATAAACTGCTTCGCGCAAACCGCTTCGCTCGCTCGCTTGCTTTTCCCTTGTAAGACAAAAGAATAGATAAATAAAGGATTTTCGGCATGGATCGTCCGGGGCTGCGCTTCTACGAAAAGGTTATGAGTTTTACAGACACCCAGTTGCAGACCGCGTTAGAAGTGCGAGGATTATCGACTGAGGGGTCCCGGGACGATAAAATAGAGAGGCTTCTCCTCGTGTGGAGAGCGCCGATTGCGCATATGGATATCGATCAAACGATGTTCGGTTCGGGACCATCGATTTCGACGTCGGGGTTTTTCTCAGGGTACCGAACCACCGGGGAAACGGGTGAGAATGCGGGGGGGGAAGATCGAGCTGAGCAACCGCTCGATCTCGCGATGGATTTGTCGCGACACGGGGCGCAGGAGAATGGCGGCGGGGTGGAAGGGGCCGAAGGGGACGAAGGAGAGGGTGCGAGAGTAGAAATCGACGTAGGGCGTCAGGGAACTCTCGCTGCCGAGAACCAATCGCTGCCGGAGGCGCACCATACGTTGACACGACCTTTACCTCGGGTGCAATTCCACGAAACGGTACCGGTGAGACCCCAGTTGGGGATAAATCCGTTCGCCTTAACCCCGTACAGGCCGATCAACGACCCGGCCTCGCGGGGTGGGATACCGCGATTTCCGAACTCCCAACGGGGGGGAGGACCTAGCGGAGGGTACCGCCCTTATCTAGGGGAACGACGGGTACGAACATCGATGTATCCGACTAGCGAAATGAGGGATGTGGGGGAATATCGAGATTGGGGCAATCGTAGTCGCATTCCGACATTCGCGGGGGCGCCACTGGACCTCAATAGTACCACTATTTGGCCTACACATGACGCTTATAATTCGGGGAACGGAGATAGGTTCTTATCTCCCAATCGAGACAGTTATGATCATAATTACGGTACTCAGGCGCATAGTGCGCGCGATTGGGGATATAATAGCAACTTCCACTCGAGTGATAGTCGTCCCGTTAATGCCGTAGCCGCGTTTAATATCATGCGTAAATGGGATTTGAAATTTTCGGGAGCTCGAGGGGAGGACGTAGAGGAATTTTTGTCGCGAATAGAGGAAGGAGTTAGTTTGGTTCCGATATCCGATGTCGATTTGTTGAAGTCGGTTCCGTTGTTTTTATCGGGCATTGCGCGTATATGGTTCCGCACTGAGAGTCCGCGTTTCCGTACGTGGGCGGGTTGCGCCGCAGGGTTTAGAAGACGTTTTTGCGATCCGGACTTACAATTTTCAATTCGAGAGGAGCTCTTGAGAAGAACGCAAGGCATCGAGGAGCCGGTTACCGACTACCTTACGTGTCTGAGAGCGCTCTGCGATAGGCTAGTGCCGCTAATGCCGGAGTCGGAGCAACTCGACTACGCTCACCGCAATATGTTGCCACAGTTGCAGGTGGCGATAGTTCGAGCCGATGTACGGAGTTTTGAGGAGCTCGAAAGAAGGGCCTCGCGAATCGAGAAAAGCTATGGGGCGGCGCGATATTATCAGGCGCCACCCCTTCCGGAGAGATCGCTATTTCCCTCATTGGCATATCACGCCCCAAAAACGAACTTTAGGGGACGGTCGACAAATTTTAACATCCTTGACACGTCTGAAACGGTACCGACGACGACGCCTTGCTCTCTTTTTGCCTCACAAGGGACACTCGAGACGCAGCATCCGACGTGCGAGCATTTGTGCTGTTATCAGACGAGTCAGACACTTACACCATCAGGTCCGGCTCGTCCCGGTACGCCGAAACGAGCGGTATCATTCACGCGTCCGCCCACTCCGGCACAACCGGTGACGCAAACAGGGAAGATGGCTCCGAAGAGTCCTGACGTCGTGAAGGCTAATCCGTTCTTGCCTTCTCCAAAAGGGGGCTCGGCAACACCTGCGAAATCGCCGAAGCGCGTGCACCCGATTTGCTTCAATTGTAGAGCCTCGGGACATTTTTGCCGCGATTGTCGAGCACCGAGAGTAGTCCGTTGCTTCGCGTGCGGGAAGGAAGGGGAGACGACGCGAACACCGCATCCCTGTACGGGAAACGGTGGGGAGAATCGCGAATAAGGGTCGCGGCGATTCTTAGGAGGAAAAGGTCGACCCGCACACGACTCAGGCGCCTGCAATCGGGGAAGGAGGATTGGAAAAAAGTGATAGCGGGTTTGTGTCACGTCGCGGGAGCTTCGGAAGCACCGCGTGCTGTATTGACGGTAACTCTGGATTTTCTCGGTCATGAAATTCCGGCGGTGGTGGATACAGGGGCTACGAGTACGTATATCGGTACCAAAGGGTTAGTTCTCGCGGCGCGTTTGGGTTTCGTTCGAAAGAAAACACGAGATAATCCGTGTATCATCGCAGACGGGTCGAAAGTCATTTGCAATGAAGCAGTCGAGTTTCCGGTGAAGCTTCAGGGGCGTGAGGAAACCCTCGTGGCTCGCGTCAGTGAGGTGTTACCGGTCCCCTTGTTACTCGGTCTGGATTCTCTCGAACGATTGCGGATGGTGGTAAACTTGGGACGTCGCGAATGGTATTTCGACGGCAATCCCGCGAAAATATTTCCTTTTGAAACGGTCGCAGGTCCCGACCAGATAGATTTCGCTGCCGCGATCTCGGATTTGTCTACGAATGAGGCGCGAAGACTCGAGGAGTTCCTAGCCGCTCAGATTCCTCGACTCGAGAAAGCACCTGGAGTGACGACACTAATAGAACACCGACTTAACGTGGTGGATAGTCAACCCATCAAACAACGGTATTATCCGGTCACGCCGATAATCTTAAAGGCTATGCACGACGAGGTCGATCGTATGCTCGAGGCGGGTGTTATTGAACCGTCGCGTAGCGATTGGAGTAGTCCCGTATTAATGGTGAAACAGAAGGATAAGTATCGATTTTGCTTAGACCTACGTAAGGTTAACGAGGTAACGAAGAAAGACGCGTATCCGCTTCCGCGTATAGATTATATTCTCGATCGGTTACGGGGGGCTCGGTACATTACGACGCTCGATCTGAGTAAAGCGTTTCATCAGATTCCCTTGGAGAAGAAATCTCGCGAGATAACAGCATTTACGGTACCAGGTAGGGGTTTATTTCAATTCAAGCGCATGCCTTTCGGGCTCACTTCCGCTCCAGCGACTTTTCAGCGTTTGGTAGATCGGATTATTGGTCCCGAAATGGAACCACATGCGTTCGCTTACTTGGACGATATTATCGTAGTTTCCGAGACTTTCGAAGAACATTTATCGAGGCTGAAAACGGTGTTTGATCGAGTTCTCTCAGCGGGTTTGCTAATAAATCCTCAGAAGTGCGATTTCTGTTGTCGCGAAGTAAGGTACCTGGGGTATCTCGTGAACGGAGAAGGGTTACAGGTTGATCCTGAGAAAACTCGAGCAATCCGGGAATTTCCCGTACCGGTGAACGCCCGTCAAATACGACGTATTCACGGAATGGGCTCCTGGTACCGACGATTTATTCCGCATTATGCGGCGATGATGGAACCCCTTAATCGTCTTACGCGTAAAGGTCAACGGTGGGAGTGGGGCGAAGAGCAACAGCGCGCTTTTGATGCCCTAAAATCCGCGTTAATATCTCCCCCGACTTTAGCAAGGCCCGACTTTGCAAAAATGTTTACGCTGCAGACCGACGCGAGTAACGTTGGACTGGGGGCTGTTCTTACGCAAGAGACGGACGGGGTAGAGCATCCAATCGCGTATGCTAGCCGCACGCTTACGAAACAAGAGAAAAACTACACCGTAACCGAACAGGAATGTTTGGCGATCCTATGGGCAATTGATAATTTTCGTATGTACCTTGATGGGTACCGTTTTCGAGTCATTACGGATCATGCCAGCCTTCAGTGGTTACGCAATCTTAAGGATCCTACCGGACGTCTCTCGAGATGGACGTTGCGAATGATGCGGTACGATTTCGACGTCATTCATCGAAAAAGGGCTTTAAATCACGTCCCCGACGCTCTCTCGAGGATGTTTGAGTCATCGCAAACACCCGAGTCGACAAAAGAGGTGGCGCTTGCGGGGGTGGATGAGCCGGAGAAGGAAAGTCCTCTGTTTGGGGACGACGAGTGGTATCGGGAACGATATCGGGCCGTTGAGGCCGATCCGAAGCGTTTTCCGGATTGGAGAATCGAGACGGAGCGTCTGTACGTTCGGAGGCGAATTTCTCGTAGGATTTCGGCGGAAATGAAAGATTCGGAATGGAAGCTGGTGGTACCGAAGGCCGATCGCGAGCAAGTATTGCGGGAGAGTCACGACGCGCCGCAAGCGGGTCATCTAGGTACCGATAAGACATTCAAAAGAGTCGCGTTTGCCTACTACTGGCCGAAAATGTATCGTACGGTCGAGAAATACGTTCGACATTGCGAGATGTGTCAGCGAGCGAAGCCGAGACAAGGTCCGCCTTTCGGGATAATGGGACGTAGGGTTGTTGAGGGGCCGTGGACGGTTGTAGCTGCCGATATCATGGGGCCTTTCCCTCCTAGACGAGCGGGATACGCCTATATCTTAGTCATACAGGATTTATTTAGTAAATGGGTGGAGTGTTGTCCCTTACGGAAAGCTACGGGTGCCAAAATCAAAGAGGCGTTTGAAGATTTGGTAATCTCTCGTTGGGGAACGCCGGAGGTCCTTCTGACTGATAACGGTACCGAGTTTGTAAATCGTAGCTTAGCCGCTCTGGCGAACGATTACGGGATCGTACATACGACGACTCCCCCTTATCATCCTCAGGCAAATCCTGTCGAACGGGTTAATCGCGTCCTGAATACTATGATAACCTCTTATATTAACGACGACCATCGCTCTTGGGACTCGCATCTATCTGAATTTCGTTTTGCGTACAACACCGCGTATCATTCGACAATTGATAATACTCCGGCGTATCTCAATTTGGGTAGGGTTCCTGCGCTTCATCGGTTTTATCGTCGCGAGGGGGGGAGTCGAGCTTTAGTTCCGGTACCAGTAGAAGAATGGTCAGAACACATGCAACGGCTGCAAGCGCTTAGGGGGCGAGTACAGTATGAGTTGGAGGAGGCGTATCAGCGGCAATCTCTTCAATACAATCGCCGTCATGCGATTGCGAATTTCCGAGTAGGGGATAAAGTATTACGTAGGCAGCGGATACTGTCCTCGGCTTCTCAACACATCGCTGCGAAGTTGGCTACCAAATATTACGGTCCCTTTACTATCTCCGCATGTCTATCCCCTGTTGTTTACGAACTCTCGGACGGGGAGGGTAACTATGTCGCGAAGGTTTCGATCGAAGATCTTAAGATTTATCGCCCTCCTGCTCCCCCAGATCATGAGGAAGAAGGAAGCATCGAGGCTGGTGGAGTCGCTCGGCCCGCTGGTGTACGAGTCGATGTTCCAGGAGAACGGGCAAAGGTTCGAGAACCCCTCCAAAACCTTGTCTCTCCGGGTAATCCAGCTCCTGGAGGAGGCGGTAGAAGTGGCCGACTTCTCGCGGCAAGCCGTAAGCGGGCAGCTCAGTAAGGCGGCCTTCAAAATGATTATCCGCTGCTGGAGGAGTTATCTCTCCGAACTGGCGGACGTTACGATCGAGGAGGTGGTCGATGAGGAGGACGACTCCCAAGGGTCCCGCGAGGGCAACGATCCCGTTACAGCGGAGGAAGAGATCGCGGCGAATATCGAGGCGGCAATGCCGAACGAGCCAGAAGAGGGGGCTGTCGGTGGCGGGCCTACCGGACCGATTACGGGGCCAGTGATCTCCGGTTCGATTCCGGAGGGAGGCTATGGAGGCGGTGAATGGAGTGTCGCCATTCCCGAGACTCCCGTTACGCCTCGCGGAAGGAGACGGGGGGTTTGGAAGGTTCCGGAGCTGCCTACACCAGCTTGGTTGGTACCGAGAGGGCCGCCGAGGGGACGTTCGAGGCTGCGGAACCAGCAGTTGGAAGAATACGACGCTCGGGTCGGCAGGAGGGTCGATCCCTTGCCGCGTCCGCGCTCAGGTCGCACTTCGGCGGGATGCTTCAATTGTCGGAGGTTTGGGCATTACCGTTCGAGGTG
This sequence comes from Cryptus viduatorius, assembly GCA_964006125.1. Classification (NCBI taxonomy): domain Eukaryota; kingdom Metazoa; phylum Arthropoda; class Insecta; order Hymenoptera; family Ichneumonidae; genus Cryptus; species Cryptus viduatorius. The sequence goes on along the minus strand of OZ023222.1, from coordinate 20,947,415 downwards.
TCCCGAGCCGCTTCGGGAGGACCCCTATTGTTTCAATTGCGGTACCGACGGATTCACCCTCCGCGATTGTCCTCGGTGTAGCGACTGGTGGAGGAGTTCGGGAGGCACGTTTGCTTCGGAGACGCGAGATCCGACGTTCCGTTTGCCTTCGACGATGCGCATCCTCGAAATCGAGGACGAATGAATTGTTTTTTTATTATTATTATTATTATATCGAGTCTTTTTTTCTTTCCTCGCTTCTCTCTTTCCGTGAGCGATACCAAGTAATGGCCCTTGTTTTCATTTTACCCGTACCGGTACCGTGATTCATAAAATGACGTTTTTTTTTTGTTTTCCTCTTTTCTTTTCCTATTATTTTTATTTTATTATCATTACTATTATTATTGCGTAAACTGTTTGGTTTTCTTCCGTACCGGTACCGGCGAGAAATCGCAGCGTTTTCTTAGTCTGGGTGAGAGAAGCGAGCGTGTTAATAAACGAGATTATTCAGCAAAACGTTTTCCATGCCTTTACTCCGTTCCGCTGTCGCCCTCGCTTACCTATGTTGTGGTGCTCGTTGCTTTGTTCTGTGTGATTTAATTTTTGCAATACTGAGATTCCCGAAATTACCTGGGACCGTGCCTGTGACGACCTCAATAATCGATTATCGCTGTCCGGAATGGGGCAGGAGTCTTGCGGTCGGGACGACCTTGCCCGAGGGGGGGAGTAGTTGTGACGCGTTTTTTTTTCTCGTCGTCACAAAACCGTGTGCGAGAGGGGTGTCGGAGCGACGTGCTTCGCCTATTCGAGAAGTCCCAGGCAATTTCGGGGAGAATTTCGGAGGTAGCGAATAATTGTTAATTTCTAGAATTTTTTTTTCTTTATTTTTTTTGGTCGCGAGAAATGGAGGGAGCTGAGCTGAGGACGTGGCAAGGAATTTTATATCCATCGTTGACGGTACCAACCGCCATGGGCGCAGGATAATAAGTCGCAGCTTGGCGGGTTGAACCGAAGTCTCTCCTTCGGCATTGTCTTGGGCGCAGGAGAGTAAGTCGCAGCTGGACAAGTGCATCTTTCGGTACCGGTATCTAAGGGGCCTCTGCACGACGACTCGAGGATGCGACGTCTCGCGCGATCATCTTATTTAAATCCTCGCGCTCGCTAATAGTTGCGTGTAGTGTAGCGAGAGATAACGAGGCGCCAGGTACCGGACACCTTAGTCTAAATTGTAAGGGGTGGGGAGAGAGAGAGAAGCCTCGCGCTCGAGTAACGAAAATTTCTCGAGGACTCTCGAAATTTTCTTGGTGCCGAAAGCACGTGTGCTCCGCTCTCGCTCTCGTGTACACCCGAGGAGGAATAGTTCGCGGTACCGTTTCCGAGGAGGATTTTGAGAATTCCCAGGAAGGACGGAAGGACGGGAATCGAGATTTTCTTTTCCGAGGATTTCGAACGCTGAAAATACGGTAAGGCTTCTGCCTCATTTCTCGCGGACACGTGCGATTCGACCTGTTCTATTTCCTTTCGTTATCATCAAAATAATTGCCGAGCTACACGCGGCTCGGAAGAACGTCGGGTACCGTCCCAGGCACATCGGAGAAGCTTCTCCCTTTGCGCGTATTAGTAATCAGTGTAAAGTTTTGTTTTTTTTGCGTTACAACAAGGGGGAAGTTGGCCTGTGGAAGTAGGACGGCCTCGCGATCATAGAATCAGTAGACTCCGTTACCTTCGATTTTGCTTTAACTCGCAATTGCCTGCTAGAGTCATCTTTTTCCTTTTTTTTCTTTTTCCATCGGTATCATTAAATCGAGAGATCCGCAGCATATAAGTGTGGCGAGCGGTTTAAGGATTTGGACGCGTGGGAGCTATCGTAGACGTGAGCGACGGTTTCGGCTTTTCGCTCGCGCGTCGCGAACTCAATTAATTAAACGAATCCGGCGCCCGTTTCGCGCCGAGTAATCACGCGGCTTAGTGTTAATTAGGCTATTTTTCCGACACGTTTTCGGTACCGATGTGCGCGAGCGGTGCGTCGAACGAAGAAAATTAGTAGGGAAATTCTATTGTCGAACCGAGTAGAAATTCGAACTGGTCAACTGAGTAGCCGGCGAGAATTTTACCAGGGACTTTTTTTTTGTGTCGAGTCAAAGGGGTACCGACTCCCCGAGATTATAAGAACTTGTGAAAATAAAGAGTGATGCTACGACGAATAAATTTGGACTTTGAAATTTGAAAAACAGTGTACCTCGTAATTAATTTATTTTTGACAAGAAATTCGGACCGCCCCTCTACCCCGGAGAGCTGCAGCTAGTCGGAAGTCTTATACTTCGTTTTCCAGAAGGTGTGGAAATATCCGATCGCGTCGAGCGCAGTGCTCGGCTGGCGCCCATATAACAAAAAGAAAAATAGAAAAGCGATCGAGACGTTTTTTTTTGTGACCGACGGGGTACCGGTGATTTCTTTTTTTTTTCTATTATTATTTCTTGGATTTATTTTCGGAGCGAGCGGGTGGGCCACTCCGAGGGTAATTTCGGTCACAGCGGATAGCGAGGAGACGAGGTGTTGCTCAATTGCCGGTGCGTCCAGAACTAATAATTCGCGTCGTTACACCGATAGACGCGACCCGTTGTCTCTCTCCCCCAATTCTCACGCGATACCTTTGCTCGCCGTGTGCAAAGGAATTCTTAGAATTCGGCGAGTCGTCCAGCGTATTGCTAGGTACTATAGCTTGTTGACGACGTTACGCACGTAGGCAAGGTACAAGGGGAAAACAACGAATAAAAACAATGTTAGGGTATCGATACCGGCCGACCACGTGTTCGCGCGCGAAGTACAGTCGGAGCTCCAAATACAACAAAATAATTTAAAGAATTACCGAGACTCTTTCTCGAAGGACCCGACAATGGATGATATCAACGGGGGGAGACCTCCCTCGCGAGGTTGAGGCGTCCCTCTTCCTCGCGGTGGGTCCACGCGATAATAATGATGAACTGCTCCCCGCTGCACCCCTTCCATTCGAGTCCCATTGGCGAGACGCCGATTCTCACGGACCGCGAGACTCGAAATTCTTTTGGGATGGCTCGGCATATAGCTGATAAGTCGGGAGTAAATCGGCGACTCAGTATTTTGGTCAATGTACCATAAACACTCCGGCATCCATTTCCACGAATACGGATGTTCGTTATTCGTTTGTAATAATTTTGAAACGTCTTCTCGGATTTTCGTGAATCAACAGTAACGGTACGGCGCGCTCAACGCGCCGATACCGGCATCGAACCCTTACGATAATACTTTTGTACCGGACTATCTAACAGGAACGTTTGGCATCGAAACAATGGTGAATATTCCCGGAGTTTTCAAGAATTCGCTGAAGGCGTCAAAGACCAACAAAAATAATAATATTCGAATTGGAGAAATAACGCGAGTCTGCCGACACGAATAATAACTTTGCAAGCTAGCGATAAATTCTGTAGGTAGTAAATAATAATCAGATACTAGGTAAAGTTGCTAGAAAAACCACTGGTAAGAGATAATGTAGGTAGTAATGTTAGGTAAATAATAGATAAAGTAGGTAGTAATTCTAGATAGGTAACAAAATAATAAAGCGATAAAAGAGTTAATAAACCAAAATTATAATACGGAAGGTTGAGTTCTGGACGCACGACTCGATGGGCGACGTCTCATGGGTCGTAAAGCCGACCCACTGCCCATTGCCCCCTCCATACAGGTGGCGGGGCAGAATGTCACGTCACAATCCATATATATATTGTGACGAGGCGTTGTAATGCTCTCGCACGCACGCTAGCCGTTAGGAACGCGCGAGAGTCATAGGGAACGCGAATACCGAGTCGTCCCCCGACGATATCCGAGGAGAGAAAAAATCTAGAAGATTCGAGAGACTGCCGGCGAAAATATTGTACGTTACAGGTGTCCAGCTACGCGAAGATGGCCAGTGGGAGACACGAGAGGGGAACCCCGAGAGGAGAGACGTCGCGAATATTCCATCAATCAGGCGATTTTCGGCGACAAAGGGCTCGTCCCCCCTCCCACCGATTACCGAGACGCGTAACTGAGCACGAGCGAGAGGCACTCTCGCGCGACGCGTGGATCGATGCAGATCGATTAGCATACCGGGCGATAGAAATTCAAGTAGTAGAAGTTAGTGTAAAAAGAATAGTCCGTGTCAGTTATTTTACGCCGTGCGAGCCACGGGAGTGTGAGAAATCATGGTTCACCGTGTCATCGGCTGAGGGATTAATTACTGTGAGGATTAACCGCCGTGACGACGGCCGAGGAATTGTCGGAAGGAATAGAGAGTATCGGCTCGTAGCTCGAGGAAAGACACGAGGACAACCCGTGTAGGATTACGGACAGGGAAAATCAAGGTAGGTGCACGCAGTGTAGACCATCTTCGGTTCTTTATTGTGCCGTCCACGTGTTGCCGTGGCTTTCTCGCTCGTGCCCGGTGTTTCCGAGGAGATTCTCGGGTGATTTCCGCTCGCAGCGGCGAGAGACGAATTTATTCTGTTGCACAAAATATTCCTATTGTATTTCGCGAGTCAATTCGAAGAGTCAGACAGTAGTCACTTGTAATAAAGAATTTCTGTTATTGAATAAAACGATTGTTATTGTGATTTTTTTTTAATTGAGAGTTTGAAGCGATTTATTGTTCCGAACTGCACCCCTCCTGCTAGCCGTAAGTGATAGTTGAAGTAAGATTGCGAAGTAAACCCTTGCATACCGGGGTTGATACGGTGTGCTGGCGCCCAACGAACGGTAGAGGAATAAAGTGCAAGAAAACGGGGCGTCATTATATTTTGGGCGGGGTAGCCGATTGTCGTCGTCCGAAGCGACAAAAAGCCCGTCACAATTTTTGGCGCCCAACGTGGGGCTCGAAACAATAGAATTTCGGAAAGTTGAGAAGCCCACCGAATTATTACCGAAACAATAAAAATTTCGGAAGTTATCGAACAGTCAGTGAAAAGTCGTTGAAAGAAAATTCTCGAAGGCATAGATTGCTTCGAGAATATTTTTCGGAAATTGTAAGTGTGTGAGATAGACATCGACGAGCCGAGCTCGAGTCGAGGTGACCGCGCGCGTAAAGTGTAAACAAAGTTCGCGCGACGATACTCGAAGTTCTCGCTCGAAGCGCGGTTTCGAGAACACGTAGAGAAAAAATATTCGTGAAATATTATATCCGTGACGCTCAACCACGCGAACGTCGAAAGTGAGAAAGACAGTACGCGAAATATACGACGCTCGTATGAGAGAAGTGCCGTGTCTCTCAGCCGCGAAGACGCTCGAAGCGTGAGAGAGACGTCTATAGTGCGAGACGCTCCAGTGCACGTGTACTGGGGAGCGACGGGTACGCACTTACCCGCCGCGCGAGAAGTGACAGTTCGCGTACGAACATTATTCGCGATACGATATCGTCGAACAGTGAACGCGGACAATACGGATAAATCAACAAGTATCTTGTTAATAATAAATTCGCCATTTTACGGAAAATCGATTAGAAAAATTTGGTGAAAAAGTTCGTGAAAAATTCGAAAGTTGTCATCGCGATCGACAGTGGATATCTCGCGAATAAATTTTGACAGTGCGGTACAGTCGGTGAAGAAAATAATTCGCGATCGAATAAATAAGAAGAAAGTCGAATAGATAGAATTCGGTTGAGAAAAATTATTTTGCGAAGTGAAAAAAATAAGTGCCGCACTCAAAAAAAAAAAAGCGGAATAATTCGGCAGTGTTATACCGCCGAATCCCGGTTAGCTACGCCGAGGTTAGCGGTAATAAATATTCTCTATTATTTTTGGGATGTTTATCGGAAAAGGGTTGGAACCCCAGTGAATATTCGAATGCAGGAGATGTAAGCGAAAGTGTCTTTCTTTATTGATGCGTCGATACGCGAACTCAATTTTCACACAGAATAATGTTATACAGATTTTGGACTATTGTCCGACCAAACTTATGGAGTACTACTTACAGACCCTTTGCACGAGTCTCTCTACACGCAACCAACCGCGCAGTATCGGATGTCCAATTGTACTCCTCGACTTGCGCTCACTCTCACGCTTTATAGGAGATAAAGTGGAGCGAGCGATTCAGCATATTTACGAGATTTGGTAATGATGTTTACCTTATCGTCGTTCCAGTATGCGATACTGTGCAGTTGGCGCAATATTTCATAATCGCACGCCTCGGTTATTGCGTAAGCGTAACCTCGGCGGTGCTCTCATTTTTCGGGGGTATAACATCCCTCCCCCCTTAAAGAAAAGAAATCGGAAGATTTCTTTTCGTTTTTATCCCAAAGTTACACTAAATTCTCCGATTCGAAGCGTTACAATTTTTCCCTTCTGTTGGAATTTGCTGATGTTGTGTTCATTGAACTTGGGGTTTGCACGCTTCTGCTGCGTCGGCTATCCTTCCGGTCTATAAGCCGGTGGCGTTCGCCGCAGAGCGCTATTCTCCTCGCAAATTTCGTTTGCACTCCACGCTTCACAAGGAAAAAATCTATCGTCGGAATGTTGCCGCCACCCGCTAAGGTAAGGGTGTTCTTTTTCCCGAAAAATATTATTATTATTGTCGTATTTCCCCTCTAATTTCTTATCTCTCTCTACCCTCTAATTTCCTTTTTTTTTTTTTTAACTTATCGCTACGCAGAAGATGCGTTTCATCCCTGAGGAGGAAGTGGTCGATGGTTCGGTGGTTGTCCCCGTCCAGCCATCGCCGCCGGATGCACCTTCGCTTCCCGCTGCCTCGCCACCAGTTGTCCCGGTCTTTGACGACCGGCCTTACGCTCGGGGTTCGTCTCGTCTCCAAATCATCTCGAGACGACGCGGGAATCGGCGTGCTTACCCGGCTTATCAGCGATACCGAATCTCGCCTCCTTCGGGATCATCCGGAGTCCGCCCTGCCGGGGAAAGCGATGACGACGACGATGTGTGGGAATTCGTCCGTTAAGGACGTGTTGTAGTAATTTCTTCATGTATTCGCCTTTTGTTTTTAATAAATGAATTCCTACGACCAATCCTTTGCACCTCGGTCTCTCCTTCCCTCTCGCGTATGGCGTCCCGGGGCTCCCCCGGTCCACTCGTAGCTTCCGCCGTTGGTATTTTCCTCGTTTCAATCGTTGGAGATGTTCGCCGCTGGTTTCGCCATTCCGTTGGCGTTTCTTCGTTTCTGTGGATTGCCACCTTTGTACAGGGGGCCTCCATCGCTGGTTGCGGTGCTTGGCATCGTTTTTGAATTAGCCAATATAAGGCGAATATCATCATTATTAATAACGCGATCGCGCCAACCGAATGGTGGCCGATCTTTTCGTAAATTTGCTGCGCGGGTGACACTCGGTTTCGCAGGCTGTCTCGGACGTGCTGTAGGCGCACTCCGAGTTCGTTTAACTCTTGTGGCGTGCTGACTACGTGCTCCAGGGCGATGCCCCCGCGTTCGTTTACCATCGTTGGTATATTTTCTGCCTCCTGTGGTGTCAATGTGAGGTTGTACATTGGCACCAAATCGTTGTCGATTACCTCCTGCGTTATTCGCCTCATCGTTTCGATGCGAAAATTCCTCGCCGTTGCGGTGCAACGCCCGGTGAGTATTAGCGACCCCGTACCATTGAGGACGACCTGCTGACTCGGCTTTTCGTCACAGGCTACAGTCATCGACTCAGGTTGCGGTGCGACGTACAGCCAACGTCCCGGCTGTCGTAAACTCACAACGAGTGTGTTTGTCAATTTCATTATACGCTTCGGGCAACCCTGTTCCTGACCTACCGCACCACCGACGTATATCCGTACGGTACACGGTGCGTCCTCGTTTATTGCGAGAGCCGGATGCCGAGGACTGCAGTAATACCTCGTCCCATCCTTCCTGCAATCTTCCAACTCCCGTTCCGTTATCCGAAGGTAGTTCCTATTTTCTCGATCCACTATGACCAGCTCCGGTGTGGTTTCCAGGTAGAAGTACGTATTATTCTCTCCCCGTCTCGGAAGGGGATACGTTCGGCTGACCCCATACTCCGCTGCGCCGACGAGAGGTATCTCGATGAGGAGTGTTACATTTCCCCAACGCGATAGGCTCTCGTGGTTGCCAATCGTAGTAATTCCGCGGCATTTTCCCTCGATACCGGCCGAGGAAAGCTGCATCCCTTCGGCACATGCGGCAATGCCTCTGAAAGATATTTCGTCAGCTTCTCTGGCGAGACGATCGTTGGATTCACCGTCCCAGATGGAATCCCGGCGAATAAGTTCGCGATATCCCTTACTTCGCCGAGAAATACCTCCATATATGAGTCTAAAAGCCCTAGACTCTCGTCGAATTGCTGCTGATTGGCGAGGCGATTGGTGCTGTTGTGAAAATATCCGTTGACTTCCCGTAGCATGTTATTCAACTTATGGAAATTCCGTTCAGACGCGTGCGACGAGCGATTGAACATGTCGAGCGACGACTCGACCACTTGCAGCTGTCGCAGCATCCCATTTTTCATTGACTCCTGCGTATCACGTACCGCCGAAATTTCGTTCTCGATACGTTCGCCATCGGATGCATCGAGATTTCCCGTAATGGATTTGAGCACAGATCCCAATCCATCGACCAATCCGCGCTTATCCCGATGCTCTCCTCCCACGAGATCGTGTATTACGCCGATTTCTTCCTCGACTTTCTTGGAGAGACGCTCCAGATGCACCAACATCTCCGCATAGTGACCTCCGGAACTCCTTGACTCCTTACATCGGTCCTGATACACGCTCAGATGCCATTGAATTGACTCCTCCAGTGCTATGAGATTCGAAAGATCCATCCGCACAGCCAAAGTCCAGACATCCGTATATAAACTCAACGTACCAATGTGTTCGAAATAAATTCCGGGCACATTGCGAAATTCCCGTATGTCGTAACCATTGTCGCCGCTGACCATCACCAGCATGCATAACACCCTGCAACAGTGTTATTCCTCGCAATACATTTTTTTTTTACATACAGCTATACAGCTATACAGCTATACAGCTATAGCTCTCCCCCCCCCCCCCCCCCCCCCTTAAAAATCCGATCCCTCAATTTTCGATATACTCGCGGAGACGATCCACGTAGACCTTCAGCCTCCGTCGCCCTTTGCGAATCGTATAATTGAGGGGAGGATGCACTTCTTCAACTACAAACGGCCCTATCCAATTAGCTGTGAGTTTTGCTGATCTTCCTTGCCGTACTGTTTCGTCATGTAGTAAGACTTTCTCCCCAATGCCGAATTTCCGCTCCTTCGCCTTCCCGTCGTGCAACTCCTTGGCATGAATTTTCGCAGCTTTAAGATTAGCTTGAGCCATCGCCCAAGATGCTCTCATACGTTCTCGCAATTCCTGCGAGTAATCGTCGTACGCGTACAGCGTACTTGAGGGTTTTTTGAGCGAAGTGGGAAGCTCAGCTTCTCGTCCGAAAATCAGGCTGTAGGGCGTGAAGCCCGTAGCCGTATGCGGGGTGGTGTTGTATTGAAACATGGCGTACGGCAGCCATTTGTCCCAATTCCTCTGATCTTCATCAATGTAACTCTTCAAGTACTCAGCTAATGTTCGATGCGAACGTTCTAAAGCACCGTTCAACTGTGGATGATATGCCGTCATCTGCACTTTTTCTATGTGCAACAGTTTGCAAACGTCTTTGAATATCGAGCTCAGAAAATTCGTACCTTGATCCGTGAGTACGACTTCCGGTATCCCGTAAGGACATACAATTTCCTCCGTAAATGCACGTGCGACATCGTTTGCTGTCTGCGAGGGGAGAGGTATCGCGATGCTGTATTTCGTTAATAAATCCTGAAACGTGAGAATATATTTATTCCCCGTTTCCGATTGAGTTAAGGGCCCTACAATGTCGAGCGCCCCCTTTTCGAATGCCCTCGATGGTGTATCGGTAATCACCATTGGAGCTTTTGGCGTCGAACGAATTTTATTACGTTGGCATTTATCGCATGCCGCAACGTAATCTTCTATCTCTCTTCGCATACCGGGCCAGGTATATGCGAGTCGTATCCTATTTAACATACGCGTTGCGCCTTGATGGCCGCCGAGAGGAGCATCGTGATATTCATATAGAATTTTTCTTCTCTCCTCTTTACTTAAAGATTCGCCATCGCTACGGTCCTTATCACCGTAGCTCGCATGGCCGCCGTTATCTCCATCGTCCGAGTCGCTGTCGCTATCGCGTCGTCCGTCTCTCTCGCGCTCGTTGCTGACTGCCGCATCACCTGGCATGATGGCTGTTGCGTCATCCGTCGCACTCGAGTCACCGCTGTTGCCTCGCGCTGTCTCTCTCGCGTCTTCGCTGCGTCGCGATGGAGTGTCCACGCGCTCGCCACTATCGCTCTCTCCCTCGTGCTCGTTGCTGTCGTTGGCTGTCTCTCTCTTTGCCCGTCGTGCATGCGAGCGCGTCATTACATATACCCGACTCAGCGCATCGGCATTCGTATTCTTTTTCCCCGCTTTATATACTATATTGAACTCATGTTCCGATAATTTTATTTTCCATCGCATAAGTCTCGATCCCGGATCTTTTACATTGAATAGCCACGTTAAGGGCTTGTGATCCGTAACCACTGTAAATTTCGTACCGTAAACATATGGACGAAATTGTTCGACTGCCCAGACAATAGCAATTAATTCCTTTTTAGTCGTAGAATAATTTTGTTCCGATTTGTTAAGCGTACGATTTGCGTAACAAATCGGTAAATCGTCCCCTATCTCCCCTTGAGATAAGATCGCGCCGATCGCTTTATCCGAAGCATCCGTCGTCACGACGAACGGCCTTGTGAAATCCGGGTATTGTAACACCGGTGCCGACGTCAGCGCTTTCTTCAATTCCACGAATGCGTGCTCCCGTTTTGCCGTCCACACGAACGGAATTTCTTTCTTCGTTAACTCCGTTAACGGCTTCGCAATTTTCGAGAAGTCTTTTATAAATTTTCGATAATAACCGGCAAGCCCTAGAAAGGACTGTACTCCCTTCATATTATTTGGTACCGAAAAATCCCGTACCGCCGTGATTTTTGAGGGATCCGGTCGCACTCCCTCATCCGAAATTATGTGCCCTAAATATTGCGTTTCCTTCCTTAGAAAACTACACTTCCCCGGTTGCAGCGATAATTTCGGCTCTCGCAGGCGCGTAAATACCTCGCGAAGTCGCTTGTTGTGCTCTGTCAGCGTTGACCCGAATACCACGATGTCGTCAAGGTAAACGTAGCATTTTATTCCGTCGAGTCCCGCCAATACGGTGTTCATAAGCCTTTGGAATGTTGGAGGGGCATTTTTTAACCCGAAGGGCATTCGAGTATATTCGAAATGCCCCTGCGGTGTGGAAAATGCAGTTTTTTCTTTATCCCTTTCCGCCATGGGAATTTGGTGGAAACCCGATGCTAAATCGAGGGTGGTGAAGTATTGCGCCTTCCCCAGCTGATCTAATATATCGGTGATATTCGGTAATGGATACGAATCACCGATCGTCGCTTCGTTGAGTTTACGAAAGTCCACAACGACTCGTAATTTTACCACTCCTGCTGCGTCAGGTTTTTTCGTAATCACGTGCAGCGGTGCATTCCATTGGCTTCGGCTCTCCTGTATGATGCCGTCCTTCAGCATCTGTTCCGTTTGCTTAGCAACTTCCTTCTTATGCGCTTCCGGTAAACGATACGGCTGCACTTTTATCGGTTTTACGCCCTCGCGAAGGGGAATTTCATGCTCGATTTTCGTAGTACATGGCAATCAGTCCCCCTCCAGGTGAAAGATCTCTGCAAAATCCTCACATATTTCAAGTAGGGTTTCTTTTTCTTCGGAATTTAAATTTCGTACGTCGATTGCTTCACGTAAGCGCGTGAGTCGCGTGCCGCTGTCTTCCCCCTCATTGCTGCTCGCCACGCGCGCGATGTTTAACTCGCGTGCGCTCTTGTTGTGACACGATTTTTCTGCTGACTCAAACGGCTCGAGTGTCACTGTCGGTCGCTCGATCTCGACTTCTTCGCAGGTGGTATTTATTATGCATACCGCACAGCTGTTTCCTCGCGGTTTCGTCGTACAGGCGCCGATTGCTACTCCCTCGGCGACCTCCTTCTTATCGGCAAGTCCCATTACCCGACTGCATGTAGCTACGTAAGCGATATTCTCGCTTCGCGCTGGTACTCGCATTTTTAATCTCCCATCGATTAAAGGCATTCGATGCCCGAGAATTCGGATTTCCTTGCCCCGAAGGATATCCACTTTATGCTCGCGAATGAAGTCCATCCCTAAGAAGCCGTGCACCCCCAAATCCATCCCCTCCGGTACTACGTGGAACCAATGTGATATTGTTCCCTTCGGAGTCTCCAAATGTATTTCCGCCACGAATGTCGAGAGTACTGGCTGTCCTCCCAATCCGATGAGCGTTGATTCGGATTTTTCGGCTTGTATATCTCCCCCGAGGACCTCTGGACTTATTAAACTGACTTGTGCTCCCGTATCAGCTTTCAGTCAGAATTTCAGTTTTGCATTCCGGTGATTTTATGTGGAAATCACTTGCAATCCCTGCTGACGTGACGTTGACAACGTAAACCTCGTGTTGTTGTCCCTTTCTTTCCGCCCGCTGCTGGTCGGTTCCCAGGAAATCTTTGACGGTTTTCCCGGTCCCCTGTGGCTTCGGAGGAGGTTGCTCGTTGCCGTTATTTTTCCCTGTCTGTTGCGGCTTTTGACCGCCTTGTTGCATACGCTTCCTACAGTCTCTTCACAAATGACCTACCTTCCCGCAGTAGTTACACGTCATTTTCACTTGATTAACTTCGTTCCCCGGTCCTGGTGCGGGAAGACTCGGACGTCCCGATTTTCTCGTGCAATCTCGAGAGATATGTCCCGTTTGTCCACAAGTGAAACATTTTCGGGGTGTTGCACCCCCTGCTCCCACCGAGTGTCGAGGTTGACTACCCCCCTGTGGCAACCCTGTGATCCGAGCATTTTTTCTACTTCAGCTGCTCCGACTAGGGAGTCCCGTAGACTTCCGTAATTCCGGGAGCGCACTATCATGCGGATATCGGGCTGTAAACCATTCTCAAAGTTCATTTGCGCGCTTCGTCGCACAGCCGCTTCTACATATCGCGCACCATGGGGTTCGGTATCCTCACAAAGTTTTTCCGACACCTCCCCCGTTAGTCTTTCCACCCTTGCGGCGTACGCCGCTACCGATTCCTTCGGTCCTTGCTTCAATAGGCAAAATTCATACTGCAGGGCAGCGAGAGATTTTCGCTTCCCGTACAGCGCTTCCAATTCATTACGTAATTCCGACATATTACGTATCACCTTATGTCGTAATTCTCGTGTTGCGCGATCTTCAAGTTTTCCGCTTCGTACGAGCGCCAGGAGTATTCCCCTATGCGCTGGTTTCACTCTCTCCCATACAGCTTCACAGGATGATAAGAATTCCTCTAATCTGTTGGGATTATTGCTATCAAATGTTTTGATATTTTTCAGCGCTAAATCCAAGCTGATATATGGTGAGTCCTCCTCATCCTCCGGATGGGTGGTTCGCCGTCTCCCTTGACGTTCGGCTAACCTTCGTTCCACTTCTCCGGTTACGTAATCGGCCAATTCCGCCCGTATGGCCTCCAATTCTCGATCCCCCCTCTCGAGTCGATCGGCAACCCGTTCCTCGGCTGCCGCGGTGTAGTTTACCTCCGCAGGTGGATCCGGAAATAAATTTCGGCGTACCCCTGGGATCTCCACCCCCATGGGGTACAGCCTACTTCCATCACCGAAGGTAGTCGTCCAATTCCGGTCTCTATCCGGGTTGTAAAATTCTCCTCTTCGTTCGCCCAGTGTGTTTCGGTATTGCGCCCTCAAACGTTGTATCTCCGCTTCTACTGCACGTGGGGTGAGATCAACCCCTGGGAGTGGTGTACCCCTGGGCTCGAACATACTTTGGTCCAAGTCGGCGAGCTCGTCAAACGCTGCGCCTCTACGTAAATTGACCCCGAAGAGAGGGTTTGGAGAAGATTCGCCTCTCGACTGTCGTGCCGGGCCTTGTACTGCTAATTCCGATCTCGCGACTGCCGTTATCTCCTGTAACGCAGCCCCTAGACCAGCTGCTACACGCTGGTCCTCCTGTATGGATGCCGAAGGATCCCGCGGGGGTGGTTGCTGTCCCGAAGTCCCCGCAGCCTGCTCCTCTGGTACCTCCCTATCACTCATGTGGCTTCTACCTGGCTCTTAGCCCTTTATTCACGCCCTGACGGGGTTAGTAACGCGCCTACTGGTTCTCTACGCCCGTACAGGTGTTAGTTTCGTGAATAGATAACTCTTGCACTTACAGGGTGCTTATCTGCCACATCTCAGGTTGCCTCTGCGTTGTATAACCTTCAGGCTCCCTCTTCGATACTGTTTCCACGTCTCTTTCCGCTAGGTGACGATCTAGTGGAGGTCTGCAGTCCCTCCTCGCGGTTGGCTGTCCCGTCGATCCCCTGGTGACGGTTTTACTCACGACTGTATTGGTGTACAGCGAGTGACACACTTTCGGTACACTCTGGTTCGTTTTATTCACTCCGATATCCCACCGCTGCCACCAATGTTATACCGCCGAATCCCGGTTAGCTACGCCGAGGTTAGCGGTAATGAATATTCTCTATTATTTTTGGGATGTTTATCGGAAAAGGGTTGGAACCCCAGTGAATGTTCGAATGCAGAAAATGTAAGCGAAAGTGTCTTTCTTTATTGATGCGTCGATACGCGAACTTAATTTTCACACAGAATAATGTTATACAGATTTTGGACTATTGTCCGACCAAACTTATGGAGTACTACTTACAGACCCTTTGCACGAGTCTCTCTACACGCAACCAACCGCGCAGTATCGGATGTCCAATTGTACTCCTCGACTTGCGCTCACTCTCACACTTTATAGGAGATAAAGTGGAGCGAGCGATTCAGCATATTTACGAGATTTGGTAATGATGTTTACCTTATCGTCGTTCCAGTATGCGATACTGTGCAGTTGGCGCAATATTTCATAATCGCACGCCTCGGTTATTGCGTAAGCGTAACCTCGGCGGTGCTCTCATTTTTCGGGGGTATAACAGGCAGCGATAATTAAATAAGAGTGAACGTTTCCGGAATTTCGAGAGTGACAATTAATTCGAGAATTGTGGGAAAATAATCGCGCGTCGATTCATAAATCGAGTACGTATTTTCGGAAGAAAATAAATTCGAGAATTGCGAAAAAATAATCGCGCGTCGATTCATAAATCGAGTACGAATTTTAGAAAGAAAATACATTCGAGAATTTCGGAAAAATAATAGCACGTCGATTCGTAAATCGGGTACGAATGTTTTCGAAGAAACATTAAGTCGGAATTTTCGGAAAATTATTATCGCGCCGATCCGAAAAATCGTCGTCGGACGAGTCTCAATTGAGTCGTGGTGAGAGTCGGACGTGTTATCGATTGCTCCGCAAGCATACAATCACATCGTGACTACTTACAGTGGGGCAAAATATTGACGTGTGTACAATTGAGGTGTTAGAACTAAGAATGAGCAATGAGTGAGTTATCGCAAATGGAACACGATAGTGAGAGTGATTTTACACCAGCTGCGAGACCTCGTCGTAAAAGAGGCAGACCTCCGAAAGCAGCGAAAAGCTCCAACGATGACCTCTCAGACGCAAGAGGAGCGGCCAAACGGCAAACGCCGTTCCGTCACCCATCAGCTTTATTGGGCCACGCGAGTACCAGTACCAGTAATAACCCGAGGGCTACCCTGCCGCAAGCACCAACATCAACAGCGCGTAAAGCCAACTTCTCAGCGCGTGACATAGAGCGAAGACAAAAACAATACAAACATCTGTTCTACATAAACACGATTACCACACTTAGCCGTATCCAGCTAGCAAATGAATGGTCAGCAATACAGCCGCAGAATAGAGATATAATATTACAAACGTCAAAGGGATTCCTACTTAAATCCGACAACGAGAAGAAGGAAATCGTGAAATATTTGGATCAGCTACTACAAAAGAAAGTGATATCCTCCTACTCCGAAACCACGCAGTACACAAGAAATGCCACAACAGACAGCCCGCCAGCGACGTTCTCGGCGGTCATAGGTACAGTAGAACAAGAATTGGATGATGACACAATAAGCAAGTGTCTAACCGATCAAGGAATAATACACAGATATTGTAAGCGAATCACTTCAAGAGCCACTAACAAACGCACGCCACTAATCAGAGTAATCTCCGGATGCGAGATCTCGATCCAAAAACTAATAAAAGAAGGGCTGTTTTTCGCGAACAAACACTATCCGTCGTACCCAAGCACCCCTCCCCCGCCGGCGCCAATTCCGTGCAATAAATGTTTACAATTCACGCACATGCGAGACGAACATGCGAGAAATGCAGTGGTGCGCACAAAACGATAAACTGCAGTACAGACCTACAAACTAAATGTTTGGCCTGCAAAGCCACAGATCACGCGGCCTGGTCCTTTAAATGCCCGCTCAGACCGAAAAAAAAACATCGAAGGAATTCCAAATATCAACATAAAATCGATCAACAAAAAAACAGCAGAACTAGATCAGTCAATCACTAAAAACAACGCGATTCACGCGGCGATATCGGTTCATGACCATATCATTAACACGTATATTAACAAAATAAACAAACCAAAAAACGTAAATAGAGAGGAACTAATCGCCAAACTAAAAAAACGCTTCATAACTGAATTTAAAATCGATACGACAGCGGTGTTCGCTGGTAACAGACTATACATTCTAATGTTTGATATCGAAAATCCCGAAGCACCATCTCCAACCGAGACATCCACGGGGAAAAGTTTCGTGACTAACGATGTCCAGTCTTAAAATCCTTTACGCCAACATAAATAGCTACACGAAAAGAAAACTCTTAGTCAATAACTTTATAGAAAACAACGACATAAACTGCGTGGCGCTAGTTGAGACTAAGACCAATTCTAGCAGCAACGCAAAATATCGAGACTGGGTTTGCATAAAAAAAGACGGTTGCTCAATAAATACCAACACACGAGGGGGAAGCCTCCTGCAAATAAGACCTACACTACGTCCTAAAAAACAAAATGCAATGATTATAAATGACCGCAGGAACGAAGCGCTACACATCGCCGTGCCATTCCTAAATGATCAGCTACACATTTTTCTTATTTACATTCACCCCCTAGCTGCAATAGACAACTCAATATTCACCAAAGCGTGTAGATTTAAGTACGCACTCATATTAGGAGATTTTAACGTAAACGCAGCAAAAAAACGGCAATTAGATGACTTTACGCATCGTTCAACCTTTATACAATATAGTACTCCGCCAACATTCATCATGACAGCCAATGCAGACTCTACACCGGACAGAATTCTCCACACCAAGAACATCCGCAATGCCATAAAAAAAGTTGAGGTAACTCCAGACCTCGGCTCTGACCACCTATCGATAGTCGTCACCATAGAGCTGAATACCGTTTTACCCACCGAAATATCAGTACCCAGATGCAATTGCGCAAGAGCAAATATTGAAAACATCAACTCTGAAATCCACACCGTACTTAACACAATCGAAGATATACCAGTAACCCCACACATAATCTCTACTTTCACTGAAGCACTTACCACCGCTGTTATTTCACACACACCTACAAGCTCGTACAACTTTTTTTCGCACAAACTGCCTCCGCATATCATAAGACTCATCAAAACAAAACGGAAAATGTACAGAGAATACAGAGCTAACCCGGTACCCGAGCTAAAGCCAGCAATGAACAAATTGAACAAAAGTATTCATACTCTGATTTGGCATTACAAAACACACTGCTGGCTTACTGTTTGCGAAGAAATTCAAGAGCAAAAGGGAAAGCAATACTGGCAAACAATAAAAAAACTGGCAGAATACAACCCCAGCCCGCCTGCCCCTGACCTCGTAATCAACGGCACCCACATTCAAGAAAGCTCAGAAAAAGCGGATGCCTTCGCCCAGTACTTTAGTAAAGCTTTCAGCAAATCCAATGACACTCAATTCGATGACGTAAACGAGAGCATCGTCGACAGATGGTTCAACGATTTTTTTTTTCAAGAGGTACACAACTCAATCGCAGTGAACGAAATAATCACTAACGACGAACTCTTGGACATAATTTCGAAAGGGAAACAGTCAGCGCCGGGCCACGACAAGGTCCCGTTGTGCATTGTCAGAAAGCTTGACCAGCGTATACACTCCTTCATGCGAAAAATGTACAACTACTGCATAGCAAACAACTTCTTCCCGAAAGAATGGAAGACCGGAATAATTATCACTCTACCGAAGCCAAACACGAACCACGGTTCCCCGGAAAACTATCGGCCAATTACGCTACTTCCAACCCTTGGCAAAATCTTCGAAAAAATAATAAAGGGCCGATTAGAAGCGGCCGTAGGGGAGAAGATTCCTGCTTATCAATTTGGATTCAGAAACCGGAAATCAACAGTTCACCCGCTCACGATATTGCTATCTAATATTCAAACAGCCAAACTCTCCAACAATCATTCTGCCGCGCTATTTTTAGATATAAACAAAGCCTTCGATAGTGTTTGGCACAGAGGCCTCTTATTCAAATTATGGAAACTGAATTGCCCCGCCTATCTTATAAAACTGGTTCATAACTTTCTATCAAATCGCAGTCTGTTGGTAAAAAATGCTCATTCACTTTCACAAAAATTCGCGCCGGAGCAAGGGGTACCTCAAGGATCACCGCTATCCCCACTACTGTACAATATTTTCTGCCACGACATTTACAACTACAAATTACGAAACAAAGACGAAGTCGACCGAGACAACTACCTGCTCCAATATGCTGATGACACGGTACTCATTGCACATGACAGAACACTAACAGGGGCAGTAAACTCGTTGCAAGAGCGATCCAACGAATGCATTGAGTGGTTCAATAAATGGCGCCTCAAACCGAATCCTACAAAATCTAAACTGGTACTGTTCAACCACAATATCTCAGGGTTATCTCCATATATTAATATGTACAACCAAGCAATCAATCCAAGCCCCTCAGTTAAATATCTAGGCATAATTATAGACAGTAAGCTAAATTTCAACCTACACACCAAAACCATAAAGGCAAAAACTGTCACTCGGGCAGCACATTTTCGTAAACTCACCTTCAAAAACAAGCTCATCGCAACAAAACACGCTACCAAAATTTATAAGTGCATATGTCGACCTATACTTGAATACGGCCATCCGATTTTACTAAACTGCAATAGCCCGGCCATAAAAAACATTAAAATAGCGGAAACCACAGCTCTACGGCGTCTCACTAAACTCAGGCACCCGAACAATCCACTACACAACCCGTCCAACACCCTCCTTTACGAAAAAACACAAGTACAACCGATCATGGAAAGAACAAAAATTCTCAGCGCTATCTTTGCGAAACATCAATTAGAAGTAATAACCCCTCTGTGCAACACAATGCCTCCCGGCATCCCCAGAAAACATAAATTTCCAATACAACCCCTTTTTGAAATCCTAAACTCACTAAATTGAGCACCTTTAACATCGTTAATATTAATATAGTCGCTAGTATTTATTTATCGCTTTGTCTACGTAAAATAACTATCTACATAAAATCCTAAAATATCAACAAAACAAGAGGATAATCATACTTTAATCGGACACTCTTGGCTGAAGGACTTCGGTCAATGGCCTATTGGCTCTCGCGGCGATTGTATTGTTAAAAAAAAAAAAAAAAAAAAATTTAATGTATGTATTTATTGTAACCACCATAGGCGAGGCTAATAAATCACTATTACTACTACTACTCGTCGTCGGATTTTCAAGGAAAATTAATTCGGAATTTTCGGAAAATTATTATCGCGCCGATCCGAAAAATCGTCGTCGGATTTTCGAGGAAAATTAATTCGGAATTTTCGGGAAAGTGAAATCGTGTCGTTTTGCAAATCGAGTACGAATTTGTCGATAAAAATAATTCGAGATTTTCGGAAAAATAAATCGTGCGTCGCGTCGATAATTCAAGTGAGATTTTTTGAGAAAATTCAAGTCGGTGAAATTCACAATGGCCGAGGAAGCGGTAGGATCGCTCGACCCATTCACGTCAGTAGATGATGAGATGACGAGCGGACGAGAAGAAATCGATGCGACCTTCGTGAACACAGAGGAACGAACGGCGAAAAAGAAGAAAACGAAAAAGAAGGCGGCCTACGATATCGATACCTCCGAAGCGATAGGTGATTTGCCGGAGCCGAAGCGGGCGAGTGATCCGCTACAGTGGATCGACGTAATCAATGACGCGGAAGTGCGACAATTATTACGCGTAGCCGGAGCGAGCGTGGAGGGCAAAAGTCACGAAATACGAGACCGCCTACGAAGACATAAGTACCGAGAAAACGGATGTCCACAGATCCCGTGGGGACCGGAAGACGTTGTACCGGAAGACGACGCGTCGCTCGCAGCATTGACGGCACAAGTGGACGAGATGCCGATCGCAAAGGTTCGAGAAATACTGCAGGCATTATTCCTGAATACGTCAGGGGTACCAGCAGTGCTCAGAAATTGACTACGCACCTGGATGGGTAATCCCATGCGAGGATCGAGCAATGCAGGCTCGAGGCCAGTTACTCCGGTTGACACAACTCGCGAAGCGATACCCAAGGCTCCACTGGACAAGTCGGTCGACGAAACAAGCAGGCGAGATTTACGACGCATCAATCCGGCAGAAGGAGACGGCATCGCCGAATATGACGAAGAGTTGCATCCAGTGAGCGATAAGCAGCGTCGACGTGAGGCCTCGCGAAGGGTCCAGGAGGACGTACCAGAGGGAACACAAAAAGGCGCTGCAGATCGCCACGGGAGCAGCAGACCGTCAACGAGCACCGTCACCAAGCCGAAAACGAAGGAGATCGGTACGCAGACCGAAAGCGACACGGAACCGGAAGAGCCGAACCGAAGCAAAACCTCGAAGGGAAGCCAACGAGATATGTCGACTCAGAAGAAAAAAGAATCGGCCAAAGCAGTGCGTCACGTTGACGACGAACGTCGGAGACGATACGACGACGAACGTCGGAGACGACACGACGATGAACGTCGGAGACGATACGACGACGAACGCTCGAGGCGATACGACGACGAACGCTCGAGGCTATACGACGACGAGCGCTCGAGGCGATACGAAGACGAATTCTACAGGTTATACGATGACGAGATACGCCCGAGGCGAAGCGTACGATACGCGCGGGATTACCGCGAATCGGGAAGCGAGAGCGGACGCTCTTCGGACGAGTCCGACAATGAAGTGCGATGGCGGCCGTATGGTCGAAGTTACAACCGCTCGCCGAGAGGCCGAGGATTAAGCCCTGAGGAAGGCCCGCGGCGACGAATTCGACGCTCGCTGTCTCGACGAAGAAGCGGTCGGGATATTGGAGAGGTTGCGCGAAAATGGTCCCTGAAGTTCTCCGGAGACGACGACTTCGCGTGTGACGAATTTTTGGAACAACTCCGTGAGAAAATAGACGCAGCCGATATCCGGTACGAAGATCGATTGCAAGTCTTACCGGAAGTACTAAAAGGCCGTGCCCTCTTGTGGTATAGATCGAATCGCCGAAGATGGGACTCATGTCGAGGATTCGTGCAAGAATTCCGCGCATGGTTCGGCGCAGATCAAGATCAGGAAGGACTGAAGGAAGATATACGCCAGCGAACACAGGGAGATGCAAAAACCGCGAAGGACTACCTAATCTGCCTGCAGGGATTATTCGAATGACTGCAAAGACCGAAAAGCTTACGCAGTCAACTCGATCACGCGTTCGCAGGGCTGCGCCTAGAATACTGGGAGAAATTAGACCGACGGGACGTAAAGACGTACGCAGAGCTCGTCATTGATGCAACTGCAATTGAGCAGCGATGGGCGCGAGCCAAAGCTCGACGCCCTCCCCCGAGCAAAAGCGAATGCCACGCGAAGCAGTTCGCGTGTGAAGACAGTAAAAAGAAGACTGCGACGAAAAATAACGACGTAAGGAAGTCGTATGGGTTTCGTCCGCGCGCACAGCAGGTCCACGAAGTCACGACGAACGAAACAATAGAGGTCGAACCTGCGAAGCCGAAGAAGCAGAGAAGTCGGAAGAAAAGCGATGTCGTCGCGACGGTCGAACCAACGGCAACGACGAATACTCCACCAAGACAGGCCTCGAGGCAAGCACCGCAGCGACAGTCTGGTGGGGGGAAGGGCAACGGACAACAGGCGAACTACTCGAACGATTCGAGAGCAACGCCAAGAGGCCAAGCGTCATTTACAAGACGAACGCCTCCCTTCTGCTTCAATTGCGGAGAGAAGGGACACTTCGGAAGAGACTGCAACAACGCACAAGTGCAATTATGCGTAGGATGCGGACGAAAAGGTGTTACGAATGAGACGTGCGGGTGCGCGTTTTCAAAAAACGAGAATCGGGCCTGGCAACGGCGGGAAAGCCAGAGCTCCGCGTAGATAGTAGCCCGCAAATGACGAGTAGTCAGTTACCGATCCCCCTAGTACCCTCTCCTAATCCCCCGATGGGTGCAGTTCCGAGGGAGCAATCGAGTCAGGAAAGTAGCGATAAGGTAGTTGCGAGTACATCGAGCTCTCCGTTGGTAGAAAATAGTAATGAAGAAGTGCATGGGATTTTGAGAGGCGAGTCGACCCGCGGTCCGATCGGCGTGTGGACGCTGGACGACCCATGTTGGGGTGATGATGACGAAACAGAAGCGCGAGCGATCGGTGAGGCCTGTGGCGCCGATCGAGTACCGGCAAGGATTCCCGCCGACGGCGAGGTGGGCCGCCCTCAAGTAAACGAATCGATCGTTACATTTCCGGCAGAGTTTGACCCGAGAGAACCTGATTGCCTGAGATTCACTGTTGCGTTTCCCGCTGCTCCGAAAGAATGGAAGCGCGAAAAAGGACACGAACGAATCTTCGCGCAGTTTATAATCGGCGGCAGGTTATTAGAAGCATTGATCGATACGGGAGCGACTATCTCGGTTTTCGGGAGAATCGGGGGCGTGATAGTAGATACGCTAGGATTAGAGCACCGAAACTTCTCGCGACACGAGAATGAGTACGTCACGATGGCGAACGGGACCCCAGAGCGAGTTCTCGGAGAAGCACTTTTCCCGATAGACCTCGACGGCGTGCAGAAATGGTTCCCCGCGATAATCGTGCACCAATTGAAATCACATTGCCTGTTAGGGATGGATTTTATTCGCGCATTCGGGATTAATATATTCGGGAGTAGAGGCACGTGGTCGGTGGGGGAAAACGGAGTAGAGCACCCGATAGTGAAGAATAGCGACGAGGTAGCTACCGTAGGCGTTTGTTTTGGAATTCAGGTACCCGCTCGCGACGAGAAAGAAAGGCTAGATGAGATGTTAGCGCGAATCAAGCCGACGCTACCGAACGACTTTAATGTTGCCGTGACGCTCACGCAACATGTGATAGACGCGCCAGTCGATAAAGCCGTGAAGCAACGGATGTACCGACGCTCGCCGGTCGTAGTAGAGAAGCTACATGAGGAGGTCGATAGGATGTTGGCAGCCAACATAATTGAACCTTCGAACAGCGAATGGGCTAGTCCCCCGGTAATGGTAGCGAAGCCTAACGGGAAATGGCGATTTTGCGTAGACTACCGCGAGTTGAATAAAGTTACGCGGAAGGACGCATATCCACTGCCGCGCATGGACACAATACTTAGCAAGTTATAGGAAGCTGTATATATCACGACGTTAGACATGAGTGCAGCTTACCATCAGATTATGATGGCCGAAGGTAGTAAGCATTTCACCGCGTTTATTGTCGAGGGAAAAGGATTGTGTCAATTTCGGCGAATGCCGTACGGTTTATGTAACGCGCCAGCGACATTCCAAAGGTTAATGGATAGGCTGATAGGACCAGCGCTCGAACCAAACGCGTTTGCATACTTAGACGACATTATAATCGTGAACCGGACGTTTGACGAACACCTCGAGTGGATCGAGAAGATCCTCGGTATCGTTCGTGAGTCCGGCCTCATATTAAATTATGAGAAGAGCGAATTTTGTCGGGATGAGGTACGCTACCTAGGATTTTTGGTGAATCGCGATGGTCTGAGACCAGATCCCGAAAAGGTAAGGCCGATCATCGAATATGAAAGACCGCGTAACGTGAGGGAATTGCGTAGATTCAATGGGATGGTAAACTAGTACCATCGCCATCTGATAAATATTTCGCGAGTCGCGGGACCGCTAAATCGGTTGACTAGTAAGACAGTCGCGTGGGAATGGACGGAAGTCGAGGAAGCAGCATTTCAGGCGACGAAAGCCGAAATTATAAACGCTGCGATCCTCACGTATCCGAATTACGACTTGCCGTTTGTAGTGTACACCGACGCGAGTGACAAAGGTATAGGCGCGATCTTGACGCAGCGATGCGAAGAGGGAGAAAAGATGATCGAGTGCGCGAGCCGTGCGATGAAGGTGCCAGAAACGAGGTACACAGTCACTGAGAAAGAGTGTCTGGCAGTAATCTGGGCAGTTCGCAAATTTCGTCCGTATTTAGAAGGCTACGAGTTTACAGTCGTAACAGATCATAGCAGCCTCCGATGGCTTTACAATCTCGCGGATCCGGTAGGTAGATTGGCGAGGTGGGCGTTCGAGTTGTCGGGATACAACATGAAAGTAGAGTATCGGAAAGGTTCGGAAAACGAAGCTCCTGACGCGTTGTCAAGGATGTACGAGGATGTCGAACCGGATTACGAGGCCCAGGTAGATTCACTAGGCGAAGCATTCGAAATAGACTGGTACCAAGAAAGGCTCGAAGCCATACGCCGCAACCCGCGGGAGTTCGCGGAATGGCGAGTAGAGAATAATGCGATTTATTTCTACCGACCCGACGCGATGAAAGAAGCGATGGGGGAAGATTTAGACGCATGGAAATTGGTCGTACCATCCGAAGATCACGAATTGATCTTACAACAGGTGCATGATAACGAACAGGCAGGACATCCAGGGGTCGAGAAAACGTATCGGCGACTGGCGACTTACTATTACTGGCCCGGGATGTATCGCGACGTGAAACGGTATGTAGGGAAATGTTTAACGTGTGCGTCACACAAGTCGAATCAAGCGCGTCCGATGGGATTGATGGGACCGCGTGTAATCACCCAACCGTGGGATACAGTAGCTTCAGACGTTATGGGACCGTATTCGCGCTCGAAAGCAGGGAATAAATACCTTATCGTCTTCGAAGACCTCTTTACGAGGTGGATAGAATGCATACCGGTGTCGGCCGCGAATGGGAAGACGATATGCGATGCATTTCGGCAAAGAGTGTTGTGTAGATGGGGTACACCGCGACGACTGTTGACTGACAACGGGACAGAGTACGTCAATCAAATGGTAAAGAAACTGACGGACGATTACGGTATTGAACGAGTGACGACACCGCCGTACCACGCGCAAGCGAATCCGGTAGAAAGAGTAAATAGGAATCTGAAAACGATGATAGCGAGCTACGTTTCCACCGATCCCGCGTAGAAAAAATTAGTATGGGATTGACTCTGGGAGAACGATGGTCGAGAGTCTGGGATTTATTTGGGATTGAATCTGGGAAGCACTATGGGCAGTTATCTGGGTTTTGGGACCCGGCTAGATGGTTTCCCAGACCTTTTCCCATCGCTTCAGTGGACGGGGGAGTCCTCGTGCAATCAATCCCATACGTATTTCCAGATTCTCTCGCGGCCGTACCGTACGACCGGGGGGATCCTCCCGCGATCAATCCCATACATAGAATCCCATATTATGTGTAAATGAAAGAAGAAGGAACAAGCGTCTCAGCGCCCGGCGGGCGCAGATGCTCTTGTTGGTGGGCTCCGCCCCCCAAACCCCCCGAAAAATGTCCCTACGGGACATTTTTTAAGGCACTCACGGGGGTGCACGTCGCGCTACGCGCTCCGTATCGAGTGTATTTACACATCGCGCTATGCGCTACGAATGAAGTATGTTTATTCGTCGCGCTCTGCGTTTCTTTTCGTCAGTACGTATGAGGGAAAAACATTTATCAGTTACGTAAATTAATTCATTGTGTTTAACCTTCGTCGAATAAAAATATTTCTTTTTTGTACCAATTGATTATTAATATTCACGACGGATATTTCCTTTTTGTTTGACGATAAATTGTCAAATATTGAGACACGAGACAAATATAACGAATTGCACCACGCAGAAGTTGATCAAATTAATTTAACGAATCAAATCATGTCTAGTAAAGTCGTTTTATTGGCTTTAAACTTATGACCAGATTTAATGAATATAAAACAAACACACAAAACATGTACCGACACCAATACGATTACCATTTAGCATTCAGGCCAAATATCCCCTTTAAATCCTTCCCCTTCAGTGTTCTTTTTCTTCCCCATAATTGATGGATTCAGTTCGTTATTTTATGTGTAGGAAACCAAACCATTGTAGAAAAAAAGTTCAAGAAATTTGCTATTCTTTGTGATTTTCAATGAAATTTTATCGATATTTATGGATGCTGCAAACAAATGCAATCTCGAGAACGAAAAAATATATCTTTTTAGTTCCTGTCTTCTATTGAAGAGGAAGTAGTACGTTACTCGAATCAAAGATTTGTCATCTTGGATAGCTCCGAAATATTTTTTTACAAATTGATGAAATTCTTGAAAAATTCGACTTTGAAGGCTCTTTGACAGTCCTCTTATAACAAATTTCATTTCTACCATTTGAGATATATTTTTTTTCTTCTTCGTAATACATGGAATCAGCTCGTTATTGTCTCTATAGAACAGACAAGTATTGGAGACGGGAAGTTTGAGAAATTCGATTTTTTTTCCGTTTTTCAATGAAATTTTATTGATATTTATCGTCGCTTAAAAATATCAAATTTAGCATCATATCATATCGTATTTTTTTAAATTTTATTTAATCACAAACGAGGATAAGTTTTTCAGTACGGAATAACTCGTAAAATCGACAAATTCAGTGTTTTTCACTTTCTTGGTAAATAATTGTTTATAATTGTTCTTTAAGAGTACAATTGTTTTTTTTTCGCAAAAAAAAAAACAATTGTACTCTTAAAGAACAATTATAAACAATTATTTTTTTTTTTGCGAAAAAAAAACTTTTCAAGACGTGGGCATATGAAAGAAATTCGTATTTCGACGAAAATTTGAAAAAATTTGAAAAAAAAAAAAACGTTGGAAATACGTCGATAGAATAATCATTAGCAGTTTTCTTATCAAGTGTAAACGAATAAATCCAGCGAACAAAATTGACAAAGATTTCGAATGTGATGAATCTCCGACGGTCGAAGTGTAAAAAATTAAATTTTTAAACATAGCAGACTTTTTATCTGCGCAATAACGCGGAGAGTCAGTTTGTAAATACGATTTCTTTGAGAGGAAAGGATTAGAGACGGCAATTTCGAGAAATTTGAATAAACGATTCGTTTTTTGATGAAAATTCGTAAAATTAGTCTTTGCTTAAAAAAAATCATATCTCGGCAGCGAAAAAAGATTTCGACTCTTATTTTGGCTTATTTTGAAGAGGAGAAAATACGTTGCCAGAAAAAGAATTTGCAGTTTTTATTATTAACTGTAAATGAATAAATTGGGTGAACATAATTGACAAAGATTTCGGCTGCGATGAATCTTCGACGGTCGAAGGATAGAAAATTCTTTTTTTTTATGATTGCATACTTTTTATTTGCGATATACCGCGTAGAATCCATTTATATTTACGTAAAATAGAAACAAAGATTGAAACGAGATGTCGATTTTTTTTTATTTGAAAATCATCCGGCCACAGAGTACGCGCGCCGCGACGTATGAGCATCTGTGTATCGTCTGCTACGAAATTGTCATCTGCTTCCAAAGTTTGACAGATAGAATAAAACGAAAAAATATATACTCGCTATTTTTTTAGTTCTATTTGGGAAATTGTAATTATTTTGGATATTCGATGAATCTTTTTTGTGAGTTTACTACCAATTTTTTCAGTGAATACGTGAAATTTATCATTTTTATTACGAATGTGAATAAAATATGCTAAAATATTGCGAATGATTTTCGGTGATAATATATTATTTTCGAAATAAAAAACGCAAACATTTGTGAATCAGTGTATGATATTTCGTGTTTTATTTTTCACAACCGAAGTTTTTTTTTAACATGATGAAAAATGGATTTTTGGCAAATCTAAATAACATAACCTTTAAAGCAAATCTTGTTATAACCACTGTTTTTGAATTATTTTATAATTAAAATTATATTTGTCAGAATGACTCAAAATTTGTTGTGCATAGTGCTTTCGATGCAATGAAATATTGTTGCGAAAGAGAAAAGAATTGGTTTCCAGGATTTTTAATTGGGGCACCGTACGGACATCAGATGTGAGAAAATAATTTTTTTATGGAAAATTGTGATGAATAAATAGTTAGAGATGTAGGATTGTCTCTAAATTTGCTGTGCGCAGTGCTTTTGATAAAACAAAATGATGCTGCGAAGGAGAAAAAAATTGGTTCGTAGAGTTCATTATGATGGCACCGTACGGACACTTGACCGAAGGCAAATGCAAATTGTGGCCAATAATTTTTTAGAAAAAATACTTAAAGGTCTTAGATTGGTTTTAAAAGTAATGTGCATACTGGAAATAATGTAATAAAAAAACCCTGCGAAGGAGAACAAAATTGGTTCGCACCATCTAAAGTTACAGTGTGATACGGACGTCCGAGAAGAAAAATTCAGCCAAAA
Organism: Cryptus viduatorius; assembly: GCA_964006125.1. NCBI lineage: Eukaryota > Metazoa > Arthropoda > Insecta > Hymenoptera > Ichneumonidae > Cryptus > Cryptus viduatorius. The sequence goes on along the minus strand of OZ023222.1, from coordinate 20,918,631 downwards.
AGTTGTTTTCATTGCACCGCAGACTAAAAAAAATATTTCTATTCATCGCAGTCACTTCAAAGTAACTACGTATGATGTTGGAGATACATCGAAGCAGATGGTGAAAAATAAAAATTTTTGGAGTATGCGCTGCGGAGTAACCCCTTCGACAGACTCCGAAGAGCAACGGATGGTCATTTTAATAGGCACTCTTCGCCTATTATTATAGTGAGTGCCTAAAAATAGATTTTGTCAAATGGAAGGAAAAAATGAAAAACGAAGAAATATGCTCAAATCTAATTTTTTTCAACGAATATGATTTCGCCGTGCAAAGTTAAGCGCTGTAGTACATAATCGGCGGTTAAATTTCATTTAAGGCCCCAAAAATAATGTGATGTACTGGGAAAAGCTTGGATAGATAAATTAAAAGATCTATGTTAAACTCATCCAATACTTTACAATATTTTTGGGACCTACATCGAATTTCAAACGGCTCGGGGAACTCATATCCGTCGAAAAAAATTGGTTTTAGGCATATTTTTTCGTTTTTTATTTTTTTCTTCCATTTGACAAAATCTATTTTTTCATCTTCTTTCACTTACACATAACATGGGATTCTATGTATGGGATTGATCGCGCAAGGATTCCCCCGGTCGTACGCGACGGCTGGGAGAGAATCTGGAAAAGCATATGGGATTGATTGCACGAGGATCCCCGTTCGTATGCGACGGCTGGGAGAGAATCTGGAAAAGCGTATGGGATTGATTGCACGAGGATTCCCCCCGTCCACTGAAGCTATGGGAAAAGGTCTGGGAAACCTTCCAGCCGGGTCCCAAAACCCAGATGACTGCCCATAGTGCTTCCCAGATTCAATCCCAAACAAACCCCAGCCTCTCGCCCATCGTCCTCCCAGAGTCAATCCCATACTAATTTTTTCTACGCGGGATCATAGCGAGTGGGATTTACATATCGCGGAATTTCAGTTCGCTTATAACACTGCCGTGCATTCTTCGCTAGGGGTGAGCCCGGCATTCCTGAATTTAGGTAGAGAACCGAAGCCGGCTCATCATTGGTCGCGAATAATAGAGAACGATATCCCGGCCGCTCCGGATAAGGCGAAATGGGTAGCGAGGATGAAGAAACTCGTAGAAATGCATGATCTCGCTACGAAAAAGATTCAGGAAGCGTCCGAAAGACAGGCAAAGTACTATAATCGACATCGAAGGGACGTTCCACTGCACGTCGGGGATAGAGTTTATCGGCGATACCGCGTATTGTCAAAAGCCGCGAACAACTTAACGTCGAAGTTTACGAAGAGATATGCGGGACCATTCGACGTGGTGCGAGTCGTATCGCGAAACGTAGTAGAATTAGCCGATGCCGACGGTCGGTCCGCGGGAAGATGGCACGTAAAAGATTCAAAGTTATTGAGTAACATGCCCGCGACGGAGAGCTCGATGATCGAAAAATAGGAAATAGCTGAGAATGGAAGGATGAGTCGAATTAATTATCCGGTATTATTTTCGTGTGTTGTATGATATTGTAGATAAAAATCGGGAAGATGTCGGCCCGTGGCCAATCGGGTAGTGACGCGGAAGAGACGCTCCGGCAGCAGCTGGAGGCGATAAGAATTCGCGCGAGTCGTAGGTACCACGGCGACGGTAGAGAAGAAGAGGCGATCGGTGCGCCTACGTCGGAAGAGGCGATCGATGCGCCTACGGCTGAACGGACATTGAGTGTTGAGGAGCAGCTTGCAGCGATTAGAGCCGAAGCTCGTCGAAGATATCGGGAGAGTCACCCGGTAGAAGAACCGGTAGTACTGCTCGCAGCGCCGGAAGAAGAACCGGCAATAGCGCTCGCAGCGCCGGTAGAAGAACCGGTAGTACAGCTCGCAGCGCCGGAAGAAGAATCGGCTTTATCGCTCGCAGCATCGAGACAATCGGCGACGACGACAGCCGATACTAACAGTCGAGGACAGCCAGACGGAGAGACACCTCCGCTGGTAGAACAGGAGGTACCTGTATTAACGCTATCAACGGGTAGCCGCCGCGAAGCCCAACAAACCGCGCGATGGGAACTACCGGTCGAAGAAACGTTGGCGGAGCTTGCAATCGCATCGAACACGGCGAGAAGAACTCGAGGGGGTCCTCCAAGGGGAGTACCCGGAAGACCGGCAGCCAACGGCAGAGGACGAGGAGTCACTAGGCAAAGAGAAGACGATCGCCGTGCGACAGTCGCCATGGAGAGTCGCCGTGCAGCTCCAGCGGGGTGTCTGAATTGCCGAAGAGACGGACACTCTTGGAGACGTTGCCCGCAACCCTTGCGACCTCACTTCTGCCAACGATGCAACCGCGACGGAGTCTCGACGGCAAATTGTCCCGGTCCGCATGGCTACGCCCGACACGCCAACCGACGAGGAGGCAATCGTCAGCAACCGACACGAAGAGATCAAGATAGCTCGGTCGACATGGCGTGCCCTCGCTGTTTCGAAGAAGGACATGGGCTAAGGGATTGCCCCCGCCCGTGGTCAGAAGTACGTCACGTATATTGTACAACGTGCTATCGAGTGGGATATACACGGTCGACGTGTCCAACGTGTAATCCTCAACCGCGTTGGTGAAAAATCGCGAAACGAAAAAAGACTATATCGCGAAGCGCGAACTTTCGTAGTTATTTTGAGAGCCCGAGTGTCGGTGATAAAAGAAAGAAACGACTGAGTCGCTGCAAACGAGCGCGACGAAATGACAATTTTTGGTTATTTTGATTTATTATTTTTAGTTTGAGTTACTACGAAAGCCACCGAGGCAACGCGAAAGGCGTTAGAAATTTTGTTTGCTTTTGATATTGTCAAAATAAAGATTTATGGTTTTGGTTTGGGATATGTGTGTGTAATTATTATAGGATAATTTGGTCGGTTTTGGAAAATACCGGGTACGTGCGGGGAATGACTCGGTAGCAAGGCGTGCAGATGGTTGATCGGCGTGTGCCTACCTGCGTAAACGCAGGGTAGTCAGGGCCTAGTGTGGGGATGTGATGAGGCGTTGTAACGCTCTCGCAGGCACGCTAGCCGTTAGGAACGCGCGAGAGTCATAGGGAACGCGAATACCGAGTCGTCCCCCGACGATATCCGAGGAGAGAAAAAATCTAGAAGATTCGAGAGACTGCCGGCGAAAATATTGTACGTTACAGGTGTCCAGCTACGCGAAGACGGCCAGTGGGAGACACGAGAGGGGAACCCCGAGAGGAGAGACGTCGCGAATATTCCATCAATCAGGCGATTTTCGGCGACAAAGGGCTCGTCCCCCCTCCCACCGATTACCGAGACGCGTAACTGAGCACGAGCGAGAGGCACTCTCGCGCGACGCGTGGATCGATGCAGATCGATTAGCATACCGAGCGATAGAAATTCAAGTAATAGAAGTTAGTGTAAAAAGAATAGTCCTTGTTAGTTATTTTACGCCGTGCGAGCCACGGGAGTGTGAGAAATCATTGTTCACCGTGTCATCGGCTGAGGGATTAATTACTGTGAGGATTAACCGCCGTGACGACGGCCGAGGAATTGTCGGAAGAAATAGAGAGTATCGGCTCGTAGCTCGAGGAAAGACACGAGGACAACCCGTGTAGGATTACGGACAGGGAAAATCAAGGTAGGTGCACGCAGCGCAGACCGTCTTCGGTTCTTTATTGTGCCGTCCACGTGTTGCCGTGGCTTTCTCGCTCGTGCCCGGTGTTTCCGAGGAGATTCTCGGGTGATTTCCGCTCGCAGCGGCGAGACACGAATTTATTCTGTTGCACAAAATTTTCCTATTGAATTTCGCGAGTCGATTCGAAGAGTCAGACAGTAGTCACTTGTAATAAAGAATTTCTGTTGATGAATAAAACGATTGTTATTGTGATTTTTTTTTAATTGAGTGTTTGAAACGATTTATTGTTCCGAACTGCACCCCTCCTGCTAGCCGTAAGTGATAGTCGAAGTAAGATTGCGAAGTAAACCCTTGCATACCGGGGTTGATACGGTGTGCTGGCGCCCAACGAACGGTAGAGGAATAAAGTGCAAGAAAACGGGGCGTCATTATATTTTGGGCGGGGTAGCCGATTGTCGTCGTCCGAAGCGACAAAAAGCCCGTCACAATATATATCAATAATCCCATTAATGCGGTATTCATTTTTTTTTAATTTTGTTGCAACAGTAAATTCTCTATTTAAATATCCTTGAGAGAGCATATGGTTCCTCGGATATAAATTAATAAATATAAAACAATTAAAATATTGAGATCTGAAAGGGACAATGCACACACCTCTCAGGTAGCAACAAACGAACCGTGTGCAAAAATCGAGCAAAGTCATTGCTCAGTTATTGGCATCTTAACGGTCTAGCCACGCAAATTCGAGCGATGTCTCAGATATATAGTATTTCCGGCGAGGATACCTGAGGAATATCCGAAAAGGAATTCGTCAATAAGCGTTCAGGTGTATAGGCGATACGAATTTTTTTCTTGCACGTGATCGTCAAGCGCCTTCTTATCGCTCTAACACTAGGAGCGATGCGATTCACGCATATACACTACCGTGCAGCCAGAGAATCGGTGAGCCTGTCTCGAAGGGAACGATGCACGGCTTGACCGTCATCGCGCTCGAGTGCAGCACCTCTCGGCGCATAAAATTATAATATTATAATAATTTTGGAAAAGTTTATAATACATTATATCACCTCAATGATGAGGAGGAATGTTGCATTGATGGGACAGTAATCGTTTGCTAAATTCTCAATAAATTCGCATCGTAAATCATCATTCAACTTTCATCTCACTCATCTTTCGGCAACGTAAGTTTTTCCCATCAGAACATTTAATTAATTTCGATAAACAATTTAAAGTAAACAAAACGATAAACCAGTGCATCGAAAACAATAAAAATAAAAGGGCCTACCTTCTTTAAATTTAAAGAGTGATCGAATATTATGCTCGGCCTTTGGTAACGAATACCAAGGTAGCGAGGGGGGGATGCATCGGGCGGCGATAGTTGCGAGCGCTGGTCAGTGACTTTTTTCGGATCAAATTACACTACGAGACGCATCGAGCGTACGGCGTCTTATCGGAAGAATTTCATAGTGGCAGCCGTCATTGATTGTTTACTATAAGATTACTATACGCGTACTACGAGGTTACTCATCACATCACGTGCGAGTATTTCTTTTCATTCAATCACTTGTACCGCGCACTCTGTACCCTATCCCGAGTAATTTTCCGAAAGGTTAGACTCGAAAAGGGAATTTTGTCAAATAAAGCGCCTCAATGGTACAAAACGTGTAAAAAGGAATTATATTCCTTGACCGTAATTACCGAGGAAATGCGGATTTGGACGTAACACATCACATCTCCAATCTGCGACAGTGTTAAGGCTCCGCTAACGCCTTGACTCGAAAAGAGAGGCCGGCGTTACACATGATCTGTACGAACTCGCAAGAGCTCGCCTCGACGTAACACCGTTTTCCAGCCAGGTGTCGGAACGCCCGACTCGGTTAAATGAAATTGGTGGTCACTTAAAATCACTGGGTTACGAGAACAAAATGAAATAATATGCGGTTAATAAATAAATAAACTGGTACTTACGGTAGTAAATGGTGTTTTCCTGGTGTTCGTAGAAATAGAACGTTTCTTAACGTTGATTGAATTCGAAGATGAATTTAAGGGAAAAATAATGTGTTTCACGAAGATTCAGATAGAATTAACACTATTTTAATGTCACAAAAACGTGTGAGTATTACAACTGATAAAATTAAATTTTAAAAGGAACCAATTGAGACCAAGTGTCTATATGGTTGACGTTTTAAGGTTGAATAATTTCGTTTTCTCCGAGTCCTGGATTTTATACTAATAACGCGAAAGTCTGAAGGACGGTCGAGTTAAAACTGAGTTTCGAAAATGGATAACTGATTTGAATGACTATGGTATGCTGTACAAAACTGAAGGAATATGCTTCGCTAATGACTGGTGGAAATATGCTCCTGAGCGCACAATTTTGGGGGTTTTTATACCATTTTTCTTGGTGACATGTAAAGGGCATGTTGCTATGCGAGTGTCTTTTTGTATATCTATTCTGTATAAAATTCCGGTACAGTAACGAGAAGATGAGGTGATGCTACCGATCTCATCCGTGATTGGTCCGTGATCTTAAGTCCTTCTTTTAGGCGTAATTCGTTTATCGGGCCCCGCGCCATGGGTGACGGGGTGGGGTATCGAAAAGTAAAAGCGCGCAGACGAGATCACGTAGGCATCGATCCCCTCCTTTTCTGGTTTCCGTTTTCCAGGAAGTCATTACCAGAAAGATTTTTGTTGGTATGCAGCCTTTTTATAGCTTGTGACGTGCTTTTCCCCAGCTTCGGAATACCGGGGATCGGCTAACCCGTCCAAAATATAATGACGCCCCTTTTTGCACACTTTATTCCCCGTACCGTTCTGTTGGGCGCCAACACACCGTATCAACTCCGATGTGCAAGCGCTTTCTTCTTCCGTTCTTATTTCTGTTCTCTCTTACGGCTAGCAGGAGGGGTGCAGTTCGGGAACAATAAAAACAAATACTTTGCAACACGCTGCTTAAAATAAAATAACAATAATCACTCTCGTTTATTTTACCAGTGAATTCTTCATTTACAGCGGACTTCTGTCTGAGTCGCGAGATTCGATATTACTTTCTTCGTGACAACAGAATAATTTTAACACCCGCCGCTGCGAGCGGGAATCACCCGAGAAATTTCCCGAAACACCGGGCACGAGCGAGAAAACTACGGCAATACGTGTACGGCACAGAAAAGAACCGAAGATGGTCTGCACTGCGTACACCTACCTTTATTTTCCCTGTCCGTCGGTCTACACGAGTCGTCCTCGTGATTTTCCTCGAGCTACGAGCCGTTATCCTTTCCTAGTCCTTCAGACAATTCCTCGGCCGTCGTCACGGCGGTTATTCCTCACAATAAATAATCCTTCAGCCGATGACACGGCGTACAATGATTTCTCTCACTCCCGTGGCTCGCACGGCGTTAATTAACTATCTCCGAATTATTCTTTATGCACTACTTTTCAACTAATCGAATCTCTATCGCTTGCTACGCCTATCGATCTATTCCGTACAACGCGGCGCGCGAGAGTGCCTCTCGCTCGTGTTCGGTTACGTGTCTCGGTAATCGGCGGGAGGGGGAACGAGCCCTTTGTCGCCGAAAATCGCCTGATCTCTGGAATATTCGCGAAGTCTCTCCTCTCGTGGTTCCCCCCTCGTATCTCGCACTGGCCGTCGTCGCGTAGCTGGACACTTGTACTGGACACTTGTATAATCCGCCGGCAGTCTCCCGAATACTATACATTTTCTCTCCTCGGGTATCGTCGGGGGACGACTCTGTATTCGCGCTTATCCACGACTCTCGCGCGTACCTAATATCTAGCGTGCCTGCGAGAGCGTTGTAATGCCTCGTCACAAGCTAAATACTTTATACGTAATGTGACGCGTTTTTTTATTGGCGTCACTAAACAGTTGCACGAGAGGGGTGTCCGAGCGACGCGCTTCGCCGATTCGAGGAGTCCCAGGCAGTTTCGAGGGGAATTTCGAGGGTAGCGAATTATTATTAATTTTCAGGATTTTCTTTATTTTTTTTTCTTTTTGGTCACGAGAAATCGAGGAAGCGGAGCTGAGAACGTGGAAAGGATCATTTATCGATCGCTGACGGTACCAACCGCCCTGGGCGCAGGATAATAAGTCGCAGCTTGGCGGGTTTTACAGAAATTTCTCCTTCGGCATTGTCCTGGGCGCAGGAGAGTAAGTCGCAGCTGGACAAGTGCATCTTCCGGTACCGGTATCCGGGGGCCACTACACGACGACTCGAGGGTGCAACGATTTGCGCGATCATCGTACTTAAATCCTCGCGCTCGCGAAAAGTTGCGTGTAGTGTAGCGAGAGATAATGAGGCGCCAGTTACCGAACACCTTAGACTAAATTGTAAGGGGCGAGAAGAGAGAGAGAAGCCTCGCGCTCGAGTAACGAAAATTTCTCGTGGACTCTCGAAATTTTTGTGGTGCCGAAAGCACGTGTGCTCCGCTCTTGTTCGCGGTACCGTTTCCGAGGAGAATATTTCGTGATTTCCAAGGAGGGAAGGAAGGACGCGAATCGAGAATACCTTTTCCGAGGATCTTGAACATTGAAGATACGGTAAGGCTTCTGCCTCATTTCTCGTGGACACGTGCGATTCGTTCTTTTTCTGTTGCATCGTAATAATTGCCGAGCGACACGCGGCTCGGAAGAACGTCGGGTTCCGTCCCAGGCACACCGGAAAAGCTTCTCCCTTTGCGCGTATTAGTTTTCATTGTAAAGTTTTTTTTTCCGCGTTACAACAAGGTGGAGGTTAGTCTGTGATAGTCGGACGGCCTCGCGATCGTAGAATCAGTAGACTCCGTTACCTTCGATTTTTTTTTATCTAGCAATTGCCTGTTAGAGTCATCTTTTTTTTCTTTCTTTTCATTGTTATTTTTATTCGAGAGAATCACTAAATTCGAGAGATCCACAGCAAATAAATGTGGCGAGCGGTTTAAGGATTCGGACGCGTGTAAGCCATCGTAGACGTGAGCGACGGTTTCGGCTTTTCGCTCGCGCATCACGAACTCATTTAATTAAACGAATCCGGAGCCCGCTTCGCGCCGAGTAATCACGCGGCTTAGAAGGAATTAGGTTATTTTTCCGACACGATTTCGGTACCGATGTGCGCGAACTGTACGTCGAACGAAGAAAACTAGTAGGGAAATTTTATTGTCGAGGCTTTTGTAAAATTTTTTTTAAGTTTAATATTTTATCTGAGTAGAAATTCGCACCGGTGAACCGAGTAGCTGGAGAGAATTTTAGCAGGGACTGTTTTTTGTGTCGAGTCAAAGGGGTACTGACTCCCCGCTGTAATATGAAATTGTGAAGATAACCATTGATGCTACGACGAATAAATTTTGACTTTGTGATTTGAATAAAAAGTGTACCTCGTAATTAATTTTTTTTTGCCAAGAAATTCGGACCGCCCTTCTACCCATGTGAGCTGCAGCTGGTCAGCTGTCATCTATTTCGTTGTCTAGAAAATTTGATCGCGTCGAGCGCAGTGCTCGGCTGGCGCCCATAAAAATAAATAAGCGATCGAGACGATTTTTTTTTTGTGGCCGACGGGGTACCGGTGCTTTTATTAATTAAATTTTCGTAGATTTATTTTCGGAGTGAGAGGGTGCCACTCCGAGGAATTTTCGGTCACAGTAAAAAGACCGCCAGAGTTCCAATCGGACTATAGAACGAATTTCGTCCAAGTGTCTAGATAAATAAAACCGGTATTGAAGAGTGAAAATACGCTCTCCTATGTCTTCTGAATTTTATATACGTAGTACGTGAATTATAAAATTTGTAGTTTCTCGTACGAATTTTATAACCAGGACTCGCTTATTCCTAGTAGAAAAAATGAATATAATCAATATTAACCGTAACCTTATATCGTGCACTAATTTTTAAGTACTTGGTTAGACTGTACTTATGCGCCGGAATAGTAACGACACAAAAAGGAGTATAATTCTATATTACTTTTATTTCTTTTCCATGTTAATTGGTCCAGAGGTGTGCCATGGAAAAGAACTTCCTCGGCAAATGCTTTACCGTTACCTCCTTCAGTGATTTGTTTAAGCAAATGGCGTGCAAGTTGTCCATGGCTAAGAATATCTCGAAGGCTAAACTAAATTAATCGGGAACGTGGAGTAATTTGTTTATAGTCGGAGGGTTCATGGCCAAATTTCTGCCTACTGCAAGCGGGGCTCTTTTTCCGTTACTCGGCGGTTTCGTACCTGAACTGTCGAGCGCAAAACGTTATACAATTTTTCATAAGATGAAAATCCCTTTCCGTTTTTATGATGCTATCACTCTCCGTGTAATTACTACTACGTAGTTAATTAACACCATAAGGATAAACACAGGCGTTCAAGAGAGCAAATCCTGTGGGTGAATTGTCTATTATTATTTCGTTTTAAATGGACTATATTCTCAGTTTCGTCTCTCTATCTGTCATTACTTTATTCTTTTCTTCTTCAAAAGTGTGATCTCTATTTCTTTCCGATGCATTATAATGAGAGGAATCCGTGGTTTATTAATTATTTAAGGATTAATTAATTGAAGTTTATTAAGAGATAATTCCTTTTTCCTGCTAAAATCATGATCATGAGCCCGTCTCCTTTGTTTTAGCTTGTGGAGTTTGGTTCAACTAAAACACTGTTTAAAGCGTTTCCCTTAACGAGGATAACTTGTCGACGCGATTCTATGTATCTAAAACCCGTCGGTTTTAATCGACTGAGCGTAGATTCCTCCCTGAATGGTTTTGCGCCATGGTAAAATAGATTTAATGATCTACGAGGAGGTAGTCGATATTGATACTAGTAGCTCCCCATGGTAACTGTCAAGGCGCCGCGTTTCTTTTAATTCCTTTTTGGGACTCCAGGAGAGAGCTCGGGAGAGGGCTCAGGGACCGCCTTCCTCGACATTCGCCCGTAGGGCCCGGATCTGTTTTATCTTATTTCATCGGTGTCGACTAGCTAAGGTAGGACGCCGAGTTTGGTAAAACCCTGGGCTAACTCGACTCTCATCATGCAGTAGGTAAAATAGATATTGGTAATGAAGAGTTTTTAGATCGGATTTCCATTTTTTACTTTCACAAAGAAGTTTAGGCTCAACTGTTATTAGCGGAAAAACAGGAAATAAACTATGCGTTGCGTTGGACGTAACAACTTCAAATTTTGTGTGCATAATGCTTTTTCAATAATGAAACAATGGTGCGAAGGAGAAAAAATTGCGTTCGTTCAGCCCATTATTATACCACCGTACGGACATTTGACGTAAAAAAAATACAAATTTTAAGAAATAAATTTGTATCCATCATACTTAAAGGGCTCAGTTTATCTCTGAAAGTGTTGGGCATACTTGTGATAATAAGGTAAAGGGCCCAGATATTGACACTGTCCCAGATGATGACCCCGACGGCACAATTTTGACTACCATAAATACAGTTTTTGCCGAATCACAATCGAATCATCGGCTAATCAAAGAGCGTTATTTACTTTCAATTATCGAAAAACTACCCTTTTTTAAATTAAATATTTAGAATAAAAATTGATGTGTAAATAGTGCGACACCCGTGCCAGTGGTTCCGCAGCGACGATTCAAGACGGTACTCACTAGCTTCGGCAAAGGACGTTTTTTGAATATTTGTCGTCATGTAAGTATAAAACTACATAAAAATGGTATCAACACCTTCAGCAGGAACCAGACTATTGATGAGATGAGAAATTATTTAACTTTTGGTTCTGTATTTCATTAAATCGCGGGGTTAATAACTGCGTCACATAATTCAGGTTATGTCGCGATTGTTGACCCTCGATTTGTGACCTGTTGCGTCGAACAATTTGCATTGTTTGTATCTAATGTCTGTACCTACTATTACAATATTACAGTCAAACCCGTTTGTATTAATATTGTTACGTCCCGGCATGTGGAGGTAGCACGTATGAACGTTTCTCCGTTTTAGAGCGGGATGACCCGCTCTGGGATCGGAGACCATCGGATGCAGGTTAATGTTAATCAATTTAATTTTTGGATTTTTCACCTTTTTTATTAACCACAAGTTTCACAAAAATAACAATTCCGTTACAAACGGATTAATAAACTTAATTCGTCGAAATTTGAATGTTCGAATTTTCATCGGGCTCGACCTCGCTGGTCGAGCCCTATTGTAAGACTTTTGTTTGCGCGTGCAACTTTGTAGTTGCCGCTGGAAAAATAATTTGGTTTTTCCGGACTCGACCTCGTTGGACGAGCTCCGGTATAAGACTGCTGAAAAGTAGCGCGGTTCTAGCCGCGTAATAATTTTTACTCGCATTAGTGCAGGGCCTAGCACATCGCGAAGGTGTGCAGCACCCTGACTTCTACCGTGGGATTGCTGACTTTGCTCAGCATCCATTCGTGAGAAAGCGTTGATAAGAGCGCCTTTGAACATGAAACCACCATCATCAGCGTGGGACCGCTGATGGTGGTGGGGAATATTTTTACGGAATAATTTTTAATAATTAAATTAGCCCGGACGTAACACCTCCCCCATTAAGAACGAAGGCGGTGCTTTGCTCTGCCTTCGTGCGGCGTTAGCACCTGATCATCCGGTTCTGTCAAATTCCATTTTACACAGCTTGACCGATTTTGTCAAATTTTATTTGTTGAATTTTCGAATTTTTATTTTTCCGATTTTAATTTACCTAAGTCAAATCTGTATTCGGATTTTATTTCGTTCGATTTTCAATTTTTAGATTTTAATTATAAATTTGCAACGATTATAATTGAGTACGCAATGCGAGATAAGCGCTAACCTTCAATTTTGGCTTATTCCCCGACTTCACTTTTCGTACTTCGTCTGAGGTTGCAGATGAGGTGCACTTCTCGTTGAATGGCCGTAATCGGTTCGTTGTCGTCGGTTGACATTTTGCCGATACTATAACTTATTCGCTTTGTTCGCCTTTTAATCGAGTTTTATTCCGATTTTAATCGATTTTCGCGAATTTGTAATTTACTCGAAATTTTCCGATTTTAATCGAATTTATTCAAATTTTTATTTTATTCGGATTTTTCCGATTTCAACCGAATTTATTCAAATTTTTATTTTATTCAGATTTTCCGATTTTAATCGAATTTATTCAAATTTTTTCGATTTTAATTGAATTTACCGAATTTTTATTTTATCTGAATTTATTTCGACCTTTTAATCGAATTTATTCAAATTTTTATTTTATTCGGATTTTTCCGATTTTAATCGAATTTACCGAATTTTTATTTTTACTGAATTTATTTCGACCTTTAATTTTACGAGTTTGATTTGTTCAGAATAACTCGGGATTTTCTGGAGTTTTTATTTTAATCGCACTTGTATGACTCTAAGTCTGTGCGTTCGATCGAATTCGACTGTGTATTTTCCGGATTTTATTTGAATTTATTTTGATTCTAAAATTTGTTTACTCGGAATTCACGTTCGTTCGAATTCGGTCGAATTTTTCTCGCGGATACCGCGGATAAAGTTAAAATTTATTTATTCGATGTATTAATTTAAACAATCCGTATTCGACCAATTTCCCGGTGTTGTTCATTTATTTAATTTTTGAATTTTTATTTTTGATTTTATTCACCTCGGTCGAATGACATCGAATTATATTATACTCAGTTTTATGAATATATTTGATTTTATTTTTTTTTTTGAATTTTGATTTTTATTTTAACGAAACAATTGAGCTCGTTATACGAGACGAACACTATTTAATTTCTCGACTTCAATTTGCGTACTTCGTTCGAGGATATATGTGTTTCCGGCTCTATCGCGTATGCCCAAGCTTCACCTTTGTACTTCGCTTTGTGGGTCTCGAAAATTTAATTCGTGGAATTAGAGGTCCCGACGATACTGCTTTTTTCGTCCCAAAATTATTTCTGAAATTTTTTATTCGGCTGAATATTTTTTTTTTTTTTTACATTTTATTTCTACCGAAAATTATTATAAGTTGCACTTGAATTTATTCATCAAGTTAACTTAATTTTGAATCGCGCCAAGTTTTATTTTATTCGGAGCAACTCTCGGTTCTCCGACGTATTTGCACGTACGCGAGACAGGTTTTAATAACTTGCTTTAATTTTATTTGTTCGAACAATTTGCATTTTCGCAAAATTTTTATTTTATTCGTAGTAACTCTAAGTACTCGAATTTTTTTTATTTCATTTGCGACTAAAATAATTGTACTGAAACATTTTTTTTTTGTATTATTTCCTCGTTTACTTGAACTGACCTGATTTTTCCGCGTTTGTCGCGAGATATTTTTTTTTCTAATTTCTACTTAGCCCTAGCGATTTGTGTTGCGCTGCGTTTGTAGAGTTTTCGTTGGCTCGATGGTCAAAATCTCGTTTTCCCTCGATGCGACGATGACTCGGAACGGGTCGCCGTTGACTTCTCTGGTTGAGTCCCATATTCGAGTGTGGTTCCCGCGCCGTCAAGATGATTTTTGATGGCGTGATGATAACGGCAAACACGACTGGGTGTGTCTGGCGTTTTTATTCCGATTTTTGGTTTATCGGTTGTCAGATTGATTTGCTGACTTATCGATCGAGTGTTAGCGCTTCAGAGGTTCGATCACGTGTGCGCGTTTCACTCGTTGAACTTTGGTGTTTTCCGCTTATTTTGAAACCAAAATTTGCTGCACTGGATCGGTCCAGGTTGATCACGTTTTTGGGTTCAGCTGCGAAGACCCATTACTCACTAAACACGATGCTCAGTTCAGTTTTACACTTTTGTTTACCTCGTGTCGAATTTTCTAATTTGTTTTTAGTGTTCACACGCGTTTCTTCACCGCGGTGAATTTTTTAATGCTTTGTTTGTTTTGCGCACTAACGTCTCGGAGGCCCATTATCACATGTCCTCTCGTTGATTCAGAGGTTGAGCGTTCAACGTGTTGAACAAGGTTCAGAGGTAATTTGCGCGTGGACAGTGCTCTGCGTTTATTTACCGAAATATGTTTGTCAAGGGGTATTTCTCAGGGCTTTTTTACTCCCAGATTGTATGTTATCGGGACACTTGGTACTTACGGGGACAGTCCTGACAATTTTTTATTACATTCGTGTATTGTCGGGTCATGTCTCGACAAATACCTTTCCTTATGTGGAGTACCTTCCGAGAGTATCTTGCTAGTATATGATGTTTGTCAGGACAGTCCTGACAATCTTCCATTATCAACAACGACATTTTCGTATACCTAACACTCTTGTTCTTACGAACAAATGGTGTTTGATAGGACTATCCTGACAATCATTATTAATATTGTCAATTTTCCAATCAATGCAGTATAGTTCGAAAAACTGTGGATAGTGATTGAACGGTGTCTCTGCGTTAATGTCTCCTTGAGTTTACATACTCAGTAGCATGCAAAAGACTACAAGGTCTCGCAAAATATACATTATCAACGAATTTGCCGTTTTTGCGTTATTCCAGACAAAAGCATTTATTTGTGGCTTTTTTTTATATTTTGTTTGGAACGAGAATACAAGGAGAAAGATATTCGGAGATAAAAGATTTCCAATGAACTCAACTTGTCCTCGTGCAAATACAAACAACAACATAACGCGTGGAAACGGAGAATAATATACGACGACACTTTTCTAATACATTTATTTGTTGAACAGCACTTGTCAGGACTTTTTCGTTTATGTACAGGATGTTGTCGGGACATATGGTGCTTGTCGGGACTGTCCTGATAAGATTTATACATATCTTGAGACATATTGGTGAACACTAGTTCATGTGCATAACGAAATTTCTACAGCATTGCGCTATATTTGATTAGTACTTCTAAAAAAACATTAATTAATTTTCCACTAAACTGCGGAACGTCATTCTCATCGAAAAGTTTTTGTGTAATTCTATTCTCGAAATACGATCTACGAGATTGCACGAAGTAAAAAATTATTAGTTTCGTTATCAAAAATTTTGTTGCACTTGACATTTTTTCGTGTCCACCACAAAATCCTTGCTGGTTTAATCTCTTATTTTCTTTCTTATTATAGTATAATACCTGAGCGATTTAAAAGAAACTCTGTTATTATCGAAATCACATATCGAATTTTGAACATGAGAAGACTCGTGAAAATGATGATACGCGCTTTTGTGATCACGTTAGAAATTTACAATTCATTGTTTTGCGTGTATGGCTGCTTAGGTACACATGCCGATTAGTATCCAAAACACTATCCAGGTCACAAACGTGACAAATTTCTGAAAGATTACATTGCCTTGCATTTTCTTAAATAAACGCATTATATTTATTGGTGATAGGCAGTTGTCAGGTCTATTCTATTTATGTATAGGATGTTGTCGGGACATATGGTGCTTATCAGGACTGTCCTGACAAGATTTATACATATGTTAAGAAACATTTGTTAATCTTAGTACATGTTCATGAAGAATTTTCGTATCCACAGCAAATCGTTGCTGTTTCAATTTTCAATAAGATTCCGAAAATTTCGATACGCGTTTTGTCATCACGTTAGAGTTTGTCACGTCATGTTTGTCAACGTCATCACACGTTACTATTTATTCACTTTCTTTTGCATGCTAAGTCAATGCGGCTCGGCAGCATTACGGTTTTTGTATGCAGTAACAATGTACCTTTTAGCACACGTCGAACATCAATCTACGAAAAATGAAACGCCTAATTTAGTCAGCATTTACAGAATTTATTTCCGTAATAGGCCAATGTCCTGAGAAGTGCCATCCCTTTCGTAAAATAAACCCAACTTCTGGCCGTTACCCACTTTTGGTTGTAACCCAACATTTGGCGGTTACCAGGACTCTATATTATATACAATGAAAGATATCAGGACTGTTGTACTGTACCTATCATTCTATCAATACCATTCCCGATAGCTGGTTGTATCTTTAAATACACGTTCGTTAAATCAATCACCCATAAGTTCTCAATGCATATATAATGCATCAAAACATTTCTGCTTGACGAACCTACCTTGATCCTACCTTGATCACCTACCGATTCGAGGCTCTGGTGCAAGTCCCGATAACTACCAATTCAGGGAAGGTCCTGATAAATGCTATTAGTGAGAAAGTCCCGGCAACTACCACTACAGATTATTTTCTTATATACTGTGACGTGATTTTTTGGAATCGACGTCACAAAAATCCAAAACTACCGTTACTTGCATGGAAATTACGATTTTAGTGCTGAAGTTCGCGTTACTGCCTCTCCCAGCGACTTAAGATACCGTCACGCTCTCGTTGAGTTACCGATCGAGATTTTTGCAGTTTATTTTGTATCATTTTTTTGTAATTATTCCCAGTTAGCTTCATTATCGTTATTATTTTAGTTCAGTTCGAGTTTTGAGATTCCGTTTGCTTAGTTTGGTTCACGATTTCAGATTCCGTTTGCGTAGTTTGGTTCACGATTTCCGATTTCTTTTTTTGTTCAGTTTAGTCGACGTTCCCGACTCTATTTGGTGGTGTAAGAAGTACTAATAAAGAGCCCAAATAGAGGAAGGACTCGGCGAAGAGTCTTGCGAATACGTCAAAGTCCGGTGCAAACCCGGCACCCCAAGAGATAGTGCAATGCGTTGAGATCAGGCGGAGGTATCGTTTAGTCCAGGCAAGAGTGGTGGAACACCTTGCGCTGCGTTATAGTTGAGTAGAGCCTTGTATCTCACGCATTGACTAGGGGGAAGCGATTGCGAAGATTCGTTCAAGTTACCGCGTATAGTATCGGCTCTCGATTCGGTAAAGTCATGAGATGGTTGAGAGGGCAGTAGTTACCGTTCAAGCTCCCGAAAATAATTATCATAATTCGTTACGAATTTTCGTAGGCAAATTGACAGTCTACCGAGAGCTGCCCTAGAGGTAACTCGGGTGTCTCTCGCGCTCCCGTGTTGTTGACGTTTGGCCTATTGTTCGCGCGCTCGAGTGAGGCTATCTCTCTCGCGCACACAGTGTGGCCTAGCTGTCGGTTTCGCGTTCGCGTTCGGCTATCGCTCGAGTTTTGTGAGCTGAGTGTAGCGAAAGAATTTTGTAATAAATTCTTCGCGATCCCGTGCGTGAGTGAAGCATTAGAAATAATGCTCCTTGTGCAGCGGTGATAGTGATTCGGTTCTCGGTGTATCGTGAGATACAGGTTCCCGCTCATTACAGGATTAAAGTGAAGTTTCGGTGAGTTTTTGAATTATAGAAATTTGTCGATCGCTTATCGATCCGCTTTTGTTACGTTCTCGTTAGCTCGCTTCGATCGTTCGATCAGCTGAGCGTTTCCGATGCACTTGCGTGTGATCCCGTAGCTTCTTAGCCAAATTATTATTTTTCGGTCCCGCTTAACTTAACGTTGAGGTTTCGATCTCCGTTTCTCGTGGCTATTCTATTGACCTCGGATCGCGACCCTTCTACCACAACCCGCATCCTGAGCAACCGTGCATTTCCGCAACCGTTTGCTTTCGCGAATGCGTCGGCGTTAGTTCTCGTACCGTTTTCGTTCCGTTTCGTTTTGTCGTTGCGGAGGTCGTAGTTCCACCGACTTCCAGTTCAGTCTGGATTGGTGATTCCGGCGAAACAAAAATCTACCCTTCGGAGGTCGTTCCACCGGCCTCCAGTTTAGTCCGGATTGGTGATTCCGGCGAAACAAAAATCTACCCTGCGGAGGTCGTTCCACCGGCCTCCAGTTTAGTCCGGTTGTTAATACCGGCGAAACAAAAATTAACTGGCGCCCACCGGGACGCCGATGCATCCGCGAGGGTGGACGGCCGAAGGTGACGTAAGTTTCGTTCGCGTTTTGCTCCCGTTTGGTTTGAGCTTTTCGATTTTTGGCTTTTTTGTATTTGTATTTATAGAATTTGAGTTAGAGTTTCCGTTAGGTGAAAAATACGTCACAATACTCATGAAGAACTGGCCTAAAACCAAAATGCCGCCAGTAGTTTGTTAAAAAGCATCTCCTTGATCAATGTATGTAATAAAAACTGACCCTTTAAAAAAGTCCCGATAAAGACCCCTTGACAAACATATATATTTAATTTCGATTTGTCCCAATTTTTCGATATTTAAATTAATTTTCGTGCGTTCTCCGATGCCGAATTTAATTAAATTTATTTATTCACTCACGATTTATTCACTCGCGTTCAGGGCGGGGAGAATGTACAAACTTTACGTATTAACTCACTCGTGTTCTAAGATTCGGCGAATTTTCGAGAGTTCCATTTATTTTGGTGCGACCTGTAGCACTTTACATTCGGTAGAACGTGGTGCATACGGTCTTTCTTTCACCGGTGAATAGTTTGAATTTATTTTATTTATTCGGTCTCGTTCGGTGACGGCCGAATTTTTTTTTTTTTTTTTTTTCTTTTACTCTACACTTTCACTCGCGATGGCTGACGAGTCAAATTTTGAAAGTGTTTTGATCGCCGCGACGATTACCTCACAGGCCCTTAAATTGCGTGTCTTTCTGTCAACTCAAAGGTCGAATGTTCGACGTGTTTGACAGAGGCTCAGAGGTTATTTGAGCGTGTACATCGCCCAGCATTATTCATAGGAAATTTTGCTTTCGATTTATTCGCCCGCATTCTCCGATACGGTGAAAATTGCCGAAAAACAATTGTTTATTCGTTCGGTCACGTTCTGTGGCGTGCTGAACTTTGAGTATTTTGTTTTACGCGCTGTCACTCGCGATTATTCGTCGACTACGAATTTTCGAAGTTCGCGTAGCGATCCACTCGGTTCGTTCGATGACTGCCGAATTTCACTCGCGTTCGCTCATACTTTATTCGTTGAGTACTCTATTTTCCAAAGTTCGATTGTCAATTCACTCACTATTTGTTACGGTGAATTTTCCGGATTTAATTTTGATTTTCACGCACTCTCCGATACCGAATTTTAATTAAATCTATTAATTCACTCACGATTTGTTTGTTGATTGGCATTTTTCGTGAGTTCACCAGTGGATTCACTCGCTTTCTGAGACTCGGTGGATTTTCAAGAGTTCGATTTATTTTCGGTGTCGACTGTACCACCGTGCGTTCTCTCGCACGTGGTGCGTACGATCGCCGGTGTATCGTCGCGTGCATTTACGTGTGTGTTTAGCGGCGCGACGATTACCTCACACCTTACCGTATTGATAAGGCGCGCTGGACCCTCGCGGCAAATCGATAGCAATTATTTTTCGCTGACACCGAAGATTTTGCCGGACGTTCGGGGCCTTGTTGAGACCCTTTATTCAGTCTCAGCTAACTCCTTGTGACGAACAGTCAATGCGCATCGAAAATTTTGGAATCGCGAATTGTCGAGAGTGCTCACGAAGAGAGAGGAAAAAAAAGGAATTTCTTGTGCGTGAGCTTGTGGTCCGTCCTTTTTTACAAGGAATAGAACTGAGGAAAGATGTGCAACGATACTGTGACTGCCAGATATCACTGGGCTATTGCCCGTTATCGCATCGATCGGAATGCGAGGAGGCACACCGATGGACGTGCATTAAACGTAAGTATTTATTATTATTTTTTTTTTTAATTTATTCTCTCGCGTACTTCGTCGTCGAGTAAATTTCGTAGATTTTTCCTTTAGTTGACTTATTTACCCGCGTTCATCAACGGGAGGAATTTTGGAATACTTTAAACTTTATTTTTTATTTTTTTTTATTGTTTTATTGGCTTCCGTTCTTTGACGCGGCTCGTTTCGGAAAGTTTTATTTAAATATTTCGCTCGCGTTTCTTGACGCGGCGAATTTTGACTTGATTTTAAATGAGGTGATGTGGTATTCGTATGAGTGCGAGTGAATTAGCCAGACTGCGAATATATTTCACATCATTTTAAATAGTTCGCTCGCGTTTGTTGACGAGACGAATTTCAAAGATTTATTTGTTTAAATAGTTCGCTCGCGTTCATCGGCGCGGCGAGCTTTGTGCTCTTAATTGATTTATTTGTTTTATTTTCCAGTTTCATCTCCGAGTCTTGGCGTCCGGAGGTGGAATATCGGCCCGAGTAATGGAGCCGATTATATTTTTACTTCGACGAATCGAAGAAGATAAACGCCGCTTGGCGCTGGAGCGGGCCCGCAGGGAGCAGTATGTGGAGGAGGAGCCGGGTCTTGCCCGACTTTTCCTCGAGGAGGAAGATGAGGAGCCGTGGTGGTAATTACGTAAGTACCCTCTTCCACCTAATTTTATTAATTTAACAATTTTCCGAAAATTAATCAGAATTGTTTTTTTTTTTTGTTCCAGCTCCGATCGAGCTTGGAAGTTTGGAGCGCCACCGCTGCACTCAACTATATGGATATATATATATTTTTTTTCTAATTGAAATTTTTTTTGTTTCGATTTGTCGACTAGTCGAATTTTCGCTAGTTTTATTTTATTTTCTAGTTCTGTTCGCTCTAATAGAATACGATTATGATTTGAAAATATCGTGTTTTTTGTTTTTTTTTTGTCCGTTCACTCGCACTTTGCCCACGAGTAGAACCTTGAGAGGTTTGGCGTGATATGGGCGAAAAACACAATTGTGTGTGTTCGACGTTCGAGATCCGGTTGATTTTTTGATCGGGAGTTGCTGACTTCGCCCATGCGAGTCGCATTATCGAGTTCAACTGTAATGTTTTTTCACTAATTCGACACGACAGTCAGTTCAGTTTTTACACCGCATTTATTTGAGTTTTTATTTTATGCGATTTTATCGATCCAATCGGATTTTTAATTATATCGGGAAATTTTGTTGTCTCACTCGTGTTCATTGGTGAGATGAACCTTTAAATGTTTATTTATTTTACTCACTCGCGAATTTTTTGGTGAGTTAAATTTTTGAATAGTTGACCGCTCTGATGGTGTCTCAAAGGCTTGCCCATCGCGTACCCACCTGTCGACTCAGGGGTCGGGCGTTTCCAACCCGGGCGTTTCTATCGCACGTCTGATATTTTATTTATTTGACTCATTTGGAATGAGATAAAACTTATTAAATTTTATTTTATTTAATTATTCACTCGCGTTCGTTGACGCGGGGAATTTTGAGATTTCAAACTTAAGAAATTAAAATTCCTTTATTTCGCTCGCGGTTTAATTAGCGCGACGAATTTTCGGGTGTTTTGTTCATTCGGTCACGTTCAGTGGCGCGCCGAATAGATTTTAGAAAGTTTGTTTCAACCCGCACATCCGACAGAAATCCCACCGCTGTCACCAAAAATAACCTGTTACGTCCCGGCATGTGGAGGTAGCACGTATGAACGTTTCTCCGTTTTAGAGCGGGATGACCCGCTCTGGGATCGGAGACCATCGGATGCAGGTTAATGTTAATCAATTTAATTTTTGGATTTTTCACCTTTTTTATTAACCACAAGTTTCACAAAAATAACAATTCCGTTATAAACGGATTAATAAACTTAATTCGTCGAAATTTGAATGATCGAATTTTTATCGACCAGCGAGGGCTTTTATAGGGCTCGACCAGCGAGGTCGAGCCCTATTGTAAGACTTTTGTTTGCGCGTGCAACTTTGTAGTTGCCGCTGGAAAAATAATTTGGTTTTTCCGGACTCGACCTCGTTGGACGAGCTCCGGTATAAGACTGCTGAAAAGTAGCGCTGTTCTAGCCGCGTAATAATTTTTACTCGCATTGGTGCAGGGCGTAGCACATCGCGGAGGTGTGCAGCACCCTGACTTCTACCGTGGGATTGCTGACTTTGCTCAGCATCCATTCGTGAGAAAGCGTTGATAAGAGCGCTTTTGAGCATGAAACCACCATCATCAGCGTGAGACCGCTGATGGTGGTGGGGAATATTTTTACGGAATAATTTTTAATAACTAAATTGTCCCGGACGTAACAATATTAAGATATATTAAGATAATTAAGATATTGAGAAGTACCTGTGCCACGGGGGTCATACACTGGGTACACTCAAGGATCACAAACTGCGGCGTGAGGGTCATGAACCGGTACACGCAGGGGTCATAAACTACGACACGGGTGTATTGTCAGTGTCAGTAATGTAGAGTGCAGGATCGAGCGCGTATTCGAGATATCGAAGCGCTGTGCACGAGGCGTGACGGGCGAACCGATTATCGCGCGAGCGAGCGAGCGATATAGTAATAAGTAATAATATAGTAATAAGTGCGGGAGAGGCAGTCGTTGCCTGGACGTGCAGCAGCGAGGACGTGTGCCTGAGTGTGCGAGCTTTCATTCATGCGTAATATTAATAAAACAATAAAGCATTATTTCACACTTCACATCACCGAGTGCCTTCTTGCTTCCGATCCCACATCGTTAGAGTGTTAAGCATATATACTCTCTATAATTTTTTGGGGGCTCGTCCGGGATCGAGCGAGAACATTCTAGTCAGTGAACATGTGTTTATACGACGACGATCGAACGAAAGAGTTTCGGAAGCCGGTAATTAAAAATGACGAACGACGACGACGAAAGAAAAGATACGACGTAAGAGACAAAGTGAACGTGAATCCGAATAAGACGAAACGACGACGACGTGTACGCCGTGCGTGTAATAAGGACAGATAGTCGACATCGAAAGCCGAACGCAAGGCGATATACATATACAGTGAGCGTAAGTGTCGCGCGATGAGTTTTCCGCATGAAGATCCGAATATCTTCAC
The DNA here is from genome assembly GCA_964006125.1 of Cryptus viduatorius. Lineage (NCBI taxonomy): Eukaryota > Metazoa > Arthropoda > Insecta > Hymenoptera > Ichneumonidae > Cryptus > Cryptus viduatorius. The sequence goes on along the minus strand of OZ023222.1, from coordinate 20,895,449 downwards.
TGTGGTCGAGCTTAAAGAAGTTTTGAAGAGCAAAGATCTCACCACTATGGGGTCTAAAGCCGAATTGATTAATAGACTAAATGTTGACGATCCATCGGGTTCGTGGATACAACTGCGTAATGTGCATAACGACGTCGAGAATGCGGCGGCAACACAACGAGATGACGAAGGCGCGGTCGGCGGGAAACCTGCTGAAATCAACGGGGACCCAGAGACAATACTTATAACAGGGTTTTACGCCGGTTACACTTCGGACCAATGTCCACCAACCTAGCCGTCGCGAGAGCCATTGAGCGCCAGTCAATTTTTAATTCAACGGCGGAATCGACAAACCGCTAAACGTACCGAAAACTTATAATTTTTAATTGAACGGCGGAATTATAGAAACCGCGAAACGAAACTGAATTTTCACAAAACTCGAAAACGGCGGCGGCTAGACGGGCGGAATTAGGTGACGGTATACCCGATTCGCTCAGTGTGTCGGTTGTGGAGAGAGGGCATGGACGGCGGTCTGACTCCCGAGCATACGAAACGCTAAACGGAACTCAGCTCAAAAATAAATCACTCAAAAATGCACGCATGGTTCCGGCAATCCAAATCACTATTTATTAGCCCGAGAACGCACCTCCAATATTACACAAAATGGCCGAGAACTCAACGACGTCGGTAGCTCCGTAACGATAACTCAGAAACACGTCAATTTCCCCAACGATAACTTACGCGAGAACACTAATGTTAATTGAGACCAAATATTCGAGAACGACGAAAGCATCGATAACGATTTCTCGAGAACACCACCGGTCGGTTACACACTCCATCAGGGAACACCGAGGAAATCGAGAGCGAATATTCGAGAACGTCCAAAAATTCGGTAACAGCAGGCATAGCGAATACGATAGCGATTTAGTCGGTAACGTACGAGAGCATATTAGACGAGAGCAACGAGAACGCCATGTCAGTGATATACGGTAACACCTGTGCAGAGCGGGAGCTCCGAGGAGCTCCGCTCCGCTCGAGAGCTGGAGATCAAGAGAGAGAACCTCTCCCTTCGGTAGCTGGAAGCGAAGACGCATAGGTAACCGAAAATGCGAATCTCCCCTCTATCTGTGACGTCACTCACGCGTAACCAGGAGCGTCTCAGCGGAATACGAGCACCCGTAACGCAATTCGGAGAGGAGGGATTGTTCTATGAAATTAATACGATAGCTCATTAAGCACTACGTGATTAAACGGTAGCATAATTCGGCAGCGGAATAAATAACTACCATTTAAATGCGTGGGACTATCGCGGAGACGTATTTTTCGGGATCACGGGTTAGAACCAATTAACGATAACAAAATCATACCCGAACGATAACTAGCGATCCGGCGATCCGTGGTGACTGGGCGATCGCAAACCCAGGCACCAACGGCCTTCCATACGTACCCGCAACCCGCAACCGAAAATCTAAACCGTAATTTCCTTAACTCACCCAACGGGTGGCGTGAACCGAACGATAGCTAATCCTTAACTCACTCACAAGAGTGGCGTGAACTGTCTTCCCCATGATTCCATACGTGAAACGCCGAGAATCTCACTCGAACCTCTATACTGTCTCTCGCGACGAGCCAAAGGCAACGTGAAGATATACCGGGTGGCTCGTTGTATTGGCCCTGATCCACGGTATCCTCCACACCTAACCACGACCAAAGACATTCGTAAACTTAAATGTACCCTAATCATCTTTATTTTATCGGTATCGTCAACACAACCCTGGTCGGGACCGACCTGTGACGAAATTTCAAAAAATAGCGTCACAGACCCCCCACCATGACTGATACCTATCGGTCATAAGCGAAATAACTCTATCTGAATCGATAACTCGAACCCACACCTGAGATATTGAAGGCGATACGATAACACGGTAACAGTATAATTCATATATTTGTCCGTAACTTCAAATCAGATAACATATAACAGCGATAACATTTTGGAGATCATGTCGGTAACACCATACTATTAATCATCGATAACCATAACACAGTAACTCAATCGACGATAACTCTTACTTAACTCAAGTTCTTAGTTTTACATCTATTGCTTATGCGGTACGCTATTGGCACAAATCGGTTATCACCCAAAATCTCATGGTAACCTTAGTTATCTCAATCGATGGCACTTGAGCCGTAGCGCGAATCGGTAATACTGTTCTTCCTTCAGACAAGATAACATCGGTTCCGTAACGAAAGATAGCTTGAAGTCGAAGGTATCTATAACGGTAGATAATTACTGTACCTTCTCTCTTTCATTTGTGCGACCGGTGTTCTCTCTTGATCTATCATCATGGCCTTCAAATATTATTATCGGAAGTTACAGTAATTATCTACCGTTATAGATACCTTCGACTTCAAGCTATCTTTCGTTACGGAACCGATGTTATCTTGTCTGAAGGAAGAACAGTATTACCGATTCGCGCTACGGCTCAAGTGCCATCGATTGAGATAACTAAGGTTACCATGAGATTTTGGGTGATAACCGATTTGTGCCAATAGCGTACCGCATAAGCAATAGATGTAAAACTAAGAACTTGAGTTAAGTAAGAGTTATCGTCGATTGAGTTACTGTGTTATGGTTATCGATGATTAATAGTATGGTGTTACCGACATGATCTCCAAAATGTTATCGCTGTTATATGTTATCTGATTTGAAGTTACGGACAAATATATGAATTATACTGTTACCGTGTTATCGTATCGCCTTCAATATCTCAGGTGTGGGTTCGAGTTATCGATTCAGATAGAGTTATTTCGCTTATGACCGATAGGTATCAGTCATGGTGGGGGGTCTGTGACGCTATTTTTTGAAATTTCGTCACAGGTCGGTCCCGACCAGGGTTGTGTTGACGATACCGATAAAATAAAGATGATTAGGGTACATTTAAGTTTACGAATGTCTTTGGTCGTGGTTAGGTGTGGAGGATACCGTGGATCAGGGCCAATACAACGAGCCACCCGGTATATCTTCACGTTGCCTTTGGCTCGTCGCGAGAGACAGTATAGAGGTTCGAGTGAGATTCTCGGCGTTTCACGTATGGAATCATGGGGAAGACAGTTCACGCCACTCTTGTGAGTGAGTTAAGGATTAGCTATCGTTCGGTTCACGCCACCCGTTGGGTGAGTTAAGGAAATTACGGTTTAGATTTTCGGTTGCGGGTTGCGGGTACGTATGGAAGGCCGTTGGTGCCTGGGTTTGCGATCGCCCAGTCACCACGGATCGCCGGATCGCTAGTTATCGTTCGGGTATGATTTTGTTATCGTTAATTGGTTCTAACCCGTGATCCCGAAAAATACGTCTCCGCGATAGTCCCACGCATTTAAATGGTAGTTATTTATTCCGCTGCCGAATTATGCTACCGTTTAATCACGTAGTGCTTAATGAGCTATCGTATTAATTTCATAGAACAATCCCTCCTCTCCGAATTGCGTTACGGGTGCTCGTATTCCGCTGAGACGCTCCTGGTTACGCGTGAGTGACGTCACAGATAGAGGGGAGATTCGCATTTTCGGTTACCTATGCGTCTTCGCTTCCAGCTACCGAAGGGAGAGGTTCTCTCTCTTGGTCTCCAGCTCTCGAGCGGAGCGGAGCTCCTCGGAGCTCCCGCTCTGCACAGGTGTTACCGTATATCACTGACATGGCGTTCTCGTTGCTCTCGTCTAATATGCTCTCGTACGTTACCGACTAAATCGCTATCGTATTTCTTTCAACAGCTATCGACGTGTGTATGTTCTCGCTACCGATCCATCGAGTTCTCGTCACGCTCTCGACTATGACTTGCTCTCGATTAATTATTTTTCCGTATAATGGATCCCTGCTGTTACCGAATTTTTGGACGTTCTCGAATATTCGCTCTCGATTTCCTCGGTGTTCCCTGATGGAGTGTGTAACCGACCGGTGGTGTTCTCGAGAAATCGTTATCGATGCTTTCGTCGTTCTCGAATATTTGGTCTCAATTAACATTAGTGTTCTCGCGTAAGTTATCGTTGGGGAAATTGACGTGTTTCTGAGTTATCGTTACGGAGCTACCGACGTCGTTGAGTTCTCGGCCATTTTGTGTAATATTGGAGGTGCGTTCTCGGGCTAATAAATAGTGATTTGGATTGCCGGAACCATGCGTGCATTTTTGAGTGATTTATTTTTGAGCTGAGTTCCGTTTAGCGTTTCGTATGCTCGGGAGTCAGACCGCCGTCCATGCCCTCTCTCCACAACCGACACACTGAGCGAATCGGGTATACCGTCACCTAATTCCGCCCGTCTAGCCGCCGCCGTTTTCGAGTTTTGTGAAAATTCAGTTTCGTTTCGCGGTTTCTATAATTCCGCCGTTCAATTAAAAATTATAAGTTTTCGGTACGTTTAGCGGTTTGTCGATTCCGCCGTTGAATTAAAAATTGACTGGCGCTCAATGGCTCTCGCGACGGCTAGGTTGGTGGACATTGGGCCGAAGTGTAACCGGCGTAAAACCCTGTTATATACTTCAGCGGGAGATTGAAATATTTCGACAAGAGAAACAGTTGGCTCAACGAGAACTCGAGATTGCTCGACGGGAAATCGAGTTGCTACGCAGAAATCAAAGATACGATTTACCGAATAACACGCCAGTGGTTGCGCCGGCAGCACCGGCTCCTACCTTACCGACGAAGGTTAATGTAACCGCCATAGCCGATCTGTTGAGTTATTTTGACGGTAATTCCGAAACATTTGAAACGTGAGAAAAACAAGTGAGATTTCTCAAGACGGCATATAATCTCGATAACGCCTTGACGAAGATTTTAATCGGCACTAGACTCAAAGGACGAGCGTTGGAGTGGTTTCACTCGAAGCCCGAGTATATCGTCATGACGCCGGATGACCTTCTCAAGGGTTTGCGAGGCATGTTTTACCATCGACCTAACAAAATTGCCATGAGACGTCGATTCGAAGAAAGAACGTGGAAAAAGAGTGAAACTTTTCACGATTATGTCCACGAGAAGGTGATAATGGCGAATCGCATTGCGATTGACGACGACGAAATCCTGGGGTACATCGTGGATGGCATTCCAGACCCGAGTCTTCGCGACTTGGCCCGAGTTCAAGGATTTACAACAATGGACGGGATCCTACAGGCGTTCGACGAGATTACACTACGAGACAGGAATTATCCTGCGACATCTACTAGTTCGAAGTTCGATGAAAAAAGTGGAGGTGCGAAACGTAAGACTGATAAGAACGTAAAGGACGATGTACGCGATAAAGGTGAGAAAAAAGGTTCGATTGACAAAAAAGAGGTTAGCTCGACGAGACGTTGTTATAACTGCGGGAAAAGAGATCACGTAAGTGCAGATTGTCCGACAAAAGATCAAGGCGCGAAATGTTTTAAATGCAATAAGTACGGTCATATCGCGCGTAATTGTCCGGACAAAACCGATGAGACGAAGAATAGCTGCGCGATTGCTCAGTCCGAAAGACGTAAGCATGTAAAAGACGTGTTAATTAACGATATTACAGTTCAAGCGATCATAGATACGGGTAGCGACATTACAATAATGCGTGCGGACGAATTTATAAGAATCGGTTCACCGCGTCTCGAGAATACAGTAACGTCGTTCCAAGGTGTCGGCACTGAGGAAAACGCAACGTTAGGGAAATTTTGGGCGAAGCTTACAGTCGATGGCAATTCGTTCACGATTCCGGTTAACGTTGTTTCAGACGACCTTTCGAGATACAGATTGTTGCTCGGTAAAGATTTTCTTGATACGATTGAATTGAATGTGAAGCGCGGAATAGCTACGATTAAGCCGTTGAACGACGACGATTGTACTTTCGCGGAGATTTGCCAAATCGATGTCGTTTCCGATCAAGAGGTTAGCGATGTAAATTTGTCACACGTGCAAAACGATTCGTATAAACAAGCGGTGCAGGTACTTGTCGATAGCTACGAACCAAAACAAACACGCGATGTCGGTGTAACTATGAAGCTTATTCTGAAGGATGAATAACCGATTTATCAAAGAGCGAGGCGGCTATCATCGGCCGAACGAGACGAAGTAAACGCGCAAATACAAGAGTGGCTCGAAGCCGGTATTGTACAACCATCCGTTTCCGAGTATGCGAGCCCAGTGTTATTAGTAAAAAAAAAAAAAGACGGTACGAATAGGCTTTGCGTTGATTTCCGAATGGTTAATAAAAAAGTCGTTAAAGATCGGTATCCCCTTCCGCTTATCGAGGACCAATTGGACGCACTACAAAACGCGAAGGTGTTTAGCACGCTGGACTTAAAAAACGGGTTCTTCCAAGTGCGAATGGAAGAGTCGAGTCGAAAATATACGGCGTTCATAGTCCCCGACGGGCATTATGAGTTCCTCAGGGTACCATTCGGCCTCTGCAATTCTCCGGCGATTTTCCAAAAGTTCGTCAATGCCATATTCAGAGATCTCAGCCGCGAAGGCGTAGTATTAACGTACATGGACGACTTAATAGTTCCCTCTGCCGATTACGAAAGCGGGTTGAAAAACCTTGAACGAGTATTGAACGCGGCGAGTCAGAGTGGTCTAGTCATTAACTGGAAGAAATGTAGTCTGTTGCAAACGAGAGTCGAATACCTGGGTCACGTGATCGAAAACGGATGCGTTAAGCCCTCAGAGCGTAAAACCGAAGCTGTAAAGAGTTTTCCGACGCCTACGAGTATGAAACAAGTCCAGTCGTTTTTCGGCCTGACAGGGTATTTCAGAAAATTTATTCCGGGATATTCTATCATTGCGCGACCGTTATCTAATTTGTTAAAAGCCGATACGAGGTTCAAGTTCGATGCGAAAGAAAAAGACGCGTTCGACCGATTGAAGCTCTCGTTAGCTAACACACCGGTGTTAAATCTGTACAAAGTCGGTGCGGAAACTGAACTGCACACCGACGCATCGATGCACGGATACGGTGCAATATTGCTGCAGCGAAGTAACGACGATGGGGCGATGCACCCGATATATTACGCGAGCGGTAAGACTACTCCGACCGAAGAACGATATACAAGTTACGAACTTGAGGTTCTCGCTATCGTGAAATCGTTTAAAAAATTCAGAGTGTATCTCATTGGCATAGCTATCAAAATTGTTACCGATTGCCGTGCTTTCACGTTGACTATGATGAAAAAGGATTTATGCGTGCGAGTAGCGAGATGGGCGCTTCTTCTGGAAGAGTTCAATTATGAAATTGAACACCGTCCGGGGAAGAGCATGTCCCACGTCGACGCTTTAAGTAGGAATCCGTTGCCAACATGTTTACTCATCGACGAAAGCGACGATGGTTTAAGGATTCGGCTCAAAAAAGCGCAAAACGACGACGAAGATATGAAGAAGAATATCCGACGAGTCGAAGAAGGGGACACCACGGTTACGTTATACAAGGCGGACTACTATTCAAAGAAGTCGACGACGACTATCGGTTGGTAGTTCCGAAGACGATGCAATCGCAGGTGATAAGAAGAGCGCATGAACGAGGACACTTCTCTGTCGCTAAGACCGAAGCCATCATCATGCGCGATTATTACGTCCCGAACGTACGCCCGAAAATAGAGAAGATCGTTCATAATTGCATCGATTGCATATTGGCCAAAAGAAAACAGGGACGGCAAGAAGGTTTTCTCTCCTCGATCAGTAAAGGCGAGATCCCACTTGATACATATCACGTCGATCACCTGGGTCCGCTGGCGACGACGAAAAAAAGCTACAAACACATACTTGTTGTGGTGGATAGCTTCAGTAAGTTTACGTGGATTTACGCAACGAAGTCAACGGGCACGTCCGAAGTACTAGATCGTCTCAAGAAGCAGGCAGCTGTCTTCGGTAATCCAAGAAGAATCATCTCCGACCGAGGTACTGCGTTCACGTCCGGAGATTTTAAGGAGTATTCCCGCGTAGAAAAAAGTAGTATGGGAAAGCGTCATTACCTGTGTATGGGATTTCGATGGGAAATAGTATGGGAAGTAGTATGGAAAAGGGTTTGGGAGAGGTATGGGTTTTGGGACGGAGCCATATTCACCCCATACGCTTTCCCTGTCCTAGCCATTATGTACGACCGCGGGAATCCTGGCGCCATCAATCCTATACGCTTTTCCAGAGTCTCTCCCAGCATAAGGATCCTCGCGCGATTAATCCCATACATAGAATCCCATGTTACGTTTAAATGAAAGAAGAAGAAAAAATAAATTTTGCCAAATGGAAGGAAAAAATGACAAACGAAGAAATATGCGGAAAACTAATTTTTTTCGACGAATATGAGTTTTCCGAGCGAAGTTGAATGCTGTAGTATATAACCGGCCTTTCAATTTCGTTGAAGGTCCCAAAAATATTGTGATGTACTCAAAAAAGCTTGCATAGACAAATTGAAAGATCTATGTGAGATTCAACCAATACTCTACAATATTTTTGGGGCCGACACCGAATTTCAAGCGCCGATTACGTACAGCAGCATTTAACTTTGCTCGGGGAACTCATATCCGTCGAAAAAAATTCGTTTCAGGCATATTTTTTCGTTTTTCATTTCTTCCTTCCATTTGATAAAATTAATTTTTCCTTCTTCTTTCGTTTACATATAATATGGGATAACAGATATGGGACTGATTGCGCGAGGTTTCCCCGGTCATATGGGATAGCTGGGGGAGACTCTGGAAAAGCGTACGGGGTGAATATGGCTCCGTCCCAAAACCCATACCGTTCCCAAACCCTTTCCCATACTAGTTCCCATGCGATTTCCCATCGAAATCCCATATACAGGTAAATACGCTTCCCATACTACTTTTTTCTACGCGGGTTGTCAACACGAAGGTATTCAGCACATATTGACTACAACAGGAGTTTCGAGAGCCAATGGCCAAGTTGAGCCGATCAACAGAACGCTCATACCGTTGTTGACAAAGCTGGCAGCACCGAAGCCCGGAGAGTGGCATAGATATTTGAGTGTAGCTCAGCAATGTCTAAACACTACGATGCAGCGAAGTATTGGTACGACGCCATTCCACCTATTGTTCGGGACTCACGTGCGATTGCGCGATGACGACAATCTACGGGAGTTGCTCGAAAACGAGTGGGTCGCTGCGTTTCAGGAGAATCGTGACGAGTTACGAGTCCACGCGAAAGAAAAAATCGTCAAGGTTCAGGAGGAAAATCGTCGAGTTTTCGATAAAAAACGAAAAGAAGCGCGGGCTTATCGAGAAGGCGAGTTAGTTGCTGTGAAACGCATGCAACAAGCTCCAGGGTCGAAGTTCGTATCCAAATTTCTTGGGCCATACGAAGTCACAAAGGTTTTACGAAACAACCGTTACCTTGTTCATAAAGTTGGTGAACACGACGGACTGCAACGAACATCAACAGCGGCAGACTTTATGAAACGGTGGCTGGATACGGATAGTGATTTCGAATCCGAAGAAGAAGATGAGGAGAATCTCGATCATCAGAGCGCCTACGAGTTTGATCACAACGACATACGAGGGCATATGTCGGATCAGGAGGGCCGAGTGTTGAGTGCAGGATCGAGCGCGTATTCGAGATATCGAAGCGCTGTGCACGAGGCGTGACGGGCGAACCGAGTATCGCGCGAGCGAGCGAGCGATATAGTAATAGCGAGCATCGGGAGAAGCTTCTCGATCTCACGAGAAGTGGCGGTTGATCGGCGCAACCGTCGTGCGCATGAGAGTGCGTGAGAGGCAGTCGTTGCCTGGACGTGCAGCAGCGAGGACGTGTGCCTGAGTGTGCGAGCTTTCATTCATGTGTAATATTAATAAAACAATAAAGCATTATTTTACACTTCACATCACCGAGTGCCTTCTTGCTTCCGATCCCACATCGTTAGCGTGTTAAGCATATATACTCTCTATAGTAACCCCGGCAGTAGAGAAGCGCTATTAAAACAATAATTTTATTAATAAATCTTAACCGTTTCACTTTTTTAATAAGTGAATTTAATTCGGAGCGCTTCAAGCACGTGTTGAAACCTTTAGTTCTCGGATTGCCATTGTCACACGTCAACAAACAGCAAATATCCAACACCGCCGCTCTTAAAATGTCAATATCTGGGCCCTTTACCTTATAATCAAAGGCCTCTGCAAAGAAAAACAAAATCCGCTCACACAATTCAAAGTTACAACACTGTACGTACGTTCGATAAGAAAATTTCAGCCAAAAAGCTATTTTCAGTCAACCGCAGTAAAAAAAAAATATTTGAAGCCATTGCAGCCACTCGAAAGTGACTGCGCATCATGTTGGGAGTAGATCGAAGGAAATTCTGAAAAAAAAAAAATTTGTTTAGGTTCATGCGCTGCGCAGTTTCCCCATCGATAGTCCTCCGAAGAGACTTCAAAGGTAATTTAAATAGGCACTCTTTGCCTATGTTACATCCAAACTAGCGCTGTTTCTTTACTAGTTTGAAATATAACAGTTGTCTCCGTTATAATCGCACGCGTTGGTCAAGTGGGTGTTAAACCGACCTTTACCACACCTGGTGTCGATAAGGAGGACAACGATTGCTCCTTTTTAAAGCCTAACCTTGCGGAAAATTGCTTGGGATGGAGCTCTTAAGAGTGCTTGTCAAATGCGTGTCGTAGGGTGTAAACTAATTAGTAGAGGGTTCGGTGTCTCTCAGGCAAAAGAGAGATAGAGAGGAAATCTTCGATGTGACGGCAGCTACCTGCCGTTTCCTGACCAGGTGTCGGAGCACACGACACGGTTAAATGAGATTTGGTCGTCACTTTAAGTCACTGGGTTGCGAGAACAAAATGAAATAATGCACGGTTGATAAATAAATAAACAGGTACTTACGGTAATAAACGGTGTTTTCCTGGTGTTCGTGGATATAGAACTTTCTTCACGTTGATTTAATTCGAAAATGAATTTAAGGGAAAAATCATGTGTTTCACGGAAATGCAGGTAGGGTTAACACTTTTTTAATGTCACAAAAATATGAGTAATACAAGTAATAATATTGAACAAAAGAAAACCAATGGAGACCAAGTGTCTATATGGCTGGAATTTCTAAAACTTGCGGAGTACAATGGCAAATTATAAACGGAAGAAATAATTTCGTTTCTCTGAGTCCTGGATTCTATACTGATAACTCGAAAGTCTGAAAGGCAATCGGGTTAAAGCTGAGTTTCGAACAATCGATAACTGATTTGAACTGTACGACTGTGGTATTTTGAACAAATAAATGAAAGAATATAGTCGGCTAATGACTGGGGGAATATGCTGAGCAAAAACTGAAGGGATATCCTCTTCTAATGGCTGAACAAAAACTGAAAGAATATCCTCCTCTAATAACAGAAAAACGTGTGCTTTATAAAACTGTTGGAATATCCTCCTCTAATGACTGGGAAAAAATGTGCTGAACAAAAACTGGAGGAATATCCTCCTCTAATAACAGAAAACGTGTGCTGTATAAAAACTGAAGGAATATCCTCCTCTAATGACTGAACAAAAACTGAAAGAATATCCTCCTCTAATAACAGAAAAACGTGTACTCATAAAACTGAAGGAATATCCTCCTCTAATGACTGGGAAAAAATGAGCTGAACAGCAACTCGAAGAATATCCTCCTCTAATAACAGAAAAACGTGTGCTCCTGAGCGTACAATTTTGGGGGTTTTTATACCATTTTCCTTGGTGACAAGTAGAGGGGATGTTGCTATCCGAGTGTCTTTTTGTATATCTATTCGGTATAAAATTCTGGTACAGTAACGAGAAGATGAGGTGATGCTACCGATCTCATCCCTGATTGGTCCGTGATCTTAAGTCCTTCTTTTAGGCGTAATTCGTTTATCGGGCCCCGCGCCGTGGGTGACGGGGTGGGGTATCGAAAAGTAAAAAGGCGCAGACGAGATCACGTAGGCATCGATCCCCTCCCTTTCTCGTTTCCGTTTTCTGGGAAGTCATTAACAGAAAGATTTTTGTTGGTATGCAGCCTTTTATGGCTAAATACTTTATATGTAAAAAGGTCGCCAGAGTTCAAATCGGACTATACAACGAATTTCGTCAACTGTCTAGACAAATAAAAACCGGTATTGAACAGTGAAAATACGCTCTCCTATGTCTTCTGAATTTTATACGTATTACGTGAATTATAAAATTTGTAAGACTCTTATAACCAGGACTCACTTATTTCTAATACAAATGAGTATAATAATGAAATATAATAATGAATATCATTGATATAAACCGTAACCTTTTTATCGGGAACTAATTATTGAGTACTTGATTAGCTTATACTCGTGTTTCTGGATAGTGGTGCAAAAAGTATAATTCTAATACTAATAAAAGTAATAAAAGAAAAGGAATAAATCTTTTCCATGTTCATTCGTCCAGGGGCGTGTCATGAAAAAGACTTTCCTCGGCAAATGCTTTACCGTTAACTCCTTCAGTCATCTGTTTAGACAAATGGCGTACAAGTTGTCCACGGCTAAGAATTTCTCGAAGGATGAACTAAATTAATCGGGTACGTGTAGTAATTTCTTTACAGTCGGAGAGATTATGGACAATTTTTCTGCCTATATTCTCAGTTTCGTTTCTCTATTTATCATTACTTTATTATTTTCTTCTTCAGAAGTGTGACCTCTATTGCTTTCCGATGTGTTATAATGGGAGGAATCCGTGGTTTACTAATTATTTAAGGATTAATTATTTAAAATTTAATAGAAAATATTTCCTTCTTCCTGCTAAAATCAAGGTCATGAGCCCCGTCTCCTTTGTTTTAGCTTGTGGAGTTCGGTTCAACTAAAACACTGTTTAAAGCGTTTCCCTTAACGAGGATAACTTGTCGACCGGATTCTATGTATCTAAAACCCAACGGTGTTAATCGACTGTCTGTAAATTCCTCCCTGAATGGTTTCAAGCCATGGTAAAATAGATTTAATGATTTACGAGGAGGTAGTCGATATCGATACTAGTAGGTCCCAATGGTAACTGTCAGCGGGCCGCGTTTCTTTTAATTCCTTTTTGGGACTCCAGGGGAGCGCTCAGGAGAGGGGTCAGAGACCGCCTTTCTCGACGTCCGCCTGTGAGGCCCGGATCTGTTTTACCCTGTTTCATCGGTATCGACTCGCTAAGGTAGGACACCGAGTTTGGTAAGACTCTGGGCTAGCTTGACACTGATTAAGCAGTAGGTAAAATAGATATTGTTAATGAAGAATTTTTAGATCAGATTCCCCTTTTTACTTTCACAAAGAAGTTTAGGCTCAACTGCTATTGAAGGTAAAGCAGGAAACAAACTATGCGTTACGCTAGACGTAACACCTATTTCTTATAGTGAGTGCCTAAGGATGATAACATCGCAATCGACGAGGAAGACGACGACGATGACGATTTTCGGATGAAATATGATCTCGAAAAAGTCCATGAATTCGACGAAAATAAGACGCAGCGAAAAAAGTCGCCGATTTATGGATACTTTCACGATGTATACTTATCAACCATCGACGAATCTTCGGAGTATTCGAACTTTGATAAGGAAGAAAACAAGGAATTGCAAAAGAACGCGCACTATTGTAAACAATTTTTTACATATATCCTGACGTTCATATTCCATATTTTCCTCTATGGGCGGCCATTATCGTGTGCAAGATTAATGTTTTGCGAGACAGTAAAACAACTGTCAAAAATTATTTCAAAACTAGTGTTTCCCTGGGCTCGCGCGCTAGGCGCGCTCGCATTCCTTTTATCAACATTATAAAAATTCCTCATCACCGCCGCACTTTATAATTGCCTATAGCTAACTATAGTCCCTCCGTCACTTTAGCTACTCCGTGGAGTTAGTCCCTCCGTCGCTTTAGCTGCGCCGTGAATCTAATCCCTCCGTCACTTTAGCTACTCCGTGAATTTAGTCCCTCCGTCGCTTTAGCTACTCCGTTAATTTAGTCCCTCCGTTACGTTAGCTACTCCGTGAATTTAGTCCCACCGTCACCTTAGCCACTCCGTGACTTTAGCTACTCCGTTGCTTTAGCATATGTTCTAAACTACCTTCCCGACACGGCGGCGGCGGCGACGGCGGCGGCGACAGCGGCGACAGCGGCGGTAACTTTATATATATTGTGACGTGGATTTTTCGCCACGTCACAAAGCCCGTAAAATAGAAGGGCATAAGAGACGGCACGGCACAACGGTCTGCGTTCTGGCTCTCGGTAGAGTCCCTCTCGGCAATTCAACAGGGCATTAGGTAGCTTTTCGAATTTTATTTTGATTATTTTGATTTTCTTTCCGGCAAACGAGCGACGGTCTCACGGCATATTCATCGAAAGCATCGACAACGCCGGAATCTTCGCTACCGACGCGCGAGGGAGCGTCATCGCCACCTCGACATTGGCAAAGGCAACGGCGAGTCCACGCCAGCTGCCCTCTCGCGGAGAGCATTGGTCGTCGGCGAGAGAGAGTCGAGAGCCGTACCAGCGCTACGGCCTCGCAGCAGCAACGGAGAGCGCGTCGCCGAGCTACCGCGCGCTTCAAAAGCGACTCGGAGGATCGTCGATTCGAATATCGATCTCGTGATAGCGGACGGAGGATTGATTCGAAGCCTCACCCCTCGCTGTACTTCAACAGCGTCATTCCCGGAGAAGAATCGGATCATTCAGCCTCGTTCTCCGGAGAAAGAAGTATTTCTTGTTTCATCGGGACCCCAGCAGTAACAGCATCGCTCTCGTTGTGGACCGTCAACCAGCGACCCCGGCAGATTATTAGATATCGCGCGCTCTCGCTATTTAATTTGCGCACGATGCGTTACCGAAGCGTCTCAAAATTCGGCTAGGGGGCCAAGCGTTACAGCAGGCAGGGGTGGGGTTCGTAGTCCGTTTCCGCGAAATCGCGAATCGTCTCGAGGACTCAAGCGTTAACCACCGAAGAAGCAGGACGTTGCTCCCGTTGCCGACCGTGCTGTCTAGCGAGAACCGACGCCTACCACCCGCGATCTCGAAGACTCGACGAGGAATTTCCCGAGGGGCTTCGTTTACGGCATAAATTAACCGGTAAGGCCATCGATCGTTTCCGGACAGGCTTTTCTTTAAAGTTCCGTAACAACTTAGGTATTCGGCCGAAAAGATCTCGAGCGATATTGCCGGACGGTGCGTTATCGTGCATGGCAATCAGTGTTCTGTAGGAAATCCGCGAATCGAAAAGGTATCGCCGGTGTTGACCGTAATTTTATTTTATTGAATTTGTTGAGAATTGAAAGAATCGCCGAGACGGATTCAAGTAGTTTATTTTATTGACTTAATTTTCATGAAATTACGGAACACGCGAGAGTCTCTAGTTATAATTAGTTTAGTAATTTCGGGAAAAAGCGCCAACGTCAACTGCTCTCGAGAACCCGTGTAATTTTATCCGCTATCTTTCGTTATTCTCATTACAACACGCGTCTTACTATTTGAGTCGTTCCGATTTCATAATTCTGACTATTCTACTGTATTAATTTTTTACCTCTTTTGTAATTTATTTTAATCCGCGACTCACTATTATCTGACTTTTTCTGACTCTTTCTATTCTATCCTGATCATATTTGGCGACCACGAGACGCGTGTCTTCCGATTTTCACGGTCTTCGATATTTTCGCTCTCGAGAGCCCGCGTATTGAAAGGTCGAATCGACTTCTATCTGTTTGCCGCGCGATCGCGCGTCGCATCTCGATCACCGCTACCGAGAACAAAGATTTAAGTTTGACACGTCGAATAATTATTGTATTGTTTTTTTTTTGTAAAGAAAGTTGTGTTAAACAATAAAAATTGTTCAATTCGTTTGGCCGAATTCAGAGTGTTGGTTCCTTCGCATTTGACACCTGAACCACCCACTCTACCATTTCCCCATCGCGGTCTTGCGGGTATTGGTTTGCGAGCGCGTGACAATATAGAGAGATAGTAAAGGCACAGATCTTCCGAAAAAAATTACGTCTTCTGGCTCCGCGATTTGTAGCGAAGATGGAACTATTGATTTACGGCGGATATTAGAAAGAAAGTACTCATTCGAAACTAAGAGACAAAGTTTGCAACGAGAGAAGAAAAAAAACCGAGAAGTCATGGCAATGTCGAACTAGCAAAATAAGCATGGAAACCTCAACGGCGCAATAGAAAAAATATATATATTGTAACGGTTCACGAGCCTCCATAAAGAGCTCTCGCGGCAAGAGACTCGCGGGATCGCCAACCGGAATGCAGAACTACGTAGCAGGTACCTGGGAATGCCGCCTCAGAGGGACACGCCCCCAGGAACAAGGCGAAAATCGCGCAATAGGCCACACCTACCAGTACGACAGGGGGCCGAATAAAGACGCAACGGTCGACCTACCGAAGAAGACTGACGGTACACCACCTTGCGTCGGGTAAACCAACACCGAAACATGTAATCGATTAACCGTAGGTAATCGATCACGGTTGATACCTGTGCGATGCATCACAAAGATGGGGTAAGGTAGAATACTCGAGATGAATTTATCACGAGATAAAATTCATTAAAACAACGAGAAAAGCACCAAACAATGTCAATCAGAAATAAATAAACCAATAAAGGACTCACTCGCCGACAAATACATAACAACGTTGAGTGAAAATACAAGAAACTTCAACCATTAACAAACAAATAAACAATAAAGAGCCAGAACGCTCACAGATGCGAGGTGGAAAAAAAACAAATTGCACTTAAACAATCGAGCATAACTTCCACATCAGAAATAACCAAAAACAACATCATTAACGCTAAGATCCAATTGTTTATAACAAAATACTCGATCCCAGTGAATACAAAAAAGAATAATAGTAGGCATCGCAAGTCAATCAACGAGAGCTCTGAGGCAGAATATAATTAGCAACAAATCATCAACGATTTGTAGAACAAACAACTAATCTTAAACAAATCGACAAAAGACATCTGGATGCCGAAAAAGCACAGAAGAGCCGGCACCGCCCGAGAAAGTGTCACGTGACAAAAACGATAGCACAGGAGCGATAGAGCCCCGCGATAAGTCAGCACCCCCACCATGGGAAAAAACTGATGAAACATCACGCCACCCTACCACCTCTCCAGGCGAAAGTTAGGTAACGCGCCGTGAGGGGCCCAGGGGCACCTTAGCAACACCGGAGCCGGCCCTGAAGAAAACGTGTTGACGTCACCCATGGTTAAGCATAGGGGGGATTCTACGATATCTGTGGCGCCTTAATTTGACCATGGAATAAG
Organism: Cryptus viduatorius; assembly: GCA_964006125.1. Classification (NCBI taxonomy): domain Eukaryota; kingdom Metazoa; phylum Arthropoda; class Insecta; order Hymenoptera; family Ichneumonidae; genus Cryptus; species Cryptus viduatorius. The sequence continues at coordinate 20,878,244 of OZ023222.1, read as the reverse complement.
CATCTTTAGGTCAAGATAAACCATAGACTAGAAAATTAGACTAGAAAATGGGCAGTTGCGCCGATAATTGATGCCAGGAGTAGTAGAGGAGGGAGAGATCTCTCTTGAAAAGAGAAACATCCACATTTTTGACGTAACAGTGCATAGTGGTTTCGATGTTATGAAATATTATTGCGGAAGAGAAAAGAATTGGTTTCCAGGATTCTTAATTGGAGCACCGTACGGACATCATATGTGAGAAAATAATTTTTTTATGGATATTTGTGATAAATAAATAGTTAGCGATGTAGGATTGTCTCCAAATTTGCTGTGCATAGTGCTGTTGATAAAACAAAATGATGCTGCGAAGGAGAAAAAAATTGGTTCGTAGAGTTCATTATGATGGAACCGTACGTACATTTGACCGAAGGCAAATGCAAATTGTGGCCAATAATTTTTTAGAAAAAATACTTAAAGGTTTTAAAAGTGATGTACATTCTGGAAATAATGTTATAAAAAAACCCTGCGAAGGAGAACAAAATTGGTTCGCACCATCTAAAGTTACAGTGTGATACGGACGTCCGAGAAGAAAAATTCAGCCAAAAAGTTGTTTTCATTGCACCGCAGGCTAAAAAAAATATTTCTATTCATCGCAGTCACCTCAAAGTAACTACGCATGATGTTGGAGATAGACCGAAGAAAATGGTGAAAAATAAAAATTTTTTGAGTATGCGCTGCGGAGTAACCCCTTCGACCGACTCCGAAGAGCAACGGTTGGTCATGTTAATAGGCACTCTTTGCCTATTGTTATAGTGAGTGCCTAAAAATGGTAATCAGAGGGGGAAGAACCCTCCCTCATGTATCCCGGGCATTCCGCTCCCCTGATGAATAACGTTGCCCCTTCGCTATTCTCCTCTCGGCTTGCTCGAGATTCCAGGATTTCTGGAATATTCGTATTGCGAGATAATTGTAAATTTATCCCGTTTCTATTGAATTCCCTTTCCTTTCTTATGTCTAATTATTTGCCTGAGTTATTGGTAATTTTAATACTAATAATTCGTAAACAAATTACTTAAAATAATTAAGATTTGATATGTTTAACATAGGAGAGAGAAAATTAACTGATAGTTGCTGTTTGTAAAATTCTCCGGTATGTCTTCGTGTTCCGAGAACGGTGGTAAGAGTCGAGAGATATGTATATTTTATTACTAATAATTTCGTAGCATTGTCATCGTTTGGGTGTCAAATTATTATATACCTGAAGGGTAAAAAAATTTCTCGGCTCTTGTAAAAATTATTTCATTATAAAATATCAGCATCTTCCTAAATATTCCGAGGTATCGGTAGCATAACTGGCCCGATATCTTTGGGCGTTGCCCCCCTAAGAGGCGTGCAGCAACTATTGCGCGTGCCCGGTAACAACGTCGTACGATCGTCTTATTCCCTTATATGGTCATTCCGGAACTACTGTTCCGTTGCCCGGGCGAGCTGTATGACTCCCCTCTTTCGGTGTACCTGCTAGACCTTCCCCTATCGTCGTGAACTAACCTTGACGCTATGCAGCTTAGCTTACGCAACTCGTTCCTTGCCCGGGCCCCTTTTATTATCCTTACCGTTCGCCAATTCCGACTTATTTTCTGTCTTTGAAAGTGAATTCTGGTCGAATGTTAAATAATATCGATAATTTAACAATTCCATGTTAAAGGTGGAATGTTCCTGAACATTTTGATATAACCTGCGATGTTTATTTTTATATTATAAATGGGGGGGATCGAGGTAACTGTATGCGACGTACGTTTTCCTGCTACATGTACTTTGTAGTTGCTCACGTTACGACTTTTTCTATAATTTTTGGAAAAAATAGTTGCGACACAAAAATAAGGAATTATTCCTGATTAATTTGATATATTGACTGATTTATAAATTTTTCCACCCTGAGTCGAGAAAATTCCAGGAGTACATCCTTGCTCCTAATACCAAGTTATATGGTGAACATTATCGGTAGGATAATAGTTATATTAAAATATCATTATTTCATTCTCCCGATCGTAGGGAGGCATTTCCTCTGCGCGAGGTATGTGACTTTTCTCGACGGAATTGCGTCTTCGCGCTCGGTGGTTGAGCCGCCTTGCCTTCGTGACTCATCGTCGAGGCATACTTGTGTTGCATCTCGCGCTACCGCAACTTGGTTCGGCGGTTCGGAAATGATTTACGACTCTCTTCCTTGAAATGTTTAGCTTTAGTAATGTAAATTTTCTGTTTCACTAGTTTGTTATTTCTCAAATTTTGACCATCTTTGCCTTTCCTTCACCGTTGCATATTGTGTTATCAAACATTATGGTGACTGCAACGTGTTTTACGAAATTACAGACGTTTATTCGTCTCGACTATTTTTCGTGGCTTTGCGTGATTTTACTAATCAGCCTTTGTACGATCATATTTGATTTCTTGTCATAAATGATATTTTACTCTTAACTAGTATCGAATAGGACTTCTAAGTTCAAAAATAATTTTGTTGTTTCGAATTTATTAATATTTTCATGGCATTAATAGCGTTTGCCAATAGATTGCATCGATTATTCTTCCTGTAATTCTGGACAATTTTACCATCTTTGATTCATTTGATACCGTAATTTATAATTTAATTGCAAAGATTTTTAAAATGGTCATCTTCATTAGTTAGCGTTAAATTAGAAAGCGTGTGGGAGTATGAAACCGTATTTCTTTTAGGATCGTGATTAAAGAAAATTATGTCATTATAATGACGGGTGATTGGATGATGTGGGGGATGTTCTGACTCTCAATCGTGTGACTCGTATATTCAGAAACATTATGCAATGCTGTTCGGTGTCGAAATACTGAAACTATTTCGGTAGTCGGGGTTAATTTCCATACATAAGGTAATGTAGGTTCCTCTTTTCACGTTGGAGGCCCGTTTTGACCTTCAGTTAGAAAAATTTTAATGGTCTGGCCGCAGGGTAAAAGCTTAGATCTATACTCCTTGAGTCGATGCAGTAGTCGATTGTACAGACGTCGGCAGTGGAGTTCGCTGTTTAACCGAGGGTAGTGCGTGTGTCGAGGGGGATTGAGACCTCTGTCCGCATCTAGCTCGTGTGGTAGATAATTTTATCATCTATCTTTTACCCTGCTTTTAGCTTTACATGCTGACTATTTTAACCTTCCTGGACATATTTTTCCCAATGGAAAATCATTCCTGAAGTATCGTTCAACGATCGATGAGAGAAATCATTTCTTCTCGTGATTTTTATGAGGATGAGTGATATTTGGATTTTCCGTGAGATGTATGAATTGTTTTGGAAGGAGAAAGGTTCGCATATAGTAAAAAAATAAGCAGAACAAGCGTCTCAGCGCCCTGCGGGCGCAGGTGCTCTTGTTGGTGGGCTCCGCCCCCCAAACCCCCCGAGAAATGTCCCGAAGGGACATTTTTTAAGGCACTCACGGGGGTGCACGTCGCGCTACGCGCTCCGTATCGAGTGTATTTACACATCGCGCTTTGCGCTACGGATGAAGTATGTTTATACGTCGCGCTCTGCATTTCTTTTCGAAAGTACGTATGAGGGAAAAACATTTATCAGTTACGTAAATTAATTCATAGTGTTTAACCTTCGTCGAATAAAAATATTTCTTTTTTGTACCAATTGATTATTAATATTCATGACGGATATTTCCTTTTTATTTGACGATAAATTGTCAAATATTGAGACACGAGACAAATATAACGAATTGCACCACGTAGAAGTTGATCAAATTAATTTAACAAATCAAATCATGTCTAGTAAAGTCGTTTTATTGGCTTAAAACTTATGACCAGATTTAATGAATATAAAACAAAACATGTACCGACACCAATACGATTACCATTTAGCATTCAGGCCAAATATCCCCTTTACATCCTTCCCCTTCAGTGTTTTTTTTCTTCCCCATAATCGATGGAATCAGTTCGTTATTTTATCTGTAGGAAACCAAATCATTGTAGAAGAAAAGTTCAAGAAATTTGCTATTCTTTGTGATTTTCAATGAAATTTTTTCGATATTTATGGATGTTGCAAAAAAATGCTATCTCGAGAACGAAAAAATATATCGTTTTTGTTCGCGTCTTGTATTGAAGAGGAAGTAGTACGTTACTCGAATCAAAAATTTGTCATCTTGGATAGCTCCGAAATATTTTTTTACAAACTGATGAAATTCTTGAAAAATTCAACTTTGAAGGCTCTTTGACAGTCCTCTTATAACAAATTTCATTTCTACCATTTGAGATATATATTTTTTCTTCTTCGTAATACATGGAATCAGCTCGTTATTGTCTGTGTAGAACAGACAAGTATTGGAGACGAGAAGTTTGAGAAATTCGATAATTTTTTGCGTTTTTCAATGAAATTTTATTGATATTTATCGTCGCTTAAAAATATCAAATTTAGCATCATATCATATCGTATTTTATTTAATTTTATTTAATCACAAACGAGGATAAGTTTCTCGGTACGGAATAACTCGTAAAATCGACAAATTCGGTGTTTTTCACTTTCTTGATAAATAATTGTTTATAATTGTTCTTTAAGAGTACAATTGTTTTTTTTTTTTTTTGCGAAAAAAAAATTTTCAAGACGTGAGCATATGAAAGAAATTCGTATTTCGACGAAAATTTGAAAAAATTTGAAAAAAAAAAAAAAAACGTTGGAAACACGTCGATAGAATAATCATTAGCAGTTTTCTTATCAAGTGTAATCGAATAAATCCAGCGAACAAAATTGACAAAGATTTCGAATGTGATGAATCTCCGACGGTCGAAGTGTAAAAAATTAAATTTTTAAACATACACACACATTTTTAATAACAATACATACATTTTTAAACGTACACTTTTTATCTGCGCAATAACGCGGAGAGTCAGTTTGTAAATACGATTTCTTTGAGAGGAAAGGATTAGAGACGGTAATTTCGAGAAATTTGAAAAAACGATTCGTTTTTTGACGAAAATTCGTAAAATTAGTCATTGCTTAAAAAAAATCATATCTCGGCAGCGAAAAAAGATTTCGACTCTTATTTTCGCTTGTTTTGAAAAGAAGAAAATACGTTGCCAGAAAAAGAATTTGCAGTTTTTATTATTAACTGTACACGAATAAATCGGGTGAACATAATTGACAAAGATTTCGGCTGCGATGAATCTTCGACGGTCGAAGGATAGAAAATTCTTTTTTTTATGATTGCACACTGTTTATTTGCGCTATACCGCGTAGAATCCATTTATATTTACGTAAAATAGGAATAAAGATTGAAACGAGATGTCGATTTTTTTTTATTTGAAAATCATCCAGCCACAGAGTACGCGCGCCGCGACGTATGAGCATCTGTGTATCGTCTGCTACGAAATTGTCATCTGCTTCCAAAGTTTGACAGATAGAATAAAACAAAAAAATATATACTCGCGATTTTTTTTAGTTCTATTTGGGAAATTGTAATTATTTTGGATATTCGATGAATCTTTTTTGTGAGTTTACTACCAATTTTTTCAGTGAATACGTGAAATTTATCATTTTTATTACGAATGTGAATAAAATATGGTAAAATATTGCGAATGATTTTCGGTGATAATATATTATTTTCGAAATAAAAAAAGCAAATATTTGTGAATCTGTGCATGATATTTCGTGTTTTATTTTTCACAACCGAAGTTTATTTTTTAACATGATGAAAAATGGATTTTTGGCAAATCTAAATAACATAACCTTTAAAGCAAATCTTGTTATAACCAATGTTTTTGAATTATTTTATAATTAAAATTATATTTGTCAGAATGACTCAAAATTTGTTGTGCATAGTGCTTTCGATGTAATGAAATATTGTTGCGAAAGAGAAAAGAATTGGTTTTCAGGATTCTTAATTGGAGCAACGTACGGACATCAGATGTGAGAAAATAATTTTTTTATGGAGAATTGTGATGAATAAATAGTTAGAGATGTAGGATTGTCTCTAAATTTGCTGTGCGTAGTGCTTTTGATAAAATAAAATGATGCTGCGAAGGAGAAAAAAATTGGTTCGTAGAGTTCATTATGATGGCACCGTACGGACACTTGACCGAAGGCAAATGCAAATTGTGGCCAATAATTTTTTAGAAAAAATACTTAAATGTCTTAGATTGGTTTTAAAAGTAATGTGCATACTGGAAATAATGTAATAAAAAAACCCTGCGAAGGAGAACAAAATTGGTTCGCACCATCTAAAGTTACAGTGTGATACGGACGTCCGAGAAGAAAAATTCAGCCAAAAAGTTGTTTTCATTGCACCGCAGGCTAAAAAAAATATCTCTATTCATCGCAGTCACTTCAAAGTAACTACGCATGATCTTGGAGATACACCGAAGCAAATGGTGAAAAATAAAAATTTTTGGAGTATGCACTGCGGAGTAACCTTTTCGACAGACTCCGAAAAGCAACGGATGGTCATTTTAATAGACACTCTTTGCCTATTGTTATAGTGAGTGCCTAAAAATGAGTTGCGAAAAACTGTTATTAATGAAAAATGAAGAGAGTTACGTCAGGACGTAACAGCACAACAAATTTTGAGTTATTCTGACAAATATAATTTTTATTAAAAAATAATTCAAAAACAGTGGTTATAACTCGATTTGCTTCAAAGGTTATGTTATTTAGATTTGCCAAAAATCCATTTTTTATCTTGTTAAAAAAAAAACTTCGGTTGTGAAAAATAAAGCACGAAGTATCATACACAGATGCTCATACTTCGCGGTGCGCGTACTCTGTGGCCGGATGATTTTCAAATAAAAAAAGATCGACATCTCGTTTCAATCATTGTTCGTATTTTTTCTAAATACAAATGGATTCTACGCGGTATAGCGCAGATAAAAAGTGTGCAATCATAAAAAAAAAGAATTTTCTATCCTTCGACCGTCGAAGATTAATCGCAGTCGAAATCTTTGGCAATTATGTTCACCCGATTTATTCGTTTATTTAATAATAACAAGCGCCTCAGCGCCCTGCGGGCGCAGAGGCTCTTGTTGGTGGGCTCCACCCCCCAAGTCTTCCGAAAAATGTCCCTTTGGGACATTTTTTAAGGCACTCACAGGAATACACGTCGCGCTACGCGCTCCGTATCGAGTATGATTACACTTTGCGTTATGCGCTGTATATCGAATATGTTTATACGTCGCGCTGCGCGTTTTATCTCGGAAGAACGTATGGCGGAAAATCATTTATCGCTTATGTAAATTGATTCATAGTTTAACCTTCATCGAATATAAACATTTCGTTTCTATACGAATTGATTATTATTATTTACAACTGACATTTCCTTTCTGTTTTACGAACAATATAACGAATTGCATCACGTAGAACTTGATCAAATTAATGTAACGAATCAAATGATATCTAGTAAAGGTCCTTTTATTGGCTTAACCCTTATGACCAGATGAAATGAGTATAAATCAACACAAAAAATATTTACCAACACGAACACCATTACCATTTACCAACAGGTCTAATGACCCCTTTAAATGCATGTGTTTAAATGTTTTTTTCTTCCCTAAAATACATAAAATCACTTTATTATTGCCTCTGGACAGGACCCGAAGTATTCCTATCTACTACTTTTTTATTGGAGCTGAATATTAAGAAAAATTGCTTTTTGATACGATTTTCAATTAAATTTGCTGGATATTAATTGTTGTAGTAAAGAAATTATAACTCGAGAACGAACATAGATATCGTCTTGGTTCGTGTATTGATGAGGAAGTAGTACCCTGCTCAAAATAAAGTTGTAGTGTCTTGGATGCGTCCAAAATAAAAAAAAATGAATTTCTCGATGAATTCCACGGCGTGGACTCTTGGACTGTCGATCTATAAGAGAATTCGGTTATAACACTTTAAGCATTTTTTCTCTTTCCTATAATAGATGGAATGAATTCACTGGTTATTGTCACTGTCGGAGAGTAAAACATTGCAGACAAGAAATTCGAGAAATTTTATTTTTCTATCGTTTTATTTTGTTTTGAGATAAGTATATTGAAACAATTGAAATAAAAATAGAACGGTGGTTGGAAAAATACGAGGTAAAAATTGATTTTTTTTTGTTTCCAAAAATTGTTAGAGATTTGAAAAAAGTAAACTGCAGTTTCCCAATATTTGAAATTATATACATTAAACAATGAGAAAACAATAAGATTTTTATTTTCGATTCAAATCATCCCGACTCAGAATACCAACGTCGCGGCGTATGCAAACTATATCACGTCTGCTATCGAATTATCGTCGGCTTCCAAGGTTTGACAGATAGAATGAATGGAAAAAAATAAATGGCCGCGATTGTTTTCAATTTTATTTGACAAATTGCAATAATTTTGGATATTCGATGATTCTCCTTTGTGAAATTATAACCAGGTTTTCAGTGCACCCACGAAATTTTTTATTTTTATTATGAATGTGAATGACGTATATAAAATATTGTGTATGATATTCGTTCAAAATATATTATTTTCGAGGAGAGGGAAAAGATGGCGGAGGGAAAGGTTGGGTGGAAGTGGTGCTGCTGAGGAAAGAGGGAAAAGTAAGGGAAAAAGGGAAAGGAAATGGGACGGAAGCGAGGAAGAGAAAGAGGGAAGTGAGAGGGGCAGGACGTGATAAGTGGAAACGAGAATGGGAGAAGGAAAGAAAGAAAGTCGGGAAGGAAAAAAGTGAGGATGGGAAAGGTTAAAAAGTGCAAGAGACGTAGAAGAAAGAGACGACGGCGCAGGCGTGAGAAGAGAGGGGACAGGACGGGCGAGCAAAGAGAGGAGGAAAAGAGAAGGTAAAGAAGGCAGAGGTACGACGGAGAAGGAGGAAGCAGACGAGGACGTGGCCGGACTGTGAGAGGGAGAGAGAAGGAGGAAAGCGACAAGGAGATAGTGGGCAGACGGCGCGAGTCAAGAGGCGAAGGACCGAAGATGAATGAGGGGAGACGGAAGGAGCCGAAGAGACGGCGAGCGCGGCAGAGAAGACCGGCACGGGCACGTGGAGAATCGAGCAGCACCGGGACAAAGGCAAGAGTTGCATCGTGAGGCAACAGGTGAGAAGATGGAGGAGTTGACGAAGGCGATCCGGGAAATGGCACAGGAGATGAGTGGACTAAGGAAGGAATTGGGGGAAGTGATGAGTGAACTGAAAGGGATGAGAGGAAGGATGGGAAGAAGGGAAGACAGAAGTGATAAGGGAAAGGGAGGAAAAGGGAGAAGTGAGAGTGAGAGTGAGTATGAAAAGGAAGGCAGCAGTGATGGGGAGATAGAAGTGGGATGGGAGACGGACAGCGAACAAGAGAAAGAGAGTACGGAATGTGAGAAGACGGACAGTGAGAGAGATGGAGCGAGCGGAATGGAGGACGGAGACAGGGAAAGGAAAGAGGATGGAAGAGAAAGAGAAGAAACAGACGGAGGCAACGCGAGAATAAAAGGGAAAGCCTGGACGAAGGTGATGGGGGAGGAAGAGGAAGAGGAATCGAGGCGAATGAAGGAAGAGAGAGAGAAAAGACAGATGGAAGAAGGGAAGAGAAGTAAGGGAAGGACAGGCTAGAAGATGGTGGCAGGAGGTAAGGATGAGGTAAGAAGAGAAAAGAAGAAGAGAGAAGAGGAGAAGGCGAGAGAAGAGAGATGGAGGAAGGAGAGAGAAGAGAGGAAAAAGAGAAGAAGGAGAGTGCTCATGAAGGGTGAGACGGAAGGAGAAGAAACTGAAGGACAGCACGTGGAAGAGGCGATAAGGGAAGCACTGGGAAGGAGAATGGTGGTGAAGAGGATAGTGGATAGGAAGAGAAGAGGGAGTGAGGAGATAGTAATAGTGGAATTGGACAGTGAGGAGGACAAGAAGGAGTTATTGAGACGGTCGAGTGAGATGGGTGATTACGGGATGGAGGTGAGGGAAGATTTGACGTGGTGGGAAAGGAGGACGAGGTTCAAGTTGAGAGAGAGGGCGGAGGAAGAGAGGAGAAAAGGAAGAAGGGTGAAGATAGTCAATAGAAGAGTGGTGATCGACGGAACCAGATGGAGATGGGACGAGTGGGAAGACAAGTGGATAGAAGATAAGGAAGAAGCGGAGGGGAGTGGGGAAAAGAAGGGGGAAAGAAAAGCAGAAATGTAACAAGGAGACAACCTTGACAAAAAATCTTGAAACCCGAAAGGGACCAATAAAAACCTACATACATACATATTATTTTCGAAATAAAAAGGATTAATATTTGGCAATCAATGTGTGATATTTCGTATTTCGTTTTTCGCAACCAAATTTTCGTTTGTGACATGATAAAAAATTGTTTTTTGGAAAATTAAAATAATATAACCTTTTAAAATAATTCCTCCCTAAAAATAATTGGAGAATAAAAATACTAAGAAATGTCAGAATGTCTTCAAATTTGCTGTGCGTAGTGCTTTTCATAAAATAAAATAATGCTGCGAAAAAGAATTAATTAGGTTCGTAGACTTCATAATTGGAGCACTGTATTTAGCAGAATAAAATTTGAAAGACCTCATTAAAGGCTTCGCAGTAGTTTCAAAATGATTGTGCACAATGGTGATGATATGATACATCACCTCTGCGAAGAAGAGAAAAATTGCTTCGCACAGTCCAAAGTTACAGAACCGTACGGACACTTGTCGAAGCAAAAATGTTTTTTTTCTAAAGCATATATTCAAATGCTTCGCAGGGGCTTCAAAATGTATGTGCACAATGGTGATGATATGATACATCATCCCTGTGAAGAAGAGAAATTGCTTCGCAAAGTCCAAAGTTACACTGTGATACGGACGTCTAGGAAGATAATTTTAGTAATAAAGGTATTTTTATTCAACCGCAGGCGAAAAAAAATATTACCAGTCATTGGAGTCACTTCAAATTAACTACGCATAATGTTGGAGGTACACCGAAGTAAATGCTGAAAAACTACATTTTTTGGAGCAAACGCTGTGCAGAATCCCCATCGAAAGCTGTTTGAAGAGACTTCGCTGGTCATTTTAATAGGCACTCTTTGCCTATTGTGATAGTGAGTGCCTAAAAAGGAGTTAGTCATAGAGAGTTTACTCATTCGCGCTAATGGACACGCGGTGGAAACATCCCTAGACTAGGGATGTGCAGAAGCTCGACTGCAATCGAGCGGGTCGGTGTTCGACTCGGCTCGTTGTTGATCGAGCTTGTTCGAGTCAGCTCGAGTTGCTCGAGTAGCTCCAGTCGCTCGAGACGTTCGAGTCGTTCGAGTCGTTCGAGTCGCTCGAGCCGCTCGATCGTTCGAGTCGTTCGAGTCGTTCTAATCGTTCGAGCCGCTCGATCGCTTGAGTCGTTCGTGTCGCTCGAGCCTCTTGTTTCGATCGGTTGCTCCCTCAAAGTATTTATTTGTCGTTATTTTCTTGTTTATTTTTTGTTTTTTTGCTTATTTCTTATATTTCCTTTCACTTGTTTCTTGTTATTTCCTGGTTTCTCGATTGGTTATTTTTTAAATTTATTTAAAAGTGCGAAGTTAATGTTTAATTTCATTTCAAAATCAAAATTTGGAAATTCAGATTTAAATTATTAAAAAAATAAAAAGTAACGTTTTCATTGTTAAAAAATCAGAAAAATGTATGCAAATTGTTTTAAAAAATCGCAATTCGCGTAAAAATTGTTTAATAAATGAAACATTGTGTTTAAATTATTGAACAAATAAAAAAACACGTTTTATTTATTTTTAACTTTAAAAATGCGTTTAAATTGTTTGAAAAATATAAAATTGCGTTTAAATTATATAACAAATGAAAATTCACGTTTGAGTAATGTAAAAAACAGAAAAATGCGTTCAAATTGTTCAACAAAACGAAGATCACTTTTTAATTTGTTTTAAATTTTGAAGTTAATATTTAATTCGTTTAGTAGTTAAAAACCCGCGCTTAAATTATTGCAAAATTAAAATTCACGTTGCATTTCATTAAGAATTTCAAATTGCCGTTTAATTTGTTTATAATCTTGAAGTCAACCTTTAATTTGTTTAAGACTTGTAAGTTAACATTGAATTCGTTTAATAATTTGAAATTTACATCAATTGTAAAAAGAAATCGAAATTGTCGTTTAATTCGTTTCAAAATAAAACATTAGGCATGAAGTAGTTGCTACTGTCGTTTTGCAACTCGTGACTTTTTTACCCGAATTGTTCATGGCGTGAAGTTAGTATTTTGTTGATATGTATGTTTTTAGGAGGAGTGGGGGGATTTAAAAAATGTCGATATCCAATGGGGCCAATGCGGGTTTTCAAAAGCATCAATTTTTGTCCTCATAATTGTACCTTAAATTTTGTCAAGATTTTGTCGATTCCTTGCAATCTACGTTTATCACCGAAATGTTCGAACATTATGTAACAAATCGTAGGTGGCGAGTAGAAATTTTGTTGCCGATCGCGTTTTTTGGAGTTTTTTCCATTGTTTTTCACGTTTCAAGTACACTAACAGAAAATATTGATAAATAAAATCTGATTTTAATACCAAACTCGGATTTCATATTTAGAAAAAGGGTACCAAGTTTCATAGTTTTTATTAATGTCTGTATAAAGTTATTGTGTTTACGCCAGAAAATTTGATACGTACGTACAGACGGACAGACATTTGAGTAAAATCCCTTTTTTAACTGTTTTTAATCAAAAAAACTATTTGGGTCATGAAATATGACAGATTAGGTTACTATGATGAGGACAAAAGTGAAAAAAGATTTTATTTTCATTTTGTCATGTTGAAAGGAGTTATTTAGTCCATAAATTTGATGTTATTTTTTCTCGCGATTACAATACCATCTCTTTTTCCATACTTCATATAGGATGATAAAGTTAAATTCAATGTTAACAAGCAAACTATTGCTCAATATGCTTTGAGATTGATTTCGGCGTGAATCCGTCGTAGTGTTTAAAATTTATAGTGTTTTGATTTTTTTTACATTTTTTTTATCTTTTTAACAAGTTAAACGTTTACTTTTAAATTTTAAACAAATTAGACGGCAATTTTTAATTCTCGATGAAGTTAAACTTGAATTTTTATTTTGAACAAGTTAAGTGTAAATTTTGCACTACTAAGCAAATTTAATATTACCTTTAAAATTTAAAACCAATTAAAACGGGAGGTTCGATTTGTTAAACAATTTAAACGCATTTTCCTATTTTTCAAACGATTTAAACGTAATTTTCCATTTTTTAAACAATTTAAATGGGATTTTCTGTTTTTTGAACAATTAAAACATGAATTTCGATATGATAAACAATTTAAACGCTATTTTCTATTTTTTAAACAATTTGAATGCGAGTTTCTATTTAAAAAAAAATTAAAACGTGATTTTTGATTTGTTAAACAATTTTAACGCGAATTACGATTTTTTAAAATAATTTAAATGCGATTGTCTATAGTTAAACAATTACAATGTGGATCTCAATTTTTTTCAACAAAGCAAATCTCAATTATTATTTTTTAACAATTTAAACGTGAATCTCCATTGTTTAAACAAATGACACCCAAATTAATATTTTTTAAACAAATGAAACCTTAATTTATCCTAACAATTTATTTCTTTTAACAGATTTAACGTCAATTTATATTTTTTAAACAAATTGGACGTTATTGTTTTTTCAAGCTCGGCTGTCTACAGCACTGGACCCGAACGAATCGAGTAATTCGAGCAGCTCGAGCGGCTCGTCGGGCTCGAGTAATTCGAGTAGCTTGAGAGGCTCGTCGGGCTCGAGTAGTTCGAGTAGCTCGAGCGGTTCATCGGACTCGAGCGGTTTGTCGGACTCGAGTAGTTCGAGTAGCTCGAACGGCTCGGAGGTATCGGGCCGCTTGGATGGCTCGAGCGACTCGGGTTGCTCGACGTAGCTTTGTTGCTCGATGCAAAGCTCGAACAAGTGCCGAGCTTCACGGGCAAGTCTCGAGCGAGCTCGAACGAGCTCATGCACATCCCTACCCTAGACTTCGATGATCTACGGGCCCACGGGCTGTGGTAAAACGTATTTCGTGAAAATTTTTTTAAAATATATCGCGTGTATGAACAGCGAGCCGTTTGAGAGAATTATATTTTATTATTCCGAGTGGCAGTCAGCATACACCCAGTACGGCACAACGATTGAATTCCGCGAAGGCCTGCCGCAAAGTGCTGATTACGCTAATGATCCGCGCGCTAAACGCATAATAATCGATGATTTAATGCGGGAAGTATCCAACAATAATTTTATAGATCTATTCACCAAAGGCAGTCATCACAAAAACCTCAGTGGTATGTTTATCACGCAAAACTTATTCCACCAAACTTATTCGCGGTAATGTTCCGTTGAAACCAGAGCAGAAGAAGAAATCCCAGCGACATGCGCATGTTCTCCGTCGCTTGGCCGCAACAAAAGGTTGTTGGAAAAGTAAGAAGCGCTACGTTGTGCAGATTGGTGGATTCTTGCCGCTCTTACTAGCACCCATATTGGGTACAGTTCTGTCAAATCTGATAGCGAAATAATAATAATGGAGCATGCAAGAAAAATGGTACTTGTACACGAAGAAAATCTTTCTCAGCTGAGTACGCAAAATCATCGGCAGGCAATTTTCAACGATGCTACGGTATCACCCGAGACACGAGCTATCGGTGCTACCTTGAGCAGATTGGATACGGAGATGAATGAAATTTTGAAGCCTAACACCTACAAGGATGATAGGGAAAAGCGGTCTGCATATTTCGCTGTACTGCAACGCCATCTTCATTTTGTCGACAGCGAACGATCTCAACAATACTTGACATTTGCGGCAAAAAGTGAGTCGACTCCCGTGCATATCTATGAAAAGAAGAACTCAGTACATATGCATGATTCTGTGATAATCGAAAGCATACCGGCAAAGTTTCGCACAAAGGCGAAACTTCTATTGCGTCGCTTGCACGAAGTATCCTGACCGCATTTTTCATGGGACTCTGCGGGTGTTGTCTCTATTGGTGGCAAACCCATCAAAGAGTCGAATATTGTTGATCTTGTGAACGATGCCATACGAGCGAGAAAAGCCCGAAAGCCTGCGGGACGCAAAGCGTTTGTCCGATTTTTGCGAGAAATACAAGCACCTCGGGAATTTGTTGGAAATGAGGAATTGTGGCCTGAAACACGAGCCAACTCAACATTGCAGCCTATTAAAAGCGGCGACGGTAGAAGCAGTAGTGTCGCTTACGGCGAGAGCAATAACGAGGACGATGAAGAAGAAGACATCAGAGGTATAGAAACGGAATTCTACAGCGATACATATCAATCTGGTCGTAGCGGTGCTGACAGTGATAGTGAAAGAGCTGTATACAAAGGGGAGGATCTATACATAATAAGAAGAAGATTAGAGGTATAACGTGGGTAAATCTTAAATTATGAAAACATTGGGAAAAGTGTACTTTGATCCGGCCCATTCTGTATCGTTTTAGGGAGCTACTAATCTACTACGATTGGCGCGCAATAAAAAAATTAGTGATGATAAAACATTACGATAGTTGGAGACTCAGGAAGCTTTAACCAAACACAAGCCTGTGAGACAAGGGTTTCCACGACTTTTCTACAACGTGCGAAATATTGATGATGTTTGGGAGACTGATCTTGTAGATCTACGCCCACTCAAGGACTACAATGACGGCTTTGTCTATCTTCTCGGAGTCATCGATGTTCTCAGTAAATACGTTTGGGTTGAACCCCTGCGCGATAAGACGGCTTCATCGGTAGCTAAAGCGTTTGCGCGTATGTTAACACAAAGCAAAGGAAGATCACCGATCTGTCTTCAATCGGATAGAGGTAAAGAATTCATTGGTGCGGCCTTTCAAGCTCTACTGAAGAAGAAGAATATTCTTTTTCGAGTTGCGAGAAATCCCGATATAAAAACCTCTACTGCTGAAAGATTCAATAGAACATTGAAGGAAAGGATGTGGCGCTATTTCCCGTATTCTAGACAGAAGATATACATTGACGTTTTACAGAATATTGTTTCGCCATACAATCATACGACGCATAAAAATGCATACCGATGTAACGCTTGTTACAGCCGCTAGGGCGCGGTCTAATCTAGCAGAGCGCAAGTATAAACGAGCGTCTCAGCGCCCTGCGGGCGCAGAGGCTCTTGTTGGTGGGCTCCGCTCCCCAAACCCCCCGAAAGGCACTCACAGGAATACACGTCGCGCTACGTGCTCCGTATCGACTATGATTACACTTTGCGTCATGCACTACATATCGAGTATGTTTGTACGTTGCGCTGCGCGTTTCATCTCGAAAGAACGTATGGCGGAAAATCATTTATCACTTATGTAAATTAATTCATAGTTTAACCTTCATCGAATATAAACATTTCGTTTCTATACGAATTGATTATTATTATTCACAACTGATATTTCCTTTTTGTTTTACGGTCAATATAACGAATTGCATCACGTAGAACTTGATCAAATTAATGTAACGAATCAAATGATATCTAGTAAAGGTCGTTTTATTGGCTTAACACTTATGACCAGATTAAATGAGTATAAATCAACAAAAAAAAATATTTACCAACACGAACACCATTACCATTTACCAACAGGACTAATGTCCTCTTTAAATTCATCTCTTTAAATGTTTTTTTCTTCACTAAAATACATGGAATTACTTTATTATTGCTTCTAGACAGGACCCGAAGTATTGGAGTTGAATATTAAGAAAAACTGCTTTTTGATACGATTTTCAATTAAATTTACTTGATATTAATTGTTGTAGCAAAAAAATGATAACTCGAGAACGAACATAGATATCGTCTTGGTTCGTGTATTGAAGAGGAAGTAGTATCCTGCTCAAAATAAAGTTGTAGTGTCTGGGATGCGTCCAAAATAAAAGAAAATCAATTTCTCGATGAATTCGACGGCGAGGACTCTTGGACTGTCGATCTATAAGAGAATTCGGTTATAACACTTTAAGCATTTTTTCTCTTCCCTATAATAGATAGAATCAATTCACTGGTTATTATCACTGTCGGAGAGTAAAACATTGCAGACGAGAAATTCGAGAAATTTTATTTTTCTATCGTTTTATTTTGTTTTGAGATAAGTATATTGAAACAATTGAAAAAAAAAAAATAGAAGGGTGGTTGGAGAGTTTTGAATTGGAAGATGGCGGACAGTGAGGTCGAGGGAGAAGACGGTGGCGGAAAAAATGGAGAGTGAGAGGGAATAAGGAGGAAGGAAAGGGACAAAAGAGGGAGAAGGGAAAGTGAAAAGAATGGTGAGAAGAGGGGGAGGAAAAGGCCAAGAAGGAAAGTGAGGAAGAAAAGTGAGAAAAAGAGGAACAAGGACGGCACGGGGACGAGGTTAGGATGACAGAGGAACGAAGCAGGGTGAGGAGGTAGGAGGGCAGGAGAGCGGAAGAAGGCAGTGGCGGCGAATGGCAGGGAAAAGAGGCCGAGAAAGAACGCGGTTGGCACCAGTGAGCGGTAGCGAACGAGACGAAGAGAGCCCGGAAGACCCGAGCCGTGAAGAGAAGCCGAGGCGACAAGAACGAAAGGAATAGTGCGGCGTGGTCGCGAACGAGGCAGCGGGAGCCGAGCGAGGGCGGAAACGCACGAGAGGAGCCGAAAGGGAACAGGAGGACGGAGAGACAAGGCTGTAAGAAACAGGTGGTCGACGAGCACGTGGCGGAGAGAAGAAAAGAAATGGAGAAAAGGCAAGGCGAAGGAAAGTGGATGGTGGAGGTGATGCGGGAAGTGGTAAATGAGATAAGAGGGATTAAGGAAGAACTGATGGCGATAAGAAAGGAAATGGCGCTGGCGAGAGAAGGAAGGGTAAGGAGCGGCGGGAGTTGCAGCGACGAGAAAAGCAGTGGGCGAAGTGAAACGGAGATGAGTAACAATGAGTTTGGTGAGACGGACGGAAAAAGTGGAAGAGAAGAGCAGGAGGAAGGAACGCGGAAGGAAGAAGAAGGGGCGGGTGGAGAGGCTGTGGAAGTAAGGAAAGATGAGAGAACGGAACAAGGGAAAGGTGATCAGGAGGATGAGGAAAAAAGAAGAAGAGAAAAGAGGACTTAAGGAAGAGTGGATCGTGGTCCGAATAGATGCAGAGAGAGAAGGATGAACAGAAGGGGAAGGAGCAGAAAGACGGTAAAGAAACGACGGGGTGGAAGATGGTGAGAGGAAAAGTTCGGTGGAGAAGCAAAATAAGAAGGAGGAAGAAGAGGAGATGTGGAGAAATAAATGGAGGAGAGACAGAGAAGAGAGAATAATGTATGGATAAAAGGAGAGGCGAAGGTCGAGGGGATTGGAGTGGAAGAGATGGAAAAGGCGTTCTGGGAAGGAATCGGGAGGAAGATGGAGGTAGAGAGGATAATTGAGAAGAAGCAAAGAGGGAAGGAAGGGATAGAAGTGGTGAAGATGAAGTATGAAGAGGACAAGCGCGAGGTGATGAGAAGGAGGAAGCACATTCTAGAGGTGGGGTTGGAGGTGAATGAGCACCTAACGTGGAGGGAAAGGAGGGCGAGATATATGACGATGGAGAAAGTGGCGAGTGAGAAGAGAATGGGAAGGAGAGTTTGGGTGGAAGGAGCCAAAGTGTGGATAGACAACGAAGAGTGGAAATGGAATGAAAGGATCGAGCGATGGGAGAGAGAAGAAGGAAACGAGGTCCGGGAGACACGGGAAGAGAGAAGGAGCAAATAATGAAGAAGGGCAAGAGAGAAAAACCGAGGGAGAGAAGAGGAGAAAGAGACGAAGGAGATGGAAGAGAAAAAAAGTGGGTCCGAAGAAAGAAGTAAAGACTAGCAGGCGCAAGGGGAAAGGGGACATGTGGAAGGAGGAATGTTTCGTGGGAAAGAAATGTAACGGAGTAAACCCTGGAAAAAATCCAAGGAGAGAACCTTGTAAAAAAACTTGCAACCCCTACGGGGAGCCAATAAAGAAAATACAAAAATAGAAGGGTGGTTGGAAACTTACGAGGAAAAAATTGATTTTTTTTTGTTTCGAAAAATTGTTAGAGATTTGAAAAAAGTAAACTGCAGTTTCCCAATATTTAAAGTTATATACTGTAACGGTTCGCGAGCCTCCATAACGAGCTCTCGCGGCGAGAGGCTCGCTGAATCGTGAACAGAGGAACATAATCACGTAGCTGATACCTGGGAATCCGTCGTAAAGACACGCCCCCAGGGACAAGGCGAAATCACGCTATAGGCCACACCCCCCTGTACGACAGAGGGCCGAATACAGACACAACGGTCAGCCTACCGAAGAAGACGTCCGGTACCCCACCTTCCGTCGGGTAAACCAACACCGAAACTTGTAATCGATTAACTGTAGGTAATCGATCACGGTTTACATCCATGCGACGCATTACAAAAAGGTGGTAAAGGAGGATACTCGAGATGAATTTACCACAAGATAAATTCATCTTATAAACCCCACTAAAACAATGAAAAGAGCACAAAACAACGCCAATCAGGAATAAAAAAACAAATCACCCAATACAGGACTCTCTCGCTAACAAATATGTAGCAACGTTGAGTGAGAATACCGCACACCTCTATTGTTAACAAACAAATAAATAATAAAAAGCCCTAGCGCTCGTAAACGCGAAAAAAACAATAAAAAAAATTGCACATAAACAACCGAGCATAACGTCCAGAGCGGAAAAAACCACAACAACACCATTAACGCTAAGATCCTATTGTTTACAACAAAATACCCGATAGCAGTGTCCACAAAAAAAAGAATAATAACCAACATCGCGCGCCAGACAACAAGAGCCAAGGCAGAAAATAATTAACGACAAATTATCCGCTAGTTGCAAAAAGCAACTAATATTAAACAAATTAAAGAAAAACATCGGCAGACTGAAAGAGCCAAGAAGATCCGGCACTGCGCGAGAAAGCGTCACGTGACCCGAACAATAACATAGGAGCGAGAGAGAGCAGCGATAAGTCAGCAACCCCACCACGGGACAAAGCTGACGAAACATCACACCACCTTACCACCTCTCCAGGCGAAAGTTACGTAACGCACCGAAAGGGGCCCAGTGACACCTTAGCAACAGTGGAGTCGGCCCTGAGGAAAACGCACTGACGTCACCAATGGATAAGCATAGGGAACGATCACGTGACATCACGCCACAGTCCCCCCTCTACAAGCGAGTTACGTAACGGCGAAAACGGTATAAAAGCCGCGAACGCAAGCGAACGATATTCCAGTCTACCATCAACATTCACACTTTACGTTTCACGTATCATTTATCGAAGATACGATTAATTATTAATCTCTTGAAACTTCGAATATCGTTCGTTAATTGTCAGGACAATTGCGAACGCTTAGGGACCTCCCTTGGTACGTTGGCCTCGAGTAATTACTCGGAAGTTCGCGACCAGGGTGATTGTATCCGTGAGCACCACCCCTGGATAATTTTCCAGAAGTGTGGGTTGCTTCTTCACCTATACGTGACAGAGTCTAGATAACGTGATATTCACGTCGTAGGAGGAGCATTGACGGAGATAAGAAGCGCAGACAGAAGAGTTGGAAATACTTTTCAGCGCGCTAAATCTTCTTTATGTGCCACTCACACTCTGCCACGTATTGGTGTCCCATTTAGCTCATCGATAACTAAAAGCAAGAAGCACAAACAACGATCGACGTTCCCAAGATAGGGCTTCACCTATGCTAAAACTCGCGATATTGATAGGGGTATTAAATATTCACTCAACAATCGAAACTCGATTGACAGGGCTTTTATTACTATCCAAATTCCGATGATGACACTACATGCTGCGAGGCGTTGAGCTGGTACATCCGCCTTTACAATCGCTCGTGTCTGAGGAACGGAATAGTGCGTGAATTAAGAAGCGAGAGTCGCAACAGAGAAGAGTTCGAGTCATTTTTTTTTTCTTATTTATTGCATTGAGCAAAGAGCTCCACGGGAAGCGTCCCGCTCAACCCGGTGATCTTAGAGTCTTTAAACTAAATAAAAATAAACCAATTTGAACAATCTATTGCAAACGATTGTTGGTCAATAGTGGACCGCGGTGAATTCCGGCCACTCCTTAATTTTAACCTAAGTTTTTTTGTCAAGAATTGAGTGTAAAGCTCCTTGCAGGGCTTTACGAGTCCTGCAAGTATAGTCGAGAGGTGCTCACGCAGCGCCCTCGCAGTGCGATCTCATTTTGTATCTCCGAGTCGTTATCGTCGAGGTCGAGGGCCCTGAGAGTATATTTCTCGGACGTCTCCTCGATATCCGATATCTCGTGAGGGTCAAAAAAAGGGTGTATCAGGGAAACGAGAGTAAGCGCCTGACGCTAGGCAGCCACGCTAGCCCCGCCGTAACGAGACGCGATAGATGCGACATTCCGTATAGGGACACGTATAGGTACGCAACTTTACCGGGAAACGAGACCGAGCGCCTGACGCTAGGCAGCCATGCTAGCCCCGCCGTAACGAGACACTATAGGCGCGACATTCCGCATAGGGACGCGTATAGGGACGCGACTATACAGGGAAACGAGAGCAAGCGCCTGAAACTAGGCAGCCACGCTAGGCCCGCCGTAACGGGACACGATAGGCGCGACACTCCGTTTACTTTAAATTTCCCTTCCGGTTGATCGTGAGACAATTCGTACAGTTCGAAAGATATCGCCCCCTCATTCGATAAGACCAGTCCCATCCCCGCATAGCCGATGATGACGTGGATGTCACTCTAAAGTGTGGCAAACGTGAGTGAACACCAAGACGACTGAGGCCATTTATCTACAAAAAACATTGTTCCACCGCCCGGTTCCGTACCCAAACCATAGGTATCCTACGTTGAGACCTGGGTACATAGGTTTACATTTCCGTAACTGCGCAAAAGAAGAGACGAAACACGAAATTACCGCGTTAATTCCCGAGGAGAACCGTTCACAGCACAGTAACGAAAATGAGAAAACGTTTCAATACATTAAACAATGAGAAAACAATAAGATTTTTATTTTATCCGTATGCAAGCTTTATCACGTCTGCTATCGATTTATCGTCGGCTTCCAAGGTTTGACAGATAGAATGAATGGAAAAAAATAAATGGCCGCGATTGTTTTCAATTTTATTTGACAAATTGCAATAATTTTGGATATTCGATGATTCTTCTTTGTGGAATTTTAACCAAGTTTTCAGTACACCCACGAAATTTTTTATTTTATTATGAATGTAAATAACGTATATAAAATATTGTGAATGATATTCGTTCAAAATATATTATTTTCGAAACAAAAAAGATTAATATTTGGCAATCAATGTGTAATATTCCGTATTTCATTTCTCGCAACCAAATTTTCGTTTGGGACATGATAAAAAATTGTTTTTTGCAAAATTAAAATAATATAACCTTTTAAAATAATTCCTCACTAAAAATAATTGGAGAATAAAAATACTAAGAAATGTCAGAATGTCTTCAAATTTGCTGTGCGTAGTGCTTTTCATAAAATTAAATAATGCTGTGAAAAAGAAAAAATTAGGTTCGTAGACTTCATAATTGGAGCACCGTATGGACATTTAGCAGAACAAAATTTAAAACACTTCATTAAAGGCTTCGCAGTAGTTTTGAAATGATTGTGCACAATGGTGATGACATGATACATCACCTCTGCGAAGAAGAGAAAAATTGCTTCGCACAGTCCAAAGTTACAGCACCGTACGGACACTTGTCGAAGCAAAAATGGATTTTTTTCTTAAGCATATATTCAAATGCTTCGCAGGGGCTTCAAAATGTATGTGCACAATGGTGATGATATGATACATCATCCCTGCGAAGAAGAGAAAAATTGCTTCGCACAGTCCAAAGTTACACTGTGATACGGACGTCTAAGAAGATAATTGCAGTAATAAAGGTATTTTTATTCAACCGCAGGCGAAAAAAAAATATGATCAGTCATTGGAGTCACTTCAAATTATGTACGCATGATGTTGGAGATACATCAAAGCAAATGGTGAAAAATAAAAATTTTTGGTGTATTCGCTGCGGAGTAACCCCACCGATAGACTCCGAAGAGGAAGAGCAACGGATGGTCATTTTAATAGGCACTCTTTGCCTATTGTTATAGTGAGTCCCTAAAAAGCAGAGCGACAAAAAGAAAAAACCCAGTAGTGCGAAAGCAGCCTTTGCAAAAGGTTACGAAAGTGGCTGGAGTAGCGAACTCTTTAAAGTACATCGTGTATCGAATAGCCGCCGGCCTACAGTATATATCTTGCGCTATCTTCAAAACGAGGATATTGACGGCATGTTTTAGGAGGCTGAATTGTCAAGAGTGCGTGAGACTATTGAAACGAAAAAAATAAGTAGAGCGCAGTTAGAATGAAGGATGGATTTTATATTGTGCTGCCTAACAATAGTAGCATGGTTTATTATCCTGATAACACAACAACACGGTAAACCACTCATTTGCCACCGCGTGTGACGCTGCATGGCAGTTGGTCTGTTTCATTAGCCGAAATTCACATACCTATGAACATTTTGCATGTCCCTCCTGAGGGAGAGCGAAATTTTATCAGTATAGTGACAAACGCTGTGCCCCCAGGTACAGATGCAGACATAGATTTCAAAAAAGATCGCGTTTGCGTGCCGTCAGGAATTTACCGGAATATAGATTCACTAATTGAAGTCATTAACTAAATTTCATCTGCTAAACGTCACTTAAGATTTCATTGCGGACGTAATGGTTATGTTACGGTAGAGACAATTTGCGTCAGTTGTAAAGGCGTAGAACACCCGTTCTTTTTCTCACAGAACCTAAATAAAATTTTGGGTTATACCCATAATAAGGCTATCGTAGTTCAAAGAGACACTACGTACGCTGCTTTAAGACCAGCGTGTCTTACCAATGGTATGCCAAATATGTTTTTCGTTTATACCGATATCTGTGAACCCTACATAACAGGTGATGTGCATACACCTCTGCTGCGTGTTGTACCGCCAGCAGCCGCTGATAATTCTCATTTCGGTTCCACGAAAATTAGAAGCTTTTCACCACTGCGCTATGTGCCTCTGTTGCATACTAACTTTCAAACTATAAATATCGATATAAGGGATGAATACGGTGAGCCGATTCCATTCGAGTACGGGACATTGACGGTAACGCTACACTTCAGGCGTACAGATTAATAGAATGGATCTGTACAGCGAGTACTTCGATACGCAAATAGGTGGTGGTTGTGTAAAAACAGGTTATAGAGGTATAAGTAAAATAGTAAAAACATTTTTCTACAAAAATTAAAAAAAAAGACGCCAAGTGGTTTAAATAATGTTTGCGAAAAAAAAAATCAAAAAATAAAAAATCATAGAAGCCAAGTAAAAATAAAAATAAAAAAACTTTGCTCGTCCTTTTTTTCATTCCTACTACATTTATTTGTGGTCTAAGGACTCGCCAAGTTTTTTTATTTTTATTTTTACTTGGCTTCTATGATTTTTTATTTTTTGATTTTTTTTTTTCGCAAACATTATTTAAACCACTTGGCGTCTTTTTTTTTAATTTTTGTAGAAAAATGTTTTTACTATTTATTTTATTCTTTTTTTTCATTTATTTTATTATTATTAATTTGAATTATTTATTTTTAAAGATTTTTTTTTGTATCACACGCGTAATATTTATTAATTGAAATTACCACTCGTCTGCAATTAGTTAAGATAATTTTTTCACACAGGTATCCCTTTTTTTACCACGAGAGATTTTTTTTATTAGTACCTTTCGCGATAGTAAAATTATAAATAACCTCTTAGTATTTAACCTCTATTTCGATGACTGAATGCGAGTGCACTATTCGCGGATCGCGGATACGGATATCACAAGTTGCTGTGTTCACGAACTGACACTTGGAATCGGTAACAGCTAACCGTTCGTTCCGCATATACCATTGTATATGCAGGGCGCACGCATGGACACACAGACGCAACACACAGGCATGATGGGACATCGGACAAACAACGGACCGACGAAAAAATCTCTGAAGAAAAATTTTATCGTGAAAGTGAGGAATTTTGGGGCGACATCGCGATATCTCATCATTTCGAGCACCGATCGGACTGATTCCAGGCGCATTTTGAAGCTTGTATTCGAATTATATGATGAAAATGTCTTTGGAATTCAGATCCGATGTCTCGTTTCAGAGAAAAAAAATGTCAAACTTTAGGGGGCACGATATTAGCGTATAAGTACACGGTAGCGCTCGACGCGCGCGGACTCACCGCGCGGACTTTTTACTTTTTAAACCACTTGGCGTCGAGACGCTACCGCGTCTCTTGATGTATCCGTTGGTTCGCCGAACCAACGAGGTCACGGAATTGGCAGTTTTCTCCGAGGTCTTTTCAGGCGCATCATACCTCTCTTGAAACTAGGTGCGCGAACGGTCGGTAAAGTGGCCCTACGTGCAGATGTTAATGTAGCTAGTGATATACTAGATTCAGGGATATAACCGCGAGAAGCTTTCAAAACGCGCTTTTTCGATTCTGGCCAAAACCTAAAACGAAAAGCAGAGGCGAAAATTGAAACTCTAATGAAATGTTCCGGGTATGAAGCGGCTAAACTTAGTCATTTGATGCATTCTACAGGTGGACGCGAAGTTCGTCGCATCGTTTCGAAAAAACGAAAAAAATCGAGCGTGAGGAGAAACACAGGGGAAATGTAAATAAGAAGATGAAGAAGAAGAAGAGGAAGTCTGTCAAGCGAAAGTTGAGTGAATTTATCAGGAAAGAAAAGAAGAAGGTAAGAACGGTGGCTGATATTTTTGCCTAGATTCAGAGAGGGGAAAAAATGGCTTTCTTACATGCTCACTTGTGCGAATGTATGAAGTCAGAGCTGGAGCTATTTACGCTGCCTCCAACTCAAACGACAATTGAGGATTCGCAATGGGTATACTATAAACCAATTTCATCATTGACAGATGATTCACCTATCGAGTTTGTAGTGCCGGGTCATGGCGATGAGAACATTGATTTAGCTCATACTATGCTAAGTCTGCGTGTTGAAATATACCAAGGACATCCACAAAAGATACGCCTATTAAAGTGGGGCCTGTCAATAATTTATTGCATTCAATGTTTAATCAGGTAGATGTATACTTGAATCAAAAACTTGTATCACCACCTAACAATGCTTATGCGTACAGGGCTTTTATCGGAACACTTTTGAATTATGGTCAAGGCACAAAAACTTCTCATCTTACGTGTGTTTTATGGTACACAGACACAGCTGGTAAAATGGACGATTTGGGTGACGGTAATATCGGTCTTAATAATCGTAGTAGTTTTTTAAGTGACGGCAAAACAGTTGATCTTCTTGGACATCTGCATTGTGATATTTTTAATCAAGACAGATTCTTCTTAAACGGCGTTGAAATGCGGTTGAGGCTCGTACGCACCAGCGATGCGTTTTGTCTCATGAGTAATTCGAAAAATTGCAAGATCCGCATTGCCGTGGCATCGCTTCTTGTGCGTCGCACCAAGATAGCTCCCGGCATACTGCTAGCTCACGCAAGAGCTCTATGCAAGGCTACAGCCAAATACCCCTTAACGCGCATAGAGGTTAAAGCAATATCAATGCCTGCGGGTGTACATGGGGACACTTTGGCTAATGTTATACTCAGTCAATCGCCCAAACATGTAATTATAAGTTTCGTGGATAATAAAGCATTCAATGGTGACTGCACGCTAAATCGTATTTAATTTCTGAAATTATGGTATCAATTATCTCTCGCTATACGTTAATGGCGTACAGATACCTTCAAAACCGCTGCAGCCAGACTTTACCGATATCCCTCGATATGTCGATGCTTTTCATACATTGTTCTCAGATACTGGCATTCATTTTCATTATCAGGGCATTTTACTGCTCGGCGTATTTTATTTCCTTAAAACCGTTCTTACCCTATGCTTGTGAGAGCGTGGTTTGATGAAAGATATTTTGTACTGTGTAATAATTTTGTTCTTTCGGTGTCGGTTGGTTATGAACAAGTAGCAATAGTTCTTAATTAATTTTCTCAAAACCTTTAGAACGGATTTGGCTAGCATATAGAAACTGGTTATTTTCCTCCTCTATCTTTTTTTTTTTATGCCTTACACCTTGTGGTTTTTTTTTATTATTTTTTTTTCTCAGCAAATAAAATATTTAGTTCACAATTTTATTGAAACCAGCTTTCGGGGATAACAAAAGGTTCTGTTGGTTTTATCGGCGTGATTATTATTTGGGCTTCCTCGAACTCACTAACTCGCGGTTTATTCTCGAATAAGTTGAAAGATTTCACCGAGAGAGGCTTTTTCCAAATTTCACAAAATATCGCCTCGTTGGGAGTTAAATAAAGAAAGTCTATTTCCACCAATTCCCTGGTCGATCTGTCTTCTAGTGGTGGGGCGATAGAATTTGATTCAGCTACTGGTTTCTGATTGCTTTTGTTTCTTACTAATGCTCGTAATTTTCGTCGCCAGCCTCCTTGCTTCGGCATATAACCTGTCTATTGCCCCTTTATTTTTTTGTACACAGAGTAGGAAATTCGGGTATCGTAATTTTTTATAGAGGTGTTAGCGTTTGTTTGGAGAAAATGTTTGCGTATTGTTTGTGTTTTGTTTGTGTTTGTTTGTGTTTGTTTGTGTTACTTCATCAAATAGTTCGCCTATGTAAGCGTTTAAACAAATGATGGCTTATAACTAATTGTGTTCTTCATCAACTTGTTCGCCTATGGAAGCATTTAAACAAATGATGGCTTATAACTAATTGTGTTCTTCATCAATTTGTTCGTCTATGGAAGCGTTTAAACAAATGATGGCTTATAACTAATTGTGTTCTTCATCAACTTGTTCGCCTATGGAAGCGTTTAAACAAATGATGGCTTAGAGAGGTAGGAGGAAATGAGAGGAGCGTGTACAGTTGTGTTTTTTTTTTTTTTGTGTTACCCCCCTTTTTTTTTCGAAATTATCTTCTACTCCCCCCTTTTTTTTTTTATTAAGTGTTTAAACAAGCACTCTAATGATCCCGGACGAGCCCCCAAAAATTCTGTTACGTCCAAACTAGCGTTGTTTCTTTACTAGTTTGAAATATAACAGTTGTCTCCGTTATAATCGCACGCGCTGGTCAAGTGGGTGTTAAACCAACCTTTACCACACCTGGTGTCGATAAGGATGACAACGATTGCTCCTTTTTAAAGCCTAACCTTGCGGAAAATTGCTTGGTATGGAGCCCTTAAGAGTGCTTGTTAAATGCGTGTCGTAGGGTGTAAACTAATTAGTAGAGGGTTCGGCGTCTCTCAGGCAAAAGAGAGATAGAGAGGAAATCTTCGGTGTGACGGCAGCTATCTGCCGTTTCTTGACCAGGTGTCGGAGCACGCGACACGGTTAAACGGGATTTGGTGGTCACTTTAAATCACTGGGTTGCGAGAATAAAATGAAATAATGCACGGTTGATAAATAAATAAACAGGTACTTACGGTAATAAACGGTGTTTTCCTGGTGTTCGTGGATATAGAACTTTCTTCACGTTGGTTTAATTCGAAAATGAATTTAAAGAAAAAAATGATGTGTTTCACGAAAACGCAGGTAGAGTTAATACTTTTTAATGTCACAAAAAAAATATGAGTAATACAGGTGATAATATTGAATAAAAAAAAACAATGGAGACCAAATGTCTATATGGTTGGAATTCCTAAAACTCGCGAAATACAATGTCAAATTATAAACTGATTTGAACTGTACTACTGTGGTATCTTGAACAAATAAATGAAAGAATATGCTGAACAAAACTGAAGGAATATCTTCCGATAATAACAAAAAAAGGTATGCTTATAAAACTGAAGGAATATCCTCCTCTAATAACAGAAAAACGTGTGCTTATAAAACTGAAGGAATATCCTCCGATAACTAAAAACGGTATGCTTATGAAACTGAAAGAGGTGTGCTCCTGAGCGTACAATTTCGGGGGTTTTTATACCATTTCCCTTGGTGACAAGTAGAGGGGATGTTGCTATGCGAGTGTCTTTTTGTATATCTATTCGGTATAAAATTCTGGTACAGTAACGAGAAGATGAGGTGATGCTACCGGTCTCATCCCTGATTGGTCCGTGATCTTAAGTCCTTCTTTTAGGCGTAATGCGTTTATCGGGCCCCGCGCCGTGGATGACGGGGTGGGGTATCGAAAAGTAAAAGGGCGCAGACGAGATCACGTAGGCATCAATCCCCTTCTTTTCTCGTTTCCGTTTTCCGGGAAGTCATTACCAGAAAGATTTTTGTTGGTATGCAGCCTTTTATGGCTAAATACTTTATATGTAAAAAGGTCGCCAGAGTTCCAATCGGACTATAGAATTTCGTCAACTGTCTAGACAAATAAAAACCGGTATTGAACAGTGAAAATACGCTTTCCTATGTCTTCTGAATTTTATACGTATTACGTGAATTATAAAATTTGTAGTTTCTCGTAAGACTCTTATAACCAGGACTCGCTTATTCCTAGCAGAAATGAATATAATAACGAAAATATAATAATGAATATTATTGATATAAACCTATTATATAATATTAATATTATTGATATAAACCTATTATCGGGAATTAATTATTTAATACTCGATTAGTTTGTACTCGTCTGTCTGGATAATAATGCAAAAGTATAATTCTGTATTAGTAATAAAAATAATAAAAGAAAAAGCAATAAATCTTTTCCATGTTATTTCGCCCAGGGGCGTGCTATGGAAAAGACTTTCCTCGGCAAATGCTTTACCGTTAACTCCTTCAGTCATTTGTTTAAACAAATGGCGTACAAGTTGCCCACGGCTAAGAATTTCTCGAAGGACGAACTAAATTAATAGGGTACGTGTAGTAATTTCTTTACAGTCGGAGAGTTTATGGACAAGTTTTCTGCCTGTTGCGAGGGGACTCTTTTTCGTTACTCGGCGGTTTTGTGCCTGAACTGTCGAATGCCAAACGTTGTATAATTTTCATAAGGTGAAAATCCCTTTTCGTTTTTATAATGGTATCATTCTCCGTGTAATTACCACCACGTACTTAATTAATACCGTAAGGATAAACACAGGCGTTCAAGAGAGCAAATCCTGGGGTGAATTGTTTATTATTATTTCTTTTTAGATGGACTATATTCTCAGTTTCGTTTCTCTATTCATCATTACTTTCTTCTTCAGAAATCTGACCTCTATTGCTTTCCGATGTGTTATAATGAGAGGAATCCGAGGTTTACCAATTATTTAAGGATTAATTAATTAAGATTTAATAGAAGAAATTTCCTTCTTCCTGCAAATATCAAGGTCATGAGCCCCGTCTCCTTTGTTTCAGCTTGTGGAGTTCGGTTCAACTTAAAACACTGTTTAAAGCGAGCTGCGTAAAGCTACAACCCCCACTAGGTCCGAATTGAATTTTTCTTAGTTCTGAATATTGTGCTTTTTATGTGCTATTTATGTGCTTAATTTATAAATTTTGTGCTCTCTTGGTTTTATCAGAAAATGCATTTTTTCGTGGGGGTGCTAGGTATCTCGATATTCAGCACCCCCACTACTGTAAAAGGTCTTTAAATGGCCACAAAATATTTCAAAAGCATCGTAAAATTTTGTGCTTTTTATGTGCTTTCAAAAAATTACTTCCTCCCATTAGGATTATTGATATCCGCGATCAGAGAATGCATTCTCACTTAAAAGATTAGAAGACATTATATGAGCACATGACTCAGCCAATATTTGTCATTTCAACTAGGTATCACGTTGGTAATTTCGATATTCACTTTTAAAAAATGTTCATCTCGCACAAGAAAAGATTATTATGTTTCGTCCGTAAAAAGTTATTTGAGGTCGGGGAAGAGATCTCAGTAGGAATCCTTAACGTTCGTAAAATCAAAACTACTTATTTACTGCAACAAGCTTAAGTTGCCCCATTGAATGCGAAAAGCGTATTTCGTCTTTTGTTATCGGCCAAAAACTATTTTATCACAAATTCCATGCGACTGATTAGTCACGTTAATTATATAAAAAAATTACCAAGTTTAGATATGACAATGAGCATGAGTTTCGTTTGTTGTCGATATCATTTTTTTCTATTTGGAAAAAGAAAACATACATACATACACATCCATACATGCATGCATCGATATCATATCTTCATATAATTTTCTACATATTTTAAAAGAGGAATCGGACTTTCCAAAAACTTCTTCAGACGACCACTATGAACAAACTATTGTACAGGTATAACAATACGATTTCTTTAAACTATTCTATTAAACTATATTAAAAAATTCAACTTGATACTAGGTGAACCTAATTTTAGTATTTTTTTTTGTCCGCACGCTAATAATGAGCTTTACGAGTTGTAACTGATTTCCCATACTTTTTGGAAACAAATTAGTTACAAATGCACAAGGCGTAACTTTTACCTCGAAAGCGTTTCTATTATGTTCTATATAATTAACTTTTGCTTCACAATGTACTTTGATTCGTATGTCATAATTCTCATATTCCGATAATCATTTTCTGCAACGCCAACGGAAAGCCGGTTCGATACTACGCCATTAATAGTATCTTACTTGTCCTCGAAAAGGTATCACATTGTAGTTTTGGAAATCGTTTACGAGTTGCCAGCTTCGCTAGGTATGATTTGTGGAGGGGTTTCGCAGCAGTCTATTGAAAAAGCCCATAAAACGCACTTAAATTCGGCACCAAAAAGATGTGTATCCGTATACTGCGAAGAAAGTTGTCGCTAGCCCGAGCTGGCACCTACACATTTAAATTTATTTTTTTCCTGACAATAGTGAGCTCAAAAATCAAGTCTTTGTGCATTAGATAGCACAAAAAAAGCACTTAAATTCGGCACCAAAAAGATGAGTCTTCGTATACTGGGAAGGAAGTTGTCGCTAGCCCGAGCTGGCACCTACATATTTAAATTTAATTTTTTTCCTGACAATAGTGAGCTCAAAAATCAAGTCTTTGTTCATTAAATAGCACAAAAAAAGCACTTAAATTCGGCACCAAAAACATGAGTCTCCGTATACTGCAAAGAATTTTGTCGCTAGCCCGAGCTGGCACCTCCTCATTTAAATTTCATTTTTCTCCTGACAATAATGAGCTCAAAAATCAAGACTTTGTGCATTAGATAGCACAAAAAAAGCACTTAAATTCGGCACCAAAAAGATGTGTCTTCGTATACTGGGAAGGAAGTTGTCGCTAGCCCGAGCTGGCACTTCCACATTTAAATTTAATTTTTTTCCTGACAATAGTGAGCTCAAAAATCAAGTCTTTGTGCATTAAATGGCACAAAAAAAACACTTAAATTCGGCACCAAAAACATGAGTCTTCGTATACTGGGAAGGAAGTTGCCGCTAGCTCGAGCTGGCAACTCCACATTTAAATTTATTTTTCTCCTGACAATAATGAGCTCAAAAATCAAGTCTTTGTGCATTAGATAGCACAAAAAAAGCACTTAAATTCGGCACCAAAAAGATGTGTCTTCGTATACTGGGAAGGAAGTTGTCGCTAGCCCGAGCTGGCACCTCCACATTTAAATTCAATTTTTTTCCTGACAATAATGAGCTCAAAAATCAAGTCTATGTGCAATAGATAGCCCAAAAAAAGCACTTAAATTCGGCACCAAAAAGATGTGTCTTCGTATACTGGGAAGGAAGTTGTCGCTAGCCCGAGCTGGCACTTCCACATTTAAATTTAATTTTTTTCCTGACAATAGTGAGCTCAAAAATCAAGTCTTTGTGCATTAAATGGCACAAAAAAAACACTTAAATTCGGCACCAAAAACATGAGTCTTCGTATACTGGGAAGGAAGTTGTCGCTAGCTCGAGCTGGCAACTCCACATTTAAATTTATTTTTCTCCTTACAATAATGAGCTCAAAAATCAAGTCTTTGTGCATTAGATAGCACAAAAAAAGCACTTGAATTCGGCACCAAAAAGATGAGTCTTCGTATACTGGGAAGGAAGTTGTCGCTAGCCCGACCTGGCACCTCCACATTTAAATTTAATTTTTTTCCTGACAATAATGAGCTCAAAAATCAAGTCTTTGTGCATTAGATAGCACAAAAAAAGCACTTAAATTCGGCACCAAAAAGATGAGTCTCCGTATACTGCAAAGAATTTTGTCGCTAGCCCGAGCTGGCACCTCCACATTTTAATTTATTTTTCTCCTGACAATAATGAGCTCAAAAATCAAGTCTTTGTGCATTACATAGCACAAAAAAAGCACTTAAATTCGGCACCAAAAAGATGAGTCTCCGTATACTGCAAAGAATTTTGTCGCTAGCCCGAGCTGGCACCTCCTCATTTAAATTTCATTTTTCTCCTGACAATAATGAGCTCAAAAATCAAGTCTTTGTTCATTAAATAGCACAAAAAAAGCACTTAAATTCGGCACCAAAAAGATGAGTCTTCGTATACTGGGAAGGAAGTTGTCGTCAGCCTGACCTGGCACCTCCACATTTAAATTTCATTTTTTTCCTGACAATAGTGAGCTCAAAAATCAAGTCTTTGTGCATTAGATAGCACAAAAAAAGCACTTAAATTCGGCACCAAAAACATGAGTCTCCGTATACTGCAAAGAATTTTGTCGCTAGCCCGAGCTGGCACCTCCTCATTTAAATTTCATTTTTTTCCTGACAATAGTGAGCTCAAAAATCAAGTCTTTGTGCATTAGATAGCACAAAAAAAGCACTTAAATTCGGCACCAAAAAGATGTGTCTTCGTATACTGGGAAGGAAGTTGTCGCTAGCCCGAGCTGGCACTTCCACATTTAAATTTAATTTTTTTCCTGACAATAGTGAGCTCAAAAATCAAGTCTTTGTGCATTAGATAGCACAAAAAAAGCACTTAAATTCGGCACCAAAAAGATGTGTCTTCGTATACTGCAAAGAATTTTGTCGCTAGCCCGAGCTGGCACCTCCATATTTAAATTTAATTTTTTTCCTGACAATAGTGAGCTCAAAAATCAAGTCTTTGTTCATTAAATAGCACAAAAAAAGCACTTAAATTCGGCACCAAAAAGATGAGTCTTCGTATACTGGGAAGGAAGTTGTCGCCAGCCTGACCTGGCACCTCCACATTTAAATTTCATTTTTTTCCTGACAATAGTGAGCTCAAAAATCAAGTCTTTGTGCATTAGATAGCACAAAAAAAGCACTTAAATTCGGCACCAAAAAGATGTGTCTTCGTATACTGCAAAGAATTTTGTCGCTAGCCCGAGCTGGCACCTCCACATTTAAATTTCATTTTTTTCCTGACAATAGTGAGCTCAAAAATCAAGTCTTTGTGCATTAGATAGCACAAAAAAAGCACTTAAATTCGGCACCAAAAAGATGAGTCTTCGTATACTGGGAAGGAAGTTGTCGCTAGCCCGAGCTGGCACCTCCATATTTAAATTTAATTTTTTTCCTGACAATAGTGAGCTCAAAAATCAAGTCTTTGTGCATTAGATAGCACAAAAAAAGCACTTAAATTCGGCACCAAAAAGATGTGTCTTCGTATACTGCAAAGAATTTTGTCGCTAGCCCGAGCTGGCACCTCCATATTTAAATTTAATTTTTTTCCTGACAATAGTGAGCTCAAAAATCAAGTCTTTGTGCATTAGATAGCACAAAAAAAGCACTTAAATTCGGCACCAAAAAGATGAGTCTCCGTATACTGCAAAGAATTTTGTCGCTAGCCCGAGCTGGCACCTCCTCATTTAAATTTCATTTTTCTCCTGACAATAATGAGCTCAAAAATAAAGTCTTTGTTCATTAAATAGCACAAAAAAAGCACTTAAATTCGGCACCAAAAAGATGAGTCTCCGTATACTGCGAATAAAGTTGTCGCTAGCCCGAGCTGGCGCCTTCACATTTAAATTTGATTTTTCTCCGGACTATAATAAGCTCAAAAATCAAGTCTGTACATTTAATAGCCCATAAAAAACACATAAATATGGCACCAAAAAAAAAAGTGTCTGCGTGTACTAGGAAAAAAAGTTTTCGCTAGCTTGGCCATGAAGTAGCACCTCCACTTTTAAATTTCAATTTTCCACTGACTATGATGGGTTCGAAATCCATTCGTGAAAATTCATGCTGTGACAAATAAATTGATGTGCTCGCTTGATTTTACGCTCCAGCTCGCGCTGGTTCCTTCTCCTAACGAGAATAACAACCATGAGCGAAACGACGTGCTCGTTTCAACTTAGCGCTCGGTATGCGAATTTAATCCACTCGCTGAGCAGTTCGCACATTTGCACTCTGAAAGACTGCATCGCGGCATTCGCAACCCTCACGTAGTAGGTGCGACATTGGTCAATCGTTGTTGATGCTTCGCGATTCAAATGGCAAGGCGAGAATGGATCCAATTGAAAGAAACTTGTCACACGAATTTTGATTACTAATTTGAATAGAAATCATGCCACACCAACTTTAAGAAAATATCTACTTAAGCAAAGACATCTACACTTTTTAGCTGACTATATAAATTAAATATTAGTACTCAAATTCATGATAGTAAGGAAAGAATCACGACAAAATATGCAAGATTCTATGAAACCATTATATATTTCACATATAAACAAGCGTCTCAGCGCCCTGCGGGCGCAGATGCTCTTGTTGGTGGGCTCCGCCCCCCAAACCCCCCGAAAAATGTCCCTTCGGGACATTTTGTAAGGCACTCACGGGGGTGCACGTCGCGCTACGCGCTCCGTATCGAGTGCATTTACACATCGCGCTATGCGCTACGAATGAAGTATGTTTATTCGTCGCGCTCTGCGTTTCTTTTCGACAGTACGTATGAGGGAAAAACATTTATCAGTTACGTAAATTAATTCATAGTGTTTAACCTTCGTCGAATAAAAATATTTCTTTTTTGTACCAATTGATTATTAATATTCACGACGGATATTTCCTTTTTGTTTGACGATAAATTGTCAAATATTGAGACACGAGACAAATATAACGAATTGCACCACGTAGAAGTTGATCAAATTAATTTAACGAATCAAATCATGTCTAGTAAAGTCGTTTTATTGGCTTTAAACTTATGACTAGATTTAATGAATATAAAACAAACACACAAAACATGTACCGACACCAATACGATTACCATTTAGCATTCAGGCCAAATATCCCCTTTAAATTCTTCTCCTTCAGTGTTTTTTTTCTTCCCCATAATTGATGGAATCAGTTCGTTATTTTATCTGTAGGAAACCAAACCATTGTAGAAGAAAAGTTCAAGAAATTTGCTATTCTTTGTGATTTTCAATGAAATTTTATCGATATTTATGGATGCTGCAAAAAAATGCAATCTCGAGAACGAAAAAATATATCTTTTTGGTTCCTGTCTTGTATTGAAGAGGAAGTAGTACGTTACTCGAATCAAAAATTTGTCATCTTGGATAGCTCCGAAATATTTTTTTACAAATTGATGAAATTCTTGAAAAATTCGACTTTGAAGGCTCTTTGACAGTC
Organism: Cryptus viduatorius; assembly: GCA_964006125.1. Classification (NCBI taxonomy): domain Eukaryota; kingdom Metazoa; phylum Arthropoda; class Insecta; order Hymenoptera; family Ichneumonidae; genus Cryptus; species Cryptus viduatorius. The sequence goes on along the minus strand of OZ023222.1, from coordinate 20,841,840 downwards.
CTCTTATAACAAATTTCATTTCTACCATTTGAGATATATTTTTTTTCTTCTTCGTAATACATGGAATCAGCTCGTTATTGTCTCTGTAGAACAGACAAGTATTGGAGACGAGAAGTTTGAGAAATTCGATATTTTTTTTCGTTTTTCAATGAAATTTTATTGATATTTATCGTCACTTAAAAATATCAAATTTAGCATCATATCATATCGTATTTTTTAAAATTTTATTTAATCACAAACGAGGATAAGTTTTTCGGTACGGAATAACTCGTAAAATCGACAAATTCAGTGTTTTTCACTTTGTTGATAAATAATTGTTTATAATTGTTCTTTAAGAGTACAATTGTTTTTTTTTTTGCGAAAAAAAACTTTTCAAGACGTGAGCATATGAAAGAAATTCGTATTTCGACGAAAATTTGAAAAAATTTGAAAAAAAAAAAAAAACGTTGGAAATACGTCGATAGAATAATCATTAGCAGTTTTCTTATCAAGTGTAAACGAATAAATCCAGCGAACAAAATTGACAAAGATTTCGAATGTGATGAATCTCCGACGGTCGAAGTGTAAAAAATTAAATTTTTAAACATAGCACACTTTTTATCTGCGCAATAACGCGGAGAGTCAGTTTGTAAATACGATTTCTTTGAGAGGAAAGCATTAGAGACGGCAATTTCGAGAAATTTGAATAAACGATTCGTTTTTTGATGAAAATTCGTAAAATTAGTCTTTGCTTAAAAAAAATCATATCTCGGCAGCGAAAAAAGATTTCGACTCTTATTTTGGCTTGTTTTGAAGAGGAGAAAATACGTTGCCAGAAAAAGAATTTGCAGTTTTTATTATTAACTGTAAATGTATAAATCGGGTGAACATAATTGACAAAGATTTCGGCTGCGATGAATCTTCGACGGTCGAAGGATAGAAAATTCTTTTTTTTTATGATTGCATACTTTTTATTTGCGCTATACCGCGTAGAATCCATTTATATTTACGTAAAATAGGAACAAAGATTGAAACGAGATGTCGATTTTTTTTTATTTGAAAATCATCCGGCCACAGAGTACGTGCGCCGCGACGTGTGAGCATCTGTGTATCGTCTGCTAGGAAATTGTCATCTGCTTCCAAAGTTTGACAGATAGAATAAAACGAAAAAATATATACTCGCGATTTTTTTAGTTCTATTTGGGAAATTGTAATTATTTTGGATATTCGATGAATCTTTTTTGTGAGTTTACTACCAAATTTTTTAGTGAATACGTGAAATTTATCATTTTTATTACGAATGTGAATAAAATATGCTAAAATATTGCGAATGATTTTCGGTGATAATATATTATTTTCGAAATAAAAAACGCAAACATTTGTGAATCTGTGTATGATATTTCGTGTTTTATTTTTCACAACCGAAGTTTTTTTTTTAACATGATGAAAAATGGATTTTTGGCAAATCTAAATAACATAACCTTTAAAGCAAATCTTGTTATAACCACTGTTTTTGAATTATTTTATAATTAAAATTATATTTGTCAGAATGACTCAAAATTTGTTGTGCATAGTGCTTTCGATGCAATGAAATATTGTTGCGAAAGAGAAAAGAATTGGTTTCCAGGATTTTTAATTGGGGCACCGTACGGACATCAGATGTGAGAAAATAATTTTTTAATGGAAAATTGTGATGAATAAATAGTTAGAGATGTAGGATTGTCTCTAAATTTGCTGTGCGCAGTGCTTTTGATAAAACAAAATGATGCTGCGAAGGAGAAAAAAATTGGTTCGTAGAGTTCATTATGATGGCACCGTACGGACACTTGACCGAAGGCAAATGCAAATTGTGGCCAATAATTTTTTAGAAAAAATACTTAAAGGTCTTAGATTGGTTTTAAAAGTAATGTGCATACTGGAAATAATGTAATAAAAAAACCCTGCGAAGGAGAACAAAATTGGTTCGCACCATCTAAAGTTACAGTGTGATACGGACGTCCGAGAAGAAAAATTCAGCCAAAAAGTTGTTTTCATTGCACCGCAGGCTAAAAAAAATATTTCTATTCATTGCAGTCACTTCAAAGTAACTACGCATGATGTTGGAGATACACCGAAGCAAATGGTGGAAAATAAAAATTTTTGGAGTATGCGCTGCGGAGTAACCCCTTCGACAGACTCCGAAGAGCAACGGATGGTCATTTTAATAGGCACTCTTTGCCTATTATTATAGTGAGTGCCTAAAAAGGAAATAAATGATAACTATTTTTTTAACACAGCACATTTTCATATTACGTAAGAAATATTTTTGATGATCCATGCGTTACGCATGTCGAAATAAATAGTAATAAATAAAAAATATACCACATGTTTTGAACGGATATTAAAACCTTTTGCGGTCCCGCCGTGACGCAATAAAAAAAGAACGATTTTTTAAACATGTTTTGTTAACGAAAATTAAATTATAAAGATCATCTAAAGTTTACATTTTGTCTCAATAAACAAATAACACATATAGTACGATGTTTCATGACTTCATAATGCAACGAACGTCGTTCCGGGATTTTGGTGTATACTATGACCGAAGGATGCGCCAAAAAGTTCCCTCTTAATGACTTTCCCTGCTCAAATTTGTCGTCATTCTCTATCCAGGTTCCGTTTTTAGGCACTCACTATAATAATAGGCAAAGAGTGCCTATTAAAATGACCATCCGTTGCTCTTCGGAGTCGGTCGAAGGGGTTACTCCGCAGCGCATACTCCAAAAATTTTTATTTTTCACCATTTGCTTCGGTGTATCTCCAACATCATGCGTAGTTACTTTGAAGTGACTGCGATGAATAGAAATATTTTTTTTAGCCTGCGGTGCAATGAAAACAACTTTTTGGCTGAATTTTTCTTCTCGGACGTCCGTATCACACTGTAACTTTAGATGGTGCGAACCAATTTTGTTCTCCTTCGCAGGGTTTTTTTATTACATTATTTCCAGTATGCACATTACTTTTAAAACCAATCTAAGACCTTTAAGTATTTTTTCTAAAAAATTATTGACCACAATTTGCATTTGCCTTCGGTCAAGTGTCCGTACGGTGCCATCATAATGAATTCTACGAACCAATTTTTTTCTCCTTCGCAGCATCATTTTGTTTTATCAAAAGCACTGCGCACAGCAAATTTAGAGACAATCCTACATCTCTAACTATTTATTCATCACAATTTTCCATAAAAAAATTATTTTCTCACATCTGATGTCCGTACGGTGCCCCAATTAAGAATCCTGGAAACCAATTCTTTTCTCTTTCGCAACAATATTTCATTGCATCGAAAGCACTATGCACACCAAATTTTGAGTCATTCTGACAAATATAATTTTAATTATAAAATAATTCAAAAACAGTGGTTATAACAAGATTTGCTTTAAAGGTTATGTTATTTAGATTTGCCAAAAATCCATTTTTCATCATGTTAAAAAAAAAACTTCGGTTGTGAAAAATAAAACACGAAATATCATACACAGATTCACAAATGTTTGCGTTTTTTATTTCCAAAATAATATATTATCACCGAAAATCATTCGCAATATTTTACCATATTTTATTCACATTCGTAATAAAAATGATAAATTTCACGTATTCACTGAAAAAATTGGTAGTAAACTCACAAAAAAGATTCATCGAATATCCAAAATAATTACAATTTCCCAAATAGAACTAAAAAAATCGCGAGTATATATTTTTTCGTTTTATTCTATCTGTCAAACTTTGGAAGCAGATGACAATTTCGTGGCAGACGATACACAGATGCTCATACGTCGCGGCGCGCGTACTCTGTGGCCGGATGATTTTCAAATAAAAAAAAATCGACATCTCGTTTCAATCTTTGTTCCTATTTTACGTAAATATAAATGGATTCTACGCGGTATAGCGCAAATAAAAAGTATGCAATCATAAAAAAAAAAGAATTTTCTATCCTTCGACCATCGAAGATTCATCGCAGCCGAAATCTTTGTCAATTATGTTCACCCGATTTATTCATTTACAGTTAATAATAAAAACTGCAATTCTTTTTCTGGCAACGTATTTTCTCCTCTTCAAAACAAGTCAAAATAAGAGTCGAAATCTTTTTTCGCTGCCGAGATATGATTTTTTTCAAGCAAAGACTAATTTTACGAATTTTCATCAAAAAACGAATCGTTTTTTCAAATTTCTCGAAATTGCCGTCTCTAATCCTTTCCTCTCAAAGAAATCGTATTTACAAACTGACTCTCCGCGTTATTGCGCAGATAAAAAGTGTGCTATGTTTAAAAATTTAATTTTTTACACTTCGACCGTCGGAGATTCATCACATTCGAAATCTTTGTCAATTTTGTTCGCTGGATTTATTTGTTTACACTTGATAAGAAAACTGCTAATGATTATTCTATCGACGTATTTCCAACGTTTTTTTTTTTTTTTTTCAAATTTTTTCAAATTTTCGTCGAAATACGAATTTCTTTCATATGCTCACGTCTTGAAAAGTTTTTTTTCGTAAAAAAAAAAAAAACAATTGTACTCTTAAAGAACAATTATAAACAATTATTTATTAAGAAAGTGAAAACCACTGAATTTGTCGATTTTACGAGTTATTCCGTACCGAAAAACTTATCTTCGTTTGTGATTAAATAAAATTTTAAAAAATACGAAATGATATGATGCTAAATTTGATATTTTTAAGCGACGATAAATATCAATAAAATTTCATTGAAAAACGAAAAAAAATGTCGAATTTCTCAAACTTCTCGTCTCCAATACTTGTCTGTTCTACAGAGACAATAACGAGCTGATTCCATGTATTACGAAGAAGAAAAAAAATATATCTCAAATGGTAGAAATGAAATTTGTTATAAGAGGACTGTCAAAGAGCCTTCAAAGTCGAATTTTTTAGGAATTTCATCAATTTGTAAAAAAATATTTCGGAGCTATCCAAGATGACAAATTTTTGATTCGAGTAACGTACTACTTCCTCTTCAATACAAGACAGGAACCAAAAAGATATATTTTTTCGTTCTCGAGATTGCATTTTTTTGCAGCATCCATAAATATCGATAAAATTTCATTGAAAATCACAAAGAATAGCAAATTTCTTGAACTTTTCTTCTACAATGGTTTGGTTTCCTACAGATAAAATAACGAACTGATTCCATCAATTATGGGGAAGAAAAAAAACACTGAAGGGGAAGGATTTAAAGGGGATATTTGGCCTGAATGCTAAATGGTAATCGTATTGGTGTCGGTACATGTTTTGTGTGTTAGTTTTATATTCATTAAATCTGGTCATAAGTTTTAAGCCAATAAAACGACTTTACTAGACATGATTTGATTCGTTAAATTAATTTGATCAACTTCTACGTGGTGCAATTCGTTATATTTGTCTCGTGTCTCAATATTTGACAATTTATCGTCAAACAAAAAGGAAATATCCGTCGTGAATATTAATAATCAATTGGTACAAAAAAGAAATATTTTGATTCGACGAAGGTTAAACACTATGAATTAATTTACGTAACTGATAAATGTTTTTCCCTCATACGTACTGTCGAAAAGAAACGCAGAGCGCGACGAATAAACATACTTCATTCGTAGCGCATAGCGCGATGTGTAAATACACTCGATACGGAGCGCGTAGCGCGACGTGCACCCCCGTGAGTGCCTTAAAAAATGTCCAGAAGGGACATTTTTCGGGGGGTTTGGGGGGCGGAGCCCACCAACAAGAGCATCTGCGCCCGCAGGGCGCTGAGACGCTTGTTTCGGACTGAAATAGCCGTATAATGGACGATATCGTTCAACGATTTCCTTGTCGTTTACGGCTCATAAAAATTGACGATTCCACAGATAAAATATTCTTTGATACGAAACGATCACGACACGAATCACGACAAAATATGCAAGTTTCTATGGAACCATTATATATTTCACATATAAAAAAGGAAATTAATAATAACTATTTTTTTAACACAGCACATTTTCGTATTACGTAAGAAATATTTTTGATGATCCATGCGTTACGCACGTCGAAATAAATAGAAATAAATAAAAAATATACCACATGTTTTGAACGGATATTAAAACCTTTTGCGGTCCCGCCGTGACGCAATAAAAAAAAAACGATTTTTTAAACATGTTTTGTTAACGAAAATTAAATTATAAGGATCATCTAAAGTTTACATTTTGTCTCAACAAACAAATAACACATATAGTACGATGTTTCATGACTTCGTAATGCAACGAACGTCGTTACGGGATTTTGGTGTATACTATGACCGAAGGATGCGCCAAAAAGTTCCCTCTTAATGACTTTCCCTGCTCAAATTTGTCGTCATACTCTATCCAGGTTCCGTTTTTTCGGAGTGAAATAGCCGTATAGTGGCCGATATCGTTCAACGATCTCCTTGTCGTTTTCGGCTCATAAAAATTGACGATTCCACAGATAAAATATTCTTCAGTCATGAACGACAATTGGACACGACGCGGAATTTCGTTTAGCTTGATCCGGTCAGTTGAACGACTATCTATGCTGATAGCGATGAATTGACCTGAAACAATTTTTTTAATTAAATATTTTGAAATTGTTCCTAAGCGTAAAAATTTACTGCTATTCATATTAAACGATAAAATTTTTCATTACTATCAATCAGGCTTTCCAGCGGATAATATTTTTTTGCCAAAATTATTTGAGTCAATAAGCATATGCCTAATTGAATTTCAACGATAAACACGATATATGAGAATGGAATTTTATTTTTTTTATGTCTCAACAGAAGCCTCATATCGGCAAGCAAAATATTAAGAAAGTGATATCGAATTGACATTAAACTGCTTTATTATCAATTAAAAATTGCGTTAAATCAGAAGCGTTCTGTTTGTTCCTACCAAATTCAACGTTAAACAGTTTTTTATTTTTATTTCTATGTGAATAAAAAATTCAGCTTTGCTTATTTTGGCGTTACACTTCGAATATAGTTTACCTGTTTCCGCAATGACTGTCGTAAGTAACCCTCCACAATTATCCGTGTCGCATGTCCTTTTTTTCTTTCTGCCTTCTTTTTCTTGTTTTTTGTCTACGATGACGTTTCCCTCAATCATTTCGACGAAATGCGCGTTACTGGAAAGCCATGAGTGCTCACCGTGAATAATGCCTAATTTCGTGGACCTCGGACTCACGCAATTTTTTGAGCAACTTGTTACTTCTACGAAGCTTGGAGTACTTCGCATCAGCAACTTGTACATATTCTCTGCAGATGATTGGCAGTTAATTAAAACGCAATTATTGGGTTGCGGTTCTGCTGTGAAAAACGTTTGCAATAGTGCCGCTCGAAGTTCATAAGTATGACGACTGACACCCTTCGATACAACACTCGCGACTAGTTCAAAGAAGGGATGTGACTCCACTCGATCTATGTATGCACCCACCGATTCGTAATCGACAGCAGCACATAAAAATATTTGAAAACAACTGTCATGGGGGCAAGTCAATTGCAACGATATCTTCTTTCCGTTTATGGCAATTGACATTAACGCGACCGAACTCCCATTTTTTAAAATCGGCATCGTCGACACTTTTTCGTTTAAGTTGCAAATGTTCTCCATGGTATTCTTCGTCAAATATCGAGACACCTTTGATGATTTTTTCGGTTTCGTCGGTGTAGGCGCTTTCTTCGAGTTGACCGATATCGGCCTTCGATTCTCCGTGTCCTCGTCATTGACTTCGATTGTTCTTCTTTCTTTGGTCTCGCTATTCGAGCTCACTACTAGATTATCGCGGTTCACGTCATGCAATGCCAGTACCTCTACTTTTCTCGACGAGTTGGTTGAGTTTAGCGTTTGATTATGATAGATATTTTCGTTTTCTTTTATCGTCACATCCACTTCCTCCGCGTTATTCGATTCCGGTACTTTTTTTTTTTCATTTTCATCATTTGAAGACGTTTTTATATCTGGTTCCGTCGAATTGACCGGTGATGAAACGATCGGTTCCTTGACTTTTTTTTTCTTTTTTTGAACAGGCTTGTTCGCGAGATTTTTCCAGTTTTCGTATGTTTGATACGATTCAATCTGTTTGCACGACCGGCAAACCCGTTTCGATCCATACCCTTCATCTTCCCCGTCAATCGGTGCCGAACATCCAGCTATTATATGAACTGCTTTGTTGCATATAACACATCGATGGGCTCCGGTGGGCTCGTTACCATCGGCACAAACTTGGCATCGAATTGGGGCATGAGTCACGTCCGACTTTGTAACTTGCGAGTCTATCGTAATGGAGCATTCGACTGGCACATCAAGTGGCGATCGCGAGACAGCCGAATCGTCGATTTTCTCTTCATACGATTCAATCGGTGAAGAAAATTGAGTTTTATTATCATTGAGTTGGGCGTCAACGATCATCAGTTTTCCCGTTAAAAGCTCAATGTGCGCTTCGATGAAATCGTCAACGCGGATTGGCAGCGGTTGGATATTAAGAAGCCTTGTTTTTAAGTTATTGAAATCCGACTCGACAGACGTACTCGACGCTGGTACTCTACCGTACCCGAATTGGTCTCGAACCACACACGACCACAGCGGAAATAGTTTTATGTCTTTAATAAGGCGATTTGCGAGTTTTGGCGAATGGTGAGCGTTGTCGTGATCGCCTTCTTCGACTTTGATAATACCGCAAACTTTGCGATCAATACGCGCTGCCCATTCATACCATGACGATCCACTGAGATTGTCAGTGGGATCATCTTCGACGTCATCGGGACCATCTTCACGTGAATCGCGTGTGCGTGCCGATTCGCCAAGTTCGGTTGATTGGCCTAGATGTAAAGACGAAAAAAATATCTTAAACCTAATTGATTTCTAGAATTCACGAAATTAAGCTTTTAAATTGTATGTACAGTTGGCTCTGTAAAATTAAGCAAGGTATATCATATGATGAAGCGCCAACGAAAAATCTGGAGAATTATTCATCTTTTTATTACTCTAACTTGGTAAAGAATTTTTTTAACCCATGATGTGAATGTAAATGCTTAATAATTTTTGTTAATCAATCAAAATAAAATCTTATAACATAAGTACAAAAACAACAGTATTAAATAATATTAAAATATATATATATATTTTTAATATGTATTAAATTAAAAAAAATTCAAAGCATTGCTAAAAAATAAATTCATAATTAATCAGACAATTAAAAAATCAATAATTCTCCAGGTTTTTCGCAACAGCGTTCTCGCGCTATATTGTTATCGGTGCATCGTTTTTTCGACCGTATCATAGTGCTTTCTCTGTCGCATAAACCTCTGTCGCAATAAATCTTTCCTTCACGTTGCACAATACATTGGGCACTTTTAATGCAGCCGACTGTACTCAGCTATAACAAGTGATATATTATTATTATTTCAGAAAATTGAAAATCCAAAATGACGTATAATGGTTCGTATAGGTAGTCATTGCGAATAGTATTCACTTCGCATAAGTTACAGAGAAATGAGGGAATTGCACACAAGTCTGGATGGTATAAAAACCTGCAAAGAAATAAAGCATATTGAAGTGTGCTGAAAAGATTGATTTTCCATATTAATAATTTCAAAATGTTATAAGCCAATTGATGAAAAGAAATGTTCAACAAATCTCCCGTCAACTTAATTATCTTTTTGAATGATTGTTTCTTTTTTTTGAACACGTATGCATTTTTTCATATTTTTCAATTAACCTTGAATTTTGTGACTTCACACTTTTTTCCATATAAAAAGACTTCGAAGTGAATTTAAAAATCTGAAAAAATTCATACGAATTCAGAAAAGTGAACGAATAATTTTCATAAAAAAAGGGCAGTTGACGGAACATTAGTTCAACAATTTTTTTTTCATCAATTTGTTAATAACATTTCGGAATTATTATTATGCAAAACAATCTATTCAGCACCTTCAATATGCTTGATTTTTTTCAGTTTTTATTTCATCGAAACGTGTTTGCAATTCTCCCTCATTTTTCTGAAACTTGTGTGAAGTGAACACTATTCGGAAGGACTATCTTAAATCATTAACGTATGATTTTAAGTAATCAGAGAAAATTCGAACTAAAGATACAAAGTAAGTCGATGTGTAAACTAGAAATCATACTCCAGCATTAGATTTTTTAAAAAATTCGCGAAATAAAAAAATTGACGAATATAGTTTTTGCATTAAGTCGATGACGTATGACGTTTTAAGTTAAGTATGACGTACTTAAGTTTTTTTTCGATATTCTTCCAGAGAACTATAATAAACAAATAATGTTGTAGGTGAATTATCAAATCTCATTTAATGAATTTACCTGTCGTCGTCGTTTCATCGGGGATCAAGCTCAGTACAGTCGTGTCCGTCAGAAAAATCTTCAACTTCGTCTTAAAGATTTCGCATTGCGTCAATTGTCCATTGCTCATCACACCTTCAGTTTCACTTCTAGCTACTATCAGAATGGCTTCCAATAAAGCTTCGGCTTCGTGAATATCTCGTGTGAGAACCAGTTGACCGATTGACGCAAGCCAAAACTTTTTTATTCGTGGGGTTACGGATTTAAAAAAATCAACGTAGGTTTTGATGAAATATGCGACGTCTATTCGTACGTAGCAGTCGGGGATGGCATGCATACATGCATTCGAATATTCGTGCAACGTCGTGTGCTGTGTAAATGCCCTAATCGCCGCTGATAAAAGAGCTTTAGCTCCGTCGCATACAACCTGTACATATATAAAGCATAACAGACAAAATTAGAAAAAGCAATTTATTTCAAGTTATTTTCAGTTATTTATTCTAATTTATTACAGGTATTTGCAATAAATGAATCGATTTATTAATTAATATCATTTATTAATGAAACTAATGTAATAATGAATTTATTCCAATAATCGTCCCTACAAAATTCTGCAACGCGATAATCGATACGGATCAATTGTTAAAAAAATGATGGAGCTGAAACTGGCCGACCGATGTAGTAAATGGGCCCGGCCACGCGCCGAAGGTTTTGGACGGGACTGTACGCGCTCTAAGCCTCTTACCGCGCACCTAGGAAGACTCGCATTTAAACGCGTCGCCCAAAAAAAATCGATGTTACGTTTATGAACGCATTATTACAGCTAGTTGCCAATTTACACCAAAAATCTATCGGTCATTAAGAACACAACGATATTCGATTTATTCCATTGGTGGCCTTTGATCATTAACAAAAAAAATTATCAATTCTACCAATAGGCGGTAAAAAACGGCTAAATTTTTTTTTGTTAGTGATAAAAGCCCGTCATTGGAATAAATCAGATATCGTTGTATTCGTGATGACCGATAGAACAACCGTGTAAATGCTCAGGTCGCTGATTTGATGCGTACACATGTGTCATATGTGTTTCAGCCCGCGTATGGTAAAAAGTAAAGTTTATCATTTTTTTTTTGTTAATGATAAAAGGTCATCAACGGAATAAACTATATACTATTGTATGCGTGATAGCCAATAGAATATTCGTGTGAATTGTCAGGTTACTAAGGTGATGTGTGCTTATTATATGTGCTTTGTCCGCGCACTGTAATAAACGAAGTTTATGTTTTTATTGTTAATAATACAAAGTCGTCAACGGAATAAATGACATATTAGTGTATTCGTAGTGGACTGTAAAATATTTGTGTAAATTGGCAAATAGCTGCAATTATTCGTTCATGAATCGAACATCGAATTTCTTTGGCGATGCGTTCAAGTACTAGCCTTCCGACGTAAGCGGTAAGAGGCTTAGATCGCGGACGGTCCCGTTCAAAAATAAAGGCACGCAGCCGACCCCGGCTACTACATTGGTTTGCTAGTTCAATGACATAAAAAATAAATACCTCTTTCGGCGGTGGTGCACCAGTCCTTGTCCACACCATGAGCCAATATTGTATGCAAATCGTGTTGTGAGACTCGCTGAGCATTTGCGCAACGGAAAATTGTCCCTCTTTTGTATGAATAACGCACTCATATAAAAATATATGGCGCGACTTTGTACCGCCGGCCCTGTCGAGTTTTCGTACTATACTTCCTGTTGCGTCCAGGGCTACACAGATATGTTCTTTTTTTAGCGATTCGCGGTAGACGTGAACTTGATTGTTCGTCCAATAATGCACATAGAAGGGATTCAATCCGATGCCGTGGATAATTTCTTTGTACGTAGTGGCTTGTAAAACCTCTAAAGATTTTACAGAATCCGAATCTCTGTGCTGTCTTGCAACGTATTCCATTTTCGCTTGCTTCATAACGTCGGCTTTATATAAATGCGGTGGTTCTGGCCCCCCTTCTCTCATCATGGTGGACGCCTTCTGGCAACGATACACCGCCGCGGACTTATTTTTTTCGCGTAATTTTTCAGCGATTTTGTACCGCTCAGGCTGCCGTAAATATCGCTTACCGCATTGTCCGTCACCGGGTGTAACGACGCACGTTATAGGAATCACTTGTTCGGTTAAGTTTTTGATAAAACCTGTAACGGTCGAACCACATTTGCACTGACCAGAAAACGTGCCGGTAGACGAGGCCATATAAATTTTGTGTGTCTTAAAATGATATCCACACGGGTGTTCGTATTTTTCCCACAATTTTCTCGTTACCAGCAATTGCCACTCTCCTGGTTTCAGTACGGCGTATCGACGATGAGTTATATACCGACGTTTTTTCTCTGTGCGCTTGTACAATTTGTATTCCAGAAGATTGTCGAATTCCGCTTTGCTGAATGATATCTCCAGTGTTGCTTCCGTTTCTGTGAATGTGAAATCTTGTGACGAATCGAAAGTTTCGTTGGCTTGTCGCTTTCTTTTTTTACACGTTTCTCGCTGCGAAAAACTTTGAGACTGACATCGTCCGCTCATCAGCTTATCTCGGATGTTCATCCGATTGCACGTGACGTATGTATATAACGACAAAGGCGATACATTTGTTTTAGCCGCGATTATATCCCACACTTTGTCAGCTTTTCCGACAATTTTTTTATCCTTGCCAATTATATCGTCCCCATATTTCAGTATAATGGGCTGAACACGATCGTGATCGATCGTTGTCGGCCTACCGCGGGTGGAACGCATAATGATTAACGGTCACATAACAGTCACTATCGATACTTGACGTTTATGCGAGAGCGCACTCACTGAGATCTCGCCGAGTTCTGTGCGACTATCCGTCCCCACTACTGCTACTCGCAACGGTCTCTTCTCCCGACTCGCGGCGGTGTGTGCCGCTGAAACTGGCAAACTGATCTAGCAGACGGGGGGGGGGGGGGGGGCGCACGCCGAAGGTTTTGATCTGGATTGAACGCGCTCTAAGCCTCTTACCGCATACCTCGGAAGGCTAGCACTTGAACGCATCGCCCAAAAAATTCAATGTTACGTATATGAATGCGTAATCATAGCCGCTTCCTAATTTACATGAATATTCTACAGTTCACTACGAATACAACAATATGTGATTTACCCCGTTGACGATTTTTTATCATTAACGAAAAAAATATTAAAGTTTTTTTTTTAACATACGCGGGTTTAAACACATATGACATATGTGTACGCATCACCTCAGCGACTTGACAATTTACACCAATAATCTATTGCTTATCATGAACACAACGATATCCGATTTATTCCGTTGATGACCTTTTATCACTAAGAAAAATAATTTTAGCGCGTTTTTTACCGCGTACTGATAGAATTGATAATTTTTTTTGTAATGATAAAAGGTCGTTAACGGAATAAATCGGATATCGTTGTGTTCATGATAAGCAATAGATTATTGGTGTAAATTGTCAAGTCGCTGAGGTGATGCGTACACATATGTCATATGTGTTTAAACCCGCGTATGTTAAAAAAAAAACTTTAATATTTTTTTCGTTAATGATAAAAAATCGTCAACGGGATAAATCACATATTGTTGTATTCGTAGTAAACTGTAGAATAGTCGTGTAAATTAGCACGCGGCTGTGGTTATGCGTTCATGTACATAAGATTGAATTTTTTGGGCGATGCGTTCAAGTGCTAGCCTTCCGAAGTACGCGGTAAGAAGCTTAGAGCGCGTACAGTCCCGTTCAAAACCTTTGGCGCGCGGCCCGCCCCGTCTACTAGATCGGTCTGCCATTTTTAGCGTCATGGCGGTGTTACCAGAGGCAGCCGATGCCCGTGCGTACAGACACCGTGTGCGCTCTATTGCGGCGGTGCCAAATAAAAAACCCCACGAATGAGGCGCCGGTAAATTTTCTCCTCGATTTTTGGAATGAAAACTTACGGAATAATGAAATTCATATTTAACATTACGAAAGTAGGTACAGACAAGTCTTTCTATCGAAAGACGTACCACAGGGAAACGTGAGGCAATAGCACCATATCGGTTCACTTGGAACGATTGTTCCTTTCTCGAGCAATTCAAAAAGAACATGAGACTTGAGCTCAAGACTTATTTAAAGCTAATGTATCGTATTGTTTTATTATTATAGTTTCGCGTCCCCCGACATGTCACGAAGAATCTAACCCCGCTAAATGACTTTTTTTTTTCTAAGAAAAGTAAAAATCGTACACAATTACTTAACTAGTAGTTAAAAAAAAAATCCTAAAAAAAAATTGCGAAATCATATGAATCAAGTTATAGATATCAAGTGATACGATACTTTTTTCCGACCGTGCTAAAAATCGGCCATATTTTTATGCCTGCAACGGCATAGCGACACAAATTAGCGACACGAGGAATCGGGGCCGCGACTCAGGAGCGGTCGATTGATGCGTATTTTCTATTTATTCATTAATAAATGAATTTGGAAAAAAATTATTTATTTATTTCATTTTATTCGTGAGTACTTTTAGCGAAGTCGGAAAAAAATGTATTTGGTGCACTTTTTTCATTGAAACAGCTTTTTTTTATAAAATGATCTTTCATTTCATGATTTTTCTTCCACGGACTTTTCTTTGATGCACTTAACTACATTTTTTTGTTTTCTTACAAACCTGACACTTATGTTGTTATAAAATAATAGGCATATTTTTATTACCAAAAAGAAAGACATGTCGTTTTAGGTCGCTGTCGCTTTAACAATCCCAGTTTGACACATGAAATAACATTCGAGGAAAATTTACGAAAATTTTACTTTTTCACGATTTTCGACGTCTCAACATTTTTTTCCAAAGGTCTATGAAACGTTTTAAGACCATTCTAATACCAGTCAGAAAACGAATACTGATTTTGTTGACTGATTCATTCGTTTATAATGATTGTAAATGCACCACGTAACGTCGGGATCTCTTAAGTGAGAATGAATTCTCTGATCGCGGATATCAATAATCCCAATGGGAGGAAGTAATTTTGAAAGCACATAAAAAGCACAAAATTTTACGATGCTTTTGAAATGTTTTGTGGCCATTTAAAGACCCTTTACAGTAGTGGGGGTGCTGAATATCGAGATACCTAGCACCCCCACGGAAAAAAGCATTTTCTGATAAAACCAAGAGAGCACAAAAATTATCGATTAAGCACATAAAAAGCACATAAAAAGCACAATATTTAGAACTAAGAAAAATTCAATTCGGACATAGTGGGGGTTGTAGCTTTACGCAGCTCAATAAAACGACTTTACTAGACATGATTTGATTCGTTAAATTAATTTGATCAACTTCTACGTGGTGCAATTCGTTATATTTGTCTCGTGTCTCAATATTTGACAATTTATCGTCAAACAAAAAGGAAATATCCGTCGTGAATATTAATAATCAATTGGTACAAAAAAGAAATATTTTTATTCGACGAAGATTAAACACTATGAATTAATTTACGTAACTGATAAATGTTTTTCCCTCATACGTACTGTCGAAAAGAAACGCAGAGCGCGACGAATAAACATACTTCATTCGTAGCGCATAGCGCGATGTGTAAATACACTCGATACGGAGCGCGTAGCGCGACGTGCACCCCCGTGAGTGCCTTAAAAAATGTCCCGAAGGGACATTTTTCGGGGGGTTTGGGGGGCGGAGCCCACCAACAAGAGCATCTGCGCCCGCAGGGCGCTGAGACGCTTGTTGGGACTCTAGAGGAGCGCTCGGGAGAGAGGTCAGAGACCGCCTTTCTCGACCTCCGCCTGTGAGGCCCCGGATCTGTTTTACCCTGTTTCATCGGTATCGACTCGCTAAGGTAGGGCACCGATTTTTGTAAGACTCTGGGCTAGCTTGACACTGATTAAGCAGTAGGTAAAATAGATATTGTTAATGAAGAATTTTTAGATCAGATTCCCCTTTTTACTTTCACAAAGAAGTTTAGCCTCAACTGCTATTGAAGGTAAAGCAGAAAATAAACTATGCGTTACGCTGGACGTAACACTACCCTGAGAGCTCGAAACGTCAAGATGTCGAGCGGTCCCGTGAGTGCCATAATTGATATCCCAGGTCTAAAAGATAAATTTAATAACTTTTTGCCTAAAGAAGTTGCAATTGTTTCATTGACTGACGAGTACATCGGGTATTGACTTGTAAAACCGACCTGCACGTATGCGGATCTGCCGCTCAATATAAAACAACAAAACGCGTGGCTTAAAATTCATTGTCACGGTATAGCGTGGACTGAGGGTGAAACATCTCTAGAGGCAATTGAGCAAATTCTAAAGAAAACAGCTGAACAGGCTGATAGAATATTCACCAGAGGACGTTAAATCAACGTATTTGACAAATCTCACAGGCTGTTTTGTTGTAAACTTGGAAGAAGAAGACAACGAGCTTCCGACGTCGTTCAAAAGACTTGATAGCGGTCGCGGTACTCGCTGCATAGTAGTAGGGGTCAGGTATAGGGAGACAGGATTTACCCTCACCATGCGGCCACGGGCGCCAACCCCCACCACCGCCGTCTACCCCCACCCTACTGTCTGTCCCCCACGCCTTCCCCCACCACCTGTGATCCCCTCCCCAACCCCCATGGGGGCCCTTAAGCCACGCCGCCTTATTTATAGGGAGCCAATGAGAGAGAGGCTGGGAAAATCTCTGGAACGTGATTAGTCGTCTCATTTTCCCCGAGCCGTGATTGGTCGACTGGAAATTCCCCGAGTTCTTATTGGTCGAATGATATTTCCATCGCGCCCTCTATATATTTTCGTCGTTTTGCTGAACTAATATTATTCCAGTAAACTTGCAGCGTTCTGATTGATTGTCCAATTTCTCCTGGTGCCCTCTAGAAATTACCGGCAGTTTTTAGGCACTCACTATAACAATAGGCAAAGAGTGCCTATTAAAATGACCATCCGTTGCTCTTCGGAGGCTGTCGAAGGGGTTACTCCGCAGCGCATACTCCAAAAATTTTTATTTTTCACCATTTGCTTCACTGTATCTCCAACATCATGCATAGTTACTTTGAAGTGACTGCGATGAATAGAAATATTTTTTTTAGCCTGCGATGCAATGAAAACAACTTTTTGGCTGAATTTTTCTTCTCGGACGTCCGTATCACACTGTAACTTTAAATGCTGCGAACCAATTTTGTTCTCCTTCGCAGGGTTGTTTTATTACATGATTTCCAGTATGCACATTACTTTTAAAACCAATCTAAGACCTTTAAGTATTTTTTCTAAAAAATTATTGGCCCAATTTGCATTTGCCTTCGGTCAAATGTCCGTACGGTGCCATCATAATGAACTCTACGAACCAAATTTTTTCTCCTTCGCAGCATCATTTTGTTTTATCAAAAGCACTGCGCACAGCAAATTTAGAGACAATCCTACATCTCTAGCTATTTATTCATCACAATTTTCTATAAAAAAAAGATTTTCTCACATCTGATGTCCGTACGGTGCTCAAATTAAGAATCCTGGAAACCAATTCTTTTCTCTTTCGCAACAATATTTCATTGCATCGAAAGCTCTATGCACAACCAATTTTGAGTCATTCTGACAAATATAATTTTAATTATAAAATAATTCAAAGACAGTGGTTATATTAAGATTTGCTTTAAAGGTTATGTTATTTAGATTTGCCAAAAATCCATTTTTCCTTATGTTAAAAAAAAAACTTCGATTGTGAAAAATAAAACACGAAATATCATACACAGATTCACAAAAGTTTGCGTTTTTTATTTCGAAAATATTATATTATCCCCGAATATCATTCGCAATATTTTACCATATTTTATTCACATTCGTAATAAAAATGATACATTTCACGTATTCACTGCAAAAATTGGTAGTAAACTCACAAAAAAGATTCATCGAATATCCAAAATAATTAGAATTTCCCAAATAGAACTAAAAAATATCGCGAGAATATATTTTTTCGTTTTATTCTATCTGTCAAACTTTGGAAGCAGATGACAATTTCGTAGCAGACGATACACAGATGCTCATACGTCGCGGCGCGCGTACTCTGTGGCCGGATGATTTTCAAATAATAAAAAATCGACATCTCGTTTCAATCTTTGTTCCTATTTTACGTAAATATAAATGGATTCTACGCGGTGTAGCGCAAATAAAAAGTGTGCAATCATAAAAAAAAGAATTTTCTATCTTTCGACCGTCGAAGATTCATCGCAGCCGAAATCTTTGTCAATTATGTTCACCCGATTTATTCGTTTACAGTTAATAATAAAAACTGCAAATTCTTTTTCTGGCAACGTATTTTCTCCTCTTCAAAACAAGCCAAAATAAGAGTCGAAATCTTTTTTCGCTGCCGAGATATGATTTTTTTTAAGCAAAGACTAATTTTACGAATTTTCATAAAAAAACGAATCGTTTTTTCAAATTTCTCGAAATTGCCGTCTCTAATCCTTTCCTCTCAAAGAAATCGTATTTACAAACTGACTCTCCGCGTTATTGCGCAGATAAAAAGTGTGCTATGTTTAAAAATTGAATTTTTTACACTTCGACCGTCGGAGATTCATCACATTCGAAATCTTTGTCAATTTTGTTCGCTGGATTTATTCGTTTACACTTGATAAGAAAACTGCTAATGATTATTCTATCGACGTATTTCCAACGTTTTTTTTTTTTTTTTTTCAAATTTTTTCAAATTTTTGTCGAAATACGAATTTCTTTCATATGCTCACGTCTTGAAGAGTTTTTTTTCGCAAAAAAAAAACAATTGTACTCTTAAAGAACAATTATAAACAATTATTTATCAAGAAAGTGAAAAACACTGAATTTGTCGATTTTACGAGTTATTCCGTACCGAAAAACTTATCCTCGTTTGTGATTAAATAAAATTAAAAAAAATACGATATGATATGATGCTAAATTTGATATTTTTAAGTGACGATAAATATCAATAAAATTTCATTGAAAAACGAAAAAAAATATCGAATTTCTCAAACTTCTCGTCTCCAATACTTGTCTGTTCTACAGAGACAATAACGAGCTGATTCCATGTATTACGAAGAAGAAAAAATATATATATTATTATATATTATTTTATATATCTCAAATGGTAGAAATGAAATTTGTTATAAGAGGACTGTCAAAGAGCCTTCGAAGTCGAATTTTTCAAGAATTTCATCAATTTGTAAAAAAATATTTCGGAGCTATCCAAGATGACAAATTTTTGATTCGAGTAACGTACTACTTTCTCTTCAATACAAGACAGGAACCAAAAAGATATATTTTTTCGTTCTCGAGATTGCATTTTTTTGGAGTATCCATAAATATCGATAAAATTTCATTGAAAATCACAAAGAATAGCTAATTTCTTGAACTTTTCTTCTACAATGGTTTGGTTTCCTACAGATAAAATAACGAACTGATTCCATCAATTATGGGGAAAAAAAAAACACTGAAGGAGAAGGATTTAAAGGGGATATTTGGCCGAATGCTAAATGGTAATCGTATTGGTGTCGGTACATGTTTTGTGTGTTTATTTTATATTCATTAAATCTGGTCATAAGTTTTAAGCCAATAAAACGACTTTACTAGACATGATTTGATTTGTTAAATTAATTTTATCAACTTCTACGTTGTGCAATTCGTTATATTTGTCTCGTGTCTCAATATTTGACAATTTATCGTCAAACAAAAAGGAAATATCCGTCGTGAATATTAATAATCAATTGGTACAAAAAAGAAATATTTTTATTCGACGAAAGTTAAACACTATGAATTAATTTACGTAACTGATAAATGTTTTTCCCTCATACGTACTGTCGAAAAGAAACGCAAAGCGCGACGTATAAACATACTTCATTCGTAGCGCATAGCGCGATGTGTAAATACACTCGATACGGAGCGCGTAGCGCGACGTGCACCCCCGTGAGTGCCTTAAAAAATGTCCCTTCGGGACATTTTTCGGGGGGTTTGGGGGGCGGAGCCCACCAACAAGAGCATCTGCGCCCGCAGGGCGCTGAGACGCTTGTTAAACATTGAAGCCTTTTTATCTGCGCAATAACGCGGAGAGTCAGTTTGTAAATACGATTTCTATGAGAGGAAAGGATTAAAGACGGCAATTTCGAGAAATTTGAAAAAATGATTCGTTTTTTGACGAAAGTTCGTGAAATTAGTCTTTGCTTAAAAAAAATCATATCTCGGCAGCGAAAAAAGATATCGACTCTTATCTTGTCTTGTTTTGAAGAGGGGAACATACTTTGCCAGAAACAAAATTAGCAGTTTTTATTAGTAACTCTAAATGAATAAATCGGGTGAACATAATTGCCAAAGATTTCGACTGCGATGAATCTTCGACGGTCGAAGGATAGAAAATTCTTTTTTTTTATGATTGCACACTGTTTATCTGCGCTATACCGCATAGAATCCATTTGTATTTAGGTAAAATACGAACAAAGATTGAAACGAGATGTCGATTTTTTTTTATTTGAAAATCATACGGCCACAGAGTCACGCGCCGCGACGTATGAGCATCTGTGTATCGTCTGCTACGAAATTGTCATCTGCTTCCAAAGTTTGACAGATAGAATAAAACGAAAAAATATATACTCGCGATGTTTTTTAGTTCTATTTTTTCTTTTTTGTGAGTTTACAACCAATTTTTTCAGTGAATACGTGAAATTTATCATTTTATTACGAATCGTTTTTTCTCGTGGTAAATCGGATTCGATCATCGACCATATCGTGTCAAAGTTAACTTTTTTCGAATTGCGATAATTTAAACTCAGCCCCTTGACCTTACACTCAGTTTTCGTAATAACATTGGGGTTCGAGCTATTGACGACGTGAGAGCCGTAAAATTTTAGGCCTCCCGAGACAAAAGACTTTACGTAGTCTGTAGGTTTCTTCAATTCGTTGGTTATGTCATCAAGGAAGGTACCGAGCGGCGGTGTCTATTCACCCGGCTGACCTGAGCTCTCATAGATCACCGAGTCGGTGTCATAATACAGGACTCTGCGTTGTAGCCTCTCCAAGTAGCTGTACACTTTTGCACAATTTGCGTACTGTTGTACGCAAATAGTAACTTTTGGTGCATGCGCACAGGCAAAAGAGGATGAAAAAGATCACGAGGTGGTAACACCGTATAACGAATCAAACCGTTAACCGTCTTGCCTAGAGCATCGAATGTACCATTTAGCAGTCTATCGCACTTCGACCCCACGTAAATCTTCGGATGACCCACCGGAAAACGACCTGTTTTCGAAATATACGGATAAAGCGAACAAATATCCTTGTCATTTATTTTTTCGCCATCCGAAACATCGTACACGTCACCGTGTTGCCTGTTCGACCACAAAACGCGACACGAGGGTTCAAAGAATAAGATATGAGACGCGGGTGATCGCGCAAAAACGCATCGATTGCAGGATTAACCTTTCGCTCGTCTGCAAATTCGCACTCCCACATGGTCTGTAGAGTGTATCCTCGTTTGCGAATTAGGGCGTCGGCAGCCAGAGTACGCTCATAACGCTCTTCGTACGTCTGGTCGTTGGTACGCGAGCGCACCGCACGTTTCTCCGGAAAACAGCGGGGGCAGCCGTGCTAATAACAACCGTGGAATTGGTATACAAAGCAGTCATCTTCCCTCTGAGCATAGCCGTCAACGATCACCCCTTCAGGTAGTCTGAACTCTCTTCCGCGCGTGGCTTGAGTTATCAAGAAGCGCGGTAGCGCTTCGACGCCAAGTACTGAAAAAACAGTACAAGGCGTGTCGCTACTGAGAGTAACCTACGCCAATATACCGGAAGTGTATAGTGCGTTGAACTTTCGATCGATATATCTTCGCAATAAGACAACGAATCGAATTTTCATGGACACTTTTATAATGTAATTTTGGGTCAATCTTTCAAAAGAGCCTAGTTACCATTCAATTGGTTTAGCCAATTTCGAGATCTCGAGGTTGGGAATTTCACAGGATCCAAACGATTATAAAGTGTCCTGTCCCGTATATATATGTCTGCGTCTACATCAGTTCATCGAAAAATTTGCGTGGTGGCGCGCGCGTCGCCACAGCCGGCGTAGCTGTCAGCTGTTGACGGTGGCAATGTTATACGCCGTCTACGTTTACGTAAGTTCATAGAAAAATTCGCGCGGTGGCGCGCTCGTCGCCGCAGTCGACACAGCTGACAGTTCTTATCGTCGGCACATATTTTTGCGTCGTGAACATTTTTTTGAGTGTTTCCGAAAATAATAATTATGTATTGCGTATCGTGGTTTAGTGTCTCGACGCGAAGTAAAAAAGAAAAATTCCGAGTTACGTGTTATACGTGTAATTTTATATCGATTATAAGATTTCTTTGTGATCTCGAACAACATAACCGGCAATCATCAAGTGGAATATGTCACGTGCCGTTCGCCCGGTTTGCATATAGAATTAATTTTGTTCGATCTAAATTTTCTGAGTTCGAAATTAATTTTAAAGGGAAAATTACAAAAAAATAGTAGCTTTTCAAAAAGAAGTGAAATTTCCCAAAATATTTTTTTCAAAAAAAAAAATAAGGTACGCCAAGTACTGAAAAATCCGATTTGCTTAGCTTTGATAAGCTAAGCATAACAGAAAAATAAAGATTCTATATATCAAAAAATATTTTTTTTGCACAAAAATTGATGTAAAAAATTGGCGTTCCGGTGTTTGCAAGGGTCACAATAAACCACTAGCATTGGAACGCCAATTTTTTTCAGCAATTTTTGTGCAAAAAAAAATATTTTTTGATATATTGTGATTTTACTCGAAATTACCGTCCCGCTGGTTTCGTGATTTCGATAAAATAAAATCTTTCGTTACTTTTCGAGGGGTTCGACTACAGGGCCCTACTCTTACACTGTACGCTGTTGACAGTGGAGGCTTCAGAGTATTGGTTCTCACCTGGTCTGTTGACCGAGAAATACATTCATCACAAGCCTCCCTACGAAATGATGAAAATCTATAGCGTTAAATTTTGTTTCCTGCCCTCGAGTCATATTTTGATTTGATGTAAAAAAAACTAATCTATCTCCGTATTAACGGCGAGTGTGCGGGTGGCGGTAGCTCACGCTGGCGTTCCGACTGCTCGTCCAATATCCGGGCTTTGCGCGGCGTCGCCTTCTATGTCGGTGACTGCTATAGCACGGGATAGAGGCGACGGTAGACGAGTTTCTGCGAAATTTAAAGTCCTACGATTCTCGAGCGCACGAAATACTAAATGGATTAGGCTCTTTAATTCCGGTGTTGATATTGTTGCGCGATCTCGTAGTCGAGGGATTTAGTCCCGCGTTACGCAACGGTGCGAATATCGAACGAAAGCGTTTGTTCATGTCGCGCTCCTCGGTCGCGAGACTCGAGTCGCCGGTGTCCGCGCTTCTCGAGTAAAAGGAGGACGCACGACTTTCAGGGTGCTTTGTTTTGATGACGCCGATTAATAATTACTGGATTAGAATAAGGAGAAAGGTAGCAATGAAGAGAAATAGTAAGACAAAAGTTACACGGCAAACGTGCGCGTGATAAAAAAATTTATCTAAGGACTTATGCAACGACTCCGCTCGTCGTATCTGTCGGGAGTTGAGATGCTCGCGAGCGGGATTGACGAGTTTTATCGAGGAGGCCGGGGGTTGCCTAGCGGATCGGATGATCAGGACGGCACTCTGCCGTATGCCGACCACGCCGATCGGGATTAATTAATTAAATTACGAGGTGCTAAGCACGAATTTAAACGATAAGGTGTGCTGAGCACGTAAGTAGCTTACTAAGCGGTATAATCTGATAGCAATGTCTCCCGAGATCTTGAGGATCGGATTTTTATACCCTCAGATCTCGTGTCACGTGACGTACGTTGGGAGAGGGACGTTTACGTCACTTCACCGAAATTTTGCCGTAACTTTTAAGTTGCGATTGAAATTTGTAACGGCGTCGTCGTCTTATCTCTCCACTGCATTTGTCGGTGCAAGAGGTCTGGGGGCGCGCGGGGCGTTTCTGTTTCTTCTAACGGTTGCCACGGCTTATCTTTGCGTACGATTGCTTAGACCCGTCGACGCTAAGGCGTGCCCAATTTAATTTTGATTTTAGCGTCGCCCGAGCTCGATATCCTATATCGGTGGCCGTTTACCTCGTCGCGCTCGAATGATTCAACGGACATTCGCTCTTAACTCGGAGGTGAATTGTCCCGTCACAATATAGAATCTTTATTTTTCTGTTATGCTTGGCTTATAAAATTTTGTTTATTTTTTTTTTTTAACAATATTTGCAAATCGGATTTTTCAGTACTTGGCGTACCTTTTTTTTTTTTTTTTTTGAAAAAAATATTTTGAGAAATTTCGTAACCTACACAATGCTCAACCCATAAAAGCCATTTATTGGCCTTCTTTGAGTGACTGTCCGCGAGTCTGTATCCGCCAGTAGGTATAAGACCGATTGTTCGCGGTGCCAAATAATTACGCCTAAAAACTTTTGAGCAAGCCGACGCGATTCTTGCTGCCTCCGTGAATGGACAAACTTTACCGACTCCAAGAAAAATTCGACGAAACTCTTTGCACGCCCTCCTCAAAATGTCGTCGTCCATCGTACAATATTTCTCGATCACGACTTGAAAGTCAAAAATCTCGTTAGTTGCAGTTGCTTCATCGTACCATACGGTGAAAACACTATGGTCGTCGGGACTCATAGTCTCCGGAAAATAGAATTTCGCGGCTGGCAGCACGCCTCTGTACGACTGATTTTTAAGCGTGTTAAATAAATGACGAAAATACCCCTTGCCCATTTTATCTTTGAAGCCGAAGGCTTCCGGAAGAGCGCTGAGTCGCATGTGAAAATAGTTAAGGCTGTCTATAAAAACTGTTCGGCCCACGCGCATCGACATGATCGAATTTCCGGTTAAAATAAGCTTCGGTACGCCAAGAACCTTACAATTTTCGACAATATAACGCAATATAAACTGAGGGTCGAACGCCTTTGCATTGTGTGCGATACAGACGATTTTGCTGAACGACGACGTTCGCCGAATTGCGAGATCAAGTAATTCCGCGACGGGTGACCGGCGGAAGATATGTTGATGCACACGGCACCAAATACACGCGCTATCGATACGAATATCATCAACGGTCGTCAAACATATTTCGCACAGCTGCTGAGCGACGCAAAGAGTGACAGCATGCTCGCCGGTATCGTCCCCCGGCGTTTTACTATACAACGTGTCTTGATGGGTCTCAAAGTCGTAAAAAATAAAAAGCGTTCGCGGAGGCGCCGCTTCGTCCAGTATAACACGGGGTGTAAACGGTTGCATGTAACTGTAAACTGTTGCATTGTAACCGTGCACGCTACGACAAAGCTGACACAATTTTTTACCACAGTGGGGCTTGTGTGTTGTGTCAAACAGTTTGAAGCATGTTTTACAGAAGCAAACAGATTTTCGTTCAACGGCTCCCGAGTTTTTACGATTTTCGCGAGGTTTGAGATGATTAGCAAAACACGTTGAGTTGTGAAAAAACCGGTTACAATCCACACATGACCATTCGCCCTCGCTTCCCATAACCTCGACGTCATCGTTATCGCTAATTGGTTGCACCGGACACGGCGGAGATGTATAGCATCGCGGACATTTATTCGAACAACGGTGTAGCTGCAAATAACGGTAAGAAGTGTTACACGGAACATAGTAATTTCTACCACTAGCAGCGGCTAAAAGATTGGTAATAGGTGAATAATGATTTTTGTATGCCAAATAAGCGATATTTAATATTGTCTGCGCCGGGGCGTCTTGAAAACGCTCGTGCCCGTTGAAGATGGGTTGCGCGCCGCTACCTAGAGAGGCATAGTCGTATACGACTATAGCAACACCTTTAGCCATAAAATGTCCTTGAAAGACCCCAATTTCCGCGGTACTGCAACCCGATGCCGGTGCTGTGACCCGCGCCTCCTTTACAAGCTTCCCGGCTTCGATGCGTTGAAGTTTCGAACTTTTACGCCGAATCTTGTCATAAACGAGTTTCGATTCTTCGCTTCGGTCTTGCTTTCTACGCGTATTAGCGAGACCCACAACGATAGAACGAGGGAAGCACAAATTATCGGAATTCGCAATTTGCACGATCGAACGATTACCAACGATTTTACAATCTAAACCCCCCGAGCCGTTTACCATGTCGACGTACGTGACCGTAAACACAAGTGTGTCATATACAGAAAGAATTCTCGCGCTTTGATGAACGCTGCAAAGGAGATCCCACAATTGTTCGTATTCGAAGCGCCACACAGGCCTCATAGAAATGCCGGCTGTGCCATTCGTCATACCGGCTGACTCGAACGTTACACCGATCTTATCGCTTGGCGAACGACCCTTGACGAAATGAGCGTGGATATCGTGTATTGCATTGCGTATCCATGAAATCGGATTGATACCGTGTGGTGGGTCTATTAACGAAATTTCCGTTAGCCAACTATTTATTTTAAATTTTTTCAGGATATGGTCCCTCGGTACACCGACTATTCTAAATCGTTGACCCACGGGCAAGACCTGGTCGTCATCTTCCACAACTTGCTCCGCCTCAGTCGCGTTATTAACGTTATCATCGCGGTCATCAGCATCGTCGATATTTTGACGATCACGTACAGTTAAAATTAAATCGCCATTGTCGTTTGTTCGCGCAGGACCTCCACCTGTTTGTAACGTATTATTGCTATCACTCACCAGCTGTGCAACAACAGCCGCTGTCTCAGCCTCCCATGATGTGCTCAATAACGACGAGGTTGATGCATGTGATGAAGATGATGAGGATGAGGATGAGGATGAGGATGAGGATGAGGATGAGGATGAGGATGAGGATGAGGATGAGGATGAGGATGAGGATGAGGATGAGGATGAGGATGAGGATGAGGATGAGGATGAGGATGAGGATGAGGATGAGGATGAGGATGAGAATGAGGATGAGGATGAGGATGAGGATGAGGATGAGGATGAGGATGAGGATGAGGATGAGGATGAGGATGAGGATGAGGATGAGGATGAGGATGAGGATGAGGATGAGGATGAGGATGAGGATGAGGATGAGGATGAGGATGAGGATGAGGATGAGGATGAGGATGAGGATGAGGATGAGGATGAGGATGAGGATGAGAATGAGGATGAGGATGAGGATGAGGATGAAGATGAAGATGATACCGACGCTGTTGATGATGATGATAATGATGCTACTGACGATGATGTTGATGATGATGACCGTGCCGAGCTCGACGCGGATGCTCCTGAACGGTCTGCGGAAGGAAATAGGATATGGCGTGATAAATAATTACGGTTCTGGGAAAGGTCGGGAAGATTCGATAATTCGGATGATGATTAGATCATCATCCTCGTCGCACGAGTCGGATCCTGAACCTACCGCCCCGCGCGAATTGTGCCACGGTGCTTGTAGCAAGTAGTTCGGTATCGTGCGAAAGATGTCGGCGTCGGAGTAATCCGCATCGTACGACGAGGGTGATTCAGATTCCGGATTACTAATCAACAGTGTTGTTTCAGATTCCGGATCACTAATCAACAGTGATGATTCAGATTCCGGACCACTAATCGACAGTGATGATTGTGAATCCGAATCATCGACGCCAGGTCATAATGATGCGAGGAAAGAGGACTATTAACGTAGGCAGGATCTATTCTTTACGCGTTAGAGAATATGCGTATAAATATGTTGAGACGGGAAGCATATACAGCTCCCGCTCAGTGAAAATAATTAAAATATTTCTATCCATTATACTATTTTTCTTGATTTTACGAGATTTTGTCATTTTCGGCGTTTGAATTCCCCGCGCTTTTCTCCCGCGGGGAACTTCAAAATCTATTGGTGCATTCGAATTCAAAAATCGGGCATTGGCAAATTGGCCCTTTGGTAAAAGCCAATCAGAGACATTCGAGCTCTCTGATTGGCTGAAAAAGGGTATAAATCAGCGAGCGCAAGAAGACTCGCCACCAGTTCTGTCGGCGACGCTGAACAGGTGACTTCTCCTTCGAATCCTCCGGATCCGAAGAGCTTTCGGTGACGTTAGCTCTACGAGTACTCAATCTTCCCGAACCAGGGTGCGGGAGGCTATCGGCGACGTAGCTTTCCACATTCCTGTACCCCACATCCACGCAAGTAGGGACCGCGATAGGGAGGTAGCCCCGACGACAGCGAGCCGGAAGCGAGTCGCTGACCAGCCACGTGGTGACATTTGTCGGTTCACGATCTCGTGGAAGCCGGACTCTCCGAGGAGGGCCCTGTTACACGAGTGCCGGGAGAACGCGAGAACAGTTTC
Source organism: Cryptus viduatorius (assembly GCA_964006125.1). Taxonomy (NCBI): domain Eukaryota; kingdom Metazoa; phylum Arthropoda; class Insecta; order Hymenoptera; family Ichneumonidae; genus Cryptus; species Cryptus viduatorius. The sequence goes on along the minus strand of OZ023222.1, from coordinate 20,813,224 downwards.
TCACGTTATCCCCGTGGGGTATCTCGTGGGCACGGCAGAGTAGATACGATATTTAAAATTCCTGATTTAAAGTAGAGTCACCCGCGTAAATAATTTAAAATTTAAATCTTACGCGCTTCACCGATATTCGTATCGATAAGGGATGCTCGACCGATAAAGCAGGTGAAATTTTTTATCCTCGTCGAATTTCGATGAGTCTTGTTTAAAATTAATTCCTACATACAAACGAGGAATTAAGGGAAAAATTTAGGATAAATCATCTTTCTGTTTTACCGATATTTCACCGGTAAATTCGGGTATTGCAATTGTTTATCGAGGAAGTCGAGACTTTCAAGATAAAATTCCGTTCTTTCGTAGTACTAAGGGGAAATATTTGTTCCAATCGTGCTTTTTCGCAATTTACCGACATTGTGTCGATAAATTCGAATATTTCAATTTACTTTTATGGAAGAAGTTAAATATTTGGTTCACACGAGGAATTTGAAGAAAAATTCCTGTCCTTTCGATACTTATTTAAGTTTCAGCGCCATCTGCGAGATACTGATCAACTAATATTGAATTTGATTTTGGGAAAAGAATTGTAGCTTTACGAAAACTCGAGTGTGTTTCACTAGACATTAAGGCGACAAAATAAGGTAAGAAACGACATCGAGGAAATCTGAACATTGTATTGCAAATTTTATGTGTTTTTCAATAAAAATTTAGTCTTTCACCAATTCGACAACGTCTAACGATTTTTCGCTCGCCCCGAATCCCAAACGCGATCCTCGAGACCGAGTGCGAGGCATCGGTCGAAGAGGTTAACGTTACAACTGGGGCCCAACGTGGGGCGAGCGAAGGGGTCGATTTAGTAAAATTGACCGACTAATCAGAGAAATTGTAGTGTATCGCGAAAATAATAATCAAAACACTAACTTCGCGGTAAAAATCGGGACTCGCGAATAAAATAATACAAAATTAAAATAATTAAAATGGCGGCGCGCTCGGATACGCAGGGAAAAGGTAGGAGAGGAGGTTTCCGACGTACAAAGCCGAGAGAGAGCAAAGGAAACGGAGGGGCAGTCCAAAAAGGATGACATGGGAACGCAAACACAGCTCATCGACTCTGGAGTCGATGATGTTTCTGTGGTGCTCTCACCTGATTTGGAGCTAACCACGACAGTTTCTGTTCCGGCACTTAAACACTATTTCTCACAACAATATGGAAACTTTGGTCCAATAAGGTTGGAGAAAAACAAAGGAGCGAGACCAAGGGAAATAGTACCAAAACCGAAACCTCGAGAGTCCGCAACGTTGGACGACATATTAAAGGGTACCCGAGAAACGAATCAGCGCCTATCAACACTAGAAACCGAAGTTAAATACAGTCTGGAAAATTCGAGAAAAGAGATTCTACAGTACCTCAGAACAGAGCTCCACAAGATGGATGAAAAATACAGCGATCATTTCACGATGCTGCAAACGGCAATGGCGACGGAAAATTATAATTTATCCAAAGCAATAAAAAAAACAGCTAAAGAGGCGCGACAACGAACAAATGAATTGGGGGCTAGAATGGCAGGTTGCGAAGTAACAATGGCGCAACATCGAATAACCCTTCGGAAGTCGATCAACGTTTAAAAAGGATTGAAGGAAACGGTTCAGAGTTGTTGAAGAATAGTACACGTCTTCCGGAAGTAGCTCAACAACAATAACAACAACGCGAGACAGCTCCACAACCGGAGCAAAGTAACGTCACAACTTTTGTAAATCAGACAGACATGCCGTGCATAAATAAAATTAAATTGTTTCCGCCAAAATTTGACGCATCGGGAAAACAACGACCGATGAAATTCATCAAGGAATTGAGACAGTATTGCGAGGCAACAAGGCCAACAACTGCAGAATTCCATTACCTGATGGGCCAATGTTTTGAGAAAACTGCAAAAGAATGGTGGGTACTCGTCGAAGAGGAAATCGACGATATCGACGAATTAGAACACAGTTTTCGAGCACGATATTGGAGTGAGGAAATCCAATTCAACGCTAGAAAAGCGCTCGAATTCGGTCATTTCAGCGAGGGAACGCAGAATACACGAGCGGAGTATGCCACGCGACTCTTTGGAACCGCGAGAGATTTGACCCCTACTCCGAGTGATAGGGAAATCATAAATGCGATTTCGCGACATTTCTCGGAGGAAATTCGTGCTACAGTCATAGCAAGGGGAATTGACTCATTGGCGAAGCTGATCCTTCTCCTCGAGAAGTTTGATCAGACTGGACCAATCAATTCTCGTCGAGCAAATCCTCCGAGAAATGAATCAAACAGGTTCAATAATAACAATATGTAACGGTCCCCTTATGCAAAAAAAATCTTTTCTAGATAATGGGCATAATATTTCGTCATACTCGCGTCTCCTTTTGAGAAGCGAGATAACTTGCATTTTTACCGTCAGCACTTTTGCCGTGAGAGCGACAATTGGATCGCCGTCTCACGGCAACGGTCAAGCGGTCGCGCGAACAGCATCCGCGCGACGGTTCTTATCAGCGCGCGGAGGTATACCTCACGCGCGCAACAATACAAGTTACCGGCGTCGAAGCCCTTTGCTTCGACACCTGATTAGTCAGTTCATCTCCGACCACCACCAGTGTAAGACGGTACACTCTCCCTATATCTATATACATATATTTCTACGACTAATAAAACACTTGGATTTTAGTATTACACTCGATTTCAGTCTTCTTTATTTAACTTAATTATCCGCGCACCTTGCCATCCATTACAAATAAATCAAATAGATCAACGGATCAAAGGGGTGATCAATCGGGAAATAACCCGAACAAATCGCAAAAACCGTGGAATACGAATCCGCAAGGACAACAACAGCAACAACAGGGGCAGCAACAGCAGCAACAGAAGCGACCAATATCCGGTAATAAAAATCAAACGGTGCAGGCAATACAGGTGGAAAAAGCCCACGAGCCTGTACCGTCCACATCAAAACAGGGAAACTGAAAACTGTTGTATCCTCGTCCAATGAAGGCAGAGTATCGGATACAACGATAAAACAACAAAGGAAGAGGAGACGGAAAATAAATAAAACCGCAGATATTAACACGATTTTTACGGATATTCGTGAATATCTTTTGGGTGAAGAGATAAACGGAGAGGAGGTTCAACTCACGGAATGTCCGGAGATTGACACTGCGATAGAAGGGATTGAAACAACTGCATTAACGGATCTCGGTAGGAAGATAACTGCGATTTCCGAGGAGTTTTATCTTCGAAACTTGGACACGTTACAACATTGTCCAACTTTACCGGTATCTGGAGTAAGTGTTAGGGGAGCGCTTCGAGGTAGACCCGTAAGGGTGAAAAAACAGTTAATGGCGTCTACAAAAATTGTAGCGTCATTGATACCAATCAAATACTTGATTATTCCGGGACTTATAAGGGATAGTTTCTCGGGGTGGACTGTGTGACCGCTTTAAAAAGTGTGCTCAATCTCGAAAATGGAACAATAAAAATCCAAAGTAGTGGACGATCTGCGGTTGTATTGATTAGATCAGCTGACCCGGGAAGGTCACTGCCAATCAACCCGAGACGTCTGTAAAACAAGTCACGGAGGACAGTTCCTCCGCGACACACTAGGCAATTCAGTCATCCCCCGTGAAGAAGCAAGGCCCGATAAGTTTCCGCAAAATATATCAATGCTAATTGAAGAGAAGGAGGAGGATGCGATAACGCAGGAGGAGATTATGGAGAAAATAGAAGAAGCGACCCAACTGACACCGGAACAGAAAAATCAACTGGGGGACATCTTATGGAAGTACCGTCGAGTTTTTCGGAAATCGCCGGGAAAAATAAGTGTCTATGAGCAGAAGTTAGAAATTACAAGCGATAAATCACTCATGGGTTATGCTTACGAGATTCCATTCAAACATTTGGAGAAAGTAGACGAAGAGATTGAAAAATTGTTAAAATACGATATTATTCAGAGATCGACGAGTCCGTGGATTAATCCGATGATCGTAGTTGCGAAGAAAGATGGGTCAGTTCGATTGTGTTTGGACGCACGAAAATTGAATCAGCAATTGATAAACGATAACGAATGTACGCCACACATTGTGGAGATATTTCAACGATGCCATTCAGTTAACGTGATGAGTAGTTTGGATTTGACCAGCAGCTTCTGGCAAATCCCTCTAGATCCAAATTCATACAAATACACCGCCTTTAGACATCGCGGTAAAATTTACGAATTTAAAGTCACGCCGTTTGGATTGAAGACTAGTACAGCGAGTTTCTTAAGAGCGTTAGATATCGTCTTGGCAAATCTCGGGGGAAATATAATTAACTTTGTTGACGATCTGCTGTGTATCTCCGGTTCATTTGAGGAACACATGCAGCATTTAATAGAATTATTTCAACGACTTGAAGAGCACGGGATGACTCTCAAGTTAAAAAAGGCGAAGTTTTTCCGAACAGAAGTAGATTTGTTGGGTCGCGTTTTAACGACAAAAGGGATAAAACCTGTGACGTGCTTCTCTAAAGTCTCGGACTTTACTTTGATCAGCGACCCATCCAAAATATAATGACGCCCTTGTTTTTCAATTCGTAACTCTCACTTGTATTTTTCCTTCGGCCGAATTGTTGCTGGGCGCCAGGATATCAATCTCCCGATATCCAGGGATTTTAACGTTTTTCTTACTCTCTTACTACTACTATCTTACACGGCTAGCAGGATAGGGAGTGCAGTTCGGGCGCGAAGTAATTCAGAAACCAAATAAATTTTTCGTATAGTACACATGAAATAAAAGCAATAAAACGGTATTTATTCAATTATTTCCCGATGTTTTAACACAAAAATTTTCAGCCCTCACGATCGGCTACTCAAAACGACTTTCGTTCGAAAAACACAATTTTAATGACTCGCGGGACTCGACGTAAATTATTTTCTCGATCTGTCGTCGACGCGACGAGAATTATCCGAAATTTAAACGCTAATTTGCCGAGTACGGGCGAGAAAGCACTCTGCGATTTCGCGTAACGCTCTCAGCATAAAGTAACCAAAGATGGTGTGCACCTCGTGCACCTACCTTATCAATTATCCCCGAAGCGATACGATCGTCCTTCTACTTCCTCGAACTATTCCTCAAGACAACGGTCTCTATATCTCGGCCGTCGACACGGCGTTAATTCTCCTCTGCGGACGTTGATTTTCGATACTTCTCCCTCTCGGAGATGAAATTTCACGGAATCCCTTATCGCTCGTTTTAGCTCACTATTCTCAACAACGTCTCGATTCTTTTTCGATTGTCTAATGCCTTTGTTCTCAACAATAAAGAAATTACTACGGAACGTCTAACTAATAGCACGCGTTAAGCGAGAGTGACGCTCGCTCGCCCGTACTTCGTTACGCGGACCGGTAGCTGAGGGGAAGGGGGTCGCGACGGTTCCCTTGCTGTACTTCGGCAATTTTTATTGGTTCCTCGCGGCTCCTCTCCTATTGTCTTCTTCTCACGCGGTAACCGGCGTAGCTACGACTTTTCGCGAAATCTGAAAAATATAATACAGCTCTCCAGAAGACATGTGTTCTATATTTCTCTGTTCCCTCGGGTTCCGCGGGGATCGACTCTGTGCGCGCGCTAACAAAGACTCTCGCGCGTGCTCTACCTATATCGTGATGCGAGAGCGTTTACAACGCCTCGTCACAAACCACAGATTGAAAAGATTCAAGCTATTCGAGACTTTCCGGCACCGAAAAATATCAAACAGCTTCGTGGATTTTTGGGCTTGGTAAATTATTACACGAAGTTTCCTAACAGGCACGCGCACGAGACGGTATCACTGTTAGAGCTGTTACGGAAAGGAGTAAAAAGGAGATGGAAAGAAGTAGAGGAATGCGCTTTTAATCGGATAAAGGATTTGTTTATCGAGGATGTTTTATTAAAGCATCCTAATCATACAAGGGAATATATCTTGCAAACCGATGCAAGTGACTATGCTCTGGGAGCAACACTAGCGCAAAAAGACGAAAACAACGAACTGGGTGTTGTCGTTTTTGCGAGTAGGACTTTAAAGGGACCCGAGTTAACGTACACTACAACCGAGAAGGAACTGTTAGCTATCGTTTGGGCTTTAAAGAAATTTAGAACATACTTAATGGGGGCGCGAATACGAGTGATAACCGATCACAAGGCAGTCATTTTTCTTAAAAATTGTATACTTTTGAACGATCGATTAAATCGATGGATACTCGCGATTCAAGATTACGATATTGAATTTGAACATTGTCCCGGGGCGCGAAACGTCGTCGCAGACGTACTTAGTCGAATGGACTAAGTACGTCTGCGAGAGGGGAAAGGATATTAAAAAACCGAGCGGGCGCGAAATCATTATAAACACTCTATTAATGCAGAGACCATCGAGGGAAATCGAAGAGCGAATTCGTAATATAGCAGAGGAACAAAAACAAGACGAAGGTTTGAACGCTCTCCGCGAAAAATACGCGATAAAAGACGAGAATTCTAAATATTGCATTGAACGCGATGTTTTATTAAACAAAAATAAAAAAATCGTTTTACCGACTCCGTTGCTAAAACAATTAACTACCGAGACACACGAGATTTACGGGCATATCGGATCAAAAAAAGTTTGGAAACTGTTAAACGAGGATTTTGCGCATCCACGTATGCAGCGATATATCCGACAACATTTAGCAAAATGCGACTCTTGTCAGCGGAATAAGGTGCCAAACCAGCATTCTTACGCTGCACAACAAAATATTGGCCCCGAAAAACCGGGGGTTCTCGTATCTATTGACTATTTTGGACCATTGCCATCGGCACAAGCCGGAATGAAGTACATTTTGGTTACTATTGACGCTTTTAGCAAATTTGTTAAACTTAATCCTTTAAAGGCAGCTACAGCGCCAGCAACAATTGACCGAATCTTCAATCATTACATTCCGAACTATGGAAAACCGAGAAAATTACAGTTCGATCACGGAACACAATTCACCTCAAGAAAATGGTTAGATAAGTTAGCTAGCGAAGGGATTCAACCTGTGTTTTCGTCGATACGGCATCCACAAGGTAACATTGTAGAAAGGGTAAATAGAGAGTTAGGGAGATTTTTCCGATCTCTACTGGCTGATAGGGAAACACACTCGAGTTGGTTAAAGTGGACTGCTGCCATTGAAGACTGCATAAATGAAACGCATCATGAGATCACTGAATTCACACCAGTCGAGTTACAACTAAACAAGAAACTTCAGCGAATATGGAGGGAATGGATTCAAGTGGAAGATCGAGGAGAAGAACCTCTGGAACAAAAATTACTTCTAGCGCAAGAGCGTATTAGAAGAAAGGGAAGGCAGCGTGCCACAAGATTTGATAATGCGCATAAATTGATTGAGTTTGACGAAGGGGAACAAGTTCTTGCAAAAGCTTGTAACGTAAGTGACCCAGCAAACAAAAGTATAGCGAAATTCTTTTCAATTTATGAAGGACCGTATAGAATTAAAAAGAAGATTGCCGAATCAACCTACATCCTGGAAAATCAATCCAACAATCTAGAAAGGGGGATGTGTCACGCTTCGAATTTGAAGAGATACCAGCGATAGGAGATTCTTGAAAATTTTGAGTTTAAAGAATCGAGAGTAATCGGAAATTTCGTGGGGGGGGGGTTCTCGATACGATCGAAATCGGAGAGATGATCGAGACTCTCACCCCCCCACACTTCTGGCCCCATTCGAGATAGAAGTAGACGAGGAGGAGGCGGGACTGTTGGAGGATGTATTGGACGAAATCCAATCTTAAAAGTCGGGTCCAAAAATTATAAGAGACGAGGTTTTTAAAGTGCCCCTCATCCCCATCCGCCGCCGATATAAAAAACCCCGAGTTAAAAAAAAAAATAATAATAATAATAAATAAATGTTTTTTTGTTCCGCCGATAAAGGCCATATTGTTCGCCGTCAGGCTTTTTGTTTATAATTCTTTAATTTTTGTTAATCGGGGAAGGAGAAAGAGAGAGTTTAAGACTCAGGCAAATAATAAAAAGCCAAAGTTAAGTTTACCTTGTTTCAAATTTCATTGAATTCACCCTACTTTGAGAGTTGAGAAATGACGATGAACAATAGCCAAAGCGGAAGTTCTAAAAAGGCCCCAAAAACATCCTGAAAGGAGGTTTTCGGGTTCGGAGGGGCGTTGAGACGGGAAGCATATACAGCTCCCGCTCAGTGAAAATTATTAAAATATTTCTATCCATTATACGATTTTTCTTGATTTTACGAGATTTTGTCATTTTGGGCATTTGAATTCCCCGCGCTTTTCTCCCGCGGGGAACTTCAAAATATATTGGTGCATTCGAATTAAAAAATCGGGCATTCTTATTGGCCTTTTGGTAAAAGCCAATCAGAGACATTCGAGCTCTCTGATTAAGTAGGGACCGCAAGTAGGGACCGCGATAGGGAGGTATCCCCGACGAGAGCGAGCCGGAAGCGAGTCGCGGACCGGCCACGTGGTGACACTTGTCGGTTCACGATCTCGTGGAAGCCAGACTCTCCGAGGAGGGCCCTGTTACACGAGTGCCGGGAGAACGCGAGAACAGTTTCTCACGTTATCCCCGTGGGGTATCTCGTGGGCACGGCAGAGTAGTTACGATATTTACAATTCCTGATTTAAAGTAGAGTCACCCGCGTAAATAATTTAAAATTTAAATCTTACGCGCTTCACCGATATTCGTATCGATAAGGGATGCTCGACCGATAAAGCAGGTGAAATTTTTTATTCTCGTCGAATTTCGATGAGTCTTGTTTAAAATTAATTCCTACATACAAACGGGGAATTAAGGGAAAAATTTAGGATAAATCATCTTTCTGTTTTACCGATATTTCCCCGGTAAATTCGGGTATTGCAATTGTTTATCGAGGAAGTCGAGACTTTCAAAATAAAATTCCGTTCTTTCGTAGTACTAAGGGGAAATATTTGTTCGAATCGTTCTTTTTCGCAATTTACCGACATTCTGTCGATAAATTCGAATAATTCAATTTACTTTTATAGAAGAAGTTAAATATTTGGTTCACACGAGGAATTTGAAGAAAAATTCCTGTCCTTTCGATATTTATTAAAGTTTCAGCGCCATCTGCGAGATACTGATCAACTAATATTGAATTTGATTTTGGGAAAAGAATTGTAGCTTTACGAAAACTCGAGTGTGTTTCACTAGACGTTAAGGCGACAAAATAAGGTAAGTAACGACATCGAGGAAATCTGAACATTGTATTGCAAATTTTATGTGTTTTTCAATAAAAATTTACTCTTTCACCAATTCGACAACGTCTAACGATTTTTCGCTCGCCCCGAATCCCAAACGCGATCCTCGAGACCGAGTGCGAGGCATCGGTCGAAGAGGTTAACGTTACAATATATCTCTCTACACATATAAAGTTATCGCTGCTGTCGCCGCAGCCGCCGTGCCAGGAATCGAGGGGAGGGCAAAAATATTGTAGGTCACCCTCAGAGGGACTTAGAATATTTTCGGTCGAAGGGGGCAGGGGGAATCCCCTGAGAAGCACTTACAACATTTTTCCGAAGGGGGGGGGGGGGGTCGTGGGAGGGGAAGCCCAAAATATTCTAAGTCCTTGAAAGGGGGACTTAGAATTTTTGGTCGAAGGAGTAATGCCGAGGGGCGGGGGGGGGGGGGGGGGGGGGGGTGAATATTTTAAGTCCCTTTAAGGGGGACGGAATAAGTAAAAATACAAAACAAAGCGGCGGCGACCCCCATTGGTGAAAAGTTGCGGCGGTGATTAAACATTTTTTTAATGTCGATAAAAGAAAAGCGAGCGCGCGAGCCCGGGGAAACTCTAGTATATATATATATGTACGTGTATCTACGCATATGAATATACGCGTGTATACAATACTTTGCCTATTTTAAATAAAGGTCGACTTACCCATTGTTACGGCCGACTGACGGTCCATTATCATTCCAACCTCCGACTTATTGTGTGACTTATTGTGTATACAGTGACCTCCGACTTATTGCCCTCGCTGTCCTCACTGTCCTACGGCGCCGCGCTGCTGCAGGAGCCATGCCTGAGGGCGGGCGGTGTCGTGGCGGGGCTTCCGGCTTGGATGCGGGTGTTCCCGAGCGGCGACGGTAAATCTGCCGTCGTCCTGTCCGATGCGTCGCTTGATGCTACGGTCGTCTCAGTGCCAGGCGGGGACGGGGGTGCCACGGTGTGGGTGCGCGGCGGCTTTGGTAAAATTTACCTCAGCTCCGTGTACTGCCGTCACGGGGAGCCCCTCGGTGGCTATTTCCAATATTTGGAGTGGGTATTTACCCAGCTACCGGGGACCCCTGTGGTGGCGGGCATGGATGCAAACGCCGTATCCCGCCTGTGGCACTCCAAGAACCGGTTCAGGGGGCACCAAAATGCCGTGAGGGGTGGTGAGTTCGAGGCCTTCATAGTCGCGTGTGACTTGGAGGTCTTGAACGAGCCATCCCGGCATTTCACGTTCTACGGACCCACGGGTAGATCGGATATCGATGTAACTTTGGGGAGGGGTGTTGAACGGGTGTATCGGGTCGGGTGGGAGATTCTGCCCGACCTGCTGCACTCGGATCATAACGCAATATGCGTCACCCTTCTCCGAAGGGATGGAGAGGCCGATCTTCCGCTGCCTGTACTCAGGTGGCGGACCGTCGGCGTGGATTGGACGGAGTATGGTGCCGCCCTGGTGCAGGCTGCGGACGACCTGGATCGCGACGCGTTGGTGGGAGCTGGGCCCGTCGCCTTGGCCGGGGCAGTTGCGTCCCTACTGCAGGGCGTCAACGACTCTCGGTTGGGGAGGGCGGGCGCGGTACCGCGGAGGAAATCCCGTTGGTGGAGCCGGGAGCTCACCTCGGCAGGGAGACTTGCGAGGCGGGCTCGGGTGGCCCTACAGCGGGCTCGAAGACGCGAGGAGCCTAAGGAGGTCCGGGCGGGGCTCCGGGCCACATATCGTGATATGTACCGGAGCTATCACCACCTGGTCCTCCAAAGGAAAGAGGATGACTGGAGGGCGTTCGTAGGCGAAATGGGCAACGCCGACCCTTGGGGAGACGTGTATCGGATTCTCCGGGGTCGGCGGGGCCCGGTTGACATCGGCGGTGTGAGGGTTGGGGAGGCGCTTGCTACCTCTTGGGAGGCGAGTGCCAGGGCGCTGCTTGAGCGGTTCTTCCCTCGGCTTCCCGAACGGGAGCAACGTGAGGAGGAGGGCCGCGCAGCGCCCGATCCCCCGGCCCCCATCGTACTCGATGAGCTGAAGGACGCCCTCCGGAAAATGAAGACGGGTAGCGCGCCCGGTCTTGACGGGATCGGCGTCCGCATGCTGCGGGCGCTGGTCGCGTTTGTGCCCGATCTGGCCCTGGCCATGTACAACGGCTGCTTGGAAGCTGGGGTCTTTCCGTCCCAGTGGAAGAGCGCCCGCGTCGTGGCCATTCTAAAGGGCCCCGGGAAGCCGCCCGACGAGGCTGGGTCGTACCGACCGATCAGCCTCCTGTCGGTCCTGGGCAAACTGCTGGAGAAGGTTCTCGTGAGGAGGTTGGAGGCGAGGGAGGAACACGCTCTCTCTGACCGGCAGTTTGGATTCAGGGCTGGCAGGGGCACCGAGGATGCGTGGCACCTGGCAATGAGGGTGGTCGAGGAGTCCCCCCACAAATATGTGCTTGGCACTTTTGTGGACTTTAAGGGGGCCTTCGATCATCTGAGCTGGGACACCATCCTCGGGATCCTAGGTGCCGCCGGATGCCCTGAACTGGGCATCTGGCGGAGCTTTTTCAGCGATCGTCGGGCGTTTATGGTTTCTCGGTATGGTCGTGTTGAGCTGGACATGCAGCGGGGCTGCCCGCAGGGGTCCATGTCTGGCCCGATTTTCTGGAATCTGGCCTTGGACCCCCTGTTGCGGCGACTCCGCGATGCTGCAGTCGAGGTCGTCGCCTATGCGGATGACACGCTCCTCATCACTTCGGGGGTCTCGAGGCTTGAGATTGAGACTCGGGCCGCTGAGTCCCCCGGGATGGTGAGTGAGTGGGGCGCCAGTGCGGCGGTCGAGGTCTCTCGGGACAAGACCGTCTGCATGGTGCTTCGCGGTAAGTTCGTGAACACCAGGCGCCCCAGGGTCCTCCTGGACCGGGTTGCCGTCCCGTACAGGGAGGAGGTCCGATACCTCGGCATCCTTGTAGGTGAGCGGCTCAATTTTGGGCCCCACCTGCAGGCGATCCGAGAAAAGACTTCCTCCCTTGTTTGTCAGTTGCGACGGGTTATGCGGCGGGACTGGGGTCTCCGGCGTAGGACCATTGGGTCCTGGTACCGGGGACTCTTCATCCCGTGCGCCATGTACGGCGCTTCGGTCTGGGGGGGCTTCGTGCGGGCCAGGGTGACGGCGCGTGTCCAGCTCAACAGGGCACAGCGCCCGGTCCTCCTCGCCGCGCTGTCGGTTTGCCGGACTGTGTCGACAGAGGCGCTGACGGTGCTCATGGGGGAGCTCCCGTGGGACTTACAGGCCAAGTACGCCGAAGCGGCGTACTTTCTCCGTAAGGAGTTGCCTGTCCCGTGGGGGCTTCCTCATGCCGATGGCGAGAGGGTAGCCGGGACGCTGGTCCGGGCGCGCAGTGTGCTGTGGGAAGAGTGGGGGGACCGCTGGCGGGGTTGCGACAATGGCGGGACTACCCGCCTGTACATCCCCGATCCGGCGGTCCCCGCGGAGTTGTTGAGGGGGAGTTGCTTCGGCCTGCCCACCGGCTATATCCTGACAGGACACGGGTCGCTGAATGCGTTCCTCCATCGGAGAGCGCTTTCGGCGACACCGTTGTGTCGGTGCGGTGAGGCTGAGGAGACTTCCCCTCATGTACTGATTGAATGCGGGCTGTATGCCGAGCGAAGAGACGTGGAGGCGTTGGGCGTCCTACGCGATGAGAACGGGGCCTGGAACCTGACCGGGGTAGTCAACTCCCTCGGGGGGTTCCAGGCTCTTAGGCGGTTTGCGGGCTGGGCCTTCGATATGAGGGCCCAGGCCGAGCGGGCCGAGTAGTTTCGTGGTGTCGCAGGGGGGGGGGGTGCAGGAGGCCGAAGGCCCCGGCCCTTTCGGGTTTGGCGAACCCGCGTACCCGAGCTGGCTGACCGGTGCCAAGGTGGCTTAGAGCCTTAACCGGTAGTGGGCCAAATTGACCCACGAACGTCCGACCAGTGGCGATTACTGGTACCGCGGGGGCCGGGAAGCCCGGTGGCGGCTCACCCCGTCACCGCCCGGCCATTGGGTTGGACTCGCGGGGGCAATGGTGGTTATGCGTGTGAGTTGCGCGACATCTCAACTCGGGTGCGGTCCTGCTTAGGCCGTAGGGAGCTTGGAAAGTGCTCCCCCCCTCACCTTGGGGCCTGCCCGGGCTAAGCACCGGGTGGGGAATTGGAAGCCGCTCCGGCTCGTCGCAGCGCCTCATGTGCGTGTCGCGAGTCGGGGCGGTGTGTTGGCCGGGCGTGACCCCGGCCCCGCGCACATGGGTGCCGTGTCGTATGCCGTAAGGCGGAGACGGCACGTTAAATACACACTAGGAAAACAATGTCCTCACTGTCCTCGCTGTCCCCGCTGTCGTCCTCGTGGTCGTCCTCGTCGTCCTCAACATCGTCGTCGTCATCCTTGTTACCGCCGCCGTCGCTATCGTCCCCATCGTTGTCCTCGTGGGTGGGGGTCAAAATATCGAATGACTTAATGTTGAACGGTCGGTATTTAATAATTTCATAATTCCAAACCTTAAAATTACGAAAAATTGTTTAGTCGTAATTATTTTTTTCTACAGATCTTTAAGTCGAATAACTAATTTACTGACGATTTATTTAATCAAAAGGTAATGTCCTCGAAAAATTATTTCCAGACATTCTGTATTTTGAATCAATAAAATATAGATTCGAATTACGAAGAAAGCTCATATTTGCGAAATAGGAAATGGAAAGGAGCTAATATTTTGAACAATCTACAAACCCAAAGACAAGATATCGGAAATACAAATTTCGAATAAGTGAAATGTAAAGATGCAAAGTATCGAAGGGCCGAAAAGGCGAATGTTAAAATAGCGAATAGAAATATCACTTGAATCGTTTAAGTATTATTATTTTTCTAAATTCCAAACTATCACATGTTCAGTCAGTTTAGCCTGGAACTTGACATGTTACCAATTTTCATGAATGATTGGGAGGTATTGAATTTAGGAAACTGAAGAAATGGTCGACGAAGGTATCGCAAAACATGGATTTGAAATCTTTTGTAATAAAATGGTTTTATTTACAATTTGAATTTCAAATGAGTGGCTATACACAGCAAATGCAGAAAAATGTAACGTTTTTCAAAAATTGTATTACAAAATAATACTCAACTATTAATGTGAGTCGTATGATTCATGGCCCTCAGAATATTTTTTTTTAATTGTTATTACTAATATCGACGAATATTTTGGTCACACTCAATGCGTTTCAGAATAGTAATTAGTTCGTTTCAGGAAGTATTATACTAATTCATCATCATTTTTAACTGAATTATTTAGTCTTTGCCCCGATTTTTGTTATAATATAAAATCTCTAATTTTTTTTTACCGAAAATGCATGTGTCTCGTCTCTAATGAATGTCATTTCACAAAAAATTATAAAGTACCAAATCGGTACAGTCAAGTACTTGTTTCATTCTTGTTTTTTTACTATTATTTTGGCATTAATAAAAACTTTACACTGTGATGGTTAGTACAAGGGTCAGTGGCCACAAAGTAATTGAATAGTTTCTAGTGGACGGCTATGTCGCGATCAATTTTACGCATCTTCAAGGTGGTTTGGTTGCATACTACCAAAGAGTACGATTCACGTGAAATTCATAGAGAATTTCGACAACTGTCTAATAGAAAGAAAATCTGAAAAAATTAAACCATACAGAGGTGCTAGGAAGATTAATTTTCCATGATAATAATTCCCAAAAATTATTTACAAATCAGTGAAAAAGATCATTGTTTAACGAATTATCCAATAATCTAACTTTTTCTTTAGCTGTAATTTATTCGAAATTTTTTTTTAATAGTTGTGAATTTTTACAGAATTTTTTTAATTTTCAAAAAAAAAAATGTTATGATTTTTTTATGGATGAAAAATCACGAAGTTTCGAAATGTAGATACAGCCCGTGATTCTCATTTCGCATAAGTTCGAGAAAAATGAGAGAGAATTGCGAACACTTTTCGGTAGTATAAAAATATGAAAATATACGAGCATATTAAAGGTACGGAAAAGATTAATTTTACATAATAATAATTGCAAAATGGAAACCCAACGTTTTTTTTTATGAAAATGACTCGTATATTTTTCCAAATACGTATGAATTTTTTCAGATTTTAATCTTTAATTTGAATTTTTTTTACATGGAAAAAATGTGTGTAAGGAACATAAAAAACAAATTAAAGATTAAAATCTGAAAAAATTCATACGTGTTTAGGAAACTGAACGAATCATTATCATAAAAAAAAAAATAGGGTACCAGAAATTTGTTGGACAATTTTTTTTTCATCGATTTGTTAATAACATTTTGGAATTATTATTATGCAAAATTAATCTTTTCAGTATCTTTAATATGGATAATTCTTTTCAGATTGTTATACTACCGAGAAGTGTTTGCAATTCTCTCTTAGTTTCCTTATGCGAACTTATGGGAATTGAGCATCACGCGCTATATCTGGTAGCCCGAGCGGTACAATACGACCGAACGAGAGATAACGAAGGATTCGACGAGATTTTCGAAACCTTCTCAACGGGACAAAAATTTGAAAAAAATCAGGCATATGGAAGATTTTGTAAAGTTTGTTTCTGCGTAATAATTTTTACATGTTGATAACAAATAAATGCCAAAAAAAAATTGTGAAACAAATTACGCGGCAACATAATTTTTTTTAAATGAAAATAATTCGTGTATTGTTCTGAATGTATGTATTTTTCCAGAATTTTGTGTAGTTTCTCAAAATTGCGTTTTTCATCGTTCATTTAAAAAAAAAACGCATTTTCACAAACTACAGAAAAGTCTGAAAAATTCATACGTATTCAGAAAAATTTACGAATCATTTTAATAAAAAAAGTTAGGTTGCTGTTTAATTTGTTGAACAATTTCCGATTTTTTTCCGATTTTTGTCTTATTGAGAATCCTTCGAAAGTTTCTTTAAATCTCACCTTTGGCCCGCCTGCACCGAAAATACTACCTCCAATGAGTGTCAAATGCAGAATGATTTTTCCTTGCGCTCGGTGCGTGTTGCTACCTAATTCATAACAATAATATTCTATTTTGGAGGAAAAAGGAGCGACGAGGTACTAAATAAATATGAAATGCAAGTAATTCTCCAACAAGTTAATTTTTTTTACACAAACTAGGGAACAGGCTGAAACGAAAATTTTGAAGGTCGAAATAAATATTTTTTACTAATTTTTTTTATTTCGTCTTAATCAATAACTAAATGAGTTGATGGGTTTTTCGCTCATACGAGTAACGATCGGCTCGTACTCCTTATTTATCAGGAAAAATAAATCCTTCGGGGAGCCTCACTTGAACGTCTCCTGCAGACTGGACATAGGCCTGTAGGTCTGTAGTCCACGATCGATGCGCGCAGTCGCTGCAGCAGCAACAACGTCCACACGGGTGGAATGCGTGCGTAGCATTTTGCAATTTGCATACTTTACACAATGATGTAAAAAAATTGTAACAAGGGGTACACATATTTCTCACTATGATATTCCGTGTAAAGTATGTGCCAATGACATTGACGTTTTAAGAAATTCAAGAGATAAGACATCGGAAACTCATTTAACTAATTATTTCGAAAACCCGTGAAAAATAACATCTGAGTTCAATTGGTGCTAACAAATTACATTCCATCTACAGTTGATTGCGCACGGTATCTTACAGACAATAATGTATCATTCGTTTAAAGTATTTTAAAAGTGACTAATGCATTAAGTTGTATAGTTATTATAAATTTTATATATATCCAGTTTTCTATTGATAAGTTTGCAGGAACATTAAAGCACAACACAAACAAATTAATGTACACATAGACCATAGAATAGAAGTACCAACGTCGAATTTCCCTCCAGCATTTAAAACAAACGTCGGCGTCATCGCAGGTCACGTTGATTCCGAAGAGAAGCGACCCTACGAATCTGGTGTCTGACGACAAGGTACACTACCGACGATCGACCTCTATGAATCTATGATTTTGATTGAGAAATAAACTTTAACTATCACACCTCAATAAGCACATTCGATTTTGTTATGGGGCCGATCACGTTCTTAATAATTATTGAGTAATCATGAGACAAGTAAAAAGGCAACATTAGCAATCTTGTGTTTCGATATCAATGGCGTTCATTCAATCTACTTCGAGGAAAATATTGCGGCACACTTACTGTACAACATAGATGATTATGATCACCCAAACGTAACATGATCCTTAAAAGTACGAACGCCGAATTTCCCTCCAGCGTCTGAAACAAACGCCGGCTTCAGCGCGGGTCACGTTGACTCCGAAGAGAAGCGACCCTACGGATCTGGTGCCTAATGGCAACGTACACCTCGAACGATCAACCTCTAAGGATCTACCATTTTGATCGGAAAAATAAGTTCGATTTAACTTTCATATTTGACTTTCTTGCTCTGATACCGATAAAAACTGATATTCTTCCTATTGGCAAGGTATGCTACAGGCGATAGTTTTTTACAGAGCTATCACTACGAAGCCAAATTTGATTTTTATCTGCAGAATGACACTTAATGCATAGGCTACATCAACATTTCTCACTAAATGATGCCTATCCATTAGTTCGCAAGGTTAGAACCACTATTTACTATTATTTAGTGTAATTTTAGAGTTCTGAGTTCATTTTTGTGAAAAAAAAATCTGGTGCAAATTGTATCTTTTCACTGTAACGAAGTAAATTCGTACAATTATTTTTCGTACTCGAGTCGAGGCTCAGCTCACCACGGAGCCCCTTTAATATCACCGCGCGAAATAGTAGACCTTCCCCCCCCCTCCATATAGCCCCGCGCCTAGGCAAGGTAACGCTCAACAAGAGACCCAAGACACCGAGAGAGACCGATAGCAGAGACAACGCACGAGTTAGAGAGAGAGCGGGAAACAGCGAAGGAAAATATTCGCTCGACAACAACAGGACTCGTCGCTGGCCAAAGTCCACCGTTGCCGTCCCGTCGCCTCTCTCACCGACTACGCCGCCCGCCGCCATCGATCGTCGCTCAATAGCTCGAGCGACGATAAATCAATATCGCTGCCGCCATCTGACACCTCGCCCGTCGATCGAGCGAATTATCGACCGACGCCGAGTACCGTCTTCTCTCTCTCTCCACCGCCTTCCGTCGCGCTGTCAACGGAGAAGATTTCCGAGAAGAAGGACGAGCGTTACCTCAGCCTCGTTCGAGCCGTTGATTAGGATAGACGTGTGTGGACGATTCCTCCGTTCCCCGCCATTTTTTGTAAGGGAATCGCCCAGCGTGAATTTATATTGTGAAGAGTGTGATACTTGCGAGTAATAGTTTCCCTCCCGCGTGATAATTTTTCCCCGTCTTCCCCCGATATTTTTTTCCCCGTAATTAAAGTTAGTGAAGTGACCGGTAATCACTTCTTTCTTTATTTTATCGTATATTTTTCCAAGTTTCGCCATTTACCGGCAACGACTCGTGCACGTGGTGAGTGGCGTGCGACATTATTTTTGCGTGCGACGTTATTTTTTGCGTGCGAAGTTATTGAGTAAGTAAGTTAATCGTGTGCAATTTTGTATATTCCTCCATCGTGTTTTCCTCCCGTTATATCGCCCTGACGTCCCTGAAATTCGTATGTGAGCCGAAGGCATTAAATTGCGAGCCCAAAGATCGGTTGTCCCCCCCCCCTGAGCCCTCTGCTGTCCCTTTGAGTTTGCCGGCCATTACGTGTCTCGAGTAAAGTTGGATATTTGCTGACTCATGTCGAGTCGAATAACGGCGTTACCCCGTAAAGGGTAACTGGCGCCCAAAAGTATTGTTTGAATTGTTTTCCCCGAGTTTTGAGATATTTTGTGAGTTATTTTGGTTAGTATTTTCCCCCGCGACTCTCTTTGTAAATTTTCCGAAGACCCGTCGTCCCTTTGCCGAGAATATTCGATAGTCCCGTCGACATTTTCTCTTGCCACGAGTCGCGTACGCCTCGCGGATCGCCTCGTGGCAACCACCGTTAATTCTTTTATCATTTTTCCCCGACCCTCCCCTCGCCCGTAAGACCCGGAATTATCCGCTGTTTGAATCATTATTATTTTTTGCGAATTATTATTATTTTGTATTATTTTCTCGATTATTTTCTTAGTATTTCTCCCCCGATTTAGTTTATTAATTTTCAGCCCCCGTCCCCCCCTTACCCCCGACATTTTCGACGCCAAGCATTACTGTTAGTTCGCTTATTATTTAGTTGCGATTGTTGGTGATAATTTTCTTTATTCTCTTTTGTTATCTTTTTCGAGTTATCCTTTTATTATTAGTTATTCGATCTCCGTTATTTTCCTTAGTTTGTTAGTTCTTATTTTCATTCCGATTTTCTTTGTATTATTTCTTTTCACCGAATTTATAATAAATTATTATTTCTGTTGTTAGGTATCCCCCCCCATCGCCTACGATTATTCAGTTTTGTCTTGCCACCCCCCCCCCCCCCCCCCCCCCCCCCCCGACTACAAGTTCTGACGAAAATCCCCGTCACATCACATAATTAATACTTTCATCATTTATAGCTGATTATTCTATATTGCGGTTTTACTATTGAATCGACTCCATTGCGTACCGAATATTTGCTATTAGCACGATAATAAAACGTTTACTCCGATTCTGGGCATTTTCAATGAAAGCTTTGAACTTATTGTTTGGCTAATCGTACGATTTCAGTTTTGAATATTCATAACGGTTTGCATATCATTTTCAAATCAATCGAATAGTATTAAAGGCAAAACAAAAATTCTTGAAACGTCAAAGGCATAACGCACATGCAATATTCTATGCCAATTCGACGACAAAAAATAAAAATTTTACATTGAATCGTCAATGTCATTTCAACTATGGGAATATGATATATATTATATTAAACCTGAATTGTTACGAAATTACACATCGAAATAGCTACTTTTATCAGAATAATGGCGTTTTTGTCGGTAATGTGGATTATTAGAAATATTTGGTAAATGGCGTTTCCGAATTTACTACTGTAATGGTAAAATGACTCAGCTTATGAAAACATAACCTTATGCAGCAACATTCTAAGAGAAAGTATGTTCAATGTAAATGAAAATAATGTTTGGTATTATCGAAATTCAATTATTTACAGTAAACGAATGTGGCAAACTGAAAAAATATAAGAGTTTATTGTTGCTGAGTCAACATTGGGGTTGGTAACTAATTTGATTGCATTATAATGCTTTCCACGAAATCAATGGTATAGTATCTACGAGAATGGTCGAATTTCCGTGGAATAACATAGGATAAAATATGTACAGTAGTAACAACATCATTGCCGTATAATAGATATAATTGTTTATACTACAGCAGAGATACGATCTTAAATCAATATGAATTTGATGTAGAAGCCGTCATATTAACTATATAAGACACTACCATTTATGATCTATTTTTAGATCATAAGACTATTGCTAAGGCTATTTGTAAACATTTTGGTCGAATGTGAAATCCCAACGCCGTAACTGGGTATTAGGAAATAGTGAACTTCCATACGGTAATATGAATTATTTATCTTTGTTAATGACATGTCATATAATATCTATTCCATCAAAAACTTGGAATTGTTACGAATATTTGTCGAGTCTGACTTTGCTGTCAATGATGACAGAGTTTTTATAAAAATTCTAATCTCGGTTATGACCGGCTTCCATAAACAAATGTAAAAAAAAACTTTCATGCTAATGATAATTTAATCAACAATGATGTTGTTACCGTCATTTTCCACCTGTTCCAGCCGATTCGTAGCTAATTTCAATTCGCGTCGCGACTCTTCCAATTCTGTTCGCAGCTGCGCCTCTCGCGTTTCTCGTGCTGCCTGTTCCCGCTGCTTCGTGATAGCCTTTCTTTTCATTTCTGTAATTCGGAAAAGTAGTGATTTTATCATTTTTTCAAGCATTACAGCTAGATATTATAGATTAAGACTACATAAGATCTCACCTTTTCGTCGTTTATTTCTTTTTTTATTTTTTTCGGACGTCGATTCCTCATTAGCAGTAGCACTCGCCTGGCGTCTCCTTTTTCGCTTTCGGCTCGATCTCACTGTGAAAATACATTAAGGTAATATGTGCTGTAACGTTCACCTTTTTGGCCGGTGCCACGCACACGGTTTGAAGGCTCGCGTTAGGAGTTCAGGGCGAGCGAATAATCGTTAGATGTTGTCATTTTGGTGAAAATAATAGTTTTTATTAAAATAACATGAAAAATGCAATACAATGTTTGAATTCCTATATTATCGACGCTTAACTTAAATTATCGCGGTTTTCATTGTGAGGACAAATTTACGTTGAAATGAAATTAAAGTTTGCATCCTATACTGAAGGAGCGAAAGAACCAAATTTTACCGACCGTTCGTCGGTCATTTGTGAATTAGAAAGTTTTTCCTCTTAACTTTCGAACATCATTGAAAGAACATTTATAAACAAAGATTCCCGATCGATCGATGGAAAAGAATCCAATTTTATCATTTTATAGAATTTTATACTGAATTACCGACAGAGCTTCACTTATCGACATGACTTTATGATGAAACGCATTGGTTGAATTTTGAGGTTATTAATTGCAAAAGAAATAATTTTG
Source organism: Cryptus viduatorius (assembly GCA_964006125.1). Classification (NCBI taxonomy): domain Eukaryota; kingdom Metazoa; phylum Arthropoda; class Insecta; order Hymenoptera; family Ichneumonidae; genus Cryptus; species Cryptus viduatorius. The sequence goes on along the minus strand of OZ023222.1, from coordinate 20,791,341 downwards.
AGACGTGACTTTAATATCGAAGCTACTCTGCCGTGCCCACGTGGTGGTGCAGGGCCCTCGTCGAAGAGTTCGGCTTCCACGAGATCGTGAACCAACCGTGTCGCCACTTGGTCGATCCGCGACTCGATTCCGGCTCACTCTTGTCCGGGTTACCTCCCCTATCGCGGTTCCCTACAAGCGGTGACTGGTGACAGGAATGCCCACTACTTCGTCACCAAAGATGTGTGCACCCTGGTTCGGGAGATTGAGTACACCTGGAGCCAACGTCACCGAAGGCTCCGGGGACCCGGAGGTGTTAGAGGAAAGTGTGATCAGCTCCCCGTTGCCGAAAGAACGGATGATAATTTGCTTCGCAGTCGCCTATTTACATACATCCCGGTGTCCCTTCGTTATCGAGAAAGTTTTTCAAATGCGAAATCTCGCGGTCACTTCGCTAACTACTCGTGGATACTCCGTTCACGAGAAAATAATCGTATCGGTGGAACGAGCGGTGTCCTCGGAAACTGAGACACCGTCTCAGTGCATTATTGGTGCATTACTTTTTATTTATTAATATACATGTATGGATGAACCATTTTATTAACATCGTGAAACAATACTGTTTAATATTCTATATACATTTTCAAAAACTCTTTGGCCATATTAATTACAACAATCAACAAATCAAACAAATTCCCTATTGACACAACTTATCCAAACAACACATCACTGCAGCAAGCATTAGTTTTCGTTCAAGTGCTTGGAAGTAAATAAAATATATCTACTAAATGAATTGCAAGTAGTTTGCAGTTTTTCATGACAGTTACCATTGTTGACGGGCTGCGGCATTCCACGACCGTTTTCCTCCGTATGAGCTTCGTGCACTGCCTGATGATTGTCATCTATACAACATACATTGTGAAACAATAGTTTAATAATACATGAAATATAAGATTTAAAAATTGCAACTTATTAATAGTAGAGGTTAGTGAAAATACATTCTCCAGAACAATACTTACCCATAACATTTGTCACTACCGGTCGGTTTTCTTCCGCAACGTTCTCATCTACATCAATTGTAAAATACTGATTTAGTTTTATATTTAAGATAAAATCAACAGATTACGAAGAGTTTTTATAAAAATGTCCTAAAGAGTACCATTGTAACCGCGCGGTGGTGAGATCCCTCGGTAGTGGTCGAAGGGATCGTCTACGCGACATGAATTGTGGAAATCAGTTCGATATTATGACAAAGAGAATACAAATAAATAGTGTATGGTCTTAAAAGTATAGATTCACAAAAAATGTACCATCGTTTTCTACGGGCGGCGTTAACCGTCCTCGTCCTCGTTCTTCGCCCTCGTCCTCGTCGTCAGAAGTCACAACTAGACGATATAAATGTAAAAGTCCATTTTTACTTATTTGTCAAGCAGAAATAAATTAACGAGAGTGCATCGTTAAATTCCCAGCCAAAAGTGGGATTCATAGAGTTTGGTTTTTTTTTTCGTTTCGAAAATTGTTTAACAAATCATTGGGCCACCGACTTTTTTAAACCTGTTGATTTGTATGTATTTATACGACTGTTTTTCGAATTTTTTTCTAATTTTCGTAATCCTTGTTTTTCGAATACCATTGGATCGGTATTGGGCATTTGGCTGAAAATGTACCGATGCACCGTTCTTAAATACTTCCGTATTTATTACGGTTTCCAGAATGTTACCGATAGGATCTTCCGGTGGCACCAGTTGAATAATATCTTCTTCGTCAGAAATTATTACTGCAAGACATAAACAGTAGAAAACCAATTCAGTAATATTTTTAAAAAACACACATTTCGAACGATATTTACTACAATTTCATGAAAATTACCAAAGTCATCTGGCGGTGGATAATCCTCACCAATGCCTTCTAGACGAGAAACATAAGAAAACACTTATTGAGGAATACATGATAAAGAAATAAATAAGATACGAATGATCTCTAATGTAGTTTTACGACAAGTACCGTTCTCACTTGGCGGCGGAGATAACTGCCGTTCGTTTTCCAATACAACCATGTTTGGCGGTCCACGAATAATTTCTAAACGGTATAAATTAAAAGAAAAAAAAAAAACATTTAACTGAGATAATATACAGACATCAAGGAAGTTTTTCAGCAAATAGCAGAATAGTAGACGTTATTTTTTGCCTATGCGTAAATTTTTATTTTATTGCACACATCTGATCATTACCTATCGGATTCACGTCAATTTGCATCTCTTCGTCGCTGCTATTACTGGCCGTATCATCGTCGGAGGAGTCTAGAAATATTTGTATTATATCCTAACTGTGTCGAATACGAAGTCAGACTTAGAACAATAAATCCTATACACCAGCATCAAATACAGCAATTAGGACCTTTATACATGAATATAATTAACCGGATTATATTACCATTTACTGGAGCTGCCGGTGCTTCTGCTCCATTATCGAGAAGCCAATGAGGCTGTTCGTCCGCAAACACGTCGTGTTCATAGTCGGGATCAAGCTCTGGTAAAAAAATAAAATAAAACCCTAATACTAGAGCGAATCGTGGAACAACGCAACACATACATATTAATGAAATGTGATCTGCAGGTAAAATTAGAAAAATCGTAAAATCGTTATATATATAATGCACGCGGCAAACATACCAAATTATGTTTACGATTTTTCGATAGAGTTTGGAGTTTAGTTGAGAAGGAAGCGCAATCCACACATATCAGAAATGCAATAATTGCGAAATTAGACCGGACACTATTTTATTTGGAGGAATTCGAGTTTCAATCGATTTAATTTCTATTGCATCAATATTGGTAGTGATGAACTAATATAAAAAACGGAGGTTGCGATAGTATTGAATTAGATATGTTACCTGGTGCTACGACCACTGGAGGCTCCCGCAAATCGTCGTTTCGTTCCCTGTCATTTCTTTGTCGGGCGATTGTGGCATTCACATTTCCCTTAAGGGAAGCTGCTTTTTCCATAAACTCATTGATCGTTATTTCTAGCATGTGTAATTGGCGCCATGCTAAGTACATTAAAAGTTCATATATTATATACGTTTATGTGAGACAAATTATGGCATCGTATATATGTATACTATCGAACTCATCAATCACATGTATGTAAGCTAACTAGCTGGACTTATTTATTGGACTGGACTGGATTTATATGGACAATATTTCTTTTATAGCATAGAAAAATAACCTTTTACAAGTTCCTTTTGCTTAAAAATGGTCGAATACCGAGCGTGTCTGCTAATCTGCTGATTATTTTGCAGGTGGCGGATGTCTGCCCGAACGTCCGATTGCAATTTCAAAAGCTTGCCTGTTATAAAAAAAACAAAGGATTATTATAATCTATATCGTATTTGCGAGTTGCAGTATCGTATTAATACACTTTATGCTTACAAACAAAATCCCAAGGTCCAGGACGCTTCTCCAGCCTGTGCCCCAGTTGGTTATGGTAAGATACGATGATGTTGTTTGTTCGCCTTCCAAGACCATAGACACTGAAGCCTCGTGGAGTGACAGTTCTCAGCTAATAACGGGTGTAATACCCGGTAAACTGACCAAACTGTTGTCGGAGCGTTGCAGACAAATTGTCTACCAGTTGTTGGTGGTGCGCCTCTATGGAGTTCGCAGGCAAATAAGCTAGCGCTAATACTAGTTTAAAATGTTTTTTTGCAGCGGCATCTGTTCGAAGCAAGTTTTCTAGCCCCAAAGCTTTGGCTTTCCGGTAAATCGCCTAAACAATAAATATTTTTGAATGCCTATTCTCGCAGGATGCGTACAAAAGTAATATAGTACTAGCGCGACGGTGCCGGCCAAACGTGAGATTCAAACAGAACTTCAAACACCTCTTAATAAGACAAAAATCTGGAGAAAATCAAGCATCTGGACCGTTCTGAAAATATTGATTTTCCATAATAATAATACGAAAATGTTAGTAACAAATTAATGAAAAAAAATTGTTCAATAAATCACCCGGCAACCTAACTTTTGTTTCAAATCAAAATACCTCGTTAATTATTCTGAATACGTATGAATTTTTTCAGTTTGTTTTTAATGGCGAATTCATTTTTCATATTCAAAAAATGTGTGAATGATTACAAATTTTGGATGTTTGTCATGGATGGGTTGTCATAAAATCATCCATTACACCCAAGAAGTGTCCGGACGATTGATCAAGTAGATTTGCAAGTAAAAGTCGGGCTTTAAAAAACAGACAAAAAAGATTGAAATTTAGAAAAAAAATCGGAAGAAATTCATACGTATTCAAAAAAATGTATAAATCATTTTCATTTGAAAAAAAAAGTTAGGTTACGGGGGGAATTTTTAAACAATTTTTTTTCATTAATTTGTTCACTACATTGTAGTAAATGTAAGAATCTTATGTATGATTGAAATTTTTTTTTTTTACTGACCCGAAAAATGTGTTTAGAAATGCTGTCAAATAATTAGAGGGTACCGACGCGATCGTAATACGTATTGCAGCCTGTGCAGAGTGCGGTTGTAAATACTGCGGATATAGGGTTGCGCAAGACTCTTTCAAAATCCGTCATCGCGAGGTCGATGTTGTCCGCCGGAATAATTTGATCTTTGACAAACTGTAGCACTGCCTTGTACCCTGCTTCAGTCTTCGTTGTCATTACGACCCATACGAATGGAAAACAATATAATCCGCAAATATATGATCAAGAGAAATATAACAAGCGTCTCAGCGCCCTGCGGGCGCAGATGCCCCCCTCCGCCCCCCAAACCCCCCGAAAAATGTCCCAAGGGGACATTTTTTAAGGCACTCACGGGGGTGCACGTCGCGCTACGCGTTCCGTATCGAGTGCATTTACACATCGCGCTATGTGCTGCGGATAAAGTATGTTTATACGTCGCGCTCTGCGTTCCTTTTCGAAAGTACGTATGAGGGAAAAACATTTATCAGTTACGTAAATTAAATCATAGTGTTTAACCTTCGTCGAATAAAAATATTTCGTTTTTGTACCAATTGATTATTAATATTCACGACGGATATTTCCTTTTTGTTTGACGATAAAATGTCAAATATTGAGACACGAGACAAATATAACGAATTGCACCACGTAGAAGTTGATCAAATTAATTTAACGAATCAAATCATGTCTAGTAAAGTCGTTTTATTAGCTTAAAACTTATGACCAGATTTAATGAATATAAAACAAACACACAAAACATGTACTGACACTAACACGACTACCATTTAGCATTCAAGCCAAATATCCCCTTTAAATCCTTCCCCTTCAGTGTTTTTTTTCTTCCCCATAATAGTTGGAATCAGTTGGTTATTTTATCTGTAGGAAACCAAATCATTGTAGAAGAAAAGTTCAAGAAATTTGCTATTCTTTGTGATTTTCAATTAAATTTTGTCGATATTTATGGATGCTGCAAAAAAATGCTATCTCGAGAACGAAAAAATATATCGTATTGGTTCCTGTCTTGTATTGAAGAGGAAGTAGTACGTTACTCGAATCAAAAATTTGTCATCTTGGATAGCTCCGAAATATTTTTTTACAAATTGATGAAATTCTTGAAAAATTCGACTTTGAAGGCTCTTTGACAGTCCTCTTATAACAAATTTCATTTCTACCATTTGAGATATATTTTTTTTCTTCTTCGTAATACATGGAATCAGCAAGTTATTGTCTCTGTAGAACAGACAAGTATTGGAGACAAGAAGTTTGAGAAATTCGATAATTTTTTTCGATTTCAATGAAATTTTATTGATATTTATCGTCGCTTAAAAATATCAAATTTAGCATCATATCATATCGTATTTTTTTAAATTTTATTTAATCACAAACGAGGATAAGTTTCTCGGTACGGAATAACTCGAAAATCGACAAATTCAGTGTTTTTCACTTTCTTGATAAATAATTGTTTATAATTGTTCTTTAAGAGTACAATTGTTTTCTTTTTTGTGCGAAAGAAAACTTTTCAATACGTGAGCATATGAAAGAAATTCGTATTTCGACGAAAATTTGAAAAAATTTGAAAAAAAAAAAGTTGGAAATACGTCGATAGAATAATCATTAGCAATTTTCTTATCAAGTGTAAACGAATAAATCCAGCGAACAAAATTGACAAAGATTTCGAATGTGATGAATCTCCGACGGTCGAAGTGTAAAAAATTAAATTTTTAAACATAGCACACTTTTTATCTGCGCAATAACGCGGAGAGTCAGTTTGTAAATACGATTTCTTTGAGAGGAAAGGATTAGAGACGGCAATTTCGAGAAATTTGAAAAAACGATTCGTTTTTTGACGAAAATTCGTAATATTAGTCTTTGCTTAAAAAAAATCATATCTCGGCAGCGAAAAAAGATTTCGACTCTTATTTTGGCTTGTTTTGAAGAGGAGAAAATACTTTGCCAGAAAAAGAATTTGCAGTTTTTATTATTAACTGTAAACGAATAAATCGGGTGAACATAATTGACAAAGATTTCGGCTGCGATGAATCTTCGACGGTCGAAGGATAGAAAATTCTTTTTTTTTATGATTCCACACTTTTTATTTGCGCTATACCGCGTAGAATCCATTTATATTTACGTAAAATAGGAACAAAGATTGAAACGACATGTCGATTTTTTTTTATTTGAAAATCATCCGGCCACAGTGTACGCACGCCGCGACGTATGAACATCTGTGTGTCGTCTGCTACGAAATCGTCATCTGCTTCCAAAGTTTGACAGATAGAATAAAACGAAAAAATATATACTCGCGATTTTTTTAGTTCTATTTGGGAAATTGTAATTATTTTGGATATTCGATGAATCGTTTTTGTGAGTTTACTACCAATTTTTTCAGTGAATACGTGAAATTTATCATTTTTATTGCGAATGTGAATAAAATATGGTAAAATATTGCGAATGATTTTCGGTGATAATATATTATTTTCGAAATAAAAAACGCAAACATTTGTGAATCTGTGTATGATATTTCGTGTTTTATTTTTCACAACCGAAGTTTTTTTTTTTTAATATGATGAAAAATGGATTTTTGGCAAATCTAAATAACATAACCTTTAAAGCAAATCTTTCTATAACAACTGTTTTTGAATTATTTTATTATTAAAATTATATTTGTCAGAATGACTCAAAATTTGTTGTGCATAGTGCTTTCGATGCAATGAAATATTGTTGCGAAAGAGAAAAGAATTGGTTTCCAGGATTCTTATTTGGAGCACCGTACGGACATCAGATGTGAGAAAATAATTTTTTTATGGAAAATTGTGATGAATAAATAGTTAGAGATGTAGGATTGTCTCTAAATTTGCTGTGCGTAGTGCTTTTGATAAAACAAAATTATACTGCGAAGGAGAAAAAAATTGGTTCGTAGAGTTCATTATGATGGCACCGTACGGACACTTGACCGAAGGCAAATGCAAATTGTGGCCAATAATTTTTTAGAAAAAATACTTAAAGGTCTTAGATTGGTTTTAAAAGTAATGTGCATACTGGAAATAATGTAATAAAAAAACCCTGCGATGGAGAACAAAATTGGTTCGCACCATCTAAAGTTACAGTGTGATACGGACGTCCGAGAAGAAAAATTCAACCAAAAAGTTGTTTTCATTGCACCGCAGGCTAAAAAAAATATTTCTATTCATCGCAGTCACTTCAAGGTAACTACGCATGATGTTGGAGATACACCGAAGCAAATGGTGAAAAATAAAAATTTTTGGAGTATGCGCTGCGGAGTAACCCCTTCGACAAACTCCGAAGAGCAACGGATGGTCATTTTAATAGGCACTCGTTGCCTATTGTTATAGTGAGTGCCTAAAAAGCTCCGACTTTTTCCGTATTATATATCGACAAATTGTTTATGAGCAAAATTATTCTTGTTCTTTGACCAGCTACCATTATATGTGTTGTCGTACTTGTAAATTAATTTTATGATAAGCCTTACATCTCGTTTCTCAGAGACGCCGCAGAAAATTTGTTTTTATATGAGTTATAAAAACAGTTTTTGTTTAAAACTCAAGCAATTTCGTCAAACACAGAATGTAGTATCTCGAAGCCATTGAGTTGGAGTTGCAATTAAATTAAATTCTGAAAAACCGGCAAAAACCGATTTTCATCGTCAAATTTTTTTAATATCTACGTATTTCTTAAAATATTTGACACATTTCTTTATGTAATTATGGTAACCAAGTAATTAATGATGCCGAGACTTTATAACTGAGTCATAAAAAAAAACATTATACTTTTATTGAAAAAGTTTGTCTAAACTCCATATAAGGACATTCCACCCGGTTTCGCAAGGTCTAAAAGTCCTCATCCAAATGATAAACAAGCGTCTCAGCACCCTGCGGGCGCAGATGCTCTTGTTGGTGGGCTCCGCCCCCCAAATCCCCCCAAAAATGTCCCTTCGGGACATTTTTTAAGGCACTCACGGGGGTGCACGTCGCGCTACGCGCTCCGTATCGAGTGTATTTACACATCGCGCTATGCGCTACGAATGAAGTATGTTTATTCGTCGCGCTCTGCGTTTCTTTTCGACAGTACGTATGAGAGAAAAACATTTATCAGTTACGTAAATTAATTCATAGTGTTTAACCTTCGTCGAATAAAAATATTTCTTTTTTGTACCAATTGATTATTAATATTCACGACGGATATTTCCTTTTTGTTTGACGATAAATTGTCAAATATTGAGACACGAGACAAATATAACGAATTGCACCACGTAGAAGTTGATCAAATTAATTTAACGAATCAAATCATGTCTAGTAAAGTCGTTTTATTGGCTTAAAACTTATGACCAGATTTAATGAATATAAAACAAACACACAAAACATGTACCGACACCAATACGATTACCATTTAGCATTCAGGCCAAATATCCCCTTTAAATCCTTCCCCTTCAGTGTTTTTTTTCTTCCCCATAATTGATGGAATCAGTTCGTTATTTTATCTGTAGAAAACCAAACCATTGTAAAAGAAAAGTTCAAGAAATTTGCTATTCTTTGTGATTTTCAATGAAATTTTATCGATATTTATGGATGCTGCAAAAAAATGCAATCTCGAGAACGAAAAAATATATCTTTTTGGTTCCTGTCTTGTATTGAAGAGGAAGTAGTACGTTACTCGAATCAAAAATTTGTCATCTTGGATAGCTCCGAAATATTTTTTTACAAATTGATGAAATTCCTAAAAAATTCGACTTTGAAGGCTCTTTGACAGTCCTCTTATAACAAATTTCATTTCTACCATTTGAGATATATTTTTTTTCTTCTTCGTAATACATGGAATCAGCTCGTTATTGTCTCTGTAGAACAGACAAGTATTGGAGACGAGAAGTTTGAGAAATTCGATATTTTTTTTTCGTTTTTCAATGAAATTTTATTGATATTTATCGTCGCTTAAAAATATCAAATTTAGCATCATATCATATCGTATTTTTTAAAATTTTATTTAATCACAAACGAGGATAAGTTTTTCGGTACGGAATAACTCGTAAAATCGACAAATTCAGTGTTTTTCACTTTCTTAATAAATAATTGTTTATAATTGTTCTTTAAGAGTACAATTGTTTTTTTTTTTTTGCAAAAAAAAACTTTTCAAGACGTGAGCATATGAAAGAAATTCGTATTTCGACGAAAATTTGAAAAAATTTGAAAAAAAAAAAAAACGTTGGAAATACGTCGATAGAATAATCATTAGGAGTTTTCTTATCAAGTGTAAATGAATAAATCCAGCGAACAAAATTGACAAAGATTTCGAATGTGATGAATCTCCGACGGTCGAAGTGTAAAAAATTAAATTTTTAAACATAGCACATTTTTTATCTGCGCAATAACGCGGAGAGTCAGTTTGTAAATACGATTTCTTTGAGAGGAAAGGATTAGAGACGGCAATTTCGAGAAATTTGAAAAAACTATTCGTTTTTTGATGAAAATTCGTAAAATTAGTCTTTGCTTAAAAAAAATCATATCTCGGCAGCGAAAAAAGATTTCGACTCTTATTTTGACTTGTTTTGAAGAGGAGAAAATACGTTGCCAGAAAAAGAAGTGCAGTTTTTATTATTAACTGTAAATGAATAAATCGGGTGAACATAATTGACAAAGATTTCGGCTGCGATGAATCTTCGATGGTCGAAGGATAGAAAATTCTTTTTTTTTATGATTGCATACTTTTTATTTGCGCTATACCGCGTAGAATCCATTTATATTTACGTAAAATAGGAACAAAGATTGAAACGAGATGTCGATTTTTTTTTATTTGTAAATCATCCGGCCACAGAGTACGCGCGCCGCGACGTATGAGCATCTGTGTATCGTCTGCCACGAAATTGTCATCTGCTTCCAAAGTTTGACAGATAGAATAAAACGAAAAAATATATACTCGCGATTTTTTTAGTTCTATTTGGGAAATTGTAATTATTTTGGATATTCGATGAATCTTTTTTGTGAGTTTACTACCAATTTTTTCAGTGAATACGTGAAATTTATCATTTTTATTACGAATGTGAATAAAATATGGTAAAATATTGCGAATGATTTTCGGTGATAATATATTATTTTGGAAATAAAAAACGCAAACATTTGTGAATCTGTGTATGATATTTCGTGTTTTATTTTTCACAACTGAAGTTTTTTTTTTAACATGATGAAAAATGGATTTTTGGCAAATCTAAATAACATAACCTTTAAAGCAAATCTTGTTATAACCACTGTTTTTGAATTATTTTATAATTAAAATTATATTTGTCAGAATGACTCAAAATTTGGTGTGCATAGTTCTTTCGATGCAATGAAATATTGTTGCGAAAGAGAAAAGAATTGGTTTCCAGGATTCTTAATTGGGGCACCGTACGGACATCAGATGTGAGAAAATAATTTTTTTATGGAAAATTGTGATGAATAAATAGTTAGAGATGTAGGATTGTCTCTAAATTTGCTGTGCGCAGTGCTTTTGATTAAACAAAATGATGCTGCGAAGGAGAAAAAAATTGGTTCGTAGAATTCATTATGATGGCACCGTACGGACACTTGACCGAAGGCAAATGCAAATTGTGGTCAATAATTTTTTAGAAAAAATACTTAAAGGTCTTAGATTGGTTTTAAAAGTAATGTGCATACTGGAAATAATGTAATAAAAAAACCCTGCGAAGGAGAACAAAATTGGTTCGCACCATCTAAAGTTACAGTGTGATACGGACGTCCGAGAAGAAAAATTCAGCCAAAAAGTTGTTTTCATTGCACCGCAGGCTAAAAAAAATATTTCTATTCATCACAGTCACTTCAAAGTAACTACGCATGATGTTGGAGATACACCGAAGCAAATGGTGAAAAATAAAAATTTTTGGAGTATGCGCTGCGGAGTAACCCCTTCGACAGACTCCGAAGAGCAACGGATGGTCATTTTAATAGGCACTCTTTGCCTATTATTATAGTGAGTGCCTAAAAACGTTATTTCACCACAATGCATGATTATCCACAGGGGATTTTCGTACATTTTTTCCGAATTTTTATAACATTTTTTTGTTTTTGAGAAATGGAAAATGTGAACTTTTCTTAAAAATCTCTGTATCTTAAAAACTGTTAGTCATACAGAATATCGTTTAAGACAAAAAAACAAATTTTGGTCATTGTTTGGAATCCATTGAAGATCCATTATTATAATATAATATAATATAATATAATATAATATAATATAATATAATATAATATAATATAATATAATATAATATAATATAATATAATATAATATAATATAATATAATATAATATAATATTGTTACGTCCCTATTTTCGGGTTAAACAAACAAAAAACCCGAACGTCGAGACGTAACTCTTCCCGACGGCATCGCATCGGTGAGCTTAGCCGGGGTGTCATTTCACACCACGGCTGCACTCACGTGATGCGATGCATAAGGAAAAAATGATCCGATACCAGCTTGGGATCACGGGGCGCGAATTTCTTGCATCGTTCAGAAGTCAGCAAAATTTCTGCGCGTGGCATGGACTTCGCACCCGTGACTGCTGAATCCTGGAAAACCGATCTTCCTCTCCTTTGTCCGAGAACTAGAATTCTCGGCCAGCGGAGCAGAGAGTTCAGTTTTTCGACAGCAACGATTCAAGCTGGATCGGTCTAAATACTCCGCGTACGTGATTGTATAGAGCAGTTAAATCTCGTAATGAAACCTCCGTCATTGCTCCACTGTTAGAAGTCGTAGTGCCGGAATAGTGTCTTTGCGAGTGTGCACGACGCAACGTAAAACGAAACGCGTATGACTTTTTGTTATCTATAGATTCATACGTAAATAATAACTGGACTATTTTAGAGACTTTAGTGTTTGCTCGTGTTCGAGCGGTTATACAATAAGTGCTAGATAAGGATCTTTCTCAACGAAACTTGTAAGTAGTTCATAAGCATATAATCGTACGTTAAGCAATAGTAATAGTTTTTCAAAATGATTATTCTCTCATGCCCACTATTATCTCTCTCTACATTTTCTTTTCCTTAAATCTTGAGATTAATAAATAGAAGATACTGTGTGTTTCTGAATTTGCCCGTAATCATTTATTGCGATAAAACTACTCCTTTAGCCTATATCCGATTACCATCAAGGAGCGGGCCCGTACGGGACGTTGCCAAGCAGCCCACAAATAAAATAAACCCGCGTTTCACGCGGGAATTGTTTCGTAGAAGCTGCGCTTCACGCGTACCTTCAACGTAACAAATTTGGTGGCAGCGGTGGGATACCGCTTGGGGTTTCCTGCTGGTTAAGAAAATTTCCTCTTCTGTAGCAATTGTTGTTTTACTCAATGACGCAGTTGGAGTTTACTGAAAGTGACCCTGAGATAGAGGCTGATAATTTCGAGAGTGAAACCGTGGATATTTTGGAAGGTCCTGAATTCGTTGAAGGTTACGGTACATTCTTAGTACACTTCCCTTTACAACTGAACGTGGTACAACTCAGTTACGTTGGAGAAAACGCGATAATCGATTTCAACGCGGAAGTATTACACTTTTCATTCGGTGGAATTCATTACGTGACAATAGGAACGGTACAAATTTCCAATCATCATCTCCCAAATCTTTTGCACGTTGTTCAGGAATTGCACATACCACGGGCCGGGATAATAGGAAGTTATTCGTAGAAAATTGAATTCGTACATATTAATCGCTACTACATGACGCATCCCCCTGGCGGTAGCAACATGACGAACCCCGTTGGCGCAGGAGACCTGTCCCTCTCAATCTCTCACATGGTGGAGAGCTTATCGTTGCGAGATCAGAAGGACATTATACCTCGTTTTGACGGCAAAAATATCCCGCTAAATGATTTTATTCAAGACGTAAAAAATGGCGCCGCTTTCGTACCCGAAGACAGAAAAGCGGAATTTGTAGCCGCTGTGATATCAAAGCTTAGCGGTGACGCTCGAAATTGCGTCTACGGTCGGACCATAGAAACCGTGGACGATTTGATTGGAGTCCTTAAGAAACGGTTGACGCGAGGTAAAGATTTTAATTATTATTCTTCCCAAATCGCTCGCCTGCGGATGAGACAGGATGAATCGGTCGGCCAATTTTATGATCGGGTGCGTATTCTTCTGGGAGGAGGCCGAAGCGCGTGGAAACTGGAAAAGGGAACAGATCCTCCGGCGGAAGCCAATGACCCCTTGTGCCAAATTGCTCTCCGGGGATTTATAGATGCACTCCCAACACGCGTCGGAGAAATCGTTGACATGAAAGAGCCTGCAACACTTGTTGACGCTTTCGATATCGCTGAAAAGTTCATTCTCCGTAGCGAGCGCGATAAACCATCAGGCCCGAGTCCTTCGCGGTCAAAAGATACTGATGCGCTCGTAGCTCAGACACGAGTCGACTTTCGGGATACGCGTTCCCGTTCTCCCTCACCATCTTATTTTCGTCCTGCTTGGTCACCAACTATGCAGGCTAATTCAAGCCCCAATAATGAGAATCGACCGCCCGGCATCCTCAAATTGCCGGGAAATCGATCCCCTCGATCTACAAGTCCGGGTGAGAAAAATGGGAACGGTTTCGCCTGTTATTGTTACGCCTGTGGCGTAAAGTCAATCTGCTATCCCCGCTCCGATTGGTCACCAAGACCAAAGCGTGCATCTCCAGAGTCGGCTCCAGCCGCCTGTGGCAACTGCGCACAGAAACGAGATGTTCCTTTAAACTCGACGGTGGCTCGTCGCGATGGACAGGCGACGAGCCAAACCGAGAAGACAAACGATGCTGGTGCGAGAGTAACCGCCGTTCGATTCTTGACCCAAGAATAATCCTTTCACGCGACGCTGAAGAAGAACAGGAGGTAGAGTCACCCGTGATTAGGTTATCGGCTCCACAGCTTAGATATGGCACTGATAATTTTTTTTGTGATACGGGCTCAGATTTAAATCTAATCAAACTTCACGCTCTTGATCCGGGTGTCATGGTAAATTTAAAGGAGACTATGAAATATAAAGGTACGACGGAGGAGCAGTCGTCAACGATCGGGACTGTCGATGTGTATTTCCGTGAGGTCCCCACCAAATTCCACGTAGTACGAGAATTTCCAACTAAAAGTAACGGAGTTCTGGGTAAGCCCTATATGCGCGAGGAGAAGGCTGAAATTTCTTTTAATCACAATACTCTTGTGACGATAAATGATCCCATTACGCCAAAACCTTTCCTCGAAGGAGACAATCACACCGAAAACCGAATACTCGCGATATCTTACCTGTATCAAAGATATTTCGCATAAGAGCTCGTACTCGAGAACAGATATCAATAGAGATAATGAATCCTGAGCAAACGGAGGGATACCTCCCGAAAATAAAAACGATAGAAGGATTGTAAATAGGCGAGGCGCTTGTAACACAAAATAACGGAACTTGCCGGGTACTAGCCATTAACACACTCAATGAGGATGTTGACGGCGAAGTCGCGCATCAAGAGTTGCTTGCATTCGAAGAACATTCTTATTTCGATGCCGGGTTAGACGAGCGCGACACGACGGATGATGAGATTTCACCCCCACAGGATCGCGTTACGGCAATTTTGGCAGCCCTCCGATTGAATGATTTAAACGAAATTGAGCGACAAGAGGTAGTTCGTCTCGTGGAAGAATTCCCCGAGCGCTTCAAATTACCGGGAGATAAGTTGCAGTGCACTGACCGGGTATTCCACGAGATACCCACGATCGATGAGGTTCCCATCCATACGAGGCAGTACAGATTTCCTGTAATACATCGTGAAGAGGTCGAAAGTCAAGTCCAAAAGAAAATGGCTAACGACGTAATCGTGCCCTCACAATCTCCCTATAATTCTCCCGTATGGATTGTTCCAAAAAAGGCGGATTCACAGGGTCGGCCGCGAATGCGTATGGTGATAGATTTTCGAAAATTGAATGAGAAAACGATCTCGGACGTCTACCCGTTGCCCAATATAATAGATATACTGGATCAGCTGGGGCGTGCGCGTTATTTTTCTACATTCGACTTAGCCAGCGGGTTCCAACAGATACCGATGAGCCCGAAAGATCGCGCTAAGACCGCTTTCTCAACCCCAAACGGTCACTACGAATATGTGCGTATGCCCGAGGGATTAAAGAATGCACCAGCCACTTTCCAACGATTAATGGATAATGTGTTGCGAGGGCTTCAGGGTATCGAAATGTTTATCTACTTGGATGACATTGTCGTGTTTGTTAAAACCCTTGAGGAGCATCGGAGGAAGGTGCGTAGACTCATGGCTCGGCTTGAGGAAGCAAACCTTGTTCTGGAACCCGACAAATGCGAGTTCCTGCGCAAGGAAGTCACGTACTTGGGGCACGTCATTGGACGAGACGGCGTTAGACCGGACCGCTGTAAAGAATTTCCCGAGACCCAGAAATCAGAAAAATGTCCGCCAATTTCTGGGCCTCGCCGGATACTATAGGCGCTTCATAAAAAATTTCTCCGCGCGAGCTAAACCCTTGTCAGATTTACTTAAGAAGGGCAAGAGCTTCGAATGGGGGCGTTCTTCTCAGAGAAGTTTCAAAGATCTTCGCAAGGCCCTCTGTGAAGAGCCGATTCTACAGTACCCCGATTTTTCTCGCCCCTTTACGTTGACAACCGACGCTTCCGATATCGCCATCGGAGCGGTATTGAGTCAGGAACGAGAAGGATTTGATCTGCCAATCGCGTATTTTTCACGAGTACTCGGAAAAGCGGAGGTAAATTATAGCACAATCGAGAAGGAGTGCTTGGCCGTAATAGAAGCTTTAGAACAATATCAGCCATATCTCTACGGTCGTAAATTTAAATTAGTCTCTGACCACGAGCCTCTCAAATGGATCGGCTCGACAAGCGATCCAGGCAAAAGGCTCGTGCGCTGGCGAATGAAACTCCGAAATTATGATTACGAGTTCGTCTATAAGCCAGGACGCTTGAACTCGAACGCAGATGCATTGTCTCGCAACCCCGTCCATTCGGTTGCCTCGAGCTCAAGCGATTCTGACGCTCCCACTGAAGTTGCTCAGGTACTGCCTGTGAAGCCAATACCCGAAAAAACTTCGGATCCCGTGAAGAGATCACGAGGAAGACCACGGCTCTTCTCCGCACCCCAGGCAGGCACGTCAGGAAAGTCGTCAAAACCGCCTTTATACGCGGGACGGGGAGGACTAAGATCTTCCTTGTTGGACCAGAGCGCGATAGCTGCAAGAACACGCGCGAGAACGGTAGCATCCACTAACCTATCGGTAACCGAAACAAAATCCGAGACAACCGAGGCAAGCTAAAGCGAAGTCGAAGCTCCTCCCATTCAGCGATTGCATTGCAGCATGCTGCCGACTGAGCTATTACCGATGAAAGGGCCCCTTCCAAAAGAAAAAAAAACTGGTGTGCCGGAAGCTCAGGAAACAGAAATGGAAGCACAGGCTGCGATCTCTGAAGCAGCAGGAAACTCGCCGGCAATAACAGAAAATGTTATTGTTCCGGCGAGCCCTGGAATGAGCGATTCAGACGATGATAAATCGGGCAGGGAGCTATCAGAAGAGAATTTAATTAGCGATGCCCCAAAAATTAGAAACGATTTACAAGATTCGTTCAAGAAATTTGACGAATCCTTGGCTCAGCTGGAACAAAAATTTCAAAACAATCCAAATAATGTTACGGAAGATGCCGTAGTTTTGTTACCCGAGTGCGTTTCCGACGGGGAAGAAATCGACGAGCTCACACGAAGCGTGCTCGACGATCTTGACCCGTATGACGATAAAAACGAAGACATGGAGCTGTCAAGACGAATACGTAGATTGGCTGAGCGAGTTCAGGCAACAACGCAGCGGTTTGAGGAACGATTCGGAAAGAAAGATTTCCCTATCGTCGAGGAAGCTGAGGAAAAAAATTCTCCAAGTCATTCGTCGTCTCATCTTCCAAATCCTAAAGAAAATGACGAGGATGCTGATGACGAAAGCGAAGTTCCCCTGAAGCAACTCGAAAAGTCCAGTACACTGTCCGAAACGATCGTTTCTCGGCCTCGATATTCCTACTCGACGCCGAGTGCAACTTTAAAACCCACAGCGCGCTCAACGCCTGCCCCCTCGTATAGCCTGTTATCTCGCATACCAGAGGAGAATGCTACGGCACTACTACTACCGCCTCAGTCATCGCACGAGAGCCACACACACACGTACGCTCCTCCGTATATTCCCAATGCGATGCCGGTTGCTTATGCAACTGACGCGATTTTTCCCGACGATAACTTCGCCTCTGTAACAAAAATACATGCGCAGGAGACCTCGTCCGGGAAGGAAGAAAAGAAAACTTCCGAATCCAAAGAAATTGATGACACAACCTCGTTACCCCCACCGTCTCTGGTTGGCACTCGCGAATCTTTGACCTATAAAAAAGGGAATTACGCTCAATTTATTTCTGCGGATGGGGAATTAACTTCTCGAATTGGGAGGTTATTATCCGATCTGGGTATAATTGATCCACTGTCCATAAAAAATAAAAAATAAAAAATAGGACAATTAGCGGTGACCAATCACGGGAAATACAAAACGTATAGCATAGTTATAAAGGCTCGATATTCCGATGAAACAAGGCCGGAAAACGTTCAGCTCGGCCTACAGAATTTAAAGAAGGCGTTGCTTTACACGGGAGAAAAATCGGTGCGTCTGCCGCGTAGTAATAACCTTATTGACGCGTTACCATCCGATTTCCTGTTGACAATGTTAAACCAGCTGTTCGCGAACGCTTCCGTGATCGTTACCGTATGTTACGGAAAAACGATTTTACCTACAGTCGAACAAAGACCTGGTATCATCGAAGAATTTCACTCGAGCCTCATGGGGGGTCATAAAGGAGTCACAAAAACGTATCGAAAAATTCGAGAACGTTTTTATTGGCCCCATATGAAAAATGAGGTGCAAAATTATATCAGAAGTTGCAAAGGGTGTCAGGAGCAGAAGCTCGTTCGTGCAAAAACGCGCGAGCCCATGCTCATTACTGACACTCCAGCTGATACGTTTGACAAGGTGTCACTCGATACGGTAGGGCCGTTTCCCACATCATCGCATGGAAACAAACACATATTGACCATGCAAGACAATTTATCTAAATATTGCCTTGCCGAGGCCATTCCCGATACAAAAGCTACTACGATAGCCGAGGCACTCGTGAGAAGACTCTTCAGCCAATTCGGAGCTCCTCGAGCCTTACTCACCGATAGAGCACCCGCATTCGTAGGTACCTTGCTTTATGAAATTTCGAAAATATTTATAATAAAGCAAGAAACGTCGTCAGGCTATCGACCCCAAACGAATGGATCCCTAGAAAGAAGCCATATAGTATTGACGGAATATGTCAAACAATATGCGAATAAATATGACGATTGGGATAGGTTGTTGCCTTTCGCTGAATTCTCGTACAACACGAGCGTTCACGAGGCCACCAATTTTACTCCCTTCGAGCTCGTATATGGCAAGCTAGCACGTATGCCGAGTCAATTTCCCACCGATGATAAACTCGAGACCAGTAACTCGTTCCTCGCGTCCCTCATATGCCGCGTCAACGAGATATGTGAGTTAGCGGGTATAAATCTTAATAAAGCCAAATCTCGACCAAAGGAATATTATGATGGTACGGTTCGCCCGTTTCAAGGTAAAATCGGTGATCAGGTGTACGTGGAAAAAGAGCCCCGTACCGGCAAACTCGATCGCCGATGGATTGGGCCCTTTACCATTGTAGAATTATCCGACAGGAAAAACGCGGTACTAGCGACAGAAACGGGAAAATTAATTCGGAAACACACAGACAAACTAAAAGTAGCAGTAACATAATTATAGTTGAGAAACGCGTTCTAAGGAACATGGAAATAATATATATGTATATGCTTATGTATGTGAATGCATATGAACGAATGTCTGTATATGTATGTATGAATCCCTCTTCTGGTAATAATCCAAGAGCGAACAAACATTGTGTCATGAATGAAAAGTATGACTGAAGACTGAACCAAGCACGAATCGAGGTAGTGAAATATAAGAACACTCGCCTTTCAGAACGATGACGACACGAGCGAGTATCGCGCAGTTACTATCGATGATACTAACGGCCTGGGGACAAATCTCATCAACGGAAAAGAACTCCTACCACGTGACCACCGTGAGCAACGCACCGGGAATTTACTACGAGCGCATGACGACCTTGCGATTGCGACACGCCGATTGGAGAGTGATGGTTTACGTAGAAGTCGATAAATTCTTGAAGGAATTTCCCGACGATTATCAGGGCATCAATTACGTCTATGATACTTGCAGCCGAATAAACTCACGAGATACTTGCCGCGACCTTTTACGCATTGACCAGCTCAATGATCGGTTCGCCCGGGCGAAAGCGCTGGCCAAGGACCTCGCGCAAATTTCGGAAGATACGATGCCGCGCCGAGAGCCTATCGAAGTGATTCCGCACTCAATCCAACGCAGATCGGCTCCTTTCGGGATTATCGCGTCGCTGAGTAAATCGTTGTTCGGTACAATGAATCAAGACGATGCAGATTACATAAACGACCAAATAGATCGACTATTTGCCGACCAAGCGAACTTAACGCATTTGATTGGTCGCCAAATGCACATCACGACATCGAAACTTCAGGATCTACATCAGGAACATATTTCTGAAACAAAAGGAGTCCATGACTTGCATCAGGAAGTTACGCAAATGCAGCGAGAGATTGGCCTCATCCATCAACAGGCAACCATCATGAAATATAACAACACGATAATTAATTACTCCTACCGAGTGGAGAGGAAGGTTGATCGATATATCGAAACGTGCGAGCACTACATACGCGTGATAGCCGCCGCCCGTAATGCACATCTCGATCCAACGACTTTAACGACAGAACAGCTCGAGGCCATAGCGAAGGAAGTGCAACTGCGAGCCAACATGTACGAATTCCCGGTACCCACCGATTACGTACGTGCCGAGAGCCTAGCACTAATAGCTACAACTGACGTCATGTACCACAAGGGCCGAGTATTAATTGTGGTACATATTCCGCTGTTGGATCGAGAAGTATACTACCTATATAGATTACACTCTTGGCCCGTCGCACAGCTGATAAATAATGCGACCGGCTCAGCATACGTCACTCCTGTTGCTACATACTTGGCATTATCAAGTGACCACCGATCTTATTTTCTTGCGGACGCGATGTACATAGCCACTTGTAAACTCATTGGCCATGCCCATCTCTGCTCCATGGAAATTCCAATACACGAAGTGGGCACCTCGGAATTGTGTGAGGTGTTAATGCTCACCGCCCCCTCTGCAGATGTCTTCCGACGATGCAACGTTCGCCTCCGCATGAAACATGAACCCTTCTGGGCTCACTTACCAACTCAAGGCGGATGGCTGTTTTCATTCATGGTGACTGAGAGCATACGCATACTATGCCCGGAACGACAGGATCAGCAGCTCGAGTTAACTGGGGCAGGAGTGCTATACATCAACCCCCACTGTGTGGGCAAGACGCGTAGCACCACGCTCACAGGGATACGAACATACGAAAGTCGAGAGGAATACTTTTACAAGCCTGGTATTCCTCTAAACATCACGATAATCGCCTCGGTACTAGAACAAGAAACCCAAACGGCCATCGACTTTTTATTACCCCGAACCAACGATGAAACGAAACCCGAGATGCTTCGCGAATGGAAAACTCTTGAAAACGGAGAGGCGTTGTACGAAATAGAAGACAGAGTCCGCGCTATTGGAACATATCGTCGAGAGAGAAATCAACATCATAGCCTCTTTCTTGTCGGATTCATAGTACAGGCATCGATAGTGATCGGGGCAATGGTATATTTATTCCGAAGAAAAATATGCCTGGGCATCGCCTCACTAGCGAGAAGTATATTCAAGGCGCGGGCAACACGAGAGGTCTGCGAGAGCGCACCGGAGATAAGGGCCCGCTGCGTCAGCAACTCCGTTCCGAGAGTACAGTTACTGTCGCCGGACGCCGAGACATCGAGACCAAACAATGAGCACCGTTCTCTACCCCCTCAAGAGGCTGTGACCGACTATTCTCCAAAATCGTCATCAGGCAAGCCAAGGAATAACGACGAGGCCTCAGTATCGCTACGACTCTCCAGTCATTCGCATCGAAAAAAAAAAAAATGTCAACGTTCAAACCCACGGACATGGAAATGTTGAGGAAAAGAACCCTCAACACCACACGAAAAGGATTATGTGCTGTGTGCTGCCGTAAAACCACGGTATGCAAAAGTGTCGCCGCGTGTCTCGAGCGCTCAATTCCATCCTCGAGATCGCGTACCACAACGAAGTGCCCACTGTGCGCGATACCATTGGCGGCCGTGGAATATCCCGGACACGCCGGACGTTGTATTGCGGCATACGAAGCCATGATACCTCAAAATCTGGGAGTTTCGACAGGAAGCGAGAGCAACCGCGCAAGTGAACCGAACCTTCAGGCGTCGACATCGCAAGCATCGACCCCTCAGGTGTCAGGAATGTTCGCAACACCCAAAAACATAAAAAAAATGGTCTCGGTCTCCACACAGACCGAAATAAAAGTGCAAAACCAGATGACGATGACCAAGAAGATACCTCTTCTTCCGGGCGCCGCCGTCGATTTTGTGCGCTGGAAGAACCCGGCCGTGACAGGAAATCTGATAGATCTCGGCACCAAAAGTATTCTCGATTTGGATCCGGAACCATCAACGTCCAACCCCAATCATCTCCACGCGGACTTGCTCGTGCTCCAGGAGTAAACAACTTCAACCGAGGCACAGACTCAGCCTGAGGAACTGCCCGCAAGTTTTCCTCCCCTGAGCGCCAGCACGGAGAAAATCGCTGTCACCGTCAACGAAACTGTCGCAATTTTGGAGGAAAACAACGACACCCCGTCGGAGACTGACAGTGAAGACGCCACGTGGTATATCGCCGCATCTTCACGTGGTACCTCGCCGTATCTTCGTAGCATCCGCCGAGGAGGAGGAAGAGGAGCAAGAGGACGACCAACTTATGCACCGACAAAGTGAATGTGCTGTGAAACAGTGCCCCGTTTGTGCGGGCAAGAGTGAGGCATGAGGTATGCGTGTGTTAAAAAAAAAAAAAAATATTATAAGTATTATTATATATGGGCGCAATAATTGACGTCGACGAGGACGCCGACGAAACTAAGGGGAGAGAGATAGAGAGAGATAGAGAGAATATAATATACAGATTTATGTATTTCTGGTAATCGGAGTATATTATATATTTTTTGAAGAAAATTTGTCTCAAATGTTATCTTGTATGACTAATAGTTGTTAGGATACAGTGATTTTGAAGAAAGGTTCGCGTTCGCCATATCTCAAAAATATGATTCTGCATTTTCGGAAAAAAATTACAATAATTCCTTGTAAATAATCGTGAATTGTGGTCGAAATACGATTTTTTTTGTAGGGTATCAACATTTTAATCGTGCGAAACCGGATGAAATGCCGGATATATATCAATTTTGTGTGTGCATTCTTTTAATACGATAGTTAATCAGATACTGAGTAACAAATTACCATGAAACAATCATTTTGGAAACCTTGAGGCTGACAGATATACAACTTCGCAAAAGGTGAAAGTAATAATTGCGCTTTAACTTCTGTTCGGGATCCCGCGTCGCACTACAGCGGCGCGAGAGACCTGCTACGCGGCAGCACCTCACGGGCGCAGCCGGCTGGCAACACGAGACATCGTGGAAGGATCTAGAATCGACCACGATGTTCTCGCAACGGCTCGCCGGCCGGCGGCAGCCATCTTAGCAATTAGTCTACGTCGATACGTGCCACGCGCTACCTCGCTGCTGATTATTTACATCATTCTTTGTCTTTCGCGCTTTCGATTACTAATGTAATCGCACTCATAAAACTCGGAAAAACTCATTCTCAACGGTTGTCGCATCGGGCGCAATCGCATTTATACGGTGCATCCTCAATTGAACGATCTCATTCTCAGCACGTGGACTCGCCAAACTCGTGTATGCAACAGTGCACTCATCGGCGCGCTCTCAACGTTGTTCGCTTCAAATTAATATAATTTCGTCGCGACATCGTATCATTGTGAATCTCATCTCAACAAGTGTAATTCAATTTCGCGGAATTTCTCATTAATATTTTAGTGTTTGATCCGCATTGTTTAATCATTGATCTCGATCTCGTTTCACTCATTGACTGTGCATCACTTTATTCAGTGACATTATTCATTGTTTCATCAAATAAAGACGTGTTTTTTTTTACTAGAAGTATCTGAACTTTTATTTAACACCCTGTGTCACGATCATCCAACATCCCGGCAAACTTTCGGCATTTCGCCAACAAACTTCTGTTGTAACAATATTCCGATCTGACGCGTTCATTTTCTCATGTTTCCGTTAATGTAATAGCAGTAGGACAACGTACTAACAGAGTTATATTCTTTCACGGGGTCAATAAATAAAAGAAATTTTTCGTTTGCTCTATGTATACTTATACTTTGTGACGTGACATTCCGTCTCGCCACCTGGAAGGAGGAGGCATTGGGCAGTGGGTCGGCTTTACGACCCATTTGACGTCGCATCGAGTCGGTCGTCCAGAACTCCACCTATCTCTACCTATCTCTATCTCTACCTATTTAAGTTATATTATCTACCTCGCAAAATTATTATTCTCGCTACCTAACGGCCTAGAAGCATTTATTTTCGTTTCTTTTCTTTTTCTCGTTCTTCTCACAGTAATGTTTACATCGCGACAGAGCCGGAGAATCGGGTGAGACAGTCGAGTAAGAAAGTTAGATTATTCGATGCGAGGGATGTCGCGGGTCGCGCGCGCTATAGTAACCGTTAGTTCAAGTGAACTCGCAAGGGAGTTTAAATTAATTGCAAGCGAATACCGAACGACAGGATTCGTGGTATAATGGATGCCGGGGTGAATGCGGTATAATGACCAATACACAGTGTCGCCGATTCACCCCCGACTTAGCAGCCTAAGAGCTGCACCATCCCCGCGAGAAGTTCGCGATTCATAGTCCGCGTTAAACGGCGTCTCGCTATAGGGGTTCGAGTGAGAAAAGATGCAACGGGGTGCAGCATATATTACCGAGTGGACCCACCGTGAGGAGGAGGGAAGCCTTGTCCTCACGAGGGAGGTCTCCCCCCGTTGCTATCGCCCACCGTCGGATCCTTCGAGAAGGAATCTCGAAAATTCTCGAATATTTCGTTGTGATTTGAGCCCTGACTGTACTTCGCGCAATCACGCGTTTGTCATTGTCGTTATCCCTCGCACCGTACTTCCCCTACGCGCTTCTATCCCCTACGCACCGTACTTCCCCTACGCGCTTCTATCCCCTACGCGCTTCTATCCCCTACATTTTCTTACGCGCGAACCATAACAACGGTCTCGCTATATTCGGCAAATCGTACGACATCGATGAATTCCCGGAATTCCTCTATGGCTCGGCTCGCTGAGGTATCGCGTGATAATTGGGGGAGGTAAACCGAGGGTCTTGCCGATCAGCCGAGAGGTGCGAATAATTAGTTCTGGACGTAC
Organism: Cryptus viduatorius; assembly: GCA_964006125.1. Classification (NCBI taxonomy): domain Eukaryota; kingdom Metazoa; phylum Arthropoda; class Insecta; order Hymenoptera; family Ichneumonidae; genus Cryptus; species Cryptus viduatorius. Next base: position 20,766,284 of record OZ023222.1, on the reverse strand, counting down.
CGGCGAATCGACAAGACGTGTCTTCTTCGCCCTCTCGGCTGTGTGAACATTAGGTGAGCTCGAGGCTTCCCGTATCTTTGTGCGAGTCGGTCGGGATTTCGCGTTTCTTTAACTTCTTTCATAGTAATTAACTCGGGTTAATTATTTTTGGCGAATCGGTTCGCGTTTTGTGAGTAACTTTAAGTGTTAGTTTTTTTGTGTGACGCGAATGACCGACCGACTCGGCTCTGGTCGACGATTTTTCGTGTGTTTTATCTGGTGATTATCTCGTGGTGGTTCGCACCCGTGGGAATAATCAAAGTATTACTGTGAGTACGTTCCGTATCGTTTTCTATAGCATATAACTCTGGCAGTCGCAACCATTCTTGCGTTTTAGGTTCTTCACTGCGAGGCTCTGCAAGAGCAATTTTACTAAACCTTTCGGACGAGGAACTCAAGGACTTTGGAAAAATAAAAGGGGAAGTCGAAATGAGATATGGGGAAAAACATTTCGCACAGATTAGCTACGCAGAATTTCACGATAGGAAGCAAGGTGAAAAAGAAGATTTAGTTAGTTTTGCGTTGGATCTCAAACGATTGGTACGTTTTGCGTATCCAGAGTGCAGCAAGGAAACAAAAGATCGGGTTGCTTATCAACAATTTGTATTGGGGATTTTCGATTTGGAGACGAGAGTAGCTCTCAGATTAGAACAGGCTTCATCTTTACGAGCAGCTCTGACTTGTGCGCAGGAAATTCAGGCGATTCTTTGTACAGAAAAGAAAGAAAAGGACAAGAAGAGTAAATCGAAAGAGGTCTGTAAAAAATCGAATAGTGAAGGGTTGAGGAATTTGACTTCGGATTTGGCGTGTGCAAAGGTGGCGATTTCGCCAAGAAACAGGAAGTGTTGGTTTTGTGGTGAAGGAGACCACTTTAAAAAGTTGTGTCCTCATCGTAGACACAGTGTATAGGTTTTTCCGGATTTCTTCAGTTTGACAATTAGGTGACAATTATTTGATTTGTTGATTATTAGGGTGTTCTCTGAGTATGATACGAGTATGAATTTAAGAGACGTCAATGTAGGAATGTATAGAGAATACTCGTGGGAAAACTTGACGGTTTTCAGAGAATCTATGGATTGATTTGAATGTCTGATTTGAGTTACTGTCTGGAGTCTTGGGTTTAACCCTGGAAGGATTTCCGAGTTTCTGGTTAAGACTGCCTGACTGTGGACCTTGAGCGTTGTAACATTATGTCGCTGGCCACGATATTTTGTTATGGGAAGCGCTCTGGAGGGTTCCCGAGGAGTTTTGGGTTGTTTTTAGATCGATGGTAACACTGTGAACAAAATTCGGGTGGACACGAAATTGTTCAGATAGACAGTGGTCGATAGAAAGTTGAAGTTGACTGGTTGACGGAACATTGACGTCTGATTCGAATTATATTGACAATGGATGGAAGATGTTAGGGTCATTTTATATTATACTCTAATTTCATAGATTTGAAATGATATCAGGAAGATCAATTAGAAATATTTTGTTGAGAGATTAGATTTGAGAAGTAGCATTGCTTGGTAAAGGGAGCGGATCTCTATTATTTTCAGTTTACTATGCTTTGTAATGTGTGTCACAGGTTTTCCTGTATTCCCGAGTTTTCTACATTCCTTTCTCCTGTCCTTGTACGTGAAGTTTGGAACGAGAATTTGGAGTTACCCGACCATCTGGAGAAAATCTCGACGAATATGAAAATAGACAGACACTTTGCAATTATGGATGAAGAGAAAATGAAGCATTTAAGAACAAAATGAAGTATTTAAGAGATGATTAGAAATGGACTTGACACGGACTGATAAAGGATAAAATGAATTATTTAGCTCGGATTTGACAGGAAAAGAGTATAGGACAAAATGAGATTATTTAGCTTTGTGAACACTGTTCTTCCCAAGGTTTTTCAGCCATGGTTTTCCTTGTGGACATGGACGAATGTCGGAACAGTGTAGGTTAACGAGCATTGGACAAATATTAGCATGATAGACCGTGGCACATCTTAGCCCGCGTAGAAAAAATTAGTATGGGATTGACTCTGGGAGGACGATGGGCGAGAGGCTGGGGTTTGTTTGGGATTGAATCTGGGAAGCACTATGGGCAATCATCTGGGTTTTGGGACCCGGCTGGATGGTTTCCCAGACCTTTTCCCATAGCTTCAGTGGACGGGGGGAATCCTCGTGCAATCAATCCCATACGCTTTTCCAGATTCTCTCCCAGCCGTCGCATACGAACGGGGATCCTCGTGCAATCAATCCCATATGCTTTTCCAGATTCTCTCCCAGCCGTCGCGTACGACCGGGGGAATCCTTGCGCGATCAATCCCATACATAGAATCCCATGTTATGTGTAAGTGAAAGAAGATGAAAAAATAGATTTTGTCAAATGGAAGAAAAAAATAAAAAACGAAAAAATATGCCTAAAACCAATTTTTTTCGACGGATATGAGTTCCCCGAGCAAAGTTAAATGCTGCTGTACGTAATCGGCGTTTGAAATTCGATGTAGGTCCCAAAAATATTGTAAAGTATTGGATGAGTTTAACATAGATCTTTTAATTTATCTATCCAAGCTTTTCCCAGTACATCACATTATTTTTGGGGCCTTAAATGAAATTTAACCGCCGATTATGTACTACAGCGCTTAACTTTGCACGGCGAAATCATATTCGTTGAAAAAAATTAGATTTGAGCATATTTCTTCGTTTTTCATTTTTTCCTTCCATTTGACAAAATCTATTTTTCCTTCTTCTTTCATTTACACATAATATGGGATTCTATGTATGGGATTGATCGCGCGAGGATCCCCCCGGTCGTACGGTACGGCCGGGAGAGAATCTGGAAATACGTATGGGATTGATTGCACGAGGACTCCCCCGTCCACTGAAGCGATGGGAAAAGGTCTGGGAAACCATCTAGCCGGGTCCCAAAACCCAGATAACTGCCCATAGTGCTTCCCAGATTCAATCCCAAATAAATCCCAGACTCTCGACCATCGTTCTCCCAGAGTCAATCCCATACTAATTTTTTCTACGCGGGAGGGTGGACTAGGAATTGCCGGGGCGGCAATTCAAAAGGAGGGGAGTAGTGTAACGAATATAGCTGACTTGCTAACGAATGTTAGCTGACTATTTATTAAGACACACGATATTAGTTACGTTGACAATAGACAAACGTACGAACGATCGATACGATATCGATCGTCACGACATAAGAGTCTGGACGGGACTTTAAAAGCGAGCGGACGTGTGACATTTCGAGATCGGGATAATTAACGTTTCTTATAATTAATAATATCCGCCCCAAAACCAAATTCGCGTGTTATTCATTCGCTCGATCGTTACAATATATATCCCGAGAACCAATTTTCAACAACTAATTTCTTGAGGAATGAAACATAAATGAAAAAAAAGGGGATAAGGAATATATAAGAATAACGAAAGAAATATACGCTAAATAATCCATAAACTAAGAACATATTATCTATAATCAACCAACCGTAGGTTATTAACTAACAATAAAATCGAAATTGGACAAATAATTAATACCAACAATTAAAATTTAACAACAGAAATCCGAAGACATGGCGAGATGCAAATGTGGACGCGAATTTACTACGATAATACAAACCAGATCTGATCAACATGCACCGCGGCCGGAAACGCTGAAAATCAGAATCAACGAGGTGGCACCCGCAAACCTGGTGCCAGGAACTGCTGTTATTTACCGTTACTGGAAACTCTCTTTATACTTAGATATCGTGGATAGACCTTTCTTCTTGTTCGTTCCACCTGAATGGCGACAGATCGAGAAGATTCGTTTGAACGAATGGATCGCTCAATTACGAGCTAATCCGCTCGAAGGCGTTACTCTAGGGCAAACGCAATATGAGTGGCGCAACGATATCCTCATGCCACAAAGACAACGATACACTACGATCCCCATACCTCGTACGAGAGGATGGCCAGAGATCAACGAACCGGTACCTGAGTGGCACGAGCCACTTAAACTACAAGGGTTGGGAAGACACCTGCCCATCGCCGTCAACCGACGATATACTATCCCTCGGCTGAGAATGGAAAAACTCATCTGTTATTGGCGAGTGCCACTGGACCCGCCTGGCTGTCAACATCGATCCATTTGGGTACCACCAGAATGGCGCAGCTTAAGCCAAAGAACACGCGACCGATGGTTAAGGCGAGCATCCGTCCGGCTCGACCAGGATATACATCTCGGAGGAACTACGTACGGATGGTACCTCGACACACTGACACCCCTCACACAGAAGCCGGAGCTCATCGAATACATAGGAAAAGGACAATACAGTCACATAACAGTCGCAGAAGGCAATAGTGAGGACGAGAGCAATAGCGACGAAGAAGCCGCCAACGATGCTCTCGATCTCTCCAGCAAAGCCACGTCTGAAGATATGGAAGTAGAACGCTACTCGCGGCAGGGACTATTGGAAGTTGACACCCGCGCAGTACCTTCGAATTTATCTCTTCGAAGTATTTCGGGACTCGAGGAGGATATAAGGAAATTAGAATACGCCAGAAGTCTAGCAGAGAGGGAGTTGGAGAATAAAGGGACACCGGATAATAAGTAAACGGTTATGTCGACGGTCAAGTGAGTCTACCCCTTTTAATAAACTCCCCTCCCTTCTAATCGAAATACCATAGTCTCCTGTACTAATAAAAAGATAATGATAATAATAATAATAATAATAATAATAACCTCTAACAATGAATAAGAACTTCATATACACCTAATTAATGTAATCATTGTTAAAATTCACAGATGGTCTAGTACGTCCTGTCGATCGCCATCAACCACCCAAAGAATAGAGAAGGAAGAATATATCTACAACAGCTTTATTGGCCCTTGAAACCCGGGTGTTACGTCCCACCGGAGTGGAAGGACATACCAAACGGCGTACTCGCGGAATGGACATGTAAATTACCACGCCAAGGCCGATCCGTCGTTTTGGGCGGAACAAAATACACAATGGTGGAGGACATTTTATTACCGCTGGGCCAGGATTTCAACACCGTAGTCACCACTAGCGATGTTTACGCTTTCGACGTCGAAGAATGGCTATAATAAACTGGAATACATTATCAAGAAGAAGACCTCACGTCGACAATCACAAGCAACAAGACAACCTCACGAAACTCGCGTATGTTAGCGACTAGTTATAAAAAATTTGGTGGGCTCCGCCCCCAAAGCCCCCGAAAAATGTCCCTTTGGGACATTTTTTAAGGCACTCACAGGAATACACGTCGCGCTACGCGCTCCGTATCGAGTATGATTACACTTTGCATTATGCGCTGCATATCGAATATGTTTTGCCACGCGAATTCCCCCGCACAAACCAATGCCCGCAAGACCGTACGACCTCTCTGGGCGCCAGTCTCGAGAGCTAAGCTCTCGATACAATTTTTTTTTTTATCGAGGAGTCGGGAACGAGGTATTCGCTCGGCTAGCAAGCAGCCATGGGGAAATGGTAGAGGGGGTGGTTCAGGTGTCAAATGCGAAGGAACCAACACTCTAAATTCGAGTAAACGAATTTAACAATTTTTATTGTTTAACACAACTTTCGGTAGCAAAAAAAAACAATACAATAATTATTCGACGTGTCAAACTTAAATCTTTGTTCTCGGTAGCGGTGGTCGGATTGCGACGCGCGATCGCGCGGCAAACAGATAGAGGTCGATTCGACCATTCAATACGCGGGCTCTCGAGAGCGAAAATATCGAAGTCCGTTAAAATCGATGGAAAAGACACGCGTCTCGTGGTCACCAAATAAAATTAAATAACGTCAACGGAGTACAATAAAGATAAGTCACTGAGTATAAACAATTATGAAAATGTCGGAAGTTAATAGAAAAGTAGCCCAAAGGAAATGATTAAAATAAGGAACCGCGTGTTGACTCGAGTATAAACAAAAACTGACGAACAAAATAGTAACGGCTCTCGAGAGCGATGGAAGTTGGCGGTCTTCCCGAAATTATTAAGTTAACTAAAACTACGGACTCTCGCGCGGTTTGTAATTTTATAAAAAAAAACAGAATAAACAACAGCTAATTGAATCCCTCTCGGCGATTCTTTTACTTTCCCAGCAATAGAATAAAATAAAATTACGATCGACACCGGCAATAGCTTTTCGATTCGCGGATTTTCTACAGGATATTGATTGCCATGCACGATAACGCACCGCCCGGCAATATCGCTCGGGATCTTTTTGGCCCAAAACTAAGATGTTACGGAACTTTAAAGAAAAGCCTGTCCGGAAACGAACGACGGCCTTACCGGTTAATTTATGCCATAAACGAAGCCCCTCGGGAAATTCCTCGGCGAGTCTTCGAGATCGCGGGTGGTAGGCGTCGGTTCTCGCTGGACAGCACGGTCGGCAACGGAAGCAACGTCCTGCTTCTTCGGCGGCTAACGCTTGAGTCCTCGAGACGATTCGCGATTTCGCGGAAACGGACTACGACCCCCACCCCTGCCTACTCTAACGCTTGGCCCCCTAGTCAAATTTTGAGACGCTCCGGTAACGCATCGCGCGCAAATTAAATATCGAGAGCGCGCGATATCGATAAATCTGCCGTAGTCGCTAGTTGACCACGAGAGCGATGCTGTTGCTGCTGGGGTCCAGCTGAGACCGGGAACAATTCTTTCTCCGGAGAACGAGGCTGAAAGATGCGATTCTTCTCCGGGAATGACGCTGTTGAAGTACAGCGAGGGGTGAGGCTTCGAGTCGATGCTCCGTCCGCTATCACGAGATCGATATTCAAGTCGACGATCATCCGAGTCGCTTTTGGAGCGCGCGGTAGCTCGGCGACGCGCTCTTCGTTTCTGCAGCGAGGCCGTAGCGCTGGTACGGCTCTCTACTCTCTCGCCGACGACCAATGCTGTCCGCGAGAGCGTAGCTGGCGTGGACTCGCCGTTGCCTTTGCCAATGTCGAAGCGGCGATGACGCTCCCTCGCGCGTCGGTAGCGAAGATTCCGGCGTTGTCGATGCTTTTGGTGAATACGCCGGGAGACCGTCGCTCGTTTGCCGAAAATAAAAATCGAAATAATCAAAATAAAATTCGAAAAGCTACCTAATGCCCTGTTGAATTGCCGAGAGGGACTCTACCGAGAGCCAGAACGTTGCCCGTTGTGCCGTACTGTCCCTTAAACCCGTATATTTCTCGGATTTTGTGACGGGAGCGAAAAAATCCACGTCACAGTTGATACGTCGCGCTGCGCGTTTCATCTCGGAAGAACGTATGGCGGAAAATCATTTATCGCTTATGTAAATTGATTCATAGTTTAACCTTCATCGAATATAAACATTTCGTTTCTATACGAATTGATTATTATTATTCACAACTGATATTTCCTTTCTGTTTTACGAACAATATAACGAATTGCATCACGTAGAATTTGATCAAATTAATGTAACGAATCAAATGATATCTAGTAAAGGTCGTTTTATTGGCTTAACACTTATGACCAGATTAAATGAGTATAAATCAACACAAAAAATATTTACCAACACGAACACCATTACCATTTACCAACAGGTCTAATGTCCGCTTTAAATGCATCTGTTTAAATGGTTTTTTCTTCCCTAAAATACATAAAATCACTTTATTATTGCCTCTGGACAGGACCCGAAGTATTAGAGCTGAATATTAAGAAAAATTGCTTTTTGATACGATTATCAATTAAATTTGCTTGATATTAATTGTTGTAGTCAAAAAATTATAACTCGAGAACAAACATAGATATTGTCTTGGTTCGTATATTGAAGAGGAAGTAGTACCCTGCTCAAAATAAAGTTGTAGTTTCTTGGATGCGTCCTCTATGAATTCGACGGCGAGGTCTCTTGGACTGTCGATCTATAAGAGACTTCGGTTATAACACTTTAAGCATTTTTCCTCTTCCCTATAATAGATGGAATCAATTCACTGTTTATTGTCACTGTCGGAGAGTAAAACATTGCAGACGAGAAATTCGAGTAATTTTATTTTTCTATCGTTTTATTTTGTTTTGAGATAAGTATATTGAAACAATTGAAATAAAAATAGAAGGGTGGTTGGAAACATACGAGGTAAAAATGGATTTTTTTTTGTTTCGAAAAATTTTTAGAGATTTAAAAAAAGTAAACTGCAGTTTCCCAATATTTAAAGTTATATACATTAAACAATGAGAAAACAATAAGATTTTTATTTTCGATTCAAATCATCCCGACACAGAATACCAACGTCACGGCGTATGCAAACTTTATCACGTCTGCTATCGAATTATCATCGGCTTCCAAGGTTTGACAGATAGAATGAACGGAAAAAAATAAATGGCCGCGATTGTTTTCAATTTTATTTGACAAATTGCAATAATTTTGGATATTCGATGATTCTTCTTTGTGGAATTATAACCAGGTTATCAGTGCACCCACGAAATTTTTTATTTTTATTATGAATGTGAATAACATATATAAAATATTGTGAATGATATTCGTTCAAAATATATTATTTTCGAAATAAAAAGGATTAATATTTGGCAATCAATGTGTGATATTTCGTATTTCATTTTTCGCAACCAAATTTTCGTTTGTGACATGATAAGAAATTGTTTTTTTAGAAAATTAAAATAATATAACCTTTTAAAATAATTCCTCACTAAAAATAATTGGAGAATAAAAATACTAAGAAATGTCAGAATGTCTTCAAATTTGCTGTGCGTAGTGCTTTTCATAAAATAAAATAATGCTGCGAAAAAGAAAAAATTAGGTTCGTAGACTTCATAATTGGAGCACCGTATGGACATTTAGCAGAACAAAATTTAAAACACCTCATTAAAGGCTTTGCAGTTGTTTCAAAATGATTGTGCACAATGGTGATGATATGATACATCACCTCTGCGAAGAAGAGAAAAATTGCTTAGCACAGTCCAAAGTTACAGCACCGTATGCACACTTGTCGAAGCAAAAATGGATTTTTTTTCTTAAGCATATATTCAAATGCTTCGCAGGGGCTTCAAAATGTATGTGCACAATGGTGATGATATGATACATCATCCGTGCGAAGAAGAGAAAAATTGCTTCGCACAATCCAAAGTTACACTGTGATACGGACGTCTAAGAAGATAATTTCAGTAATAAAGGTATTTTTATTCGACCGCAGGCGAAAAAAAATATTACCAGTCATTGGAATCACTTCAAATTAATAACACATGATGTTGGAGATACATCGAAGCAAATGGTGAAAAATAAAAATTTTTGGAGTATTCGCTGCGGAGTAACTCCACCGACAGACTCCGAAGAGCAACGGATGGTCATTTCAATAGGCACTCTTTGCCTATTGATATAATGAGTGCCTAAAAAGGGGCCCGGACAAGGAACGAGTTGTGTAAGCTAAGCTGCATAGCGTCAAGGTTAGTTCACGACGATAGGGGAAGGTCTAGCAGGTACATCGAAAGAGGGGAGTCATACAGCTCGCCCGGGCAATGGAACAGTAGTTCCGGAATGACCATATAAGGTAATAAGACGATCGTACGACGTTGTTACTGGGCACGCGCAATAGTTGCTGCACGCCTCTTAGGGGGGCAATGCCCAAAGATATCGGGCCGGTTATGCTACCGATACCTCGGAATATTAGGAAGATGCTGTTACTTTATAATAAAATAATTTGTACAAGAGCCGAGAAATATTTTACCCTTCAGGTATATAATAATTTGACACCCAACATCTAAACGATGATAATGCTACGAAATTATTAGTAATAAAATATACATAACTCTCGACTCTTACCACCGTTCTCTGAATACGAATACATACCGGAGAATTTTGCACACAGCAACTATCATTTGATTCTCTCTCTCTTCTACGTTAAACACATCAAATCTTAATTATTTTAAGTAATTTGTTTACGAATTATTAGTATTAAAATTTTGAATAACTCAGGCAAATAATTAGACATAAGAAAGGAAAGGGAATTCAATGGAAACGGGATAAATTTACAATTATCTCGCAATACGAATATTCCAGAAATCCTGGAATCTCGAACAAGCCGAGAGGAGAATAGCGAAGAGGCAACGTTACTCATCAGGGGAGCAGAATGCCCGGGATACATGAGGGAGGGTTCTTCCCCCTCTGATTACCATTTTTAGGCACTCACTATAACAATAGGCAAAGAGTGCCTATTAAAATGACCATCCGTTGCTCTTCGGAGGCTGTCGAAGGGGTTACTCCGCAGCGCATACTCCAAAAATTTTTATTTTTCACCATTTGCTTCGCTGTATCTCCAACATCATGCGTAGTTACTTTGAAGTGACTGCGATGAATAGAAATATTTTTTTTAGCCTGCGATGCAATGAAAACAACTTTTTGGCTGAATTTTTCTTCTCGGACGTCCGTATCACACTGTAACTTTAAATGCTGCGAACCAATTTTGTTCTCCTTCGCAGAGTTGTTTTATTACATTATTTCCAGTATGCACATTACTTTTAAAACCAATCTAAGACCTTTAAGTATTTTTTCTAAAAAATTATTGGCCACAATTTGCATTTGCCTTCGGTCAAATGTCCGTACGGTGCCATCATAATGAACTCTACGAACCAAATTTTTTCTCCTTCGCAGCATCATTTTGTTTTATCAAAAGCACTGCGCACAGCAAATTTAGAGACAATCCTACATCTCTAGCTATTTATTCATCACAATTTTCTATAAAAAAAAGATTTTCTCACATCTGATGTCCGTACGGTGCTCGAATTAAGAATCCTGGAAACCAATTCTTTTCTTTTTCGCAACAATATATCATTGCATCGAAAGCTCTATGCACAACCAATTTTGAGTCATTCTGACAAATATAATTTTAATTATAACATAATTCAAAGACAGTGGTTATAATAAGATTTGCTTTAAAGGTTATGTTATTTAGATTTGCCAAAAATCCATTTTTCCTCATGTTAAAAAAAAAACTTCGATTGTGAAAAATAAAACACGAAATATCATACACAGATTCACAAAAGTTTGCGTTTTTTATTTCGAAAATAATATATTATCACCGAAAATCATTCGCAATATTTTACCATATTTTATTCACATTCGTAATAAAAATGATACATTTCACGTATTCACTGCAAAAATTGGTAGTAAACTCACAAAAGAGATTCATCGAATATCCAAAATAATTAGAATTTCCCAAATAGAACTAAAAAATATCGCGAGAATATATTTTTTCGTTTTATTCTATCTGTCAAACTTTGGAAGCAGATGACAATTTCGTAGCAGACGATACACAGATGCTCATACGTCGCGGCGCGCGTACTCTGTGGCCGGATGATTTTCAAATAATAAACAAGCGCCTCAGCGCCCTGCGGGCGCAGACGCTCTTGTTGGTGGGCTCCGCCCCCCAAGCCCCCCGAAAAATGTCCCTTTGGGACAATTTTTAAGGCACTCACAGGAATACACGTCGCGCTACGCGCTCCGTATCGAGTATGATTACACTTTGCATTATGCGCTGCATATCGAATATGTTTATACGTCGCGCTGCGCGTCTCATCTCGGAAGAACGTATGGCGGAAAATCATTCATCGCGTATGTAAATTGATTCATAGTTTAACCTTCATCGAATATAAACATTTCGTTTCTATACGAATTGATTATTATTATTCACAACTGATATGTCCTTTCTGTTTTACGAACAATATAACGAATTGCATCACGTTGAACTTGATCAAATTAATGTAACGAATCAAATGATATCTAGTAAAGGTCGTTTTATTGGCTTAACCCTTATGACCAGATTGAATGAGTATAAATCAACACAAAAAATATTTACCAACACGAACACCATTACCATTTACGAACAGGTCTAATGTCCCCTTTAAATGCATCTGTTTAAATGTTTTTTTCTTCCCTAAAATACATAAAATCACTTTATTATTGCCTCTGGACAGGACCCGAAGTATTGGAGCTGAATATTAAGAAAAATTGCTTTTTGGTACGATTTTCAATTAAATTTGCTTGATATTAATTGTTGTAGTAAAAAAATTATAACTCGAGAACGAACATAGATATCGTCTTGGTTCGTGTATTGAAGAGGAAGTAGTACCCTGCTCAAAATAAAGTTGTAGTGTCTTGGATGCCTCCAAAATAAAAAAAAATTAATTTCTCGATGAATTCGACGGCGAGGACTCTTGGACTGTCGATCTATAAGAGAATTCGGTTATAACACTTTAAGCATCTTTTCTCTTCCCTATAATAGATGGAATCAATTCATTGGTTATTGTCACTGTCGGAGAGTAAAACATTGCAGACGAGAAATTCGAGAAATTTTATTTTTCTATCGATTTATTTTGTTTTGAGATAAGTATATTGAAACAATTGAAATAAAAATAGAAGGGTAGTTGGAAACATACGAGGTAAAAATTGATTTTTTTTTTTTTTCGAAAAATTGTTAGAAATTTGAAAAAAGTAAACTGCAGTAAAGTAACTGCAATAAGATTTTTATTTTCGATTCAAATCATCCCGACACAGAAACCAATGTCGCGGCGTACGCAAACTTTATCACGTCTGCTATTGAATTATCGTCGGCTTCCAAGGTTTGACAGATAGAATGAATGGAAAAAAATAAATGGCCGCGATTGTTTTCAATTTTCTTTGACAAATTGCAATAACTTTGGATATTCGATGATTCTTCTTTGTGGAATTATAACCAGGTTTTCAGTGCACCCACGAAATTTTTTATTTTTATTGTGAATGTGAATAACGTATATAAAATATTGAAAATGATATTCGTCCAAAATATATTATTCTCGAAATAAAAAGGATTAATATTTGGCAATCAATGTATGATATTTCGTATTTCATTTTTCGCAACCAAATTTCCGTTTGTGACATGATAAAAAATTGTTTTTTGGAAAATTAAAATAATATAACCTTTTAAAATAATTCCTCACTAAAAATAATTGGAGAATAAAAATACTAAGAAATGTCAGAATGTCTTCAAATTTGCTGTGCGTAGTGCTTTTCATAAAATAATATAATGCTGCGAAAAAGAAAAAATGAGGTTCGTAGACTTCATAATTGGAGCACCGTATGGACATTTAGCAGAACAAAATTTACAACACCTCATTAAAGGCTTCGCTGTTGTTTCAAAATGATTGTGCACAATGGTGATGATATGATACATCACCTCTGCGAAGAAGAGAAAAATTTCTTCGCACGGTCCAAAGTTACAGCACCGTACGGATACTGGTCGAAGCAACAATGGATTTTATTGTTAAGCAAAAGTTGAAATGCTGCGCAGGGTCTTCAAAATGTATGTGCACAATGGTGATGATATGATACATCATTCCTGCGAAAAAAAGAAAAATTGCTTCGCACAGTCCGAAGTTACAGCACCGTACGGACACTTGTCGAAGCAAAAATGGATTTTTTTTCTTAAGCATATATTCAAATATTACGCAGGGGCTTCAAAATGTATGTGCACAATGGTGATGATATGATACTTCATTCCTGCGAAAAAGAGAAAAATTGCTTCGCACAGTCCAAAGTTACACTTTGATACGGACGTCTAAGAAGATAATTTCAGTAATAAAGGTATTTTTACTCAACCGCAGGCGAAAAAAAATATTACCAGTCATTGGAATCACTTCAAATTAACAACACATGATGTTGGAGATACATCAAAGCAAATGGTGAAAAATAAAAATTTTTGGAGTATTCGCTGCAGAGTAACCCCACCAACAGTCTCCGAAGAGCAACGGATAGTCATTTCAATAGGCACTCTTTGCCTATTGTTATAGTGAGTGCCTAAAAATCGACATCTCGTTTCAATCTTTATTCCTATTTTACGTAAATATAAATGGATTCTACGCGGTATAGCGCAAATAAAAAGTGTGCAATCATAAAAAAAAAGAATTTTCTATCCTTCGACCGTCGAAGATCCATCGCAGCCGAAATCTTTGTCAATTATGTTCACCCGATTTATTCGTTTACAGTTAATAATAAAAACTGCAAATTCTTTTTCTGGCAACGTATTTTCTCAAAACAAGCCAAAATAAGAGTCGAAATCTTTTTTCGCTGCCGAGATATGATTTTTTTTAAGCAAAGACTAATTTTACGAATTTTCGTCAAAAAACGAATCGTTTTTTCATATTTCTCGAAATTGCCGTCTCTAATCCTTTCCTCTCAAAGAAATCGTATTTACAAACTGACTCTCCGCGTTATTGCGCAGATAAAAAGTGTGCTATGTTTAAAAATTTAATTTTTTACACTTCGACCATCGGAGATTCATCACATTCGAAATCTTTGTCAATTTTGTTCGCTGGATTTATTCGTTTACACTTGATAAGAAAACTCCTAATGATTATTCTATCGACGTATTTCCAACGTTTTTTTTTTTTCAAATATTTTCAAATTTTCGTCGAAATACCAATTTCTTTCATATGCTCACGTCTTGAAAAGTTTTTGTTTTGCAAAAAAAAAAAACAATTGTACTCTTAAAGAACAATTATAAACAATTATTTATCAAGAAAGTGAAAAACACTGAATTTGTCGATTTTACGAATTATTCCGTACCGAGAAACTTATCCTCGTTTGTGATTAAATAAAATTTAAAAAAATACGATATGATATGATGCTAAATTTGATATTTTTAAGCGACGATAAATATCAATAAAATTTCATTGAAAAACGAAAAAAATTATCGAATTTCTCAAACTTCTCGTCTCCAATACTTGCCTGTTCTACAGAGACAATAACGAGCTGATTCCATGTATTACGAAGAAGAAAAAATATATTTCTCAAATGGTAGAAATGAAATTTGTTATAAGAAGACTGTCAAAGAGCCTTCAAAGTCGAATTTTTCAAGAATTTCATCAATTTGTAAAAACATATTTTGGAGCTATCCAAGATGACAAATTTTTGATTCGAGTAACGTACTACTTCCTCTTCAATACAAAACAGGAACCAAAACGATATATTTTTTCGTTCTCGAGATAGCATTTTTTTGCGGCATCCATAAATATCGACAAAATTTCATTGAAAATCACAAAGAATAGCAAATTTCTTGAACTTGTCTTCTACAATGATTCGGTTTCCTACAGATAAAATAACGAACTGATTCCATCAATTATGGGGGAAAAAAAAACACTGAAGGGGAAGGATTTAAAGGGGATATTTGGCCTGAATGCTAAATGGTAATCGTATTGCTGTCGGTACATGTTTTGTGTGTTTGTTTTATATTCATTAAATCTGGTCATAAGTTTTAAGCCAATAAAACGACTTTACTAGACATGATTTGATTCGTTAAATTAATTTGATCAACTTCTACGTGGTGCAATTTGTTATATTAGTCTCGTGTCTCAATATTTGACAATTTATCGTCAAACAAAAAGGAAATATCCGTCGTGAATATTAATAATCAATTCGTACAAAAAACAAAAATTTTTATTTGACGAAGGTTAAACACTATGAATTAATTTACGTAACTGATAAATGTTTTTCCCTCATACGTACTTTCGAAAAGAAACGCAGAGCGCGACGTATGAACATACTTCATCCGTAGTGCATAGCGCGATGTGTAAATACACTCGATACGGAGCGCGTAGCGCGACGTGCACCCCCGTGAGTGCCTTAAAAAATGTCCCTCCGGGACATTTTTCGGGGGGTTTGGGGGGCGGAGCCCACCAACAAGAGCATCTACGCCCGCAGGGCGCTGAGACGCTTGTTCTAGTATATAAGAGCCCGCGAAAAGAGGGCAGGTGAGTACCAGGGCAGAGTAACTACGGTCAGGATTAGAGATCAGGAGTAGAGTTAGGAAGTCAACGGAAGCGCCGCAAACCGAGCGCGCAACCGGCGCATCCGATCGGTAGGCTGGTGCCCCGGCTGGGCGACGAGAGGGATAGAGTCAGAGACCGCGCACTCTGTTTACCACCATTAGAAAGAGAGATCACGGGTACTTTTCGGACAACGAATAGAATTCAACCACTCTCCTATTGGAGAAGCTTGTTTATAATATTTCCCATCTCCAAAAATTGTACTCATTTTCACTGTGACCAGAGTCTTCTTGGTCCAGTCCAGTTCATCAAATTGTCACTCTCAATTCATCCGTTGTAACGAAGTCAGCTTCGCTTCGCCGTCAAAAATCCTCTCTTACTTTATTGTTGAAAGCGATTTCTGTACGAATAGCGGTCTTGGAATCAATTGTACTTTCCAAAAAAAATCGAATTCTCTTGCATTCTTTGAATCTGCCTGAGATATTTCCTTTCAATAAAATCTAAATATTACGAGAATCCCGTGTACAAAGTTGTGTTCCACCGATTGCATCGCAACGATCAACACCTCAACGAACAACGTAAGTACAATTTAATTCAATTTCTTCGATAGTTCTTGTGACGTATTTTTCACCTAACGGAAACTCTAACTCAAACTCTATAAATAAAATAAAAGAAAAAACCAAAAATCGAAAAGCTCAAACCAAACGGAAGCAAAACGCGAACGAAACTTACGTCACCTTCGGCCGTCCACCCTCGCGGATGCATCGACGTCCCGGTGGGCGCTAGTTAATTTTGTTTCGCCGGTATTAACAACCGGTCTAAACTGGAGGCCGGTGGAACGACCTCCGCAGGGTAGATTTTTGTTTCGCCGGAATCACCAATCCGGACTAAACTGGAAGTCGGTGGAACTGCGACCTCCGCAACGACAAATCGAAACGAAACGAAAACGATACGAGAACTAATGCCGGCGCATTCGCGAAAGCAAACGGTTGCGGAAATGCACGGTTGCTCAGGATGCGGGTTGTGGTAGAAGGGTCGCGATCCGAGGTCAATAGAATAGCAACGAGAAACGGAGATCGAAATCTCAACGTTAATTTAAGCGGGACCGAAAAATAATAATTCGGCTAAGAAGCCACGGGATCACACGCAAGTGCATCGAAAACGCTCAGCTGATCGAACGATCGAAGCGAGCTAACGAGAACGTAACAAAAGCGGATCGATAAGCGATCGACACATTTTTATAATTCAAAAACTCACCGAAACTTCATATTAATCCTGTAATGAGCGAGAACCTGTATCTCACGATACATCGACAACGGAATCACTATCACCGCTGCACAAAGAGCATTATGTCTAATGCTTCACTCACGCACGGGACCGCGAAGAATTTATTACAAAATTCTTTCGCTACTCTCAACTCACGAAACTCGAGCGATAGCCGAACGCGAACGAGAAACTGACAGCTAGGTCACACTGTGTGCGCGAGAGAGATAGCCTCACTCGAGCGCGCGAACAATAGGCCGAACGTCAACAACACGGGAGCGCGAGAGAGACCCGAGTTACCTCTGGGGCAGCTCTCGGTAGACTGTCGATTTGCCTACGAAAATTCGTAACGAATTATGATAATTATTTTCGGGAGCTTGACCGATAACTACTGCCCTCTCAACCATCTCATGACTTTATCGAATCGAGAGCCGATACTATAAAGCGGTAACTTGAACGAATCGTCGCAATCGCTTCCCCCTAGTCAATGCGTGAGATACAAGGCTCTACTCAACTATAACGCAGCGCAAGGTGTTCCACCACTCTTGCCTGGACCAAACGATACCTCCGCCTGATCTCAACACATTGCACTATCTCTTGGGGTGCCGTGTTTGCACCGGACTTTGACGTATTCGCAAGACTCTTCGCCGAGTCCTTTCTCTATTTGGGCTTTTCATTATTACTTCTTACACCACCAAATAGAGTCGGAAACGTCGACTAAACTGAACTAAAATGAAATCTGCAATCGTGAACCAAACTAAGCAAACGGAATCTCAAAACTCGAACTGAACTAAAATAATATCGATAATGAAGTTAATTGGAAATAATTACAACAAAATGATACAAAATAAACTGCAAAAATCTCGATCGGTAACTCAACGAGAGCGTGACGGTATCTTAAGTCGCTGGGAGAGGCAGTAACGCGAAACTTCAGCACTAAAATCGTAATTTCCATGCGAGTAACGGTAGTTTTGGGTTTTTGTGACGTCGATTCCAAAAAATCACGTCACATTCTATAATTAAAAGTGTGTAAAATATCCTCTTTTTCTCGACCTCCCCGATAATTCGCCTAGCCATCGCCAGACATCGTCTACATTACACACAGAACATCATGCAGGTTACCAGATCGTTTCGCGTTGAAATAATTCGACATAATGAAAATCACCTATGATCTGCATTCTATTTACGCGACAGATAAGATATTTCGTAATACCTCTCAGACAAGTCAACGAATAGCATAATTGATGCCAGGAGTGGTAGAGGAGGGAGAGATCTCTCTTGTCCAGTGCGTATTCGATCGTACTCGACGCAACCACGCGTTAAAAATTAGGGTGAAAAGAGAAACATCCACATTTTTCACTTAACAGTTGCCAATCAGTGTTTACCTCATACAATAAGCAAACCAGCAGCTGAGATCCGGCAGCAGTTGACCAGCAGAACGGCTAGCTTTCACCAGTAATATTTCAAATTAAGAAAACGTCATATCTATAGTCGCGTCGCCACCAGAGTCACAACAGGGACCCGTGCGCTATTGCCGTTACGATCGACGGATACATCGCTCAGTATTGATATTACCGGTGTCCACGGCATATACTCGCGATACACAGTGCGATACAAATTCACAATGCCGCTACACTTTGTAACAAGCCAAAAAGGGAAACCGCAGTTGTTATATAAAGGATATCTTTTCCAAATGCATCGGGAATCAAAAGCAAGTGTAACATGGCGATGTACCGAATACGCAAAAACCTCGAGGTGTCGCGCGCTCGTGCACACGACGACAGTATCCAAACAAGGTAAGAGCTTATCTCAGCGGTCACGCATTAAGACCGCCAACAAACCGCGAAACGATTGAGTAACATTTTTTCCCGGTGTCAACATTTACAATAGGCGCCGTGCTGGACTCCGAAGACCCAATTCACACACACGCTGCCAATGTTTCCAAAACGAAAGCTCGCGTTCTCGCGGAAAAAATGAAAAAGCGCGCGAAGACAACGACAGAGCCCACCGGTTAAATAGTTAGAGCAGCTCTCGCTGATGCGTCGGCAAGCACATCAGCGCAACTTCCGACCATACAACAATTAACCCGGACAGTACAAAGGGCAAGAGTAACAGCCAAACCATAATTACCGACACCGGCAACTCGCGGAGAACTCGAAATTCTCGAGATATTTATGAAAATACATAACGGAGAACAGTTCCTTTTTGATGACGATGGTGGTGATAAAAAACGATTCCTGATTTTTGCGACGCAGGCAAACTTACAACGGCTCGAACGATGCAAAATATGGCTTTGTGACGGAACTTTTTAAACGGTGCCAAAGATATTCACACAACTGTACACGATACATGGCTAGTCGATGGAAAAGTTATTCCATTTATCTACATTCTAGCTCCAGGCAAAACGACACGCATGTACAAAAAAATCCTCCAGTGCATAAAAGAATCCGAAGAAGGCTTAAATCCCGCCACCGTAATAACAGACTTCGAACAAAGCTTCATTGCAGCGGTGCAAGAAATATTTCCGGAGACTGCAGTCCATGGGTGTCATTTTCATTTTGGCCAATGCATTTGGCGGCAGATACAGCAGCTCCGACTACAAGATCGATACTCACGAGAGGAAATGTTCGCGCAAAATATAAAAATGTTAATCGCATTAGCATTTGTGCCGTGCGAACAAGTGGCCAACGCGTTCAACAATCTCACTACATCCGAGTTTTTCCGCGAGAACGATGAAGATCTAAAAGATATTGTTAGCTACTTCAAAACAACATCGGTCGGAGATGAAAAAACTCAAAGAACACGTCAGCCATTATTCGCCAGAGACCTGTGGAATTGCTACGCGGCCGTAAAGAATAACGAGCCACGAACGAACAACGCTGTTGAAGGCTGGCACAATGGATTTAATATGCGCATTCAAACGAGCCACGCCGCAATTGGGAAATTTATAAATGCGCTACAGGACGAACAACAAATCGCAGAAACTCTTTGGGAACAACACATCGCCGGCCGGCCCAATGTCAACAAAAGACGAAAAGCTTATCGCGATCTTGACGAAAGAGTGAGTAATCTTGTCAACGGTTTCGAACGAAATGAAGACATTCGCGAATACTTACGCGGGATAGCATATAATATTCGCATTTAGATGGAACGAAACATCATTCTTAATTACCGCATTTCGATATGTGCCTCTTCTGTTTTTTGCTTCTGTTATTTTGCCGTATGCATCGCCAATTTTCACGGTTAAATAAATTTAAAAAAATCAATCGACTGTCATTTGTGTGCCAATGTGTTTGCCGTGTGTTCATTTTATGTGATGTCGTTTTCGTGTTGTGCTTATTTCATTTGTGTTGTGTGTTATGTTCAAACATAATAAATAGTATTAATTTTTTCAATCAGGGGGCTTCGCCCCTGGACCCCAGCAGGGGCTCTACGCCTCCACCCCGTACAACCCCCCGCCCCGACGGGCGACCGCATTTTGAGACGTGTTTCTTCTGTTTTTTAATTCTGTTATTGTACCGTATGCTTCAACAATTTTCGCGATTAAATAAATAAAAAAAAACAATCCACCATCATTTGTGTACCACTTTGCTTGCCGTGTGTTTATTTTATGTGATGTTGTTTTCGTGATGTGTTTATTTCATTTGTGTTGTTTTGCCGTGTGATTATTTTTTTGATGTTGTTTTCGTGATGTCTTTATTTCATTTGTGTTGTTTTGACGTGTGTTTTTTAGGATGTGTTATTTTTTTGTGTTATTTTTGCCAGTGATAACACAGATATATGTTATTTTGACGTGATACCTATTTATCGGGGCTGTGTCACCGATGAAAAAGGAAAATCGGCGGTTTTCTTTGCAAGCCAACGTATGTTGGATTTGATAAAGTTTGCAAAAGATCTTCACATAGACACAACTTTTAAAGTATGTGAAATATTCATTTTATATTTTCATGTGATTCAAAAATACGTGTGATTGCAAAAACTAATTACTGTGGTGATATAAAAAAATGAAACTTCTAGTTCAATCATTCGGAAAAAAGGAATTTTTTTTGGTTAAACCCTACGTGGCGCAATGATATATTTTATGTATGGGATTGTTTTACTTCCTCATACGCAGCTCTGTTTTCGGAAAAAAAAACGAGTTAAAAATATTGTAAAACATGCACAAATCATGGTGTCCAATATGTGGGCGCGCACGCGCTGTGCGTGCATGTGTGTCCGTATGCCCCAAAAACGGCGTTAACACGACAGCTGTCGTAAATTTTTAGCGATCGAGCTGTATTTTGGTTCGAATTTTATCATTTCATATCGTTATATTATAAATCCCGTAAAGGTTGTCCCGCGACGCCCAGGAGTAGCTCAATTGTGAATCGTCTTCCTGCGCATCAGGGATAAGGTATGTTTCGTCAGAGTTTATCAACGTTGCATAATACATATCCCAGTTCGTATAGGAAGCGTTAAGTCCCTTTATTGCCTCCCTTCCTTCCTTCGTCATGTAGGGTTCTCGCGATATATGTTGTGTCCGAGAATCGTACGACGTCCTTGTATATTAAAGTGTGGGAGCGCATCTTGGAACTTGCTCCAGAATTGAAAGACAATTTACGAGCAGTTGTAAGCAATTTTGAAAGAGCTGCGGTATCCAGTGTAAAAGCTACATTCCCTCAAGTGAAGATTCGCGGATGTTGGTTTCACTTCTGCCGACTACGATAAAGAATATGCCCTTTAGTTTGTTTTAAACCTTGTGAAATACCCGAGGTACCCTGGCGAAAATATTTCACTGAAAATTTGTCTCGAAAACGTTCTCATAGTTTTTCTGCTATTTTGTAAATATCTCTACAATTTTCTCCGCAAAATGTCCAGCACGCGATTTATCAGTTTGTTAGAGAGATTCAAAAGATTTTTCGAAAAATTCTGGGAAACTGATTTTTTTTATAAAGTACGTTAAGAGAAAATAGGAGTTGTCTGAAAAACCGATTAATTCTGTTACTCGTTCCGACAGTAGATTTAAAAAAACGTACGATTTTATTTTAATTCCGATTTTTCGGCATAAATAATATTCGGAGAAATATTTTTTTGCAGGGCAATTACACAGAAAATGCACAGAAAATATTAGTATTAGTACTTTCTTTTATGTAGGCCTCTTTCCGTAAGTGGACCAACTGGGTTTAAAGAAAGCACCGAGAGAGATGCTCCATTTAACGTGGGCGATGCCGATGCTTCCTCCGGCTCGAATGGCCGAAGCGATTCACGTTATTACGAATGTCGGAGATGAGGCGTCGTATTCAGCGTTCCCTAAAATAACCGATTTTGTCACATACCTTCGTCGACAATGGTTACCACTGGCAAACATCGTGAGCGTCGAGGGATCGCCAATTCGTACAAATAACATTGCGGAAGCATTCAATCGCCGTTCAACGGTTAAATTGGGAGGCGTCCATCCAACCCTTTATCCGTTTTTACGTACGTTTAATTCCCGTGATGCCAATAGAACCGTGTCAATAATTATTTGGTCAATTATTAGCAAGCCTACTGCACATTTGCTTCTTATTGCTTCTTACAGATAAACTACAAAAAGAAATACACAGTCTAAATACGAAAGTCGACCGGCTGTTGGGTAGAAGAGGTAATGGTCTCTCAAAAAAAATCCCCAAAATGTGGCTTCAATTTGAAAAAAATTTGAAAAATGCCGAATCGATGCTGCAATACGGAAGGTAAGCTTGCTCTCAGAGAGTCTGCAATATCTATTAAGTCTATTGAATTCAATATTATTTTTCTTTGTTCATATCGTTTGTTACACTTTCGTTCACGGGAATTGTTGTTATTCGCAGGTACGACATGAAGGATTTTTTAAGCGAGGTATTGAGTCACAACCAGTGCAAACACATTGAAAATCGAGCTCATATACTACGACCGGGAAAATATTATATTCTTTTTCTACATTACTTTTTAACAGATGAGCATTTCAGCATTTCGTCATTGGTTAATGCTTCGGCAACGTATACACGAGAGACGAGCAACGTGACTTACAAGCGAAATCTATCTACGTCCCCTCACTGATGCGATTAATTTTCATCGCATGTGTAGGCCATAACTAGGACTCGAACAGGTATAAGTTATTAGGCGCGCTTTGTCTATGATGTCGAGAAAGTAGTTTGAAAAATTCAGGTCTGTTTATATCTTCTGTTTGTTTCGAAATTACAAAGTGTCTTGGTTCGGCCGGTAAGGGCTCCGATGGAGTCTCGCTGAGGCAGCGGTAGAGTACGCATCGCGCTCCGCGTTTTATTCCAATTTATTTTTATTATGGACGTCAAATCATATTGACGTGTGGTTATTTCCTCTCGCATAACGGCAGGCTCGCATGCTGCATATTATCAAGAAATATTATCAAGAAAAAAATATTGTAGAAGAAAATATAAGAAAAAATATCTCGATATCCGGGGGGACGCTGCGCGTGCCTCCGTTGGCAATGGTCGCCTCGGTCGACAAAGGGAAAACCCAAACTCCCTCTTCTTCTATACTTCCAAGGAAAAAATCAGTGCAGATACTTAATTCCGTTCAATTAGATCGGCTATATAAAAAAACATTAAAAGAGGCGAACATGAAGCCCACGGCAGTAAGTGAAGTTACGCCTAACCTAGCGGCGGCGCGGGAACGGAAAAGTGTGGCGACGCCACTGCAAGAAGAAGGACAACCCAGCTCCAGCGCCAACGAAGACAATAACCTGACGGATGGATTCCAGCTCCTCAAGAAACCATCAAAATAACGTCAACGTCAGCAAGCGCAGCACATCTCGGTGGATGACAATAAGTATAATTCACTTACAGACGAATCGGACATGGATCTCGAAAATGAAGTACCGATCGTCGAACCGTCGCAGCCGAACAACCGCGAAAGGCCGTCCCCGCTCTACGTTGCTAACAATTCCTTGGCGAATATCATCGCAATGATCAACGAGCTCAAGATTGCGAAATCGAATTTCACGCTTCGCGAAATCGATAGTGAAAATTTAACAATCTATACGCACCAATCACTGGTCTTCGATAAAATAAAAGCTGCGCTGTCAACGAAAGGTGTGAAATTTTACAATTATACACCCAAAAATCAAAAGCCGAAATCTTTTGTGATTAAAGGCATCAGACGTAGCTTCACTGCCGACGAGATTAAAAAAGAAATTGTAGATTACAATCTCCCGAACGTAGAGGTAATCAGCGTAGTGGAAATCCACTTTGACAAATGTCACCCAGAACGCAGACATCACTTGATTCAAGTATCTAGCAAGAGCATTACAGCAGAACTCTTGAAAATTCGCAATCTCGCATATCAGCGAGTAAGATGGGAAAAATTTAAAAAACCAGCGCTATACCAATGCAGCAAATGTCAACGTATCGGTCATGCTAGCATAAACTGTAATCTCGATTTTCGTTGCGTGAAGTGCGCACAACCGCATGGCCCGGGCAAATGCCCTATTATCACCTCAGCAGGAAAAGAGGCGCTTAAGTGTGCAAATTGTGGACAAGAAGGGCACCCCGTGTCCTATCGTGGATGTCCTTACATTAAGCTCGCCATCGCTACGAATAAAGATCAGGCTCGCCGCCGACAATCCACAATACAAAGGAAATTTGCGGACAACCTAAGATTTGTGAACGAAGGGATTTCCTTCGCCAAAGCAACGAGAAAGGAGACTGCTTCATCGGCACCTCGAAGACCTCCGTTCCAGGCGGCGCCGAGCAACACGCAGTCTTCGTTCCATACGAGACCGTCATCCCACTCCCAAGAGGACCCCCCACCCCTATCGCATCAACCGGAGTGGGTTGCAGACCTGAAAAAAGATTTCGAACGAATAGTTGCGGAACAAATAAGATCGGTATCGGCACAAGTTGCAACAAACACACAGAAGATAGAATTCATATTCAACTCTCTATACCACGGTAATGGCCGTAGCCCCAGTCACTATCGCGAATAATACAAAAATTGCTGCCATCAATGTCAATTCCATAATAAATAATTACAGACGACTAGAGCTTACAGAATTCATAAAAAGAAATAATTTAGATATCGCATTAGTATCCGAAACTAAACTTAACTTAAACTCAGTTTCACAATGCGCGATTGTAATATTATTCGAACAGATCGACCCAATGCTGACCGTGGTGGTGGCACGGCCATTATTATAAAAAAGAATATTAACCATGAAATTATTTACTATCCGTCATCGTTGAATAATAAGTCGCTAGAATATACTATAGTTAAGATTAAGACAACCGAAGCCAAAGAATTATTTATTATTAGTGCATACGCAGCCGGGAACTGTAGACGTTTATTTATTAATGAGCTGGAATCTTTATTCTACAAACTTAACCTACACCGTCGAAATATATATTACGCTCTAGCAGGGGACCTCAACTCCCGACGCACTGATTGGGGTGACCGTACCAATAATATGCGCGGTAGGTATATGACCCAATGGGAAACGGCACGGAGTATCAAATACAAACTAAATATTGTCACGCCAGTTCAAGCTACATTTGAATCAGCTCAATCTTTCCTAGACATTGCCCTCATAGATACGAGACTCAACATAAGTAATTTAATTAATGGTAAAGTAAAAGAACTCCCATATGATAGCGACCATTCTGCTATCACGTTTATCATTGAGCTCGAGAACGAATCGTTACTATTAACGGACCCAGCCTCGCAAGAGCCTAGACGCAATTTTAAAGCAACCAATTGGGCTAAATTCATGAGGAAATTAGACAACTCGTTCGACACGGCAATTCCGGCAGATCGCAAACTCTCGTTTAATGAAATAAATCAGAATTTATCTATATTATCAGATACAATCACCGATGCAATTAAAAATACAGTACCAACCATCAAATCCGTTGACTCCATCTCCAGATACATAAATAGTAAGATTACCAAATTGCAAAAAAAGAAAGCTCAGATAGTATCATTGCTCCACACGCTCTGTAGAGTTGATCCGAGATCCCGACGCCGGAATTCCCGAATTGCAAAAACTGCATTAAAAAAAATTAATATTCTGTTACACAATGAATTCCGTAAGGTCGGTGAAAAACACTGGGAAAAAGAGCTTAAAAAAGTTTATCACCGCGTAGCTGATTCCTTTTTTCCGAGAATCAATAGAATGCTGAGACAAAGGCGTCCATTAGTAATCGGGAACATACACGTTGATCCCAACAACGTAACCCTACTAAATCGAAGCGGTTGCGACATAAACAATGCACAGCGTGAAAATAACAACTTAATCTTTTCGGCTCCGGTAGCAAAAATGAATATCATTGGCGCGTTCTACGAATCGATAAATTCACCTCGATACTTAAACAACGGTACACGTTTCAAAACTCGAGGTTGACATAGTAGCCGAGCAGATAAAACTCGAGTTTAACACTTCGAGGCAGAGTAACAAGACGCTCACAACGTTCATTAACTCTCATTAACCCTCGAAGGGATAGTGAAATATGAGTCTCTCCTCTCACCCGTACATATTGTAAATAATCACTTTAGCCGTAAGCTAGGTTAATTAATTTTAAGCGTTATAAAACAAAGATTTGTAAGAAGGTTTTTTCTACGATACCATTTTTCCTTCTTTTATAAAACAAGCGCCTTAAAACGCCGGTGACTGATTATTAATAATTCTGATAACCTGATCGTTGTTGTTGTTGTGCACTTCGTTTTGTTCTCTGGTACTAACGCTGATTTTTTGTTCATGAGCCCTCTAAACCGGCAGGCACCTGAGCAACAATATGTTTTTTTTTTTTTTCAACCTAATTTATTTTTTGGTTTCTTTTTTTAGTTTTTTATAACCTCCGAACCACATGATATATGAAAATTGACAATAAATACTATTTAAAAAAAAAAGTAAGTGCTCCGATTCGTAACTGCGAGGTCTCTGGATCGAGTCATGCCGCTAAAAATTTTTTTTTTACTTCTTCATTATGTCCGTAATTATGAAAATACCAAGAGGCTTTTTCTCGATCAAAATGGATTATTAAATACAAACAATTCGCACAATCATGCGATTTATCTGTTGTTAGAACTACGTACATACTGAAGAAGTAAAAAAAAAACTTCCAGCGGTGAGGCTCGGCGCAGAGACCTCGCGCTTATAAATCGGACCACTTTGTTATTATGAAAGAAACAGAATTTATAAACAATGGCTAAATTTTATAAACTCTATTTTCTCAACATCATCTATAAAGCGCGCCTAACAAATTATACCTGTTCGAGTCCTACTTATGGCCTACACATGCGATGAAAATGCATCGAGTCGGTGAGAAGAAGGAGATAGGTTCCCCCTGACAGTACGGTCCGATCATTCATAAAGAAATTTTGACCTTGTCTATTTTTCAGACGGTGAACGGGGGCACGAACTGCCGACAGCAGCGGAGATGATCGATCCGCCAAACGTGTACTCGCCAGGTAATACGAAAAAAATCATTTATTTATCGTAGTTCGACAAAGTGCACTATTTTTTCGAAAATTCAAACAATTCACTTTATTATTGTTTGTTTTTATATCCTGTAAATAGTACCGCCGGATCCAGTGGAAATTCGTGGTCCGTATCGAGGACCGCAGTGCTTGCGCGAAAACGTCGCGATGGCAAAGAACCGTGATGGTAATTCTATACATTACAATTATCACATGCAAAAACAAAAGGCATATACTCTATTATGTATGGGTTTTTCTAGGAAAAGGTACCGATATTAACGCCGGAATTTTTTATTCTGATGGTACATTAATACGATTCGTATACATACCAATCTATAAGTGTATTAACGTAAGCTGTTGACAAAAAAATATTTGGTTGTACTGATTTTTTTTTAGACGCGGAGTATTTTCTCGAACGGCAATTCGAAGGGACGATAAAATCTCGAATCGACGTGTCCACAACCGAAGGAATCAACGACGACGACGAGAAATCAAGATCTGAGCGAAAAGGGACCAAGAAAATCGCTTCGCAATCTGACGGTAAGTTAATGCCACTCCAATCATTACATATTCAAATGTTTAAAGTGGAATTTCATTTTTTTTTAATTAAAATGCACAGTTTTGAGAACTATTAAAGAACGAGTTCATGCGTTGAATTCCTTCAAACATGTTTCTATAAATCGATTCGAAATTCGACGTACATATCCTTCGACATCGAAGAATAAAACAAAATAAAAAAAAATTGAAACGAAAAAACGAAATGCCGCGTTAACCGGTATTTACGAATTTTGTCAATCAAATACTCGGCAACTTCTTCAGAGCGTAGTCTTTTTTGCGATAACTTATCCGAAATCCGTTATTGTTCATTCTCGTTTTTCAAAAAATTCGAAAAAATTGTATGTATTAAAAAAATTAACGAATTCGCGATTGATCTGCTTAAAAAAGTTGCCGCAAGATTCGTAGAAATGGTTTCAGTATTTTGTTAATAACTTTTTCGCATTATTGATGTGCAAAATTAATGTTCTTACCCATTCTACACATAATTTATCCATCTATAATTGTGCCTTGTGTTTAAGATGATGACGACCTCCTCGAGATGCAATATGACGAAAGCCTCGAACCTAGAGACGATGTGCACGAGTCGCAAGTGACGGAAGGAGATCATCCGACACCATCCGTTCGGCAAAGCCCATCCAACCGAATCCAATCGAAAATTATTATTCCCGCCGAAATTAACGGTAACTTAAACTACTTTTATTTCTAAAGTAAATTACATTCCGAATTAATTCAATTAAATTTCTTATTGAATATTCACTTACATATGGAGTTTCGATTTCAGAAAAGTTATATTACGCTGCAATGCTAAAAAAATTCCGCATCGAGCCGGAATCTATAGATGACGTAATCGAGGACAATCAATCGGAGTTAGACGATGAAATTTGTGTTCTTTTTCTATCCAATTTTATACGATTCTATGCATATGTATCCTAACGCCCAGTATCGATTATCACCTTTTCATTTTTTCAGAATCAGAATCCGACGCACAGATTCGTTGTTGGCTAAGCAATCCAATTATAATACCGACTCTTGATAGCCCGCCACCGTCGAAATTACCCCTCCCGGAAGCTCGCGACAACATCCCGCCCGCCAACTCCGGCGACAAACCCTCTCGTAACCCTCGCGACAATTTCCCCCGCAACCCCCGCGGCAACTCTCCCTGCAACTCTCACGACGATCCCGCTCACGAAGCCCCCACGACACCCTCCCCCGTGACAACTCACCTGTAGCATCGATGACTAATTCGGGTAAGTTGATTGATTTTTATTCGATAAAAAAATGGTGCTCTCTTGAAAGAAAACATACTGTTACGTCCAGCGTAAGGCATAGTTTATTTCCTGTTTTACCTTCAATAGTAGTTGAGCCTAAACTTTCTTTGTGAAAGTAAAAAGGGGAATCTGATCTAAAAATTCTTCATTAACAATATCTATTTTACCTACTGCTTAATCAGTGTCAAGGTAGCCTAGAGTCTTTCCAAAATCGGTGTCCTACCTTAGCGAGTCGATACCGATGAAACAGGGTAAAACAGATCCGGGCCTCACAGGCGGAGGTCGAGAAAGGCGGTCTCTGACCCCTCTCCTGAGCGCTCCCCTGGAGAGCCAAAAAGGAATTAAAAGAAACGCGGCCCGCTGACAGTTACCATTGGGACCTACTAGTATCGATATCGACTACCTCCCCGTAGATCAGTAAATCTATTTTACCATGGCTCGAAACCATTCAGGGAGGAATTTACAGACAGTCGATTAAACCCGTCGGGTTTTAGATACATACAATCGGGTCGACAAGTTATCCTCGTTAAGGGAAACGCTTTAAACAGTGTTTTAAGTTGAACCGAACTCCACAAGCTAAAACAAAGGAGACGGGGCTCATGACCTTGATATTTGCAGGAGGAAGGAAATTTCTTCTATTAAATCTTAATTAATTAATCCTTAAATAATTAGTAAACCACGGATTCCTCTCATTATAACACATCGGAAAGCAATAGAGGTCAGACTTCTGAAGAAAATAATAAAGTAATGATCAATAGAAAAACGAAACTGAGAATATAGTCAATCTAAAAAGAAATAATAATAGACAATTCACCCCCAGGAATTGCTCTCTTGAACGCCTGTGTTTATCCTTATGATATTAATTAAGTACGTAGTAGTAATTACACGGAGAATGATACCATTATAAAAACGAAAAGGGATTTTCACCTTCTGAAAATTATACAACGTTGGCATTCGACAGTTCAGGTACAAAACTGCCGAGTAACGAAAAAGAGTTCTCTCGCAACAGGCAGAAAACTTGTCCATAAACTCTCCGACTGTAAAGAAATTACTACACGTACAATATTAATTTAGTTCGTCCTTCGAGAAATTCTTAACCATGGACAACTTGTACGCCATTTGTTTAAACAAATGACTGAAGGAGTTAACGGTTAAAGCATTTGCCGAGGAAAGTCTTTTCCATGGCACGCCCCTGGACGAAATAACATGGAAAAGATTTATTGCTTTATTAGTAATATAGAATTATACTTTTGCATTATTATCCAGACAGACGAGTACAAACTAATCAAGTACTAAATAATTAGTTCACGATAATAGGTTATGGTTTATATCAATGATATTCATTATTATATTTCATTATTATATTCATTTCTGTTAGGAATAAGCGAGTCCTGGTTATAAGAGTCTTACGAGAAACTACGAATTTTATAATTCACGCAATACGTATAAAATTCCGAAGACATAGGAGAGCGTATTTTCACTGCTCAATACCGGTTTTTATTTGTCTAGACAGTTGACGAAATTCTATAGTCCGATTGGAACTCGTGCGACCTTTTTAGGCACTCACTATAATAATAGGCAAAGAGTGCCTATTAAAATGACCATCCGTTGCTCTTCGGAGTCTGTCGAAGGGGTTACTCCGCAGCGCATACTCCAAAATTTTTTATTTTTCACCATTTGCTTCGGTGTATCTCCAACATCATGCGTAGTTACTTTGAAGTGACTGCGATGAATAGAAATATTTTTTTTAGCCTGCGGTGCAATGAAAACAACTTTTTGGCTGAATTTTTCTTCTCGGACGTCCGTATCACACTGTAACTTTAGATGGTGCGAACCAATTTTGTTCTCCTTCGCAGGGTTTTTTTAGTACAGTATTTCCAGTATGCACATTACTTTTAAAACCAATCTAAGACCTTTAAGTATTTTTTCTAAAAAATTATTGGCCACAATTTGCATTTGCCTTCGGTCAAGTGTCCGTACGGTGCCATCATAATGAACTCTACGAACCAATTTTTTTCTTCTTCGCAGCATCATTTTGTTTTATCAAAAGCACTGCGCACAGCAAATTTAGAGACAATCCTACATCTCTAACTATTTATTCATCACAATTTTCCATAAAAAACTTATTTTCTCACATCTGATGTCCGTACGGTGCCCCAATTAAGAATCCTGGAAACCAATTCTGTTCTCTTTCGCAACAATATTTCATTGTATCGAAAGCACTATGCACAACAAATTTTGAGTCATTCTGACAAATATAATTTTAATTATAAAATAATTCAAAAACAGTGGTTATAACAAGATTTGCTTTAAAGGTTATGTTATTTAGATTTGCCAAAAATCCATTTTTCATCAGGTTAAAAAAAAAACTTCGGTTGTGAAAAATAAAACACGAAATATCATACACAGATTCACAAATTTTTGCAATTTTATTTCGAAAATAATATATTATCACCGAAAATCATTCGCAATATTTTACCATATCTTATTCACATTCGTAATAAAAATGATAAATTTCACGTATTCACTGAAAAAATTGGTAGTAAACTCACAAAAAAGATTCATCGAATATCCAAAATAATTACAATTTCCCAAATAGAACTAAAAAAATTGCGAGTATATATTTTTTCGTTTTATTCTATCTGTCAAACTTTGGAAGCAGATGACAATTTCGTAGCAGACGATACACAGATGCGCATACGTCGCGGCGCGCGTACTCTGTGGCCGGATGATTTTCAAATAAAAAAAAAAACGACATCTCGTTTCAATCTTTGTTCCTATTTTACGTAAATATAAATGGATTCTACGCGGTATAGCACAAATAAAAAGTGTGCAATCATAAAAAAAAGAATTTTCTATCCTTCGACCGTCGAAGATTCATCGCAGCTGAAATCTTTGTCAATTATGTTCACCCGATTTATTCGTTTACAGTTAATAATAAAAACTGCAAATTCTTTTTCTGGCAACATATTTTCTCCTCTTCAAAACAAGCCAAAATAAGAGTCGAAATCTTTTTTCGCTGCCGAGATACGATTTTTTTAAAGCAAAGACTAATTTTACGAATTTTCGTCAAAAAACGAATCGTTTTTTCAAATTTCTCGAAATTGCCGTCTCTAATCATTTCCTCTCAAAGAAATCGTATTTACAAACTGACTCTCCGCGTTATTGCGCAGATAAAAAGTGTGCTATGTTTAAAAATTTTATTTTTTACACTTCGACCGTCGGAGATTCATGACATTCGAAATCTTTGTCAATTTTGTTCGCTGGATTTATTCGTTTACACTTGATAAGAAAACTGCTAATGATTATTCTATCGACGTATTTCCAACGTTTTTTTTTTTATTTTTTCAAATTTTCGTCGAAATACGAATTTCTTTCATATGCTCACGTCTTGAAAAGTTTTTTTTCGCAAAAAAAAAAAAACAATTGTACTCTTAAAGAACAATTATAAACAATTATTTATCAAGAAAGTGAAAAACACTGAATTTGTCGATTTTACGAGTTATTCCGTACCGAAAAACTTATCCTCGTTTGTGATTAAATAAAATTTTTTAAAATACGATATGATATGATGCTAAATTTGATATTTTTAAGCGACGATAAATATCAATAAAATTTCATTGAAAAACGAAAAAAAATATCGAATTTCTCAAACTTCTCGTCTCCAATACTTGTCTGTTCTACAGAGACAATAACGAGCTGATTCCATGTATTACGAAGAAGAAAAAAAATATATCTCAAATGGTAGAAATGAAATTTGTTATAAGAGGACTGTCAAAGAGCCTTCAAAGTCGAATTTTTCAAGAATTTCATCAATTTGTAAAAAAATATTTCGGAGCTATCCAAGATGACAAATTTTTGAGTCGAGTAACGTACTACTTCCTCTTCAATACAAGACAGGAACCAAAAAGATATATTTTTTCGTTCTCGAGATTGCATTTTTTTGCAGCATCCATAAATATCGATAAAATTTCATTGAAAATCACAAAGAATAGCAAATTTCTTGAACTTTTCTTCTACAATGGTTTGGTTTCCTACAGATAAAATAACGAACTGATTCCATCAATTATGGGGAAGAAAAAAAACACTGAAGGGGAAGGATTTAAAGGGGATATTTGGCCTGAATGCTAAATGGTAATCGTATTGGTGTCGGTACATGTTTTGTGTGTTTGTTTTATATTCATTAAATCTGGTCATAAGTTTTAAGCCAATAAAACGACTTTACTAGACATGATTTGATTCGTTAAATTAATTTGATCAACTTCTACGTGGTGCAATTCGTTATATTTGTCTCGTGTCTCAATATTTGACAATTTATCGTCAAACAAAAAGGAAATATCCGTCGTGAATATTAATAATCAATTGGTACAAAAAAGAAATATTTTTATTCGACGAAGATTAAACACTATGAATTAATTTACGTAACTGATAAATGTTTTTCCCTCATACGTACTGTCGAAAAGAAACGCAGAGCGCGACGAATAAACATACTTCATTCGTAGCGCATAGCGCGATGTGTAAATACACTCGATACGGAGCGCGTAGCGCGACGTGCACCCCCGTGAGTGCCTTAAAAAATGTCCCGAAGGGACATTTTTCGGGGGGTTTGGGGGGCGGAGCCCACCAACAAGAGCATCTGCGCCCGCAGGGCGCTGAGACGCTTGTTACATATAAAGTATTTAGCCATAAAAGGCTGCATACCAACAAAAATCTTTCTGGTAATGACTTCCCGGAAAACGGAAACGAGAAAAGGAGGGGATTGATGCCTACGTGATCTCGTCTGCGCCCTTTTACTTTTCGATACCCCACCCCGTCATCCACGGCGCGGGGCCCGATAAACGCATTGCGCCTAAAAGAAGGACTTAAGATCATGGACCAATCAGGGATGAGATCGGTAGCATCACCTCATCTTCTCGTTACTGTACCAGAATTTTATACCGAATAGACATACAAAAAGACACTCGCATAGCAACATCCCCTCTACTTGTCACCAAGAAAAATGGTATAAAAACCCCCGAAATTGTACGCTCAGGAGCACAGTTTCTTCAGTTTTTTTTTGAGCACACCTCTTTCAGTTTCATAAGCATACCGTTTTAGTTATTATCGGGGGATATTCCTTCAGTTTTGTTGAGCACACTTTACCCAGTTATTAGAGGAAGTTATTCTTTCAGTTTTGTTCAAGCATATTCCTTCAGTTTTGTTCAGCATATTCTTTCATTTATTTGTTCAAGATACCACAGTAGTACCGCTCAAATCAGTTATCCATTGTTTCGAAATTCAGTTTTAACCCGATTGTCTTTCAGACTTTCGAGTTGTCAGTATTAAATCCAGGACTCAGAGAAACGGAATTAATTCTTCAGTCTATAATTTGACATTGTATTTCGCGAGTTTTAGGAATTCCAACCATATAGACATTTGGTCTCCATTGTTTTTTTTTGTTCAATATTATCACCTGTATTACTCATATTTTTTTTTTTTGTGACATTAAAAAGTATTAACTCTACCTGCATTTCCGTGAAACACATCATTTTTTTCTTTAAATTCATTTTTGAATTAAACCAACGTGAAGAAAGTTCTATATCCACGAACACCAGGAAAGCACCGTTTATTACCGTAAGTACCTGTTTATTTATTTATCAACAGTGCATTATTTTATTTTGTTCTTGCAACCCAGTGATTTGAAGTGACCACCAAAATCTCGTTTAACCGTGTCGCGTGCTCCGACACCTGGTCAGAAAACGGCAGGTAGCTGCCGTCTCACTGAAGATTTCCTCTCTATCTCTCTCTTTGCCTGAGAGACGCCAAACCCTCTACTAATTAGTTTACACCCTACGACACGCATTTAACAAGCACTCTTAAGGGCTCCATCCCAAGCAATTTTCCGCAAGGTTAGGCTTTAAAAAGGAGCAATCGTTGTCCTCCTTATCGACACCAGGTGTGGTAAAGGTTGGTTTAACACCCACTTGACCAGCGCGTGCGATTATAACGGAGACAACTGTTATATTTCAAACTAGTAAAGAAACAACGCTAGTTTGGACGTAACAATACCGAAAATTTGTTTTTCGAAACTATTGTTTATTTTACTTCTAGTTTTTAACAATGTCTTTTGAGCTTTTGTCTATTTTGCGATTATTAATATGTTGTCCATTTGTTATTAGAAATATGGCTTGCGTAATTTCCGCATGGACCGAAGGCTCCGGAGAATACCGCTAATCGAGAAACAATTGACGATCATTTGAACGAAGGAACGAATTTGAGAAAATTGGCACATGATACAGCGACGGCGAAAGCCATAAAACGAAAACTTCCGATCATGTCAATCGATAAGTTGCCGATAAAAATCCCGAAACAAGTGTCTTTTTCGTATGACTATGGTAACTCGGGAAAAATTTCTCATACTCGCTTTCCGGTGCTCTGCCTTCATTCAATTATTAATAATTTTTTTTTGTCACTCACAGAAGTTTTTGAATGGCTGTTTCCGGGCGAAACGGTCCCAGCGGTGATCCCGGAAAAAACAACGAAACCGGAACCGGATCGGTTTCTTCAGAACGGTGTCAAATTGAAGCATACGGTCGATATATACGACGATATTTATACCGTAATAAATACTTGCTTGTTCGATTCCTTAGTCCATGTTATAATGATAAGTGCATTGGACGCTCCGGATTACGCTGTTTGTATCAAACAATCGAAGAACAGGCTTTTAAAATTCGTTTCGGAGTTGATTGATACTGGAGTCGCATCCGATCTCTTCGACGAAAGGCTTTATTTTTTATCGCAGTTTTATCCGATAATAACGATAAAATATCACGAAAGTGGTTCTACAGTGCATGAAATTAATGCGTTGGATAGCGTTGGGGCCGGCGTCAAAAAAATGCTGAGCTCGGAGCCCAGTGGTTTTCGAATAGCGGACTGCTCACATTGTGGCAAGAAAACATATTCAGACGCTTCCATATCGCCAAATTATAATATTGTTGCCGATAAGGGATTCGGAGCAATCGCTGAGGCCATAAAATCGACACCCGTTGTATTAAAAAATAAATGTCCGCGAAAGAAATGTCCGGGAACGTATGACCCCTAAACGTCGACGAATTTTCACATTTTCATGGTACTTGATATTCGTACGCAGTCAACGACTCCGGAATCGGGTCTGAAGGGACAGCTCGATGCCGGTTCAACTAATAATAGACGATCAAAAATATAGGTAATATGTTCAATATACTCATACTTCAGTTTGTATAAAGAATGCATGTACTGTTTTATTTATCTTCTTCCTTCTAATCAATTTTCAAGCTGACAGGAGTAATTGCGTTTCGTGGCAATCATTTTATTGCTTATCCCCGCCGTTCTAATGGACAATGTCAAAAATACAACGACATGCGTTCCGCGGTCAGCTTGTGCGAAGGGAATCTGCGGGTCGAGCCGCACCTTGCAGTATACATCCGAGAATCCGAACACATAAAAATTGTTCAGCCGGTTGCTGCATAATTTAATCCCTGTCTCGTGGGGATATTTAATATTTTGTGATAATTAATTGGCTTTAAATTACCGATCAAGATCGATATTGTTAAAAATATCAAACGCGTTTTTCACACGGGTGCGAAATTAATGATTAAAATCGCGTAAGACAACTTCGAGAAAAAAAAAATTGTATACAATCAACGAAAATTTGCGAAAAAAACATAAAAAATAAATGATTCGACGACGATGTACGAGTTATAACGATAGTATGAGAAACGAAGAGTTTAAGCGCGATCTTTATAAAAGAATGTGATTAAAAATATTTATGGTGCAATGGACGATTTTGTGCGTCAAGAAAACGGAATCGTCAACGAGATTCCAAATAAGGATTCTTCAGCGATGATGGCCCTGAAGAGCGACACTTACGTAATTCGGCGAAATATGAAAAAAAAAAGCCTCAGTCGTGGCTCGAACCCCGGAATACCCGACGCGACGGCTTGGGCAGCGATCAAAAGAACTTCCCTCTCATTTGCATCGAGTTTATGCACGTAGGTCGATCGCTACAAAAAATTGTTTGTATTGTAACGGTGTGTGACGGACGGTCCAGCTTGGCATATAAGTAGACAACACGAATGATAGAAACATATGGGTGACTATAGCGTAGTGGTTAGCGCTCTTAATTAGTACCTGATCAACCTGGGTTCGAATCCCGGGGTCACCATATTTTCTATCATTTATTTCTGGCCCTACCGTCACATCATCGTCTGCCATCACCTCATCGAAGATATCGGCCGTTCTGTTACAGTATTTTAAAAAAGAAAAAAATATACTCGATATTTTAATTGTAAATATGTTATGAGCAAAAAAATGTGTGGAAAAAAAAGTCAAAATAATCATAAGTACGACGATGTTGTGTGTAATCCCATAATATTTTAAATTAAATTAATAATAACGTATATCGAAAAAACGTGTGCATAATTCTTTTCTTGTTTTTTCTCTGCGCCCGACGTTTGACAGATTGGCGTTGGCTGCAAAGCAATGAATTCGAATTTTTTAATTTTCAATTACATTTTTAGGCACTCACTATAACAATAGGCAAAGAGTGCCTATTAAAATGACCATCCGTTGCTCTTCGGAGTCTGTCGAAGGGGTTACTCCGCAGCGCATACTCCAAAAATGTTTCGGTGTATCTCCAACATCATGCGTAGTTACTTTGAAGTGACTGCGATGAATAGAAATATTTTTTTTAGCCTGCGGTGCAATGAAAACAACTTTTTGGCTGAATTTTTCTTCTCGGACGTCCGTATCACAATGTAACTTTAGATGGTGCGAACCAATTTTGTTCTCCTTCGCAGGGTTTTTTTATTACATTATTTCCAGTATGCACATTACTTTTAAAACCAATCTAACACGTTTAAGTATTTTTTCTAAAAAATTATTGGCCACAATTTGCATTTGCCTTCGGTCAAGTGTCCGTACGGTGCCATCATAATGAACTCTACGAACCAATTTTTTTCTCCTTCACAGCATCATTTTGTTTTATCAAAAGCACTACGCACAGCAAATTTAGAGACAATCCTACATTTCTAACTATTTATTCATCACAATTTTCCATAAAAAAATGATTTTCTCACATCTGATGTCCGTACGGCGCTCCAATTAAGAATCCTGGAAACCAATTCTTTTCTCTTTCGCAACAATATTTCATTGCATCGAAAGCACTATGCAAAACAAATTTTGAGTCATTCTGACAAATATAATTTTAATTATAAAATAATTCAAAAACAGTGGTTATAACAAGATTTGCTTTAAAGGTATGTTATTTAGATTTGCCAAAAATCCATTTTTCATCATGTTAAAAAAAAAAACTTCGGTTGTGAAAAATAAAACAGGAAATATCATACACAGATTCACAAATTTTTGCAATTTTATTTCGAAAATAATATATTATCACCGAAAATCATTCGCAATATTTTACCATATCTTATTCACATTCGTAATAAAAATGATAAATTTCACGTATTCACTGAAAAAATTGGTAGTAAACTCACAAAAAAGATTCATCGAATATCCAAAATAATTACAATTTCCCAAATAGAACTAAAAAAATTGCGAGTATATATTTTTTCGTTTTATTCTATCTGTCAAACTTTGGAAGCAGATGACAATTTCGTAGCAGACGATACACAGATGCGCATACGTCGCGGCGCGCGTACTCTGTGGCCGGATGATTTTCAAATAAAAAAAAAAACGACATCTCGTTTCAATCTTTGTTCCTATTTTACGTAAATATAAATGGATTCTACGCGGTATAGCACAAATAAAAAGTGTGCAATCATAAAAAAAAGAATTTTCTATCCTTCGACCGTCGAAGATTCATCGCAGCTGAAATCTTTGTCAATTATGTTCACCCGATTTATTCGTTTACAGTTAATAATAAAAACTGCAAATTCTTTTTCTGGCAACATATTTTCTCCTCTTCAAAACAAGCCAAAATAAGAGTCGAAATCTTTTTTCGCTGCCGAGATACGATTTTTTTAAAGCAAAGACTAATTTTACGAATTTTCGTCAAAAAACAAATCGTTTTTTCAAATTTCTCGAAATTGCCGTCTCTAATCATTTCCTCTCAAAGAAATCGTATTTACAAACTGACTCTCCGCGTTATTGCGCAGATAAAAAGTGTGCTATGTTTAAAAATTTTATTTTTTACACTTCGACCGTCGGAGATTCATGACATTCGAAATCTTTGTCAATTTTGTTCGCTGGATTTATTCGTTTACACTTGATAAGAAAACTGCTAATGATTATTCTATCGACGTATTTCCAACGTTTTTTTTTTTCAAATTTTTTCAAATTTTCGTCGAAATACGAATTTCTTTCATATGCTCATGTCTTGAAAAGTTTTTTTTCGCAAAAAAAAAAAACAATTGTACTCTTAAAGAACAATTATAAACAATTATTTATCAAGAAAGTAAGAAACACTGAATTTGTCGATTTTACGAGTTATTCCGTACCGAGAAACTTATCCTCGTTTGTGATTAAATAAAATTTAAAAAAATACGATATGATATGATGCTAAATTTGATATTTTTAAGCGACGATAAATATCAATAAAATTTCATTGAAAAACGAAAAAAATTATCGAATTTCTCAAACTTCTCGTCTCCAATACTTGTCTGTTCTACAGAGACAATAACGAGCTGATTCCATGTATTACGAAGAAGGAAAAAAATATATCTCAAATGGTAGAAATGAAATTTGTTATAAGAGGACTGTCAAAGAGTCTTCAAAGTCGAATTTTTCAAGAATTCCATCAATTTGTAAAAAATGTTTCGGAGCCATCCAAGATGACAAATTTTTTATTCGAGTAACGTACTACTTCCTCTTCAATACAAGACAGGAACCAAAACGATATATTTTTTCGTTCTCGAGATAGCATTTTTTGCAGCATCCATAAATATCGACAAAATTACATTGAAAATCACAAAGAATAGCAAATTTCTTGAACTTTTCTTCTACAATGATTTGGTTTCCTACAGATAAAATAACGAACTGACTCCATCAATTATGGGGAAGAAAAAAAACACTGAAGGGGAAGAATTTAAAGGGGATATTTGGCCTGAATGCTAAATGGTAATCGTATTGGTGTCGGTACATGTTTTGTGTATTTGTTTTATATTCATTAAATCTGGTCATAAGTTTTAAGCCAATAAAACGACTTTACTAGACATGATTTGATTCGTTAAAGTAATTTGATCAACTTCTACGTGGTGCAATTCGTTATATTTGTCTCGTGTCTCAATATTTGACAATTTATCGTCAAACAAAAAGGAAATATCCGTCGTGAATATTAATAATCAATTGGTACAAAAAAGAAATATTTTTATTCGACGAAGGTTAAACACTATGAATTAATTTACGTAACTGATAAATGTTTTTCCCTCATACGTACTTTCGAAAAGAAACGCAGAGCGCGACGTATAAACATACTTCATTCGTAGCGCATAGCGCGATGTGTAAATACACTCGATACGGAGCGTGTAGCGCGACGTGCACCCCCGT
The DNA here is from genome assembly GCA_964006125.1 of Cryptus viduatorius. Lineage (NCBI taxonomy): Eukaryota > Metazoa > Arthropoda > Insecta > Hymenoptera > Ichneumonidae > Cryptus > Cryptus viduatorius. The sequence continues at coordinate 20,725,437 of OZ023222.1, read as the reverse complement.
GAGTGCCTTAAAAAATGTCCCCTCGGGACATTTTTCGGGGGGTTTGGGGGGCGGAGCCCACCAACAAGAGCATCTGCGCCCGCAGGGCGCTGAGACGCTTGTATTTTACAATTTTACAATTTTACAATTTTACAATTATATTTTCATCTTTTTTTTGAAGATTATTATATCGTGCACGTGGGCGCACAATATCTCTTTATTCTTTCTCTTTAATTTATTTTCAGTTTGAACAGTCTGATTATTTAATCTTAGATGATAAGGTAGATTTCTAGCGTAGCAGTGTACACTTGTTGAGTGTACAGATTCCGGGTGTTCACATGTCATCGTGTACACTCGCGTGGTGTACAGTTGGCTTGGTGTACAGCCTATTGGTGGCCAGATGTTCCGTGCCTACTTTCATGGTGTACACTTTTCGTGTCGAGTTGCCTTTGTGTCGATCATTTTCGGTGTCTATCTGATATACTGCCCAGTAATCCGTGGCAACGGAAACATTTGACTTTATCACTGACCCCTAGATAGAAGAACCCGGCGTCCGCTGCGGCTAATAGCTCGGGCTTCAAGTATTGCAGCGGCCAGTGCTCAAAACTTATCAACCGATCTGACTCGCGCCGGAAACGAGGATAGGCGGTGGGCGGGGTCGCCTTTGGTGGCGAATTGCCGATGCTACCTCTCGTTACTTCGCTGCCTTCCATCATGGTAACGGGATGTGAGATTTCTTTACTCGTTCCGGATGTACGACGCATGTTTTTCCCTTCAATTGTATACGGAGATTTCCCTTTTCCAGTAATTCCAGTATCTCAAATGGTCTAGTGTATTGATCGCCTAATTTTCCTGGTTTCGGTCCTTTAAGCAAAAATACACGTTCACCGACTCTGAACATGACTGGGTTAATTCGACGGTCCCTGCATTCTTTGGCCTTTTCCTTCGAGGCTATTAGATTAATTCTACCCAGGGTCTGTATTTCGTGGATTTGTGTGACCAATCGGGTTAAATAATCGTCATAAGTCGCCAGTTGATCTATATCGTTCAACGGGAAATTGGAGGGCGTCCGAGCGATTTTTCCGAATAGCATCTCGTATGGGGTGTGTTTTGTGCTTTCATGTACATTGGTGTTGTAATTGTAGATAGCTAGTTCGACCCAATCATCCCAGAGTAGATATACTATGCCGGTGCTGGACCAACACGTGTGCGTGCACACGTACACGGTCCGAGCCGGCGGGCAGCGTGGGTCACACGGACACACACATGCATGCACGCTCGTCGGCTGGAAGACGTCACGCGCGGAGTGGAGGGGAGGGGGTCGTGAGAGTCCAGTGCCGGACTATCATCCTCTTCCTCTCTCGTGTTTGTTTTTGGTTGGTAAGCCACTGAAATTGGATAGAAAAAATTAGACAATAATGCGTTTCGAACTCGCCACGTGTTTGTTTTGTTGAAATAAAATATTTGTTTTGCCGGGAAAAAACTGTACCGATTTTTTACGAACCCGAATACACTCACGTCGGTACGGTCGTGCTGCTTGAGGAGGGGTCATAGTAGCGGATGACGATGCGTACCCCTGAAATGTATCTGGAAGGGTAAGTGACACATGCATCGTGGAATATTCGGTGTGGGTATTGCGCAATAATCGAGATATTATTAGAGCAGAAATGTGACTGCGATAGAGCATTGTCACGTATAAATTTGCGTGCAGACAGTGTATAGCATCATTTATGAATCGTTCGTTACTCCATATGAGAATTACGTGAAATCAAATTAATTGATATTAGGAAAAAATCGTTGTACCAAGTATTTCTCTTTTATGTAAAAAATCTCAACAAAAATTTACCATGGATTTGTGTAAGTTGAACGAAGGCAGTAACTTGAAGAATTTCTTACCTGTGAAGAAAATATTTAAAATCACAAACATGAGATTTGTCAACACCAAGTATGGCAGACAAATTGTTGTTGATATTCAGAAAACGTATGAAGTCATGTTATCAATGAGAATGAGTCAATTGTTGAACGAAGATGCTGAATTATTCACTGCAATGATGGAACGCGTTCGCAACCGAAGACTTGGATTATGCAATCGTGGTGGACAATATAGACGTATCGAATTTGTTGAACTGTATCAATAAAAAAAAAGTTTTCTTTCTATTATTGGTGAGTGAGGATTGATCGTAGTACCGAAGACTCAAGCATGTACCCCTGTCGCGAAGGACAAGTGATGAAAATACACAATAATGATAATGTAATTGATGAAAAATTTGACTGCGACAGAGCACCTTGGTCCATAAAGTCGCATGCAGCAAGTGAATTAAATCATTTCCGAGGAATAATTTCAAGAGTGATTTACAACGAAAACTGGATGTACGTATCGACGTTATGTTTTCAAATGTCATGCAAAGCAATACTTAAAACCGAATAAAGAATAAAAAATGTAATTTTATAATGATTTTCAGATATTTACAAATAATTGAACAAGATGTGCGATGTTGAATTTAACGAGAATATATTCAACAATTTTATACCGAGTTTGCGATGGATACGTAAACTTGATCTTCCAAGCGAGTACAAGGATGGTTTGATTGAAATGTATCGTGAGCGAAAGCGTCAGCTAGGGGAACAGCGTAAAGAATATACGCGTCAACAACGGGCTGTGCAAAAGGAACAACATCGTGAAATGAAACGACAATTGCTGGAAGAAAAACGACAAGAACGAGCTGCAAAGAAGGAAGAAAAACGCAATATGCGCGCTCAAGAGAGAGAGAAAAAACTACAACTTCGAGTGCAAGAAGAGCGGGAGGAGTAACAAGAATGAATTTTTTTTTAATAAAATGAAAAAATCTTATCATGAGTTACAAAAAATAAAAATTTATTTACATATTTTACATATCAGATTTATTTATCCAACTGTTGTGGGAATCGTCGAAGCCTAACCATTTTACGTAAAACTTATTTCCTCTTTTTCGATTTATGTTTTCTACAAGATAAATATCAGCGTTCGTGACACTGGTGAGTTCTTCCTGATAAAAACCACCTTCAATCGGTTGATTTTTGTAGTCTACAAGTTTGAACGTCACCGGATCAGTATTTTTCACTTGATTTATCGTAAAAATTTCCGTCGTCCAATTCGGTGTATATCCTTTTTCAAACACGTGCTTGTACTTGCTAATACGTACTTTATGACCGATTTTAAATTTTATTTTTCGCGTACGATTTACTTGATATTTTCCATATATATATAGCAGAATTTCTTTCTCATTTTCCGTAGTGACATCTTTCGGTTTCATTTTAATAGTACGATGCTTATTATCGCTATAATTTAATATCAAGTCAGGTAAAATATCAATCCACTTGTAAGTGCCTCACAAACTAAATTTTTTCCACATATTTGTTTTTAGAGTGCGATTGAAACGTTCACCAAATGGACGCTTTCAAATTGCTGAATGTCGAGTAAAGTTGAATTTTGTAGCGTTGCAAAAGGGCTTTGAATTCATTATTATAAAATTCTTTGCCTCGATCGACGTGCAATTTTTTTGGCGCACGACCTTTCATGAGTATAGATATAAATGCATTCGCTGTTGCAGTGCCACTCTTGCTCTTCATCGGTACATCGGCAAGAAGCAATCGCAGTCGGGCCACTAGTTCATTCGGAACATCCCAATAAATATAATCTATTTTATTTCTTTTCCAAGCGCTCATGTGACGTGGTAAGCCTTTGCCCGATAGTTGTGATTGATTTTTTGGAGTTCGCTTTTGTAATGCCTTTGTCGGTGAATCAATAATTCTCGCAATAATATTTTTAAATTTTGCACTTCTATCATCACGAATGGCATTATCGCTGCTATAATATTTTCTATGCACATTCGTTGAGTTGACGATTTCACGGTAATTTTTTATATCATTCGTATTTACGAGGTCTTGATTCGGTGCTTTTTTAAAGAGTAGTTCCAGTAAGCCTTCGCTTTGGTGATAATGCTTATCGCCAATATGAATGGAATTGTCGTCGAATGTAATTGATGAATCACCGATCATTAAGCAATTTCCTTGCAGCTTCCGTACCCCGTATGACGAATCAAGATTTTTTTGTTGCGTGGAGTTGAACATTTTCAGATAGTGTTGAGATAAACCAGATATTTCCGGATCATCATGACCATGTTTTGTCGTATCTAGTTGCTCGTCTGAGGAATCTCCATGAGCCGTTGCAAACGTACAATCGAAAGTATCTTCGAATCGATTAGTATAATCATCATCATTATCATGTTCTTTCTTTATATTTTTTTCTTCCTTTTTTACATTTCCTGCTTCCTGTTTTACAGCTATTTCTTGTTTCATCGATTGATCTACCAGCTTCTCCAATGGAGTAACCACTGGTTTAAAGACTTCACTGAAGTCTTTCTCGCCTGTCATTTTCCCCAATTTCAACATTTTGTGGTTGTGTCGAATCGCATCGCTTGCGTTCGTGATTTGACGCAGCGCAAGACCCCTGTCTTCTTCGGGAGAAAGTAGAAAACGTGACGTTACCGACACGATTTCCACATCCTGCCGTTAGAGGGCGCTCGCCCAAAATTCTTATTCTAGACTTATCCAACTCAGAAGCTCGGCAACTGAGTTGACCGCTAAGCGTTCGGAATCGAACTCCGAAAATCGTTTTTCGGCAATATAATGAATTCCGATGGAAATAATTATTTTTCCATCGTCCTTCACAAACAAAAACAAATGACCGACAAGACATTTGTCGCAAATAAAAAATAAGAATAATCGTTTATTTTTCACACTTCGGCGAGTGTGAAAATAAACTTTTCAGTATCCCATAAGACTACTGAATGATAAAATAAAAATTTATCATTCAAAACATGGGAAGAAAACTTAGACTTTTGAAATGGATGATTAATAAATCAGTCATCATTGCGATAAGATATGAATTGGATTCAAACTTCTATCGCAGTGATGACCGGTCTGGATTATTATTCATCCATTTTCTCCGACATAAGCTCAATTTTATATAACATTACGCAGTCAACTTAGTAATCAAAGCATCTATTACATCAGTAAAAGAAAAGGAATAAAATTTTTCGAATGGATGATTGATAAATCAGTCATCGCTGCGATGATAACATACAAATTATATTCAAACTTCTATCGCAGCAATGACCGGTATGGATTATTATTCATCCATTCTCTCCGACATAAGCTCAAAGTTATATCGGAGCAATCAGTTTCAAATAACTGTAATCGAAGTCACACCGCTTACCATCTTGTTACTTTGATATAACATTACGCAGTCGACTTAGTAATTAAAGCATCTATTACATATGTAAAAGATGAAGAATTAAAATTTTCGAATGGATGATTGATAAATCAGTCATCGCTGCGATGATAACATACGAATTATATTCAAACTTCTATCGCAGCAATGACCGGTATGGATTATTATTCATCCATTCTCTCCGACATAAGCTCAAAGTTATATCGGAGCAATCAGTTTCAGATAACTGTACTGTACGAAGTCACACCGCTTACCATCTTGTTAATTTTACGCATAACAATATATTGGAAAAGTAGCCAAACTTAATGGAAACCCGAAAATTCAATTATTATGGAATGGAGCGCAGCGATTCAGTTTTTAGTCGGGTCAAAAAATTCTTCAGTCGCAGCGACCGAGTGAAATCTTCATACAATGCGACTAGTATTTATCAATAAAAAGTTGTCTAATTTGCCATTGTATGCTTGTCATCGCCCAGCTTAAAATTTTTTAAAAATAATCATTAACGGTGAATTTTCTAAAGCGAACTCTGAAAATTATTTTTCGCAAATACAATGAAATCCGATGGAAATAAATGTTTTTCCATCGTCATTTACAAATAAAAACAAAACGCCGAAAGAAATTTGTCAGCAATAAAAAAGAAAAATCGTTTACTTCACTGCGGTATGGAAAATGAGGATTTCCGCGCGTTCCGCGCACGGAAAACCCCCTGTCTACACCTTGTGAGATAAAATCGTAATCGATACTCGGCGGAAGACCGTTTTTCCTCCATCGTGACAAAATTTACTATTATTTTTCACACTGTAGCGAGTGTGAAAAAGTACATTATGCTACAAGGAAGGGAAGTGCGTGTTTTTCGCCGAGGTCGGAGTTCGTCGCCCGAGCGAAGCGAGGGATTAAATCACACGCGATGAAAAAGCACTTTCTCTCGAGTAGCATATTATACTTTTTTTCCAGCTACGTTAAAAAATTACCATATTTTTATGCCTGCAACGTTAATAAGAAAACGCGATTTGTTTCTAATTTTTCCCGTTCGGAGCTCTTTTCTTCTCGCGAAATTTGCTTTTTTGCTCGCAAATTGTGGTTTTTTAGCGTAGTCGGGAGAAAATAATCGTTTCAGTGCCCCATAAGACAAAGGGTGTATATATATCTGTCTATATCTCTGTAAGATAAAAGGTGTATAATCTTTATATTCCACTGTGTACAATGAGAAAAGTATTTATTTAATTCAATGAAAATTTATTTGAACCGAAAAAAAATTCTTGAATACTGCAAATAGTGTTGTTAAGAAGAATAAAAGAATAAAAAAAATGTATCACACGAAATATGGGAGGCTTAGATTTGTCGAATGAATGATTAACAAATCAATCATTGATGCCATAATATATAAATTGAATTCAAATTTCTATAGCAGCAACGGTCTGGATTATTATTCATTCACTCTCTTCGATATAAGTTCAGAGTTATATCGGAGAAATCAGTTTCAAGAAACTGTAATCAAAGACACATCGCTTCAGCTATGAACTTATTAACGTAATCGCGAAGTTCAACTGTACGCCAAGAGCTCCTTAAAATTCGGGGCATTAAGAAATTAATCATGAGCATTTGTTAATAACGTTACGAATCGTGAAATACCTCCTCTGATTCATTTGCCATCAAAGAGTCAATCCGTGTTTTTTTAATACCCTTGGGCTGTTTAATTACTTTAAACAAATGTTAATTATATTTTAAATGTTATTTTATAATTTATATACATTTTTCGTTTTTGCGCCAAAATGCTAATAAATATTTTTATTTGGGAAGAAAAAGTTTCTGTGAAAAACTCGCCCGATCGAACTCTTTGTGCGCCACGCACAGTCGATGACGTGTATAGGTTGTGACGAGGCGTTGTAAACGCTCTCGCATCATGCTATAGGTAGGGCACGCGCGAGAGTCTTTGTTAGCGCGCGCACAGAGTCGATCCCCGCGGTACCCGAGGGAATAGAAAAATATAGAACATATGTCTGCCGGAGAGCCGTCTTATATTTTTCAGATACGCGAAAAGTCGTAGCTACGTCGGTTACCGCGCGAGGAGAAGACAATAGGAAAGGAGCCGCGAGGAACCAATAAAAATTGCGGAAGTACAGCAAGGGAACCGTCGCGACCCCCCCCCCCCCCCCCCGTCGCGTAACGAAGTACGGGCGAGGAAGCGTCACTCTCGCTTAACGCGTGCTATTAGTTAGTCGATCCGCAGTAAAATGTTTGTGTGAGAACAAAGGCATTAGTTAATCGAATAAGAGATTCGATAAGTAGTTGAGGATTAGTGAGCTATACACGAGCGATAAGGGATTCCGTGAATTTTCATCTCCGTGAGGGAGAAGTATCGAAAAAACAACGTCCGCCGAGGAGAATTAACGCCGTGTCGACGGCCGATAGAAAACCGTTGTCTTGAGGAATAGTCGAGGAAGTAGAAGGACGATCGCATCGCTTCGGGGATAATTGACAAGGTAGGTGCACGTGGTGCACACCATCTTTGGTTACTTTATGCCGAGAGTGATACGCGAAATCGCAGAGTGCTTTCTCGCCCGTACTCGGCAAATTAGCGGTTAAGTTTCGGATAATTCTCGTCGCGTCGACGACAGATCGAGAAAAGAATTTACGTCGAGTCCCGCGAGTCATAGTAATTGTGTTTTTGAACGAAAACGACTTTCGTTCGTTCGTTTTTGAGTAGCCGATCGTAAAGGCTGATTTTTTTGTGTTAAAAATACGGGAAATAATTGAATAAAAATACCGTTTTATTGCTTTTATTTCATGTGTACCGTATGAAAAATTTATTTGATTTCTGGGTTACTTCGCGCCCGAACTGCACTTCCTATCCTGCTAGCCGCGTAAGATAGTAGTAATTAGAGAGTAAGCAAAACGTTAATCCCTGGATATCGGGAGATTGATATCCTGGCGCCCAGCAACAATTCGGCGGAAGGAAATACAGGTGAGAGTTGCGAATTGAAAAACAAGGGCGTCATCATATTTTGGACGGGTCGCGGATCGAAGTACAGTCCGAAACTTCGAAAAGCACGTCACAAGGTAAATCCGAAAACTTTATTCAATCAGATGAAAAATGGACGCTAAGTACTGAAAATCTGTTATACAGTATTTTAGCATATATCATTTTTTTTAAATAGTTAATTAGCAACATTTTTTTGTGGAATATTCGATTTGGCGCTTTGTTTTTAAAAACCTTTAATTTACAAGTATCCGGCTTGCGGCTCCGAGCCGCTACTGCATCTCTCGATACTCAGCTAATTTTGTTAAGACCGCGAAGATCTTGTCCTTCGGATATCTCGTGAAAATTTCGTCATTAGATGTCATCTTAGAAATAAAAAAAAGTTTCCTTTGATTTATGTAAAAACTCGTAAAATTCTATAAAAAAACATTTTTGATGTAAATGTTACGCTAAATACATTTGTAAGCACAACTTTTTTTTATGAAAGTTGTAATGTGTAAATTTTTAATCGAATAATGTAAAAAGAAATCTCTTCTAGAAATCTGAAATCTGACTCTATCCAAAAGACTTTGTCGTTTTGGATAGTAGGTAGGGGCCGAACGAAGGGAAAAATAAAGGGAAATTTGTGTTTACATCGCGCTCCAGACGAGACCGCGCTCACCGACAAGTTACGGTCTCCCCACTCTGGATTAGGTACGTTGATACCGGTGCCGGTTATCCAACAAAATTTCGGCGACCACAGTGTGCATTAGCAAGTCATCGAAACCGGTGAAAGAAAGTGATTAAGATGACAGCAAAACGAATTTGTAAGTATTTCAATTAATACGTTTTGTGCAATGACGATAAATAATTCTTAATAGTTAATATGTTGAGGACAAAAAACGTGTTTCTTTTGTCGATAAAAAAATTCGGGAAAAAAAATTGACTGCAATTGATGTTTCGTATGTCTCTCACGACTAAATCAAATACAACAAGTTGTAATGCTTTGAATAAAATTATTATGTTATCATTTTTTTATGCAAATCAAACACGTTTTTTTGTCAATAGAGTCAACGGACCGTTCTTCCCTACCCACGTCCCGCCGCGTAATCCACTTCCACCATTGCAAACAATTTTCTATGCTATATCATAAATTAAAGAAACGTTCATTATATTTTATTTGTCGACTATAAAGTTTCTTAATATTTTTTTTATAAAAAGTGAGATTCTGACAGAATTTTTAATAAGACTTCCTTATGGTATAAAAATCAGAGAAATATTAATCATATAGGTAGGACTTAGGAAAGTGCCTATTAATTCCTTAAGTGCCAATAATCCTTCCGAACCGTTGCTAATAATCAGTCGATAATAGTTGTATTTTTTGTCAAAAATATATTATATTATATTTGCCGAGCCTACACTGCCTCTCTCTCACAGTAGGCTTGTCGGTCAGCTGGCTCAATGTTTTGGTCGCGGTCACCGGCCTCTCAGTCGCTTCGCGCGCTCTCGTCTATGTACATCTCCTATACCTATTTTTGCATACGCTGCACTTATATCGAATATTATCACCTGTGTCCTTGCGAACCGTCGGTTGATGGATGAGTCAGATTTGTTTCCCTTTCGTCTCGGCAATGTCTATTAAGGTAGTCTGAGTGCGAGGTATTCATTTCGCATAAGTTCGACGAAAATGAGAGAGAATTGCACACTTCTCGACGGCATAAAAATCTGAAAAAAATGCATGCATATTAAAGGTACAGGAAAGATTCATTTTACATAATAATAATTCCAAAATATTAATAACAAATTTATGAAAAAATAAATTGTTCAACAAATTTTCCGGCAACCCAATTTTTTTATTTGATGAAAATGGTTCGTTAATTTTTTTGAATACATATGAGTTTTTTCAGATTTTTCTGAAGATTTTGATTTTTTTTTATGTAGGAATAATGCGTGGAAACATTAAAATTCACTATTTATGACGGTCAACATTTCTGTATTAGCAAATATGCAGTTTGGCTCATAGCTTCGGAAGTTTAACTCGGAGGACAAAGTGAAAACTTTTTTGTTCGTTTTTACATTTTCGAAATGAGTATTTTTACAAAAAATATTTGGGTTTATAATTGAGCTAATTTTTGCCGATTAAAAATGTTAACACGCTGCAGTTTTTTAACATGTACTCAGAAATAAAATTATACGAGGCTTTTCTTGTTTCCCTTAATATCATATCAAAATAAACATGATTTTTGCTAACAAAAAAATGCTCAAACTCTTGTTTCTCCACGATAAGCTTCAAAAGTTCATATTTGTAAATGGAGAAACTGAACGCCATAAGAATTTATATTGATTTTTCGTTCATAAGTTTTTTTGCATTTTTATTCAGCAAAATATAACTAATTATTATAATTGATATTTTATATAGCAAAGAGGAAGCGGAAAATTCCACATAGATTGTTGGACACGGATGTACCCACAGCAACAACAGCAGCAGTAACAGCAACAACAGCAACAGTACCAACAGCAACAATAACAACAGCAACAGTAACAGCAACAGCAACGGTACCAACAGCAACAATAACAACAGCAGCAGTAACAGCAGCAGTAACAGCAACAGCAACAGCAACGGTACCAACAGCAACAATAACAACAGCAACGGTAACAGCAATAACATCAACAGTAATGGTAACGATGGCAACGACAACGACGACCGATGAGCCAATGTTTATAATAGCTGAAGCGCAATTTCAAGTTCTACGCGAACAAATTGCGGCTTATAATTTCTCTTGCCAATATTTCGCGCTGCATGCTGCTTATGTCGCGGAGGCCAAAAAAAATATGCAGTTAACGAAGCAGGAAAACAACATGAAACGTCAAACCGAAGAACGACGAGAAAATATAAGAAGACAAAATCGAGAACGAACAAACACGCAACGATTAAACTTTCGATTAAAACAAGAAAATCACAGATTAAAAAAAGAACTGCAACATTACAAACAACTTCATCAACAACAACTACAATTACAACAACAGCAATATCAACAACTCCAGCAACAGATCCCTCTTTTCCATCAACAGTATCCACTACATCAGCAACAACAGTCAGCATTCCAACAAGCACCCCAGCAACACCATCAGCAGTTACCGCTAACGTACCCACAATAATCATTAAGATTTTGATGTGGTTGTATTTCGAAGGGCATAATTTTTTTGAGATTTTTCTTTTTTTTTATAAAATCGTTTAAATAATAATATATGGAAGAGAAATTTAACATTGTTTAATAAATAAAAAGATTATAATTTCTATAATTTCATCTCTTTTCACCGTTCCCGAGTCGTACGTCGCGTTATTCGGCTATGAGCTGAATTTATCCTTTTCCCGTCATTCCGACAATTTTACGGAGAGTACTCATAAGAGAGGCAACTTCCGCTCTTAACATGAATTTGAAGTAAATAACTAACCTCCAACAATTAAGTATTCTCTGGTCAATTACGTGAGTGTTTTCCTGTTTTCGTTGACGACCATCTTCCTCTATGAATTCGAATGAACGCGCTTCTGTTTTTACAACGTAAGGAAAATCAAACTAGCAAGACAATATATATGATCTATCCTGTACAAAATTTACACAACAGGTTCACAAGTAAGCAAGCTTTAATAATTTTTAAACAAACAAGTAAAATTAAGTATTTAACAAAAGAGCATGATGTTAAATGAAAATGAAATATAATTACAGAATAGATCTCACAATGAAGAAATGGAGCATAGTGACAATATAATAAAACAACACAAAATAAACAACAAAAAGGATATTGACGCACTGTTAGCTAAAAAGCTTGAAGGGTCATCGATAAGTTTTCTCTTCGTAACGTAGTCTCGTATGTGTACGAGATCATAAAACTCCATCGATAAACCTGCAATGCTCGGATATTTTCAAAAGCATGTACCTCATAATACTGCATAGTAATAATAATTGTTTGAAACATCAGATGTTATTGATACATTCCCAGAAAATTCCCGAGCCAAAAGAAAACTAATTCTATTTCTTACAAAAGACAGTATTTACTACCAATTTTACGCTCGCTCCTGCCTACTTAAATTTAAATTTCATACAAGAACTCGACGTTACTTAAAAAACTGCCTGCCTATTTTCGCCTAATCGTCTCCAAATGGGACGAAAGCAATGAAAAAGGTAAAACTCAAGCATCCTACCATAGTTTCTCTCACACACTCACACACACACACCACTCCGGTGCCTGAGACTGCCCTACACGGTAACGTCCCGGAACGTTATGTTACGTCAAAAATGTGAATGTTTCTCTTTTCACCCTAATTTTTAACGCGTGGTTGCGTCGAGTACGATTGAATACGCGCTGGTCAAGAGAGATCTCTCCCTCCTCTACCACTCCTGGCATCAATTATCGGCGCAACTGCCCATTTTCTAGTCTAACCGTGAGGAAATTTACTAAGGATAAGGCTTGGAATGCTATTCGTTGACTTGTCTGAGAGGTATTACGAAATATCTTATCTGTCGCGTGAATAGAATGCGGATCATAGGTGATTTTAATTATGTCGAAATATCTCAACGCGGTACAAACGATCTGGTAACCTGAATGATGTTCTGTGAGTAATGTAGATGATGTCTGGCGACGGCTAGGCGAATTATCGGGGAGGTAGAATGACAGAGGATATTATACACACTTCTAATTATAGAAATATTGAAGAAATTGAATTAAATTGTACTTACGTTGTTCGTTGAGGTGTTGATTGTTGCGATGAAATCGGTGAAACACGACTTTGTACGCGGGATTCTCGTAATATTCAAATTTTATTCAAAGAAATATATCTCAGGCAGATTAAAAAAAAAATGCGAGTTTTGGAAAGTACAATTGATTCCAAGACCGTTATTCGTACAGAAATCTCTTTCAACAATAAAGTAAGAGAGGATTTTGACGGTGAAGCGAAGCTGACTTCGTTACAACGGATGAATTGAGAGTGACAATTTGGTGAACTGGACTGGACCAAGAAAACTCTGATCACAGTGAAAATGAGTACAATTTTTGGAGATGGAAAATATTATAAACAAACTTCTCCAATAGGAGAGTGGTAGAATTCTATTCGTTGTCCGAAAAATACCCGTGATCTCTCTTTCTAATGGTGGTAAACAGAGTGCGCAATCTCTAACTCTATCCTTCTCGCCGCCCAGCCGGAGCACCAGCCTACCGATCGGATGCGCCGGTTGCGCGCTTCCGTTGACTTCCTAACTCTACTCCTGATCTCTAATCCTGACTGTAGTTACTCTGCCCTGGTACTCTCGTGCCCTCTTTTCGCGGGCTCTTAGATACTAGAAAAATGGTAATCAGAGGGGGAAGAACCCTCCCTCATGTATCCCGGGCATTCTGCTCCCCTGATGAGTAACGTGGCCCCTTCGCTATTCTCCTCTCGGCTTGATCGAGATTCCAGGATTTCTGAAATATTCGTATTGCGAGATAATTGTAAATTTATCCCGTTTCCATTGAATTCCCTTTCCTTTCTTATGTCTAATTATTTACCTGGGTTATTGGTAATTTTAATACTAATAATTCGTAAACAAATTACTTAAAATAATTAAGATTTGATATGTTTAACATAGGAGAGAGAGAGAATCAACTGATAGTTGCTGTTTGTAAAATTCTCCGGCATGTCTTCGTATTCCGAGAACGGTGGTAAGAGTCGAGAGATATGTATATTTTATTACTAATAATTTCGTAGCATTGTCATCGTTTGGGTGTCAAATTATTATATACCTGAAGGGTAAAAATATTTCTCGGCTCTTGTACAAATTATTTCATTATAAAATATCAGCATCTTCCTAAATGTTCCGAGGTATCGGTAGCATAACCGGCCCGACATCTTTGGGCGTTGCCCCCCTAAAAGGCGTGCAGCAACTATTGCGCGTGCCCGGTAACAACGTCGTACGATCGTCTTATTCCCTTATATGGTCATTCCGGAACTACTGTTCTGTTGCCCGGGCGAGCTGTATGACTCCCCTCTTTCGGTGTACCTGCTAGACCTTCCCCAATCGTCGTGAACTAACCTTGATGCTATGCAGCTTAGCTTACGCAACTCGTTCCTTGCCCGGGCTCCTTTTATTATCCTTACAGTTCGCCGATTCCGACTTATTTTCTGTCTTTGAAAGTGAATTCTAGTCGAATGTTAAATAATATCGATAAATTAACAATTCCATGTTAAAGGTGGAATGTTCCTGAACATTTTGATATAACCTGCGATGTTTATTTTTATACTATAAATTGGGGGGGGGGGGACCGAGTCAACTGTATGCGACGTACGTTTTCCTGCTAAATGTACTTTGTAGTTGCTCACGTTACGACTTTTTCCATAAATTTTGGAAAAAATAGTTGCGACACAAGAATAAGGAATTATTCCTGATTAATTTGATATATTGACTGATTTATAAATTTTTCCACCATGAGCCGAGAAAACGAAATTCCAGGAGTACATTTTTATTCCTAATACCAACTTATACGGTGAACATTATCGGAAGGATAATAGTTATATTAAAATATCATTATTTCATTCTCCCGATCGTAGGGAGGCATTTCTTCTGGGCGAGGTGTTACGTCGCGAATCGTGAATTTACGTGAGGAGCCGGCCTCATCTCGGTCAATGAACTTAATCATTTTACTCGTTATCGAAGCGGCTACGATTCGCGGGTGCCTCGTTTTGAGCCTAACCTCGCGGAAAATTGCTCGGGAAGAGGCTAGAGTTCATTCGCGAAATGGGAACAAAGGGGTATCTAAACGTTTTCGTTGATAGGGTGGACATCGTGACAATAAGGGCAAAAATATTCGAGGGGAGCACTAGGTGCTGTACTGTGTTCTCGCGGGGTAACGGAACGGAAAGCGCGGAGATACCAAACTATCGCAGTTATTATAGAGACTACGAGAAAACAACTAAGGATAATCACGACAATCAAAGGGGAGTTCATCGCGATATTGAAAAATTAACTAAACTCGCGGATTAATTTGAGTGACTCGACGCGCGGTAGACACTGGATAAATTCGTACACCCGAGTGTACTACAGGGGTTTCACGAGTGACTCTCGAATCGCGAATATTAACGGTGATTTTAATAGATAATAGATTTAATTCCGCACAAAAGAATAAAAATTAACACGATCACTAGAATTGCCAGAAGGGCGATAATAATCTGAGATGCATACATCTCTTAAACTTTTAAATAGAGTGGAAGGGTTGAGGGAAAAATCACAAAGTTAGGAAAAATAAGACTTACCAAAGAACGAAAAAATATCCGGAGGACAGGAAACACGAAGAGGTTGCTGCTGGTGTCGGTCGACGGTCGATCGCTAGTCGATACCCTCAGCTTCGAGTAAGTGCCGAGCGGTCGAAGGATTTTCACGAAGAACGAACACACACAGTTAAACCGCAGAGTTTTTATTCCATTAACTTCACTTGAAGTTAATAGTGAAACAAAACTTGATATAATTTCACAAACACAAAACGAAGAATAAGACTTGAAAAACTTCTAAGTCTTTCACAAAAGATTGTCGCGAACAGAGTAACGTCGTTGATGAATTTCGGAACGGTAATGAGTGAAAAACGTGAGTAGCAATGAGCAGCAATGTGGCAGTGTCGCATGGCCCTCCATAAAGGGCACAGTTTAAATAGTCTTGACATAGACCGTGGTGGAAGGGGCAACTTTTCGGTCGAAGCGTGACTTTCCACGCCTCCCTTGTTCTCTTTCTATTGGCTGTCGATTATCGATAATTATTCTAATTAACTATTTCCAGATTGATTTTGGATTTGTTAATTAACAATTTATTCTTTTTATTTATTTTGGAAGTGTCTCGAATTTGAATCACCTTTCTAGGTGGAAAATTACGGATTTTAATACTTGATAAAAAATGAAAATTTTCTTGATAAAGTATTAATTAATTATCAAATCCAAAAATATTAAAATGAACTCTATTGATATTTCGCTCTCATTCTTCACTCTATTACATGCATTTTCATTCGGTTTTTACTATAATATGTGGAATATCGATCGATATTGATTTGACAGATCTAATTAAATTGATTTTAAATTCAATATAAATTTCATAATAACCAGGGTGTTCTGGTATTCATTCTTAATGGTTTTTCATCAGCTTTCAAGATAAAATAGTGAATTAATTAAATTAATTAATTAATTTGTTTATCCTTTCCATTTGTCAAATTAACAAATTTCGGGTTAAACTTTTACGATAAATGTAACATTTAGCTATTGTAAAACATGAAAAAATGGTTATTATTAACGATTGTTAATAATTATTATTCGGTTATTCTCTCTTTCTTTATCCCTACTCTTGGCTAAGAATTGCATTTGTCTCTTGATTTTTATGGCTCTCTTCCTATTGGTTGAGAAAAGTTCGGCTATCGATGAGTGGTGGGCCTTCTCGTTCGCTCTATGCATTGCGCGGGTGGCTCACCCTTCCCCTACTCTCTCGGTACGCTTCACGTGTACCGTAGCTGGCCCGCGAGCTAGCCAACAGCACTACCTCCCCTTTGGGGTGGCTCTTGACTTCTCTTGTTCGTACCAGCCACGCTCACGTGGTCGCTTCTCCTTCTATCCTACCTAAAAAGTATGCTGGTACAGAGGCTTTCTCCGTCGTGGCGACATAGCAACAACGTACAATCCTCTGTTCTTTCCCAGCACAGAGTCTTCTCCTTTCTTTCTTTCTAGGAACCGTGACAAATCAGCGAGCTGAATAGAATCGCTTCTTCGAACAAGCACCACTTATCTTTATTTATTTCAACCAAATGTTTAGAAGAAACTTCTCGGAGGTGGTTGTTGAAAAAAAAAAACACTTCATATGTAACTCGATATTCTTCTTTCGTCGCTGGTAAATATCGTAAATTGAACTATTTATCTTTGAAGCAATATCAGTTTGCAAGATATTTTGCGTTTAAATGTTTAGTCTCTGAGTAATGCGAGATATTGCTGAAGGCGTAAATAATATAATTCGGCGTTTTTTCCGAATTGCTTTTTATGATGGGAAAAGACCAGAAGGTTTATGATGGTTACCTGAGTAACGCGCAAATACCTGACCTACCCCTAGCAATAAAGTATAGCCGGGTAAATACATGAAAATATATAAAAAAATAATATGATTACAAAGTTTGAATATCGATGACGAACTGACCAATATTCATATACATGCGTGATTCTATCGGAAATTATCTAATTGTCAAATGCGCGACATTCGGGAATCTCTTATTGTTTGCGGGGGTGGCTGTGAACGATGCCCGAGAGGTGCTGCACTCGTCGGGGAAGATCGGAAGTTTTTTCAACTCACTGGGCCCTATGCATAGTGGTTGGGGGTGAAGCTGTCGGTATCGCAGCTCCGAGGTGTTGGTCGTCTTCAGAGTCGTCGAGCGCTCGTGTCCATGAGCCTCGCTACGTCGTGGTGTTGGTGAGGTACGGAGTCATCGAGCGGTCGTGTCTATGAGCCTCGATGCTTTATGGTGTTGGTGAATTTTGATGCCATCAAGCGCTCGTGTCTATGAGGCTCGATGGGTCACGGTGTTGGTGAGTTTTGGAGGACAGCGCTTTTGCTGCCTTAGCAACAGCCTAATACCTTCGATGTTGACTGGCCCAGGTACATGAGCCGGCGTTTCTTGCTGGTGTTAGTGAATTTTCTTCACAGCATGGTGTCGAAGCCACGTGCTCAGCTTTTGGTGATCGAGCCGTGGTCCTATATCTTCAAACAAAACGTTGGAATGCTCGAGTAACTCGAACCCATTGAGGATGTTGATTTTTTTCTTGTCTTTGAAGACAGAATTATTTTACGACTTCGTCTCGACGATGTCGCTTTCGAAAGTTTGTTAGATTTTCTCTAGTCAATGGTCCTCTGTCTGCGATTCCCACACACAGCGATTTTGGCTTTTTCCTTTATTTCCCTCAGTCTTTCCGTCTCCTCGTGAGTGTACGGGTGCAGCTTCTCTCGGTGCGGTCGAAGAGCAGCGCAAGTTTCGCGAAAAGAGTTCCCAAAAAGTGCGTGACGTAATAGAGGCATGTGACTTTTCTCGACGGAATTGCGTCTTCGCGCTCGGTGGTTGAGCCGCCTTGCCTTCGTGACTCATCGTCGAGGCATACTTATGTTGCATCCCGCGCTACCGCAACTCGGTTCGGCGGTTCGGAAATGATTTACGACTCTCTTCCTTGAAATGTTTAGCTTTAGTAATGTAAATTTTCTGTATCACTCGTTTGTTATTTCTCAAATTTTTCCCATCTTTGCCTTTCCTTCACCGTTGCATATTGTGTTATCAAACATTATGGTGACTGCAACGTGTTTTACGAAATCACAGACGTTTATTCGTCTCGACTATTTTTCGTGGCTTTGCGTGATTCGACTAATCGGCCTTTGTACGATCATATTTGATTTCTTGTCATAAATGATGTTTTACTCTTAACTAGTATCGAATAGGACTTCGAAGTTCAAAAATAATTTTGTTGTTTTGAATTTATTAACATTTTCATGGCATTAATAGTGTTTGCCAATAGATTGCATCGATTATTCTTCCTGTAATTCTGGACAATTTTACCATCTTTGATTCATTTGATACCGTAATTTATAATTTAATTGCGAAGATTTTTGAAATGGTCATCTTCATTAAACTAGCGTTAAATTAGAAAGCGTGTGGGAGTATGAAACCGTATTTCTTTTAGGATCGTGTTTAAAGAAAATTATGTCATTATAATGACGGGTGATTGGATGATGTGGGGGATGTTCTGACTCTCAATCGCGTGACTCGTATATTCAGAAATATTATGCAATGCTGTTCGGTGTCGAAATACCATGAAACTATTTCGGTAGTCGGGGTTAATTTCCATACATAAGGTAATGTAGGTTCCCCTTTTTACGTCGGAGGCCCGTTTTGACCTTAAGTTAGAAAAACTTTAACGGTCTGGCCGCAGGGTAAAAGCTTAGATCTATACTCCTTGAGTCGATGCAGTAGTCGATTGTACCGACGTCGGCAGCGGAGTTCGCTGTTTCACCGAGGGTAGTACGTGTGTCGAGGGGGATTGTGACCTCTGTCCGCATCTAGCTCGTGTGGTAGATAATTTTATCATCTATCTTTTACCCTGTTTTTAGCTTTACATGCTGACTATTTTAACCTTCCTGGACGTATTTTTCCCAATGGAAAATCATTCCTGAAGTATCGTTCAACGATTAATGAGAGAAATCATTTCTTCTCGTGATTTTTATGAGGATGAGTGATATTTGGATTTTCCGTGAGATGTATGAATTGTTTTGGAAGGAGAAAGGTTTGCATATAGTAAGAAAATAAGCAGAAAAATGAGTTGCGAAAAACTGTTATTAATGAAAAATGAAGAGAGTTACGTCAGGACGTAACTGTTACCCGCACCAGAGTTTATTCACTCTTGCTTTCTTCATGAGATGTGGAGGAAAGCTAGAATCATCCTGTCACCATAGGGAAGATTCTCATTCATACAGTTATAGAGACAAAAGAAACTTCCCCACACGTGTTAGAGAAATTTCGTTTTGCATTATTCACTAATTTACAATTTTCTCGCGTTTAACAATATTTTCGGGGTATTCTCCGTCCTCCACGAGAAACATTTTCATGCCTGCCATGAAAGTGTTTATCACGTGTGTTAGAAGAAACACAATATATCTAATCCTTGATACTTGCAATAGATGATTATATTAGACATCCTAGTAACGAAAGATATGAACACTAAACGATTTAACGACTCGAATAGTCTAGTTTTCATAGCAACAAGAACAAAACTTGACACTCTATCTTGCAACTTCAACGGTGGATAGACAGAATTTGAAAAATACGTAAACAAGAGAATTAAAACGCGCCCGTGATTGAAAAATCTTTTTCGCAAAATTCAATCTCAAAATATCGTAACTCTATGTATACTTCAGGCAAATACTATACAATCTTCTAATAGAATTAGGTTCTATTAGAATTTAACGCATAATAAAAAGATAGACCCGATAGAAGAAAAAAATATTCACGTTAAAAGCTTAGGTTCCGGGAGTAGTCGTTTTAGGGGGCCCTTAGGCACATAGTATCAGTACTCGTACTCTTCGGTGCTCCGAACGTCAATATAAAAAACAACTTTTTTTTTTTTAATTGTGCCAGAAGAGCGTGTAAAAGATAGACGGAAGTTGCTGTTGAGTCAAGTATCAAAAAGCGAATGCGTTTTAAGAAACTACAGTTCACAATGAAATCATTACAGAGATAACTCCATTTGTGAAATGGTTAAAACCCTGGAATCTCGGAGCTGTATTGTAGCATAGAAAAAAAAATTGAACTTTATTCATGTAGGAAAAGTTTCGCTCCAATAAAGTGCCGAGTATCTTCGCGAATTATTCTTCTTGCCTCGTATGTATTATAAATTGAAAAAAAAAATCACAATTCATATCTCACTTATAGAGTCTATTGTACGATTTAATATTTTTTTTTTTTCCATCATTGGGGTGCAGCCCTCGAAAGAGCCGCTGGCGCTCAGGCTTACTGCCCATTGTGCCATCCCCTCAGTCCCTTATGAATCCCGCCTCCGCTAGCCTACGTGTCCAAACCTCGTCTGGAGCCCCTCCAGAGCCCCAGCACCTGGCCGACCGGCAGCGAGGCTAACTCCCTGGGGGTCAGAGAAACTGAGCCTACTATCCGATACCGAAGTCCCGCAAGAGCGGGACACCGGCCCAGGATATGCTCAGGGGTTTCCTCCTCCTCCCCACACAGGCCACAGGTTGGATCCGGGGTCAATCCCAGCTTCCATCTGTGGTAGTTTAAGTGACAGTGCCCTGACAGCATCTGCACTGCTGCCCTGAGCCTGTCCCTGTTCATCCCTAGCAATTCCGCCGCCCTCCTGCTTTGAATCTCAAGGCCCATAAGAGCCTTGGATTGTCTGCACCCAGCGGTGTCCCTCCAGTACGCGAAATGCTGTGCTTCCGCCCACTGCCTGATAGCCAACTTGCCCAAGCAAAATGGCACGCCCATCCTAAGCGTCGGCCCGCCGAGTTCCGTTGCCGAGCCTCGTCGAGCCATCGATTCAATAAGTGATCAATAAATTTTCATAAAATATAATAATAGAACACGTAACAATAATATGTCAATAACAATCCTTCAAAAATACGGCAAGAAGAATCCAGACTTGAGCTAAAATATGTTTAAAATATTACAATACAATAACCAGAAGTGAATCAATGCAAAATTATTTTGCATTGATTCACCGTCACTATGCATTCTTTATCTGGCTTTTGTATAATTTTAATTACAACTGGCTTAACGTGCCGATCCAGACCTTTCATCCTACAACATGAGTGATAAGCCAGAGGAAATTGTAAATCAACTTACCCCAATCACTCCGAATATATCGATTGTTCTAGCCACATCGTTCGTCAGAAGTACAAGTTTTACTCCGATTTTCCCCGAACTCGAAATTACTTTATTTTTGTAACGTCAAACTTCCAGCATCTTATTATAAAGTCTCTGTCCAATTTTTCCTTCGAATACAAACAAATTCAATTAATTGCATGAAATAAAAGTATGTACCAAGTATTATGGTAATATTTATCAAAAAATATTACATTTGTTGCAATAGATAAAAGTGCATGATTTTGACTCGGTGAAAATCACGCGTCATGTGAGGTTTACTGCCCGAGGGCAGCGAGGGCAGCACTCACACGAGGTGAATATCTGCTCCTTCCGTGTGGCATTCAATACTTTTTTTCCGACTCTGATAAAAATCGACCATATTTATATGCCTGTACCGCCGGAACCAGGGCCACAACTCAGGAGCAGTCGATTGATGCGTATTTTTGATTTGTTAATAAACAAATTTAAAAAAATGCCAAAAATTGTTTATTTATTCTATTTTATTTTCAGCTACTTTTACTCCCGCTAATGAAGAATAGCGAACTTTAAACCCGCGATGCAGGTATGAAATATAGTATTTTTAGTGCAGTCGGGAAAAATAGTATATCTCATGCTACGAAGGAGGAAAGTGCGTCTTTTTATCGAGCGTGAAGTTTGATGCCCGAGCGAAGCGAGACCAGAGATTCACATGAATTGAAAAGACACTATTTAAGAAACGCTACCTAAAAGACCCTATTTTTTCCCGACTAAGCTAAGAATGTCCGCATTTTTAGGCACTCACTATAACAATAGGCAAAGAGTGTCTATTAAAATGACCATCCGTTGCTCTTCGGAGTCTGTCGAAGGGGTTACTCTGCAGCGCATACTCCAAAAATTTTTATTTTTTACCATTTGCTTCGGTGTATCTCCAACATCATGCGTAGTTACTTTGAAGTGACTGCGATGAATAGAAATATTTTTTTTAGCCTGCGGTGCAATGAAAACAACTTTTTGGCCGAATTTTTCTTCTCGGACGTCCGTATCACACTGTAACTGTAGATGGTGCGAACCAATTTTGTTCTCCTTCGCAGGGTTTTTTTATTACATTATTTCCAGTATGCACATTACTTTTAAAATCAATCTAAGACCTTTAAGTATTTTTTCTAAAAAATTATTGGCCACAATTTGCATTTGCCTCCGGTCAAGTGTCCGTACGGTGCCATCATAATGAACTCTACGAACCAATTTTTTTCTCCTTCGCACCATCATTTTGTTTTATCAAAAGCACTACGCACAGCAAATTTAGAGACAATCCTACATCTCTAACTATTTATTCATCACAATTTTCCATAAAAAAATGATTTTCTCATATCTGATGTCCGTACGGTGCTCCAATTAAGAATCCTGGAAACCAATTCTTTTCTCTTTCGCAACAATATTTCATTGCATCGAAAGCACTATGCACAACAAATTTTGAGTCATTCTGACAAATATAATTTTAATTATAAAATAATTCAAAAACATTGGTTATAACAAGATTTGCTTTAAAGGTTATGTTATTTAGATTTGCCAAAAATCCATTTTTCATCATGTTAAAAAATAAACTTCGGTTGTGAAAAATAAAACACGAAATATCATACACAGATTCACAAATGTTTGCATTTTTTATTTCGAAAATAATATATTATCACCGAAAATCATTCGCAATATTTTACCATATTTTATTCACATTCGTAATAAAAATGATAAATTTCACGTATTCACTGAAAAAATTGGTAGTAAACTCACAAAAAAGATTCATCGAATATCCAAAATAATTACAATTTCCCAAATAGAACTAAAAAAATCGCGAGTATATATTTTTTCGTTTTATTCTATCTGTCAAACTTTAGAAGCAGATGACAATTTCGTAGCAGACGATACACAGATGCTCATACGTCGCGGCGCACGTACTCTGTGGCCGGATGATTTTCAAATAAAAAAAAATCGACATCTCGTTTCAATCTTTGTTCTTATTTTACGTAAATATAAATGGATTCTACGCGGTATAGCGCAAATAAAAAGCGTGCAATCATAAAAAAAAGAATTTTCTGTCCTTCGACCGTCGAAGATTCATCGCAGCCGAAATCTTTGTCAATTATATTCACCCGATTTATTCGTTTACAATTAATAATAAAAACTGCAATTCTTTTTCTAGCAACGTATTTTCTCCTCTTCAAAACAAGCCAAAATAAGAGTCGAAATCTTTTTTCGCTGCCGAGATACGATTTTTTTAAAGCACAGACTAATTTTACGAATTTTCGTCAAAAAACGAATCGTTTTTTCAAACTTTTCGAAATTGCCGTATCTAATCCTTTCCTCTCAAAGAAATCGTATTTACAAACTGACTCTCCGCGTTATTGCGCAGATAAAAATTGTGCTATTTTTAAAAATTTAATTTTTAAAACTTCGACCGTCGGAGATTCATCACATTCGAAATCTTTGTCAATTTTGTTCGCTGGATTTATTCGTTTACACTTGATAAGAAAACTGCTAATAATTATTCTATCGACGTATTTCCAACGTTTTTTTTTTTTCAAATTTTTTCGAATTTCCGTCGAAATACGAATTTCTTTCATATGCTTACGCCTTGAAAAGTTTTTTTTTCGCAAAAAAAAAAAAACAATTGTACTCTTAAAGAACAATTATAAACAATTATTTATCAAGAAAGTGAAAAACACTGAATTTATCGATTTTACGAGTTATTCCTTACCGAGAAACTTATCCTCGTTTGTGATTAAATAAAATTTTAAAAAATACGATATGATATGATGCTAAATTTGATATTTTTAAGCGACGATAAATATCAATAAAATTTCATTGAAAAACGAAAAAAATTATCGAATTTCTCAAACTTCTCGTCTCCAATACTTGTCTGTTCTACAGAGACAATAACGAGCTGATTCCATGTATTACGAGAAGAAAAAAAATATATCTCAAATGGTAGAAATGAAATTTGTTATAAGAGGACTGTCAAAGAGCCTTCAAAGTCCAATTTTTCAAGAATTTCATCAATTTGTAAAAAAATATTTCGGAGCTATTCAAGATGACAAATTTTTGATTCGAGTAACGTACTACTTCCTCTTCAATACAAGACAGGGACCAAAACGATATATTTTTTCGTTCTCGAGATAGCATTTTTTTGCAGCATCCCTAAACATCGACAAAATTTCATTGACAATCACAAAGAATAGCAAATTTCTTGAACTTTTCTTCTACAATGATTTGGTTTCCTACAGATAAAATAACGAACTGATTCCATCAATTATGGGGAAGAAAAAAAACACTGAAGGGGAAGGATTTAAAGGGGATATTTGGCCTGAATGCTAAATGGTAATCGTATTGGTGTCGGTACATGTTTTGTGTGTTTGTTTTAGATTCATTAAATCTGGTCATAAGTTTTAAGCCAATAAAACGACTTTACTAGACATGATTTGATTCGTTAAATTAAATTGATCAACTTCTACCTGGTGCAGTTCGTTATATTTGTCTCGTGTCTCAATATTTGACGATTTATCGTCAACCAAAAAGGAAATAACCGTCGTGAATATTAATAATCAATTGGTACAAAAAAGAAATATTTTTATTCGACGAAGGTTAAACACTATGAATTATTTTCCGTAACTGATAAATGTTTTTCCCTCATACGTACTTTCGAAAAGAAACGCAGAGCGCGACGTATAAACATACTTCATCCGTAGCGCATAGCGCCATGTGTAAATAGACTCGATGCGGAGCGCGTGGCGCGACGTGCACCCCCGTGAGTGCCTTAAAAAATGTCCCTTAGGGACATTTTTCGGGGTGTTTGGGGGGCGGAGCCCACCAACAAGAGCATCTGCGCCCGCAGGGCGCTGAGACGCTTGTTATGCCTGCAACGGTGGAAGCCTGCAACTTTTTTCCTCCCACTAAATCATTTTTTTGTCCCACAAATACACTTTTCATTCCGCAAATTTTACTTTTCGTCCCGAAAATTTAGTTTTCTTCCCACTGGCCAAGAATCAGCTAGTTTCCACCCCCGTTGTAGGCATGGAATGTGGTAATTTTAGTGTAGTCGAGAAAAAACGTGGTTTTGCTTTACCTTAAAAAGCAATCAAAGTTTAATTATTTTTTTAGGAAAAAATAATTCAATTTTCGGCGTTTTAGAACGCCACAGAAACGCCCACCCACACTTACCCACCGAAACAATAGTCTCAGTACGTTTCTAATTATATCGCAACATTGATGTGGATACCAAATTAGTCAAGCTTTGATTTTCCGAACTGAGATCGAATCGAGTACGGATAAGCATAAGTTTGGATACTCAAAATGGAATTTTTATCGTGGAAACTAAAAAATGAAAATTTGAGTACAAGGGAAATGAGCAATAAAAATTGAAATATATTTTTGAAATCCAAACATATCAGACATATCGAAAACTTCGATATAATGTTGTAACAGGAGGTTCGCTCTCGACAACATTTAACGCGATCGACACCTCGAATGCCAAAAGTAGCCATTAGGATAGAGTATAGTCGAAATAATATATCGTCGAAACATTCGAGATCATACCGATCACTATAACCATGTGTACTCTAGCGTCGAAGCCCACTTCGTCGAATCACGTATCTTATCGCGACATATCAGCCAATCACCATAGTGCTGAATTTCGACAAGTAGACGAACATCTCCCGAAAAGAGGAGGATAGGCTGACCATCGTAATTAACGGTGGGGCACTTCCCGACTGATTGCGCTTGAGCAAGGAAGTGGTCTTCGAGGCGTCGATAATTATTGTCAAATCTATCGTCTTTGATTGATTATTGAATTTCGGTGGATAATTGTATTAATTATTTCGTCAAATTAAATTTATTGTTTCGTCAAACCAAATTTACTGTTTCAATTGTTTGTGTGTTGGTGTCGAAACGTTAATCTGTCGAAGTACCGGGAATATCTTGGATTACGTCTTCGAGTAACCGAAATTTGGTTTTGTCGAGGAAAAGTCGACGTAAGTAAAACTTGCAATTATAACGGTTCTCTGTATTCGACAAAATTTAATAGGGTCCCCAACGGAACTCCCCCGAGATCCTCAAAATATTTAGCTAATTACTTCACCAGTTATCACTGGTTGGCGCCCAACAAGATTTAAACGTCGTGAGCCTTGCCAGCCGAAGACCCCGGCCGCGGCAAGTGAAGGCCGAATGAATCGACCGTTCTCAATGGCGCCCAACGTGGGGCCACGTTGGAAAATTTATTAATTAAAACCATTAATTGTTTTGTCAAAATTTTGGTTTCGATAACTTTGGAAATTTTGTGAATTCAAATCGCGAAGCCGAACACGGCGGAGCCAATATTAGTCGAAAAGATAGTACGCCGGCTCACCGGTCACACTCGAGCGGCCTAATACCAAAACATAAACATCGCACCAGTCGACAGTTAAACGCTAACAGTGAACGAAGTAGCTCTACGACGCTCGCCTTGTTCGACTTCTCATCTGTCAGATATTATTTCGTAAGTCTACGCTTCCGTTAATTTCGTCCTATTTATTGAAATTTAATTTATTTGTAACGATCATTGGTCCGTATAGAATTTATGTAAAATTATCAATAGAAGAAAGTATATAAACATTGGTCTTACTGGGATGGAGATCAGAGTGAAATAATGCGTACAATGTTCTTCTCACCGCCGAAAAGAACATTAAGATCGGGAATAAAAACAATAGAATTAAATCAGAAACAGACACCGATCGCCCAAAGCTCGGGGTTGCCTCTCGACGTAACGGTTTCATTGTCGTCTGAACGGGAACTTGCACGGAGTGGGGATATGGAGAGTATCTCGCCTCAAACGCAAAATGTCGCGGGGACGGGGATTGCTCCAGCAGCACCGGGTATAGGTAGAGGCGTTCGGTTGTCAGACAATAAACGAAGTACCACACCGACGATAGGTCGTGGAAGGGGCTCGCGTGAAGTGACCCCTAACCCGGGGCAGAGAACGCTGGAACGTTCACCGGGACATTCGATAGAAATATTAACAGAAAGATTAAATAAAATTGACGATAGATTGAATAGCGTAGGCGTCCTCGAAGATAAAATTGATTTATTAATAAGAAAATTAAATTTGATGGGAAATGAAGATGGTATTAATTCTTCAAATAATATCGTTGGGATTAACCGACAAACAAATATTACGTCAGTTGCGGTCTCAGCAACCGACACGTCGAACCCGAGCGAGTTACGGCCGTCTGTAGCCGGACCACCGGGGGAAACAACCAATAATAATAATGATAATAATGAAGAATCGGGAGCCGACAACGCGCAGAGTTCGTTAGCGGGGGGATTATTGCATCCTACCGGGGCTTTCGCGCGTTATGGTCGACAACCAATAGATAATACGTTACTCGACGCTGGCTCGTCAAATATATTAAATGAAAACGAAGAAAATTCACTCGGCTCGGTCGAAAGAGAGTTGAGGCGTGTCCACTTTGACACGGATACTAACTTTGAAAACCCGAACCTAGAAACAAACGTAACAAATCAAAACATGACAAATAACTTTCGACAAATAAACCATCCGTCACATACTCGACGAAACGATCGACATTCGGATGAAATACCAATGAATCGCGTGAAATTAACGGTAACCCAGATGTTGCCGAACGGAGAAGTCGTAGTAGACGAAAGCTACGTATCGATCGACGAATACCGACAATTGACACGCGATCGTAACCTAACAAGACGCAACGAAACATTGACTGTACCTAGGAGGGGCGCGCTAGCATGGAGAAGCAGCGATTCAAGCGACAACGATGACGAAACACCACCATACAGTCACCATAGTTCGCGCGCCAACCCGAACTCGTCTTTGACGAGCCGCCACTCCGTCAGGGGGGACGATACAGCCGCGAATCCTTTCATCCGAGACCGCGACTTCGCAATGAAAATCGGGCGAATAGTTTCCAACTGGAAAATTAAATTCCCGAAAACCGAAAGAGACCCGGAGAAATTCCTAATAATTCTCAAAGATCAGCTTAGCGCAAGCGGCATTAGTAAGGACCTCTTTGTCCCTTACCTCTCAAACATCTTCGACGACTCCTACCGACAATGGTACCTCCTAAATAAAGACAAATGGCACACGTGGAAAGATTTCACACGCGCGTTTCGATTCTCATGGGGGGTGAAAAAAGACGATGGAGTTTTGCTTCTGGAAGTACGCGATCTAAAATTAGAAAAGGCAGAGACGCTTGCCGAATTCGCATGCCGAGCCCGATTTATTTTCTAAATGATGCAACGCCCTCCATCGTTCCGAGAACAATTGAAACAAATTCTTGTCAAATTTAACCCGCGGTTAACTTTCGAAATTTTGAATCTGCCAATTTACGACTACGACCAACTACTACACTACCTGAACGAGCGAAGCTACCTGTATCATAGGTCAGCCGAAACACAGAAAGGGCTACGCGACAAAAGCAGAGTCGAATTAAAATGCCTACAAGACAACGGCGATATGGACGACGAACACACGTATACCGAAGACGACGACACGGACGGTGACGAACAGGTAACTGATTTGAACGCAGTTCAACAAAACACCAACCGCGGTGGGAAAGGGGAAAATAAATCGGCAAACCCCAGGTCTTTGAACAAACAGCGACTAGAAAATAATTTGTTCCGTTTCGACAAAAAGAACAAGGACGCGGTAAATTCCTCGGCGACGAAAGAACAGTCGACGAAATTTACACCGGACCCGAGCAAAATATTTTGCTATAATTGTGGTGAGATGGGACACTCGTCACGCTCTTGTACTGTCGAAAGACAGGTCGTTTGTCACATCTGTCGAAGCAAAGGCCACACAAATAAAGACTGTTCTACGCGTTCGGGAAACGACAAAAGCCCGCAGTAATCGAAGCTCAAATTACTGCAACACAGGGCACGAGCAAGAAAGATAGCTTAAACATCGAGCAAATTAAGTCACTGGACGTAAAAGACGTAAAGACAAATTTGACTCCGACAGACGAGACTGAAAACAATATAATAAAGTTAGACGTAGTACACGGGTTACTCAGCGAAAACGAATGGTCTGACGATGAGTTAGACCCTGTAGACGAAACGACACCTGAACAACCGTGTGAGTCTACCGTGAGTCTCTCGACGCTAACCTCGGACGAACGCACCAAAACAGACGACGAAAACTTACCGGTGACAGAAATAGAAACACAGAAGTTAAAAGACTGGAAACCAGCTGGCTTTTCCCCTCACCTCGTCCACAGATTGACTCAAAGACGAATCTTTTGCGCGGACAACGGTACTAAAGAACCGACAAAAGTAATAAGAATTCCAATCGAAATTTCCATTTTCGGGAAAACCGTACGCGGTATCCTAGACAGTGGGAGTGAGAGATCGTTTCTGAATCAAGTAACGTATGACAAAGTCAAACACCTGCAAATAAAAGAATTGGTTGCCGATGCGACCTCGGAAAACGGTGTTCGACTTGGCAATAAATCCGTGGTGAAGACGAAAGGCGGTACGTGTTTCATAATCGACGTGGGTGATGTCTATGGACCACAATGGTTCAGCGTCCTCCCAGATCTTTCAAGCGATTTAATCCTTGGAATGGATTTCTGGATGGCATTTAAGGTTAAAACAGACCCAGGCGCAGCAACGTGGACATTGGAAGGAAGTAAATACTCCTACTCAATGACACAACGCTGCATTACCCGTGCCGAATTAAAAGCTTTAACAACCGAACAGTCAGATAAACTAAAAACCTTTCTCAATGCGGAATTCGACAAATTTGACAGAGAATGCACAGGGATGACAGAATTAATAGAACACGTAATTGAACTGACCGACACGACACCGCATCGACAAAAGCCCTACCGACGCAGCGAAGTCGTTCGCGAATTTATCAACCAAGAAATCGACAGATTGTTGGCGAAGGGATTTATCACCTGGAGCACAAGCGATTGGGCGTGTTCCCCGGTTGTTGCACCGAAGGCGAACGGTGGCCTGAGATTTTGTATCGACTACCGACCGGTAAACAAAAAAACAGTTAAACCGGCCTACCCCCTCCAAAATATGAAATCCATCCTCTCGCAATTACATCAGGCTAAAATAATATCGACACTCGATATGAGTGAAGCTTTCCACCAAATACCCATGGAAAAAGATAGTCGAAAGTACACGGCCTTTGTTGTCGAAGGAAAGGGTTTACTCGAGTGGATTCGGATGCCATACGGGTTAACAGGAGCTCCCTCAACCTTTCAATGCCTGATGGATAAATTAAAGCGACGAATTAAAGATTTGATAATAGAAAGATCCTTGCCGAATAAATGGGCTGAACAAGTGTTTGTTTACCTCGACGATTGGATCGTGGTTAGCGAGAACCTCGACGAACACCTCGGAATATTATCATTACTGTTCGAAGTTCTCCGCGAGGCCAAGCTGATAATAAACCGAGAGAAAAGTAGCTTCGCATGCAAAGAAGTCCAATTCCTCGGTTATATCGTCGACGAATGGGGCATGAGACCAAACCCCGATAAGATTCGACCAATAATCAACTATCCAGTACCAAAGGATAGGACCCAACTTCGACAATTTAACGGCCTCGTCAATTGGTATCATCGCCATCTAAAAAACATTGCGCGAGTACGGGGGCCGCTTAATAAACTAACGAGCCCTAGGGTACCGTGGAAATGGACGGATATCGAGCAAAAGGCGTTTGACGAAGTTAAAACAGCATTAATTAATGCACCGCGATTAAACACGCCAATCCCAGGGCAGCCGTTTATTCTTTACACGGATGCTAGCGATACTGGCTTAGGCGCGGTTTTAACACAAACAGGACCCGAGAATAATTCGGAGAATTTAATCGAAGTCCTTAGTCGACCGTTAAGAGGCGCGGAACTGCATTACACTACCACCGAGAAAGAGTGCCTCGCAGCCGTCTGGGCCGTAGAAAAACTTCGTTGTTACCTCGAAGGAATGCCCTTTAAATTGGTAACAGACCACCAGGCCCTTCAATGGCTTTACGGACTTAAAAACCCCGTAGGACGTTTGGCGAGATGGGCGATTAAACTATTACAACATAACGTGACTATTGAATACCGACACGGAACGACGAACGAAGCTCCTGACGCGCTTTCGCGTTTACACGACATAGACACCGACTATCGGGGCTGGGAGAGTGTTATCGAGAAGACAATACAAGACCGAATTCAGCTAAATTCTATTTGTGACGAAAACTGGTACACAACCAAACGAGAGCTTGTCAATAAAGAACCTTCTCGTTTCCCAGCATGGAAAATAGACAACGACGAGTTATACTATTTCCGACCCGACTATACGAAACTGTATATCGACGATAATCACGCGTGGAAAAGAGTAGTAAGACCGGACGAAATCCTAGGTATCTTGCAAGAAAACCACGACACACCCCAGGGCGGACACTTAGGTCGAGACAAAACACACGACAGAATAACACAGAATTATTACTGGCCCGGTATGACACGGGATGTCCAATCGTACGTTGCGGATTGCGAAATCTGTACCAAAGTTAAATTCGACCAAAACCCGGTGAAAGGGCCGTTGAAAACAAGACCTTTACTCACACCGTGGGCACAATTAGCAATCGACACGGTGGGGCCCCTCACTCGATCAAAGAAGGGAAATTCGTATATTATTGTCGTCCAAGACCTCTATACAAAGTTCGTCGAATTATTTCCAGTTCGAAATCAAACGGGAAAGATAGTCGTCAAAGTTCTTGAAACAATCTTTGATAAATGGGGAACGATACCTGAGTCAATTATTTCCGATAATGGGACCGAGTATATTAACAAAGACGTTCGCGCTTTCTTGACAGCTAAAAGGGTCAACCATATCACCACTCCGTTAGCTCATCCGCAGGCGAACCCAGTCGAACGAGTTAACAGAACGATAAAGCCCATGATCGCCGCATTTATAAAAGATACTCAACACGAGTGGGATCGCGAATTACAAAAACTCCAACTCGCGTATAATACGGTACCGCACGCAGGCAGCCGAGTCTCGCCATTCTACCTTAACCACGCGCGAGAGGCAACCGTGAGCGAACGCAAACAGTGCTCGAGCGAAACTCAGCAGATTACCGACGAATTAGTAAACAATTGGATTAAGCGAATTGCCCAGTTCGATGAATTAAGACATAAAGTCGAACAACAGATCAAGGATCACTCTGATAAACGTCTTAATAGGATCAATTCAAATAGGACAGAGCAGGTAGTAATAAAGCCCGGCACGCTAGTGTACTACCCGAACAAGAAGCTAAGTAACAAAGCCGAAGGTTATTCGTCAAAATTAGCTCACAGATATTTAGGACCGGCTACGGTGAAACGCGTTTTAGGACCAATGATCGTCGAACTTGTTGACGAAAATGACAAAACTATCGGTAAATACTACGCTACGGACCTGAAGATTCCGCGACGGAGCTCACGCGTTACCTAAATATTTGTTTAGGGGACTCTACAATGTCAAGATCTTCAAAAGAAAGCGAACACGAAGAAGATCCACGGAGCATCGACGAAACACAAGACGACATCGAAAAGGAGCTGCTGGCCACAATCATGCGACAGAAATGCGCATTGGAAACTGAAGCGAACGCTCTTAGGGCAAGAATTGAGAACCGCGGCGCAAGACAGTCGACGAATAATTCGACGACCCACGACGTTGCGCCAACCAACGTCTCGGAGACGTCCAGCGAGTTCACAAGAGACCTAGAGGATCTGATTACGAGAGGGCCGTCAACATCAACACGGAACCCCTCCCCAACGCGAGCGTACTACGATGTAATATCGCAAACTATTCGACAAACCGCCACTCCAACGCCAAGCCAAACCGCTCTGGAGTTACTTCAAGAAATTCGATCGCTTCCTCCACCGAAGCTAAAATTAACAAAACCAACGAGGGTCACAACTGAGGAGGTTCACGCCGAAAATCTGAAACGAAACCGAATTTCATCTCGACAACACCCTCTGAAAACTTCGTCAACCTCACGTCAACCGATGAGGACTGTCGACGATCCAAGGGCCGTGGTTGCGCCATCGGTAATGGTAAAGCCATTACCTCTCAAGCGGATGCCACCATTCGACGAAGTACTGGAAGAATTGGGAGTTCCAAAACTCGCGAACCCCCGAGGAGAACAAACACCGCTGTACTATGCCGATTCGAGAATCATCAGTGAGAAACTCCTCAAAGATCTCATCATCAAACGCGCAAAATACCTCGTCGAAGCACAACAATGCACAAAGGTCGACCGTGGGACCCAAACGTTCATCAGTAACGTCGGCAAACAGTACGTCGCGGGTTGCGTTAACTGCAGATCTCGCGATCACCACTTCAAGAAGTGTTTACTTCCGTACCGGCCCGGCTTCTGCCAAATTTGCGGAGCGGACGGATTCGACACACTCGATTGTATATACCCACATGGTATCGAACACGAATACGTTCTCAATCGTTGTCCAGGCTGCTCTCGGGACATAAGCCTTTACTGCCCGGAATGCCCGGATTGTAACATCCGTTATGGAGATATTGTTGATTGGCTCCGGTTGAATTACGCAACGTGGCCAACCGCGTTAATACCAAAGGATCATCAATACCTGGTCGGGGAAGGGGAGGAAGTGCTAAAACGCAAAGTAAAGGCGAAATTCACCGATCCAGAGGACTGTGCCAACCGAGTACGTGCTTTCCTAGTACGCGAGAACGCTCTTCTCCCACCAACCACTACTTCGACTGCCGCCGCAAGAGCTGCAGCCCTTTTGCCGGAAGAAAAGCAAAGACTCGCCATACAAACGCTGAGTTCACCGACATCCCGGAAAACTCTTGACGAAGTAATGAAACTTCGGCCAGAACTAAACACCGGCGAAGAAATAAAAATTCTCATACCAACAAAATACAAGAAATAGATCGTCCCATATACGACCTTGGCTGCCCACATCATTTGACAAATGATTCCACGGACCACGATTTTCACGTAGTTTAAGAATATTATCTCTATGTTATTGTAACGCCATGAGGCCAAGTTTGAGTTAATCCATTTGACATTTCGTTTTGTTTTCTACGTCGCCATAAGGCTAAGATTCACTCAATTTAATAAATTATACTTTGTCTAACGACCTTAGCAGTCCTCAGAAACTGTTTCATGTTCGTAATATAAAAAGAAAAAAAAGAAAGAAGGATAGTTAAAATAATAATCATAACGACGATAATAATCGAATTGCGTATCATTGCGACACCCAAGTAAAACATCCTTATCGTCAAGTCCCAAACATTCCCCACGAATACAGAGAACCGTTAATTTAGTTGTGAGTTTCGCGATTACAGCATAACGGTTCCACACCAAACAACAACTCGGATCTCGCAAATGTTGTCAAGGTCTGGTAGGGGGGAGTGTAACAGGAGGTTCGCTCTCGACAACATTTAACGCGATCGACACCTCGAATGCCAAAAGTAGCCATTAGGATAGAGTATAGTCGAAATAATATATCGTCGAAACATTCGAGATCATACCGATCACTATAACCATGTGTACTCTAGCGTCGAAGCCCACTTCGTCGAATCACGTATCTTATCGCGACATATCAGCCAATCACCATAGTGCTGAATTTCGACAAGTAGACGAACATCTCCCGAAAAGAGGAGGATAGGCTGACCATCGTAATTAACGGTGGGGCACTTCCCGACTGATTGCGCTTTAGCAAGGAAGTGGTCTTCGAGGCGTCGATAATTATTGTCAAATCTATCGTCTTTGATTGATTATTGAATTTCGGTGGATAATTGTATTAATTATTTCGTCAAATTAAATTTATTGTTTCGTCAAATCAAATTTACTGTTTCAATTGTTTGTGTGTTGGTGTCGAAACGTTAATCTGTCGAAGTACCGGGAATATCTTGGATTACGTCTTCGAGTAACCGAAATTTGGTTTTGTCGAGGAAAAGTCGACGTAAGTAAAACTTGCAATTATAACGGTTCTCTGTATTCGACAAAATTTAATAGGGTCCCCAACGGAACTCCCCCGAGATCCTCAAAATATTTAGCTAATTACTTCACCAGTTATCACTGGTTGGCGCCCAACAAGATTTAAACGTCGTGAGCCTTGCCAGCCGAAGACCCCGGCCGCGGCAAGTGAAGGCCGAATGAATCGACCGTTCTCAATGTATTTTTGTGACGTAAGAACATTGCGCTTACGTTTAGGCGTTGAACGACTCGACGTTAAACATCTGTACAGGTAATGCGTGAGCCGCGACGACTAGATTATAAGTGGTCGTAGAAACCGGTCAACAAGAAAACGATCGATGGTAAACAAAATACGTATTGTAAAACGCGCGGTTGTTGTAATACCAAAAACTGCACGTTATATTGTTGTGCGTAACGAGCAACAACGTGTGTTTCGTAAAATCGTTCTGATAATCGAGTATTCGAATAAAACGAATCATCTTTAGGATAATTGAGGGTTCGGATAACACAGTTTCGGATCATCGTAGTTCCATACTGCATCCACATTTTTTAAATTATAAACAAGTATAGTTTAATTATTTTTTGTAACAAAAAATAATTACGTTTTCGGCGCTTTAGAACGCCGGAGAAACGCCCACCCACACTTACCCACTGAAACAATAGTCACAGTACGTTTCTGATTTTTCCACACCACACATACGGATATCAATATATCCCGAACCATATGGGGATCAATATATCCCCAATATATCCTTTTATCTTTTTGATAAAAGACTGCAGGGTTCTGTTTGTAGCGTAGGAAATTTGTCAGAAAAATTATCAATATGATAATATACCGACATTTCTCAAATTAAAAAACAACTAAGGTTTTATTAATTTTTTATGAAAAAAAAACATATATATTTTCCATACAAAAGTTATTAATATAACAATGCATTAATATTCTGTTAATACATGTTATAACGTTGGGAACGACAACAGTCTTCGACTTTTAATAATCGTTATCATATGCTTTCGCATAGCTACCGGATCGCGTGAGTACGAAATAATTGCAGGATCTTGACACAATGCTATTGTCGTTGCGAAGGCAGCTGCATATACTCCGCAACTATACCCGTCAGGTTGCTTTGTGACAGGCATAAAGACGACGTTGCTTACGTCGACATGACTATATCGCCGTCGTATGTACTTTTTCTCATCTTCGTGAAGAAATTCGTACTCACTACGGCACAAACTGTCATAGACCATGACCGTAGATGCAGAGTGAAGCACACAACACCAATGCCGGAATTTGCTGCCTCCGATTATTTGCATATCCCGGTCCAATACATTGCAGGGCTTGATGATACTGCAATATCCAGTATAACACGCTGGATTAAAATTATCAAATTTCGAGTTCTCTCGAATGATTTGTAAAAACAAGTCGATACTTGAATCGTTCAAGAGACTTGTTCGCGCTTCGATGTCCATGATAACTTCATCTACCGAAATGTTTTGTTGCAATACTGCAATCATTTCGTCTGCTTCTTCAATAACGTCGTCATCATCGATGGTAACCCACTCATTCGGAGGGTATTTTTGTGGCCCAATACCGTTGGAACCCGAATCGACAATTTGAGCGGATTGTTCGTCAACCGGAATCGATGCACTATCCAATTCTTAACACAGGTGTGCATGCTTCGTTTTGTTACAATCGCGAAGCTTCGCCTTGCGTTTGTTCTTTTCGACGGCGGTCTTTTCTTTTCGTACTTTCGCGACATCGCGTGCCTGTACAATATAATCGGCTTCTCGAAGAGGCATACTTCTATCACACCGACTGTCTACAATCTCTGAAAGCAAACATTGCATGTAAAATCGTGATAGATGCGGCTCCATTTTTGTACGCCAGAAATCATCGTCTCTTGTCACTGTAATGTACTTCAGATCTACCGAAGTCCAAAGCGCAAAGATACAATATTGCCGGTTAGCAATGTGCAGCTGGCCTTGTACTTGGTAATAATATGGATGATTTTTGTTCATAATCTCCGTATTTTTTTGTCGAAGATGCTTCTAAGATTTGCTCGAAGCTTAAGTGCATCTTCGAGAGGTGTGTCCTTTGCCGAATATGGACACTTTATTTCGATGATGCCATTCATATCGATAAGACCGTCAAGAGATGCTCCCAAATACGGAATTTCTGCATCAATGAATAATCCACAGGGCATAATTTCTTTACCCAGTTTGACTCCTAATGCGATCTTGGACGTAGATTCATTGACTATGCCATATCGTATAGCGTCTGTATCAAGTACTTTCGGCTGGCAGATACTCAAAACCATTCGAGAACATGACGTAGTCGGCAACATACGACATATCTGTCCGAATTTCGACGCAGTTATCAAATCTGTGTGCAGTATTTGCCATTGATCACAATCACTCTGCAGTACCGTTTGACGTTCAATCTGTTCTCGATTAACTTGATTCACTTTCAATTTTTGAGAGTGATTTCTGATAAGAATGTCGTAAACGTCCTTGTTACGATCAGGTTTTTGGGCTGAAGAACCATAGTCCTTGTCAGTCCCGCCTGGCTTCCGAGGCTTCGGCCGGTCCTTGTTTTGACGAAGTACCGTGTTTCTCGTGACATGCATCTGTCTACTCTTTTCCAATTCTGCAACGGAGTGAGGAATTATATTACCGGCGCCTTCGTGTATTTTTGACAACACCCTCTGGGTATTGTACTGGACTGTGGCTGTGTGACATCTTATCTCATAAGAATTCCTCGCGCATTGGTGTGTTCGCTTACCAGCGTTGCATTTATTTCCCAACGAATTACATGCTTCAGCTACGTTATTCGTTACATTTTGCAACAAGCTAGTCGCATGGCAACGTAAATCTTGAACAGCCTTCAAGAAATCGGGATAAATTCCCGACGTGTGAAGGTCCTGCATGAGATTTTGATTGCCTGTTTTTCCGCAATCGAGGAATGATAAGTTGTCGCATGCGGAGTGATCTCCGAATACATGTGGTAAAATCTGCAAAATGTCATTTTGCAGTTTACCACTTTTTTCAAAATCCGAACCTTCCTCAGCATTGCGAACGTCGATAGTTCGTTCTACAGCTTGTCGAAAACGTAAGCCGGATTTTTCGACTTTAATACGGAATGCACCGACGGGCACCGATAAAGTCGCCGCAATTACTCGAGTAATAGTTTTCGTAGCGGCAACCCGAAATTTTTTGCACAAATTTCGGAAGAGATGATTGAGGCACTCAATTTTTCGTACCACAACTCCGTATTTGCCGTATGGATCGGCTGCTACGAGAGAGTTGTATACGCTACTGTCACCGTCAGAAATAAGGATTTTATAAATCAACCCTCGTTTCTGAACGCTCGTTACAAAGCCTTCGACAATAATGTCCTTTTCCATAGACGTCGAGCTTTGGTTGTGACTCCAGTTCTTGAAACAAACATGCTCGGTCGGTTCCCGTCCCAGCTGTTCAGCTTTGGCCTCGAATGCGCAATATTTGTTCCGTACAGAAACGTGAAGAACTCATCCTGTCTTATGGCCAACAATGATCCCAACTCCAGATAGCGAATCATGTTTTCCACCAGC
This sequence comes from Cryptus viduatorius, assembly GCA_964006125.1. NCBI lineage: Eukaryota > Metazoa > Arthropoda > Insecta > Hymenoptera > Ichneumonidae > Cryptus > Cryptus viduatorius. The sequence goes on along the minus strand of OZ023222.1, from coordinate 20,686,249 downwards.
AAAAGATCTTTTTGCCCACGCTCCGTCCGATACGACAGTAATGCAGGGAATACCATCGACCACATTCCCTTCTTTAATCGCGATTTCGCTCTCTATTGATGCCGCTCTTATCATTTCTTTTTCGGAAACTTGAGTGACGAGGTTGAAAAGTTCATCTCGGTTTTTTATATACGTTACGTGCGACATACTAGGAATTGCCATTGATGACAATATTTCCTGAAGGGTAGAACATCCTATACCCGACGTAATTGTACCGCATACCGCACTTCTGTTGATTCCCTTTAAAGGTCCGTCTTTAGAATCAGTCCAAACATCGTTAGTGTAGTCGCACTTTTGGCAGGCAAGATACACCTTTGTTCTCAGACCACGATCCGTGTGTTTCTTGATCACTACATTACTGAACGGACACTTATGCCCGTCTAGCTTCTTATGAAGTTCTGATAAAAAAAAAAAGAAAGATCGACTATACGTCGATCTTCGATTAAATCATCTTCGATGTTACTTCCATGCGAGGACAGTCGATCTTCATTGACATCGTCTTCGTGAAAGTCTACCGAATTATGTCGAATAGGACTTGTTTGCTCTTGTGAGACAGCGGCAGTACTTCCGGTTGGCTGGAGGGTACTGGCAGTGTCGGCAATACTTTCCGCTCTGCCAATTTGGAAAGCGTCCGAAATATTGAAAATTATTTCCGAATTGTCAGATATTTTGTCGCCGCCGTATAGTTGTCGGGCAAGCAAACGGACAGAATCTTCCGTTATCTCAAGATTGTGAGGGTCTTGAGATACATCTATTGCTGAAAAAATTGGATTACAACACTGTATAAATTCGGTACCCGAATGACCACGGTTGTCTATTTCGGAGTGATTACCGAGATTTGCTGTTAAGCCAACTTCCTCATGGAAGTTGCTATAACGTTCGAAAGCCACCGAAGGCACAGAAACGGCTGCCGTGAAATCAAACAATTCACAGGAAGAAAACGTTCCTGAATAGTCGGCGGCTTCGAATTTATCGAGTAGCTGATCTACTCGATAAATTTTATGAGTATCAAGTATTACGCCTGACCTCGATATCGTTTCGACACTGTCCTTTGCTTTTGAGGCACTCGAACTATCGCGAATATCAACCTGATCGAAAACATGTTCAATGTTGGGACGATCGGGACTGTCTACAAAACTGGAAACGTTTTTCTCGAGAGCATGCAATTCATGAGTAAGATCGCTTCCTTTTACGCCATGAATATCTACGCTATTTGACGTTCCGTGCACACCAATACATGGCGCTGAGAAACATCCATCCTCTTCGACTCTATGGCCACCTATCTGATCTACAGCATCCACCTCAGGACTTGCGATTAATTCATGACGTGTTTCGTTTCTCTTCAACTCTTCCTCCTTCGTTTTCTTTGCGCGCCTAAAACCGAGTTATGCACTCCGTCAACTTACATTTGTTCAAAAGAAAATATTATAATAAAGAGCATTATTAAGCAACGCTAAGTTAGCCACTCCACTTTTACCCTTTCATTACACACCCGTAAGCGTAAGATAGATTTAATATTCCTTATTTACGTCTTTGAATTTGGAGGAATTTAATTATTAGTTTATTTGTAAATCTTAATGACAACCATTTAATTGCGCACATTAGGGGCTTTAAAAAATACTGATGAAAATTATCGTCAGTCAATTTCAATTAGACATATGAAGAATGTTGTCAAAATGTCAGAAGAGAAAGCATGTATTATTGTTACATTACAAAAAAATATAATACTTGAATTCAGTATCGTCAGTCCGTTACTGATTTTATTATTAATAGGTGGTAAGCGAAGGCACGTGTGACCAGTGAATAGGCCTGTGGAGTGAAAATGTCGATACAACGAGGTGAGAGGAGGATGCGTGGAGGAAAAACGCGGGTAAAGGAAAACGTAAAAGTGATAAAAGATATAGTAAAGAAACTGAAAGAGATCAGAAAAGAAGAGAAAAAATTGAAGAAGGAAACAATAAAAAGAGGAATGAATAAGGAGAGAGAAGAGGCGAGAAGAGTGAAAAGGAACCCCGCCCCATACGGAGAAGAATGAGTGCGGAAGAAAACGAGAGAATATAAAAGGGAAAGACGAATGAGCAGACGAGATAAAGCGAGAAGGAAGAGTAACACTATAAGGAGAGAAGCGAATAAGGCGAAGCGGAGAAAAGACGAAGGAAGCAGTGTGTACGAAGCCCCTAACCTTCACGAAGATAAACCAGGATCAATGGAAGAAACACGAAGAGTCAGAAGAATGCGATGGAAGAGTGTGAAGAGTGAAGGAGAGAGGGAAGATGAAGAAAGGAGGAAAAACGAAAAGAAACATGTAAAAAAATAGAATAGAATGTAATGTACTGGGAAATGTGAAAAGGGTGGAATGAAAGTAGGTTGTAACACGGAGACAATCTTGTAAAAAAAGCTTCAAACCCTTCGGGGAACAATAAAGATACATGGATTACTGATTACTTAATTAACAATAAATAGAAATACGAGACATTATCTATTCTCCAATAATGAACCAAACTCTAAAGCAGTATAAGATTATTGTGAGAATTCGCATTATACGATAAGGCTAAAACTAGCCGCCATGAGTTAGCCGCCAGGTTTGGTGATTGGGTGCCCGCGTGCCTCAGCAGCTCTACGTACATCTTTTCGTTATACTTCGTCGTATTCGATCGCTTATTCTTGTGGTTGTGCATCTTTTAAAAAAATGACTAGCCATGCATTCTTATAATTTCCAAGACAGCTGATCGAATGATGCTTATTACAAAACGGAACAATATTTATATTTCACGATATATCCTTATAAACTATCTGTTTGAACGGTCGCGTAACACTCGATCTGCTTGGGTAATGAGCTTAGTTCTGTTTTCTGCAAAGACATTGCGCGAGCGGATTGAGAGTCATGAAAATCGTGAAAAAAATATAGTTACGTATTTCAGATAGCACCATTCAGTCGGGAATCTCGAAAGCTATAAGAATGCATGATTAGAAACGTTTAAAAAAAAGCAAAACCACAAGAATAAGCGATCGAGCAATCGAATACGACCAAGTATAACGAGAAGATGTAAGTGGAGTCGCGTGCGCGGGGGGGGGGGGGGGGGGGGGGGGGGGGGGGGGGTAGGCATTATACGATACTACGAATAGATAATAGATTGGTGGGCTTCGCCCCTCAAAACCCCCGAAAAATGTCCCTTTGGGACATTTTTTAAGGCACTCACAGGAATACACGTCGCGCTACGCGCTCCGTATCGAGTATGATTACACTTTGCGTTATGCGCTGCATACCGAATATGTTTATACGTCGCGCTGCGCGTTTCATCTCGGAAGAACGTATGGCGGAAAATCATTTATCACTTATGTAAATTGATTCATAGTTTAACCGTCATTGAATATAAACATTTCGTTTCTATACGAATTGATTATTATTATTCACAACTGATATTTCCTTTCTGTTTTACGAACTATATAACAAATTACATCACGTAGAACTTGATCAAATTAATGTAACGAATCAAATGATATCTAGTAAAGGTTGTTTTATTGGCTTAACACTTATGACCAGATTAAATGAGTATAAATCAACACAAAAAATATTTACCAACGCGAACACCATTACCATTTACCAACAGGTCCAATATCCCCTTTAAATGCATCTGTTTAAATGTTTTTTTCTTCCCTAAAATACATAAAATCACTTTATTATTGCCTCTGGACAGGACCCGAAGTATTGGAGCTGAATATTAAGAAGAATTGCTTTTTGATACGATTTTCAATTAAATTTGCTTGATATTAATTGTTGTAGTTGAAAAATTATAACTCGAGAACGAACATAGATATCGTCTTGGTTCGTGTATTGAAGAGGAAGTAGTACCCTGCTCAAAATAAAGTTGTGGTGTCTTGGATGCGTCCAAAATAAAAAAAATCAATTTCTCGATGAATTCGACAGCGAGGATTCTTGGACTGTCGATCTATAAGAGAATTCGGTTATAACACTTTAATCATTTTTTCTCTTCCCTATAATAGATGGAATCAATTCACTGGTTATTGTCACTGTCGGAGAGTAAAACATTGCAAACGAGAAATTTTATTTTTCTATCGTTTTGTTTTGTTTTGAGATAAGTATATTGAAACAATTGAAATAAAAATAGAAGGGTGGTTGGAAACATACGAGGTAAAAATTGATTTTTTTTTGTTTCGAAAAATTGTTAGAGATTTGAAAAAAGTAAACTGCAGTTTCCCAATATTTAAAGTTATATACATTAAACAATGAGAAAACAATAAGATTTTTATTTTCGATTCAAATCATCCCGACACAGAATACCAACGTCGCGGCGTATGCAAACTTTATCACGTTTGCTATCGAATTATCGTCGGCTTCCAAGGTTTAACAGATAGAATGAATGGAAAAAAATAAATAACCGCGATTGTTTTCAATTTCATTTGACAAATTGCAATAATTTTGGATATTCGATGATTCTTCTTTGTAGAATTATAAGCAGGTTTTCAGTGCACCCACGAAATTTTTTATTTTTATTATGAATGTGAATAACGTATATAAAATATTGTGAATGATATTCGTTCAAAATATATTATTTTCGAAATAAAAAGGATTAATATTTGGCAATCAATGTGTGATATTTCGTATTTCATTTTTCGCAACCAAATTTTCGTTTGTGACTTGATAAAAAATTGTTTTTTGGAAAATTAAAATAATATAACCGTTTAAAATAATTCCTCACTAAAAATAATTGGAGAATAAAAATACTAAGAAATGTCAGAATGTCTTCAAATTTGGTGTGCGTAGTGCTTTTCATAAAATAAAATAATGCTGCGAAAAAGAAAAAATTAGGTTTGTAGACTTCATAATTGAAGCACCCTATGGACATTTAGCAGAACAAAATTTAAAACACCTCATTAAAGGCTTCGCAGTAGTTTCAAAATGATTTTGCACAATGGTGATGATATGATACATCCCCTCTGTGAAGAAGAGAGAAATTTCTTCGCACAGTCCAAAGTTACAGCACCGTACGGACACTTGTCGAAGCAAAAATGAATTTTTTTTCTTAAGCATATGTTCAAATACTTCGCAGGGGCTTCAAAATGTATGTGCATAATGGTGATGATATGATACATCATTCCTGCGAAAAAGAGAAAAATTGGTTCGCACAGTCTAAGGTTACAGCACCGTACGGACACTTGTCGAAGCAAAAATGGAATTTTTTTTGTTATGCAAATATTCAAATGCTTCGCAGGGGCTTCAAAATGTATGTGCACAATGGTGATGATATGATACATCATCCCTGCGAAGAAGAGAAAAATTGGTTCGCACAGTCCAAAGTTACACTGTGATACGGATGTCTAAGAAGATAATTTTAGTAATAAAGGTATTTTTATTCAACCGCAGGCGAAAAAAAATATTACCAGTCATTGGAATCACTTCAAATTAACAACACATGATGTTGGAGATACATCAAAGCAAATGGTGAAAAATAAAATTTTTTGGAGTATTCGCTGCGGAGTAACCCCACCGACAGACTCCGAAGAGCAACGGATGGTCATTTCAATAGGCACTCTTTGCCTTTTGTTATAGTGAGTGCCGAAAAACGAGATTAATTAAAAAATGAATAAACGCTTTCGATCTGAATTTCTTATTGTTGTAAGCATAAAGCACTATAATTACTTATTACCAGTAATCGCTGTGAGACGCACATCTCCATAGTTGTTAATAATTATTAGAGCATTAAATATGTTGTTTTTCTGTGATACAGTTGATACAAATTAGGGATTATCTAACAAATGTGTACCTATATTTGAGAATAGAAAGTATAATGGAAAATTGTGTGAAAAAAACAGTGCAAACAATTCTATTAAAATTGCATTGTATTATTTTTGTAATTGAAATTGAAGATTTCTTCAATGATTATTTTTCATATATTCTTTAAATAGAAATCGTCCGATACACGCACCTGGGTGCACCTCTTACTTCTGTACTAACTCCAGTAAGTTTGCGCTGCAACCCGTCAGTTTATAACGTACTTTTCTAAATCGCAACACTGCGAGAGTGCGTGCAGATGGATTTACCTTTGGGTACAAGTACCAGAGGAATTTACAACTTGAAATGTTGCAAAGAATATAAAAGAAATAATTGAAGATCAAAAATATTAATTTTGGAATTCACAATCCGAAAAATGATAAAAATTAAAGGTAAAAAATGTTACTGTTACGTTCTGACCCTATATCGACATATTCTTCCAATAAAATTCTGTTTTGAAACGTAAATTACCATGTGCCATTCCATAATTTAATCTCGAATTCATTCGTCATTGCGAGTAGAAGAGGTCCAATGCGATTTGTGTTCACAACAATAAGAAATTCTGCGCAAAACCTGTTTTTTTTTTTTTTTTTATCTTAAAAGTGTTTTTGTTATAATTCATATAGCTTACTATTATAATTGGGAAGACTAATTAATTTCATTGTATTTCTAGTGATTTACTACTGCAAATCCTGATAATAATCTTGTTCTGGTATGAAGGTCTGTTCAATTATTCATGTCTGCCGTAATGGAAAATGGATCTCAGTGCCATTATTGGCTGTTAACAAAGTAATGGGTACTTCTGGGGAAATAATAAATATTAGCTCGCATTTTAAATAATCATTATTGACAACTTTGCATATCAACCGGTAAATAGAATCACTGCCAACTTGGTGAAATAAAACGCGTCTAGATAAAGTGTGTAATGAAAGGGCGAACATTGTCCTGAACAGTTAACATTTTTAGGAAGTAACTATAACTGTCACTGTCAAAATACATTTTTACGTAAGTGTACGATTCTCGCATAGAAATCATTCTTTGCAGATTATAATAAAGTAATAAGAAAGCAACCTGTAAGTTACATTACAACTTATTGTTTTTTTTTTCAATTTAGTGGTGTGTGAAAATAAAAAATAAATCAAATCCTGGCTTTCATACGATGTACGTTTTTACGAGGAATAGTTTGTGGAATGACAATGGTTGAAACTTTTTTCCAATATTTATTTAATATTAAAGTCTGATGTTAAAATTATGAAATAATTTTGCGATATTATAGATAGTCGTAGTTACTTTATAAAAATGTATACAGTATTTTATACTTTGTTTTATTTTTTTTTTATTAAAAAATGGGTAGCTCACTTAGAATAGAGGACCTTAGAAACACATTATCTGAAATCAAATTACATCTTCTCTTATTACTATCGTGTTTGTGCCCAGGTTTGTGCCCTGTATTAAATTCTAAATCTTTAATTTTGTCCTAAAATTAACAGAGTTTTTGGCAATATCTGAAAAGTCAACAAAACGTTGACCCTCGTCCCCCGACGTGAACTGCCGTGAACCGACACCCGCAAGCTAACGGAATGATTGAACGAGTGAACGATACATTGCTTTCCGCTATGATGGCGAAGTTGAAAAGAGAAGACGGGCGCGCCTGGGATTTAAATCTACCGTGCATTCAGCGAGATTTAAACGCGTGTCCCAATCAAACAACGGGTAAGAGCCAGTTCTAGCTATTGTACGGGTATACGCCTTGCTTCAACGAAGGGACAATACGTCAGCTGATCGACGAGAGCAACAAACGATACACGAGTCCGCCGTTGTTACAAGACGAAGCCCGACAACAGATAAGGAAAAGACAACAATCGTGCAAAGCATGTTACGATGCGAACCGAGATGATCACACGAAATTCGAAGTCGGCAATATTGTTTCCATTTCGTCGCAACGAGTGGCCACCGGTGAGAGCACTAAATTTCAACCGAAGAATCGGTGTCTGCTCGTCATCTCTTAAAAACTCTCGGGTGGCATATACCGCGTACCTCAACTCCAAGACGACACGCCTGGACGACTATAGGCGAGTTACTTAAAAATTTGGAAATACACCGAGAACGAGGAGAAGACCGTCGAAACCGAGGCCAACGATACGAAGAGCGAAGACGAAACGGAGCACGCAGAATCGATGTAAATGCTCACGCGTGGAGAAAGCATAAAAGAGGACACAAATGACAAACCTAACGTTCCCTCCAAGTCGGTGGAGACTACACCAACGATTTAAAAAAAAAGTGATTAACTAAGTCTACGCCCACAACGTTCGCAACATCCGCCCGATTTCTAAGATATCAAGCCAAATGCGAGTAACCATGAATAAACAAAAAACAAACAAGAAGTGCGAAGAGTATGTCAAACTTCGCGAGTGAACGATGGGTCGCAAACTCATGTGATCGACCGAAAGCCAAAAATGTAAGATACGATAAACCGTCTACGAATATAATAAAAAAAAGAATAAGTATTATAAGCGTAAGGAATGATTGCGAGAAACGAAAATAATACTATGAGTACGAGAAATGTACGCGAGAACTGAGAAAAATATTATACGCGCGAAGAATCGATGCAAAAAAAAAGAAACCAGCAGTTGAAGAAAACAGGGAGATCTCGCGATATTTACGCGAATATCGCGATTCGACCATTTATCCACCCGGACGGGCTACAGCAACAACAAAAAATGATTCCCTCTCAACTCCGAGATATTACGAAATTCGTGAAACAATTGTTACAATGAGAATCTTGCTATAAATTGTTAAAGACACGCGTGCTACGCGGGAATATCGCCGAAACATGACGACGCATAAACGTTGCGTAATTTCAATTTGCAAGAATATTCTGTAGATCTAACCGGATAGAACAACCCATGATTCATTCCGGTAACGGTCTGTTTACATATTTAAAAAGTCATATTTTTTTTCTTACCCGCGCGTGAGCGGAAAATGTGTGTCACATGTGAACTGTTACGTCTAGCGTAACGCATAGTTTATTTCCTGCTTTACCTTCAATAACAGTTGAGCCTAAACTTCTTTGTGAAAGTAAAAAGGGGAATCTGATCTAAAAATTCTTCATTAACAATATCTATTTTACCTACTGCTTAATCAGTGTCAAGCTAACCCAGAGTCTTACCAAAATCGGTGTCCTACCTTAGCGAGTCGATACCGATGAAACAGGATAAAACAGATTCGGGCCTCACAGGCGGAGGTCGAGAAAGGCAGTCTCTGACCCCTCTCCCGAGCGCTCCCCTAGAGTCCCAAAAAGGAATTAAAAGAAACGCGGCTCGCTGACAGTTACCATTGGGACCTACTAGTATCGATGTCGACTACCTCCCTGTAGATCATTAAATCTATTTTACCATGGCTCGAAACCATTCAGGGAGGAATTTACAGACAGTCGATTAAAACCGTCGGGTTTTAGATACATAGAATCGAGTCGACAAGTTATCCTCGTTAAGGGAAACGCTTTAAACAGTGTTTTAGTTGAACCGAACTCCACAAGCTAAAACAAAGGAGACGGGGCTCATGACCTTGATTTTAGCAGGAAGAAGGAAATATCTTATATTAAAACTTAATTAATTAATCCTTAAATAATTAGTAAACCACGGATTCCTCTCATTATAACACATCGGAAAGCAATAGAGGTCACACTTCTGAAGAAGAAAATAATAAAGTAATGATAAATAGAGAAACGAAACTGACAATATAGTCCATTTGAAAGGAAATAATAATAGACAATTCACCCCCAGGATTTGCTCTCTTGAACGCCTGTGTTTATCCTTATGGTATTAATTAAGTACGTAGTAGTAATTACACGGAGAATGATACCATTAGAAAAACGAAAAGGGATTTTCACCTTATGAAAATTATACAACGTTTGGCATTCGACAGTTCAGGTACAAAACCGCCGAGTAACGAAAAAGAGTCATCTCGCAACAGGCAGAAAACTTGTCCATAAACTCTCCGACTGTAAAGAAATTACTATACGTACCGTATTAATTTAGTTCGTCCTTCGAGAAATTCTTAGCCGTGGACAACTTGTACGCCATTTGTTTAAACAAATGCCTGAAGGAGTTAACGGTAAAGCATTTGCCGAGGAAAGTCTTTTCCATGGCACGCCCCTGAGCGAAATAATATGGAAAAGATTTATTGCTTTTTCTTTTATTATTTTTATTAGTAATATAGAATTATACTTTTCCATTACTATCCAGACAGACGAGTACAAACTAATCGAGTACTAAATAATTAGTTCCCGATAATAGATTATGGTTTATATCAATGATATTCATTATTATATTTATTTCTGTTAGGAATAAGCGAGTCCTGGTTATAAGAGTCTTACGAGAAACTACAAATTTTATAATTCACGTAATACGTATAAAAATTCAGAAGACATCGGAGAGCGTATTTTCACTGTTCAATACCGGTTTTTATTTGTCTAGACAGTTGACGAAATTCTATAGTCCGATTGGAACTCTGGCGACCTTTTTACATATAAAGTATTTAGCCATAAAAGGCTGCATAACAACAAAAATCTTTCTGGTAATGACTTCCCGGAACACGGAAACGAGAAAAGGAGGGGATTGATGCCTACGTGATCTCGTCTGCGCCCTTTTACTTTTCGATACCCCACCCCGTCATCCACGGCGCTGTGCCCGATAAACGCATTATGCCTAAAAGAACGACTTAAGATCACGGACCAATCAGGGATGAGATCGGTAGCATCACCTCATCTTCTCGTTACTGTACCAGAATTTTTATATCGAATAGATATACAAAAAGACACTCGCATAGCAACACCCCCTCTACTTGTCACCAAGGAAAATGGTATAAAAACCCCCGACATTGTACGCTCAGGAGCATACCTTTTTCAGTTATTAGTGGAGGATACTCCTTCAGTTTTATCTGGCCATTTTTTCCCAGTTATTAAAGGAGGATACTCCTTCAGTTTCATAAGCACACGTTTTTCTGTTATTAGAGGAGGTTATACCTTCAGTTTTTGTTCAGTTTATTCCCCAGTCACCAGCCGAGAATATTCTTTCGTTTACTTGTTCAAAATACCACAGTAGTACAGTTCAAATCAGTTATCTATTGTTCGAAGTTCAGCTTTAACCCGATTGTCTTTCAGACTTTCGAGTTATCAGAATAAAATCCAGGACTCTGAGAAACGAAATTATATCTTCAGTTTATAATTTGGCATAGTACTCCGCGAGTTTTAGAAATTCCAACCATATAGACACTTGGTCTCCATTGGTTTTCTTTTGTTCAATGTTATCACCTGTATTACTCATATTTTTGTGACATTAAAAAAGTGTTAACTCTACCTGTATTTCCGTGAAACACATAATTTTTCCTTTAAATTCATTTTCGAATTAAATCAACGTGAAGAAAGTTCTATATCCACGAACACCAGGAAAACACCGTTTATTACCGTAAGTACCTGTTTATTTGTTTATCAACCGTGCATTATTTCATTTTGTTCTCGCAACCCAGTGATTTAAAGTGACCACCAAATCTTGTTTAACCGTGTCGCGTGCTCCGACACCTGGTCAAGAAACGGCAGGTAGCTGCGTCACACCGAAGATTTCCTCTCTATCTCTCTTTTGCCTGAGAGACGCCGAACCCTCTACTAATTAGTTTACACCCTACGACACGCATTTAACAAGCACTCTTAAGGGCTCCATCCCAAGCAATTTTCCGCGAGGTTAGGCTTTAAAAAGGAGCAATCGTTGTCCTCCTTATCGACACCAGGTGTGGTAAAGGTTGGTTTAACACCCACTTGACCAGCGCGTGCCATTATAACGGAGACAACTGTTATATTTCAAACTAGTAAAGAAACAACGCTAGTTTGGACGTAACAGAACACACGCACACGGAGACATGTCAATTTAGAGGAACATTCTATATAGTACTACTAATACAACAACCCGGGGATGCTGATGAAGGTCTGATTTCATATTAAATTTTAAAATTTTTTTACCGCGTCTTACCGCGCGTGGGCGAAAACAGTCCGCTCATGCGCGGGTAAGAAAAAAAGTATGACTTTTTTAGTATGTAAACAGACCGTTACCGGAATGAATCATGGGTTGTTCTATCCGGTTAGATCTACAGAATATTCTTGCAAATTGAAATTACGCAACGTTTATGCGTCTTCATGTTTCGGCGGTATTTTCAGCCGCTCGTATTACAACACAATGTTTTTGGTAATAACTAGCTAGAGATCGTCACCGTGACAGTTCATAGTGTAATTGATATATATGAGCATTTACAACAATCACATAAATGTACACCAAATGTGAACAGTGCGTGAGGAAGTTGCAGTCGTTTGTTTGTCAAAACGCTGTGTGGAGACTGGCGTTTACGGTGCTACCGAACTCAATGGGCTTGCCGCGCTAAGCCTCGGCTGGCGGGTACTGTCTCGTCCATAAACCACGTAAGCGCGTTCGGTAGCTGCATTTGGTAACTTCAGCGCTATAGTTGAAACACATATGCCATATGTGTACACATCATATCAGCGACTTGAGAATTTACGCGGTTATTCTATCGATCATCATGAACACAACGATGTCTGATTTTTTTCGGTGACGGGTTTTTATCATTATCAAAAAAAATGTTTAAGTTTTTTTTTTTTTCATTCGCATATGTGTACGCATCACAACTGCGACTTGAGAATTAACGCGGTTATTCTATCGATCATTATGAACACAACGATATGATTTTTTCCGGTGATGGGTTTTTATCATTATCACATTTTATAAATAAGTAAATAAACTTCGTATTTTTCTTTTTGCAACGGGTAGTGCGAAATGCTTAGTTGGTGTCGCCGTCTCGGCGCTCAGCCACGATCGGACACGTTGAAGCGCGCGAAGCTCACCGCCACGGGGACAACTCTCCGGGCGAGGCGCTCGTACGTAAAGGGTTAAAATTTGGATTATTCGAGAAATAATCATTCTTCGATATTTTATTATGACCCGTATTCGATCTGCATTCTATCCGCGAAAAAAGATCTCACTGGGGCGATAACGAAATCCATAAAATATATATAAACTTTCAACACACAATATGTGACACGTGGGCACAAACACGAAGCTAACAAAATATATATACCACTCAGCACATTATCGTTAAATAATAAAGAGAAGCCAATATAATTGTTTATACGTACTTTTGACGATAGGTCTACTTGTTCGAGTGTTTCTTGTTATTTCTTGGTTTGTTAGCCATGTTTTTTTTGCTATAAAAAAACCACTCGAACTTTGTCTATGGAATAATCACACACGAGCGTAAAGATCACTTTCTGCTTCACAGTTTTACTGAACAAGTTATAATTACAGATAGAGAATAAAATAAATACGGAATCACGTCGCATCGACTGAAAACGCAATGTTGTAGCGTCAACTGTGTGCAGCGTTCGGTAGCAAACGTAACAATTATATCACGGCGCTCGAACGACTCAGCCGCGTATACGTCGTCTGCTACCTTTGTTTCGCACACACGCTTACGCTTTGTTTCGTTCGCCGCTACTGCAGTTTGATCGCGCAGCGGTTCGCAATGTTAACGTTTCTTTTCGCAATATGAAAGCAAAGAAACTTATAAAAATGTTCGCGGCGTATGCAAAAAGCAATAAAATAAACGGAATATAACGATTCTTCGTCGCATTGTTAGAGATTTATCGCGTATAATAGAAGCCAGTAAAAATCTATTCGATATTGAAAAAATTGTTATTGAAAGATTTTCGGGAAAGCAGTACTTTAAATCGATTGAAAATTATCTAAAACACGTTACAAGTCTGCTAATTTTCCCCACGCCGAAGGGCGGGGAGGGAAGACGACAGATTTAAAAAATCATTTGAATTTTAAACAAATGGATTTCAAATTCATTAAAAAATTCTAATTCGATTTCTTGTTTAACGAAAACAAAGCTTTTAGTATGAGGAAGCAAAAAAAATGCGAATATAGAGACTGATAAACAATATCGACTCTCTATCCGTACCATACTTCTGAAAAGTATGTCTCTCTTTCTTTCTTTCTTTCTTTGTCGCTGTCTCTCCTTCTTTCTAGAGATGTGTGCCTTACCGAAGAGATAATTACGGGGGGCACTTCTTTACATCAAGTGACAGATGCGGCCACGTGCCGACGGCAGCCAGGAGCGTGGATTCGTAACCAAGTTGAAGGGACCAGAGGTACCTGCTTGACAAAACGCGATCTTTTGCGGAATATTTCGTCGCGGCCTCACGCCGTTTATTATTATCATTTTTTATTTTAATATATATATTTTTTAATACATTCACTAAGTATGTAACGTACAGTTTCACACCTTGTAAAATAAAATTTCGTACAATCCTCGTGCAAAAAACATTTTCTTAAGTCGTGTCATTGCAAAACTTGTGAGAAAAAGTTTTTTCGCACTTGTATCGTAATGATTTATGCCACTCGGTGAGAGAAGTGCCGACTTCACGCATACTTCGCGTGTGGGAAGTCGCACTTCTCGCACCCGTGAAATAACATTTTGTACTATACTTATGCAAGAAACTTTTTCTTAAGTCGTGTGATTATAACACTCGCACGTGATTATAACACTTTGGCTCGTGGTGAAAGCATAACACTCGTCACAAAAAGTATCATGATATTCGTATCGTAATATACTCATTTTTGAGCTCCCGATAAGTTTCAACAAACATTCAATTTCGAAACGGTTTATATGTCTATTTGTGTGAAATAAAATCCTAACACTGAAAATAATAAAGTGGAGAAAATATATCATTTTTTGAATAATTTTTTTTTCGACTGAAAAAAATTTCTCATCAGAACACTATTGCGAACAATCAACTGATAAATGATATTAATTTTTCGATCTATGAAAAAGAAATCGGCTCTCGGGTGGTGTCTTGGGGGGTCGGTACCGAATATTGTACTGCTTCTCGTATTGTCTAATATTGCTAATATTGTACTGCTCGTACTGCTAATATTGACTTGCTTCTCGCATGCTACATTATCGAAAATCATGAACACACATACTACATTTTTGAAACTTAGCAACTAAAATCGTGCCCTCTCGTTGGGCGCCAATTGTGAGTTTACTGATTTCTTCGGATAATAAATAATAAAATGACGATACAAAGAATCATAAATGTCGATTCACACAAGTAGCACACTTCGGTCCCGTCTTGAGCTCGGTTTGAAGTGGTGGGGGTAAGAGTGGGGATAGGCTTCAGTGGAGATAGCCATAGTGCACCACTTTTATTATTTTTTTAAATTTTTATAATACATTTTATTTTCGCAATACCCTAATAATATAATAATTTTCTTAGTGCACCATATTTTTTCACAATACCCAAATAATATAATCATTTTCATACCACAGTATTTATATATATAATTATTATTTTCACAACACCCAAATAATATAATCATTTCTTATTGCTATTGACTATATCTCGCCACATTCTATCAAGAGGAAAGGGATTAAGATAATACTGGAGTTTTTTTACATTTTCGAGAGCACAATTATAGATAATATTCTTGTCGGTGTCATGCCTCCTATGCCACGAGCACAGTGTTGCTGATGGTGAACGATCAATCCTCAATGGTAGATCTTCATTGTTACCCAGGTTTACAATTTCGCGGCCAGTAATTTCCTCCAAAAATTTTACAGCATCATATCCTCTGGCGTAAATTATCCCATCATCACCAGCACCTTCAGCAGTGTCGTAACAACTCATAGCACAGTTCTTCAAAAGTAATTCCATCCTCAGACCAATGTATCCCACGATAATTGGCGGTTAGCCAGTCATTTTTAGCGCGTACTTGTGGCGGTAACTCGCTAATATCGTACGGAGGCGCAACAACCCATAATACTCTACGCCGTAATTTATGTACTGACCCGACCGCTACTTCTTTAGGCAAAAATTCATTATCTTTGCCTTTAAAACTTTGAATATCAAACACGATATCGAAGCCAGTACCCGTCATAATGTCACTCTCGAAAAAATAGGTGTGGCACTCCGAAGGGACTCTGCAGCAACGCTGAGGTGTTGCTTTGAGCACGCGATATTATATTCTGCCCCAACATGCCGCACGAACAATGGCTTCCTCTTCTATCCCCTTCCACCTCGGTGTAATCAGTATCAGCTATAGTGCTGCATTCCAAATGTTTTTTTGTAGCACTAATCACTGAGGCGCTGCTTTGAACTCGACGTTATTATACTCGGTACCAAGATATCGCATGTACAATGCGTTCCCTTGAGCTGCTGCTAGCATTTGGCGAAACATCTCTGTGTCTTCATCGAAAGCTTTGACGAATCGATTCGGTAGAAAGCACGTAAACTCATTTTCCACATCGATGGTAATACGAGAGCCCCATTTACTATTGGCATATCGGATATTCGTGATCTTGTAGTCTTTATCCGTCGCCAATTACTTAGTTTCACCACAGGTAGAAACTCCACCAATCTTCCTATTCTGTTGATCCGCGAGAAATCCATTTTTTTAGAGATTGAACTGTTTTAACGAGCGCGTTAGAAGAAAAGTTCAGTTCTTGAATTATTAAATCTTGAATAGCACTGATATTCTGCAAGTGCCTCTCTATTCGCTTTTTTAACTCGTGCTGTTTTTTCTGTATGGACTTGGTGTACGTAGAGCGATCAGAGAACGACTGATAAGAACAATGGCAATTGATGAGATTATTATTTGATGCTCCCACCATCACCATTTTGAGAAGAAGAAAGAAATGGTATAGACCGTACGTTGCCTCGTTGAGGCTTTGCTACTGCAGCAGTATTCGTGACTCACGTAAATCTCAGTTTCATGCGAAACATAATATCTGCTGAATTCGCCTTTTTTAAGTAAATGGCGGCTATGATTAATAGAGATGCGCGTGACATTCAAGGTGATACGTATAGAATTACAGCACGCTTATGCGTGTTGCTGACCCTGTGACTCATGCTAACCTCAGCAGTATTTGCGAGGAAGACTGATTAAGACAAGGAATGCATTGTGTTCTTTTTATATGTTGTTTTTATTAAATAAAATTATGATATTTTACAGACAACGTTCACGAGAACAACAACTCTGTATACAGTGTAAATATCTATTACAAAAACCACAATTTTTCTTATTATAGCCGCCCCCTACGGTAGCACCAGTATTATTATCACCAAGAGCTATTAATTTATGTTTTTTATTAATATATGCCTTGTAATGGTCGTAAACTATTTTATCGTTTCGCTGCAGATTATTTGAAAATAAGCTTTTAAACTTATGAAGGCCGAGTCCAGTACACATATAATGAAGAAACATAACACAATAATGACCACAGCATTGTGAACTAGCTCCTTAAAGTTGGGTTGTGTTATATTGGAAGAGTCGACAGTTTCCCCGGAGACGTATGAGGTGGTTTGGTATGATTGGTGGGAGTCCGTAGCTATTGTTACGTCCAGCGTAACGCATAGTTTATTTTCTGCTTTACCCTCAATAGCAGTTGAGCCTAAACTTCTTTGTGAAAGTAAAAAGGGGAATCTGATCTAAAAATTCTTCATTAACAATATCTATTTTACCTACTGCTTAATCAGTGTCAAGCTAGCCCAGAGTCTTACAAAAATCGGTGCCCTACCTTAGCGAGTCGATACCGATGAAACAGGGTAAAATAGATCCGGGGCCTCACAGGCGGAGGTCGAGAAAGGCGGTCTCTGACCCCTCTCCCGAGCGCTCCGCTAGAGTCCCAAAAAGGAATTAAAAGAAACGCGGCCCGCTGACAGTTACCATTGGGACCTACTAGTATCGATATCGACTACCTCCCCGTAGATCAGTAAATCTATTTTACCATGGCTCGAAACCATTCAGGGAGGAATTTACAGACAGTCGATTAAAACCGTCAGGTTTTAGATACATACAATCGGGTCGACAAGTTATCCTCGTTAAGGGAAACGCTTTAAACAGTGTTTTAAGTTGAACCGAACTCCACAAGCTAAAACAAAGAAGACGGGGCTCATGACCTTGATATTTGCAGGAAGAAGGAAATTTCTTCTATTAAATCTTAATTAATTAATCCTTACATAATTGGTAAACCTCGGATTCCTCTCATTATAACACATCGGAAAGCAATAGAGGTCAGATTTCTGAAGAAGAAAGTAATGATGAATAGAGAAACGAAACTGAGAATATAGTCCATCTAAAAAGAAATAATAATAAACAATTCACCCCAGGATTTGCTCTCTTGAACGCCTGTGTTTATCCTTACGGTATTAATTGAGTACGTAGTGGTAATTACACGGAGAATGATACCATTATAAAAACGAAAAGGGATTTTCACCTTATGAAAATTATACAACGTTTGGCATTCGACAGTTCAGGCACAAAACCGCCGAGTAACGAAAAAGAGTCCCCTCGCAACAGGCAGAAAACTTGTCCATAAACTCTCCGACTGTGAAGAAATTACTACACATACCCTATTAATTTAGTTCGTCCTTCGAGAAATTCTTAGCCGTGGACAACTTGTACGCCATTTGTTTAAACAAATGACTGAAGGAGTTAACGGTAAAGCATTTGCCGAGGAAAGTCTTTTCCATGGGACGCCCCTGGTCGAAATAACATGGAAAAGATTTATTACTTTGTCTTTTATTGATTCTATTAGTAATATAGAATTATACTTTTGCATTATTATCCAGACAGACGAGTACAAACTAATCGAGTACTAAATAATAACTTCCCGATAATAGGTTATGGTTTATATCAATAATATTCATTATTATATTTTCGTTATTATATTCATTTCTGCTAGGAATAAGCGAGTCCTGGTTATAAGAGTCTTACGAGAAACTACAAATTTTATAATTCACGTAATACGTATAAAATTCAGAAGACATAGGAGAGCGTATTTTCACTGTTCAATACCGGTTTTTAGGCACTCACTATAATAATAGGCAAAGAGTGCCTATTAAAATGACCATCCGTTGCTCTTCGGAGGCTGTCGAAGGGGTTACTCTGCAGCGCATACTCCAAAAATTTTTATTTTTCACCATTTGCTTCAGTGTATCTCCAACATCATTCGTAGTTACTTTGAAGTGACTGCGATGAATAGAAATATTTTTTTTAGCCTGCGGTGCAATGAAAACAACTTTTTGGCTGAATTTTTCTTCTCGGACGTCCGTATCACACTGTAACTTTAGATGGTGCGAACCAATTTTGTTCTCCTTCGCAGGGTTTTTTTGTTACAGTATTTCCAGTATGCACATTACTTTTAAAACCAATCTAAGACCTTTAAGTATTTTTTCTAAAAAATTATTGGCCACAATTTGCATTTGCCTTCGGTCAAGTGTCCGTACGGTGCCATCATAATGAACTCTACGAACCAATTTTTTTCTTCTTCGCAGCATCATTTTGTTTTATCAAAAGCACTGCGCACAGCAAATTTAGAGACAATCCTACATCTCTAACTATTTATTCATCACAATTTTCCATAAAAAACTTATTTTCTCACATCTGATGTCCGTACGGTGCCCCAATTAAGAATCCTGGAAACCAATTCTGTTCTCTTTCGCAACAATATTTCATTGCATCGAAAGCACTATGCACAACAAATTTTGAGTCATTCTGACAAATATAATTTTAATTATAAAATAATTCAAAAACAGTGGTTATAACAAGATTTGCTTTAAAGGTTATGTTATTTAGATTTGCCAAAAATTCATTTTTCATCATGTTAAAAAAAAAAACTTCGGTTGTGAAAAATAAAACACGAAATATCATACACAGGTTCACAAATGTTTGCGTTTTTTATTTCGAAAATAATATATTATCACCGAAAATCATTCGCAATATTTTAGCATATTTTATTCACATTCGTAATAAAAATGATAAATTTCACGTATTCACTGAAAAAATTGGTAGTAAACTCACAAAAAAGATTCATCGAATATCCAAAATAATGACAATTTCCCAAATAGAACTAAAAAAATCGCGAGTATATATTTTTTCGTTTTATTCTATCTGTCAAACTTTGGAAGCAGATGACAATTTCGTAGCAGACGATACACAGATGCTCATACGTCGCGGCGCGCGTACTCTGTGGCCGGATGATTTTCAAACAAAAAAAAATCGACATCTCGTTTCAATCTTTGTTCCTATTTTACGTAAATATAAATGGATTCTACGCGGTATAGCGCAAATAAAAAGTATGCAATCATAAAAAAAAAGAATTTTCTATCCTTCGACCGTCGAAGATTCATCGCAGCCGAAATCTTTGTCAATTATGTTCACCCGATTTATTCATTTACTGTTAATAATAAAAACTGCAAATTCTTTTTCTGGCAACGTATTTTCTCCTCTTCAAAATAAGCCAAAATAAGAGTGGAAATCTTTTTTCGCTGCCGAGATATGATTTTTTTTAAGCAAAGACTAATTTTACGAATTTTCATCAAAAAATGAATCGTTTTTTCAAATTTCTCGAAATTGCCGTCTCTAATCCTTTCCTCTCAAAGAAATCGTATTTACAAACTGACTCTCTGCGTTATTGCGCAGATAAAAAGTGTGCTATGTTTAAAAATTTAATTTTTTACACTTCGACCGTCGGAGATTCATCACATTCGAAATCTTTGTCAATTTTGTTCGCTGGATTTATTCGTTTACACTTGATAAGAAAACTGCTAATGATTATTCTATCGACGTATTTCCAACGTTTTTTTTTTTTTTATTTTTTCAAATTTTCGGCGAAATACGAATTTCTTTCATATGCTCACGTCTTGAAAAGTTTTTTTTCGCAAAAAAAAAAACAATTGTACTCTTAAAGAACAATTATAAACAATTATTTATCAAGAAAGTGAATAACACTGAATTTGTCGATTTTACGAGTTATTCCGTACCGAAAAACTTATCCTCGTTTGTGATTAAATAAAATTTTAAAAAATACGATATGATATGATGCTAAATTTGATATTTTTAAGCAACGATAAATATCAATAAAATTTCATTGAAAAACGAAAAAAAATATCGAATTTCTCAAACTTCTCGTCTCCAATACTTGTCTGTTCTACAGAGACAATAACGAGCTGACTCCATGTATTACGAAGAAGAAAAAAAATATATCTCAAATGGTAGAAATGAAATTTGTTATAAGAGGACTGTCAAAGAGCCTTCAAAGTCGAATTTTTCGAGAATTTCATCAATTTGTAAAAAAATATTTCGGAGCTATCCAAGATGACAAATTTTTGATTCGAGTAACGTACTACTTCCTCTTCAATACAAGACAGGAACCAAAAAGATATATTTTTTCGTTCTCGAGATTGCATTTTTTTGCAGCATCCATAAATATCGATAAAATTTCATTGAAAATCACAAAGAATAGCAAATTTCTTGAACTTTTCTTCTACAATGGTTTGGTTTCCTACAGATAAAATAACGAACTGATTCCATCAATTATGGGGAAGAAAAAAAACACTGAAGGGGAAGGATTTAAAGGGGATATTTGGCCTGAATGCTAAATGGTAATCGTATTGGTGTCGGTACATGTTTTGTGTGTTTGTTTTATATTCATTAAATCTGGTCATAAGTTTTAAGCCAATAAAACGACTTTACTAGACATGATTTGATTCGTTAAATTAATTTGATCAACTTCTACGTGGTGCAATTCGTTATATTTGTCTCGTGTCTCAATATTTGACAATTTATCGTCAAACAAAAAGGAAATATCCGTCGTGAATATTAATAATCAATTGGTACAAAAAAGAAATATTTTTATTCGACGAAGATTAAACACTATGAATTAATTTACGTAACTGATAAATGTTTTTCCCTCATACGTACTGTCGAAAAGAAACGCACGAATAAACATACTTCATTCGTAGCACATAGCGCGATGTGTAAATACACTCGATACGGAGCGCGTAGCGCGACGTGCACCCCCGTGAGTGCCTTAAAAAATGTCCCGAAGGGACATTTTTCGGGGGGTTTGGGGGGCGGAGCCCACCAACAAGAGCATCTGCGCCCGCAGGGCGCTGAGACGCTTGTTATTTGTCTAGACAGTTGACGAAATTCTATAGTCCGATTGGAACTCTGGCGACCTTTTTACATATAAAGTATTCAGCCATAAAAGGCTGCATACCAACAAAAATCTTTCTGGTAATGACTTCCCGGAAAACGGAAACGAGAAAAGGAGGGGATTGATGCCTACGTGATCTCGTCTGCGCCCTTTTACTTTTCGATACCCCACCCCGTCATCCACGGCGCGGGGCCCGATAAACGCATTACGCCTAAAAGAAGGACTTAAGATCACGGACCAATCAGGGATGAGACCGGTAGCATCACCTCATCTTCTCGTTACTGTACCAGAATTTTATACCGAATAGATATACAAAAAGACACTCACATAGCAACATCCCCTCTACTTGTCACCAAGGAAAATGGTATAAAAACCCCGGAAATTGTACGCTCAGGAGCACACTTTCTTCAGTTTTTTTGAGCACACCTCTTTCAGTTTCATAAGCATACCGTTTTAGTTATTATCGGAGGATATTCCTTCAGTTTTGTTGAGCACACTTCCTTCAGTTTTATAAGCACTCGTTTTTCTGTTATTAGCGGAGGATATTCCTTCAGTTTTATAAGCATACCTTTTTTGTTATTATCGGAAGATATTCCTTCAGTTTTGTTTAGCATATTCTTTCATTTATTTGTTCAAGATACCACAGTAGTACAGTTCAAATCAGTTATCCATTGTTTCGAAATTCAGTTTTAACCCGATTGTCTTTCAGACTTTCGAGTTGTCAGTATTAAATCCAGGACTCAGAGAAACGGAATTAATTCTTCAGTTTATAATTTGACATTGTATTTCACGAGTTTTAGGAATTCCGACCATATAGACATTTGGTCTCCATTGTTTTTTTAGTTCAATATTATCACCTGTATTACTCATATTTTTTTTTTTGTGACATTAAAAAGTATTAACTCTACCTGCATTTCCGTGAAACACATCATTTTTTTCTTTAAATTCATTTTCGAATTAAACCAACGTGAAGAAAATTCTATATCCACGAACACCAGGAAAGCACCGTTTATTACCGTAAGTACCTGTTTATTTATTTATCAACCGTGCATTATTTCATTTTATTCTCGCAACCCAGTGATTTAAAGTGACCACCAAATCCCGTTTAACCGTGTCGCGTGCTCCGACACCTGGTCAAGAAACGGCAGGTAGCTGCCGTCACACCGAAGATTTCCTCTCTATCTCTCTTTTGCCTGAGAGACGCCGAACCCTCTACTAATTAGTTTACACCCTACGACACGCATTTAACAAGCACTCTTAAGGGCTCCATCCCAAGCAATTTTCCGCAAGGTTAGGCTTTAAAAAGGAGCAATCGTTGTCCTCCTTATCGACACCAGCTGTGGTAAAGGTTGGTTTAACACCCACTTGACCAGCGCGTGCGATTATAACGGAGACAACTGTTATATTTCAAACTAGTAAAGAAACAACGCTAGTTTGGACGTAACACTATCGAAGAACCATCCGTGTCCACTTCGATCGATGTACATGGCGACCCAATGAGCCCCGGGGCGTTTGTGTCCATCTGTATTAACGACAATAGCTGCCGGTTTTGTCAGCAGCTTTGGGATACGATCTGCAGGGTACACTCCAGTTGTATGATTTTCTATGCCACGAAGACAATGAAGAATTTGAAGACTATTCATAATTGTTATCGATCTGTTTTGTCGCGATCTTCATCCTCCGACAGAGCTATGGAGCGCGTAGTCCTATATTCCCCTAATCGGGCAAAGCGATCACCATGACGGAGCCATTCTTTGATCCTTATAGCGTAGGGCAGGGCACATGTGTACAGGGGTCTTCTATGCAGCAAGCTTTGATACATGCAACGAAGACGACCACGACCATCATCAAGTTCACGGAATGAGGAGGGAACCTCGTTATCTTCTTTCTCCAAGTTTACAATGAAACAGTTTGTAAGTTTGGTCAAGTACAATGCTTTTATAGCGCCTCTGGTAAATATTCTATCAGCCTGTTCAGCGATTTTCTTCAGAGTATTCTCGATAGTTTCTAGAGACATGTCACCATCGGACCATGCCAGGCCGTGACAATTACATTTGGGCCATACGTTTTGCCATTTTATATCAGTAGGCAGATTCATAAACGAGCAGGGTGGTTTTATAACCCACCACCCGACGTAATCACTTGTCACCGAGACAATGGCAACTTCTTTAGGCACAAACTTATTAAACTCGTCTTTTAAGCCCTGTATATCAATTACAATATTCACGGAGTTACACGGCATCTTGACGCAGCGAGCTCTCGATGTTAACTAAAGAAGCAGTGAGCATAAACTAGCCGCTGAAGTCTACAATAACGTGGCGGGAGGAGTCGATTTCCAATACACTATCATATTCAGCATATACGATGCAGTTAACTGTTGCGGTTAGAAACTCCTTGAATCGTACTTCTATTCTAACGCTACCGTGCTTCACCAAATTCCAATGACTGTTACTGTTTGCCGAAAGGTCGGGTGTAAGGTCAAAAGCGAAAAGGCAGTATCCCCAGGGATAAGATGAGCGTGATATACAGTTGCCCTGATTGAGGCAATGTACCTGAGAACAGCGTATGATAAGCATCTACATAAAGAGAGGTAGCTGTAAAGTCCGGTTTTAGAGCTTTCGAGGGTTTCTGAATACCATCAACGTATAAAGAGAGATAGTTGATGTCATGATTTTGAAAATTAAAAGGGTTTAGTGTGCGGTGGCCGTTGAAGGCTTTATTATTCGCGAAGCCAGTAATTATGCGCTTGGGCAGTTGACCAAGTATAACATTATCCAGAGTATCTCCATGCACACCAGCATGCATTGATATGGCTTTAACCTCTACCCGCGTCAAGGGATATTTGGCTGTAGATTTAGACAAAGCTCTTGCGTGAGCCAACAGTATTCCAGGAGCTATCCTAGTACGGCGCACAAGAAGCGATGCTTCCGCAATACGGATTTTGCTATTTTTCGAGGTGGTCATGAGGCAAAATGCGTCGCTGGTACGCACGAGACGCAAGCGCATTTCAACACCATTTAGCGAGAACCTGTCCTGATTAAAAATATCACAATGAAGATGCCCAAGAAGATCGACTGTTTGCCCATCGCTCAGAAAAGTACTACGGGCTTTAAGGCCAGCGTTGCTGTCATTTAAATCGTCCATTTTACCAGCCGTGTCTGAGTACCATAGAACACTCGTAAGATGAGAGGCCTTTGCGCCTTGACCATAATTCAAAAGTGTTTCAATATAAGCCCTATACGCATAAGCGTTGTTAGGAGGTGATACAAGTTTCTGATTCAGGTATACATCTACCTGATTGAACATTGAGTGCAGTAGGTTATTGATAGGACCTACTTTAACCTGTTCATCTTTTGTGGATGTCTTTGGAATTTCAACTCGCAAACTCAGCATAGTATGGGCTAGGTCAATGTACTCATCCCCGTGACCAGGCACCACAAACTCTATAGGTGAATCATCGGTCAGTGATGAAATGGGTTTATAGTATTTTTGCGTTCTCTCAATCGTCGTTTGAGTCGGAGGTAGCGTAAATAGTTCACGTTCCGACTTCATGCATTCGCACGAGTGAGCATGCAGGAAAGCCATTTTTTTTTCTAGGCAAAAATATCAGACACGGACCTCACCTTCTTCCTCTTTTTTTTATTGATACAGGCCCCTAATTTCCGTGTCACAGGCTTCTTCTTCTTCTTATTCGCTTTTCTCGAGCGTTTTCTCCTCACTGCCGACTTCTTTCGTTTTTTCGAGGCGATGCGACGAGACGAGCGTCCGTCAATAGAATGCATCAAACTGTTAAGTTTAGCCCCTTTATACCCTGAACTTTTCATAAGAGTATCAATTTTTTCCTCCGCCTTTCGTTTTAGATTTTGACCTGACTCGCGCAGGCGCGTTTTAAAAGCTTCTCGTGGGTGCAAACCGGAACCCAATACATCACTACCTACATTAACGCCTGCACGTAGTAACTCTTTACCGACAGTTCGAGCCCCCTGTTTTAAGAGAGGTATAATTCGTCTGAAGAGACCACCAAGAAAACTGCCGATACCGTGTCCGCGTTGATTTGGTGATCCAACGTATACATTGCAATGCCTCCGTGGCCTGTCCGTGCGCCGTCTCCTGTCTGGGCGTCAAAGTAATCACTGTAGATATCCATTTCTATTAATCTGTATGTTTGAAGTGCAGCGTCACCGTCAAAGTCCCGTACTCAAATGGGATAGGTTCACCGAATTCGTCCCTTATATCAATAGTTATCGTTTGAAAATTAGTGCGTAATAGAGGCACATAGCGCTGTGGCGAAAAACTTCTAATTTTCATGGACCCGAAATTAGAATTGTCAGCGGCTGCTAATGGTACGACTCGGAGCAGAGGCGTATGGACATCGCCTGTTATATACGGCTCACAGATATCAGTATAAACGAAAAACATTAGTACCTTAGAAAAACTTAGTACCACTTTGGACTACAACGGCCTGACTATGTGTGTAACCTAAAATTTTATTTAACTCAGGCGAAAAAAAGAAGACGTGTTCTAAACCCGTGCACTCATGACAAATAGTCTCTGCCATAACGTAACCGTTACTACCACAACGAAATCTTAAGTGCCCATTGACACACGAAATTTCGTTTATAGCTTCAAGTAACGAATCTATATTTTGATAGATTCCCGACGGTACACAATTACGGTCTTCTTTAAAATCTGTGTCTGCGCCGGAAGTAGGCGTCACAGCATTCGTGACTATACTGATAAAGTTCCGTTCTCCCTTAGGGGGGACATGTAAAATGGTCATAGGCATATGAATTTCAGCTAACGAAACAGCCCAATTGCCATGCAAAGTCACGTACTGCGGCAAGCGAGTAGTCTAGAGCGTTGTTGTGTTATCGTGGTAATACGCCATGCTACTATTGCTAGGCAGTACAATATAAAATTCGTCTTTCATTCTAATGTTTTTTTTTTGTCTTGCACTTATTTGCTTGAATAGACTCCTGCACTCGCGATAATTCAGCCTCGTAAAAGATACCGTCGATATCCTCGTTTTGAAGGTCGCGTAATATGTACACTGAGGACCAACAACTATCAGATATACGATGTATTTTGAAGACTTCGCTACTCCAGCCGCTTTCGTAACCTTTTGCGAAGGCTGCTTTTGCACTACTAATACGTACAATATCCCCTATTCGATATTTAGGAGATTTTTATTGCTCAGGTTTTTTACTATAGCGTTTCAGCAGATTAGATCGCGCCCTAGCGGCTCCCGCGTAGAAAAAAAGAATCGCAGCGAGATTCTTGCCGAGAATCTCGGTGAGATTCCTCTGAAAATCTTTCCGAGATTCTCAGCGATCTCGGTGAGATTCCTCTGAGAATCTTTTCGAGATTCTCAGCGAGATCTTGCTGAGAATGCCGCATGTGTCCCGGACCGCGACTATCGCCGCGCTTCTCCGCGAGATTTTTGTTTATCGCTGCGGGGAATCTCTCGCACAATCTCGCAGTGCTTCTTGCCGAGATTTTTATTTATCACGGCGGGGAATCTCGCACACAATCTCTCCATGCTTCTTCGTGTTTGAGCGAAAAATTAAAGAGAAAAAAAATTTTAATTAGTCAAATAGAAGGCGAAAATAAAAAGTGTAGAAATTAGCTCGGAACCAAATTGTGGCAACAAAGTTGCATTCAGCGAACAATATTAGACTCTATAGTAGAAAACGCTGATTTTTTTTTTTTTTTTTTTTCAAAATTCTGCAAACTTTTGGCCGTCATGTGGGACTCTTGCTAAGATTCCTTGCGGAAAACCGGGAGCACTTGGAAAAAAAACCAGCGATTTTCCACTATAGCGTCTAAAATTTCTCGTTGAATGCAAATTTGTTGCCGAAAATTGATTCCGGCCAAAATTCTACGTTTTTTATTTTCGCCTTCTATTTGACTCATTTTAATTTTTTTTTCTCTTTCATTTTTCGCTTGAACACGAAGAAGCACGGCGAAATTGTGTGCGAGATTCCCCGCAGTGATAAATAAAAATCTCGCCAAGAAGCACTGCGAGATTGTGCGAGAGATTTCTCGCAGCGATAAACGAAAATCTCACGGAGAAGCATGGCGAGATTGTGTGCACGATTAAAACAATCACGCGGAGAAGCACAGCGGGATTGTGCGCGCGATTAAATAATCTCGCCAAGAAGCACGGCAAGAATCACGGTCCGGGACACATGCGGCATTCTCAGCGAGATCTCGCTTAGAATCTCGGAAAGATTCTCGGAAAGATTCTCACACGAATCTCACCTAGATTCTCGCCAAGAATCTCGCTGAGATTCTTTTTTTCTACGCGGGCTGTAACGAGCGTTACATCTGTAGGAGCCATTTTTATACTGCTATGTTGTGCGTGATTATATGCCGAAACAATATTTTGCAGAACATCGATATATCGCTTCTGCCTGGAATACGTAAAAAAAACGCCACATCCTCTCCTTCAATGTTCTATTGAATCTTTCTGCAATAGAGGCCTTTATATCAGGATTTCGAGCTGCCCGAAATGTAATATCCTTTTTCTGCAGTAAAGTTTGAAAAGCAGTGCCAATAAATTCTTTACCTTTATCCGATTGAAGACAAATCGGCGACCTTCCTTTGCTCTGTGATAAAATGCGTGTAAATGCTTTAGCCACTGACGAAGCAGTCTTATCGCGCAGAGGTTCAACCCAAGCGTATTTGCTGAGAATATCTATGACTATGAGAAGATAGACGAGACCATCATTGTAATCCTTAAGCGAACGAAGGTCGACGAGATCAGCCTCCTAAACATCGTCAATATTTCGTACGTTGTAGAAACGTCGTGGAAAGCGCCGTCTTACAGGTTTATGTCTGGTAAACGCTTCCTGAGCCTCCAACCACCGTAACGCTTTTTATCATTAATTTTTTTCTTACGAGCCAGACGCAATAGATTAGTAGCACCCGAAAAAGATGCGGAATGGGACGAATCAAAGTACACCTTTACTAATATTTTCATGATTATAATTTAGGATTTGACCAAATTACACGTTTAATTTTATATCCAGATCCTCCACTCTGTAAATGACGCTTTGATTTACGAAGAGGACTAGGTCTGCCGATGCTATCACTCCCACCACTGCGGCCCGATTGATAGGGGTCGCTAGAAAAATCAGGCTCTATATCGCTGATGCCATCTTCTTCCTTCTCCTCTTCGTCATCGCCATCGTCTTCACAGGTGTCTCTGTTGGCGTCACTATCGCGGGGTTGCAATGTTGAATTGGCTCGGGATTCAGCCCAGAGTTTCTCATTACCCACAAACTCTCGAGGTGCTTGTATCTCTCTCAAAAAGCGAGCAAACGCTTTTCGACCCACAGGCTTAGGTGCTTTTCTCGCTCGCATCGCATCGTTCACAAGATCAACAATATTCGAGTCTTTGATTGGTTTTCCGCTAATGGAAACTACACCTGCAGAATCCCATGCAAAATTTGGCTCAGGCACGTCGTGCAGTCGCCGCAATAAAAGCTTTGCTTTAGTGCGATATTTCGCCGGTATACTTTCAATTATGCCAGAATCATGCATGTGCACTGATTTCTTTTTCTTTTCATAGTTCTGCACAGGTATCTCTTTTTTTACGGCCATATTCATGTATTGCTGAGCTCGCTCGCTGTCAACAAAATGAAGACAGCGCTGCAACACCGCCAAATATGCTGACCACTTCTCCCTGTCATCCTTGTAGGTGTTGCACGTCAAAATATCATTAATGTCCGTATCCAGCCTACTCAAGGTAGCACCAATAGCTCGTAACTCTGGTGATGCCATAGGTTCATTAAAAATTATTTGCCTCTGATTCTGGGCACTCAGCTGCGGCAAATTTTCATCAGGCACTAGCACCATTTTTCTTGCATGCTCCATTATTTACCTATCAGACTTGACAGAACAGTACCCAGTATGGGAGCTAGCAAGAGCGGTAAAAAACCACCGCTCTGGACAACGTACTTCTTCTTGCTTTTCCAGCAACCTTTCTTTGCTGCTAAGAGGGGAAGAACATGCGCGTGTCGCCGTAATTTTTTCTTCTGCTCGGGCTTCAGTGGTACATTGCCACGAAGTATGTTTAGTGCGCACTCGCAAATACACCGTATTGTGGATGAGTCTGCTTTACG
The DNA here is from genome assembly GCA_964006125.1 of Cryptus viduatorius. Taxonomy (NCBI): domain Eukaryota; kingdom Metazoa; phylum Arthropoda; class Insecta; order Hymenoptera; family Ichneumonidae; genus Cryptus; species Cryptus viduatorius. The sequence goes on along the minus strand of OZ023222.1, from coordinate 20,656,222 downwards.
CAAAACAGCCTCACGCTGATCTTTGTTGAGATGCTGAAGAACGTGCAATATCGCAATGTGCTTCCTGCAGAGAGGTGATCCGTTTCGTGCCATCCCAGGCGTAGAACTGACAGGCTTTTGATAGTGCAGTGAAGACCTCTAACTTTTTAACCGTATGAGCGCGAGATGGTACGCTACCGCGCAGAACCTTAAGTGCACACTCAGAAGCGCTTCGAGACGCGGACAGTTTATTTCGTCCAATGCTCAGTTGCCTGCCTGATGACCCGTTTTGTCCATTACAAGCGCAATACTGGAAGTTCATCTTGTGTGCGACTGCTTTTTATCTGTTTACGAGGCACATACACGAAATGATGCGGGTCATCGAGGAAAATACATGTGCGAAACCTGCAGTTATCGGGTGTTGATTGTTTCAACTCAAGTATAAGATAGCCATGCGGAGCGGAGGCAGCATTGTGATAGGCCTCTTGTAAAAATCGAGGGTTTTCGGGATATATCTGACGTGCTAAATGTTGTATCTGAGCGCGATCACGAGGGTTCTTGAAAACAACTATGTAATTGGTATTCAGAGAAATATCTCGCTGACCGTGACCCTGATGAAATAAGTTTTGCGTCATAAAAATAACACTTAAATTCTTATGATGAATACCTTTCGTGCATAGATCAACAACTGCGTTATTCGAGGTATCAAATCATCAATAATTACGAATTTAGCATTAGCGTAATCTGCGGGCTGAGGCAGACCCTCGTGAAATTCTATTGATTTACCATATTCTGTGTAAGCTGATTGCCATTCAGAATAATAGAAAATAATTCTCTCAAAGGGCACACTGTTCATACGTGTAACGAACTTCAAAAACTTCTTCACAAAAAACGTCTTACCGCAACCTGCAGGACCGCAGATCATAGCGGTCCAGGGATGTTTCCACCTCGTATCCATCTGAGTGAGTGATCAGACTTTCTACTACGCTGTAACTAATAAAGAGGTCTTGGAACATTTTCCTAAATTATAGATCGTTTATTTATTTATAACAATAACATCCAGTGTAATTCTAAAATAATTCAACTTTTATAACCATAAGGTAGACTACCATACTGGCCATCTTGTCTTCGCTTGACACTCGATGGTTTGCACGATTTTGTTTCGCAGGGCACGGCGATCCAAGCGCTCAAGGTAACTATAAAGTTTCAAACGAGCTTGAGCGGTGGTATAAGCAGCTATTACAACGTTAGCAATGCCTGTCGGCTGTACAGCATCGTTAATATTCGTATAACTAACGTATAAAATGTTATGATTAACAGGTAAAATTCCTGTGACGTCGTACTCGGTGCTATCCAGTAATTCCATAAGCTCCTTACGGGTGGACACTATTGCCGTTTGTGACAAATTTTCGCGCTGGCCGAATTTACCCCAGAATGAATTGAGACATAGCTTAGCCACGGACCGTAATCCGGGGTTTTTGTCTATCGCATTGCGGTCCAGCTTAATGCCTTCAGACTGTTCAAAAGCAGCAATATATTTGTTACGATCGCGCCGGGAAAGGATCCGTGCTTAACGGAAAATTCCCCGGCGCGATACGAGAGCCCCTCATCGCGCTGACTAAGTTCTCGCACTCGTGTCAGTCGTGGATGCGGTAACGAATTTCGCTGCCGTAGCCGCGATCGCACGAGTGCGCGAAATATAAACCAAATAGAAATATAAGCTAAGTTAGATAGATAAGCAAGGAGATGGGCTGACTGCTGCGCACGTCCCGCGGATAGTAACGAATACCGCGAGAACGGCTTCGTTACCTTTTCCGCTGACCACAAAATGCGACGGCAGCAAGAATCCTCCCCGGCCTGCCACCCGCCGGTCGCGAGATCGGCGGATGTGCACGCCGGAGAGATTAGTCCCGTTAGACAACGAGAGCGAAAAGCTAGTCTCGGAAAAAACTCCTCGAGTAGCTCCTGCTTAGTAAACTTAAAATCTTTCTTCAGAAATCCGCGGTCTACAGAAATCGTACTAAAGTCGATAAGGCCGAAGGGACCAAGTTAGTGGTTTACGTCGCAGTGGTCAGCCTTCTCCCGCTAGTTATAGTGTCTCGCATTACGCCACGAACAATATTAACTGTCGTGTAGATTTAATCATCGAATTCTAAAAATTAATCGTAAGTAGTATTACACAGTATGCGTGTGTGAGTGGAGAGCGATTTTACGTATTCTTTTATTTTTTCTGTAATTTATCCAACGCTCCTAAAAAAATTCATTATTAATAAACAGAACACTTTTACATTTCAAATCTCATCTATCATTGACTCGCACAGCCAACCTCAAGAACGTCCTGTACAGGGTGAATCAGACCAATCCCCATAAAAAATAAATATAAACTCTTCGCGCTTCACGCGAGGAGGTTTAACTTGACTCCCGAGACCGCTCCGGGACGTAACATATTGATCTTGAGCCACGCTGTCTTGGGAACAGTTACCGGGCCATCCACTGGCTTCTTGTTTGATTTTCAGAAATGTATTTATATAAGTAGCAAAGTGGCCACCCTCGTTTGTTTCACGCTGAAACTGCGTGATTTGATATTGCCATATTTCATCAACACTCATCACTTTATACCCACACGAGACAGCTTTTCGCAGTTCGTCTACCACCCATGTTCCATCGAACGTGCGTTCTTCCGGATTTTCGTGCACACACTCTTCTTGGCTCATACTCTCGCAACAGCTTCGGCACAGAGCGAATAACAAACGATGATGCATGCGCACATCTAGGACAGGATGATACAAATCCCGCGACCGTAGTGCGGTAAGTGATGAGTGTTGATGAAATATGGCAATATCAAATCACGCAGTTTCAGCGTGAAACAAACGAGGGTGGCCAATAGGACACTATCTCTTTTACAAAATCGAATACATAGTTGGCATCACTCAATTCTTTATACCATACTAATAATTTTTCGCGAGCAGCAGCGTTCATCGTTTCCGGGGAAAAATATTCTATTCGCGGCAATTTTTCCACAAAATTTTGATTTTCAGGCCTATTAAACAAGTGGGGAAAAGCCCCTTTAGCAACAGAGTCCGTTAAGCCAAAGGCTTTTGGTAACGCACTTAGAGGCATGTGAAAGTAATTTAAACGATCGAGAAATATGAGCTTGCCGATTCGCATGGTAATAATTTTCGTCCCGTTCATTATCAATTCGGGCATCTGCGTCTTTTTTTCGTTGACTAAAAGCGCAAAATGAACTGTGCGTCAAACCCGCCTGCATTATGAGCAATTAAAATTGTGCGTGAAAAATTTCTGTTGTCCTGCATAGCTAATTCCACAAGTTGACATACGGGACTGTTTCTAAATACAAATTTGTGTGTCCCGCAATATTCACAGGGGTCGTCTATAGAAACGTTATCACAGCAGAATGTGCAAACACGTTGAGCCACACAGAGGTTCGGCTCGTGGGCGAATACAGTAGGATCGCCTTGTAACAGTGTACACTGCTGCGTTTCAAAGTCATAAAAAATTTAAATATTGTTTTTAAATTCCTTTCGTCGAACGGTCGACATGTAACATAAATGATTGTGTAGCTAATCGGATTTACATATCGTGCAAAAACTATAACCGCATACATGTTTCTTTTTTTTCACCAACCCGCGTAGAAAAAATTAGTATGGGATTGACTCTGGGAGAACGATGGTCGAGAGTCTGGGATTTATTTGGGATTGAATCTGGGAAGCACTATGGGCAGTCATCTGGGTTTTGGGACCCGGCTAGATGGTTTCCCAGACCTTTTCCCATAGCTTCAGTGGACGGGGGGAGTCCTCGTGCAATCAATCCCATACGTTTTTCCAGATTCTCTCCCGGCCGTACCGTACGACCGGGGGGATCCTCGCGCGATCAATCCCATACATAGAATCCCATATTATGTGTAAATGAAAGAAGAAGGAAAAATAGATTTTGTCAAATGGAAGGAAAAAATGAAAAACGAAGAAATATGCTCAAATCTAATTTTTTTCAACGAATATGATTTCGCCGTGCAAAGTTAAGCGCTGTAGTACATAATCGGCGGTTAAATTTCATTTAAGGCCCCAAAAATAATGTGATGTACTGGGAAAAGCTTGGATAAATAAATTAAAAGATCTATGTTAAACTCATCCAATACTTTACAATATTTTTGGGACCTACATCGAATTTCAAACGCCGATTACGTACAGCAGCATTTAACTTTGCTCGGGGAACTCATATCCGTCGAAAAAAATTGGTTTTAGGCATATTTTTTCGTTTTTTATTTTTTTCTTCCATTTGACAAAATCTATTTTTTCATCTTCTTTCACTTACACATAACATGGGATTCTATGTATGGGATTGATCGCGCAAGGATTCCCCCGGTCGTACGCGACGGCTGGGAGAGAATCTGGAAAAGCATATGGGATTGATTGCACGAGGATCCCCGTTCGTATGCGACGGCTGGGAGAGAATCTGGAAAAGCGTATGGGATTGATTGCACGAGGATTTCCCCCGTCCACTGAAGCTATGGGAAAAGGTCTGGGAAACCATCCAGCCGGGTCCCAAAACCCAGATGACTGCCCATAGTGCTTCCCAGATTCAATCCCAAACAAACCCCAGCCTCTCGCCCATCGTCCTCCCAGAGTCAATCCCATACTAATTTTTTCTACGCGGGAAAGCATGTATCGTTCTGAAACATAGTCTGCATCGCTTAAGTGCCTCACAAAGCGTAGCGCCTTTTTTATTTCGCGTGTACTTTACTACGGTTGTGCTGTGATGACGGCACATTCTTCCCCAAAAAATTCACGATTGCACCCTACGCATTTTATTAACTCATTTGCACTGGGATCGCATGGTGGCTGTTTCCAGCACCGCGGACATTTCTTTTTCAGACGTCTGTGATCTAATTGACGATGTAGCCTGTTACACAGATGACAAAAACCCGAGCAGCCGACAGCCCCTCTAAGATTTAAAATTGGCTCGTAATGGTGCGAACGTTCGTAATACACAATATATAGAGTATGCTAAATCGAACCGAATATATTCAGAACTTTTTGTGTACCGTTGAATATAGCTTCTTTCTTACGACGGCCTAAGCCCAAAAATTCAAAAACCACAATCGCTATTCCCTCTAATGCTAAATGATCTTGATACCGTGCAACTTCGTTGAGACGACAACCGTTTCTAGGTTTGCAAACATCCGCGGCTCTTGTGAGTTGTAATGCCTACTCTTTTAGCAGCGACCCATTAATCTGTCTAATTCTTTGCCAATTTGCATGCAGAGCCCCTGTTCGAATTTCGCCCCGTTCGGCATGAACTCGAGCTGCTACGAGTGAGCGCGGTAAGCATAGGTTATCGTTTCGTATTGTCAAAATGGATTTTTTTGCGACGGCCTCGTGCGTGAGAGCTTTTCTACCTGTACCCTCGATACCCTTGACAACAGACATTTTTATATTACACGAGTCATTTATATCTATTGACGCCGCGCTTTGAGCAACACTGAATATCAATTGCCAAATATCTTCAAACGTAAAGTCGCGAACGGGCCTAAAAGAAAGCCATACGGGGCCCTGAGAGAAATTGTCGGCTGTAAACGAAATGCCGGCATAGTCGCCACCCTCACAGGAATTAGTCATATACGTTAAAAGGTCACGGAACGCACCCTCGAGCAACTCTATGATATTTGTTTCTGGGGGAGGCCTGAGTATTCGCAACGTAGTCTCCTGACCTCGAAGTTTACATCGCTTAAAATAGCGTCTGATGCTCTGCACTATCTCAACTCGCATCCCCGGTGGTTGTACGTCGCCGAATGTTGAGGTTTTCGTCGCTACGCTGGGTACTCTACCGGCGCCAGTCTGTATTTCTGTAAAAAGGTATTATGAATTAATGACAAACATTTATTATTTCGGAAATTCGTTGAAATATTGCTAGTACCTGCTGAAGCAATTTAAGTATCTTCATCATCATCAATTAAAGCTGCTACCAATCGCCCTGCTACAAAATAATTCAACTTACTATATCTTCGAAATCTAAATTAAAGTATATTTACCTGTATCGTTATTATTAGACATCAGATCGTGAAACCAGCTGTGATCTCGAGGCTCTAGAGTTTGCGGTATTTCGCACTCTGCTATCGTATTCTCCAATAGTAGGTTTTCTTCGCCCTCATTCTGCTGTACCTCAGCGCGCAGTAATGACGCTTCTTCTTCTTCTTCGCCCCTCCCCCCCGACGTGGGTAGTTCAGAGGGTGGTGCGACTTCCTCCTCTTCTTCTCCTACACACTCAGCCCTCGTTAAGCCAGGATTACAACGACGGCACGCCCACAACTGATTTTAATGGTATATACAGTTTTCTTCATCATCATCATCATCATCATCATCAGCCTCTGAACGCTGCGAATGCTGTACTTCTTCTTCTTCTTCGCTTTCCATAGGACCCTCGGGTGTATGTAATTCAGACGTTCCGTCATCTTCACCTTCTAGAGGTCTCGTTAGACGAAGCCGAAATGCTGCTGTAAATTTTGAATATAATTAGCCACTTACACGCTTTCCTTTAATTCTCGTACTGTTTCAATTTTATACTCACGCGCAAAGGGTATATCACGCGGGAAATTTACGAGTGAATATTCAGTAGGCTCGTCTTGACACGTATTCTCTCCATTATCGGCTGCAACTGTTGCTTCTATAAGGGGAGCCTCACACCGTTGGTGATGTTGATGCGCTGTATTATCGGTTGCTGCCTCTATAAGAGGGGCCTCATGCCCCTGCTGGTATTGGCGCTCCGTATTATCGGCCACTTCAATAAGCTCTTCCTCTTCATGAGGAGACGCGTCCAATAGCTCGTGATACGCTACAAGTCAGATACTAATTAATAGTTTATTGATAGGAGGCCAATGACTGTATCCCGCGAAAAGCGCGAATCGCCAGATGACACAGTGATTGGCACTTTCGCGAGGTGAAAGGATAAAATTTGGCGATGGAGCCCCCGCTATTGGCGTTCGTCTAGCACCCCCCATTCTCAAATTAGGGCACCCCGGGGTCACATGCAACACTGCATACGTTAACACACTAATGCCCCACCCTATTCATGAAATTTTTCCTTAAGCGTTTAGAAAGCAAGTCAACGGAATAATCCTCGCATTCCCATTGCCTATACACATTGAAGTACTCGCAATTTCCGAGATGACGTTTTTTTTTAGGGGTGCTGTAAGAATATGATACTGTACAATTTTAAACTTACCTCTGATTTCTTCGGCTATACCACGAAAGCATGGTAAATCTTCGACACACCGTCGTCGTAATTCATTGAAAACACATGTAAACACCTCATGCCCATTAAACATCCCTCTCTTGTAAGCTTTTGCGAGGAGGACTCATACTGGCGACCACCATACAACGAATTTCAAACGCCTTACAAGACCATTTCCCGATAAATCGCGCAAATCTCTATACCACTGTTCATTGGACCGACGTTGAAGTATCGCACTACGCAATTTTGTTAATTTCAATAAATCTATAATACATTTACGTATGGTATGGTCTGACATTTTTTCGATTGACAATAGATCGTTACTTCCAAATCGTCCGATAAGCGAAGCGCTACTGTCTGATGAGCGTAAATTTTTTATTTGTGAGAAAATCACATTCGCATCTACCGTACCTGGGAATGTGCTGACACTACATTTTGAGGAAACAATCCGCTAAGCGACCCTGAACTATTCGAATCCCCTGGTATTGCTCTCGATGAGGATCAGCCAATGACGATCCCCCCCTAAATAAAGAGTCGCTCTTAATACATTTAGTACCCTATGCCAATGACTGTACCTCGCGAAAACCGCGAATTACCAATCGGTACAGTGATTGGCCCTCTCGGGAGAGGGAGGGCGGGGTTACAAGGATAGTACTCCCATGGTCTAAAATCGCGTAGCAATTACCGTTCTTGAATTAGACCCCCCCGAATAAAAGTGCCACGCCCTAATATGCTAGCATTCATAAGTTCGAGAAAATCATAAGTTCGCTACACGAAGTGTAGTTGCAGGCACGAGCGCACCTGGGAATGCGCTGACACTGTATTTTCGGGAATCAATCCGTGAGGTGACCCTGAGCGGCTATCTGGGAATGTACCAATATTAATTACAGTGAAGATGGTTGCTATGCTCTCTATAACCCCTCCTGTATTTCGCAAATATATGAAACGCATCATTAGTCTTTCATCAGCCTCCAAACGTAACACACGACTTACGGGGAAAATTTAATAATAAGTTCAGCGTTAGTGTACGGTTTAAATAGTTAATATATTTAATAGAACTGCATCGGCATTGCGTGAATTGTGTTGTATGTGTGTGTGTGTGTGTATGTGTGTGTGTGTGTTTTTTTTTTTATTATTTTATAGAGGAGGTTTGAAAATGCATTTACGCATACCCAAGTGGGTTATGTGGGACTCGGCCATTCCTGGCAATACCCACTAAAACATTCCTCCTCTCGACTGTATTCCCCCCCGCGGAAACCGCCCAAAAGGCTTTACTTCGCGAGGGGCTCTGATGTTAGGCGCGTACGCCTCTCCGTTCTTCCATCTTCCTGATCCTGATCGGGTGGGTGGGAGGTGGGTGGATGGGTGGTTGACATTTTTTAAGTTTTTCGAATCGGTGGGTGGTAGGTGGGTGGGGGGGCTATTGAACTGCTCAGCCTTGGAGGGTATCGCTTGGCCTGTGCTCTGAGACCCATCTGTCCACTTATCGCCTATGATTGTATAAACAATTATAAATAAACACTTCGGTGTTAAAATCAAATGCTTGAATTAGTCTAGCCTTCTTGTCGCCCTTTGAAATTTATGACTGCGATAAACATCTATATACAAATACTAATATACTAGCTGCATGTATCGAATGCTCGATGAGTCAGACCCTTGTTCTCGTTCTCGGCATTCGCTGCAGGGGGATGTTATATAAACAAACATCGTAGCGAGGAATATCGATAGTTTTATATGCAGCATACATTCCTCCGAATATTGAAAGCGTAGTATGCATATATTCTAATGGGTGCACGCTTATCGCTCATTCGTAATATTTAAACTCTGTGAGGATAAACACACACACACACAGTGGTGTTAAAATCAGACCACGCTCTTTAAAGCGGCTGTAAAGTCTTGACTCGATGGCTCGCTCGTCACTTTACCCATCCTCATGGACCCCGTCAAGTGTATACGTGGTGGAGTAAGCGCCTTGTCCGCAGCTCACACTTCGGCGGCATCGAATGTTCCCGAAAAATATCAATCGCTGCAAAATGAATAGATGCTGGAGCGTTGTTTATGTTTACCATCACTTCCCAAAAACACCCTTTTCACCCATTTCTTCCCGATAGCGAGCATCCTTGTGATTGGCTTTTTTTAAATTGGTGGAGAGGGTGAAGTTAGAATATCTTTGACTTTGAAAATTAGTTGATCAGTCTATAATCATTCTGCAGCTTTGAGCGCATCGCGAACATCTTATAGTTGAGATTTCCGCGTAAAGTATTTACTGTTGAGATTTTCTCACATGTGTTCAGTGTGCGTTCACTTACCTGTGGGTGATAAATCGTGATAAGCGTAAAAATGGATCGTGCTAAGCGTAAAAAACTTGTGCATCTCATGGAGAGGGCATATTCAACTCTTAACGAGAGAACACTACCCGGTGAGAGGCAAAAGTGGATCGACATCGGTGAAAAAAATGTGAAACTTTTGAGTTCGATTTTACGCAAGTGCGATTCACTCACGATTCACGATAAAATTCAAATTCAGGCGACGATAGTGAATTAAAAGTCGATGACCGAAAGATTTAAAACGACTGGTGCCGGTGCAGTTTCGAAAAAAGTGCAGTGGTCCGACCTCGAGACGGCATTTACGCGGCGCGTACGCACGGGCGTTGTTACAAACCTGCAACACAAGGATTTGATGGAATTCTTGGATGATGCTAAACGCCTCATAATCACGAGATTGAAACGGATGTTGAATGGAACCGCGAGGAAAAAAGGAGACGTTCTCTCAAGGTCAATGTCATCCTCGGATGTAAATTCAGCGTTACGAAAAACGCCGAAAATCTGGAGGAGAATAAATTTTTCAATACGCGTAATGAAGTCATTCTTCACTTCACGAACACCGATGAGTGGTTCAGAGAACACGTGAAAGAAAAATTGTTGCGGAAAGTGGAAGAGTTTCAGCAAAAGGAATCTGGCTGGACTCTCATCGAAATAATTAATCTGCAATTTAACATGAATAAATATGTGCCACTTCGAGGAGGATTATCCACCTTTGTCAGCGTTCCACGGGATATTCAACTGAGGCGGGCTGTTATCAACATTGTCAACAACGACGAATACTGCTTCCTGTGGTCCGTGACAGCAGCGCTTTCTCCACCGGTGAAGAATCATGGTGATCGCAAAAGTTCGTACCGACATTTCCGTGAAGTGCTTGATTATAAGGATTTTAGCTATCCGATGAAGCTAAAAAATATTCCAAGGTTTGAGAGAATAAATAATTTAGCGATTAATGTGTACGCTGTAGAGAGTAAGAAGCGCAAATCGAAAATTATATCGGAAATTGTACCGATATATTTGAGCAAAGCAAAGAGCGATCGACCCACGATACATTTGCTTATGCTCGAAACTACTATAAATCTCGGTGACAATAATCCTATCCATCATTTCGCGTGGATTAAGAATCTATCACGGCTCGTTAGTTCACAAATATCTCGCCATGAGGCAGCGACTTGGCTTTGCGATAGATGCCTGTGCCACTTTCAGACAGAGGCTGGCTTAACCAAGCATAAAGTTGATTGTTTCAACATTAAGGGTTGCAAAGTGGAGCTTCCTGCGGAGGATGATAAGATTTTAAAATTTAAAAACTATAAAAATAAAGTCGATGTTCCGTTTGCAATTTATGCCGATCTCGAATGCCTTTTAGAGCCAAGCCAATCAACACCGGGAGATCAAAAGCACGTGCCGCACAGTATTGCCTTTTATTTGCATTGCGCGTACTCAAAGGATATATCCGAATATAAATCATACCGCGGCAGAGATTGCATCGAATGGTTTATGCGACAATTGCGCGAGTTAGCTGACTTCATTACTCCGCGCGTGCTAACTGTTATTCCGATGAAAAAATTAACAGTTGATCAGATTCGTGAATTTCAAGTAGCTACAACGTGTCATATTTGCGAAAAATCGTTTACCGAAATTGAGGTGAAAGTTAGAGATCACTGCCACTTTACGGGTGACTATCGAGGCGCCGCGCATAACGGATGTAACTTACGGTACACAAACTCGCACGTTGTACCTGTTATTTTTCACAATTTATCAGGCTACGATTCGCATTTTTTGATTAAAGCGTTGGCCACAGAATTTGAAGGCTCAATTCAATTGCTACCGGTGAACAAGGAAAAATATATATCTTTTTCAAAAGACGTGAAGGGCACACCTGTGCGATATCGTTTCATCGATTCGTATCGATTCATGCCGAGCAGTATTGAAAAATTAGCATCCTATCTTGGCGCGTATAAAAAAATTATAACGCGGGATGGGTGTAATACCGAGGCGGAATTTACATTGCTAACGAGAAAAGGAGTTTTTCCATATGACTATCTCGATAATTGGGGGAAACTTGATGAAACGGCTTTGCCGTGTAAAAATGATTTTTTCTCAAAACTGACTAATGAAGCGATAAGCGATGATGATTATAGACACGCATTGAATGTTTGGCGCGAGTTCAACGTAAAAAGTTTAGGCGAATACTCAGACCTTTACTTAAAAACAGATGTACTTCTCTTGGCCGACATTTTCGAAAATTTCCGACAGACATGCTTTAAAACATATAATTTAGATCCGTTGCACTACTATACGGCACCGGGCCTCGCATTCGACGCAATGCTCAAGTGCACGGGAATCGAGCTTGAACTATTTACCGATGTAGATATGTTATTGTTCATTGAGAAGGGCATTCGAGGAGGTATCGCGCAGTGTACAAATAGATATGCAAAAGCGAACAATCGGTATATGGGTAAAGATTTTGACTCGAGCGTAGAAGAATCGTACCTCATGTACTATGATATTAATAATCTTTATGATGAAGCAATATATTGATTTAAATACAGACTGCCGCAAAAAATCGACTAACGATTTTGAAAAGAATTTTTACAAACTGATGAATAATGCCGTCTTCGGCAAAACAATGGAAAATGTGAGAAAACATCGGGAAGTAAAACTTGTCACCAAATGGGCAGGGAGGTACGGGGCTCGAGCCCTTATAGCGAAAGCGACGTTTCATAGCTGCACCGTATTCGATGATGATATGCTTATAATAGAATTAAATAAAACATCAGTCAAGTTCAATAAACCGATATATACAGGCTTCACCATTTTGGACGTGTCAAAGATTTATATATATGATTTTCACTATAATTATATGCGGAACAAATTTGGTGAAAGTGCAAAAGTAATGTATACCGACACTGATAGTCTAATCTATCATATCAAAACCGGGGATGTATATGAGACGATAAAGCAGGATTTGCACAAATTTGACACGTCGGATTACCCTGTAAATAATTTGTATGGAATACCGCAAGCGAATAAAAAAGTTCTCGGATTGACGAAAGACGAGAACAGTGGTAGAATTATGACTGAGTTCGTGGGTCTAAGAGCAAAATTATACTCATACAAGGTTAGAGATGATCCGAAGGATAAAAAACACGCAAGAGGTGTCAAAGCATCCACATTGCGAAAAATTACATTTGCTGACTACAAGAAGTGTTTGTTGCAGCATGAGAATCTCGTGAAATCACAATGCTTAATACGTAGCCGAAGGCATGTGGTAGAGACTATTACTAGAAATAAGTTAGCTGTAAGTTGGAATGATGATAAGAGGATGCTGCAGCGTGGCTCCACCGATACATTACCGTGGGGTTATAGGGAATAAGGGTAGAAATAATTGTACTTATATAAATTGTAAAAATGTATATATTGTGAATATTGTATATAGTGTTTTATAATATTATGTGTGCGTGTGTATTGATCGATAGAGAATAGGAAATATATATATTTAGTGCATAAAAATGTATATATATATATATCATATCATATTCTTATAAAATAAAGTTCCATTGTTTTTCACATCATTTTATCACTTATTAATTATCACTCTTCCGGAACTACATTAATTTCATATTCCTCCTCGTCATAGTCGTCCTCATCATCATCATCATCATCATTATATGGATCGTGATATTCTTCTTCTTCTTCTTCTTCTTCTTCTTCTTCTTCTTCTTCTTCTTCTTCTTCTTCTTCTTCTTCTTCTTCTTCTTCTTCTTCTTCTTCTTCTTCTTCTTCTTCTTCTTCTTCTTCTTCTTCTTCTTCTTCTTCTTCTTCTTCTTCTTCTTCTTCTTCTTCTTCTTCTTCTTCTTCTTCTTCTTCTTCTTCTTCTTCTTCTTCTTCTTCTTCTTCTTCTTCTTCTTCTTCTTCTTCTTCTTCTTCTTCTTCTTCTTCTTCTTCTTCTTCTTCTTCTTCTTCTTCTTCTTCTTCTTCTTCTTCTTCTTCTTCTTCTTCTTCTTCTTCTTCTTCTTCTTCTTCTTCTTCTTCTTCTTCTTCTTCTTCTTCTTCTTCTTCTTCTTCTTCTTCTTCTTCTTCTTCTTCTTCTTCTTCTTCTTCTTCTTCTTCTTCTTCTTCTTCTTCTTCTTCTTCTTCTTCTTCTTCTTCTTCTTCTTCTTCTTCTTCTTCTTCTTCTTCTTCTTCTTCTTCTTCTTCTTCTTCTTCTTCTTCTTCTTCTTCTTCTTCTTCTTCTTCTTCTTCTTCTTCTTCTTCTTCTTCTTCTTCTTCTTCTTCTTCTTCTTCTTCTTCTTCTTCTTCTTCTTCTTCTTCTTCTTCTTCTTCTTCTTCTTCTTCTTCTTCTTCTTCTTCTTCTTCTTCTTCTTCTTCTTCTTCTTCTTCTTCTTCTTCTTCTTCTTCTTCTTTGATATAGGTATATATACTATATCAAAAACATTTTGTTTTTATAAAAAAATGTAAAAAAAAGTACGCCAAGTAGTTTAAAAATGGTACCAAATCATTTTTTGATTAAAAAAAAAAAATCATATGAGCCAAGTAAACTGAAAAAAAAACTTTGCTCGTCCTTTCTTATGATCAACTTTCATTTATTTATGTTGTAAGGACTCGCCAAGTTTTTTTTTTTAAGTTTACTTGGCTCATATGATTTTTTTTTTTTTTATCAAAAAATGATTTGGTACCATTTTAAAACTACTTGGCGTACTTTTTTTACATTTTTTTATTAAAAAAAAATGTTTTTCATATAGATTTCATTCTTTTTTGAAATTTATCCTATATTACATAATGTGTGATATAGTATTCCCTTATGAAACAGTGAAAGGGTTATTAAAAATTCGCGCTCATCGCAGCGTGTTTCATTGCACTGAATTCAAAATGAATCGGATATGTTCTCCATAATATCTAAAAATAAAATGTATGTTATTTAATAAGTATTTATTTTATACGTTCTAAGAATAATATATTGTGACGAAACGGAGCACGACAGCGCGACTCCACCTCGTCACAAATAAAGAATTTAGAATCGGCATCAATTGCCGCGATCGATCCGGGGTCGATGAGCAAGTAGGAGCTCTCACCCGAAACGATCGAGGCGGGAAGCGTGCGTGGCGCACACACGATCAATGGCGGGCCGTCAATCAATCCCCAATAGCCGAAATCGATCGGCCGGCCCCACGCTCTATTAGCGCGAGTAACGAAGCCCCGCCCACTAGATCATGAGCGCGCGGCGGTCAATCAACCCGCCCCTCACTAAACATCGATAGCTCGGAGATCCAGACATCCAAAACCTGCCACGGATAAGGCAGAAAACACCGATAACCGACGCCTAGAAGACACACAATACAGACGAAGCCGGCGAACTCACCCATAGGGTAACTCAAGAAAATTCGACAAGATAACGATCGAAAACACGCCATACAAAACTCATGAATAAAACAATTCAACAGCCTGTAATCAGACGAAGCAACAAAAGAAAAGTGTCGCAAGCGAATAAAACATTTTATGCCACCCGAATAACAGAAAAAAACATAGTGAACACTACAAAATAACAAGAAGATAAAGCCGGAATTATCTTAAAATACTATCTTATCACAACAAAGCAACAGAGAAAGAGAAAAGAACATAATAAAAAGTGCTAAAACAAAACAAACTTCACAATAAACAATTAGCTACAAAATCTAATAAGCCATATATAGGAATTATTCAATTAAATAAACAAATACCGTCATAGACGCAGGAAAGCCCAATAAACACCTAAAGCAAGAAGTGATAGAAAAAAAAAAAAAAAAGGAATAGATCAACAAATACCACGGCGAATAAAGAAGAATAAAATCCACTAATAAACAATAGGGCGAATGGCATAAATAATTATCGGAACAAAGAGGATCTCGGGGTACCCAAAGCCGATAGGTACGAGGGTGAGATCATGCGAGATTTCCCCCTCTACCAGCAATTTCATCCCCTCTCTGCGGATACGATTACATAACCGCGTGACTCAGCATCACGCGATATTTCCCTTTCCACCGGAAATTCTATCCCCACCGAACCGTCGTGACGCAAGCAGGTGACGTCATAACACGCGACTTTTCCCCTTCTGCCGCGAATTTCATCCCCACTACGAGGAAAACACCATGTGACATCGTATGATATTTCCATTTCTCCTATCAATTTCATCCCCATCCAAAAAGGATGACGAAATGTCACACCATCCGATTAACTCCACCCACACTTCAAACAGTATAAAAGCGCACGATCGAAACGGCAAAACACTTCAGAAAAATCATCGAGTTTACGACTTAACGAGATCGTTAGTCCCAACAATACAGCCCGTTATTTCTTCGTGACAAAAGATAATCTTAGCCCGTTAGATCTTCGTGATAAAAGATATAAATAGTCCGTTACATCTTCGTGAGAAAAGATAGAATTCCGTTCATCTTCGTGAGAAAAGATAGGGACCGTTAAGAGTACTGGAATTCCGGATAACTGCGTCCGCCGTTCCATACTCCTGACGACGAAACCGTGAGCTCTGGACTGGACACCTGCGTCCATTTCTCCAGTTTGCTATTGCCGAGAAATCGAGTTGCGAATCGATAAGCGATCAATCGTTTTTGCGAATTGTCAGGCGCATATAAACGCGAGAAGCGAGAGTGTCGTGGATTTTCCTAACGCTCGCATTTCCGTGGACAGTGACCCTGCAATCTGCTTCGCAACTCCTTCTCGTTCCCTCCATAGAACAGGTAAAACAAATCGGAAGCGCTTCTCGATGTTAGCAAAAATCGCGAATAACTCGGAGTTAATCAAAACGTAGAAAGGAGGATAGGAACGGGGGAAGATCTTCGCGGAAATAATACAAAATTTATTCGGCAAAATTGAGTGTTAAGCTCCGTACGGTGGGAACGAAACCACCGTACGAACATCAAAATTTAAACAAAGTAGAATCATTGAATTTCAGCCCTTCTGGCTGCGTGAGCGGCAGACAAAGTGTCTGCCAAAGATCGGTGACTCGACGATCAAAAAAATAAATTGTTAACTATTCGAAATTGAGTGTTAAGCTCCACCCAGCGTACGTCCTGTAGCTGGGTGAATTCCAAATTCATAAATTCAATTTGTACCCAGCCCTTCTGGCTGTTTAAAGTAGGTTTAAGAATAAGAAAAGCGACGGAAAGAAGAAATTTTAAAAAATACTTCTGCACCGTAATTAACACCCTGTATAAGAGAGCCGATGATGAGAGGGTTAGACACTGGAGTAGCGCGAAATACTCATCAGTGAAGCTAAACTTCTGAGGCCTCACATCATACAAAACAAGCTTAAATCAAAAAAGTTCTCAATAACGGGTCGTCATTTAGTAAGAAGCAATTTCCTACTCAAGTCCAAGATACGAATCCTGGTCCGCGTGGCATCAGGCAGCAAAAAAGAATCACGTTACGCTTTATAGGTGACACCCTATATTGTCGCATACGAATTTCGAAGACGACAATTTACGTTCTCAAAACTCGTAACGTTTCAATATACACATCTGTACTATTTCTGGGCCAGCTCCGCTTTTCCACTTTTAAATCATTAACAGATGCCCAGGTTGTTCCTTCACATCTTAACACAGCTGTGTAATGACCATTTGACACGCTCTCACCATGATGGAAAATAGCACTTATCACTTGATAACTCTGTTCGTTAATCCGGAATTTTGCACGAGGGACTGATTTAATACTGCATTTTTTCTTCACTACTTTACCGTTTATTACATCAAACAGCAGTAATTGGATGATGATAATTCAGCGAGTGGATGCAATTTTCATTCTTTGATATAAGGGAAATGGATCGCAAATATTACATGATAAATCCATATTCGTCCAATTGATAGTATTATCATCAATTATTTCTTGTAGGGTGAATATTTTTTTTGATCTTGGAGGTACGGACAGAAATAGAATATTGTTTGCATTGCTAGTGTTACGTCCGGAGTCGCACCTGCGCCCAAATATTCATAGATATATATATTTTTTTTTTGTTTTTTTTTGTATATAATAATTTCTTTTCATATTTAATCGAATATAAAAATCGTTCGCGCAATGAATAAGTATCGCGCGAAGTATTATTCGAGAGCAACGAGTTTCGCAAGCAATAAGCTTATCGCCTAGAGTATAAGGTATCCGAGTACCGTGCGATGGAGGGTCCGAAACCATTCCCTCGCACGTCGGAATCTCCCTTCGAAGAATCGAGGCGAGAGCAGCGAATATCGCGAGCGATGCCGTATCACCTAGCGTTTAAGGTATCCGAGTACCGCGAGTAATTCAACGACTAAACACCTCAGTCTAATCGTCAGCACTTCTTGCAATTAAAAGTGGGGACCAGAGTCGTAATGGTCAATCTCAGAACGGAGAGAAGTCAGTATCGACGAGAACTCCGAACCGCGAGTAAAAACATTCCGGCCCTTGAGCGAAGTACTCGAAGTGAAGCCAGGGTATCCGCGAACATTACATTCAAACGCAAAGTGTAGAGAAGTCGCGATAGCTCGAACACAGTGCTCGTCTTGATCAGCGTATCGATCTGATCGAGGTTCATAATTTTACGCGATCATCGAATTCACAATTTAATTGTAAATCGCGATAATTTTCGAATTTATAATTCAACCGTATAAATCACGATTATCATTAAATCCATAATTTCTTTATAGTGTAAATCTCGATTTCATCGAGATTCACAAGTTTTGCGTAAACTATAAGTGATTGTTACATTTTTTTTTTACGTCTAATCATTGTTCTAATAAACAATTTAAAGAACAACATTGTGATTGCGGTTCAGTGGCGATAATTAACTAAGTAAACATACACCCTACCTCCCCTGAGCCCACCGACACTTGATCACACTATTTTCTAAACGCTATTTTCTACTAGCGAATTGTTGTGCTAGATCGATTTGCAAGCAATTCGCGAAATCTTTGTGTTCGTTCCGTGGTGCTAAATCGCTCTGCACACGAAACGAGCACCCTAACCGTCGTAGCGCCGGCCAGCCTGGTGCACGACTCTACCCTTTCAAATACCGCGGTGCTAGATTGCATTGCGCGCGGTATAAAACATCTTATATCTTAATCGGTGGTGCAGTATCTTACCGCACGCCGGGCAAGACAATTTCCCACATCCCATCCTTCCGATTTCATCCCATTTCCAATACGCGTTAATGGGAAAGAATCGTCGAAGCGGTGTAAAATACCAGCTGCGGCGAGCGATCGCGATCGCCCTCGGAGCGCCCAGCGGTAACGTCGCTGGGAATTCCGCCGGCGTTTCCGCCGTCGTTCCCGTCAACAGCTGCGTTCCAATCAGCGGTAACCTCGCTGGTGGTTCCACTGATTTTCTCGCCAACAGCAACAATCCACCCAACGGTAATTTCGCTGGTGGTTGTGTCGTCGCTACCGGGAGCAACGTGGACACCGTAGAGACCGTGCGGCGAGATACTTTCGAACTCGGTGCGCGAAAAGAAACGAAATACGTGCCAATAGCACGCGTGTTACCGATTCCGGTTGCACGTCCAACATTTACGTTCAACGAACCGGAACCGTACGTACCCGTAGCGGTGCGAGCCGAAACGGTGCACCCGCCGCCGTATCATCCTCAACCCATCGGGCCGACCCCGAATCCAGAGGATTCCGATTCGGATGCATCCACGGTGGAGATCATCACGTTGGAATAGAGCGACGGTAACGTACGTAACAAAATCAAATTTATTTATTATCGCCCCATGCCAAGAAAATATCCACGAAACGAATTCTTGGCATCGTCACATTTTCGCGTCGATTCACGAAAGACGTGTCAACCGTGGCACAAATAAAAGAGACTCGCGCTTCTATCCCCGATTCGTAATTTACGAATCCAAAAAGGAGCAACTTTTTTTTTTCGAAATAATTGTCGCGTTTCTAACGATCAAAATCCACGAGACGTAACACTAGCATAAACAGTCTTCATATCACACCTTTTTGACGCATATTTATTGTTAACTCATCGTAAGTAAAGAGTGAAGCCCATAAGTCGATTGTTCCCATACCTCCAATGTATTTTTCCACTTTATCCCTTGATAGCATAACAAAAGAAGGTTCTTCATGAACCGGTGGGAGTTGAAAAAGATCACCAAAAAGAAGTATATGTATTTTCCCGAACCAACCATTTTCGCAACCTGCAGTATTAAATATTTCTGTTAATCGTAAATGAATGTACATGAAGGTGACATTTGAAATCATAGAAACTTCATCGATTATTAGTAACATGACGTTGCTAAATTCGTCACGCACAAATTTGAGGGCTCCATCGGATAGTTGTCTATATTTGGCAGTATGACCATGCTCTACAGGTAATTGCACGAGTCGATGAATAGTCAGGCCGTCAATAGTGAATGCTGCTATGCCGGTCGGAGCTGTTACCGTTGTATCTTTATCAAGAATTTTTTTGACCCACGTTCTAATTGTTTTTATTAGAAAACTTTTTCCCGTGCCACCTTCTCCACTAACGTAATGTCGTAAAATTTCATTATTGGAGGTTAATGTATTCGTTACTTGATCAAATATCCGCTTTTGATCCGCATTTAATTCTCCTATCATCTGTGTAAGATGATTAATATCGATTTTGTCCGCAGCATCTTTGAAATCTCTCATCGCCCCTTCTACTTCAACAGGAATACATCCTAATACCTCATCATTATTAGGATAAATATCTTGCGTCGGTTGTGGATCTCTCAACAACTCTTGTTCAACCTGTTCTCTGACATATTCTTTAGCCTGTTCAATTTCCGTTATTTTTTCATGATATCGCAGAGCCTCTACAAGATCTGATTGCAAAAATAAAAATGACTCAGCGTACGTTTTAAATGTACCCTTTAGTATATCAATTTCTCTCCACGGTTTAAATAATAGTAAAATTGAATGATAATACAATTCCGGCTGTGTTTTAACATTATATATGTAGTGGTTAATGAGATAAGGACGTGATCGCCGCTTCAAATATGTTGATGCGTCAATTTTGTATACTTCTGTTATATTTGCAGGCTTCGATTTTGTAACATCGAACCATTTTGCAAAATCATAAAGTTTCAGTGACTCTAATTTCTTGGGGCGTCTTGGATAATACATGTCAACTAAAGAAGGGCAAAATATTTCTGACGATTCTGGATCCAAAGCCTGAATTTCTTCCCGTTTTTTCAATTTTCTGTTTCTTATAATACTGACGTCCAACCATCTTACTGTAGTTCGTGGATCAGTTCCATGCAGACTGTGTCCAAGAAGGCTATCGGCAGCCTCGAAGGCTCCGCATTCCCGATTATTCAACACGCGCATAGCGATATTCCAAAGACAACTAATAAGACTTTTTGAGGAATTTACGATGGCAAATGGATCACCAACGTTGCACTTTTCTGCTTTAGAAACGTATTTAGTAGTATACCACGAGAACAACGAAGATTGTGAACCAACGAACTGTATATCCATGTTCCCTTCCCAAACGGAGAGTATTGTTGGGTTATAATCGTTGACGAAAGGTTCGCCGGAACCACGCGGCAAGTCAGAAAGTCGACTCTTAGTTTTTAAAGTTTTCCTACCAGCTATGGAAACTGCAACATTGCGTATTATTACAGTATCAGTTAATGGACGAGGATGTCCAAATTCACAACGGCGCTTGAAGCCAGTTTTCTTTTTTACATTTCTTAAGCAATAAGTATTATGCTTGTGTTGCTGATGAGCGTTAACTTGGCGGTATAATTGCGGTGAAATAGTTTTGTTTGGCATTCTGCAAGTGGCATATTTTAATATAAACGTGGCGATTTCGTCATCTGAAGATTTGCCAATTATCGGCGCATCCTTAATCCAAATTAAGAGATGGAAATGTTGTGCACCCCTGGATTGATACTCTCGACGCCAGAAATAGTGTTCAACTTGTCCGATTGGATGATCTTTAGAGCAAATGAAGTCCAACATTGCTCTAAATTTATTTTCTATAAAACGAGAAGTTGAAACTGGATCAGAAACAATAAGTTCCATCGGATAAATTTTTTGACTGCTTGGAATTTCATGCAAATCTCGAAGATATTCAATCAAATCCATCCAAAGCCATTCACTCGGACTGAACGTTAAAAACCATGTAGCAGGGCCGTATATTCTAGTCATTCACGATAAATTACTCCTAGGAATTATCCAATATTGTTCCGTATTGCGCAATCTAGAAAATATTGTATTCAAATTTGATTCAAGCTGTCCCTTCGTCATTTGTTCTAGGTAAGTAGCTGCAGTATACTTTTCACGAGGATTAGTTACATTCAACTTGTGGAAAATTCCGGCGTTCAATTGTCGGATGTTGTTGTCATTCAAAAGATAAAATAGATACTGTATGTGTTACGTCCAGCGTAACGCATAGTTTATTTTCTGCTTTACCCTCAATAGCAGTTGAGCCTAAACCTTCTTTGTGAAAGTAAAAAGGAGAATCTGATCTAAAAATTCTTCATTTAACAATATCTATTTTACCTACTGCTTAATCAGTGTCAAGGTAGCCTAGAGTCTTTCCAAAAACGGTGTCCTACCTTAGCGAGTCGATACCGATGAAACAGGGTAAAACAGATCCGGGCCTCACAGGCGGAGGTCGAGAAAGGCGGTCTCTGACCCCTCTCCTGAGCGCTCCCCTGGAGAGCCAAAAAGGAATTAAAAGAAACGCGGCCCGCTGACAGTTACCATTGGGACCTACTAGTATCGATATCGACTACCTCCCCGTAGATCAGTAAATCTATTTTACCATGGCTCGAAACTATTCAGGGAGGAATTTACAGACAGTCGATTAAAACCGTCGGGTTTAGATACATAGAATCGGGTCGACAAGTTATCCTCGTTAAGGGAAACGCTTTAAACAGTGTTTTAGTTGAACCGAACTCCACAAGTTAAAACAAAGGAGACGGGGCTCATGACCTTGATTTTAGCAGGCAGAAGGAAATATCTTCTATTAAATCTTAATTAATTAATCCTTAAATAATTAGTAAACCACGGATTCCTCTCATTATAACACATCGGAAAGCAATAGAGGTCAGACTTCTGAAGAAAATAATAAAGTAATGATCAATAGAAAAACGAAACTGAGAATATAGTCAATTTAAAAAGAAATAATAATAGACAATTCACCCCAGGAATTGCTCTCTTGAACGCCTGTGTTTATCCTTATGGTATTAATTAAGTACGTAGTAGTAATTACACGGAGAATGATACCATTATAAAAACGAAAAGGGATTTTCACCTTCTGAAAATTATACAACGTTTGGCATTCGACAGTTCAGGTACAAAACCGCCGAGTATCGAAAAAGAGTTCTCTCGCAACAGGCAGAAAACTTGTCCATAAACTCTCCGACTGTAAAGAAATTACTACACGTACAATATTAATTTAGTTCGTCCTTCGAGAAATTCTTAACCATGGACAACTTGTACGCCATTTGTTTAAACAAATGACTGAAGGAGTTAACGGTAAAGCATTTGCCGAGGAAAGTCTTTTCCATGGCACGCCCCTGGACGAAATAACATGGAAAAGATTTATTGCTTTATTAGTAATATAGAATTATACTTTTGCATTATTATCCAGACAGACGAGTACAAACTAATCAAGTACTAAATAATTAGTTCACGATAATAGGTTATGGTTTATATCAATGATATTCATTATTATATTTCATTATTATATTCATTTCTGTTAGGAATAAGCGAGTCCTGGTTATAAGAGTCTTACGAGAAACTACGAATTTTATAATTCACGTAATACGTATAAAATTCCGAAGACATAGGAGAGCGTATTTTCACTGTTCAATACCGGTTTTTATTTGTCTAGACAGTTGACGAAATTCTATAGTCCGATTGGAACTCGTGCGACCTTTTTACATATAAAGTATTTAGCCATAAAAGGCTGCATACCAACAAAAATCTTTCTGGTAATGACTTCCCGGAAAACGGAAACGAGAAAAGGAGGGGATTGATGCCTACGTGATCTCGTCTGCGCCCTTTTACTTTTCGATACCCCACCCCGTCATCCACGGCGCGGGGCCCGATAAACGCATTGCGCCTAAAAGAAGGACTTAAGATCATGGACCAATCAGGGATGAGATCGGTAGCATCACCTCATCTTCTCGTTACTGTACCAGAATTTTATACCGAATAGATATACAAAAAGACACTCGCATAGCAACATCCCCTCTACTTGTCACCAAGAAAAATGGTATAAAAACCCCCGAAATTGTACGCTCAGGAGCACACTTTACCTAGTTATTATCGGGGGATATTCCTTCAGTTTTGTTAAGCACACTTTACCTAGTTATTATCGGGGGATATTCCTTCAGTTTTGTTAAGCACACTTTACCTAGTTATTATCGGGGGATATTCCTTCAGTTTTGTTGAGCACAGTTTCTTCAGTTTTTTTGAGCACACCTCTTTCAGTTTCATAAGCATACCGTTTTAGTTATTATCGGGGATATTCCTTCAGTTTTGTTGAGCACACTTTACCCAGTTATTAGAGGAGGTTATTCTTTCAGTTTTGTTCAAGCATATTCCTTCAGTTTTGTTCAGAATATTCTTTCATTTATTTGTTCAAGATACCACAGTAGTACCGCTCAAATCAGTTATCCATTGTTTCGAAATTCAGTTTTAACCCGATTGTCTTTCAGACTTTCGAGTTGTCAGTATTAAATCCAGGACTCAGAGAAACGGAATTAATTCTTCAGTCTATAATTTGACATTGTATTTCGCGAGTTTTAGGAATTCCAACCATATAGACATTTGGTCTCCATTGTTTTTTTTGTTCAAAGTTCTATATCCACGAACACCAGGAAAGCACCGTTTATTACCGTAAGTACCTGTTTATTTATTTATCAACAGTGCATTGTTTCATTTTGTTCTTGCAACCCAGTGATTTGAAGTGACCACCAAAATCTCGTTTAACCGTGTCGCGTGCTCCGACACCTGGTCAGAAAACGGCAGGTAGCTGCCGTCTCACCGAAGATTTCCTCTCTATCTCTCTTTTTGCCTGAGAGACGCCAAACCCTCTACTAATTAGTTTACACCCTACGACACGCATTTAACAAGCATTCTTAAGGGCTCCATCCCAAGCAATTTTCCGCAAGGTTAGCCTTTAAAAAGGAGCAATCGTTGTCCTCCTTATCGACACCAGGTGTGGTAAAGGTTGGTTTAACACCCACTTGACCAGCGCGTGCGATTATAACGGAGACAACTGTTATATTTCAAACTAGTAAAGAAACAACGCTAGTTTGGACGTAACAGTATGTTTAATCGAAATTGGGGATGTTTCGACATGAGCCTCGATTTAATAAATTCGAAAGCCCTAAGCGGTACTGATCTTGGTTCGCCCTGCCCATTCTCTCCATATGGATATAAATCGGGAAAGCACTTGATATCCAAATAATCATCACTATTATTCAAAAGACGTTCCTAAACTTTAAGGGGGCTGAGTCACCTAAAAAGTAGCATGTTCATTATTTTTTTTTCTTTCTGAAAAAAATTAAAAATAAAAATTCGATTGTATTTTCATAATCTATATATGATTAACTACTTTTCAAATTTTTTTTGAAGTCCCCAAGTTTGTCGAAGCGAAAGCAGAGATGGTCAAACTTTTTTTACTTGTCGCAGGATTCAGACCGCAGGAGTGAATCAATCCTGACTTTTCATAGCTCATTTTCTTCGCTGAAGTATTTATTATGGAACGAGTACAGGAATTTTTTTTTGAAGTTCCCCCGATGGAGTTATCAAATAAAATGTGGGGAAAAATGTCATTTTTACATGACTGCGATGCTCTTTTTCCACATTTTATTTGATAACTCCATCGGGGGCACTTCAAAAAAAAATTCCTGTACTCGTTCCATAATAAATACTTCAGCGAAGAAAATGAGCTATGAAAAGTCAAGATTGATTCACTCCTGCGGTCTGAATCCTGCGACAAGTAAAAAAAGTTTGACCATCTCTGCTTTCGCTTCGACAAACTTGGGGACTTCAAAAAAAATTTGAAAAGTAGTTAATCATATATAGATTATGAAAATACAATCGAATTTTTATTTTTAATTTTTTTCAGACAGAAAAAAAAATAATGAACATTCTACTTTTTAGGTGACTCAGCCCCCTTAAGCATTTGATAGAGTTCCGTTGAAGTCCTATTAACCCTCGTCTCATGAATTGGGTAAATAGTGAATTGTTCATAATATCCGTCGAATTCCGACATATGTGTCAAAAAGGGTAGTCTGTTATCATTCAATTCAACGCAAGAGGTCTCTTTTTCCTCATTGTTTATACACGATACATCACTATTCACAGGGTCTTCTTCTTCTGCAAATTCAACATTTTTCATGTTTTCCGGCACTAATTGGTCATGCGTTTTGGGAAGTTCAATCCCAAAGTACAGTGCATTATTGAACTGCAACCATTTCAAAGCGTCCCACACTTTTTTCAAATCGACCAATCTTTTCCATACAACTTTTGCTTTTGTCGGAAGACCACGGATCAATATATTGTAACGAACTAAATTCGCACAATATATTTTTCGCGTACTCGAGTCGAGGCTCCGCTCACCACGGAGCCCCTTTAATATCACCGCGCGAAATAGTAGACCTCCCCCCCCCCATGTACCCCCGCGCCTAGGCAAGGTAACGCTCAGCAAGAGACCCAAGACACCGAGAGAGACCGAAAGCAGAGACAACGCACGAGCTAGAGAGAGAGCGGGAAACAGCGAAGGAAGATATTCGCTCGACAACAACAGGACTCGTCGCTGGCCAAAGTCCACCGTTGCCGTCCCGTCGCCTCTCTCATCGACCACGCCGCCGCTCTCGATCGTCGCTCAATAGCTCGAGCGACGATAAATCAATATCGCTGCCGCCATCTGACACCTCGCCCGTCGATCGAGCGAATTATCGACCGACGCCGAGTACCGTCTTCTCTCTCTCTCCACCGCCTTCCGTCGCGCTGTCAACGGAGAAGATTTCTGAGAAGAAGGACGAGCGTTACCTCAGCCTCGTTCGAGCCGTTGATTAGGATAGACGCGTGTGGACGATTCCCCCGTTCCCCGCCATTTTTGTAAGGGAATCGCCCAGCGTGAATTTATTGTAAAGAGTGTGTGGTATCAGCGAGAATAGTTTTTTCCCTCCCGTGTGATAATTCTCCCCGACCCTCCCCCCGATATTTTCCCCGTAATTCAGCCAGTGAAGTGATCGGTAATCACTTCTTTCTTTACTTTATCGTATATTTTCCAAGTTCCGCCATTTACCGGCAAAGACTCGTGCACGTGGTGAGTGGCGTGCGACGTTATTTTTGCGTGCGAAGTTATTGAGTAAGTAAGTTAAACGTGTGTAATTTTGTATATTTTTCCATCGTGATCCCCCCCCCCCCCCCCCCCCCCCCTCGTATATTGCCCAGACGTCCCCGAATTTCGTGTATGAGCCGAAGGCATTAAATTGCGAGCCCAAAGATCGGTTGTCCCCCCCCCCCCCCCGAGCCCTCTGCTGTCCCTTTGAGTTTACCGGCCATTACGTGTCTCGAGTAAAGTTGGATATTTGCTGACTCATGTCGAGTCGAATAACGGCGTTACCCCGTAAATGGTAACTGGCGCCCAAAAGTATTGTTTGCATAGTTTTCCCCCGATTTTTGAGATATTTTGTGAGTTATTTTATTAGCAATTTCCCCGCGATTTTTCCAGTAATTTTTCTGAATATCCGTCGTCCCTTTGCCGGGAATATTCGATAGTCCCGTCGACATTTTCTCTTGCCACGAGTCGCGTACGCCTCGCGGATCGCCTCGTGGCAACCACCGTTAATTCTTTTATTATTTTTTTCCCCGACCCTCCCCTCGCCCTTACGACCCGGAATCATCTGTTGCTCACATCATTATTATTTTTGCGAATTATTATTATTATTTTGTATTACTTTCTCGATTATTTCTTATTATTCCTCCCCCGATTTAGTTATTAATTTTCAACCCCCGTCCCCGCTTACACCCGACATTTTCGACGCCAAGTAGTATTTTTAGTTCGTTTATTAGTTAGTTGCCATAGTAGTTCAGATTTATTTGTACTATTTTGGTTGATTATTTTCTTTATTTTCTTTTGTTATCTTTTCCGAGTTATCCTCTCATTATTAGTTATTCGATCTCCGTTATTTTCTTAGTTTGTTATTTCTTATTTTCATCCCGATTTTCTTTGTATTATTTCTTTTCACCGAATTTATAATAAATTATTATTTCTGTTGTTAAGCATCTCCCCGCCGCCTACGATTATTCAGTTTTTGCCTTATCCCCCCCCCCCCCCCCCCCCCCCCCCCCCGAATATAAGTTTGACGAAAACCCCCCGTCACAAAATGGCGCCCAACGTGGGGCACTGATAAATTGGAAAGGGTTGGTAATTCAATTTCTTTTTTTTTTTTAAGAAATAGAATTTTTGTTTTTCTTCCCCTTAAATAATTATTTTGTTTAAAATAATTTTCTTCTTTTTTTTTTTTTTTGTTTCTCTTTTTTTTTCCCTTTTGCCAAT
Organism: Cryptus viduatorius; assembly: GCA_964006125.1. Lineage (NCBI taxonomy): Eukaryota > Metazoa > Arthropoda > Insecta > Hymenoptera > Ichneumonidae > Cryptus > Cryptus viduatorius. Next base: position 20,628,149 of record OZ023222.1, on the reverse strand, counting down.
AATTGAGATTATTTCGAGTTAACCAGGGAGCCCTTTCCAAGCGTAAGAGCTCACTTCGGCTGTCCCTCCCCTCCGGATTGAACACCCTCGCCTTTTCGCTATTTTTGAATTTTCTCTTTTTGTTTTGTTTGAACACCCTCCCGATAGCCACCCTCGTGGTTGCCCCGTCTTCGCTAGCCCAGCGAGTTCCCATCAGTTTGATGCTTGCCAAAAATTAGTTTGGTTACTTACCCTACGCTATTTTGTTAGCATCATCCCTCTTAGATTTCTTTCTTTTCTTTTTGTTGTTCCCGCAAAAACACTTTCCCTTCGAATTTTGCCAAATCGTACCCCCCTTGAAAAAAAAAAAAAATAAAAAAAAAAACAACCCCGTTACCCAAGCCCCGTATACCCCCCCGAGTGCACACGATTAAGTAACGACACGCCACCCCCGTGTCACGCCCAGAGTTGGTAAATCTGGTTATTGTTATTTCGTTTTTGGTATTTTTGGTATCTCGCATTTTTTTTTTAATTTTTATATTTTGGTCATCGCTGTCCTAACGGACTTTGGAATTTATTTTTTTTTTTTGTTTTATTTTCTTGTATTGTTGCAATTTTGCAAAAGTTTTTTTTTTCTTGGTATTTTGAACGCGCCGATTTGGTTGTTTTGCGCTGTTTGCTCTGCATCCTAGCTGCACATTACCTACACGGCTGCTATTTGTTAGTGCACCCCACCCTCCACAGCAACCACCCGCACCCCATTGCCCCAGCGACCCCTATACAATACCCTTTATTTGGTTCCATTGCCCACCTGATTATTTTTGTTGTGTCCCGGCAGCAAAAGTAATTAGTTATTCATTGTCAATTCATTTTTGCAGTGCCCTCCCCCGAACAGCAGTCCCTCACGTTCTTATTTGAATTCGTTTGCTTTTGTTGAGTGCCCTTGGATTGTAAAAAGTCTTACAAGCTAATCCAAGATGGCACCGAAGAGTCCCTACATCACGATCAGCCCAACATTCCATGTCAACGTCGACCCGTTACCAACCCCCGCCCTTACGTACCAGCCACCATCACCCCCAACACCGATGATAGACCCCACACTGCCCACCGTGGTCCAGGAACAGATGAATGGAATGTGGAATAGCATTCGAGAGGCCCAAATCATTGAGCTTTTACAGATCCCACAAAAACACCAATAATGGTGTACAAAAAGTTGAGACAAGTACATTTACAGTAGTTGTTTTGACAACACACTAAAATATAAAAAATAGTTCTTTAAAAATTAAAAAACATATGTTCGATCTTTGCAAAAAGTTATTAAATAAATTAAAAGCTTCTTAGGGTTCGTGGCCAAGTACATGTACATTTTGACTCACTTAGTAAAAGGTCAGTCATAGCAGCATACGAGTTATGAATTACAGTCGGATTATTTTGTAAGTCAAAGTATATTTTAAAAGTAACTTGTCTGGCCGTAATCGTCACATAATAATTGATTACAAAGTTATTAGAAGTTTTTTTAGCTAATTACGCATTCACATATTGATTTGTTCAGTATAATGGCCAGACAAGTTACTTTTAAAATATACTTTGACTTACAAAATGATCCGACTGTAATTCATAACTCGTATGCTGCTATGACTGACCTTTTACTAAGTGAGTCAAAATGTACATGTACTTAGCCACGAACCCTAAGAAGCTTTTAATTTATTTAATAACTTTTTGCGAAGATCGAACATATGTTTTTTAATTTTTAAAGAACTATTTTTTATATTTTAGTGTGTTGTCAAAACAACTACTGTAAATGTACTTGTCTCAACTTTTTGTACACCATTATTGGGGTTTTTGTGGGATTTCATATCTTTTTGCAAAGATTTGATTGAAATATTTTAATGTCCCGTTTTAAATGTTGATTTATCATAATTTTTCTTTAAAATATTTGCGTTTTTTTATTTTTGTAATATTTTTTTAATACTTCCAGTCATATGTTTATAATATATACATACGAACTTAGCAGCAGCAAACAAAAGTAAATGCAGCGTCCGCTGCAATTTGCAGCGATATCTCTCTATATATATAAAGTTTCCGCCGCTGTCGCCGCCGCCGTGTCAGGAATCGAGGGGAGGGCAAAAATATTCTAAGTCCCTCTAAGGAGGAAAAGAAAAATATTCTAAGTCCCTCTAAAGAGGAAAAAAAAAATATTCTAAGTCCCTCTAAGGAGGAAAAGAAAAATATTCTAAGTCCCCCTTAGAGGGACTTAGAATATTTTAAGAATTTCTAAGTCCCTCTAAAGAGGAAAAAAAAAATATTCTAAGTCCCTCTAAGGAGGAAAAGAAAAATATTCTAAGTCCCTTTAAGGGGGACTGACTAAGTAAAAATACAAAAGAAAGCGGCGGCGACCGCCATTGGTGGAAAGTTACGGCGGTGATTAAATATTTTTATAATTTTAATAAAAGAAAAGCGAGCGCGCGTAGCGCGCGAGCCCGGGGAAACTCTAGTATATATATATATATATATATAGTGCACAGTGTGCGCCGACGACGCCGCTGATATCTACCTATATACCTATATATATAAAGCAATATGGCGGCGAACACTACGGTGATGGGTGCCGCCATGTTGTGTGCGGTGGAGACGACCACTGAATTCGTATTTCGGGTCGCTCAAAAAAAATCAAACCGATATTTCTTATACGCCGGTATCCTACAGGCTTGAAATAAATCGGATTTGATAGATAAAAATAAATAAAAAATTAATGTTCAAACGTTTATTACGTAAAACGTTCGTCTATTAATAAAAAAATAAAAATGTTTTTCGAGAGGCCGAAAACAGCGATGTTTCGCGTATAGGAGTCTTGTCGCGTCTATCGAGCGTCGTCGGTCCCGCGTCTCTCTTGATCTGTGATCAAGCGAATCTGAGTACCCGCGGTACGGTCGAGACGTTGATCGACCGATACTGGCGTCACCTCGTGCGATCGAGATTCCCCGAAGCTTCCATACGGTGGAATGCGATCGTGGACGAGAGTACACCCGAGACTAAAGACATTCGATATAGCCAAGAAGCCCTCTTCCCCGTAAAGATACCGACTCCCCCAGCCCCCGTAAATTCAGATAGCTCTCCGAGGAAAAGCTTGGCGAGTCAGAGACTATTTGCAACCCCAGAACCCCCGCCATTCACCCCAGAACATTACCCAGAACTCCAGTACACCCCTTCGCCCAGTCCCCCAGAATCACCACCCCGTACGCCACCACCCTCGTGCCCCGAACTCAGTTATACCCCCCGATACTGCACCTCAGAAAACTCGTCCCCCATCTCGAGGTCGCATTCGGAACCCCTTCACCTCGAAACATACCCAAGCCAAGACACCCCTTTGTTAAACCCGTATCCCGTTTCGGAAGTATCCTCCCCCGAGTTGTATTCCAACCCAGAAAGTTTCACGAGTACCCCGTTCGTGGTTAACAATCCCCAGGATGGTATTTCAAGTTCATCCCCTATAAAGTACCCCTCCCGCAAACAGCACCCCCCGCATTATTTCGACAAATTCGTGTCGAAGATAACCGGAGCAAATAAAGTGGAGTCCGAGAAATTTTTCACGAAGCTCGTGAAGGTTTCTCGGCTCTTTAAGGCCAAACAACTGAAAGCAGCGAATCCCCGTAACCGAAGAGTCCGAACCAGTAACCGAAACATCTGAAACAGCCACCGTTCCACTCCCGAAACCCCTCGCAGCCCTCTCCCCCGTATCACACGTACAGACGCGCATCGTCACCCCGCACTCACTGTACCCCCGAGTTTTGGTAAGTCAGGCGGTTCAAACGGAGCCTCCTTCGCCAATAGTAACTTCCTCCCCAGTAACAAACCCCGTTCGTAGACGACACAGTACGTCGAGAATTTCCGAGAGTACCGAGAGCAACCCCCGCTCTCGGAAGTCTGGCTATTCACCCCCTACCCCACCTAACGTACATCCCCGCGTTAGGAAAAATCAACCCCCGCCCCCCAGACCGTATATACCCCCTCTGATGGCAAGACTAGTGCCATGCCCCGCCCCATGCCCCGAAGTTCCCGCGTTACGTAGATTTTTGCCACAGACTGCCCCTCGACAGCGTACTCCCGAATACAACAGGTATTCCGACGGGAATCGCCGTGCAAAGGGCAGAGAACCACCAACAAGAAACCCCAGGATCAGAAATTGGCCAGTACTACTCACACGACCCCCGGTACAACCCGTTTGCCACCCATACCCCCTCTTCCCAACCCTCCAGGTCCCCCGCATTTATCCACTTACACCGAGACGCTCCGAAAACTACATCCGTCGCCCCGAGAAGCCTCGACGAACGTTCGAAGTCCCATCGAACGGTAACCCGAGTCCCCCTTGTTCTCAGAACCCCTCCCCTTGCCCCCAGAGTCACCCCAGTCCCAGGCACCCCGAAGTTCCTAACGTTCCCCGTGTCATACCACCCCAGCAACGATGCTCCCCCGGAGGCGAATTGAACAGTTCTCCTCCCAAGAACCAGTGAACCGCCCCAGGTATTAATTGTCCATATCATTGTCGAATCAATGTCCGATGACTCCTCCCCGTTATCAGGACAATTCGCCAACATGTATCGGAAACGAGTATTACGAATTGCCGTGTAATTGTTTGTTTTGTATTGTCATTCCCCCCGGTCCCCCCGAGATTGCACGCGCGCGGGTAGCGGCGTGTAAAGGAGTTTAAAGATAGTAGAATGGTGTGTGAGAGGCTGACCGGAACGTCAGATGTGAAAGACCATTGCGTTGCCGTATCCCCTCAATCACATCGATCGTTTATCCCCAGTACAGTATAATTTGTAAGCCGAGTCCCGAAAGATGGATCGCAATGTTTCAAAGATTCCCACCCCTCCTCTTCGCATTCGCAGTACCGCTCAATTGGATTGGATATTAGATCAATAAGAATTTCCCTCTGCCCTCCCCGCTCTTGTGCAGTCGCAAACGACTGACAGAGGTTATAGTTCTCTCCCTCCCCGCTATTGTCCCAGTCGTAGCCGACTGATAAGTTATAGTTCACTTCCTCCCCGCTCTTGTCTCAGTCGAAGTCAACTGACAATTCACAGTTCCCTTTCTTACCGTTATTGTCGCAGTCATATTAGACTGGCAAGTTATAGTCTACCCCGCCCGTGTGTTCCGTTAGTCAATAATATCAAGTATTCCCCATCCCGCGAAACCGCCCCCCAATTCTCGAGCTTCTCGGTAGATTTCGTCTCAATGAACCCCCGTTCCATCCCCACCGCCCCTGCCTCCTAGTAAGACACACCGTGTGAAAAACCGTGCCCATCTGATGCGCGTAACCACGATATGGGACCGTTTCCGTTGTCGTTGAGTCCCGAACGATCAACTAAGTCCCCTACGCCCTAGGTATCGTTCTCCAGACACCCGTTGTTGCATTGTGACGTCCTGACGTAACTCTCTTAATTTTTTCATTAATAACAGTTTTTCGCAACTCATTTTTCTGCTTATTTTCTTACTATGCAAACCTTTCTCCTTCCAAAACAATTCATACATCTCACGGAAAATCCAAATATCACCCATCCTCATAAAAATCACGAGAAGAAATGATTTCTCTCATCAATCGTTGAACGATACTTCAGGAATGATTTTCCATTAGGGAAAATATGTCCAGGAAGGTTAAAATAATCAGCATGTAAAGCTAAAAACAGGGTAAAAGATAGATGATAAAATTATCTACCACACGAGCTAGATGCGGACAGAGGTCTCAATCCCCCTCGACACACGCACTACCCTCGGTGAAACAGCGAACTCCGCTGCCGACGTCGGTACAATCGACCACTGCATCGACTCAAGGAGTATAGATCTAAGCTTTTACCCTGCGGCCAGACCATTAAAGTTTTTCTAACTGAAGGTCAAAAAGGGCCTCCAACATAAAAAGGGGAACCTACATTACCTTATGTATGGAAATTAACCCCGACTACCGAAATAGTTTCAGTATTTCGACACCGAACAGCATTGCATAATATTTCTGAATATACGAGTCACGCGATTGAGAGTCAGAACATCCCCCACATCATCCAACCACTCATCATTATAATGACATAATTTTCTTTAATCACGATCCTAAAAGAAATACGGTTTCATACTCCCACACGCTTTCTAATTTAACGCTAATTTAATGAATATGACCATTTTAAAAATCTTCGCAATTAAATTATGAATTACGGTATCAAATGAATCAAAGATGGTAAAATTGTCCAGATTTACAGGAGGAATAATCGATGCAAGTTATTGGCAAACGCTACTAATGCCATGAAAATATTAATAAATTCAAAACAGCAAAATTATTTTTGAACTTAGAAGTGTTATTCGATACTAGTTAAGAGTGAAATATCATTTATGGCAAGAAATCATATACGATCATACAAAGGCTGATTAGTCGAATCACGCAAAGACACGAAAAATAGTCGAGACGAATAAACGTCTGTGATTTCGTGAAACACGTGCAGTCACCATAATGTTTGATAACACAATATGTAACGGTGAAGGAAAGGGCAAAGATGGTCAAAATTTGAGAAATAACAAACGAATGAAACAGAAAATTTACATTACTAAAGCTAAACAATTCAAGGAAGAGAGTCGTAAATCATTTCCGAACCGCCGAACCGAGTTGCGGTAGCGCGGGATGCAACACAAGTATGCCTCGACGATGAGTCACGAAGGCAAGGCGGCTCAACCACCGAGCGCGAAGACGCAATTCCGTCGAGAAAAGTCACATACCGCGCGCAGAAGAAATGCCTCCTTACGATCGGGAGAATGAAATAATGATATTTTAATGTAACTATTATCCTTCCGATAATGTTCACCGTATAAATTGGTATCAGGAGTAAAAATGTACTCCTGGAATTTCGTTTTCTCGGCTCATGGTGCACAAATTTATAAATCAGTCAATATATCAAATTAATCAGGAATAATTCCTTATTCTTATGTCGCAACTATTTTTTCCAAAATTTATGGAAAAAGGTCGTAACGTGAGCAACTACAAAGTACATGTAGCAGGAAAACGTACGTCGCATACAGTTGACTCGGTTCCCCCCCCCCCCCATTTATAGTATAAAAATAAACATCGCAGGTTATATCAAAATTTTCAGGAACATTCCACCTTTAACATGGAATTGTTAATTTATCGATTGTTCGGGATAGCAACGGCTGATCGCGAGGGACTTTAAAACCGAGTCTTTTCGCGACTCTGTTTATGTCGCTGTTTCGATATATCGAAGGTGTCGAAAACAGTTCTCTCGAGCCGTCCAAATCAGCGGTCACTGACCTACGGGAGCAGCGCATCTTCGAGTTTCACGGCCACGCTATTGTTCTCGCGCGATGTCAACACGAGTTGAAGGCATCGCGCGAGCTCTCTCTCTCGCCATCGGGTCGTCTCGCTCTGACTCATGGAGCGAGGCGAGGTAATCCCTCGCCTTTTAACATTCGGCGAATCTTATTTTCGGGAATTCCGGCGTCTCTCGGGGCAGTGACCTGTGGCGAAGCGATTCGTTTGACATCGAGGATACAAACACCCTATATCTCGCGAGACTGCTGTTCTTTCGTTTCCGCGAGGAAAAAGGCAGTAGCTTACGAGTTCGCGACGGGTTCACTTCGCCAGCCCTCGCACTCGCTCTCGTTCTCATAGCCGCATCGGCACGCTATATTATTTTATTATTTTTCTAAACCGAACTACATACTTTGTTACGTTGTTAAAATACAGAATTTTATTACACGTTAATCCGCGTCTTGCAAGTTATTTTTCCCTGCATCGATTCCTCCGATCCGCTCAACTCCTTCAGAACATTTTGTGGTCCTTCGAGCCGGATCGGAGCGAGCGGGAAAGTGCGCGTTCCTTGCAGTGTACAGACTCAGTGAAGTTGTTCGCGGAGAGTGCAATCCCTGCAGACTTTCAAAGACTTTTGACATTCCGATTCCGCGGGTATTGACGTTTCGATCGTGTTTGGCAGCCGTCGCCTCTTCTCGTGTGTGCTCGTGTGTCGCGCGGTTTTCGGGCTCTCGGTACGCGTCGGTCATCGACCTTAAGCGGAAACTCTCTCACGCTATCTTTCGCGCGCGGTGCCGTTTTTTGGTTCTCGACTCGCCGAGACTCTGGTCGCGCGTTCGCACTCGTCGCTTAGAGGCTTCAATCCTCTTCTTCGAATCTCTCGAATCACTTCGGGTCGGTGAATTAATCCTCGGTCGCGATGGACGAATTAATTCAGCGTCAGGAGCGTACTTCCGGGCACATCATTCGCGCGATCGACAACCTCAAGAGGCTCGGGCAAGCGAACATCACGCTCGGAGTCCTCGACGCGAAGATCGCCGCGATTGACAGCAAGTGGGAGTTATTTTGCGAGTTCCACACGGAAATCGAGAGGGAGGCGACTACAGCCGATCAAAAGCGCCCGTACTTCACGCAGGACGTTCCCGCGACGACCGAGGATCATTACTTCCTCAACAAGGGGAGGATGCTTGATCTCGCGCGGCAGCTAAAGGGAAAGGTAGGAGAGGCCTTCCGCGCACACGGCGCAACAGCTCCCGAAAATCGCGCTCCCGAAGTTTTCGGGCGATTTTTCGGAGTGGCCGGCTTTCCGTGACCTCTTCTCGTCGATGGTGGGCGACAATTCCGCTCTGACTTCGGTGGAAAAGCTCCACTACTTGAAGATGAGTCTCGTGGACGAGCCGGCTGCATTAATTGCCTCAGTCCCTCTCACCGCCGAGAACCTGACAGCGGCTTGGACGACGCTCACCGAGCGCTACGAAAATAAGCGGTTGCTGACAAATGCGCAGCTCAGCAACATTTATTCGCTGCAGCCGATACGCAGTGAATCCTCCGCCGAGCTGAAGACGCTGTTTAACGGAACTGTCAACGCCGTTTCCGCCCTGAAAGCGCTCGGCCGCCCCGTCGAAGGATACGGCGACTGGCTCGTTTATTTAACGGTGCTAAAGCTCGACAAGCAGTCCCGTCGTGAATGGGAGATGCAAGTCGGTTCGAAGAGGACTCCGTCGACGTTTGCCGAGCTTCAAACGTTTCTCGAGACGCGGATCTGCGCGATCCAGTCGCTCGAGTCTTCGGGATCGTCGTCGGCATCGGCAACAAAGGCGCAAGACACTCCGTCGAACGCTGCAAAGTCGGAAGCGAAGCATGGCACTCGAGTCAAAGCGCTTCAAGCCTCGAGCTCAACTAACTCGAAACGGAAGTGTCCTGCGTGCGAGCGCGACCATTACCTCGGTGGCTGCGACAGGTTCCGTGCGAAGAGCCTCGAGGAGAGGAAGGCGATTGTGCGCGCGAGCAAACGGTGCCTCAATTGTCTCGGCCAGCACTTCGTACGCGAGTGCACGTCGCAGAGGCTCTGCCAGGCATGTAACGCGAAGCATCATACGCTTCTGCACGATGCGAACTCAAACGAAGCTCCCGGGGGGGTTGCTGGAGGCACTTCGCCTCAGCCCCCGATCGCCGGATGCTCAAACTCTTCGCAGAGTTCCTGTGTCGCAGCCGTTGGCTCTCGGTGCTTCACGACGTCGTCGTCCTCGCGCGTTCTCCTCGCCACCGCCGTAGTCACCGCGTTCACGGCGGGCGGTGAGTCGGTAATCGTTCGTGCGTTGCTCGATCAGGGCTCGGAAGCCTCGTTCGTTTCAGAGTCTCTCGCGCAGCGACTGAGTCTCCCGCGTGCATCCGCGTCGGTCGTGATCACGGGAATCGGTGGCAAGGCATCGCTCCAAGCGCGAGGACGCGTGTCGCTGAGGATAGCCTCTCGCACCGACGCTCGCTACGAGTTAGAGTTCGGGGCTCTAGTGCTTCCGCGTCTTACTGCGTACACCCCTCCGCAGTCGGTGACCGGCGCACATTGGCCTCACCTCGACGGCCTCTGTCGCGCCGATCCCGATTTTTCATCCTCTCTTCGAGTGGATCTTCTTCTCGGTGCGGAGGTGATGTCGCAGCTGCTCCTTCCTGGAGTCTGCCGAGGGAGTCCCGACGCTCCTATCGCGCAAAACACGAGACTCGGATGGATTCTCTCGGGATTCATATCCTCGCAAGGGAACGAGAATACTGCGTGCGCGAGTCTGCAGCTCTCGATCGACCATTCGCTGTCGTTATCGCTGCAACGGTTTTGGGAGCAGGAGGAGCTTCTGTCGCCACCGCCGCTCACTTCCGAAGAAGAGGAATGCGAAACGCACTTCGCAGCAACGCATACTCGCGAGGCCGATGGACGATACACTGTTCGCCTTCCTTTGAAGAAGCCAGCATCATCTCTCGGTGACTCGTACGCCGCTGCCTCGCGAGTGTTAACTCGCATGGAGCAGCGGGTTTCTCGCGACTCAGTCTTCGCAGCTGCCTATACCGACTTCCTCACGGAGTACGAGACTCTCGGTCATATGGAGCGCGTGCCTTCGGAGGCTCCAGCGCCGCCTCACGCGTATTATCTACCGCATCACGGGGTAATAAGGGAGTCCAGCGAGACTACGAAGTTCAGAGTCGTTTTCAACGGGTCGCAGAAGACGAGTTCCGGAGTCTCGTTGAACGACTGTCTCCACGTCGGTCCCCTGCTTCTTCCGAACCTCTTCGACGTCATTCTCCGTTGGAGGAGACACGCTGTCGTTTTTTCCGCGGATATGGAGAAAATGTATCGCCAGGTTCGCCTCCACCCGGACGACCGAGACCTCCAACGGATTTTGTGGCGGAAGGGCGCGAGCGAGCGACCGAGTGCTTACCGGCTCTGCACCGTGACGTACGGCCTCGCGTGTGCTCCGTACCTCGCGCTTCGCGTCGTACAGCAGCTCGCCATCGACGAGAGAGACCGCTTTCCTATAGGAAGCGAGGCTCTCCGTGCCGACGTGTACGTCGACGACGTTCTCACCGGCTCAGACGATGTGGCATCGGCTCTCGTGAAGCAGCACGAAATCGTTGAGCTGCTCAAGGCGGGCGGCTTCTCGCTACGGAAATGGACGTCGAGCTCACTCGTCGTTCTCTCGCACCTCTCGCCGTCACACCGGGCTGTCGGCACGAGCGTCGACTCCTCAGCCGAGTCGTCGTTCCATGTTCTCAGCCTCTCGTGGCAAGCCGCGAGCGACAGCTTCGTCTTCGAGCCGAAGAATCTTCACTCGCAGCTACCGGTGACGAAGAGGAAGATTCTCTCCGCCATCGCTTCACTCTTCGATCCTCTCGGCTGGCTGTCGCCCGTCGTCATAAGCGCAAATATCTTCCTGCAGTCGTTATGGCTACTGAAGCTCGAGTGGGACGAGCCGCTGCCAGACTCCGCTGGTCGAGACTGGACTGCGTTCTACGAGCAGCTCTCTCACATCTCGGATACTCGAGTCCCTCGTTGGCTGAATGTCCAGTCCGCTTCGCGCAACATTGTGCTTCACGGGTTCGCAGATGCATCTGAGAAGGCCTACGCAGCGGTGGTGTACCTCGTCGTCGAATCCTCGCACTCGGTCTCGCTCGTCACTGCCAAGACGAAGGTAGCGCCTGTCAAGCAGGTCTCGCTCCCGCGTCTCGAGCTTTGTGCTGCTCAGCTTCTCGCTAAGCTGGCGAAGCGCGTGATCGGCACACTGGCTCTCGATTGCCCAGTGTATCTCTGGTCCGATTCGACAGTGACGCGCGCATGGATACGCGAGCATCCGGGACGCTGGAAAACTTACGTCGCGAATCGCGTGTCGGAGATCCAGCGAACACTGCCGAACGGATTCTGGCGCCACGTCAGCACGCGAGATCATCCTGCGGATTGCGCGTCGAGAGGTGTGACTGCCTCAGAGCTTCGAGGACATCCTCTGTGGTGGACAGGACCTCATTGGCTGCTCGCTCCTCGCGAAGAGTGGCCAGCGTCACCGTCGCACGATGGTGTCAACGCTCCTGAGCGGAAGACTCACTCGCTCGTCGCATCGAAGGAACGAGAGGAGCCTTCCGATCTCCTCACGCGCTACTCAACTCTCGACCGATTGCTGCGAGTCGTCGCTTGGGGTCTCCGCTTCGCCAAGAACTCGAGAGCGCGATGCACAAAGAACGCGAGTGACTTCGAAGACTCTCCGACTCTACTTCCGGCCGAACTCGCCGCCGCGCTCACTTGTCTTGTGAGGATCGAGCAGCTCCGATGTTTTAGCGCAGAGGTGAAGTCTCTCACGTCGCGAGCGTCTTTCCCAAAAGGCCGTCTTACGCGACTGAGTCCTCATCTCGACTGCAACGGGCAGTTGCGCGTCGGAGGAATGCTGAGGCACTCGATCCTCGATGCCGAGGAGAAGAACCCCATCATCGTCGCGCAAGAGTCTCCTCTCGCTCGGCTGCTCGTCGAGGACGCGCATTGACGGACTCTCCACGGGGGCACGCAGCTGACTCTCGCGACGCTGCGACAACGATTCTGGGTCCTCTCAGGGCGTTCGCTCGTGAAGACGCTCATCGGAAGATGCATCCGGTGCCTTCGATTTCGTGCCGCGACGGCGTCGCAGTTAATGGGAGCTCTCCCGAAGGAGAGAGTAACACCTTCGCGACCATTCCTTCACTCAGGCGTCGACTACGCGGGGCCGATCCTCGTCCGAACGTCGAAGGGACGCGGTCATAAATCGACGAAAGCGTACGTCGCAGTATTCGTCTGCTTCTCGACGCGAGCTGTCCACCTCGAGGCGGCATCGGACTATTCAACAGACGCTTTTCTCGCCACCTACAAGCGCTTCACGTCACGCCGAGGGCTGTGCAAAACGCTGTCGAGCGACTGTGGCACTAATTTCGTCGGAGCCAATGCCGAGCTTCGCTCGCTCTTCGCTGCTGCCTCTGCCAACAGCTCTCGGGTTGCCAACGCACTCGCCAGCGATGGCGTGGAGTGGAGGTTTAACCCTCCATCCGCCCCGCACTTCGGCGGGCTCTGGGAGGCTGCAGTGAAGTCGGTGAAACACCACCTTCGACGAGTGATCGGTGAGACAACGCTCACCTTCGAAGAATTGTCGACATTGCTCGCGCAGATCGAAGCGTGTCTCAATTCTCGCCCCATCGGCGCTCTCACCGACGATCCCGACGATTTGAGCGCACTGACTCCGGGGCACTTCCTCATCGGGGCTCCCATCTCTGCCGTTCCCGAGCCATCGCACGAAGAGGTACCTGTCGCTCGTCTCTCTCGCTGGCAACACCTCCAACAGATGCGCGACAGTTTTTGGAGTCGCTGGTCGTCGGAATATTTGCACCAGCTACAGGCGCGCCCGAAGTGGAGCACCGCACAGCCACCGCTGTGCGTTGGGGATCTCGTTCTCGTCGTGAGCGAGATTTTACCGCCCACGAAGTGGCCTCTCGCTCGCATCATCGCCACGCATCCAGGAGAAGACGGTCACGTGCGAGTTGTCACCGTAAGAACCGCAACATCGACGTTGAAGAGGCCCGTTGTGAAGCTGTGCGTTCTCGCCAAGAGGGAGGACCTCGAGAAGAGCGAGAAGAACGCAGCACAAGGCAACAATTAATTCGTCGTTCGACGAGGCGGGCGGAATGTTCGGGATAGCAACGGCTGATCGCGAGGGACTTTAAAACCGAGTCTTATCGCGACTCTGTTTATGTCGCTGTTTCGATATATCGAAGGTGTCGAAAACAGTTCTCTCGAGCCGAACAAATCAGCGGTTACTGACCTACGGGAGCAGCGCATCTTCGAGTTTCACGGCCACGCTATTGTTCTCGCGCGATGTCAACACGAGTTGAAGGCATCGCGCGAGCTCTCTCTCTCGCCATCGGGTCGTCTCGCTCTGACTCATGGAGCGAGGCAAGGTAATCCCTCGCCTTTTAACATTCGGCGAATCTTATTTTCGGGAATTCCGGCGTCTCTCGGGGCAGTGACCTGTGGCGAAGCGATTCGTTTGACATCGAGGATACAAACACCCTATATCTCGCGAGACTGCTGTTCTTTCGTTTCCGCGAGGAAAAAGGCAGTAGCTTACGAGTTCGCGACGGGTTCACTTCGCCAGCCCTCGCACTCGCTCTCGCTCTCATAGCCGCATCGGCACGCTATATTATTTTATTATTTTTCTAAACCGAACTACATACTTTGTTACGTTGTTAAAATACAGAATTTTATTACACGTTAATCCGCGTCTTGCAAATTATTTTTCCCTGCATCGATTCCTCTGATCCGCTCAACTCCTTCAGAACATCGATATTATTTAACATTCGACCAGAATTCACTTTCGAAGACAAAAAATAAGTCGGAATCGGCACACTGTAAGGATAATAAAAGGGGCCCGGGCAAGGAACGAGTTGCGTAAGCTAAGCTGCATAGCGTCAAGGTTAGTTCACGACGATAGGGGAAGGTCTAGCAGGTACACCGAAAGAGGGGAGTCATACAGCTCGCCCGGGCAACGGAACAGTAGTTCCGGAATGACCTGTGACGTGACATTCCGTCTCGCCACCCGGAAGGAGGAGGCATTGGGTAGTGGGTCGGCTTTACGACCCATTGGACGTCGCATCGAGTCGGTCGTCCAGAACTCCAATCCCGTATTTTTAATTTTCCGTTCTCTTTTTTTGTTAAATTTAATAATCATAATATCTTTACCTATTTAGGATATACTACCTACCTCGCAAAATTATTATTCTTGCTACCTACCGGCCTAGTTAGAAGCATTGACTTTCATTTCTTTTATTTTTCTCGGTCGTCTCACAGTAGTGTTTACATCGCGACAGGGCCGGAGAATCGGGTGAGACAGTCGTGTAAGAAAGTTAGATTATTTGATGCGAGGGATGTCGCGGGTCGCGCGCTGTACAGTAATCGTTAGTTCAAGTGAACTCGCAAGGGAGTTTAAATTAAATGCAAGCGAATACCGAACGCCCGGATTCGTGGTAAAATGGATGCCGGGGTGAATGCGGTCCAATGACCGATACACAGTGTCGCCGATTCACCCCCGACTTAGCAGCCTAAGAGCTGCACCATCCCCGCGAGAAGTTCGCGATTCATAGTCCGCGTTAAACGGCGTCTCGCTATTGGGGTTCGAGTGGGAAAAGATGCAACGGGGTGCAGCGTATATTGTCGAGTGGACCCACCGTGAGGAAGAGGGACGCCTTGCCCTCACGAGGGAGGTCTCCCCCCGTTGCTATCGCCCACCGTCGGATCCTTCGAGAAAGAATCTCGAAAATTCTCGAATATTTTCGTTGTGATTTGAGCCCTGACTGTACTTCGCGCGATCACGCGTTCGTTGTTGTCGTTATCCCTCGCACCGTATTTCCCCTACGAGCTCCGATACATTTTCTTACGCGCGAACAATAACAACGGTCTCGCTACATTCGGCGAATCGTACGTCATCGATGAATTCCCGGAATTCCTCTATGGCTCGACTCGCTGAGGTATCGCGTGAGAATTGGGGGAGGTAAACCGGGGGTCTTGCCGATCAGCCGAGAGGTGCGAATAATTAGTTCTGGACGTACCGGCGGATCGACAACACGTGTCTTCTTCGCTCTCTCGGCTGTTGGAATATTAGGTGAGCTCGAGGCTTCCCGTATCTCTGTGCGAGTCGGTCGGAATCTCGCGTTTCTTTAAGTTCTTTCTTATTAATTAACTCGGGTTAATTATTTTTGGCGAAGCGGTTCGCGTTTTGTTAGTGACGTTAAGTGTTAGTTTTTTTTTGGTGCGACGCGAGTGACCGACCGACTCGGCTCTGGTCGACAACTTTTCGTGTGTGTTATCTGGTGATTCTCCCGTGGTGTTTCGCGCCGTGGAGAATGACCCCAGCATTACTGTGAGTACGTTCCGTATTGTTTTCTAGAACATATAACTCTGGCAGTCGCAACCCTTTGGCGAATCCCGATTCGCGTTCTTCGTAAACTTATTTTCCGGCGGTTATCCGAATTAACTTGCAGTAATAATTTTGCGAGGATTCTTTTTGTTATCTGTTTACCTACTCATTGTCGATCCTCCAATCACGTTATCGCAAAATTATCTCATTATCTTTTTACTATTATTCGTTATTATTTGCGAGGATCGACGCGGGCTTTCTTTACTGGCCTTTACCGATTATTTAATAGCATTTATCTACTTATTGTCGGTCCTCCAATCACGTTATCGCCAAATTATCTCATTATCTTTTTACTAGTATTCATGATTATTTGCGAGGATCGACGTGAACTTCCTTTACTGGCGTTTACCGATCATTTAACAGCATTTACCTACCCATTGTCGATTCTCCAGTCACGTTAAGGCAGCGTTATCTAATTATCTTTTGTGCATCTTACCTATTATCTATCGACTTACTGGCTTTTGTTCCACCACCAGTTATATTTTCCCAACCGTAATAAAATTATACAGTAAATTTAATTTGGACGTTTCGTTACTCTCCCCGTCCACCCCCCTCTACTTTTCTCCCAGGCGGGCTGAGCTAGCCGAGTCTCAGTGCCGTATGCCTTGCCCCGCCGTACGGGGACCCTAGGGCACATCTCGGGGTCTAACAAAAAAACCGATCGTTGATCGGCGGTACGTAGTACCTGGCGCCCGGGTACCCCGAGATGTGTGAAGATTATTATCTCGTCGTGGGTTCGTTCCGTTATCGCCCTGGCGGCGGGAATGGTGTTGTCGGGGCCATGAAGTGCTGGAGTCGGAAAATCTCCTCACAAAATGGCGCCCAACGTGGGGCTCCGAGTAACGTAAACATAGATCTTTACCTATTGTTGCGACTGCCAGAAGTTTCGGACACGGAACAAAAGAATTCCGTGATATTCTTACGAAAATATATATTGTTTTGTACCGGGTATTATGACTTAATCCGTAACCAATAACAATCTTGATGGTCCGAGTATGTTGTTCCACAGGATTTATTATATTCGTCTCTCTACCAAAGACAGGAGTTTCCGGGGCCAACAGTTTATCAGAGGGGTTTCGTTAATCCCTTGTTTACATCGTTCTAAACGGGTAGTTCGTTCTACTTGTCACCCGGGAGTCCCTCCAGTGCGAGCTCAGTGATTTGCCTACCGGTGATTATCGTTTACCTATCGGTCACCTATCGTTTATCTAGCGGTTACCTATCGTTTATCTATCGGTTACCTATCGTTACCCCTCGGGTACCTGTCGTTTATCTATCGGTTACCTGTCGTTTATCTATCGGTCACCTAACGTTTATCTATCGGCTACCGGTCGTTTATCTATCGGTTACCGGTCGTTATCTATCGGTTGCCGGTCGTTTATCTGTCGGTTACCTGGAGCAACTCGTGAGTTACCTATCGGCATCTTCGGTTGTCTATCGATTACCTATCGTGAGTCGTGCGTTACCTATCATTATTTAACGGGATCAACGAGTGCGTATCGTCACCTACAGGTTACCTATCGTTAGCTATCGGTTATCTATCGGAACTTTCCGAATTTCCTACTGTCCGTGGGGAGTAAGTAAGTGTTCGACTCCCCAAAATGGCGGAGGACCCCGTTAGCACACCCGCGACCTCGCCAATCGTCACGGGCGAACGTTATTGTTACTACACTACACCGCCAGTACACTGGGGTAACCCTGCGGTGACCTGTAATCAACCGATTATGTCTACGAACACTAGTGGTACTCGTGCAGCACCACGGATTGCGAACGGAGGCCCAGCCGCACCAATTTTTCCGCGTGCGCCGTTATATTCAACCTTTTTGGCAGGAGTACCACCGTTGTTCGATCCCATTATAGGGAATTCCGCGTTTCCGACCTATAATCCGTCTGCAGCAGAATTCGGTAATAATACGCCCGGTAATCAAAACCGAGGATTTACATCGCCCTCTGCCGTCCTCAATACGATGAGGAAGTGGAATATTTCATTCTCGGGTAAAAAGGGAGAAGACGTGGAAACCTTCCTAACACGAGTGACAGAAGGCCGCTCCTTATTCCCAGTCGACGACGGGGATCTCCTCCGTTGCTTGCCGTTCTTCCTAACCGGGGTAGCATTGCAATGGTACCGTAACGACCGGGAGCGGTGGACGTCATGGTCCCACTTTGTGGCGGCCAGCAGGGTACGTTTCGGCGACCCGGATTATCAATTTACGTTACGAGAGGAAATAATGCGGCGTACTCAGGGCCCCGATGAACCCGTAGCCGATTACTTAACGTGTCTTCGCGGCCTATTCGCGCGCTTGAACCCCCCATGGGGTGACGCCGAGCAAATCCAATCGGCCCACCGGAACATGCTACCGAAATTACAAATCGCGATCCATCGCGACGACTTATTTGACTTCGATTCTTTTGAACACATCGCGGTGCGCATCGAGAAAAGCTACCTCGCAGCGCGGACGTATAAGGCCCCTCCCGCGCCAGAGCAATCTCTATGCCCTGAATTAGCGTATCGTGGCACCCGCGCTTTAAACCGAACGAACGACTCTAAGGAACCTCCGCCATCCGCGCTCGTACTTAAGTCGGTAATCGGTACACCAACAAAATGTTGGAATTGTCAGAGCACCGGACATCGTTACCGGAATTGCCCCGAACCGCGGCAGCTGTTCTGTTTTCGCTGCGGCAAAAGCGGAGTCAAATCTAATCACTGCTCGTGCCCAGGAAAATAGTTAGAAGCGTAAACAGTGACTCCACGGAAACCCTCGTCATCCTCGCGCAAAAAGTCTATTAGTCTTCACTTTGTTTTTCCTTTCTCTTTTTTTTTCCACTCTCATTCTTTTCCCTTTACATTGACTTCTTGTTTTGTTTGAATTGTTTTATTTTGGGCCTGAGTATAACTCTACTCTGTAAGTCCCGCACCTAACGGGAGGAAGTTCCCCGTTAAGTTTTTTTTTTGTTTTGGTTTTGTTTTATTTTATTCTTCTCTTTTGTCTATCCGCTGATTTTTTTTTTTTTTTTTTTTTTTTTTTTTTTTTCCTCCTCCTCTTTCTCCTTTATTACTTTCTTTCTCCGTCTTCATTTTAGTTTGGTTTTCCTGTATTATTTCTTTTTTTTTTGTTTGTTTTGGCAAAACCGCCAAATCGGAAGCAAGGACGGCAATAGAAAGACTTTAATTTGGTATTATTTGTGGAACAACGCTCGGATGTGAGAGTACAGTGCTCGGATTTTGTTAAAATATTTTTTTTTTTTGTGGGCTATAGGCCTCGGGTCATTAAAAGCTTCGTTTGTCAAGTACTCACAGTGTATTCGATTCAGCGCTACCTATTACCGCCATTTATTTATGTTTTTTTTTTTTTTCGACCGGAACACAGGGAGGACCGGCACGCCTTCAGCGTGCTGGCCGATTTTTGGGAGCTTTGGGCTCGGGTTCGCCTGATTTTCTGTTCCAGCCGAGGAATTGGGGTTAGTCGACCCCTGCCCACAGCCTGAACACCTAGAGAGACAGGAGTCCCCTGACGGAAGCTTCAACGCAAATCTGGACTCGACGAGCGCCGTTCACCATCAAAAGGCCTGGCAAACTTTCGGGAGGGAGGTTTTGTGACGTGACATTCCGTCTCGCCACCCGGAAGGAGGAGGCATTGGGTAGTGGGTCGGCTTTACGACCCATTGGACGTCGCATCGAGTCGGTCGTCCAGAACTCCAATCCCGTATTTTTAATTTTCCGTTCTCTTTTTTTGTTAAATTTAATAATCATAATATCTTTACCTATTTAGGATATACTACCTACCTCGCAAAATTATTATTCTTGCTACCTACCGGCCTAGTTAGAAGCATTGACTTTCATTTCTTTTATTTTTCTCGGTCGTCTCACAGTAGTGTTTACATCGCGACAGGGCCGGAGAATCGGGTGAGACAGTCGTGTAAGAAAGTTAGATTATTTGATGCGAGGGATGTCGCGGGTCGCGCGCTGTACAGTAATCGTTAGTTCAAGTGAACTCGCAAGGGAGTTTAAATTAAATGCAAGCGAATACCGAACGCCCGGATTCGTGGTAAAATGGATGCCGGGGTGAATGCGGTCCAATGACCGATACACAGTGTCGCCGATTCACCCCCGACTTAGCAGCCTAAGAGCTGCACCATCCCCGCGAGAAGTTCGCGATTCATAGTCCGCGTTAAACGGCGTCTCGCTATTGGGGTTCGAGTGGGAAAAGATGCAACGGGGTGCAGCGTATATTGTCGAGTGGACCCACCGTGAGGAAGAGGGACGCCTTGCCCTCACGAGGGAGGTCTCCCCCCGTTGCTATCGCCCACCGTCGGATCCTTCGAGAAAGAATCTCGAAAATTCTCGAATATTTTCGTTGTGATTTGAGCCCTGACTGTACTTCGCGCGATCACGCGTTCGTTGTTGTCGTTATCCCTCGCACCGTATTTCCCCTACGAGCTCCGATACATTTTCTTACGCGCGAACAATAACAACGGTCTCGCTACATTCGGCGAATCGTACGTCATCGATGAATTCCCGGAATTCCTCTATGGCTCGACTCGCTGAGGTATCGCGTGAGAATTGGGGGAGGTAAACCGGGGGTCTTGCCGATCAGCCGAGAGGTGCGAATAATTAGTTCTGGACGTACCGACGGATCGACAACACGTGTCTTCTTCGCTCTCTCGGCTGTTGGAATATTAGGTGAGCTCGAGGCTTCCCGTATCTCTGTGCGAGTCGGTCGGAATCTCGCGTTTCTTTAAGTTCTTTCTTATTAATTAACTCGGGTTAATTATTTTTGGCGAAGCGGTTCGCGTTTTGTTAGTGACGTTAAGTGTTAGTTTTTTTTTGGTGCGACGCGAGTGACCGACCGACTCGGCTCTGGTCGACAACTTTTCGTGTGTGTTATCTGGTGATTCTCCCGTGGTGTTTCGCGCCGTGGAGAATGACCCCAGCATTACTGTGAGTACGTTCCGTATTGTTTTCTAGAACATATAACTCTGGCAGTCGCAACCCTTTGGCGAATCCCGATTCGCGTTCTTCGTAAACTTATTTTCCGGCGGTTATCCGAATTAACTTGCAGTAATAATTTTGCGAGGATTCTTTTTGTTATCTGTTTACCTACTCATTGTCGATCCTCCAATCACGTTATCGCAAAATTATCTCATTATCTTTTTACTATTATTCGTTATTATTTGCGAGGATCGACGCGGGCTTTCTTTACTGGCCTTTACCGATTATTTAATAGCATTTATCTACTTATTGTCGGTCCTCCAATCACGTTATCGCCAAATTATCTCATTATCTTTTTACTAGTATTCATGATTATTTGCGAGGATCGACGTGAACTTCCTTTACTGGCGTTTACCGATCATTTAACAGCATTTACCTACCCATTGTCGATTCTCCAGTCACGTTAAGGCAGCGTTATCTAATTATCTTTTGTGCATCTTACCTATTATCTATCGACTTACTGGCTTTTGTTCCACCACCAGTTATATTTTCCCAACCGTAATAAAATTATACAGTAAATTTAATTTGGACGTTTCGTTACTCTCCCCGTCCACCCCCCTCTACTTTTCTCCCAGGCGGGCTGAGCTAGCCGAGTCTCAGTGCCGTATGCCTTGCCCCGCCGTACGGGGACCCTAGGGCACATCTCGGGGTCTAACAAAAAAACCGATCGTTGATCGGCGGTACGTAGTACCTGGCGCCCGGGTACCCCGAGATGTGTGAAGATTATTATCTCGTCGTGGGTTCGTTCCGTTATCGCCCTGGCGGCGGGAATGGTGTTGTCGGGGCCATGAAGTGCTGGAGTCGGAAAATCTCCTCACAGACCATATAAGGGAATAAGACGATCGTACGACGTTGTTACCGGGCACGCGCAATAGTTGCTGCACGTCTCTTAGGGGGGCAACGCCCAAAGATATCGGGCCGGTTATGCTACCGATATTTCGGATATTTAGGAAAATGCTGATATTTTATAATGAAATAATTTGTACAAGAGCCGAGAAATACTTTTATCCTTCAGGTATATAATAATTTGACACCCAAACAATGACAATGCTACGAAATTATTAATAATAAAATATACATATCTCTTGACTCGTACCACCGTCCTCGGAATACGAAGACATACCGGAGAATTTTACAAACAGCAACTATCAGTTGATTTTTCTCTCTCTCTTATGTTAAACATATCAAATCTTAATTATTTTTAGTAATTTGTTTACGAATTATTAATATTAAAATTACAAATAACTCAGGCAAATAATTAGACATAAGAAAGGAAAGGGAATTCAATAGAAACGGGATAAATTTACAATTATCTCGCAATACGAATATTCCAGAAATCCTGGAATCTCGAGCAAGCCGAGAGGAGAATAGCGAAGGGGCAACGTTACTCATCAGGGGAGCAGAATGCCCGGGATACATGAGGGAGGGTTCTTCCCCCTCTGATTACCATTTTTCTAGTATATAAGAGCCCGCGAAAAGAGGGCACGAGAGTACCAGGACAGAGTAACTACAGTCAGGATTAGAGATCAGGAGTAGAGTTAGGAAGTCAACGGAAGCGCGAAACCGGCGCATCCGATCGGTAGGCTGGTGCTCCGGCTGAGCGGCGAGAAAGATAGAGTCAGAGACCGCGCACTCTGTTTACCACCATTAGAAAGAGACATCACGGGTATTTTTCGGACAACGAATAGAATTGTACCGCTCTCCTATTGGAGAAGTTTGTTTATAATATTTTCCATCTCCAAAAATTGTACTCATTTTCACTGCAACCAGAGTTTTCTTGGTCCAGTCCAGTTCACCAAATTGTCACTCTCAATTCATCCGTTGTAACGAAGTCAGCTTCGCTTCACCGTCAAAATCCTTTTCTTACTTTATTGTTGGAAGAGATTTCTGTACGAATAACGGTCTTGGAATCAATTGTACTTTCCAAAACTCGCATTCGCTTGCATTCTTTTTGAATCTGCCTGAGATATTTTTCTTTGAATAAAATTTGAATATTACGAGAATCCCGCGTACAAAGTCGTGTTTCACCGATTTCATCGCAACAATCAACACCTCAACGAACAACGTAAGTACAATTTAATTCAACTTCTTCAATATTTCTATAATTAGAAGTGTGTATAATATCCTGTGCCACTCTACCTCCCCGATAATTCGCCTAGCCGTCGCCAGACATCATCTACATTACTCACAGAACATCATTCAGGTTACCAGATCGTTTGTACCGCGTTGAAATATTTCGACAATAATTAAAATCACCTATGATCCGCATTCTATTTACGCGACAAATAAGATATTTCGTAATACCTCTCAGACAAGTCAACGAATAGCATTCCAAGCCCTATCCTTAGTAAATTTCCTCACGGTTAGACTAGAAAATGGGCAGTTGCGCCGATAATTGATGCCAGGAGTGGTAGAGGAGGGAGAGATCTCTCTTGACCAGCGCGTATTCAATCGTACTCGACGCAACCACGCGTTAAAAATTAGGATGAAAAGAGAAACATCCACATTTTTGACGTAACAAAAATTTTGGGGGCTCGTCCGGGATCTATGGAATGCTCGCTATAATAAATCATACTCAATAAATATTCGCGGATAGAATTCCAAACGATTTTCCTGAAATAATATCGTACATACGCGCACACTCGCACAAAACGACAAGAATAACGAAAAGAAAAAGTGTGGAAAATAAGTAACGATTATTCAATGCAAACGGGAATTAATCCCATTACAGTCTATAATCTTATATCATTGAGCTGCTACGTTAGTGCGAACCGTAACCTTTTACAACCTTGACTGGAAACTGGGATTTGCGCGGTTCGCCACGCAACCCCACACAAAAACCCTTTCCTAAGTCGCTGCGCAGTTCGCTGCAAAGGCCACGCTCTCCTGTCTAAACCCCAGTTTGCATTGCGATAGTTGCAGCTCTGCGGTGTTTGCAAGATTCAAAATTCGAGTCGTTCAATTTTGTTCTATTATTATTTTATAATAATCGTTTCTTATGGACACACAAGGGTTACAAGCGAGAAATGACAACTCTCAAACTCCGCACGAACACGGTGTACACGGTGAACACGGTCTTGAGAGAAGCTCGACGAAACGCACGGACTTCGGAGGACAATAAAGAAAATATTGCGCCACAGATCATTTACTCATTGAAACCTATCGAGTACACTCCGACACCTGTAGACACAGAAAACATTAGCTGGTACGATCTGCGACGGGAATTTTACGAAAACCAGAATAATTTCAGAACAGAAAGAGAATAAGACAAAAAAAATATACGGACGAATAAAATGGTAATTAAATAATAACGAAAAAGAAAGCAGATAATAAAAATTCGTAATAAATATCCAGTCACATAAAAAGAAAAGGGGGTAAGGCACCTTGCATAAAATTTAAACAAAAAAAAAGTGAGAAAGGAAAAGAAAGAGTTTCCAACATCCTGGGACTAAATCTGGTAGTTTGCAGAAACAAATTTAATAAAAACAAAAGAAAGGAAACGGTGAAACATTTTTAACCATAACGAATTCATCAAGCTAAAGATCTAACCGTAAAATAAAAAAAAATATATATATATATAATACGTAAAGCCCCTCCCTGGGGACTGCAGGACCTTGCCGCTGGTGGGAGGGCTTGTGCGTCTCGATGACCCGAGGAGCTATGTCGGCGGGGGCAAGCAATTGCACCCGGCAAGGTTACCTATGCCGAAAAGGTCCGAGGGTAGAGACCAGACGAACAAGCAGTCCGACCAACTAGCGTAGGGGAGGTGGCGATCCCATCGCTCGGGGGGCAGTAAATGCCCCCCGCAGTAGCCAACCCAAGCCAAGGCGTGGGCGACCGTACCGAGGGCTGAATGGCACTGGGGAATAGTGTCACAAACGGTGCCTCTGGAAAACCAGGCCGAATTCCAGAGTATTTAGGCCTTACCCCGGCAATCGGGGCTCTGGCGGGGTGGACTTTTTAATTCCCTAGATACTCGTGGGACTAAAAATGGACTATGATAATAACGAAAACAAAACAAAAACAATAGAACGGGGACCGAAAGGAAACCGGGCAGGCAGAGCGAGCCCTAAGAGGGATCGTACTGTCAGCCGGCAGGCGGCGGTGGGGGCCCTTGAGGAACCGACCGCCACTGTCGAGAAACGGGGAAACCCGGCAGCCACCGCAAGTGCGGGCGGGGGCTGTGAAGCTGAGCTCGCCAAAGATATCAGCAAAATAGCGCTACAACGCCCACGGTACAGTGAGGCGGCAAGGCGGAAATATAAGAAGGAGATGGAGGCAGCCGCTGCAGCGGGAATAGCGACAACCGCGGCCGGGGCGACAGCTGGACCCTCGGGAGGGGGGACAGGTGGCGCCACGAAACCACCGGGGACCAAGAGTAACCGGGGGGAGAGGCAGCGAGACAAGCAAACTCCCCAAGAGAGGAGGGAAGGATACCGCAAGCGGCAGCGGGAGTCCAAGGAGACACCACCAAGCTTCCGCCGAGAACCCAAAAAACCGAGGGCGGGAGGGCCGGAAAGGAACTCCTACGCAGCGGTGGTCAAGGACCTGCCTAACCTGGCCATTGTACACTCGGGACAAAGGGAGGAGATAACCAAGGAGCAATCGGAGGGCATACAGGAGGGCCTGATGGAGGTGGTGGACGAGATCCCGATCGGGGAGTTCACGCCACGGTTCCAGCAGACGTACCTGTACCGAGGCGCCTTGAGGGTAATCTGCGCGGACCAGCAGTCGGCGACGTGGCTCAGGGAACAGGTGAAGAATCTACGGAAATGGGAGGGCGCAAATCTCGAGGCAATCGAGACAGACGCACTCCTAAAGTACGTCAGAGTCATGGCCTGGATTCCGGGAGCACCACTGGACACAGCCCTGATACTGAAGCGGCTGGAGAAGCAGAACCCGGGGCTGGCAACCGGGAGGTGGATCATCCACGAGCGACACGAGGACGCAGCCGGCAAGGGCACGCGCCTCGTGTTGGGGATGGATGAACGAGCCATACCGGTGCTACAAGCTCAGGGCATGAAACCCTACCTGGGGATGGGCAGGGCAGCTTTTAAGCTGCTGGATGCACACCCGAAAAGGACGGAGGAAAAACGAATGGACACGGAGGAGGAGGCAGCCGGGGATGGTAAGCACACTCCGATTCATACAGATTAACCTGCACAGGGCGTCTGCGGCGGCAGCAGTGCTCAGCAGACGCGTTATAGCAGAGCAAATCGACGTCTCCTTGATACAGGAACCGTGGGTATACCGCGGGAGGATCAGGGGACTGAATGTCAGGGAGGGACAGCTTCATTATTGTACCTCTGTTGACAGACCAAGGGCATGCATCCTCGTCAGAGGTGTAGTCGCCATCCCGTTGGTGGAACATAGCCGGAGGGACCTCGCGGCTATCAAGCTCGAGGTAACTCTGGGAGGAAGGAGGAGGGAGGTAGTAGTGGCATCGGTATACATGCCCTACGACGACCCGGAACCCCCACCATCGGAGGACATCGCAGGACTTGTGGAGGACTGCAGAAACAAAGGACGAGAGCTCATCATTGGATGCGATGCTAACTCCCACCATACGGTGTGGGGGAGCAGCAACATCAACGCCCGGGGTGAGGCTCTACTCGAATACCTGGCCGGAACGGAGCTAAGGATCATGAACAGAGGTAGGCAACCAACATTCTGTATTACTAACAGGGTGGAGGTCATAGATCTAACTCTAGGGACGCCCGGAGTGGCGGACAGAACGGAAGGATGGAAGGTGTCTGATGAGCCGTCACAATCGGATCATAGGCAAATTACATTCACGCTTAATACGGCGGCGGTAAGGGCGGAACGGGGACTCAGAAGGGACCCGAGAACGATCGACTGGCCGTCGTACGAGGGGGAACTACAGGGAAGGGTGAACCAGTTCCCGAACAGATACGGTAGTGAGGTGGAGATAGATCTCGCAGTAGAAATACTGAGGGATGCTGTCATACAATCCTACGAGAACAACTGCAAACCGAAGGAGGAGCGCAGGGACAAAACACCCTGGTGGAACCAACGGCTGCAAAAGCTGCGGGCGGCCACCAGGAGATCATGGAACGTGGCGAGGGCAACCGGAAGCCCCTGGGACTGGGAAAACCACAAAAAGAACCAGAGGGAATATAAGGAAGCCATTAGAATCGCCAAGAAGGAATCGTGGCGGAGATACTGTCAGGAGATCGAGAGTATCCCGGAAGCCACAAGGTTACAGAGGGTGCTGAAGAAGGACCCATTGCCCATGTGTGGGTCGCTCCGGAAGCCGTCAGGCGGGTACACCGAATCGGGGAGAGAGGAGCTAGAAGTGATGCTGGGGAAACATTTTCCCGGCTACACACTGACTGACGGCCGAGCGGACTGGCCATACCCCCGGTGCAGACACGGGGATATGGACTGGACGACGGCCGCGGGGATAGTGAACTCGGCCAAGGTTCGGTGGGCCATCATGGGGTTTGAGCCGTACAAGGCAGCGGGGACGGACGGGATCTTCCCGGCACTGCTGCAACATGGACTAAAGGCCATACTGCCATTAGTCACAAAGATACTGAGGGCCTGTGTGGCCCTCGGGTACACGCCACGTCAGTGGCGGGAAACAAGGGTGGTCTTTATACCGAAGCCAGGGAGGATAGATTACGACCAGGCAGGAGCATATAGACCAATAAGCCTGACCTCTTTCCTACTCAAAACGCTGGAGAGACTGATAGATAGATACGTAAGGGACGGACCGTTGAAGGAACGACCACTACACCCGCTACAATTCGCCTACCAGGCGGACAGATCGGTGGAGACGGCACTCCACAGGCTGATTTACAGACTGGAGGATGCAAGGAATAAAGGGTGCATGGCAGTAGGGCTGTTTCTAGACATAGAAGGAGCCTTTAACTGCACCACCGTGGAGTCGATCTGCATAGCGGCGGAGCAGTATGGACTAGGACCTACCGTCACTAGGTGGGTTAGAAACATGCTCTCCACCCGCTTGCTTACAGTCACCAGGGGCGACGGGGCCGTCAAGGCCTCAGTAGGACGAGGCTGCCCGCAGGGGGGGTTATCTCCCCGCTGCTGTGGTGCCTGGTGGTCGACGAGCTACTGGTACGGCTAGACAGATCAGGAATATATGCGCAAGGGTATGCGGACGACCTTGCAGTCATAATACGTGCCAGGGACGCCAACACGGCATCAAGCCTGGCACAGAGGGCACTCAACCTGATAAGTGGGTGGTGCAGGGAAGTCGGGCTAAACGTGAACCCGGAGAAAACGGAAATGGTCCGCTTCACCCGAAGGAGGAAATTCGACGGGTGGAGGGAGCCGAACTTCCGAGGGACGGCTATTAAACCAACAGATCAGGTCAAGCATCTGGGAGTTATCCTGGATGCGAAACTGAACTGGGGACAGCACATGCAGAGGGTGCGGGACAGGGCCTGTGCCCTGTTATGGGCCGCGCGAAGGGCCTGTGGAGCAACCTGGGGCATAAGTCCCAAAATTATGCACTGGATCTACACGACAGTGATCAGACCGGCGGTATTATACGGAGCCGTAGTATGGTGGAGCAGGACCAGGCTGAAAGTAGCCAGGAACATGCTCACACACATACAGAGACTAGCGAGCAGAGGCACCACGAGTGCCATGGGAACCTCCCCAAGCATGGCGCTAGAAACGCTGATGAACTGGCCACCACTGCATGTGGCGGTACAGGGCGCAGCGGCAGCAACAGCTTACAGGCTGATGTGTACGAACCAGTGGCAGGGCGAACTGCCGCCGGGAAGTCACACCGACATCGTAGAGACACTACGAGAGGCGAGTCCTGGAGCGAGTATGATTCAGGACCGGGACCGAGTAAGGTACCGGTTCAACAACCCGTATAAGGTTATATACCCGGAAAGAGACGACTGGAAAACCGCATCGGGGCCACTGAAAGGGCAGGAACTGATTTGGTATACAGACGGCTCTAAGACGGAAGAAGGAGCGGGCGCGGGAATGTGCCTGAGCGACTCCAACAGGGAGACACATATCCCGCTAGGGAAGTACTGTACGGTCTTCCAGGCGGAGATTACAGCCATACAACGGTGTGCGCTGGAGAACCGCTACGCGGGGTACAGAGGCAAGAGGATATGCATCTGTTCAGACAGCCAGGCCGCACTGAAGGCACTGGAGAGGTGCAAGGTTAACTCACACCTGGTGAGGGACTGCAGGGACGCACTGAACGAACTTGCTGAACTCAACAGGGTGACGTTAATGTGGGTCCCGGGGCACGAGGGCATCGACGGCAATGAGAGGGCCGACGAGCTGGCGAGAAGGGGGTCGGGAACTCCCCTCCTGGGGCCCGAGCCAGCGATAGGAATCGCAAGCTGTCAAGTGAAGGCGGAGATTTCCGGATGGGTGGAGGCACAACACCGAAGCCTATTCGGGGCAACGCCGGGAATGAGACAGACGAAAGCGATCATAGATGGGCCGAATGCGAAGCTAACGGACCAAATTCTACGATTGAGAAGGGAAGACATGAGGATTGCAGTGGGCGTATTCACGGGACACTGTAGACTCAAGAAGCACATGCACACGCTGGGCAAGGTGGGCGACAGCGTGTGCAGGAAATGTGAATTGGACGACGAGACGCCGATTCACATACTTTGCCACTGCCCGGCCTTGGCCAGGCAGAGGCTGAAACACCTGGGGGTGCATATATGCGAACCCAGGGACATCATTACCCTACCCATGGCTGCACTGCTGGCCCTCGCGAAGGACAGCGGGCTAATGTAGGGGGGAGGGAAAAGAAGGAAAGGGGTGCACAATGGGCCGAAGGCCTAAGTGCGGTAGCAATCATGCCCCCTATCGCTATAATAAATAAATAATAATACGTAAAGCAAACATAGGTATCGTGGTGTTCCTTCTGCGGCGTAAGTTTGAAGCCTGAATTTTTACATAGATTAAATTACCAAAAAACAAGCGTCTCAGCGCCCTGCGGGCGCAGATGCTCTTGTTGGTGGGCTCCGCCCCCCAAACCCCCCGAAAAATGTCCCTTCGGGACATTTTGTAAGGCACTCACGGGGGTGCACGTCGCGCTACGCGCTCCGTATCGAGTGTATTTACACATCGCGCTATGCGCTACGAATGAAGTATGTTTATTCGTCGCGCTCTGCGTTTCTTTTCGACAGTACGTATGAGGGAAAAACATTTATCAGTTACGTAAATTAATTCATAGTGTTTAACCTTCGTCGAATAAAAATATTTCTTTTTTGTACCAATTGATTATTAATATTCACGACGGATATTTCCTTTTTGTTTGACGATAAATTGTCAAATATTGAGACACGAGACAAATATAACGAATTGCACCACGTAGAAGTTGATCAAATTAATTTAACGAATCAAATCATGTCTAGTAAAGTCGTTTTATTGGCTTTAAACTTATGACCAGATTTAATGAATATAAAACAAACACACAAAACATGTACCGACACCAATACGATTACCATTTAGCATTCAGGCCAAATATCCCCTTTAAATCCTTCTCCTTCAGTGTTTTTTTTCTTCCCCATAATTGATGGAATCAGTTCGTTATTTTATCTGTAGGAACCCAAACCATTGTAGAAGAAAAGTTCAAGAAATTTGCTATTCTTTGTGATTTTCAATGAAATTTTATCGATATTTATGGATGCTGCAAAAAAATGCAATCTCGAGAACGAAAAAATATATCTTTTTGGTTCCTGTCTTGTATTGAAGAGGAAGTAGTACGATACTCGAATCAAAAATTTGTCATCTTTGATAGCTCCGAAATATTTTTTTACAAATTGATGAAATTCTTGAAAAATTCGACTTTGAAGGCTCTTTGACAGTCCTCTTATAACAAATTTCATTTCTACCATTTGAGATATATTATAGGATAATAGGAGGATAAGTTTTTCGGTACGGAATAACTCGTAAAATCGACAAATTCAGTGTTTTTCACTTTCTTGATAAATAATTGTTTATAATTGTTCTTTAAGAGTACAATTGTTTTTTTTTTTGCGAAAAAAAACTTTTCAAGACGTGAGCATATGAAAGAAATTCGTATTTCGACGAAAATTTGAAAAAATTTGAAAAAAAAAAAAAAAAACGTTGGAAATACGTCGATAGAATAATCATTAGCAGTTTTCTTATCAAGTGTAAACGAATAAATCCAGCGAACAAAATTGACAAAGATTTCGAATGCGATGAATCTCCGACGGTCGAAGTGTAAAAAATTAAATTTTTAAACATAGCACACTTTTTATCTGCGCAATAACGCGGAGAGTCAGTTTGTAAATACGATTTCTTTGAGAGGAAAGGATTGGAGACTGCAATTTCGAGAAATTTGAATAAACGATTCGTTTTTTGATGAAAATTCGTAAAATTAGTCTTTGCTTAAAAAAAATCATATCTCGGCAGCGAAAAAAGATTTCGACTCTTATTTTGGCTTGTTTTGAAGAGGAGAAAATACGTTGCCAGAAAAAGAATTTGCAGTTTTTATTATTAACTGTAAATGTATAAATCGGGTGAACATAATTGACAAAGATTTCGGCTGCGATGAATCTTCGACGGTCGAAGGATAGAAAATTCTTTTTTTTTATGATTGCATACTTTTTATTTGCGCTATACCGCGTAGAATCCATTTATATTTACGTAAAATAGGAACAAAGATTGAAACGAGATGTCGATTTTTTTTTATTTGAAAATCATCCGGCCACAGAGTACGTGCGCCGCGACGTATGAGCATCTGTGTATCGTCTGCTAGGAAATTGTCATCTGCTTCCAAAGTTTGACAGATAGAATAAAACGAAAAAATATATCCTCGCGATTTTTTTAGTTCTATTTGGGAAATTGTAATTATTTTGGATATTCGATGAATCTTTTTTGTGAGTTTACTACCAAATTTTTTAGTGAATACGTGAAATTTATCATTTTTATTACGAATGTGAATAAAATATGCTAAAATATTGCGAATGATTTTCGGTGATAATATATTATTTTCGGAATAAAAAACGCAAACATTTGTGAATCTGTGTATGATATTTCGTGTTTTATTTTTCACAACCGAAGTTTTTTTTTTAACATGATGAAAAATGGATTTTTGGCAAATCTAAATAACATAACCTTTAAAGCAAATCTTGTTATAACCACTGTTTTTTAATTATTTTATAATTAAAATTATATTTGTCAGAATGACTCAAAATTTGTTGTGCATAGTGCTTTCGATGCAATGAAATATTGTTGCGAAAGAGAAAAGAATTGGTTTCCAGGATTTTTAATTGGGGCACCGTACGGACATCAGATGTGAGAAAATAATTTTTTAATGGAAAATTGTGATGAATAAATAGTTAGAGATGTAGGATTGTCTCTAAATTTGCTGTGCGCAGTGCTTTTGATAAAACAAAGTGATGCTGCGAAGGAGAAAAAAATTGGTTCGTAGAGTTCATTATGATGGCACCGTACGGACACTTGACCGAAGGCAAATGCAAATTGTGGCCAATAATTTTTTAGAAAAAATACTTAAAGGTCTTAGATTGGTTTTAAAAGTAATGTGCATACTGGAAATAATGTAATAAAAAAACCCTGCGAAGGAGAACAAAATTGGTTCGCACCATCTAAAGTTACAGTGTGATACGGACGTCCGAGAAGAAAAATTCAGCCAAAAAGTTGTTTTCATTGCACCGCAGGCTAAAAAAATTATTTCTATTCATTGCAGTCACTTCAAAGTAACTACGCATGATGTTGGAGATACACCGAAGCAAATGGTGGAAAATAAAAATTTTTGGAGTATGCGCTGCGGAGTAACCCCTTCGACAGACTCCGAAGAGCAACGGATGGTCATTTTAATAGGCACTCTTTGCCTATTATTATAGTGAGTGCCTAAAAAAGGGGGAAAAATCTATCCCTTCAGGAGAAACTAATTAAACAGGGAAATTAATTCAGATTATTGAGCTCGACGACGAAGGACTACTCAAAATCTTTCACTAATAAAAAAAAAGGAAAAAAAAAACACACGAAGCTGAGCAGATCGGCATTTAATACGAAGAAATAAACAGTAATGCTACACTATTGGATGGTATTGATTTTCATAATTCTATGGAGTCGATATAACAGTAAAGGAATTAAGAAATACGTGTACAAGAAAAGCAGCAATAAAATCAGGAAAGAGAAACACGTTTATCTTAGGTGTCGCAAACCACTCGGACTCCGCCATTAAATTCGTATAATATTCATCTTGTACCAGAATTTGATGCGATTGTTCTTAAAATTGATATACGCTTTAAGGTCATTTATTCTCTTTATACTCAAGGAATTACCGCAGAACGAAATTTTGATAAAAAAAAATAAGCAGTCGGAAGAGAAAACGTAGATTCCGTCACTGTCGATATTCTGAAAGATTAAACCTTCGGGAAAATAGATAAAAAAGAGAGGATAAACCCATATTAATAAAAATAAAAGAACGGAGTAGTCATCGATAAATTCAATATAATGAAAATAATCGTGAAATAAATGCCGGCGACTCGGTCTCAATTAAAAATCCAAGGCGACGATGTTCTCAGAGAATACCCAGAGGAACGTAAAAGAAAGACAAAACCGAAAGCTAAAACTAAGGAAGTGAGTGGACCATCGAAATACTATGAGTCTCGTAAAGAAACTATCGAAGCTTTACACCTCGGGAAACGATACCCGCTTGTACATTACGAGTCGTGTCCTGCGTTGATAAATCTCGGTACTGTAAAGTCGGAGTTCAACTTTAAATCTAATGAGGAAACAAAGGTTCATTATAACTCATCACCCGCTTTGATAAATTCTGAGGCAATAAAATTACCCACTCCTATAACCGTTGATATTGACCCTCATACAGAGGCAAAGATCCGCGAACTCGAACGAAAATTTAATATACAGATCACATCGGTGCAAGCAATTTCGAACGAAGAAATCAAGGAATTACAGGATAGAGCAGGACACACTTT
This sequence comes from Cryptus viduatorius, assembly GCA_964006125.1. Lineage (NCBI taxonomy): Eukaryota > Metazoa > Arthropoda > Insecta > Hymenoptera > Ichneumonidae > Cryptus > Cryptus viduatorius. The sequence goes on along the minus strand of OZ023222.1, from coordinate 20,594,435 downwards.
TACGGAACTTGAGACAATAGAAGCCAATATCCTTCATACTGCCGATGAGGTAGCTCAGCTAACGGAAGAGGCGGAAAGTACGGGCGAATTCCCTGTTATAGTTAAGATCGTGAAAACAACCGAACAAATACCGACACCTGTAGGAAGATCTCCCGTGAATTCTCCTGTGAAAACGCCTATGAAAAGTTTTGTCAAAACACCAGTGACATCGTTTCGAAAGAAAATCACGTTTTCTCCCGAATCTACGCCAAAACTCTCTCCCGGTGGGATCTCAGACACAGGAACTGTTATTATCTCCCCTAAATCAAGTCCGGAGAACACTCCCGTAGCTATTTTAAACCCGGGAACTGTAATTCCGTCTAGGAAAAATTCAGAGGGAAACTTTGAACGAGAACAACAGATAGACGAAGGCACTGCTCCGCCAGTAGAATTTAATAGAACCCACGAAGACCACTCAGGAAATGGAAAAACAATAAAAATTATCGAGACCCCTCCAGGATCCCCTCACGAGTCTATTAAATCGGATGCATCCAGCACCGATCTTGATATATATTCTACACCACAAGGAACAATTTGTGATCTTTCCGCGAAAAACGGTCGATCTCTGAGACGTAAAATATTTGGAACTATAAGAACGACACAAAAAAAACATACAAAGGAAATTAATCCAGAATTAAGTAACTCAATAACGCGTATAGTCGTAAAGCCATTGGGACTAAACAGAAAAAAAGCTATATTAAGTCTTTTCAAGACAAAAGAGGACAACCTTGATGGAAAAAATTTAATCGACGACGCAGATAAAAAACGTATTACAACCAAAGTTAGTAACGTTACTCCTATAGACCGGGGCGAAGGAAAGACACCGAGTAAATATAGTGAAAGGCCTCTCGACAGTAAAATAGGTTGTACAACGATGGTTAACCACAGCCAAGTCGTATCCCTTCGAGACGCACTCGCAGTAATACCAGAATACGATGGGAAAACCACGTCACTTGGCGCGTTTATACAAGGATGCGAGGAGGCAGTCGAAATGTTGGAACTCGAAAACGAGAAAAATCTAGTAAAAGCACTCAGAGTAAAAATTAAAGGCGAACCGCGACGAACAATTCATCTAAACACTTTCGAGACGGTCGAAGAATTAACAGATTTTTTGAAAAGCATTTACTCTCCCGCTCGCAATATTTATCAATTGCAAGGAGAATTGGGAGCTATTTACCAAAAGCCAAACGAGACAGTAATTACCTTTTCAAATCGACTACGCGACATCGGTTACCAAATATTAGACGCATACGAATTCGGAAAAAACAGCGCAGCTGACGAGATTTTCAAGAAAAACACCACCGAGAGCCTTCCGCCGTGTTTTATAAACGGATTAAAACCCGAAATCGAACAAAGAATGAGACCGTGTAACACGATAGACGAAGCCATTAAAATGGCAGTAAAAATAGAGAGAGAACTAGCTGGCCGTGCCGCGCTCCGAGGTGAGACCACAAACCCCCCTGAAATGAAAGGAAATAAATCCGACAATAAGCGTAATGTTCATGTAGTAACCGGAGACCAAGTAAATTGTCAACTTTGCAAAAAAACAGGACACACTGCCGCAGCATGTTCATTGAATAAATCGGTTAACACACAGTCGCAAGGAACAAAGGAAAACGAAATCGAAAAGAAGAATGTCCCCGTATGTCAAGTATGCAATAAAATCGGCCACACCGCGGAAAGGTGTTTTAGACTCTTTCCCCCTAAAAATAACGACAGTCAGTCGAATCAAATCGCCGCCCCGATGATAACTTTATGTCAGGTGTGCGATAAACGTGGCCATACGGCAGATCGATGTTATAAAATTTTTCCCCCTGACAAGAAAAATCAAGGGCAACCCTCAGCACTATGTCAGCTGTGTAAGCAGACAGGACACATAGCTGCGAACTGCCCGCAACTACCGCGGTCCGCTCAAGCGCCGGTCAGCGGACGAGACGCACAGGTGCCCCAGGGCCTGAGGTATGGGCCGCAACCCTCTATAAACTGCCAGAATTGTAAGAAAGACGGCCACGGGCCTATATATGCCCCTATCGAACGAATAATTCGCAGCCTCCGAACCGGAATCAAGCAACACCGCAAAAGTCATACGGAGAGACAAGTAATAATTTCATATGTCATTATTGCAAAACTTCGGGACATTTCATTAGAGAGTGCCCCAAGAGACTGGCAAATGAAAGTAAAGCGCAAGATACGTCGGGAAACGCGAGTGGTCTCCCGAGCTCGGGTGCAACGAGAGAGGCCACAACGAGCTCGCACCTTGTCCGAGTGATCAGAGCAGTAGAATTCGCCAACCCAGAATTTTAAAAATCTTCACGATAAAATTGCATAACGAAAGTTCAGTACCTTCCGTTTTATTACATAGTGAAGAAGTCGCGTCTCCCATAACCCTTATGGTTGACACAGGGTCCGGACCTAATATCATAAAAGAACGTTGCTTGTACCCCGAGACACGCGTGAACCGGCAAGAAATTTTACAACTCAACGGTATTACCGAATCGTCAATCTATACGTTAGGTCACATTAAAATCCAGGCGTACGGGCGTTATGCTACTTTCCATGTGGTTAGCAATGATTTCCCTATCACAGAAGAGGGAATACTAAGTTCAGAATATCTCGATGGCAATCGCGTTAAAATAGATTACGAGAAACGACAATTAAAGATGCAGGATACAAAGATACCGTTCTCGAGACAAGAAAGAATGATTATACCGGCCAACAGAAAGAAACTGTGTTTTGTGCGCATTAAAAATTTAGATATCAGAGAAGGATATTTACCGCTTCTCGACGCAGGCGAAGGACTTACGCTCGAGAGTGGGTTTGTAGAAAATAATAACGGAAAGGCTTACATGTTTATTACTAACAGTAACAGCTACAATGTTGAGGTAGAAGTACCTGTAATGGCGCTTCGACCCGTCCCAACGCCAGGAAACCCCAGGTATCGAAAGGAAACACTAATATCACGCAATGACTCAAGGACAATGATTGACAAAGAGATAATAAAAGATAAAAAATGTAATTCTGAGAAGTCGGTTGAAAACTTTAAAGATCGTGCAGATAGCAATACTGGACCCGTCGCCGGGCCGAACGCCATCGATTATAATAATAAAGGAAATCCAGTTAAAATGGTGAAAGATACGTGTTTGATTATCGACTCGGTACCCAGTGAAGGGCCGAGCGATATCAACAAGTCAGTTTCAAGTTCTCGTTCTATGAGCGACTCTGTGTCCTGTGAGAGGCCAGGCGCCATAGACGGTTCAGTTTCAAGTTCTCGTTCTATGAGCGACTCTGTGTCCTGTGAGAGGCCAGGCGCCATAGACGGTTCAGTTTCAAGTTCTCGTTCTATGAGCAATTCTGTGCCCAGTGAGAGGCCAGGCGCCATAGACGATTCGGGTTCCAGGTATTATACGATGAGCGACTCTGTGTCTCGCAAAAGGCCAGGCGTTATAAAGAAAATCAGTTCAGGAAATGTTGACAAGATTATGTGTGAATCATATGTAAGTAAAGACCAATTGCTCATGGAAGGAGCAAGCGACCTTGATAATAAAGTTTCAGTAAATTCAGTTTGCAATTCGAATACGGTGAGCGATAAAAGGTCGGATGATATCGACGAGTTATGTTTAATAATTTCAGACGAAGAAAGAAAAAATTCAGGAGAAAATTCAGATTTGGACAAAATAATCACGAAAAAAATTGGTAACAATACGGAGGAAACAGAATTGTGTATTACAGAAATATTCGAAGAAGATTCAATTGTTGTTAAAGAGCAAAATATCCGAGAGTCATTGAAAGGAAATCAGGGAGAGAAAAGTGTAAACAATAGGGAAAACGAACGAACGTATGAAATTAAGGACATCGCGTTAGTAATGAGGCTCGGAGCCATCCCCATTTCTCGCGAAATCCATCCCATCATTCGAGAGGAATATTGCTATGCAATTAGCGAGGTGGCTACGATCGCCCGTTTTGAACAGATAAAGGAATTATTAAGACTCGACGGTTTAAACGATAGTGAAAGGAAAAGTATAGAGCATCTTTTGAAAGAAAGCGCTTTCCTGTACCATTTACCCGGCGAAAGTTTGAGTTGTACGACACTTCTGCAGCACCGAATACCCACTACAGATGATCTACCTATCAATACAAGAGGGTATCGATGGCCAGAGTGTTCGCGAAAGGAAATTGAGAGACAGGTCGAAGAGATGCTGAAAAACGGGATTATAATCCCTTCCACCTCGCCGTATAATTGCCCCGTATGTGTCGTGCCAAAGAAACTCGACTCCAAAGGCAATAAGAAATGGCGAGTGGTATTCGATTATCGCGCGCTCAACGAAAAAACAATCGCTGATGCGTACCCTATACCTAACATTACGGAAATACTTGATTAATTAGGAGGAGCAAAATACTTCTCAGTATTCGACTTGGCCTCTGGGTTTCATCAAATTGACGTATACGCCGGGGACTGTCATAAAACCGCCTTTACAACGCCGTACGGGCATTTTGAATTCGTTCACATGCCGTTCGGATTACGAAACGCACCTCCGACGTTCCAACGTACTATGGATTTAACGCTAGGAAATATCCTCGGAAAGGGCGTATTCGTTTATCTTGACGATATCGTAATATACGCAAGAAACCTCGAGGAACACGAAAACACTTATCGGGAATTAATGAAGCGACTAGAAATAGCCAATTTAAAACTCCAACCTGACAAATGCGAATTCTTAAAAAAGGAATTAGCGTATCTAGGCCACGTGATAGGAAAGGATGGTGTTAGTCCTGATCCAAGGAAACTCGAAGCTGTTCGCGAATTCCCCCGACCCAGAAACGTTAAAAACATTCGCCAATTTCTAGGATTGACGGGCTACTATAGAAGATTTATAGAAAGTTACGCGAAAATATCCAAACCGCTCACGGAACTTCTTCGGAAAGATATACCTTTCGAGTGGCGTCAGGAACAAAACGAAGCATTCGAAATATTAAAGGGAAAATTATGCACAGCTCCGGTTTTGCGATATCCAGATTTCTTGAAACCATTTATTTTGACAACGGACGCCTCCGGAGTCGCTATCGGCTCCATATTATCACAAGGAGTGATTAACCACGATCACCCGTGTGCATACGCGTCTCGAGCATTGAGTAAGACCGAAGAGAAATATGATACATACGAGAAAGAAGCATTGGCCATTGTATATTCGATACTTCCTTTTCGGCCTTACCTGTATGGACGGCAATTTACGGTAGTAACCGACCATAAACCTTTATTGTGGTTCCGGCGTGCTACCGATGGAAATGCGAAAATATTACGATGGCGTTTAAAACTCGCCGAATACGAGTACGATGTCGTGTATAAAGCCGAAAAGACGAATGTTAACGCAGATGCATTGTCAAGGAACCCGATACCGGAACCTGACGGCAGTGACGACATTTTTATAATCCGTGTCAATAAAGACACCGAAACAAGAAGGAAAAAGAGAAGACAACTGACGGAGGAAGACATTAGAGAAATACTCAACCACGATACAGACGATGAAGAGGCAGACATCGTAGAGAGCGACGAAGAAGAGAATAATTATGCATTGGTATATGATGAGTTCGAGGAATGCGATTGGGAACGCGAATCACCCAACGCAACATTCGCCGCAGTTGAAATAAAAGGAAACATGAATGATAATTATCCTCGCGATGTCGAGTTGACAACTGGAACTCCAATGGACAAGACTACGGTAAAGGAAGTACCATCGGCAGTACCTGACGGAGAAGCCAATGAATCGTGCCATAAAACCCCCGCCGAACAATGCTACCCTGAAGACAGTGCCGAAGCTTGGCACGCGCCCGTCACCGACCCCTATGGGTCCGGTACGTCACGAGACTATATACCGCCAAGGATATTAGAAGTTGAAAACGAAGAAACGGAAGAAGACATTATACATCGTAAACGAAAAAACCACAGGCCGATACCAATCGAGGAAAGCGAATCCAAAAATCCTAGCGAAGAACATGAAAATGCTGATGAAGCAAGCGACGAAGAAAGGAATATCGATGCAACTGGAATAAGAGAACCCGACGGTAATACGCGAGTAAACAATCGCGATACAACGATTGATCGCGGTACCATCGGAAACGTTAAACAATCTCGAAATCTCTTTCACACTCGGAAAGATAGCCTCGCATATTTCATAACTACGACCGGTAAACCATTGGACGACGGTAGTAAAAAATTACAAGAAAGAAACGAACTGCCAAAAACGAAAAATTTAAGATTAAAGCGCCCTCAATCCTTCGTGAAACGGGGTAATAAATTTAATATTGCCCTACCGATCTCTGACGACGAGACCGAAGGCCCGACGCAAATACTTGAAAATATTACAGAAGTATTACACAACTGTGAATACCTGGCAGAAAGATTAGGCATTCAGTCATTAAGCATCGCCAAATCCGAAACAATTTGCAATGTCCCTTGGGATAGAATACATTCGGAAATTCAGCGAATATTCGAAGAGAGCGATTTTAAGATAATAATCTGCAATGGGATAGTTAGAGAACCCCCCGAAGATGAACATGACGAAATAATTCGAGAAATGCATTGTTCACATATCGGAGGACACCGTGAAGTAAGCAAAACTTATAATAGAATTCGCCACCAGTATTATTGGAAAAATCTAAAGGCAAACATTCAACAATTTATCCAGCGATGTCTACAGTGCCAATTAGAAAAATTAGTCAGAGTTAAAACTAAACAACCTCTCGTAATTACCGATAGACCCGGCACTGCATTCGACAAGATCGCCATGGATATAGTAGGACCCATAGCAAAAACTAAAAGAGATAATGAATACATACTCACTATTCAAGATCAATTGACAAAATTTTCTATGGCAATAGCACTCCCTAATGCTAGAGCCGTAACTATCGCAGAAGCGTTCGTGAAACATTATATCTGTCAATTCGGCGCACCGAGAGCAGTATTAACCGATCAAGGGGCGAATTTTTTGAGCAAATTTATGCAACAAATTGCTAAATTATTTAGAATCCGGAAAGTTGAAACGACCGCTTTCCACCCCCAGACAAACGGTTCTTTAGAGAGATCTCATCACGTCTTGGGAGAATACTTAAAACAATACACGACGCGAGAAAAAAACTGGGACGAATGGGTCGAATTGGCAATATTCAATTATAATACGAATGTACACGAGGGGACTAAACACACACCCTATGAAATGGTGTTTGGCAAAATAGCTAGAACTCCCTCCAGCATGCCGCTGGCTGCAAGAGAAAGACTCGCTACTTACGACGATTATTTAATTCAGCTAGTAACGCAAATACATTCGATTCAACAGATCGGTCGTGAGAATCTAATTTTAGCAAAAGAAAAGGCTAAAGAAATTCACGATCGAAAAATAAATACAATAAATTTCAAAGTAGGTGAACCAGTATTTCTGCTTAAAGGGCCGAAACCTGGAAAACTAGGAGACCATTACGTCGGACCATACGAGGTATTGGAGCTGCTGGAAAAGAGAAACGTGCGGATAAAGATAAACAAGCGTCTCAGCGCCCTGCGGGCGCAGATGCTCTTGTTGGTGGGCTCCGCCCCCCAAACCCCCCGAAAAATGTCCCGAAGGGACATTTTTTAAGGCACTCACGGGGGTGCACGTCGCGCTGCGCGCTCCGTATCGAGTGTATTTACACATCGCGCTATGCGCTACGGATGAAGTATGTTTATACGTCGCGCTCTGCGTTTCTTTTCGAAAGTACGTATGAGGGAAAAACATTTATCAGTTACGTAAATTAATTCATAATGTTTAACCTTCGTCGAATAAAAATATTTCTTTTTTGTACCAATTGATTATTAGTATTCACGACGGATATTTCCTTTTTGTTTGACGATAAATTGTCAAATATTGAGACACGAGACAAATATAACGAATTGCACCACGTAGAAGTTGATCAAATTAATTTAACGAATCAAATCATGTCTAGTAAAGTAGTTTTATTGGCTTAAAACTTATGACCAGATTTAATGAATATAAAACAAACACACAAAACATGTACCGACACCAATACGATTACCATTTAGCATTCAGGCCTAATATCCCCTTTAAATTCTTACCCTTCAGTGTTTTTTTTCTTCCCCATAATTGATGGAGTCAGTTCGTTATTTTATCTGTAGGAAACCAAATCATTGTAGAAGAAAAGTTCAAGAAATATGCTATTCTTTGTGATTTTCAATGTAATTTTGTCGTTATTTATGGATGCTGCAAAAAAATGCTATCTCGAGAACGAAAAAATATATCGTTTTGGTTCTTGTCTTGTATTGAAGAGGAAGTAGTACGTTACTCGAATAAAAAAATTGTCATCTTGGATGGCTCCGAAAATTTTTTTACAAATTGATGAAATTCTTGAGAAATTCGACTTTGAAGACTCTTTGACAGTCCTCTTATAACAAATTTCATTTCTACCATTTGAGATATATTTTTTTTCTTCTTCGTAATACATGGAATCAGTTCGTTATTGTCTCTGTAGAACAGACAAGTATTGGAGACGAGAAGTTTGAGAAATTCGATAATTTTTTTCGTTTTTCAATGAAATTTTATTGATATTTATCGTCGCTTAAAAATATCAAATTTAGCATCATATCATATCGCATTTTTAAAAATTTTATTTAATCACAAACGAGGATAAGTTTCTCGGTACGGAATAACTCGTAAAATCGACAAATTCAGTGTTTCTTACTTTCTTGATAAATAATTATTTATAATTGTTCTTTAAGAGTACAATTGTTTTTTTTTTTTGCGAAAAAAAACTTTTCAAGACATGAGCATATGAAAGAAATTCGTATTTCGACGAAAATTTGAAAAAATTTGAAAAAAAAAAAAAACGTTGGAAATACGTCGATAGAATAATCATTAGCAGTTTTTTTATCAAGTGTAAACGAATAAATCCAGCGAACAAAATTGACAAAGATTTCGAATGTGATGAATCTCCGACGGTCGAAGTGTAAAAAATCAAATTTTTAAACACAGCACACTTTTTATCTGAGCAATAACGCGGAGAGTCAGTTTGTAAATACGATTTCTTTGAGAGGAAAGGATTAGAGACGGCAATTTCGAGAAATTTGAAAAAACGATTCGTTTTTTAACGAAAATTCGTAAAATTAGTCTTTGCTTAAAAAAAATAATATCTCGGCAGCGAAAAAAGATTTCGACTCTTATTTTGGCTTGTTTTGAAGAGGAGAAAATACGTTGCCAGAAAAAGAATTTGCAGTTTTTATTATTAACTATAAACGAATAAATCGGGTGAACATAATTGACAAAGATTTCAGCTGCGATGAATCTTCGACGGTCGAAGGATAGAAAATTCTTTTTTTTATGATTGCACACTTTTTATTTGCGCTATACCGCGTAGAATCCATTTATATTTACGTAAAAAAGGAACAAAGATTGAAACGAGATGTCGATTTTTTTTTATTTGAAAATCATCCGGCCACAGAGTACGCGCGCCGCGACGTACGAGCATCTGTGTATCGTCTGCTACGAAATTGTCATCTGCTTCCAAAGTTTGACAGATAGAATAAAACGAAAAAATATATACTCGCGATTTTTTTAGTTCTATTTGGGAAATTGTAATTATTTTGGATATTCGATGAATCTTTTTTGTGAGTTTACTACCAATTTTTTCAGTGAATACGTGAAATTTATCATTTTTATTACGAATGTGAATAAAATATGGTAAAATATTGCGAATGATTTTCGGTGATAATATATTATTTTTGAAATAAAATCGCAAAAATTTGTGAATCTGTGTATGATATTTCGTGTTTTATTTTTCACAACCGAAGTTTTTTATTTTAACATGATGAAAAATGGATTTTTGGCAAATCTAAATAACATAACCTTTAAAGCAAATCTTGTTATAACCACTGTTTTTGAATTATTTTATAATTAAAATTATATTTGTCAGAATGACTCAAAATTTGTTGTGCATAGTGCTTTCGATGCAATGAAATATTGTTGCGAAAGAGAAAAGAATTGGTTTCCAGGATTCTTAATTGGAGCACCGTACGGACATGAGATGTGAGAAAATCATTTTTTTATGGCAAATTGTGATGAATAAATAGTTAGAGATGTAGGATTGTCTCTAAATTTGCTGTGCGTAGTGCTTTTGATAAAACAAAATGATGCTGCGAAGGAGAAAAAAATTGGTTCGTAGAGTTCATTATGATGGCACCGTACGGACACTTGACCGAAGGCAAATGAAAATTGTGGCCAATAATTTTTTAGAAAAAATACTTAAATGTCTTAGATTGGTTTTAAAAGTAATGTGCATACTGGAAATAATGTAATAAAAAAACCCTGCGAAGGAGAACAAAATTGGTTCGCACCATCCAAAGTTACAGTGTGATACGGACGTCCGAGAAGAAAAATTCAGCCAAAAAGTTGTTTTCATTGCACCGCAGGCTAAAAAAAATATTTCTATTCATCGCAGTCACTTCAAAGTAACTACGCATGATATTGGAGATACACCGAAGCAAATGGTGAAAAATAAAAATTTTTGGAGTATGCGCTGCGGAGTAACCCCTTCGATAGACTCCGAAGAGCAACGGATGGTCATTTTAATAGGCACTCTTTGCCTATTGTTATAGTGAGTGCCTAAAAAGGGCTCACGTGTTGTACATCCGAATCGGCTACGAAAATCACGTATTCCTGCATCGTAAAACCAAAAGAAGAAAAGAAGCCGTTAGACAACAAATAAGATAAACTATGAATATCCTTGAATATTCACTATAATCTCTCAGGGAAATTTACACAGCAAGAAAATATAGATACCTAACTAAATAAAAAGAAAAAAAAAAGGAGGAAGAGGAAAATAGATATATAGCTACTGCGTGTGAATAGTACTACCTATTAAACGTCCTCATATTTATGAAGTTATAAAAAAAAGGAAGAAGAAGAGGAAAAAAAAAAAACACAACAAGAAATCTCGTAAATAATATACGGATAATTCATTGACACAATGTCGACACTTGAACAACCACCGCAGCCCGATTATCGTTTCGAAAGGATCCGCCTACAAAGTTATCCAGGTCCCCCGCAGTTTACGTTAGATGCCGCAAAGTTTGCTGCCGCTGGATTTTATTACACTGGTATAAAGGATTACGTTCGATGCTTTGAGTGCAAACTCGCCATAAGCCAATGGTCGGAAGACGATGATCCCATGCGAGATCATGCAAAGTATCAAGAGCTGTGTCGATTCGTGAGGAATCTACCGTGTGGCAACGTCCCTATCGGTACGGACCCCGCGACGATTCCTCCCCCTCGGCCGGAAAGGAAAAAGGCTCTGACCAACACAGAGGGAAAAAGGCATTCTTGTATACAATGCGAAAGAATGTCCGGCAACGTAACGCCGAAACCGGGAAATTCGTCGTTAACTTTTCGGAGCTGGAAAAAGGCTGCGCATCCAGCGTTTCTCGATTTTAAGGATCGCATGAAAACCTTTAAAGATTGGCCTAAATGGGCCCCTCAGACGGCCGAGGATCACGCCAACGCGGGATTCTTCCGAGAGGGAAGTGGCGATCGAGTATTTTGTCATTATTGTGGAGGTGGGCTAAAGGATTGGCAACCCGAGGACGTACCATGGGAGCAACACGCACGATGGTTTCCGAAGTGCGAATACCTCCTCTTTGTGAAGGGACCGGAGTATGTAAAGCAGATAAACGCACCTTCGGTAGTCACCACCGATACCCTTTCGGGCCCACCGCCGTCACTATACGCGCACATGGGCGGCGGGACGCTCATCCCCTCGGATCCGGTGCCCGAAAGTTGTCTACGCGCTAAGAATAGTAAACCGATCCCTTGCGACAACGGTGTCGAAACGAAAGGTAAAAACAACGAAATACTGAAAACAAAGAGAACGTCTATGACGCTTCGTAACTGGGAGGATATGGGATATCCAGAATATCATGATTATTGTGAACGTCTCAAGACTTTCAAGAATTGGCCGAAGAATTCGCCACAGACAAAGGAGAGTCTTGCTCGCGCAGGATTTTTCTGGCCGGGAACGGGCAACCTCGTGGTTTGCCACCATTGCGCGGGTGGACTAAAGGATTGGCAACCCAACGACAAACCGCGGCAACGTCACGCACGACTATTTCCGAAATACAAATACCTGCTTTCGATAAAAGGGCCGAGTTACGTAAAAGAAGTGAATGGAGGCCCAGTACAGAAGCCCACTGTTAATTACACTCGAGTAAACGAATAACCGGAGTTCGTAAAGAAGGACCCCGCCGTTCGCCTCCGTCGTCTGGAAAATCTTACGGAAGCAATTAACGAGTTCCTCGTTAGCGAGACTACCTACAAAACCGATGATTCCGAGTATGGATCATTGAAGAGAGCAGGGTATACGGTATACACGCTCGACGAGGCAATAAACGACATACCTAAGGAGGCTGGTGTGGCAACTCCCCCGTCCGGCAAGACTAAACCAAGAAAGACAAAGAAATCCGCTAGTACGTCGGATGACTTGATAACGCTGCTCGCCCCACCGCTTCCAGGCTATAATGACCTAGAAATCAATCAGTACGTTATCGACAATCTTTGTGAGGGTTGCAGATCGGCAGGTATCGAAACTATACTCTTACCCTGCCGACACGCAATCTACTGCGGCAAATGCGCCAAGAAGAACGGCGACTGCGTAATCTGCGGAGCTTTGATATTCCGTTACACCAATCACGATAGTACATGATTACAATTGTAGAGACCGGGGAATCTCAGTCGTTCCCAGTAACGTAACTGTACTTGAAGGCACCCGGCCGCAAAAGAGGAAATAATGGGTGTTGCGAACGGTCGCTTATTTTCCGGACTGCCGCGCTCTCCTAGCGCGGCAGCACGCTTCGGCATCGATCACTAATCGATACTCGCGCACGCGCGGCTCCGTCGTCTTGCCGCTGCTCGACGAGAAAGAGACGAGACTACTGGCACGGGACGACGGCGGCCATTATCAGCATCGGCATTGTGCGAACTCCACGTGCGTTCTCGCGTCTCTACGGTTTTCGGATATTCTCGGACGTTCTCTCGGTCTTCTCGTCATCGGAATATTCTCGCGATCAGCTCAGTGATAGTGGAAGAGGTGTGTGCGACAACTCAACGCATATTCGCGAACAGGAGCGCTCGTCGAGGAGAATCTCAACGACTCAGCTACTCTCGGCATCGCCAACGGACAGGTCAACGGTCGACTCAACGGCGTCGCGTCTCACCGTCGATTTATTATCACGCGGAGCGCTCAAGAACTCGACAGGTATTTTTCACTCTACGCGGTACTCTCAAATTGTATAGTGAAATAAAGACAACGCTCAAATGCCTGTAATGCGTTTCTCGAAGTAAATTTATTTAATTGCCCTGACCCCTCTCCCGCGCATCCATCTTGCTCTCGATCCTTACTACGCGAGTTTCACGACTATACGAAACATTTTTTGGTCCTTCGAGCCGGATCGAGAGCTCGTGGGTGGAGTGGTCAGTGGTTTTCTTTTTGTGTGGACTTCTCAAGACTTTTGTAAAAGGGCATTCGTGAAAAATCAGCTCGGTGTTTTTCTCGCGTGCGGCTCTTTGTGTGCGGGTGCATCGGTGAAATTGACAGGGCAATTTCTATCTCGCGGTACTCTTGTGAATTGTCTCGGAAAAAACTCGGATGTTGTGCGCGTGTGGCGTTTCGCGGGCATAACATAATTTTCGCGGTATTCGCTCTCGCGTGGGGAACAGCGTGAGACGTCGAATATTCTCGGCATTTCTCTCTGGCTCGTGAGGGGAACAGCACGAGCCGTCGTCTTTCTCTCTCTCTTTCTCAGTCTCGCGCGCGAAACAACGGCTTTCTCGTCGCGTGGGCTCTCTCGCGGCGGTTGAGCTCTCGGTCTCTCTCGTGCCTCGTGCACACTTCGATCAACGGTCGATCGGTGCGTCGAAGTCTCCGGGGTATTATACGTGTGGTAGTGCGCGTCGGTTGGGTGCTCGTGTACCGACTTTGTCTCGCGTTCGAGCGTGCAGTGCGGCGTGGTGGTGCGCTCTCACTCGCTCTCTCGCATTGTAACGGGGATTCGGTGCGTCTCGCTCGCACGGCATACCTCGAGCTTTACGCCTATCGGACTTCTCTCTCTCGCGCACGGTGACAGATAGGCGTAAATGTTCGCGCGCTTCGGGTATCGGCTCACGGTTCGGTTGCACGTTTTTTAACGTTCGGTTTCGCTCAATTTTGTGTCATCAAGAGTGCAAATAATTTTCGGACAATTGTTTGAAGAATTTTCTCTTTTTTGGACAATTTATTGTGCGCTGTTGCTGTTGTCGTCTGTGTCTATCTCGTCTTCTTTTATCCTCTGACATTGCGCTCATTTACGATGAACTCGACAGGAGGAACTCAAGACTCTGGGAATTCGACAGCTCAGGATACGATGGAGGACAAAAAGAGACCGGCTCCTCCCCCGCCCATGAGTTGGGCAGATGACGTCTCTCCTAACGAGAGCATTATGAAGGAATCGGTGTCGGCAACAGCTCAGGACTCAGCTCTGGAATTCACTCAAGGAACGACTCGCGGTGAACAGGATACGTCTCTTGATGGTAATCAAGGGGCTTCTCTCTCCGCTGTGGAGACTCTCAGCGTTCCGTCCGCTCAAACAACAAATCGTTGCACTCGCTCGGCATCTCCTGCGAGGATAACCGGACCGATCTCTTCTCGCGTCTTCCAGCAGGAAGAGAGGTTGGAGATGCTCGGAGAGTTCGCGCAGTCCGTCGCGCAGGCGCATGATCGGGAGTCATCGCTCTCGCATCTCGCTATGTGGGAAGCGCGAATCGAGGAGCTCTTTAACGACGCGAAGGAGGCCAACGAATTTATTTCGGATCATTGGCCATCAGGGAACTTGAATCATCCCTACTTTACGGAAGGGTTGTTCCGCAGGATCACCAGCACTCGGAACAACACTCTCATGGCGATCTTGGGGCTCAAGCGCAGTTTGGGTTTAACGGAATCGGCTCTCTCGGGCACCTCGACGGCGGGCGGCTCGAAGGTCAAGGCGGCAGCCAAGCTTCCCAAGCTTGACTTGCCGACCTTCTCGGGGGCATACTACGAATGGCCGCGTTTTTCGCAGCTGTTCAACTGTCTGGTACTGGAGCCAGAGAGCATCTCGGAGGTGCATAAGCTCCAGTATTTGAAGCTCAGTCTCGAAGGGGAGCCCGCTCAGCTCATCTCGGCAGTCCCTCTCCAGGAAGGAAAACTCAAGGAGGCCTGGGAAACTCTGACGGCTCGATACGAGGATAAGGGACGAGTCATCGCCTCTTACCTCGAACGGGTGCTCTCGCTCTCGCCGTGCACTTCGTCGAATCAGGCGGTGTTAAAGAAAATATACGGTGTCGTGTCGGAGGCGGCGAGGACCGTGAAATCTCTTGCGGCCGAACTCGACATCGGGGATATTTTCTGGGCGCATCTCATGGTGAGAAATTTGGATCCCTCGCTCAGGAGAGATTTGGCTTTCGCTCTCGGAAGCACGAAAGTTCTCTACAGCTACGATAAGGTAGAGGAATATGTGCGAGGCAAACTGCGCGCTCTCGAGACGACGGAACAACCTCAAGGTGTCGCAGCTCAGAAGAAGACACACGGATCTACTCAATCGGCAACTCAACAGCGGGGATCGGCTCTACAAGCATCGGCTCAGGGATACGGCGCTTCTCGATCGGCCTACGCATGCGACTGCTGTCAAGGGTCGCATTATATCACGGCTTGCGCCTCGTTCCTGCATAGGAACGCGAAGGAAAGACGCTCGCTGGTCGTCGAGAAGCGGCTGTGCTTCAATTGCCTGGGGAGGCATAGCGCTCGTGTCTGCAGGAGCGCACAACTGTGCAAGACCTGTAAGGGAAAACACCACACCCTTCTGCACGAGGCATCCGCATCAGCTCGACCAGCAACGACTCAAGGCACAGCTCAGCAAGGAACGAGCTCGACCTCCCAATAGGGAGGTTATGCGGTCGTCGCTCTCCAGGATTCAGCTCGCTCACTTCGCGCGTCGCACTCGATTTGGACAACTCGATCGTCTTTTAGCCAGGACGAGGCTGGAAATTCTCACCCGGACACAGCTCGTACGGAAATATCTCACGAGTCATCAGCTCTCTCAGTGACTCAAGCTCTCATCCCATCTTCTGAGTCGTTGCTTGCAACTGCCGTCGCAGTTGTACGCGCGTCATCGACGACTCATCAGGTTCGACTTCTCGTTGATCCTGGCTCAGAGTTCAGCTTCATCGCTGACGAGCTTGTGTCAGCTCTGCATCTCTCTCGACAATGGTCTCCGCTCATCGTTACGGGCATTGGAGGCACTCACACGACAAAGACCAAGGGGGTCGTTCAACTCTCTTTGGCTTCGGTATACTCGTCGGAGAGTGTAATGGTTCGAGCTCACGTGCTTAAGAAGATCGCAGCGGCGTTACCATCTGCCGACGTGATCGTAGATGCATGGCCTCATCTGCAGAATCTCGAACTCGCTGATCCGCTGTATTATCAATCTCGAGCAGTGGACGTGCTGCTCGGAGCAGACGTCTATGGACAAGTCATCAAGCCCGAGGTGATAAGGGGATCTCGCTCAATGCCAGTGGCGCAATGCTCAATTTTCGGATGGTTAATTCTCGGCCCAGTGACAACTCAAGGGGTAGCTGCTCATCAGAACGTCTCGCTCGTTGGAAGGATCGACAACGACTCTCAAGCTCTTCAGGATCTTCTCGCGAAATTTTGGGAACAAGAGGAAGTTCCAACAGACGAGACGGCGATTCTTTCGCCCGAAGAACAGGAGTGCGAAAATCATTTCCGGTCGACTCATACGAGGGATGAAGAGGGACGATACATCGTGCGTATCCCTCTCAAGGCTCCCATCTCATTGCTGGGCGACTCGTATTCAACGGCGCGTCATCGTCTCCGCAAAACTTTGCAACGGCTTGCAAGGGATGACGTGTACAAAGAGTTGTACACGCAGTTTCTGGGGGAATACGAGAAGCTCGGGCATATGGCTCGCGCTCCAGTATCGGCTCAACGCTCGGAGGACCCGGTGTCATACTATCTGCCGCATCATGGGGTGTTACGACCTGAGCGAACTACAACAAAGCTTCGGGTTGTGTTCAACGGATCTAGCGCCTCAGCATCAGGATACTCGGTGAACGATCTCATGCACACTGGTGCCAATTTGCTCTTGGACATCTCGGACGTTCTCATATGGATTCGGCATCATCGACATATCTTCGCGACGGATGTGACGAAGATGTTTCGTCAAATCAGAGTGCACGAAGGGGATCAAGACCTTCAGCGCATCCTCTGGGTCGATGATGAATTCAACGAGGTACCGTATCGTCTCACCACCGTGACGTACGGCACGAAATCAGCGCCGTTCTTGGCGGTGCGAACTATGCTTCAGCTCGCTGAGGATGAGGGGCACAACTTCCCATTGGCAGTGCCTTCTGTCTTGTACGGAAGATATGTTGATGATATCTTTGGCGGTGCTGACACGGAAGCAGCTCTTTTGGAAACGGCTCAACAGTTGAAGGGACTCTGTCACGCGGGAGGATTCCCGTTGGCTAAGTGGCATGCTACGAGTCCTTTGGTTCTCGCACAGCTTGGGTCATCTGGTGATCAGCAAACCATCCAGTTCGACGACTGCACAACCAAATTACTCGGGGTTCAATGGTCGCCAAAGGATGACAAATTCACGTTCGTTTCTCGGTCAAGCTCGCCTATCGGCAAGGTCTCAAAACGCGTGGTTCTCTCGGAGGTCGCGAAGATCTTCGATCCTCTCGGCTTTATCTCACCGGTTACCATTCGCGCCAAAGCGTTGATCCAGGAGCTTTGGCTGCATAAACTCGGATGGGATGAACCACTCCCAGCTCTTCTGGCGGAAAAATGGCAGGCGGTAAGAGAAGAGTTCACTCAACTGGCTAGTCTCTCTGTTCCAAGGTGGTTCAACACATGCCAGGGGGCACGGCTGGGGGGCACGGGGGGGGGGGGGCATGCCGGGGGGGCATGGCTTCTCGGACGCGTCACAGCTTGCCATGGCGGCCGTGGTGTATCTCACGGTCGACTCACCGTCCACGGGGAAAGTGACGTCACCAATCTGCTCGAAAACGAAGGTCGCACCCTTGAAGCGACTAACCATCCCGAGGTTAGAGCTCTCTGGTGCTCTCATTCTGGCGAAGCTCGTGAGTCATATCAGGAAGAAAGAGGGTCTTGATATCGACGAGGTATTTTTGTGGACGGATTCGAAGGTCGCTCTCACCTGGATCAAAGCTCATCCCTCTCGGTGGAAGGATTACGTGCGGAACCGAGTCACGCAAATCCAGGATCTCTCACCGGATTGCTCGTGGATGCACGTGCCGGGAACGTGCAATCCCGCTGACTGCGCGTCGCGCGGGGCGACAACGCAAGAACTGGCAGCTCTCACGTTGTGGTGGCAAGGGCCATCATGGCTCACTCAGCCCCGGGAAAAATGGCCTTCTCAGACAGACGTGTCTGAGGTGGCTAGCGGCTCAGAGGCGAGGCCAGGCGTTTCGCTTGTGGGGGCTCTTCCGGAACCTGATTGTCAATGGGATCTGCTCTTCAGGTACTCATCATATTTTAAACTTCTGAGAGTAACGGCTCTATGTTTCAGGGTGATTGATCGGCTAAGGCGCCTACCGAAAGCACCCATCGGACGACTCTTGCTACCCTCGGAACTGCATCGTGCACAACAGTTTTGGGTTAAAGCATCTCAGGCGGCGTCGTTCGCCTCGGAGCTCAGGATGCTCTCGAAGGGGGATACTCTTCCGCCAGGTCATCCTCTGAGCAGGTTGACGGCCTTTATCGACGCAGATGGTGTCCTCAGAGTCGGTGGACGGCTCGACAATTCTGCTCTCAGGGAAGAGAGTAAACATCCGGCAATTCTCTCACGGCATTCGCACTTGTCGTCGCTGATAATCGACGAAGCTCATCGGAGAGGCATCCCCACGGCAATGTATTCGGACTGCGGGACGAATTTTCTCGGAGCCGACGCAACTCTCAAACAGATGTTTACGGCAAGCGCCCGTGAACATCGGACGATGGCTCTGGAACTCTCGAGGGAAGGAATCAGCTGGGTATTCAACCCCCCAGCAGCTCCGCATATGGGCGGAAAATGGGAAGCGGCCGTAAAATCCGTCAAATACCATCTTCGGCGAACGGTACGTGATGCATTGCTCACGTATGAACAGTGGGCTACGCTGCTCACGCAGATCGAGGCTCTGCTCAACTCAAGGCCGTTGGAACCTCTTCGCGACGATCCAGAGGATGTCTCAGCTCTAACACCCGGACACTTTCTTGTCGGCTCTGCTCTGACGACGATACCTGAGCCTTCAGTACTCGATCTCAGAGAGGCTCGCCTCTCTCATTGGCAACTACTCCAGCAGAAGACGCAGCAATTTTGGAAGGTTTGGGCAACTCATTACTTGCATCAACAACAGGCGATCTCGAAATGGCAGAACTCTCAAGATGCAATTCAGATCGGCTCTCTGGTTCTCATCAGTGACGAGAGAGCCCCTCCAGGGAGATGGCCTCTCGCTCGAGTCACCGCTCTTCATCCAGGGCGCGATGGACTAACTCGGGTTGTTACCCTGAAAACCGCAACGACCACACTCACTCGCCCAGTTGTGAAACTCGTCCCTCTGCTCACAGAAGGGACCAAGGGATAACATCTCCGCGGACGCGGAGATGGCGGGCGGGAATGTTGCGAACGGTCGCTCATTTTCCGGACTGCCGCGCTCTCCTAGCGCGGCAGCACGCTCCGGCATCGATCACTGATCGATACTCGCGCACGCGCGGCTCCGTCGTCTTGCCGCTGCTCGACGAGAAAGAGACGAGACTACCGGCACGGGACGACGGCGGCCATTATCAGCATCGGCATTGTGCGAACTCCACGTGCGTTCTCGCGTCTCTACGGTTTCGGATATTCTCGGACGGATATTCTCGGAGCGCTCGTCGAGGAGAATCTCAACGACTCAGCTACTCTCGGCATCGCCAACGGACAGTTCAACGGTCGACTCAACGGCGTCGCGTCTCACCGTCGATTTATTATCACGCGGAGCGCTCAAGAACTCGACAGGTATTTTTCACTCTACGCGGTACTCTCAAATTGTATAGTGAAATAAAGACAACGCTCAAATGCCTGTAATGCGTTTCTCGAAGTAAATTTATTTAATTGCCCTGACCCCTCTCCCGCGCATCCATCTTGCTCTCGATCCTTACTACGCGAGTTTCACGACTATACGAAACAATGGGAGAAAAAAAAAGGGGAAGGAAACGAAAAAATATATATGCACGTCTAATTAACCAACTACGAGTAGGATGCAAACTAAGAATGAGAAAAAGGGAAATGCATTGTTAGGACATTACGAATAGTAAAATTAGCAGATAGCAGTAGACGCGAAAAAAAAGGGGAGAGAAAAGAAGTTATAGACGAAAGGAAACAAAAAAAATATATATTTTTTAATAATCATTTTACGAACAAAAAATAAGTAATTAATAAATTAGATATAAAAACTCAAACACCTATAATAGTCGGTACATAAGGACGACCTAATAAAAAATAAAAAAAAAAAGAAGAAGAAAAAAATTCAATAATTTAAAAATTTAAAAAAAAATACACATACATATGTACGTTAAGATTTCATAAGTAACGTTTCCAAAAACAGGAACGTGTGGAACAATGGCTCTTCATCACTGCTACTGTACGGAGTTCAGTTGGTGTCGACCACTTATGAACGACACCCACGAAGACACGCTATCTGTCTTAATCGAATAAGGCCCCGAGTAATCGTGCCGGGAACAGAAGCGTTGTTCTGTTATTGGAAAATTGCTGTTACGTCGCGAATCGTGTTTTACGCAAGGAGCCAGGCCTCATCTCGGTCAATGAACTTAATCAATTTACGCGTTATCGAAGCGGCTTACGATTCGCAGGTGCCTCGTTTTGAGCCTAACCTCGCGGAAATTTGCTCGGGAAGAGGCTAGAGTACATTCGCGAAAGTTCTTCCCGTTTCTGTATGATAGAACCGCTGGCAATGGGGACAATAAGCGTCATTTTCTCTTAGTGGGAGAGTAGTGCTAACTTGTGATTCTCGAACGAAAATGCGATGACAACACACGCAGAAAAGAATGAATAATATCAAGAGTACAACCAGATTAAAACTCAGTAAAATTACTACTACCCTTGGGTGATCTAACGGAAGAGTCATTTTATGCGTAACGATGGTATCGACCACAGTTCAAACAAAGATTCGGGGAATATCTTAATGGTGGGTTTATTACGATGCGCGGTGATTCGGTTGCCGGAACGGGACGATAATGTCTGGCCAAGAGTTTAGGGCAGTATCGGAAAAACAAAATTACGCCAATCAAAAACAATGAAAGATTTGAAGCAATGATGATCCACACTATTTTAGGAGAATCCGGGGAAACGAACATTTTTATACGCGGTTAAACGGTTGCGAGGGGTAGAGGTTACAAAGACAGGGATGGTATGCGAGGTCCGATTTTTTCAACGTTATTTTGTGAGTACCAGAAGGGCTACGATCGGCTGAGGATCCCAGAATACATCGTATACTCATGAGCCTCACAGCACTCCAGTGGGACAGAGGGTAGGAGATGAGGTGATATCGGAGAGAAAAGATGCACAAAAAGATAAAGTAAATAACTTACTTACCAGAAAATAAAATCGATGAAAAATGGAAAATGCCGATGAGGTTGCGTTGACGAGTGGTGGATCGATGAATCGTTGCTACCCTCGGCTTGTCGAGTCAATTGCCGAGCGGATGAGGATGGTGCGCAGATAAATGAATTTTCAAATTTCTCAAAAAAAATCACGTTTCACCAAGCCTTTATTACTATCGGCTCACAACTGAAGCAACTGATAGTACGTAACGCAAGAATTGTTCACAAAATAATATTCCCGACAATAACTCGGTAGACAAAAATTATTCGCAAAGCAATGAACAGAGTAACGTCGTGGTTCGGAAATCGAAGAAAACTGAAGTCGTGACAAAAATCGATGAATGCTAATGAATGCTTCCGCTGAAGGGCCCCTTGTTTTATAGTTTTGCCCTCAGATGACATAAGCTTCGCTGGTGGGAGGCACGCGTCTCAGCCGAGGCGTGAGGTTCCCCGCCTCCCTTGTTCTCCTGACGAGCTCTTAACCTTTCTATAATTATTTTACTTAACTATTCCTGATGCAAATTCTGTACTGTGTATCAATTAATTATATCCTTTATTGATTGTTGATCTTCCTTGATTTTTGTTGATCGTTCTAGGTGGAATTTATGTGAATTAATAATGCGTTTGGATAAAATTAATTAATCAACAATACCTAAATTGCAATAAGATATTATGATCTTTCAGAGTTGGTTACTAAACATACTTTGCAATTTTTTAATTTGTGGATCTCATAAACTACAGTTGGTTAATTAAACAGCCGATAACTCATTGGTTTGACAAATTGTTACTCAACTAATTTTGCTGCAAATATAGGGTAATATATGTGTAGATGGCAGGTCTTTTTTTGTATAATAATCCATATTGTTAACTATTCGTTTCTTTTCTTTTATCCCTACTTTTGCGGAATTGTGGCTTCGTTCGCTTCGAGATTTTTATGGTCTCCTCGTATTGGCTAAAGAGTTTGGTAATTAATACAGAGCGGGCCTGATTCTCAGAATCGATTCGTGATTTATTTTTTTCCTCTTCCCCTTATGCCCTTGGTGCGATCACGTATGCACGTGAGCGTAGAATGCCTCGCTAAGAACGCTTCTCCCCTGACGTCTCCCCTTCTTAACGAAGTCTCACTCATGCTAACTGGAGCATATGCACCTCTCCTTTTTACTCAACTGGTGAAATATATTGTCACCGTGTTCCCTTCGTCGCAATAGACTAGCGTGAACGTATTCGTTGTTCTTCTCAGATCGCAAGGAGAAGAAAAAACAACCACAATAAGAATTATTATTTCTTAGCTTTCGAACGGGGGTCTTTAACCTTCACTAGTCCGAGTGTTTATAACGCTGGCGGACTGGTCGTTAATATTTTTCGTGTACCGTAGGCAGTTCTTAGAATTTTTTATGTCACAGTAGAATTACGGCTTCCTGTTTTGCTCTTGCAACGGATTTCTTCATCGGAACTATATATAAACTGCCCAGTGGTCAACGCTTCGTGGAAAAAAATATATAAAATTAAAATGAAGGTGCAAAGTTTAGCGAGACCTTGATTCGAAACACGTACCAATATTCTTCGTCTTTCCCCTATATTCTTTGTTAATAATTGCAGACGTTACTCTAGTTGTTTACTTCTAGCAATATCCAGAAGGGTTGATTGGCTTAGTTTGCAAATATTACTCCTGTCTTTAATGGATTATTATAGCGTAAAATATTTAAGATCATCATAAGTAAAACATAAAATTATAAACTACACCGCGGATGACCTGACCCAATATTCATCTTCATGCGTGATTCTATTCTCATTATCTATTTCGCGGACCGTCGGGAATTTTCTTTTTATTTGCGGGGTTACGTCGCGAAGGCTGCTCGTGAGGTGCTGCACTCTTCGGAGGAGGATCCAAGATGTTTCTATCGAAGGGCCCGACGCGTCATGGTATTGGTGAAGCCATCGGTACCCTTGCTTGAGTCATTCTTCGCCTCGAAGCCACTGAGTCTCTTTGTGCGTGAGCACAGTGCTTGGAGGTGTTAGTGGGCCTCGTGCGTTGGAGTCTCGTGTGTTCGAGTCTCTCTGCCTTCCATAGAGCGTAATACCCCTTGGAAGTCCGCTAGCCCGTATACATGAGCCGGCCTTCTCTTGGTAGTGGCGAGTTTTTCTGGGTGTTGTGTGCCACGTGGTTGGCACCGCATGAGCATTGAGCCCGGCAATGTTGATTTCGAGAAGTATGAAACAAATCTCGACTTACGTGGCCGACCGGTAACGATTCTCGTGTAGCTCGATATCTTTCTCCTTGGTTTTTCCCCCACTCCGTGAGTGTTCACGTGCAGCGGTATTCTTCTCTCAATTTGATCGAAGAGCGACGCAAGTTTGTGAAAAAGAAATTCAGACGGTTGCGGGACGTAACATTGCATTCTATCTGGAAATTCCGAAAAGAAGAGTAGATCTGTATGTGCCCCCTGAGTGGCGAACGATCCAACCGTCAGTATTAGATGAATGGGTCGGTAAACTACGCGATAATCCATACGAAGATATAGTTCTTGGAGCTACTCTGTACAAATGGCTACCCGACGCACTCGTACCGTTGGGACAAAGGCTATCGGACATACCGATACCAGGGCGCGATGGATGGCCGGAATCTCGGGAGGAAGTTCCTTTCTGGGGCGAACCCCGGCTTCAATATTCCGACAGAACGCATCTACCCGTAAGGATAAACCGACAGATACCCCACGACATTGTAAATGGGATGGACAAAATATTCTGTTATTGGAAACTCGAATTGCCCCTCGAAAACGGGCGCAAATTCATCCTGTGGGTACCCCCCGAGTGGAGAAGACTCAGTAAAGAGGGGCGAGCCCGTTACATCTCGTTGTTATGTCAGAATATGTATCAACCCATCATCCTCGGAGGCGTAAGATACACGTGGAGAGGCGATTCCCTCCTCCCCGAAGGTCAATTAGTGGAAACAATGGAAAGCCAAGGCTACGGACTTTTCAATTACCATCCGCCCGAAGACACCGATGAAGACGAAGAAGACACGTTAGTGCCCTCGACACCGTACGAAACAGCTCCAGGTTCGGGTGATGAGAACGACGGTATTGGCACCCTGGACACTATGGAAAATGGATCACAACAAATAGACGAAAGAGAAGTTTTCGAAGAAATATGCAGGAAATTATACACCCACCTAGAAGAGGAGGACGAAACCCTCGAAGAGAAGAAGCTACTAGAAACCCCGGTATAAAAAAAAAGAGAAAAAAAAAATAATAATTATACTACAAGAGAAAATATATATGAATAAACAAGGGAAACGACAATGACGCTTTCTTATGGTAAAATTGGAGATGATAAGTAAAAACATTCAGAGGAAATAAATATAAAAAGATGAGGAAATCGAGCAGTTCCAAGGAAAATGCAATTAGTAATATGATGATAAAAATAAAATCTCTTTCAAAGAAAAAAAAAACCCCCACAAAAACAAAAAAAAAGGAGAGAAGAAAATAGTAATAGTTATCACAATTAATTGATCGAAGAAAAAGAGAAAGAAGAAAAGGAAAAAAAAAATACATATAGAACAGGAAAAATATATAAATATATAGATACTAGAGTTTCCCCGGGCTCGCGCGCTACGCGCGCTCGCATTTCTTTTATCAACATTATAATAATGTTTAATCACCGCCGCAACTTTTCACCAATGGAGGTCGCCGCCGCTTTTTTTTGTTTTTTTACTCAGTCAGTCCCCCTTAAAGGGACTTAGAATATTTCCCCCCCCCCCCCTTCGCCATTACTCCTTCGACCAAAAATATACTAAGTCCCCCCTTGAAGGACTTAGAATATTTTGACTTTCCCCTCCCACGACCCCCCCCCCCCCCCCTTCAGAAAAATATTCTAAGTCCCTCTAAGGGGATTCCCCCCGCCCCCTTCGACCGAAAATATTCTAAGTCCCCCTTAGAGGGACTTAGAATATTTTTCTTTTCCTCCTTAGAGGGACTTAGAATATTTTTGCCCTCCCCTCGATTCCTGACACGGCGGCGGCGGCGGCGGCGACAGCGGCGGAAACTTTATATATATAGAGAGATATATACCCATACGTAGGAAAAGTATTTTAATCGATAATAAGGCTAATCAGAACAAAAAAAAGGATATTAAGTAGGGAAAAATAGTATAGAAATTGTGTGGAAATAGAAACTTGAGAAGGCGGACAAAAATAAAAGGATGCAAGCAAGACGAAGTTCACGAAATAAAAGGGAATAATAATAATAGTAATGACCATAATAGCCAGAATAAGGAAACATATCTAAACATAATGTTAATAACCATAAAGTCTAGATAGATAATAAGAGAGGAATACAACTTGGAGCCCTCAAGAAAAAAATAGATAATTAATAGTTATAAGTAGAAAATAATAGATATTATTGATATTATGATGATTGATAGAAAGTAATAGATATTATTGATATTATATGATATATAAGTAGAAAATAATAGATATTAGAATAAGTAGAAAAAAATAGATATTACTATTAAAGAAAAGGTGAGCTCACAAGGAACTCAATCGGAGGAAACATATAATCAACAGTAACAATAAAAAGAAAAAAATATATATCAAAATAAAAATCATAAACACAAAAAAAAAAAAATGAAAAAAGGCGGGAATTCTTAGAGGAAGTCGACCGGAGAATTAAGAAGAAGAAAATTTAGAAAGGAAATGAAAAAAAAAAAAACAATAATAATATAAATAATCAAATAAAAATAAAAAAAAATATAAAAAAAAATAATAATAATAAAAAAAAATTTAATTATGAAAAAAAAAGGGAAGAAGAAATAGAAATTAAAAGGTGTGACGTCACGCACTTTTTGGGAACTCTTTTCGCGAAACTTGCGCTGCTCTTCGACCGCACCGAGAGAAGCTGCACGCGTACACTCGCGAGGAGACGGAAAGACTGAGGGAAATAAAGGAAAAAGCCAAAATCGCTGTGTGTGGGAATCGCAGACAGAGGACCATTGACTAGAGAAAATCTAACAAACTTTCGAAAGCGACATCGTCGAGACGAAGTCGTAAAATAATTCTGTCTTCAAAGACATGAAAAAAAAATCAACATCCTCAATGGGTTCGAGTTACTCGAGCATTCCAACGTTTTGTTTGAAGATATAGGACCACGGCTCGATCACCAAAAGCTGAGCACGTGGCCTCGACACCATGCTGTGAAGAAAATTCACTAACACCAGCAAGAAACGCCGGCTCATGTACATGGGCCAGTCAACATCGAAGGTATTAGGCTGTTGCTAAGGCAGCAAGGCGCTGTCCTCCGAAACTCACCAACACGAGCTCACATGACCCATCGAGGCTCATAGACACGAGTGCTCGATGGCATCGAAGTTCACCAACACCATGAAGCATCGAGGCTCATAGACACGAGCGCTCGATGACTCCGTACCTCACCAACACCACGACGTAGCGAGGCTCATGGACACGAGCGCTCGACGACTCCGAAGACGACCAACACCTCGGAGCTGCGATATCGACAGCTTCACCCCCAACCACTATGCATAGGGCCCAGTGAGTTGAAAAAACTTCCGATCTCCTCCGACGAGTGCAGCACCTCTCGGGCATCGTTCACAGCCACCCCCGCGAACAATAAGAGATTCCCGAATGTCGCGAATTTGACAATTAGATAATTTCCGATAGAATCACGCATGTATATGAATATTGGTCAGTTCGTCATCGATATTCAAACTTTGTAATCATATTATTTTTTTATATATTTTCATGTATTTCCCCGGCTATACTTTATTGCTAGGGGTAGGTCAGGTATTTGCGCGTTACTCAGGTAACCATCATAAACCTTCTGGTATTTTCCCATCATAAAAAGCAATTCGGAAAAAACGCCGAATTATATTATTTACGCCTTCAGCAATATCTCGCATTACTCAGAGACTAAACATTTAAATGAAAAATATCTTGCAAACCGATATTGCTTCAAAGATAAATAGTTCAATTTACGATATTTACCAGCGACGAAAGAAGAATATCGAGTTACATATGAAGTGTTTTTTTTCAACAACCAC
Organism: Cryptus viduatorius; assembly: GCA_964006125.1. NCBI lineage: Eukaryota > Metazoa > Arthropoda > Insecta > Hymenoptera > Ichneumonidae > Cryptus > Cryptus viduatorius. The sequence continues at coordinate 20,566,622 of OZ023222.1, read as the reverse complement.
CTCCGAGAAGTTTCTTCTAAACATTTGGTTGAAATAAATAAAGATAAGTGGTGCTCGTTCGAAGAAGCGATTCTATTCAGCTCGCTGATTTGTCACGGTTCTTAGAAAGAAAGAAATGAGAAGACTCTGTGCTGGGAAAGAACAGAGGATTGCACGTTGTTGCTATGTCGCCACGACGGGGAAAGCCTCTGTACCAGCATACTTTTTAGGTAGGATAGAAAGAGAAGCGACCACGTGCGCGTGGCTGGTACGAACAAGGGAAGACAAGAGCCACCCCAAAGGGGAGGTAGCGCTGTTGGCTAGCTCGCGGGCCAGCTACGGTACACGTGATCGTACCGAGAGAGTAGGGGAAGGGTGAGCCACCCGCGCAATGCATAGAGCGAACGAGAAGGCCCACCACTCATCGATAGCCGAACTTTTCTCAACCAATAGGAAGAGAGCCATAAAAATCAAGAGACAAATGCAATTCTTAGCCAAGAGTAGGGATAAAGAAAGAGAGAATAACCGAATAATAATTATTAACAATCGTTAATAATAACCATTTTTCCATGTTTTACAATAGCCAAATGTCACAATTGTCGTAAAAGTTTAACCCGAAATTTGTTAATTTGACAAATGGAAAGGGCAAACAAATTAATTAATTAATTTAATTAATTCATCATTTTATCTTGAAAGCCGACGAAAAACCATTAAGAATGAATACCAGAACACCCTGGTTATTATGAAATTTATATTGAATTTAAAATCAATTTAATTAGATCTGTCAAATGGATATCGATCGATATTTCATATATTATAGTAAAAACCGAATGAAAATGCATGTAATAGAGTGAAGAATGAAAGCAAAATATCAATAGAGTTCATTTTAATATTTTTGGGTTTGATAATTAATTAATTCTTTATCAAGAAAATTTTCATTTTCAAGTATTAAAATCCGTAATTTTCCACCTAGAAAGGTGATTCAAATTCGAGACACTTCCGAAATAAATAAAAAGAATAAATTGTTAATTAACAAATCCAAAATCAATCTGGAAATAGTTAATTAGAATAATTATCGATAATCGACATCCAATAGAAAGAGAACAAGGGAGGCGTGGAAAATCACGCCTCGACCGAAAAGTTGCCCCTTCCACCACGGTCTATGTCAAGACTATTTAAACTGTGCCCTTTATGGAGGGACACTGCCATTTTCATATTCTGTACTGCCATACTGCTACTCAACGTTTTTCAAGTCACCTATTACTCCTCCGGAAGTCAACGACGTCACTTTCTTCGCGACAATTTTTCCTTTTTGTTAAAAGACTTTGAAATTATTTCAAGTCTAGTTTCCCATTTCGGAATTGCGTGTGATTTGTGTGATTCTTCTTGTGTTGTGAAAAATTGTAACTAACTTTTCGTTTTCATTTATTAACTTCAGTGAAGTTAATAAAATAAAAATCTTTGTGCTTCAACTGTGTGTTTCGTTCTTCGTGAAAATCCTTCAACCGCTCGGCACTTACTCGAAGCCGAGGGTATCGACCAGCGATTCACCGACGACCACCAGCAGCAACCTCTTCGTGTTTCCTGTCCTCCGGATATTTTTGTTCTTCGGTAAGTCTTATTTTTTTTCCTGAGTTTGCGATTTTTCCCCTCAACCCTTCCACTCCATTTAAAAGTTTCAGAGATGTACGCATCTCAGATTATTATCGCCCTTCTGGCAATTATAGTGATCGTGTTAATTTTTATTCTTTTGTGCGGAATTTCTATTAAAATCACCGTTAATATTCGCGATTCTAGAGTCACTCGTGAAACCCCTGTAGTACACTCGGGTGTACGAATTTATCCAGTGTCTACCGCGCGTCGAGTCACTCAAATTAATCCGCGAGTTTAGTTAATTTTTCAATATCGCGATGAACTCCCCTTTGATTGTCGTGATTATCCTTGGTTGTTTTCTCATAGTTTCTATAATAGCCGTGATAGTTTGGTATCTCCGCTTTTTCCGTTCCGTTACCCCGCAAGAAGTCGTTACAGCACCTAGTGCTCCCCTTGAATATTTTTGCCCTTATTGTCATGTTGCCCACCCTATCAATGAAAACGTTTAGATACCCCTTTGTTCCCATTTCGCGAATGAACTCTAGCCTCTTCCCGAGCAATTTTCCGCGAGGTTAGGCTCAAAACGAGGCATCCGCGAATCGTAGCCGCTTCGATACCGAGTAAATTGATTAAGTTCATTGACCGAGATGAGGCCGGCTCCTCACGTAAATTCACGATTCGCGACGTAACAAAGGAAATTTCCTTATTATAATCTAAATATAAAATGTAATAATAATAATAATAAATTTTTCTTAAGCCGAAAAAAAAAAGGAGAGAGAAAAACGGGGATTTAATAGGAAAAAATTGTTGGGAGTCGTAGAGACTTGACCCACCACAGAATTTTCTATCTTAATAATAATGGAAAAAATATATATATAAATAATATATATAGATATAAAAAAAATATATTTTTTTTACGGGAGTCGTGAAGACTCGACCAACTAACTTTTCCTCTTAATAAAAAAAAAAGAGAAGAAAAAAAAAAAAGAATCAATAAAAAAAAAATATAAATAAATAATATACATAGATAATAAAAAAAAAATATTTTTTTTTTAACGGGAGCCGTGAAGACTCGACCGAAAGGAAAAAAGAGAAAAGCGAATTTCGAACAAATTATTGGGAATCCCGAGGACTCAACCAAGAAAAAAAGTAAGAAGAGAGGACACGTTACAAGATAATAATAGAAGCGAGACTGTTGGCGGAGCAACAGAACCCAACGCAATAAGTTAGGACTGTTGGCAGAACAACAATCTTCATCGCAATTTTGAAAAAAAAAAAAAAATGAAATCGTTGACAGAACAACACATTCCCGCGCAGTCGTAAAAGTTAATTATAAAACGAGGCTAAACCTCCGCAATAATAAAAAAAGGGAGGAAAGAAAAGGGTAGACACGAGAAGGTTAATTTTAAGCCCTTTCGGGCATTTATTAGAAAAAAAAAGGAGGAAAATACAAAACAGTATTTAAAAAAAAAAAAAATCTTATATTCTAACCTATGAATAAAAATTTAAATTAAAATCTACTACTACCTATAGTATTATATCTATACTATACTTAAATAAAAAAAAAAAGAGAAGAAACTTAAATTTAATAAAAAAAAAAAATTATATAAATTAAAACTAAACCCCCCCCCTCGCCCGGAACCCTATTAGGGCCGGAATCGCGAACTAAAACAGAAAAAAATATAACAAAATTAATAAAAAATATAATAATAAAAAAAAAGGAAACCGGTGAAAAAAAACAATAATTACCAATTAAATTGCGCGAAGGGCCGCAGCGAGCCAGGCGTCCCAGGGGGATTCTCGTCCCCCTCACCAATCCGAGATGCCGGCGGTGTCCTCGCTCCCTCCGAATCGCCATCCACCTCCATTTCTTCCTCCTCGCGATTCCGGGGACGAAAGGCATAGTCCTCCGGATCAAAGCCCGGAAGAGGATCATCTCCGTGCGAAAAATCGCCCTCGTCCCGATCCTCCAACCCCGGGAGCAAATTTGGGAAGTTTGAAGGCATGGGGGATACACCTCCGCGCCCCTCAGCACCTCCAAATAACTGGGACCCGACTCCTCGGCGTCCCAGTTCTCGTCCGACCCGAAGTCGACGGACGGAGGGGCCCGCAATTCAGTAATCTAAAAAGGAAAAAAATATAAAATAAAATATTCATCGATATATAGGGGAGACCGGGGCCGAAAGTAACACGGGTCAATTGTAACAAACGCTATAATAAATACACGCGAAATCGGAGGTTTGCCTCATTAACATTACATGATTTGGCATAAAAAATACTACTATTTACAATAATTTTGCAGTGCATATTGCAGTTGTATGAATTTTCGACGCAATTAACGAATTTTCGTACAGAAAAGTAAATTTTTTATGCTGCGTTCTTTATCGACTAGCAACCGCAGGTTAAGCCCATAGTAAAAATTCTTGACGTTTTCAGCGAACTCATTGTTTCCTGAATATTTTGAGGTGCAATACGTAGGGGTTTCGATATATAAATTTAAAGCACTCTCGTACTTTATGAAAATGTATCGACGGGGGCCGTTTGTAACATGATCGCGAGGTCAATTGTAACACCTTCGTGTAATTGATGAATACCACGTGACAATTGTAAAGACACCGCGAGACCGGGGCCGAAAGTAACAGGGGTCAGTTGTAACAAACGTTACTGTGGTGCTACAGGTCCTTGTGCAATCGAATAATGAAGCGAGGATCATTATGGACGCGGATTAGAGGCTACACAATCACCAAAATGATTTTTTTTTCCACGGAAACATTTTTCCTTAATAGGAACGACAAAAGCAAACGATAAAGTGAATGTTTGTCTACGCGAATCTCGTTAGCTAGTTATGACAGGACGAATTGTTCATGAAAAAAAGGAAGTTTGCTGAACACTTTGACCCGTAACACTCATAGGTGGTCCAAAATAGTTCAAAATTAGAAATTTATTGACCAAAAACTGAAAAATTTCAAGGTAAAATTTGAAAAAAATTTAGAAGATGATTCAATGGAAATTTCGAAAAGTTCAGATTTAGATTGAAGAAATGATTACTTAATGTGTAAAAATAAGAATACCTAATTCGTGTTTATTCGGTTTAATAATTCGAAATTAACGTGCAATTAGTTTCAGAATTCAAAGCTTGTGTATAATCTGTTTAACAATTTAAAATTCATGTAGATTTTTTATTAAAAAATCGGAATTCTCGTATAATCTGTCTAAAAATTAACAAATCACGTTTTATTTGTCTAAGGAGGGCGTATCGTTACATTCTTAGCCCAAAGTGAGACTTTCAGAAAATATGAGACTTCACGATGGGATAAAAATATGAAAAAAAAAAATCCCACAGAACGTACTAAGAACAAACGAAGTTGTTGACAATTAAGGTTTGAGAAAATTATTTAACGAATCATCCGGCAACTTCACTTTTTTACAGCGAAAATCGATTCCTTAATTTTTCCGAATATATATTAATTAATTTTTTTTTATAATTTTCGATATCCCGTTTTTGGAAACATCTTTGATCGATGAATATGTATGTTCTACCGATTACGGGGAAAATTTTTATGTGTAGTGCGCAGTGTTCTTCCGAACTCGTGTCCAAAATTCATATTTTTAATTCATTCAAAAAAGTGATAAATTACAAAAAAATCTAAAAAACATTTGTATATGCGTGTATTCAGAAAAATTAACGGTTCAATTTCTTTGAAAAAACTATATTTGATCATTTTAGGTGCAAAACTGTATTTGATCATTTTATGATTTTTCTGTTCCTTTCTGTTACATAAGATTATTTTTTCATCATTCATAATGGCGTTCTCATAATGTAAAAGATAATCTTCAGAAATTTATTTATTTATGCTTTTTTTTTTAGCTTGCTTATAGTTTGCGACTGAATGTGGTGTCAACCCGTAAAATATTACAAAATAACACTTTCTATAGATTTTCGAAATAAACTTTCAAATGCGGCTAGTGGCGATTAAACCCGTTTATCCGAATCTAACATATTGTTACGTCTGGCGAATTTTAAAATTTTATTCGCCGACTTAATTTCAAAATAGCCAAATCTTACAACATTTATAACCGTTTTTGAGAGAAAACAGAATAGACAATAAGGTGTAGAGCGAAGGATAGTTCGAAACACACGCATTACATGTGATTTCATTATCGTCTCTGAGTATAGAAAAAATCGATAATTGGACAATAACTAACATCTGTTAATTGGTAAAAGCCAAATATTCAATCATTGGCATAGTATCGGTCATGTACTTGGACACGACTTGGTGACTATTCGAATTACCGAAAGGGGTGGTATCGCCACCGGAAATACCTATTCGCATTGCTTAAACCAGACTACCTGGGCAATACGAATCTTTTTCTTTCACGTGATCATCGAACGCTTGCTTATCGCTCTAACACTAGTAGCGATGCAGCTCACGCATTGATACAAGCGTGTAGCCAGAGAATCGGTGTGGCTGTCTCGAAGGAGACGATTCGAGAAAATACCGTTGTCACTATTGAGTGCAGCACTTCTCGAACAATAAATTAATAATCAATTGTTAACTAAAAACCTAATAATCAACAATTAAGTCAATCATCAACATTTCATTGATCAATAATATCAAAATAATCTCAACATTTTATTAATAATCAAAAGGTCTCTAAACTTCGTTAATAATATTAAAATCGAGCATAAAACAGAATATTTGGGTCACATCGTTATTAACTAAACATTTAAAAATATAATTAAATCAATTTTATAAGTTCTTCGTCGTTAAATTGTTATCTTTATTTGTATTTGCTATATATATATGTGTATGTGGTTTATTTGTTTTGAAATCAATCGATTTCGTACAAAGGAGTTTCGCTCAGGCGTTATACATATTTCCTTATTGACTATTTCTTACAATTTTTCTTATGCGATTATAATGTCTTACACGGTTGTAGAATAGCAACTTGCGGGATTCTCTTAGCGTTCAGGTTACGTTACAGGCGATGGCCGTGCTTGGCCACGGCTCGTTTAACAAAGTTATATGCCTTCTTGGCCTCATTTATCTTCTGGGAGCGAGTTGAGTTCAGCAACACGGCAGTTAAAGTCTCCGCCTATAAGTATTGGTATATTCCCGTGTTTACTTGTAGCTTCAGATAGCGTACTGTCAAAATTGCTCCATTGATCATTTTCGAAGTTTGGATTAACATATACTACACCGAGGAGAAACTTAAAGTTAGAATCGGAAATAAGTACAAGTATACAATCATTCTCGCACACTATAATCTCTGCTTTGTATTTCACTTTATCGAAGGCTATAGCCAATCCTCCTTTCGCTCTTCCTTTCGCGTGGACACGGGTCACATCAGATAGAATAAACTCGAAGCCACTTAGGAGGGGGGGATATAACGCGGTGCTGTTTCCAGCCACGTCTCACTGAGGCACAAGATGTCATTTTGACAGATTTCACAGCTAAGATCTTCTATGTTTGCAAAGCCGTGGACGTTCCAGAAGAGCACTCGTGGGTGGGGCTGTGCGAACGGGCCGGGCAGCCCCTTCTTCGCCGATTCATTTCCGTGCTGCTGAGCCGTTGTCGTTGCCGTTACGTTGAGAGGGTACCGTACTGTTGTTTGCTATGCTCGCGGTTTGCAGGTACTTCTAGTTACTCTATCTTCCTTCTTTGATTGCTTCTCGAAGATCGGGGCAATGGGTGGTGGGGCACCAAAAAGCTCCTTTCTGCTTTTGGGGGCTTTGGGCTGTTTACTCGTCTCTTTGGTACGCTTGGACCCTTCGCGAGTCGGCTGGACGGTGTTTGGAGTCAGCTGACCTTTTGGTATACTCGCTCCTGCTGGTTCCGGGTAAACTTGCACCTCTGCCTCTACGTTGTGTTCGCTAGCTTTGGATCTGTCACGAGAGTCATGCCCTTGACCAAGGCGATTGCTCTTACGGACAGTGTTTTGTATAGGAGCCTCAATACTATTCTCGTCTTCCGAATCAGTAACAACAGCTGGACGGTCGTTTGTCGACGCCTCATTATCTTGTTGATGAGATTTCTTGTTTTCAATTTCGTTGCCGAGATCGCGAGCGGCGCCTATTGTGTTTTCGAGCTCTGATATAACGTCATGAGAATACAGTTTCCCACCGAATAATAACTTGTCTCGCCTCAGTTTTACATTCGCACCTGTATTTTTTAGCTTCTTGTAAACACCTATCATCTGACTTCTGGACACACGCTCCTCTGTCGAGAGATCGCCGCCAACGCTAATGCCCAGTGGTTGAAGCTTGTTGATGTTTCGAAATACGTTGTGTTTCCACATTAGACCCGAGAAGCACACGACTACCGGCCGTTTGCCTGGCACCTTTCCTATACGGTAAACGTTTGTGATGCAGGAGACCGGGATGTTTGCCGAAATCTCGTCGAATATTCTCTCGACCGTGGCGAGTAAGTTTCCGTTGGTGAATTCGGTATCCGGCACGTTAAAAAAGATTATGTTACGAGCTCTCTCTTGGTTTTTGATGCTGGTAACTTCGGTCTTCAAACCTTCGACCACTTTTACTAAATTTTAATGTGACTCGTCTTGTTTGGCTAATTTTTCATGGAACTGCGTGTTATCTTCCTTGAGATCTTGAATATCTGCCTTCGTGCTTTTGACGTCGACACGTATTTCCTTCAGTACGTCAAGCAGCTGCTTAAGCGAAGGGTTTTCGTTGTTCGCCATGACGGAATTAGAAGTTTTACGATTGGTGTTCAACTGTTGATCGTTCCAACGACAGATATCCACATTTAGTAAAAAGGTTTAACCGGACCTTTCTATAAACTGATTTATACCCGAAGCCAAGCGACACGTAGCTCACCTTGCTCCGCACTGGGCGATAGGTACCGAAAAGTTAGTAAATACTGGACGGAGCTCCGTGAGACACGACTGCTCAGCTCGGCGTCCGAGACGAGACTCCTTTATTTGTATTTATCGTAGAACTTTCATTTAAATTCGACAATTATTATTTTTAATTAAGGGGAATATTTTTAGCAGTATTTGACTATAAAAATTATTGTTTATAACGGAAATTGTCATATCATAAAATTTAATACTTCTCACCAACCGACCGATCGATAATTACTTGAGGTGGGAGTAGACGCTTCAATGAGAAGAAGTATGGGCCAGGAGACCCCCCGAGACAGTTGATAAATACAAGACCCAAAGCAACCAACGGACAGTTAAGTTAAAAAGTTGTCAACGATATTTAACAGTCGAAAGAGTTAAGAACGAGGACAGTAACAGTTATTGAGGATAGTTAAGGCAATAGTTGAGAATTGGCTGAAAAGAGTACATCAACATTTAAATAATAATCTAAATCAAAGATATTTTATCAAATAACATTCTGACGTTTAATTAATTCTACAACAATTTAAAAACAATATAAAAATGTGAATTGACTTCTACGAATATTAACATTGTTCGAATCGGGGAATTGTCAGAACTTTAAACAACAATTAGGATTTTTCGAGACTTTAAAAATATAACGGGGACTAAACTGTAAAATGTGATAAACGAAACTATCGGAAGTGAACTTAAAAGTGTATTGGTGCTGATAAACATTTTAAATAAAATTCAACATTTAATTTACAATCAACGCGAAGTGTTAAACAATTTATTCCGAACTAAATAATTTCGGTTGTTAAATCCAATTTCATCGTTAATTTCATCATCTTCAAATATTCTACACAACCAACTGGAAAACCTTGAAGGAAGGAAGGAGAAATCCAAATTCTCGATCATCTTCAACTATATTCATCAAATTCAACATTAAGCATTTAAATCGACATTTAAATTTTATTTTAACTCATCAATCACCAACGTAAGTTTTCCCACCATAACATTTATTTTAAATCTTACTCAACAATTAAACCGATTTCAATCATCATCATAAAATAAATATCGAAGGGTATACCTTCTTTAAATTAAAGTGCGAATTAATAAGTGATCTCTTCAGCCTCTAGTAAGGAGTATTAAGGTAGTGCGTCGAGCGTTGGTCAGTGTCAACGTACGGATCAAATTACACTACGAGACGCACCGAGCGTACGGCGTCTTATCAGGGAATTTTATAGTAAACACTTCTGTCATATGGTTACTACGCCTTTACTATACGCGTACTACGAGACAGTGATTCTCTCCACGTGCGATTTTTATTCTTTTGATTCAGGTATTTAAATCATTAACACGGCGCACTCTGTACCCTATCCCGAGTAACTCTCCGAAAGGTCAGACTCGAAAAGGGAATAAGTCAAATAAAGCGCCTCAATGGTACAAAACGTGTAAAAAGGAATTATATTCCTTGACCGTAATTACCGAGGAAATGCTGATTTGGACGTAACAATATCATCATCTTGTCTGTTACATTTTCAAAATTTAATATTTAACCAATTGTAGACTACGAAAGGTATGACAATGATATAAAATTATGATACTACGGAAGGCTGGGACCAAAAATAACACTCGGTAATTGTAATATTGTTGCCACGAATGCGCGGGGAATCGAAGGACAGTAGGCACATTGACTCCAAATATAGGAGTACTGGACGGTGTCTCAAATATTCAGCGTCGATGTAACTCATCCTTCAGTTTCGGGCAAATCTGTGATGACGTTGGTACAATTGATCCACGTTACTTTCGACCCCGGCCTCCAACCACAGGACACTAAATATTTAAAAATACGTGTTACTATTGACCCCGCTACCTGTTACAATTGACCCCCGGCACAGTCACAATTCAGACTGATTTACAACTGTGTTAATAAGAATTTTGCAGATAAACCAATGGTATTTCTAGATTGAAAAAAATATATGACATAGCTAACTGTTGAGACATCGTGTGCCATTCGGTGCCCAGGGGGCAGCTTCTTCAGTTCCAGCTAAAAAAAATCTCAACTGATTTTTGTTACTTTCGGCCCCGGTCTCCCCTATATACCACCCTTCATAAATAATCGCGACACTTACCCTCCGATTAAAAGCCTCTTGCGACCCGCTGCGGAGCAAGGCAGCGTAAGCCTCTAAGTAGGCCGCGTTCAACTGTTCGGCGTTCAGTACGAAAAACATTTTTTTTTTTTCGAAACGGAGATTTCTCAAGTGCAAGGACAAGAATGATTTTTCTTCCCCGGGAACAGCCGTTTAAATACACAAAGTCCCACTCCCGACATTTTCGGAAACTCAACGCGGCAACCCTTGTTCCACGCGTTGAACCCGTCAACGGAGGAGGGAGAGGATTTCCCATTGGTCAGGGCAGAAAATACTCTCGAAATTTTCGTGTCCACAGATTATAGAGTAGAGACGAACATTTGAAATTTAAAGATAAAAAAAAAGAGAGAAAGAGAATATAATATTGCTAAACGATCGGTGTCTCACAACACAATAATATTGCAGAAAAATGAAGCTCGGAATTCTTCTCGCGTGGAACACGATGATCTGGTTAAAATCGCAAATCTCGCCGACTCATGGATTGATTGGATACGATTGCGCCGGTGTTACGTCAAACATCACCAGCGTATCACTACTGGGAGTGGGAGAATGCAACATTCCCCAACAGGAAGTTAACGTCTCTCGCACCTATATCCAACTAATACAAATCAATGAATATTCATCTATAAAAGTAAGGCAATGTAAAGTGGAAATTTATCGAACGATCAAAAGATGCGGAATGCACTCCCACACGATGGACGTAATCAACGGGGAATATGGATATATAGATAGCGTCAACCGCGAATCTTGTCTCAATATGTATCGATACGGTAATATTAAAATAGGACAGACAACGGTTACAGGGATTACGACAAACGGAACGATTACGCGACCTATACATATAGTAGGGTCGATTTATAACGATGGTTCTTGCGAAGGTAGTACTTATTCTGATCCGTACGGGACATGGGATAAAGTAATAGTACATGGAAGTGTGAAAATATCGTTGAGAGATTACAACGCTCGAGTAAATGTAGATACTAATAAAATACATCTACGCTCCGGAACAAATTGCGAGTTAAACGAGGGTCATTGCGTCGATTTCGACGGCGGCGATACATACTGGGATCCGCTCCCCGAAGACAGTTGTAAAACCGGCAGGTACGGACTCTTGTACGAAGGAATTGCCGATAGAATTACGGATTACAACGTAGGCAACGAACAAACAGTATACACTCTCACTGAAGGAGACGTAACGTTCGGACTTTCCAGCAAAAACCAGATTAAAGTTTGCGGATATATTTTGACGAAGACCGAGCATCCTAAGCTCCTTATCGTTGAAATCTCGCGGGGAAACCCCTTCATCGCGAAAAAACCAATTGAAGTAAATAATTTGGATATCTTCACATATATGAACTCTAAATTCGTGTTTGTAGAGAAACATATTCGCACGCAGATTAAAGATATGTATCGCGATATATTGATGCAACGTTGCAATCTCGAACGACAAATATTGCAAACCACTTTAACAATAGCAAGAATTTCTCCGGACGAATTTGCTTTTGATCTAATGAAAGGACCGGGATATATGGCTGTGTTAGCCGGAGAAGTGGCACACATTGCCCAATGCATTCCCGTCGAAGTAAAAATTGCCCGCACGACCGAATGTTATAACGAATTACCAGTAACAAGGGGAAATTTCTCCTTTCACTTGTCACCACGGACTCACATATTATTGAAACCTGGCACCGAGGTATCGTGAAATCAACTCCTCGCTCCTATGTATCTATTAGATGGAGAATGGTATTCTTTCGGACCCACCCCTATGCAAACTCAAACCCCCACAGTACTCAAACCACTTACAAAACCCACCTGGAAATACGTTAGTCCCTACGCATTAGCTACAATTGGAATCTACACGCAGAGAGAATTGGAAGAACTCCGCGATCACCTAATGTTCCCCGCGGATAGACCAGCGATATTAAATTCATTGGCGCGAGGAATTACCGGACATTCCACCATCGTTCAAGGCGGTTCGTTATCCAATCTTCTCGATGAAGAAGCATTAAATAAAATCGTAGAATCCGCATGGGATAAAACATGGGGGTATCTCATTAGATTCGGGAACGTAAGTGCAGGAGTAATAGGAGTAATGATCATAATCAGGGGCATTAAACTCATCATCGACACAATAATACACGGATATGCTCTGCACACGGTATTCGGATGGTCCATACATCTGTTAGGCGCTGTTTGGGACTCTGTCACGAGTCTGTTATTGCACCTATGTAAAAAACAACCCAAACCGGGCAGGGGAAATAAAGGCGATATGGACACCGAGACGGAAACTACCGAACCACTCCAGCCGCCCGCATACCAGGGTTGCGGAATCCCCATCGGAGACCTATCTACCGTCCCACCTTTAACATATGAATTCGACCCGAGGGTCCGAGATTTCAATCACATCATGAGACATTCCGTATCAAATTTTCGTACGCTACCCCATTCATGCCGAAGAGAAGAATTATACCCTATGCAAGACTTAGCAAATGCGCAAATAAACGGGGCCGGGGAGACCGTGGCGATACGCACTCGCCCGGTTTATGACACGTTGCCGAAGGCTAGAGACGTGTCACCGAAAGACACCGCCGCATCCACCTCGACTACTTATTCAGGTGGTGCGGAAGAGATTAGTGAACCCAACATTTTATCTCACGAACTGAAAATTGATGGGTTAGAATCGGGCGAAGGCCCAAACACAAAGAATAAACAACAATATTTCCTATTGCATAGACCAAAGAAGGAGGATAAGCAATAAGCTGGAGAGAAATAAAATCAGGCCAAATCTAGAAGAAAGACTAGCGTAAGGATAAGGTAGGGAAACCCATAATAAAATATATACGAATTTTTAACAATTGTGAATAACAGGAAAAAGAAAAAAAAAACATAAAAACAAAAAAAAAACACATAAAAACGTAACTATATTTTAAGTGAATATAAAAAAAAAGAGAGAGGGAGAAAGAGAAAAAAAAATAATGATATCGATAATCACGTTTTAAAACGGCATACGTACGCCTCTTGACAAATGACGGAATGGGGGCTTGGAAGAACGCTATATCAATGATTACGATAAGAAAAAGAAAGGAAGGAATATATGAAGTAAGATTACTATTTTCGACCCAGGCTAAACAAAGGAAAGTGAATTGAAAAAAAAGAGAGGAAAAATAAATAAATATATATATATATATATATATATCCCGAGAACCCATTTTCAACAACTAATTTCTTGAAGAAAGAAACATAAATGAAAAAAAAGGGATAAGAAATATATAAGAATAACGAAGGAAATATACGCTAAATAATCTATAAACTAAGAACATATTATCTATAATCAACCAATTGTAGATTATTAACTAGAAGTAAAATCGAAATGGGACAAATAATTAATACCAACATTTAAAATTTAACAACAGAAATCCGAAGACATGGCGAGATGCAAATGTGGACGCGAATTTACTACGATAATACAAACCAGATCTGATCAACATGCACCGCTGCCGGAAACGCTGAAAATCAGAATCAACGAAGTGGCACCCGCAAACCTGGTGCCAGGAACTGCTGTTATTTACTGTTACTGGAAACTCTCTTTATACTTAGATATCGTGGATAGACCTTTCTTCTTGTACGTTCCACATGAATGGCGACAAGTCGAGAAGAACCGTTTGAACGAATGGATCGCTCAATTACGAGCTAATCCGCTCGAAGATGTTACTCTAGGGCAAACGCAATATGAGTGGCGCAACGATATCCTCATGCCACAAGGACAACGATACTCTACGATCCCCATACCTGGTACGAGAGGATGGCCAGAAATCAACGAACCGGTAGCTGAGTGGCACGAGCCACTTAAACTACAAGGGTTGGGAAGACACCTGCCCATTGCCGTCAACCGACGATATACTAGCCCTCGGCTAGGAATGGAAAAACTCATCTCTTATTGGCGAGTGCCATTGGACCCACCTGGCTATCAACAGCGATCCATTTGGGTATTTGGGTATTCATCTCGGAGGAACTACGTACGGATGGTACCTTGACACACTAACACCCCTCACGCAGAAGCCGGAACTCATCGAATACATAGGCAAAGGACAATACAGTCACGTAACAGTCGCAGAAGGGAATAGTGAGGACGAGAGCAATAGCGACGAAGAAGCCACCAACGATGCTCTCGATCTCTCCAGCAAAGCCACGTCCGAAGATATGGAAGTAGAACGCTACTCGCTGCAGGGACTATTGGAAGTTGACACCCGCGCGGTACCTTCGAATTTATCCCTTCGAAGCATTTGGGGTCTCGAAGAGGAGATAAGGAAATTAGAATACGCCAGAAGTCTAGCGGAGAGGGAGTTGGAGAATAAAGAGACACCGGATAACAAGTAAACGGTTATGTCGACGGTCACGTGAGTCTACCCCTTTTGATAAACTCCCCTCGCTTTTAATCGAAATACCATAGACTCCTATACTAATAAAAAGATAATGATAATAACAATGATAATAATAATAATAATAATCTCTAACAATGAATAAGAACTTCATATACATCCAATTAATGTAATCATTGTCAAAATTCACAGATGGTCCAGTACATCCTGTCGATCGCCATCAACCACCCAAAGAATAGAGAGGGAAGAATATATCTACAACAGCTTTATTGGCCCTTGAAACCCGGGTGTTACGTCCCACCGGAGTGGAAGGACATACCAAACGGCGTACTCGCGGAATGGACATGTAAATTACTACGCCAAGGCCGATCCGTCATTTTGGGCGGAACAAAATACACAATGGTGGAGGACATTTTATTACCGCTGTGCCAGGATTTCAACACCGTAGTCACCACTAGCGATGTTTACGCTTTCGGCGTCGAAGAATGGCTATAATAAACTGGAATGCATTATCAAGAAGAAGACCTCATGTCGACAATCACAAGCAACAAGACAACCTCACGAAACTAGCGTATGTTAGCGACTAGTTATAAAAAAAAAGAGGAGAAGCCATTTCGAATTTTATTATAGTTAGTGGGTATTATGGTTAAATTTTACAAATTATACAATTATTAATCTCGCTTAATGCCAAAGTAGTGCCTTACTTAAATATTATTCGTAAAGCGTATCCGCCAAAAGCATAGGAGATAGGGAAGAAATCATATATTCACATAGAAACGAATGTTTCCCATAAGCAGAGAGAAAACAACTACATAAAAGACAATAAAGCCACAATCTTATACTTACCTTAGGAAAAGAAAGAGAAAAGGAATATAAAATGTAACAATTCATTATCTTTGATACAATTTATAAATCTCATTCTAAGAAACGAACGAGCGATGGTAACAAAACCACAGTATATACACTCGTTAAAATAAAAAAAAAAATTATGTATATGGTTATATGGATGCATATCCATCGAGATGATCGTTAGGCTTCCCCTAACAATCATCTTAAGGGGGGAGGTGTTACGTCCTGACGTAAGCCTCTTCATTTTTTCATTAATAACAGTTTTTCGCAACTCATTTTTCTGCTTATTTTCTTACTATGCAAACCTTTCTCCTTCCAAAACAATTCATACATCTCACGGAAAATCCAAATATCACCCATCCTCATAAAAATCACGAGAAGAAATGATTTCTCTCATCAATCGTTGAAGGATACTTCAGGAATGATTTTCCATTGGGGAAAATATGTCCAGGAAGGTTAAAATAATCAGCATGTAAAGCTAAAAACAGGGTAAAAGATAGATGATAAAATTATCTACCACACGAGCTAGATGCGGACAGAGGTCTCAATCCCCCTCGACACACGCACTACCCTCGGTGAAACAGCGAACACCGCTGCCGACGTCGGTACAATCGACCACTGCATCGACTCAAGGAGTATAGATCTAAGCTTTTACCCTGCGGCCAGACCATTAAAGTTTTTCTAACTGAAGGTCAAAAAGGGCCTCCAACATAAAAAGGGGAACCTACATTACCTTATGTATGGAAATTAACCCCGACTACCGAAATAGTTTCAGTATTTCGACACCGAACAGCATTGCATAATATTTCTGAATATACGAGTCACGCGATTGAGAGTCAGAACATCCCCCACATCATCCAACCACTCATTATAATGACATAATTTTCTTTAATCACGATCCTAAAAGAAATACGGTTTCATACTCCCACACGCTTTCTAATTTAACGCTAATTTAATGAATATGACCATTTTAAAAATCTTCGCAATTAAATTATAAATTACGGTATCAAATGAATCAAAGATGGTAAAATTGTCCAGAATTACAGGAGGAATAATCGATGCAAGTTATTGGCAAACGCTACTAATGCCATGAAAATATTAATAAATTCAAAACAGCAAAATTATTTTTGAACTTAGAAGTGCTATTCGATACTAGTTAAGAGTGAAATATCATTTATGGCAAGAAATCAAATACGATCATACAAAGGCTGATTAGTCGAATCACGCAAAGACACGAAAAATAGTCGAGACGAATAAACGTCTGTGATTTCGTAAAATACGTGCAGTCACCATAATGTTTGATAACACAATATGTAACGGTGAAGGAAAGAGCAAAGATGGTCAAAATTTGAGAAATAACAAGCGAATGAAACAGAAAATTTACATTACTAAAGCTAAACAATTCAAGGAAGAGAGTCGTAAATCATTTCCGAACCGCCGAACCGAGTTGCGGTAGCGCGGGATGCAACACAAGTATGCCTCGACGATGAGTCACGAAGGCAAGGCGGCTCAACCACCGAGCGCGAAGACGCAATTCCGTCGAGAAAAGTCACATACCGCGCGCAGAAGAAATGCCTCCCTACGATCGGGAGAATGAAATAATGATATTTTAATGTAACTATTATCCTTCCGATAATGTTCACCGTATAAATTGGTATCAGGAGTAAAAATGTACTCCTGGAATTTCGTTTTCTCGGCTCATGGTGCACAAATTTATAAATCAGTCAATATATCAAATTAATCAGGAATAATCCCTTATTCTTATGTCGCAACTATTTTTTCCAAAATTTATGGAAAAAGGTCGTAACGTGAGCAACTACAAAGTACATGTAGCAGGAAAACGTACGTCGCATACAGTTGACTCGGTCCCCCCCCCCATTTATAGTATAAAAATAAACATCGCAGGTTATATCAAAATGTTCAGGAACATTACACCTTTAACATGGAATTGTTAATTTATCGATATTATTTAACATTCGACCAGAATTCACTTTCAAAGACAGAAAATAAGTCGGAATCGGCACACTGTAAGGATAATAAAACGAGCCCGGGCAAGGAACGAGTTGCGTAAGCTAAGCTGCATAGCGTCAAGGTTAGTTCACGACGATAGGGGAAGGTCTAGCAGGTACACCGAAAGAGGGGAGTCATACAGCTCGCCCGGGCAACGGAACAGTAGTTCCGGAATGACGATATAAGGGAATAAGACGATCGTACGACGTTGTTACCGGGCACGCGCAATCGTTGCTGCACGCCTCTTAGGGGGGCAACGCCCAAAGATATCGGGCCGGTTATGCTACCGACATTTCGGATATTTAGGAAAATGCTGATATTTTATAATGAAATAATTTGTACAAGAGCCGAGAAATATTTTTACCCTTCAGGTATATAATAATTTGACACCCAAACAATGACAATGCTACGAAATTATTAATAATAAAATATACATATCTCTCGACTCTTACCACCGTCCTCGGAATACGAAGACATACCGGAGAATTTTACAAACAGCAACTATCAGTTGATTTTTCTCTCTCTCTTATGTTAAACATATCAAATCTTAATTATTTTTAGTAATTTGTTTACGAATTATTAATATTAAAATTACAAATAACTCAGGCAAATAATTAGACATAAGAAAGGAAAGGGAATTCAATAGAAACGGGATCAATTTACAATTATCTCGCAATACGAATATTCCAGAAATCCTGGAATCTCGAGCAAGCCGAGAGAAGAATAGCGAAGGGGCAACGTTACTCATCAGGGGAGCAGAATGCCCGGGATACATGAGGGAGGGTTCTTCCCCCTCTGATTACCATTTTTACGCACTCACTATAACAATAGGCAAAGAGTGCCTATTAAAATTACCATCCGTTGCTCTTCGGAGTCTGTCGAAGGGGTTACTCCGCAGCGCATACTCCAAAATTTTTTATTTCTCACCATTTGCTTCAGTGTATCTCCAACATCATGCGTAGTTACTTTGAAGTGACTGCGATGAACAGAAATATTTTTTTAGCCTGCGGTGCAATGAAAACAACTTTTTGGCTGAATTTTTCTTCTCGGACGTCCGTATCACACTGTAACTTTAGATGGTGCGAACCAATTTTGTTCTCCTTCGCAGGGTTTTTTTATTACATTATTTCCAGTATGCACATTACTTTTAAAACCAATCTAAGACCTTTAAGTATTTTTTCTAAAAAATTATTGGCCACAATTTGCATTTGCCTTCGGTCAAGTGTCCGTACGGTGCCATCATAATGAACTCTACGAACCAATTTTTTTCTCCTTCGCAGCATCATTTTGTTTTATCAAAAGCACTACGCACAGCAAATTTAGAGACGATCCTACATCTCTAACTATTTATTCATCACAATTTTCCATAAAAAAATGATTTTCTCACATCTGATGTCCGTACGGTGCTCCAATTAAGAATCCTGGAAACCAATTCTTTTCTCTTTTGCAACAATATTTCATTGCATCGAAAACACTATGCACAACAAATTTTGAGTCATTCTGACAAATATAATTTTAATTATAAAATAATTCAAAAACAGTGGTTATAACAAGATTTGCTTTAAAGGTTATGTTATTTAGATTTGCCAAAAATCCATTTTTCATCATGTTAAAAAAAAAAACTTCGGTTGTGAAAAATAAAACACGAAATATCATACACAGATTCACAAATGTTTGCGTTTTTTATTTCGAAAATAATATATTATCACCGAAAATCATTCGCAATATTTTACCATATTTTATTCACATTCGTAATAAAAATGATAAATTTCACGTATTTACTGAAAAAATTGGTAGTAAACTCACAAAAAAGATTCATCGAATATCCAAAATAATTACAATTTCCCAAATAGAACTAAAAAAATCGCGAGTATATATTTTTTCGTTTTATTCTATCTGTCAAACTTTGGAAGCAGATGACAATTTCGTAGCAGACGATACACAGATGCTCATACGTCGCGGCGTGCGTACTCTGTGGCCGGATGATTTTCAAATAAAAAAAAATCGACATCTCGTTTCAATCTTTGTTCCTATTTTACGTAAATATAAATGGATTCTACGCGGTATAGTGCAAATAAAAAGTGTACAATCATAAAAAAAAGAAGTTTCTATCCTTCGACCGTCGAAGATTCATCGCAGCCGAAATCTTTGTCAATTATGTTCACCCGATTTATTCGTTTACAGTTAATAATAAAAACTGCAAATTCTTTTTCTGGCAACGTATTTTCTCCTCTTCAAAACAAGCCAAATTAAGAGTCGAAATCTTTATTCGCTGCCGAGATATTATTTTTTTTAAGCAAAGACTAATTTTACGAATTTTCGTCAAAAAACGAATCGTTTTTTCAAATTTCTCGAAATTGCCGTCTCTAATCCTTTCCTCTCAAAGAAATCGTATTTACAAACTAACTCTCCGCGTTATTGCGCAGATAAAAAGTGTGCTATGTTTAAAAATTTAATTTTTTACACTTCGACCGTCGGAGATTCATCACATTCGAAATCTTTGTCAATTTTGTTCGCTGGATTTATTCGTTTACACTTGATAAGAAAACTGATAATGATTATTCTATCGACGTATTTCCAACGTTTTTTTTTTTCAAATTTTTTCAAATTTTCATCGAAATACGAATTTCTTTCATATGCTCACGTGTTGAAAAGTTTTTTTTTCGTGAAAAAAAAAAAAAAAACAATTGTACTCTTAAGGAACAATTATAAACAATTATTTATCAAGAAAGTGAAATACACTGAATTTGTCGATTTTACGAGTTATTCCGTACCGAGAAACTTATCCTCGTTTGTGATTAAATAAAATTTAAAAAAATACGATATGATATGATGCTAAATTTGATATTTTTAAGCGACGATAAATATCAATAAAATTTCATTGAAAATCGAAAAAAATTATCGAATTTCTCAATCTTCTCGTCTCCAATACTTGGCAACATTGGAAATATGTCGATAGAATAATCGTTAGCAGTTTTCTTATCAAGTGTAGACGAATAAATCCAGCGAATAAAATTGACAAAGATTTCGAATGTGATGAATCTCCGACGGTCGAAGTGTAAAAAATTAAATTTTTAAACATAGCACACTTTTTATCTGCGCAATAACGCGGAGAGTCAGTTTGTAAATACGATTTCTTTGAGAGGAAAGGATTAGAGACGGCAATTTCGAGAAATTTGAAAAAACGATTCGTTTTTTGACGAAAATTCGTAAAATTAGTCTTTGCTTTAAAAAAATCATATCTCGGCAGCGAAAAAAGATTGCGACTCTTATTTTGGCTTGTTTTGAAGAGAAGAAAATACGTTGCCAGAAAAAGAATTTGCAGTTTTTATTATTAACTTTAAACGAATCAATCGCGTGAACATAATTGACAAAGATTTCGGCTGCGATGAATCTTCGACGGTCGAAGGATAGAAAATTCTTTTTTTTATGATTGCACACTTTTTATTTGCGCTATACTGCGTAGAATCCATTTATATTTACGTAAAATAGGAACAAAGATAGAAACGAGATGTCGATTTTTTTTTATTTGAAAATCATCCGGCCACAGAGTACGCGCGCCGCGACGTATGAGTGTATCGTCTGCTACAAAATTGTTATCTGCTTCCAAAGTTTGACAGATAGAATAAAACGAAAAAATATCCTCGCGATTTTTTTTAGTTCTATTTGGGAAATTGTAATTATTTTGGATATTCGATGAATATTTTTTGTGAGTTTACTGCCAATTTTTTCAGTGAATACGTGAAATTTATAATTTTTATTACGAATGTGAATAAAATATGGTAAAATATTGCGAATGATTTTCGGTGATAATATATTATTTTCGAAATAAAAAACGCAAACATTTGTGAATCTGTGTATGATATTTCGTGTTTTATTTTTCACAACCGAAGTTTTTTTTTAACATGATGAAAAATGGATTTTTGGCAAATCTAAATAACATAACCTTTAAAGCAAATCTTGTTATAACCACTGTTTTTGAATTATTTTATAATTAAAATTATATTTGTCAGAATGACTCAAAAATTGTTGTGCATAGTGCTTTCGATGCAATGAAATATTGTTGCGAAAGAGAAAAGAATTGGTTTCCAGGATTCTTAATTGGAGCACCGTACGGACATCAGATGTGAGAAAATAATTTTTTTATGGAAAATTGTGATGAATAAATAGTTAGAGATGTAGGATTGTCTCTAAATTTGCTGTGCGTAGTGCTTTTGATACAACAAAATGATGCTGCGAAGGAGAAAAAAATTGGTTCGTAGAGTTCATTATGATGGCACCGTACGGACACTTGACCGAAGGCAAATGCAAATTGTGGCCAATAATTTTTTAGAAAAAATACTTAAAGGTCTTAGATTGGTTTTAAAAGTAATGTGCATACTGGAAATAATGTAATAAAAAAACCCTGCGAAGGAGAACAAAATTGGTTCGCACCATCTAAAGTTACAGTGTGATACGGACGTCCGAGAAGAAAAATTCAGCCAAAAAGTTGTTTTCATTGCACCGCAGACTAAAAAAAATATTTCTATTCATCGCAGTCACTTCAAAGTAACTACGCATGATGTTGGAGATACACCGAAGCAAATGGTGAAAAATAAAAATTTTTGGAGTATGCGCTGCGGAGTAACCCCTTCGACAGACTCCGAAGAGCAACGGATGGTCATTTTAATAGGCACTCTTTCCCTATTGTTATAGTGAGTGCCTAAAAACTAACGTTCAAAATTACAATGAACCGGTAAAAACTTATTCAGCACGCACGCGAAAAATAGCTAAACGCATACACGACCGCCTAGGCGAGGTCTACAAGTCCGCCGCACAACAGACATATCTGGCAAACAGAATCAGCGAAGTCGATAAAGCAGTTATTAAAGCTTACATCCGCGGACTTTCGGATCAGATCGGTAATCTTTTAATGCATAAATCATGGCAAATAGTAGACGAAGCAATCGCAGCTGCAGAGTCAATCGGGCTAGAATTGCTTCGCAGACAGGAGATCCACCAAGGAAAAAAAAATCGACGTAAAAGCACAGGCCAAGGTAAGGTTCGCGTCCATCACAGACGAACTCGACGAAATCATTGAGAAAAAACAAGATATAAAATATTGCGAGGTTCACGGCGAAAACCGCACTCATGAAACCTCCGAATGTTTCACGATAAAGCGCACTCGCGAATATGTCAAAGATCGTCGTAGAAGCGGACGGTCAAAAGATAGTTCGCAAAACAGAGATTCGAGTAACCGCGATCGCTCAAACTCGCGTAATAATCGAAACAATTGGCACGGTAGACGGAGTTATGATAATTCGCGAAGTCGCTACTATAGAAGCAATTCGCGTGATTCGCGAGATAATTCACGCAACCGATACTCGCGCAACAACAGTAGGGATAGATCTCGCAATTCAGACGATTCGCGTGGTCGACAACGCGATCGATACGAACGTGACTACTCCCGTAATCGAAACGACTCTCGAGATCATAGCGATTCGAGAAATCGAAGCGGTTCGCGTGACCGCAATAACTCAACTCAACGAGGTAACTCTCGTGACACAGATAGTCGCGATAACTCTAGGAATAGAGGAAATCGCAATTCGAGAAAGTTCGATTTTGACCTGTCTCAAATAGAAGAGGCACTGCAAAACGTATAAAAAAAAAACCCGAATTCTACCTCCCGGAACAGCGCGACGGGAGGTCAGAATTAAGCGCGCCCAGGACAGAGACGACAAAAACAGGGGATACACCCCTCTCAAAAAATGTAAATAATGTAAAAATAATAGTTAAGGAAGCTAGGATTAATTTAGGTTTAACAAAAAGGCATAAACCACCAACGGTAAAAATACTCTCGCCCGATTTACGCACGAAAGAAACACTGTTTCTCGTAGACACCGGTGCCGAGATAAATCTAGTAAAAAAGTCCAGCCTTGCGCGAAACACCGAGGTCGATGAAACCATGATATACGTACTCACGGGCATCACCTCAGGGCAAGCACGCACAATAGGCCGATGTTACATTCGCATAGAGGAATTCACTATCGAATTCCATGCAATCGAGGACAATTTCCCGATTTTGCAGGATGCTATCCTCGGTGAAGTGTTCTTTAGAGACACTCCCGCGGACCTCCTCTATAGTGAAACGTGCATCAAATTCGCAGATCATGTCATACCCTTCGAAACATTCGAACGAGTAACTTTACCTCCTCAATCCAAGGTCGCCGTACCAGTGCGTCTAAGGCCGACAGATCTCGAGGAAGGATATATTTCGAGAATCGACGCAGGAAAAAACATATATATGGGTCATGCAGTCAAAAACAACAATGGCATAGCGTACCTTTGCGTCATAAACGCCAATACGTGCGAAATCAATTTAATTCTTCAGCCAATATACTTGCACCCGTTCGAACAAATTTCAGATCTTCCGTACGACGACGAAACAGAGGACGCTCATAATAGCGCAGAAATTTGTTCAGCGGAGATCGGTAATAAAAATAGGCTAGAAGAATTGAAAAAACTACTACATCTTGAACACCTTAACGAAACAGAAAGGGATCACGTACATCAACTAATCGGTGAATATCAACATTTATTCTGTCTTCCCGGAGACACTCTCGGATCCACGACAATCATCAGTCACGAGATCCATACAACAGACGAGAGACCGATAAACACCAACCAATATCGTTTTCCCCAGACTCAAAAAATCGAGTTACAGAGGCAAGTCAGAAATGTGCTCGATAAGGGAATCATCAAACCCTCTCTCTCTCCGTACAATTCCCCAGTGTGGATAGTACCGAAGAGAGAAGATTCAAAGGGGAATAAACAATGGCGATTAGTAATTGACTTCAGAAAACTGAACGAAAAAACAACGCCAGACGCGTACCCACTGCCGAATATTATAGATATCCTGGATCAGTTGGGCAATGCGAAATATTTTTCAACTTTCGATTTAGCATCTGGTTTTCACCAAATACCAATGCACCCAAAAGATAAACAAAAAACAGCTTTCTCAACACCGCATGGGCATTACGAATACCAGCGCATGCCGTTTGGACTCCGCAATGCTCCAACAACGTTCCAAAGACACATGGACGTAGTGCTGTCCGGACTCCAAGGCACAGATTTAGTCGTATATCTCGATGATATAGTAATCTATGCGATCGACATCGAAGACCACGGAAACAAATTCAGAGGGTTAGCAGAACGGCTGACTGCAGCAGGACTAACCCTCCAAACCGACAAGTGCCACTTCCTGAACAGAGAAGTGACATACTTGGGCCACATAATTTCTAAAGACGGAATAAGTCCTAACGAACGAAACATATCCGCAGTACTACGCTTTCCGCCACCCACAAACAAAAAGGCGATAAAGCAATTTGTAGCACTTGCAGGCTACTATCGACGATTCGTTCAGGATTTCGCCAAAATCGCAATTCCATTAACGAGACAACTACGCAAAAACGAGAAGTTCAATTGGACAGACGAATGTCAAGAAGCATTCGTTCTCCTAAAACAAAAAATCTCAGCCAGACCAATCTTGATCTACCCTGATTTTGACAAACCGTACACACTAACGACCGACGCGTCCGATTACGCGTTAGGTGCGGTTTTAAGTCAAGTCAAGGACGAATTCGATCACCCGGTCGGATTCTTTTCGAGGGCTTTAAAACGAACTGAAATTCCGTATGACACAATGAAAAAAGAACTGCTCGCGATAGTTGACGCAGTACAATATTTTAAGACGTATCTTTACGGTCAACATTTCACGTTGGTGACCGACAACAGAGCGCTCACCTACGTTATAAACAAACCTAATCCGCCGCAACAGTTGCAGCGATGGCTTATCATACTTAACGGGTACGATTTCGAGATCCGTCACAAATCAGGCAAACAAAACGTAGTTGCCGACGCGTTATCAAGAAATCCCGTTGACGTAATGCCAATAAGGCCCCGTGAAAACTCTTCAGAGGACTGTATAAAACCAGATACGAAAAAACCCAAATTGATCCTTAACAAATCTTCTCAGCCTCGGTATCGTTCATCAACGGACGAAAGCTCAGGCAATCCAGCTGCAAAGAAGAAGCCAACCCTTCACCAGGGCGCTGATAACTCAGACGAAGATCAAGTCACATATCAACAACCGCAAAGCGAAGTAGAAACAAAAACTTCAGGACAACCGAACGTTGCTCCTAGCGAGCCCGAACAAAAAACGAACTTGCAACCACCGGAAGAAACCACGTTAAAAACCAAACAAACAGAACAAACACCAACAAACACAAAAACTAGGGAGAGTGAACCAATAATCGATTCGTCCATTGATGACGAGACACCACAATCAGAACCGTCTGACAACGAAATAGAACTCAAGAGTTCCATACGAAAAAAACTAATGGAACGTTGGACACCATCGCAAAAAATGTGAGCACAAGATAGACTGTCCAGAGAACAAACCAGGGGCTTATCAAAAAATGAGCGAGCCAAAAAACGATCCGGCAAACGATCCTGGAAAAGTGAAGGAATAACTGGCCGATATTTCTTAACCGTAGAAGAAGATAGCTCGACGGAGCTAGAAAAGGAGGAACAAATAGAAAATACTAATAATAAACAAAATAGCCCAAAGAGGCCCGAATACAGCCCAAAGAGGCGGGAAAATAGCGCAAAGAGGTCCGAATACAGCCCAAAGAGGCGGGAAAATAGCCCAAAGAGGCCTGAATATAGCCCAAAGCGGCCCGAATATAGCCCAATGAGGCGGGAAAATAAGGATCAGGATAAATATATAAGCGACATGGAACTAACCATGGAAAACGAATTGGTAATAGAAATGGAATCGTCTGACGAAATCCCGACGGAACGCGAAGCTGAACCGTTATCGATGATCATACAGGACTCAACTGAGGACGAGACCGGTAATAAACCGCAACCGGAACCAACATTTAGGTCACCTTCAGACACTCAACAGGATCTACAACAAAATCCACAACCAACAACATCAGATTCTCGCGAGGTTGCCCAACCTCAAATATCGGAGGAACGAGATAAGGCAACTAGTAAGGAGGTAGTGACTCCAACATTTCGATCTCCAACAAAAAACCCTTTAAAGAAAATAGTTAAACGCACTAGAAAACCAAAGTTACACTGCGAACCAACAAGACGCAGTAAGAGAATAGCCGAAAAAACACAAAAAATAACCCAACCCGAAACCATAACAATTTCCGATTCCGAAACCGCACAAACAATTATAGATTTTCCAACAGAACAAAAAACAACCCAACCTGAATCCACAATAGTTCCAGATTCCGAAACCCCTCAAATAATCATACATTCCCCAGTAAAACAACCCCCAACGGAAAAGGCATCAAAATCGAAAAAACCACCTCTAGCGCCAGCTCATAAAGGCAAATCAAAAATAACCAAAAGACCGAAACAACAGCGTTCAAGCCAAAGTAAGAAATCACGGCTACGGCAAGAAATTTATCAGCAAAAACGTCCTCCACCTGTAGTAAACACTACGGTACAGGTTAATAAACCAACAACCTCCAAAAATCAATCACCGATCATCCAAGCCCTGCCCGACTATACTCAGGGATTCGACGATTTCGCAGGCCCGTCAGGCATTCAAAATAACCAACCTTCAAATGCGCGAGACAACGATTCAGTAACGTCTTCTGATTACGAATCAGACACCGATTCGAACTACCAACCAACAGGGTACCATCATAAACAGTTAACGTCAAAAAACAGAGGACCAACAATAACGGAAGTCGTACAAATAGAGAATAACATCACTGTAACGCAGGAAAACATTGGGACTAGGAAGGATACATTGGCACATTTTTTGTCCGCCGACTGCGCCATGGATACTATGGTCGCAAAGTTACTTATC
Organism: Cryptus viduatorius; assembly: GCA_964006125.1. NCBI lineage: Eukaryota > Metazoa > Arthropoda > Insecta > Hymenoptera > Ichneumonidae > Cryptus > Cryptus viduatorius. The sequence goes on along the minus strand of OZ023222.1, from coordinate 20,538,945 downwards.
GAGAAAAGGAGAATCGATAAAAATATGTTTCTACAACAAAAACCGCGCGCCGGAAACATAATAATAACCGAAATCGGTACAGAACACTAAATTTCTATGTTCTGCAAGGAGAAACAATCAGATACGATAAGCGCAATCATGATTGAAAAGTGTTTGAAAACACTAATAAAAATTCTACAACAGAGGAAAATTGCATCTTGCTCGATCTCAAAAGATCCAGGGTTCATCGATGCATTCCAATGGAGTAGCATCAAAACATATATCCGTTCGATAGCGTTCAATTAAAAAATAACGTTCACTCTTTGCGAAGGTATCGTAACAGTTCCGCCAGTTGAACAGCGAAAAAACATCATAAAAGAACTCCACGGATCAGCAGTAGGAGGTCACCAGGGCGTCACGAAAACATACAAGCGCATTGCATCGCAATACTTCTGGCAAGGACTGAGAAGCGATGTCAAAGAGTACATCAAATATTGCATAGTTTGCCAAAAAGACAAATTGGTTAGAGTAAAAAACAAAGCTCCAATGATCATCACAGATACACCCGCGGTACCGTTCGACAAAGTGGCAATCGACATAGTAGGACCATTGCACCCGACAAAAAGTGAACACGTTTACATATTAACAATGATCGATCTATTCAGCAAATTTAGCATCGCAGTCCCACTAAAACACCAAACTTCAGTAGACGTAGCCAAAGCGCTTACAGCATCATTAATATCACTTTTGGTGCGCCACGCGCAATACTAACAGATCAAGGTACTAATTTCATGTCGGATACAATTAAAAACGTAGCACAGCTTTTCCAAATCGAACAACAGAGAACAACAGCATACCACCCACAATCTAATGGCGCCATCGAACGTAGTCATCACACACTCAAAGAGTACATAAAACATTTCGTAACAACTAACCGAGAATGGGACGAGGTAGTAGCTCTCGCAACATTCTCATATAATACTAGTGTGCACGAAAGTACAGGATTTACTCCGTACGAACTAGTTTTCGGTAGGAAAGCCCGTACACCGTCAGAATTTCCACCACCCGAGAAAACAATAACATACGACGACTACATGATCGATTTGAATCGAAACATGATAGAATCGAGTCAATTAGCCTTCGAAAAAGCGTTACGAGCGAAAGAACGCAATAAAAAATATTACGACAAAAGGGTAACGGAACCTACCTACGAGATAGGCCAACTCGTATTTTTACAAAACGAGCGAAAAGAAAGTAAATTTGACAAAGACTGGTTAGGCCCATATAAAATCATACAAATCCACGAAAACAATCATAACGTCACACTACAGATCGACAAAAAACCTAGAACAGTTCACGTAGATAAGATTAAAATGGCGTATGTTGCAGATGTCACGCCACTCTAGCGAAGGCGACCCCAAACGACGCTTTCAAGATTACTCCATTTACGGAAAATGCACGCCTATATTCGGAACCATTGGGTAGACTTCGTTCATATCATACAACATGGACACTAATAACCTACATCAATACACACGGACTTTCGACCAGACGTCTACAAATCAGAGAAAATCTATTGGCAGCAGTTCGATTATGCTCTGCGTTGGAAAAGCGATGCCACATAAAAGGACAATTATCATCTATGATCTCGCGAATGGACACTCTCGAAAGTACCGAAACAATCTTAGAGGAATTAATCCCCTCATCACAAACCCGAACCACACTTAATCGTAAAAAACGAGCACCTTTCGAGTTTGTCGCAAAAATCAACAAAATTCTTTTCGGAACAATGGACAGCGAAGACGCCGATAGAATAAATTCACAAATAGAAGCCCTAGGAAACACAACCTTAGAACTCACAGAAATTCTACAAAATCAAACACACATAGTAAAATCAGGCTTCGACACAATCCAAAAAGAAATCAAATCTCTAGAAAAAAAGTAAAAGCAGAAATGCAAAAGTTAAACACAGTAGTCATTGCACTCGGAGAGGAAGTTCACGTCCTCGAGTTAAATCAAAAGGCAATACAATTCGTAACCCAAATTGAGGAGGATCTGACAGAGTTAGAACTCGATATCGAGATACTTACTAACGCAGTTCTTTTTGCAAAAATCGGTCAAATTCACCCTAAATTATTAACTACTAAGAAAATTCTATTAAGCGCGGAAGCTATCAAAAAATCGTCTCCAAACACAGAATTTCCAGTACCAACTAACGCAGAACATGCACCCGAATTTTGGAAACATCTAAATTAAGCGTATACCATAACGGCGAAAAGCTAGTTTATGTAATCAAAATCCCTCTTTTGGACCTAACAATCTACAAATTATACCAACATTTGTCATTACCAATCCGTCAGCTCGCAACAACAAAAAACTCAACTTTCGCATATATCAAACCGGCAATTCTATATACAGCTATCGCAGACAATTTCGAAAATTACTTCAACATAGAAAATCTAGACGAATGCATACTTACCAGAAACCATTACATTTGTAAACAAACGTACCAAATAAGACAGATTAACGACGAATCCGAATGCGAAGTTCAACTAATAGTTAATCCGCAGTTTGACAATTTCGAGACATGTGATGTCAGACTAAAAACGTTAAAACAAACACATTGGATAAAAATCCAAAACACTAACGCATGGTTGTTCGCTGCACCGAAAACCGAAACATTATACTTTCTCTGCGACAATCGAGACTCAGCTATAAAAACAATAATCGATACCAGAATTATTCAAATCAAACCTTTTTGTCAAGTCAAAACGCATACAACTACATTGACACCGACGACAGAGATAACCTCGTCGATCGAAACAGATTTCCCACATACCTCAATATTAAATATAACCGGAATGATCGAAAAATCAATAGCGAATATAGAAAACGTAAACATAACAGAGATCCTAACGGAAACCGAAACATTTACAGGACTTTCAAACCTGGATTCAATAAACGACGACTTAACCCAAAACGAAGTAGCCTTAAAAGCCGTAATCGTCAAAGCAAAAAAACTATCAAAAACGCATTATTTAGGCCACCGAGTCTCAACATTAGAGTCAATATTTAAATATGGAGGAATCTCCATAGGTACAATCATGTTATTACTAACAGTCGGTTGGAAATTCTCGCTATTCAGTAAAATATCAAGTCTACGAAAAATATTATCATGTATAAAGAAACGAAGGAAACAAAAACACCCAAGGATCATTAACGAATCACAGAATAAGGTCGTTTCATATTATCGACAACCAATAGAATTAGTTGAAACAGCGAAACCCACGGCAACCACTAGCCGAGAGGTAGCTATTATCACCGAAGCGCCAGCACAATTAGAACGTAAACCAATCTACGCGCTAACATACCTTAACCGAGACGAATTACCATAGAAAAGCACTTTATAACTTAACAAAAAACGCCAAGCAAAAATAATCTTTTTTTTTCTATATCTTCATTATTTTATACATTTTATAGTTATCGGGAAAATAAGGCATGATTTACTAACAAAACTTCATACATACACGCATGTTCACGCAAAACAATTGTGCTAACACAGGGATATATCATAATTCTTCATAATCATCCTAACATTCATTTTTTCATTTCCCAAATACACAGGAACATGAACGGCATATTTTCATACGCAGTCTGCGGAAGGCCAATCGTGGGAGCCGAGGAGTGCAAAGAGCACATGGCAGAATGCCTAAAATTATTCATGCACTCATTAAAGTACACTGAGACATACTATCAGAATTGCCCTTTGTGCAACGCTTTATTGCACAAGGAGAGAATGTTGAACCACCTGGTTCTTTGTTCAGAATATGTCTCCCGAGCAAAGAACGGTGAAAAACTTCCTCGATTCTCCGTGTGGGAGATAAAGTGTAAACATGGCATGAAACCACAGACATTAACACAAATAACAACACAAACATCAACACAAACGACAACACAGACACCAGCATTAACACAAGCACAACCATTGAACACGGACATTGAACAGACAGAATCTGAAAACTACGAAAACGACGACGGAAACAGTGACGAAGACACTATCGTAACTTGCTTTGAACCCAGAACTCCTTCGACATCCCCTCCACCAATCCCTAAAAACGAACCAATTTCTCCTCCCCAATCTCCAACCTTAATGGACTACTCTGACGAAACAAACGCCTCAATGGAGACATTACAATTACACGGATTAAAGGAAAAAGACGACAAACAGACACAAACGGACGCAACAGAAATAACGGAGGACACGATAAAAGATTGGATTTACGGACAACCGATAGACGTACTAAGACGAATGTCAAACCATATACGAACAAAAAATTTTCTACTAGAGAACGCAGACATACTAAAGGCTAAACGAAAAAGACAGAACTAAGAAAAAAAAAACATACATACACACAAGAACACACATACATATTAATAAAAAAAATATGTATATAATAATAAAAAAAAAAATGTTTAATTTTAATCCAAATAAATGCAACTATATAATCTTCTATTAAAACATCTAAATATTATTATTAACACCATTATTGAATATCCTAATCACTTTTATAAATCTCAAATATCAACGTACATAAATTCATTGACAATTATGGAAACTCGTTTTTTTTTCTCAAATCAATATTTAATCTTATCCCTTTTTCCAGAATCGCTATTCCGAGCGAACCAAACTCCTAAATAACATGTCTAACCTACTAACAAACAACTACTTATCATATTTTTAGACTGTTACAGGAACCATACAACAACCAAATTACAACAAAAATGGAAACTCCTTACATCCAGCGTAAAACTTCAAAAAAAAAATACAAATACAAGTTTGGAACAAATAAAATTAGGATTGGAAATTAACACAGATGAAAAAGCCAGAGGAGATAATAAAAAAAAAGGAGCAATATTTCTCCTTAGTCGTAAAATTTACTGAATTTACCTATATATTATTATTCCTAACCTAACCTACTCATAATAACTTAACCACCCCTACTAACCCGAACAACTAAAAGTTTCTTAGTCTTATTACAGGATTCAACAGCAACCGTAATAACAATTAACAAACCAAGGGATATAATCAGGAGCACAACCATAGAAAAATTACGGACGACATCATAATTAAAACGGAAACTGGACAACTCAATAAAAAAAAAAGAGCACAAATATCAAAAATACACATATACACACAATTACAAAAATGCAACCAAAATATATAGTTTTTCAAAATTTTGAATTATATAGACTCACACACAAACGAAATATTATGTAAACACGCGATGCAGGAGCATCGCTAAATTTTTCTGGGAGGGGGGGGGGGAGTGTAACGGTCCCCTTATGCAAAAAAAAAAATCTTTTCTAGATAATGGCCATAATATTTTGTCATACTCGCTTCTCCTTTTGAGAAGCGAGATAACTTGCATTTTTGCCGTCAGCACTTTTGCCGTGAGAGCGACAATTGGATCGCCGTCTCACGGCAACGGTCAAGCCGTCGCGCGAACAGCATCCGCGCGACGGTCCTTATCAGCGCGCGGAGGCATACCTCACGCGCGCAACAATACAAGTTACCGGCGTCGAAGCCCTTTGCTTCGACACCTGATTAGTCAGTTCATCTCCGACCACCAACAGTTTAAGACGGTACACTCTCCCTATATCTATATACATATATTTCTACGACTAATAAAACACTTGGATTTTAGTATTACACTCGATTTTAGTCTTCATTATTTAACTTAATTATCCGCGCACCTTGCCATCCATTACACACTCAAGAACCATTGTTTCCAGCACCCTCCGCCCATCCCCTCTTCCCCCACCCACCTTGTATGAATGTTGCTCGAGTCCTTCAAAGAAGTACTCTCGATTTCCCCCGGAGGTGTTTGGAACGAAGTAAATTCGCACAATATATTTTTCGCGTACTCGAGTCGAGGCTCCGCTCACCACGGAGCCCCTTTAATATCACCGCGCGAAATAGTAGACCTCCCCCCCCCCCCCCATGTACCCCCGCGCCTAGGCAAGGTAACGCTCAGCAAGAGACCCAAGACACCGAGAGAGACCGAAAGCAGAGACAACGCACGACCTAGAGAGAGAGCGGGAAACAGCGAAGGAAGATATTCGCTCGACAACAACAGGACTCGTCGCTGGCCAAAGTCCACCGTTGCCGTCCCGTCGCCTCTCTCATCGACCACGCCGCCCGCCGCTCTCGATCGTCGCTCAATAGCTCGAGCGACGATAAATCAATATCGCTGCCGCCATCTGACACCTCGCCCGTCGATCGAGCGAATTATCGACCGACGCCGAGTACCGTCTTCTCTCTCTCTCCACCGCCTTCCGTCGCGCTGTCAACGGAGAAGATTTCCGAGAAGAAGGACGAGCGTTACCTCAGCCTCGTTCGAGCCGTTGATTAGGATAGACGCGTGTGGACGATTCCCCCGTTCCCCGCCATTTTTGTAAGGGAATCGCCCAGCGTGAATTTATTGTAAAGAGTGTGTGGTATCAGCGAGAATAGTTTTTTCCCTCCCGCGTGATAATTCTCCCCGACCCTCCCCCCGATATTTTCCCCGTAATTCAGCCAGTGAAGTGACCGGTAATCACTTCTTTCTTTACTTAATCGTATATTTTCCAAGTTCCGCCATTTACCGGCAAAGACTCGTGCACGTGGCGAGTGGCGTGCGACGTTATTTTTGTGTGCGAAGTTATTGAGTAAGTAAGTTAAACGTGTGCAATTTTGTATATTTTTCCATCGTGTTCCCCCCCCCCCCCCCCCCCCCCCCCCCCCCCCCCCCGTATATTGCCCAGACGTCCCCGAATTTCGTGTATGAGCCGAAGGCATTAAATTGCGAGCCGAAAGATCGGTTGTCCCCCCCTGAGCCCTCTGCTGTCCCTTTGAGTTTGCCGGCCATTACGTGTCTCGAGTAAAGTTGGATATTTGCTGACTCATGTCGAGTCGAATAACGGCGTTACCCCATAAATGGTAACTGGCGCCCAAAAGTATTGTTTGCATAGTTTTCCCCCGATTTTTGAGATATTTTGTGAGTTATTTTATTAGCAATTTCCCCGCGATTTTTCCAGTAATTTTTCTGAATACCCGTCGTCCCTTTGCCGGGAATATTCGATAGTCCCGTCGACATTTTCTCTTGCCACGAGTCGCGTACGCCTCGCGGATCGCCTCGTGGCAACCACCGTTAATTCCTTTATTATTTTTTTCCCCGACCGTCCCCTCGCCCTTACGACCCGGAATCATCCGTTGCTCACATCATTATTATTTTTGCGAATTATTATTATTATTTTGTATTACTTTCTCGATTATTTCTTATTATTCCTCCCCCGATTTAGTTATTAATTTTCAACCCCCGTCCCCGCTTACACCCGACATTTTCGACGCCAAGTAGTATTTTTAGTTCGTTTATTAGTTAGTTGCCACAGTTGTTCAGATTTATTTGTACTATTTTGGTTGATTATTTTCTTTATTTTCATTTGTTATCTTTTCCGAGTTATCCTCTCATTATTAGTTATTCGATCTCCGTTATTTTCTTAGTTTGTTATTTCTTATTTTCATCCCGATTTTCTTTGTATTATTTCTTTTCACCGAATTTATAATAAATTATTATTTCTGTTGTTAAGCATCTCCCCGCCGCCTACGATTATTCAGTTTTTGCCTTATCCCCCCCCCTGAATATAAGTTTGACGAAAACCCCCCGTCACAATATAAAGTTCGTGTTTGGGATTTACCGCCTTTGTAGGGGGACATATTTTTTTGAGCGTTTCTTCTTGAGGCAATGGTAGATGAAAAGTTATACCTTTAACTTTAGCTACCTTACACCTATTAGGTAGATTCCTATTCGAAACGGTACCTAATTTTTGAATCGTTTGAAAAGCTTTGGCTCTCTGAATTAACATTTTTTCGTAATCATTCAAGGTTTCCAGTACTGGTGGCACTGTTCGTACATAGAGATTATTAGCGATACATGATGGTGGCATTGTGTCTGCAATAAATTTACCGTCGCAATAACGACATATAACATTTTTTTTTTCAAACGGTATTGCTAATTTATCAAGGAATTCGCGGAAAGTGTCCCAAATTCCTCCGTACTTAGATACTTTGTCAACGTCAATATTAAAAATATTCCTTTTAGGACAAAGCTTTTCGCAAGAAATACACGCGAACCGCGGAGTATCAGTTACTCTCTTTGTGAATGCCCTAAAAGCAAGCTTGTACTTTCATAATATATCTGTTTCATTTAGGTTAATTTCAATTATATTACTTTTGAAAGAGTTCGCCCTGTTTCTAGCTTCGTCAGAAATTGTTTTGAGAACGTCAATGTCATTACGATCCAAAGCGCTATCCAGATTTTCTAATTTTTTATAATAGAACCTTAGATTGTACAAACGCCTCATTAACCGCCGCATTTTCGGATAATGTGGGGATAAAATTTCTAAGGATAGAAAATTCGAAGAACACGTCGCAGGATACACGTAGCGGCTATGAGTATGTCCAACTTTGAAAGGGTTAGGATTATTGGAACATTGATGCACCCTGTTTAAAAATTTACCTACGTTTCGTACTGTACAGTTTACAAATTTTCCGAGTAAGAGAATTAAAATGTTAAACGCATGATAATATTGCTGAGTTTTGCAACGGTGACTGCAGTACCACGATTTTTTCTGCTTATTTTTCGTATTGATTAAAGGCAAGATATTAGTAGCTTTACCTTCTGAATTCATGATTATTGCTCTGCCATCCGTATATGGACTATATGAAGTTTCAGCATAATAGGCCTCTGAAGAAGCATTATGCATAGGCGCACCACAAACAATGTCAATTTGATCATCTTGGGTTAACATTTGACCATCGTTGCAACGTGTCAAATAAACTTCTGACTTCTCCTTACAATCTGATAATATATTTTTCATACGCCCAATGTACATTTCTCGAGTGGCAAGACACCATTTTACAATACACTCCGCTTCGAGTCTAGATTCCACAGGCGATAGAATTCCTAACCTTCTTGATACATTTCGAATGTACTGTTCTTTTGTATATCGCGTAGCCACAAACCCATTTCTCAGTTTAATATTGCGATATTTGGTTTTAATTGCATTGGTAATTTTTTCTTGAAAAACTTTTCTCCTTTTGAAAATAATACCATTTTTCGAGGCAACGTACCGTTTTCTATTTTTTTTTAGAATCTCATGTCTATGTTTTCGATAGTGTTTGTCATTGTATTTTTTTCTACTTTCGCTTTTTCGAAGAGTTTCGATTTGTAGTTCCGGTAAAGCCAAAAGTTTCATACGTTTCGCTTCTGAACCCTCAGTGCTCGATGCAGCACTCAATTCGCGTATTCGTGCTTTCAATGTTACGTCTACACATTTTCTACTCAATATCTGTCGAGAATCTGTATCTTTTTCTGTATTTCATTGAGATTCAGTAACTTCATTAGTGGATTTTGGTTGTGAAGCGTAGTTTCCACCGAACGACTCTATAGTAATAGCCATACTTGGATTGGTAACCACAGCAGGTATAATGTTATTATTACTTATTTCTTCGCGAACAGAGAGTGTCTTACTGATGTCCTTACAAAATTCGGAACTCGTTTCGGAACCAACGTGGACTACCAATGATTGTAAAGTAACATTGGTACTCGGAATGGTAGTTATGTTCGATACAGTATCGTTATTTATAGTATTCTGCGTGTTTATAATAATAGAAGATTTTTCCGATTCTAGAAGCCGTAATTCTTTAGCTGCTCGTTTTTTATTTTTTCTCTCCACTGTGCCTTTCTTTTGGCATCGGTACTTCTTTTAGAACCGTGCATATTTATATCATCAGTTATAGGAGGCTTCTGAAACTGATCGATTTGTGATTGTTTCGTCATTCGTTCTTTATTTTTTGCCCTCCATTTTGCTTTATCGTCAGCTACCTTACGTTTCCTTTGTGTTTCGTCCAGAGCAGAATTTCCTTTTTCCGGTTTATGTATTTTTTTCGGAAGATACTGACCAAGCGTCACAGAAGTAACTGACACACGCGATTTGCAGTTTTTCTCATCGTCGACCTTTACATTCAATGATTGTGTATCACCAACGACGAGTTTGTCCGGCGTACCAATTAAGAGTACGTCAGAACTTCGGCTCGTACCAGAATTACTCTGTTGGACACAAGTTTCACGTCGAAGCTTCGCTTCCATTACTGCAGCATTCCACGTTTCTTGTACTTGCGCTATCGAATCTAACACATTCGAATCAAGTGGTTCGCATGGAAAGTGTTCAATAATGCGAGATACATAGATTTTCAGTAAATGTTTACGCATCAACGGATGATTTCACATTCTCCGGATTACGTCCGTGTAGTATTAATATCGCGAAGGCGATTGCATAGACACAGCAATCATTGCCATTTGGCTGCTGCTGAATCAACGGGAAGGATACTGAATTGCGTTGATCGAAATCATAAAATGGATACAATGCTCTCAGGTATATCAGATGATGTGGATGCAGTGTTTTCCTATTCAAGGAATTAGATGTGGACTTTTTCCCCATCGTAAAAACTACAGACCCAGTGGCCGCCCCTGAGCGGACCTGATTGCGGTCGCAAATCAAAACAACTGAATAACAGTTGAATATGCTTTTTGTTCTGTGGAACCGGCAATATGTATTCAGGACGAAAAATAAAAAATTGCGGCTGAGGCTCGTACTCAAAACGGGAGAAAACCGCCAGCAATTGTCCGAAATCATCTACATGACTGTCATCGAGCCAATGGCCATTCTCAATGAGCAGCCCGTGACGAATATTCTCAGGATATTCCTTATACAAAACGTCATCCATAGCCTTGTACGTATTGTACACCCGTTCTATAATAGTGTTACGTCCAAACTAGCGTTGTTTCTTTACTAGTTTGAAATATAACAATTGTCTCCGTTGTAATTGCACGCGCTGGTCAAGTGGGTGTTAAACCAACCTTTACCACACCTGGTGTCGATAAGGAGGACAACGATTGCTCCTTTTTAAAGCCTAACCTTGCGGAAAATTGCTTGGGATGGAGCCCTTAAGAGTGCTTGTTAAATGCGTGTCGTAGGGTGTAAACTAATTAGTAGAGGGTTTGGCGTCTCTCAGGCAAAGAGAGAGATAGAGAGGAAATCTTCGGTGAGACGGCAGCTACCTGCCGTTTTCTGACCAGGTGTCGGAGCACGCGACACGGTTAAACGAGATTTTGGTGGTCACTTCAAATCACTGGGTTGCAAGAACAAAATGAAATAATGCACTGTTGATAAATAAATAAACAGGTACTTACGGTAATAAACGGTGCTTTCCTGGTGTTCGTGGATATAGAACTTTCTTCACGTTGGTTTAATTCAAAAATGAATTTAAAGGAAAAATTTGATGTGTTTCACGGAAATGCAGGTAGAGTTAATACTTTTTAATGTCACAAAAAAAATATGAGTAATAAAGGTGATAATATTGAACAAAAAAAAACAATGGAGACCAAATGTCTATATGGTTGGAATTCCTAAAACTCGCGAAATACAATGTCAAATTATAGACTGAAGAATTAATTCCGTTTCTCTGAGTCCTGGATTTAATACTGACAACTCGAAAGTCTGAAAGACAATCGGGTTAAAACTGAATTTCGAAACAATGGATAACTGATTTGAGCGGTACTACTGTGGTATCTTGAACAAATAAATGAAAGAATATGCTGAACAAAACTGAAAGAATAACCTCCTCTAATAACTGGGTAAAGTGTGCTTATAAAACTGAAAGAGGTGTGCTCAAAAAAACTGAAGAAAGTGTGCTTAACAAAACTGAAGGAATATCCCCCGATAATAACTAGGTAAGATGTGCTGCTGAGCGTACAATTTCGGGGGTTTTTATACCATTTTTCTTGGTGACAAGTAGAGGGGATGTTGCTATGCGAGTGTCTTTTTGTATATCTATTCGGTATAAAATTCTGGTACAGTAACGAGAAGATGAGGTGATGCTACCGGTCTCATCCCTGATTGGTCCATGATCTTAAGTCCTTCTTTTAGGCGCAATGCGTTTATCGGGCCCCGCGCCGTGGATGACGGGGTGGGGTATCGAAAAGTAAAAGGGCGCAGACGAGATCACGTAGGCATCAATCCCCTCCTTTTCTCGTTTCCGTTTTCCGGGAAGTCATTACCAGAAAGATTTTTGTTGGTATGCAGCCTTTTATGGCTAAATACTTTATATGTAAAAAGGTCGCACGAGTTCCAATCGGACTATAGAATTTCGTCAACTGTCTAGACAAATAAAAACCGGTATTGAACAGTGAAAATACGCTCTCCTATGTCTTCGGAATTTTATACGTATTACGTGAATTATAAAATTCGTAGTTTCTCGTAAGACTCTTATAACCAGGACTCGCTTATTCCTAACAGAAATGAATATAATAATGAAATATAATAATGAATATCATTGATATAAACCATAACCTATTATCGTGAACTAATTATTTAGTACTTGATTAGTTTGTACTCGTCTGTCTGGATAATAATGCAAAAGTATAATTCTATATTACTAATAAAGCAATAAATCTTTTCCATGTTATTTCGTCCAGGGGCGTGCCATGGAAAAGACTTTCCTCGGCAAATGCTTTACCGTTAACTCCTTCAGTCATTTGTTTAAACAAATGGCGTACAAGTTGTCCATGGTTAAGAATTTCTCGAAGGACGAACTAAATTAATATTGTACGTGTAGTAATTTCTTTACAGTCGGAGAGTTTATGGACAAGTTTTCTGCCTGTTGCGAGAGAACTCTTTTTCGTTACTCGGCGGTTTTGTACCTGAACTGTCGAATGCCAACGTTGTATAATTTTCAGAAGGTGAAAATCCCTTTTCGTTTTTATAATGGTATCATTCTCCGTGTAATTACTACTACGTACTTAATTAATACCATAAGGATAAACACAGGCGTTCAAGAGAGCAATTCCTGGGGGTGAATTGTCTATTATCATTTCTTTTTAAATTGACTATATTCTCAGTTTCGTTTTTCTATTGATCATTACTTTATTATTTTCTTCAGAAGTCTGACCTCTATTGCTTTCCGATGTGTTATAATGAGAGGAATCCGTGGTTTACTAATTATTTAAGGATTAATTAATTAAGATTTAATAGAAGATATTTCCTTCTTCCTGCTAAAATCAAGGTCATGAGCCCCGTCTCCTTTCTTTTAACTTGTGGAGTTCGGTTCAACTAAAACACTGTTTGAAGCGTTTCCCTTAACGAGGATAACTTGTCGACCCGATTCTATGTATCTAAACCCGACGGTTTTAATCGACTGTCTGTAAATTCCTCCCTGAATGGTTTCGAGCCATGGTAAAATAGATTTACTGATCTACGGGGAGGTAGTCGATATCGATACTAGTAGGTCCCAATGGTAACTGTCAGCGGGCCGCGTTTCTTTTAATTCCTTTTTGGCTCTCCAGGGGAGCGCTCAGGAGAGGGGTCAGAGACCGCCTTTCTCGACCTCCGCCTGTGAGGCCCCGGATCTGTTTTACCCTGTTTCATCGGTATCGACTCGCTAAGGTAGGACACCGATTTTGGAAAGACTCTAGGCTACCTTGACACTGATTAAGCAGTAGGTAAAATAGATATTGTTAAATGAAGAATTTTTAGATCAGATTCCCCTTTTTACTTTCACAAAGAAGGTTTAGGCTCAACTGCTATTGAGGGTAAAGCAGAAAATAAACTATGCGTTACGCTGGACGTAACACCTCCCCCCCTTAAGCCGATTATTAGGGGAAGCCTAATAATCGCCTCCGCGGCGCGGGGTGAAACTGAGAATTTTTTTGGATTTGCGACTTGTTTTCTCTTGGCTCTATGTTTATTCTTAAAGATATTTTTCTTGATATATATTTTTTAATGCTACCATTATTTCCTTCCTTAAGGATTTACCCGAATATAATTCATAGAGTAATGTATTCCCTTTCCTTTTCTCATATTATGAAGTTATAAAAGTTACTACGCTTGTTGTTATATATGAATGCGTGGGTGTTTGTATGTGCATGTGTATGTGTGCGTGTACGTGTACGTGTACGTATGTGTATGTGTATGTGTATGTGTGCGTGTACGTGTATAAATGTATATGCATTTGTTCCTCTTATTTCCTATTAATTTTATATTTTTATTATTCTAATTCTTATCTTTAAGGGGACTGAGTCACCTAAAAAATCGAAAAGTAAACATTTTTTTTTGCAGTATATATAAGTTCAATGAAAAATTCCATTTTACCTCCATAATATATATGTGTTAGATTACCGCTGTGAATTTTTTTGGAGACCTACAGTGTATTCCGGTGTAATGCGCAATGGTCAAACATTTTTCCTTTGCCGCAGCTTTCGGACTGAACGAAAGCATCAATCTTTGCTTGCGATGTCTTATTTTCTTCGTTAGACAGTTTATTGCGGAACGAGTGCGGGGATTTTTTTTTGAAGCTTCGCTGACGAAGCTATGAGTTAAAAACTACCAAAAAATTCACTTTTTCCACTTTTTGTCTCGTAACCACTCACATAATGGCTTGCGATAAATCCATTTTTGATCGCATGAAAAATCCCCGCACTTGTTCCGTAACACTGACTGTTACGAAGAATATAAGCCGTCGCAATCCAAAATTGGTGGGGCCATTCTCTCTGAAACCTGCGGCAAGCGAAGAAAAATAAAATGGAAAAAAATGAATTTCACAGATTAATGAAAATAACCAACTTGGGTGATCCGCAATAAAAAAAATTATTTAAAAATTTTTTTTGTCACATAAAAATGTCCACTTTTTTTTTCTATCACATAAAAATCAGATTTTCTTTTTTGATTTTTTTTTTTTTTTTCACTTCACAAATCTCGTAAATGCAAAAAAAATGTTTAAAACATAAAAAAATATACTCTTACGTCAAATCTGACGTTTAAAAAAGAGGTTAAGTCTGCGAGACTTTTCGCTTTGCGACACTGTCACTGTGAAAAACATTTTTACACTATTGCGGGCAAAAATACAGAATATATTCCGTTCATTCGGAAAAACTGTAAACACTGACACATACTAATACACTGAGTTTACAAGCTCAGTTTTTTACCCGATTGACACAATCGAGTAAAAATCATCGCTGCTACATTACGCCGGTGTATCGCAGACTCAAAACAAAGCGCGGTAGCGGCGATAATCTGAGTCGCATCGATTAGACGTAACGACCCTTTGGTCGGTAAATCGTTACCTACCGAACGCAGTTTCGACATCGATTGTTTTTTTATGTTCCTTTCTCGATGTTTCTTATTCTTCTTATTAGAAGAAAAAAAAACATGCGGAGATGCGGTATTCCGGTATTGTACGTGTTGCATTTCGGCATTTTTTTTTTCACGCATTATTTATTTCTAACACTACTAAAATGCTTCTAACTTCGGTAATTTTTTAAATTTCGATCTAAAATTTGGTGTGTATGTAGTACACCGCATGTACATTCAGAAAAAAAATTTAAAAAAAATAAATAAAAAAATAATTTTTAGGTGACTCAGCCCCCTTAATGATGGTTCTTGTAGTTGAGTGGTGTTATAAATTGAGCGGTTCAAGTCGTAACCGTCTGCGGCTTTGAACCTCCCTTAGTAATGCGTCCACCGTTGGTATCATTTCTCGGACGTATAACCGTTGTTCATTTGCTTGTTGAATCTTTGCGTCCTCCTCGGTCATGATGTATTGCGAACTTTGACCTAATGGTAGTAATAAGTCATATTGTAAGATGTAGGTTGTGCCTCCGATGATTGCTGATTCCGATTCCTCAGGTATTAGTGCGATCCATTCTTCCAGGATGCTAACGGGCACGTCCTTCCATTCAGGGGGTACGTAGACTCCCGGGATGAGACACCAGTAGTATGATCTGCTGTGGTTTGTGTAGGAGTTGTCGACGGTCATGATTAACTGGTATTGGACCATCTCCTGCGGATTATAGATGGGAGTATTCGCGTAATTCGTTGTTGACGATTAGTTGTCCTTATTATAGATGTATAGAAGTATGTGGTTATTTTCCTCGTGCCCCTTTTTTTGTGTTATATATATATTTTTCCTGTTTTTCTTTCTTCCTTTTCCTTATCCCTTAAAATTTACGAGGTAGTAAAAGTTTTTTTTTTTCGAATAGTTTTCTCCCTTTTCTTTTCATTCTCTCTCTATCTCGCCTTTCCCTTTAAACGGCGGTCTCGAGTCGAGGGTACGGGGTTGTGTATGCGTTCTCACTTCGTTGGTCGAAGGGTTCCACGTATTCTCGCACTAGTTTCGGGAAGGGTCCTGTTCTCTCTTTTGGGACTGGAGAATCCCGTTGGGCGATCTTATCCTTCAATCGGTTGCTCTTTCTATCGACTTGTACTGCACGAGGGGGTGGTGAGGGGAACCTGATGATTGGCCGACAAGGTGGTGTATCGATTTCATCCTGATTGTCAAGATGCTTATATCTCCCGTATCCTACGTATTCTATGGAATGCGGGTTCTGTCCATACGGAATTATGGTATCACGATCCCAATAATAATGAGTTCCCCCGAGTTCAATTGGTTATTCGGGATCAGCGCCTAATGTACGCGCCCACAACGATCGAGTTTTATCGGTGAGTCGTCTCCACTCAGGGGGTACCCAAACGTATCGTCGTGGTTGTACAGTCCGTGGCAATCGCATGCGCCAATAACACACCACATTTTCCATACCCAGACAGGGCGGGATTGGGTTGCGATTCAGCGTGATGGATAAACGGTCGGTTTCGTAGGTCAGCCTTGGTTTATTCCATATGGGTGTAGTTTCGAAGAAATTTGGCCATCCGTTTCTCCCGTGGATAGGGACAGTCCGGTAGTCTTGCCGTGCCGGTAGAAGTACATCAATGGTCCAAAAGTATTGAACCCTTCCTAACACGATGTCCTCGAATGGTCGATCGCGTAACTGATTGACCCAATTTTCCAATCGGTCGGGAGTTAAGGCCCTCCACTCCGGTGGGACGTACAGCACGATGTCCTTTCTCGCAATGTCGATTCGCAACGCCAACTTCCAATAGCAATAGAGCCTCGTTGCTCTGGGTACTAAGCATACTGGTTTCTTCCGTCCTATTTCGATGGGAAGTATTTCATCGGGATTGGCGGGCCTCGCACTTACTCCCACATCGAGACATGTTGGTGATACTAACACATACAGACAATTGATGCATTAATTCTTAAGTATATTTTAACATATTTTATATATATATATTTTTTTATTATTATTTTTTATTTTTTATATATTTTTTTTTTCATATTATTTGTTTAAGATTAGTCTACTTTTCCTCTTTTTTTTTTCTTACTTATAGGGCAAAAGCATTATTTTATTAGTTTAAGCCTTATTCGGGGTTTCCATGCACATAGCTCATGAAAATAGTCCCGAGAATGCGATAAAGTTCTCAGCATATGGCTTGCATTATAGTGCATTGGAGAGTTTATTACGAAACGAAGTTGTTATATACGTACTTCTTCCGATCTTTCTTTTGTTGCTTACTTGATATGTTAGTTTCCTAGTCTCGTTATTTATAGGCTTTCCTTTTTTTTTCCTCTCTCCTTCTCTTTTTTTTTGTTGTGTTTTTTTTTCTCTTTTTTTTTCGTTTTCTGGTTTTCCTACGGTATCTTAATTGGTTGATCTATTTCCTACATATTTTATATCTCCGCTCTCTCTTTTTTTTTTATTTTCCTTTTCTCCTTATTAATATTATTATCATTATTATTATTTTTTTTTTTTACTAAATTCTATTTTTATTCAAAGATTGTAAAGTTATGCGAGGTAGAATTCGTTTTTCCTCTTTTGTTCTCCCTGTATTTTTCTAGATTATAATTCAGGGATAGTACGGGGTGCGATAAGTGTCAAGCCATTTCCTTTGCTATAGTCGTGATCAATGGAGAACTCCACTCCGTAATCAATGTTAAGTTTGCACGTGAAACATTTTTTTATTTGTTTCACACAGTCGGTGCAAACAGTGGCGTGGTGACAGGGCAAAATCATTATTCCAATGCTTTTCTTAAAGCAACGATGGCATAGATTATTATTGACTACTTTGTTCAAAGTGCCAATGCTGATAAGTTTCGGTTCTCCCGTATTTTGCTGGATGGACAGATGTTTACGTTCGGATGGTATTTGTGAGCCCGAAGCCTTTGCTGACGGGTCAATGTTATTGTCTTTGACCTCTTCGAGGATCGTAGCCTCCTGTTTCTTTTCCTCGTTGGCTGCCTCGTTCAATGTCGGTACCTGTCTACCTGCTTGGTTCTGTCCCTTGCCTCCTGCTTCTCTGATAAATTTATTTATGTCCGTTGTATATTTTCGGAGGTTTGCTAGACACGCGGCCCATTTAACCGTATCATCCGCTTTCTTTAGTTCGATTGATTCTTCCAATAACTTTGATAGTTCGAAATCATGATTATTAGCCGGTTGGATTCCGGATCTCCGTTGGGCACGCAAGAATCTGCATTTCGAGAACCATTTGACGTGTTGGCCCATTGCTGTGTCGGTAGCCTGCCAATCGGTCAATCCGCCCCCACAATAATAACATATTGTTTCGTCAGACTTTCCCGTGGCAAAGAAACCAGCTGCTGCAAGGCTTTCCTTTGATTGCGGTGATGATGTTGGCCAATTCGCAAAACTTTTCAAGCGTTTGACATAAGCAGCGTATTCCGGATAGGTGGGTCCATCCTCAGGAGAATGGGTAATCCGATCGGCCTTTTGCGATCCGGGGCTTTTGGTATCATAGGTCCTTTCGGTGCGCGTGCAGCAGGTATAACGGAAGGAGGCACTCCAAGGGGTACATTACCGCAGGGAATCCTTCGCACGAATCGGCATTTATCTTGCCATCTCCGATGTTCTAACAGGGGCTTGTCGTCAGCTTCCCATTCGCTTATCGTCAGTTTACATTCAAAACATGTAGTTTCGTCTGCCTGCCCGGTGTAATAAAATCCTGCGGCTGCCAATTCTTCGATTGATACTTTTGGTTTCGGCCAGAGTGTAAAACTGAGTAGCCGCGTTTCTTCTAAACGATAGTCCGGACCGATGGTTTGTTGGTTCGTCGTCATTTTCCTTGGAGTCGCTTGTATTTTCCTGCTCCTTTTCTTCAGTTTGTTTCCTTTTATTTCTTCTCAGATTGAGGGATTCCGTTGATTTTTCGATTTTATGTCGTTCGCGTCCTCTGGATTTTGAGCCTCCTTTAAGCAAAAATACCGATTTGAAGCTGTTGAGTTCGTAACGGTATGTAGGGAAATTCGGGATTATCATTGTGGTGCGTGTATATATGTATAAAATATATTATCATTCATATTTTTTTTTATATTTTCTTTCGGAGGGAGGCTCATTATTGTGTTACCAGGAGTCATCTCTGTATTATAATTTGCGCGAGGGATGGTATTGTAGATTTTCCTTATTCTCGCCTCTTCATCTCTTTCCCTTTCTTTTACTTGTTTGAACGTCTTTCGAGAGAGAGGAACATCTGCCTTCTCTCGGGGCATGGTGTATGAACAGGGACTCTCTTTATTTTCTCGAGGGTAGGATATATTTTTGTCTCTGGTTCGTCGCCTGCCGCTACCTCCTTGTTAACGGTGGCTTTTAATAACGGGGAGGATTCTACCTGGTCCTGTGTAGCTGACCCTTGTTTCTTCCTTTCCTGTCGCGTGGACTCTTGAGGAATTAGTTCTAGTGGAATGCGTTCTCGCGGTTTAACTCTGGGCATTGTCGCGAAAGGCGGTATCGATGCTGGCGGAAGTGATGTTAATTCCTTTGTTTCCATTCCGTGTTCCAATAGACTCATTTTGAGTGGTTCGTGGAAAGGTCGAGGAGTTTTATAATGATCATCCTCCCTTGCTGATTTACTACTTCCCGCCTCATTTTTGCGCGGAAGGGTTGAAGTTTCGGGACTAAAATAGGAAGGTAGTGTGGTCCCTTGATGTGTAATTACAGGTACATGATAATGGTGATTCAATGCCTCGGGCTGCAGGGTTTGTTGGAGGTCACGAATTCTTGGATCAAAACCGAAATGGAACGGTTCTAAGTTGAAAGTAGTCCTGTTTCCTTCGTTTTCAGCGTAGTAGCTCGGCGGCTTAGGTTGCAACGGAGATTTATTGGTGGGTTCTTCGTCGACATTTCCATCTTCCTCGTTGTCTTTAGGGGGTTTCCTTCCCAGATGCAGTAATAGACTCGTTACCGAATCCCATATGGCTCCGATAAGATATAATGACCATCCGTATACCGTGTGTAAAGCGTATCCATGGATTATCGTATCGATAATTAACTTTACTCCTCTGCACAACATTACGATGCCAATTAGACCTGCGCTAAACGTACCGAAGGTCGAGAAGTATCCCCATGATTTTTCCCAAGAGCTTTCGATTATTTTATTTATTGCCTGTTCGTCAATTAAGTTGGCAATAGTCCCTCCTTGAGTAATGGTGGGTTGTCCTGCTATTCCTCTCGCGACGGAGTTTAAAATAGCGGGGCGTTCAGCGGCAAACATAATATGTTCGCGTAATTCGTCCAGGTCCTTTTGCGTATATATGCCACTGGTAGCAAGTGCTTGTGGATTACGGTATGTCCAGGTGTGTTCGGAAAGAGGTTTAAGTACGGTTGGTGGTGTTGCATGGATGGGTCGCGGTTCGAGCGAATACCACTCTCCTCCAACACGATACATAGACGGCACAAGGGTATTACAGGTGACCTGGGTTCCGGTCTTCTTGAGTATATGTGTGCGAGGTGTGAGATGGTAGGAGTGGTTTCCTACCTCGACAGGTAGCTGAGTGTAACACTCCCGTGTCTCTCTGATTTTTACCTCTATTGGTATGCATTTCACGATATGGGCTACTTCCCCGGATAATGCGGCCATATATCCTGGTCCTTTCATGATGTTATAAGCGAATTCGTCCGGTGATTGTTTTGCTAGTCCTATGGTGTTTTCCAAAACCCGTCTCTCGAGATTACATCTCTGTGTTAATATATCCACATACATTTGTTTCATTTGTGTTCGTATGTATTTTTCTACGTATACGAATTTTGAATTTACGTATGCGAAGAGATCGAGATTGTTTACAGACAATGGTTCCTTTTTTATGAATGGATCTCCTTTGCGGATTTCTACAATTAGTAGTTTAGGATGTTCTGTCCGAATTAATGTGTATCCACACAGATTTGTCTGTCCCTTGGCGGTTAGCGCAAAAATGACATCTCCTTCCGTCAATGAATACATTGTTTGTTTGTATGTGGTGTCGGTGTCGGTGGTCCGTTTGGCGGGGCCTTCGTAAAGCACACCGTACCGTTTGGAATGACAGCTGTCCTCAGGGTAAGGCTCCCAAAAGGTATCGCCTCCGTCAATATCGACGCAATGACCCTCACTAAGCTCACACCGCATACCTGATCTTAAATTAATTCTGTTGGTATCTACATCGACGTCCGCAGAGTAATCACGGAGAGAGATCTTAACCGTGCCTTTTACATATACTTTTTCCCAATTTCCGTAGGGGTCAGAGTAATATACCCCTTCACACGATGCATCTTGATTTACAGTTCCGGCTATCGAGATGGGACGCATTATTGTGCCGTTAAGCATTGCTCCATATATTTCGGTTTGTCCAACTTTTATTTTCCCTGTCTTGTGAATTTCGGAACAAGCGTCTCGCGAAAGGGTATCGATATACGCATATTCTCCGTTGGGCACGTCCATCCCATGCGACCACATGCCGCATCGGCGAATTACGCGATATATTTCGACTTTACATTGTCGTACTTGTATAGAAGAATATTGATTTAATTGTAATAGTTGGATGTGGACCGCGGTTTCGTTCACTTCCTGTGTAGGAATGTCGCATTCGCCGATCTCGAGGAGTGATACAGTTGTAATATTCAAAGTGGCGCCGGTGCAATCGTATCCGATTATTCCCTCCACCGGGGGTAGGGAATATAGCAGGAGTAAGAACGCTATTCCTCGGGCGAGTAACGCCTTTTCCATCTGTAATGTCAGTCATTTTATATGTAGATTTTGGGCGCGGCAATGCTCCTAGGATCGACAAGAAAAGGGAAATAAAACGGGTGCGTGGCACCGATTGGTGAGGTGCGGAGCAACTCCGTTGGTCTTTGAGTCGTAAGCGATTAATATTCAGATAGGATGGGGGAACAAGATCTCTCGGAGTGTATCGAGGTGTTTTAAAAACCCAATGCATTCCGAGATTTCTCTTATTCGTTTAACCCTTTCTACATTGAAAAGGACTTCGTCATTTTCCGCCGTTCTATTACAGACGCGATTCGATTATGCCGCGTGTGAACGAGCCTATGACTCCTTCATTGCAGAGGTTGCTTGATAGCAATCCTCATGTACCGGGTACCATTTCGATAAAAGTGCGACAAGGAGTTCGTCGTATACGTTTCCTTCGGAGGATGTTGAACGAAGCAAGGTAAGTGGCTTTACGTGTAAGTTTTTTTTCTGCTGAATTCCTTTCTCTATTTTTTTTTCGGCCCCCTTTTTTTTTCAGCTGGGATTTGTCATACGAAGATATCTTCGATCTTCGCCGACTTTTCTCGATGGAAATAACGGCGCCTCCAGGGCGGCTCGAGGGGTTCGTTGCAGGGCGTCAGGTCGTGCAACGGCGTCTCTATCGGCATCTTTGTTGGTACGTTTTCCTTTCTCTTTCTCTCTTATGAACCGATGGGTTATTTTCCTTTCTCTCTCTTTTTTTTTATTAGGATTTTATTTATTTCTTGTTCTCTCTTTTTTTTCAGCGTTGCGCGTTGTGTGCTTAGCTAATTGCTAATTGTCACTTTCCGGGAGAATTTATTTCCATTGTATATTTTTTGTAATAAAATGTCATATCATTTATCTCGTGTTTTTTTTTTTTTATATTTCTTGTTCTAGTTTTTTTTTCACTATTTCTTATTCGTTGTTTTCTTTAGATGGAAATGTATATAATTTAGCAAAGGTATGTTCATAACTATTTTCATTGATGTTTGAGAAGAGATTTTTTTCTCAAGGGTTGGATTGGTCGTCCTTTTTCGTTTGCTTAGCAGATGTCTCGCTCCCCTACTCCTTTTAATTGGGCCCTTTTTTCCGAGGCGTCCGGTTTTTCCTCGTTGACCATTGGCTGTTCATCCCCGCTTCTCTAAAATTTTCCACGGGGTAACCTCCCTCGATTTAGATATAAAAAGGCCAGGTTTCCACAGTTTCCTCATCAGTATCTTCTTTTCTTTTGGTGTAACCATACCAAATTGAAAAATCTTTGAAACCATGCCGTTCTACGGAGAATTTTACTCGAACGAGGAGCTCGACTTTTTCGAAGTCGATGAGGTCCTCCGGACCATCTATCCGGCAGCGGGGACGCGCTGCCTGCGAGGAAAAGCGTTCGAGGAGCTGGTGGCTCGGACCAGGGCAGAACGTCGGGCACGCAACCCGTAAGTGTATTTTCTTTTCTTAATTTTATTATATTTTTTTTGTAATTTATATATTTTGTTTGTCTTTTATTAATTCGTTGTGTTTTTTTTTCTTTTTCAGATGGAACTTCGAGAGGGAGGATAAATTCTCCCTCCGAATTTTATTCGGGATCGACCCTTACCAGGTCGATTTCGAAGATTGGGATCTGGAGTCCCCTATTTTGGTGGCGAGAGAAATCTCCATCGACGAGGATGAGGGGGCGCGGTACGCCCACTACTACGCGGAAATGCGTAGCCGGATAGTGTGGGTGCCGGAGCCCCTGCCACCCATCGCCTGGGAGCCGGAGACCCCGGAAGTGTCGATTGTCTTCGAGCGGCTGCTCCAAACCGCTCCTCCACCGAGTCCGGCGAGCCCTCCTCCGGCCGATCGGGGAGTTCCGGGGGTCTCGTGGTTCCGAGGCCGCGGCGGCCATCGCTACTAGAAGAGCTGTCGCGGCTCTTCCCAAACCTGGGCCGGGGCCTGCTGCGGAGGCGGGATCGATCCCCGCCATCAAGGGGTCATCTACGACGACGATTGGTGAATTTTTTTCCTCATTCATTTTTTTTTTTTTTTTTTTTTGAACTTATATTTGTGTTTTTTTTTTTGTTTTTAACTTTGTCTTTTTCTTTTTTTTGTTGCAGGGGTAGTGTTTCTCTCCGCCGACTCGTCGTACTCCCCCCCCTTAACTTAAGTTATATTTTGTATTTAAGTTTAAGTTTTTTTTTTTTTATATATATTTTTTTTTTGTGTATTTTAATTTTAAGTTTTTCTTTATATTTTTGTTTTGTATTTGTAATTTCAAGTTTTTTTTTTTTTTTTTTTTTTAACTTTTTGTATTTTAGTTTAAGAATATTATTTTTTTTTTCTTTTTTTTTTAGAATTATTATTTTCATTTATTTTTATGTGGCGTATGCCACTAGGCTTAAGAAGATTTTTTTTTTTTTATATTTCGTATTATTTCTTGTATTTTGTGTGGGAGGTTGAATTTTTTTCAAAATATACGTCCCGAAAGGGATATTTTAAATGAAACATTTTCTTTATGATTCGGCTTAGTCCGATTATTCCCTTCTCCTTTTTCCATTTTGTTCTTGTTTTTAAATTCGTCTTTGTTCGTTGTCGTTTCGTCTTCGTGGGTTTGCGTTTTCATTTCGTCTTCGTTGGTTCATCGTTGTTGTTTTGTTCTTCGTGGGTTTGCGTTTTCGTTTCGTCTTCGTTGGTTTATCGTTGTATTTTCGTCATCGATGGTTTTCGTTGTCTTTTCGTCATCGTTGGTTTTCATTGTCTTTTCGTCATCGTTGGTTTTCATCGTTTCATTTTCGTTGGTTTTCGTTGCTACGTCTTGGTTTGTTTGCGCTTTCGTTTTTATCTTCGTTGGTCTTTATTATTGTTGGGTTTTCTTTTTTATATATTTCCCTATGTTGTTTTTATTTTTATTTTGGATGTCTGTTATTTTTATTATTTTTATTATTATTATTATTGTTATTATTATTATCATTATTTATATACATGCAAATATATTATTTTTTCCTTCGTCTAATTTATCGTTATATTTTTTTCTGTTTAATTTACATGTATTTATAAGAGTTATATGTGTATATATATTTTTTTGAATATTCGGAGAGATTTTCTCCGTTTTCCAATAAATGTCCCACCGGGGCAGATTTAAACTGATTTTCTTGTGTTTTTTTTTGTTTTATTTGTAGTATATAAAAAAAATTTTTTTTTTTTTTTTTTTTGTCTATATGTACATATATACGTATTCCTTTCGTTCCCTTTTCTTGCGTTATTATATATATATTTTTTATTATTATTATTATTATTATTTTTTTCTCATTATTATTATCATTTTTATTATAATTATTATTATTCTTATTGTGATTAATGCCTTTATATGTTTTGTATATAAGAAATTTTTTTTTTGTATTTGTAATTGTATGTCTTTTGTGTTGAGGGTGGGGTTTTTGTGTCAATAAATGCTCCACCGGGGCGATTTAACCTGATTTCTCCTGTCTTGTGTTCGTTCATTTTTTTTTTTATTTCACCTGTTTTTCTTTTCGATTTTATATTTTTCATCATTAATATTGTTATTATATGATTATTATTATTATTATTACTATTTGTATATATTTATTTTTATTTTTTTTTTTCGTGTCTTTTTTTTTATCTCTTCCTTTCTCTCCTTTTCCTTATATTTACATAGCGTATTGTTTTTCCCAGTGAATGCTCCGGCAGGGGTTTAATAAGTCATTCTCCCCTTTCTTTTCAGCTGACTAACTCTTAATCTGCTTAAAGAGAAGATATTGTTATTTTCATTATTATTTATTTGTTTATTTAACGCCTGCCACTTTGTTTTATATTATATTACACATTTTTTTTTTTTTTTTTTTTTTTTTTTTTTTTCATGCGTTTTTCCTCCGCGGGGCATCTTGTCGGTCAGTTGTTACGCCTTTTTTTCCTTCAGGGGCCTCTTACGTTTCCTGAATCGGCTGGAATTACGGAAGATTGTATCGAAGAGGTTCTAGCCTGTCGGTTCTCGTTTCTTTCTTTCTCGTTAGCTCTCCTTCTTCTCAACGTTCTGCCCCACGTGGGTCTATTCTATTCAGGTACGGTTGTCTCTTTCTTTCCTTTCTTTTGGTGGGTATCCCGTTTTCCAAAAGTTGAATGCCATTTTTTTTGTCTCCCTTTCTCTTCTCCTATTAAAGCCTTTTACCCGGCTATTGCCTTTATTTTCTTAAAATTATTTACCCTACTCTACGTGGTTGGTAATACTATACTGGTCGTGTCGTTAATTATCTCATTATGTATATATATGTACATATATTTTTTTCCTTTTATTCGTAAGGGGTGTTTTTTTCTTTTTATTTCCTGCAGAGGGCTTGGAGAGTGCGTATAGTACTTTTAGCCAGATCGTGAGCTTCTTGCACCATTGCTGGGCTTATTTGTTTGTCATACTCGCTGTAAACGCGTTCAGGCAGGATTACCATGCGCCGTACGCTGACTATGTCCTCATGGCAGAGGTCGCATTGATTCGAGGCCATACCGCAATCGTAGCAAGCTACTGCATGCGCACAGGGAATATAAATTCCTGATACTCGATTTTCTCCGCAATAACGGCAGAGGTTGTCGAAAACAATGTCGTCCAGTCTGATGCCTGGTGCAATGAATCCACTAGGTATATAATCTACGAGAACATTCTTTTTGAATTCGCGCAACGGTGGTTTTCCTGAGGTGCTCGGTTTAATTCTCTTTTGGCAAAACGTTCTATAGTGATCCATAACCTCGGCGATGGTGGGACCGGAGTCTCCTTGTCTTCTAACTTCCTTGATATACTCGTGTCCCTTTCTCTCCCGCAGGTATAGACAGTCCTTATGCCAGCAAGCGTGTTCTTTCCAGGGGTCGTCGCCGGGAACCCATCTGTGCAACTCGCCTCCGCATGAGAAACATTTTACTCGATCACCCTTTTGCAGGTAGTAGAATCCCGCATCGGCCATTCTTTCGGGAGTTTGTTCCAATGCAATCGGCCAGTCCTCATATGTCTTGAGCCGTTGCTCATATGTAGAATATTCTGCATGCGATGCCGGTCCGATATTAATTACCTGACTATACGAAGGCCTTGGCAAAAATCCTGGGATGAACCTCGGCGGATCTGGTATGGATCTTGTTTCGCCGTATGCTCTGGGGGGTACTATTGCGCTTATTGCAGGTGCAGGAGTTTGCGTTGACCGCGGGGGTTCTGGAGCTCTCATTTTACACGGTTGATGTGTTGGTGGCAAGGGATCGTCACCGCTTTGAACTGAACCAGACGCTCCAGAATTGCTCCTTGTCTTTCTTTTACCTTTTGGTGGTATATCTACTCTGCTTCCGACCACCGCTATCCTTTTCTCGCTCGCTGCCTCCTTGTTGGCAGACCGTGAACTCCCTTCTCCCGGCTCAGGGCAAGAGAGACAGAGATTATTATTTCCCTTCTCTATATTTTCGTGTTGATTCTCGGAGATAATTTCGTCCCTTCCTCCATGATCCATTGGTGATACCGGGGAATTGGGGGGTCCGATAGGGCTTGGTGGAGCCGGTGGTAGTTCTGGCGTTTTTGGGTGGTCCGGCGGAGTCGGAAGGATTATTGCTCCTGATGCTGTTAAACGCACATAGTGTTCGATCGGAGGGTCTTCTTGATAAGTGGCCGTTCTCTTTTGCATCCATGGGGGAAGCCTCTCTCTTTTCTTTTCGTCCATCGGTATATTACCGCATGGAAGTCCGTGCGCGAAACGGCATCCTATCGATTCCAATTTATGCTCAGTTAAAGGATCCTCGCCGATTTTCCAATCATGCATTATTATACCGCATTCAAAGCAGATAACATCGTCACCTAGGCCCTCGTAATAAAATCCAGCGGCAGCGAGTGCCTCGGGTTTCAGGTACGGTCGCGGCCATCCGACAAAACTTTTCACTCTCTCTGTCTCACGCCGATATCGGTGGTATTGCGGCTGCTTCCGGCTTTTCGGTGTTTGAGTCGTGTTGTTCGAAACACCTGCAGACTCTCCAGTGTCGCCTGTTCCCATCATTTTCGTACAGGTATGTGCGACTTCTTCACTCGCTCTGGGTGAACGACGCACGTTTTGCCTTTGAGTTGAATCCGCAGATTACCCTTTTCCAAAATGTCCAATATCTCGAAAGGTCCTGTATATTGATCTCCTAATTTCCCTGGCTTTGGCCCTTTAAGCAGAAAGACGGGTTCGCCAACCTTGAACGTAACTGGATTGATGTGGCGATCTCTATATATCTTGGCTCTCTCTTTAGAAGCTATGAGATTTATTCTTCCTATTTTTTGAATCTCGTGTATCTGTGTAACTAATCTTGTCAAGTAATCATCGTACGTTGCTAGCTTGTCGAGGTCGTCAAGAGGAAAATTCGAGGGGGTTCTTGCGATTCGACCGAATACCATTTCGTAAGGGGTGTGCCTTGTGCTCTCGTGAACGTTCGTATTGTAATTAAAGATAGCTAATTCCACCCAATCATCCCAATTATTTTCTTGGGTTGTATATTGTTTGAGATATTCGCCGAGAGCGTGATGTGATCTTTCTAATGAACCGTTCGACTGTGGGTGAAAAGCTGTAGTTTTAATCTTCTTGATTTTAAATAACTTTGAAATTTGTTTCATAAAGTTGCTCAGAAAATTCGTGCCTTGGTCGGTCAATACGGCTCGGGGAGAACCGAAGTTGCAGATAAATCTCTTAACGAATGACTCAGCTATGGTTACAGCTTTGGCGTTCGGTAGAGCTACCGCGATTGAAAATTTTGTTAGTTGATCTTGTATAGTAAGTATATATTCGTTTTGCTTGTGAGTTTTCGGCAATGGTCCCACGATATCCATAGCAATTTTTTCGAAAGCCGTAGGGGGTGTATCGGTGATGACCATCGGTTGTTTTGTCTTGACTCTCACCAATTTTTTTAATTGACAATTCAAACATCTTTTTATATAGTCCTGAACGTCCTGTTTGAGATTTTTCCAATAGTAATCGTGTCGAATTCGATTATATGTTTTGCTCACACCTCTGTGTCCGCCAACGGCCGAACAGTGTTTTTCCGTTATTATTGCCTCTCGCTCTTCTTCCTTTGGTTCCCTGATAATTCCCAGACAGACTATTATTTTTATGTCTGTTTCTTGAAATAATTGGTGGATTTGAATTACGATATCGTTCCATTGTATATTGCAAATCGCATAAGACTTTGCAACGCTGATTGATTTCAAGTTTAATTCCTCTGCGAGGTTTCGGCAGCTTTTTAAACTTTCGACGATATTTTGAAGGATTAGTGTTGGTCCGTCTCGTATTTCGTCTCGAATAGGCAAAGCAATAAAATATTTATTATTTCGCTTAGACAAGGCTTTCGCTTCTCGTAATTTCAATTTTCTTAAATTGGGCATTTCTTCTCGGTCTACCAATGATTGCGCCCCCTTATCCATCGGCAGCCCCCTTGTATCCACGAAAAACATCATGCTATCTTTACGACTGTAGAAAAGATATCGAGATTGCTGGATAGTCTTAGACTTTTCCCGCTGTGCTCGGACGTCAGGTAAATTAACTTTGAGTCTCTCGCACTCGTTGCCGGGTGTGCAGCGTGGGGTGCTCTCGTCGTCGGAATTCTCCGAATCGCTGTAAACCAGCGGTTGCCGACCATCTTTTTTTCTTATAGGATTGTCCTCAATATCACTACCCTCGTCCGAAAGTTCGGTGTCTTCCTTTGTTAGCTCGTTGTCAATATCCTCGAGATCTCCGGTCGCCTGAAGAGGTGCACTGTCTTCGTGCATGTTACCGTAGCTTATCCTAGTATCGGTAGTCTCGTTAATTCTTCGGCTGCAGCTTTCTCCGAAGGTTTCCTGATCTTTTCGTTCCGGCGTGGGATTCCTCCCTCGGGTTGATTTTTTATGACTTTTTGATGGTCCGGCTGAGTGGACTTTCTCGTAATCCACGTTGCCAAAGTCGTCCCCGCTTTCTTCAGACACGTCTCCTTCTTGTGTCCCGCCGGCTGGTCCAAGGGCGCCGCTCGTCGAGGCTTCGCATATGTTGTCAGGGTCTGGAGGCTCCCACGGATCCTCGTCGGCTTTTAATAATTCCTCATCTGGATCTATGGTTTCATCGACGTCTTCGTCGCTATCTAAAGCTAAATACTCGGCGATTTCCTCGTCGGTTAATCCGCGTGCCGGTTTATGGCGCGTTTTAGTCGTGGGGTTGGTGCGAATTATAAAGATGCCGTCGGGACTAATGGGTTCACAGACGGGATTTCGAGAGAGAGCATCAGCATTTACGTGGGTCTTTCCTGCTTTATATACTACGTCATATTCATATTCGGCGAGTTTCAGCCGCCATCTCAAAATCTTCGAGTTTCCGTCCGTGGCTCGGCGGAACCATAGCAGTGGTTTATGGTCGGTTACTACCGTGAATTTGCGTCCGTATAAATAGGGGCGATAATGAAGGATGCAATATACTATTGCGAGAGCTTCTTTCTCATAGGTATCGTATCGCTCTTCGGTTTTGTTGAGGGCGCGGGAGGCATAAGCGCATGGATGGTCACGGTTAATTTCCCCTTGAGAAAGGATACCGCCGATAGCTATTCCTGAGGCGTCGGTCGTTAAAATAAAAGGTTTCGAAAAATCTGGGTACCGTAACACAGGAGCGGTGCACAATTTTTCCTTTAAAATTTCGAAAGCCTCCTGTTCCTCGTTATGCCATTCAAAGGGTATTTCCTTCCGAAGAAGCAGAGTGAGTGGCTTTGATATTTTTGCATAGCCATCAATAAAACGTCGATAATAACCCGTTAGTCCCAAGAATTGGCGAATATTTTTAACGTTCTTGGGCCGAGGAAATTCGCGTACTGCCTCGAGTTTTTTAGGATCGGGCTTAACTCCGTCATTGCCGATGATGTGTCCTAAATAAGCGACTTCTTTCTTTAAAAACTCGCATTTATCAGGTTGTAGTTTTAGTGTTGCCACTTCGAGCCTTTTCATCAGTTCTTTGTAGATGGTTTCATGTTCTTCTAATCCTCGCGAATAAATAACGATATCATCCAGATATACAAATATTCCTTTTCCAAGTAGTCCGCTTAGAGCGAGATCCATAGTTCTTTGGAAAGTGGGCGGGGCGTTCCGAAGTCCGAACGGCATTCGAACGAACTCGAAATGGCCTCGTGGCGTCGTAAATGCGGTCTTATGCCGGTCCAAAGGACTGACTTCTATTAGATGAAATCCTGATGCTAAGTCAAACACAGAAAAATACTTTGCGCCGCCTAATTGGTCCAGTATCTCGGTTATGTTAGGGATGGGATAAGCATCGGCAATAGTTTTTTCATTAAGGGCCCGATAGTCAAATACCACCCTCCATTTTTTATTTCCTTTAGAGTCGTTCTTTTTTGGTACTACCCACACAGGGCAATTGTAAGGAGAGGTCGATGGTACTATTACTCCGTTTCTTAGCATATCGTCGACTTGTTTTTCTATTTCGTCCTTTGTACATTCCGGCCAGCGATATCCCCTCGTATTAATGGGCAAATCATCCGTCGTGGGAATTCGATGTTGTAATATTGTCGTGTGTGTTAATGCTTCTCCCGGCAAGTGATAGAGGTGAGCGCTGCTTTGTAATAAGGATTCGATGCTGGTTTTTTCTTCCATATTTAATTCATCCAATCGGAGGAGAGATTTTATCTTCTCAAAGCGATCTTTCGTGTCGAGGACTGTGAGTGTAAAACAGAAACTTTCTTTTAAAAAGGGTTGTAGGCAGCTGGATCGTAACTTCTCCGCAAGTTCGAGGTTTACGACGGTATAACTTTTATTATTTTTTGAAAGAGTGTCATTATTTACTATTCTTCTCTGGTTACAAGTTTTCTTATTCGTCAAGGATTCTACATGTCGCATGGCCATACTATCTTCTTCGTATTTTGTAGGTAAATTTCCCATTTCCTCGGGATCAGTTTCATCCTCATGAGTTTTCGTATTCGGCTTCGTAATTTCGTGGTATCTCGTAGTACATTCTTTTTCTTTTCCTTGTTCCTCCGCCTCACTTGGGCGATTATAAATTTCATTGACTTCAGACTCTTCGACTTGACCACTGTAAACTCTCTCGGTCATACTTAGACCCCTAGAGCTACCTGGGCTCACGTCACAGTCTTTAGCAGCAACAGAATTATTTTTTTCATATTCCTTATCAACTTTAACTTCCTCACTTTGTACTGATGTTAAAACGAAATCATCACGAAATTCCTGGGCCTCACTTGATTCCCCTGTGGATTCGTATAGCGATGTTTTTGTAGATTTACTTGATTTTTCTTTAGATATACACTCGTCTTTATTATTTATCAGCGATTGTCGGGTCACAATAGTTATACTTTGCGGTTCAGTTGTCATCTCAATTTCCTTGGTTTCTTTAATATCCTCGTTCATCCTTCCTGCATCCCTCCTGTTCTCCTTGGATTCCAAAGGTCCCTCGGGCTCCGATTTCACCGAGAGCGCAGTATCTGCGGAATTTTTCTCCTTATTTTCATTACTCATTATTTCCTTTTCTATGCCAGTTGCCTTTTCCGTGAGTAGTTCTAGTACTTGTACTTGTAAATTGATCGTGTAGGGATTATTATTTGTCACATAAATGTATGCTTTTCCATTTTCATTGGTAACCAATCCGGTTTCTATCTCAACTCCCTTTCCAGCTTCCAGGGTGGGCAGATATCCCTCACGAATTTCCAAATTTTTTATTCGAACAAAACAAAGTTTTCGCGTTTGTCCCGGAATTATTATTGTTTCGGGGGTAGAGAATGGAATTTTTAGATCTTGCATTTTTAAGTGCCGTCTTTCGTAGTCGATTACAACTCTATTTCCGTCCAAATATTCCGATCCCAGTATTCCGCCTTCGTAGATGGGAAAATTATTCTCTACTACATGAAATGTAGCAAATCGTCCGAAAACTTCGAGCGTCACTCGTCCAAGGGTATATATTGAATTGGTGGTAATTCCGTTCAATTGTAAGATCTCGTTGTCGTCGATCACCGTTGTTGAGTTTACGAATTCCCTTTTGATGATATTTGGTCCAGCTCCAGTGTCAACCATTAATATTATAGATGTTGTTAAATTTTCACTTGTTAACTCGATCGTCGGGACGCTGCTTTCCCTGTGCAATATTACTGTGTGAATTTTTACTGTTCGTGTGGATTGGATACTACTGAGATCACGTGTATTGGGTGCACGCTCTGGGTGGTCCCCGCAGCACCCGTCGTCGGGAGACCGTTGGAGTTTCCCGGAGACGTATTATACCGCGATTCATTGGCTTTTTTCGCCGGGCACTCTCGAATAAAATGGCCGGTTTGTTTGCAATAATGGCAAGCGCCGATTGTTTTTGGATCGCCTTTAGTGGTGTCTGCGAAAGTTTGCTGCTGGGACGAGGCGCATTGAGCTTGATTGTGGCGGTAAGGGCAAAGGTATGCCCCGTGTCCGTTCTTTTTACATATTTGACAGACGATATTGGCTGCCTGCGTGAACTGCAAACCTTGCGGCACAGGATTGTTGCGAGTGTTCTGGTTACTCGTTAATTTTTTAGCATGGCCTGGCAATAGGTGACAATCTTGTACCGTATGTCCTTGATTTTTACATAGTTGACAGATAACAGATGGCTTCTCTTTATTTGATGGAGGGAACAATTTATAGCATCGATCAGCAGTA
This sequence comes from Cryptus viduatorius, assembly GCA_964006125.1. NCBI lineage: Eukaryota > Metazoa > Arthropoda > Insecta > Hymenoptera > Ichneumonidae > Cryptus > Cryptus viduatorius. Next base: position 20,505,335 of record OZ023222.1, on the reverse strand, counting down.
TGACCTCTTTTGTTGCAATGTTGGCACACGGTAATTACGGGGGTGTTGGGCGTGGGATCATTATTTTTCTTAGGAGAGAATAACTGGAAGCATTTGCTGGCCACGTGTCCTTTCTTGTCGCAGTACTGACAGGTGGGTACTACCTTTTCTGGGCTACCTGAGTCCGTAGATCCCGCCGCGTTGTTTACAGGTTTGTCGGGGCAGTTCACAGCTATGTGTCCAGTTTTGCTGCAAAGCTGACACTCAGGTGTCTCGCTGCTAATTGCCCGGATAGGACGTTTACCCTCGACTCTCGCATCCTTGGTGTTTTCTGAACTCCTGTTACCTTCGCGCAAAGCAGCTCGAGCTATTAATTGTTTTTCGATCTTTACTGCTCTTTTTACTATGTCGTCGATCGTTCCTTCCGCTGTCATTCGTGCTTCGATTTCCGGTTTTAATCCTTGTATGAAACATGGAGGGAGGCTGGAGGCAGTGTTATCTCTGAAAGCCTTATCTGCGGGTTCGTTGTTTTCCGATTCGTAAGCTTCCAGTATTTGGAAACCCAAATCACGGATTCTATTTGCATAGGCCACTACGGTTTCTTCGGGTCGTTGATATATGGAGCCGAGTTCTCCCTGTAATTGATATATATTTCTCGCGGGCGCATAGATACATTTTAAAAATTTATGCAACTCCTTCATGTTCCTAAATGTCTGTTGAGCTATTGATCGTCGGGGTTCGCCGACGATTTTTATTCTGACTGCCTTGACTCATTGCTCCTCGCTAGAGGCGTCCAACATCTCTAATGCCTCTTCGCAACATTGGATAAACAGATTCAGCGAAGTGTTAACACCGTCATACGTGGGGATGACGCCCAAAGCGTCTTTGAGAGACACTTTTAGCCCGGAATTAGCCATGATGTTCTTCTGTTCTATCTGTTCGGCGGTGTCTCGTGGAGTATTTATGGGAGGACTTCTTGTGTTTTTTGTTTCGGGTGTCTCAATTTTACCCGTAAGCGTTTTATCGAGATCAATTGGTTGTTTTGAGGCTGTAGAGATTTCTGAATTTGATTTTGGCTTGGTTCCCGGTGTTCGGTTTGCGCCTTCTCCTATGATTGGATATAGATTACGCCTAACTGCGTCAAGTTGCGGGAGAAAAGTTTTAGGCACAGGATAATCGCCTTCCGGTGTATAAAATTCTTCCTCACTCGTATCAAACTCAGCGAGGCTCTTATAAATTGTCTGGTCTGCGAACGATATGTATGTTGAGTTTTCTCCAATGTCCTTTTCAGAAAAATTATCAATGATCGTATGTGTACTCTCGTTATCGGACTCGGTGATCGTATCGAGGAGATGGGGTACCGGCGTATCGGGTCTTCGTGAAGGATCTGCGAGCGTTTCAACAGTGTTTCGCTCGGTTGATTTAAGTTCCTCCGCTTTCAACCTGTCCTCAGCTATAGACAAACTCTGGGCTCTAACGCTTAATATTTCGTATTGTTCTTCTAGGTACCTTTGATTCGCCGTTACTTCGTCTGTCTCTTCTTGTTCGATTACCTTCTCTATTACCTGTATCTGAGTGTCTTCTTTCGCTGCTTGTGTCTCTTCTTCAAGGTTTTCCTCCTCTTCTTCTTTGAGGGATTCGTCTATGGTTGGTATTTTTTTAGGAACTGTTCCCTCTTCCGCGAGTAATGACTTGTTACTTCTGCTACTTCTTCGTTCGTTTACGTATTGGTGTACAATGTGGTCAGGAATAGTGGTGTTTGAACGAGTTGATCGGGTGGAACGGGACGATGGTTCGCTTTTTCTCTCGGGGTTAGTAGAACTCATTTAGATTCCCAAAAGGAAGTGGAAAGGAATTATTTCGTTATTATTATTATTATATTTATTATCCTTATTCAATTTTACTGCTCGGCGTATTTTATTTCCTTAAGACCGTTCTTACCCTATGCTTGTGAGAGCGTGGTTTGATGAAAGATATTTTGTACTGTGTAATAATTTTGTTCTTTCGGTGTCGGTTGGTTATGAACAAGTAGCAATAGCTCTTAATTAATTTTCTCAAAAGCTTTAAAACGGATTTGGTTAGCATATAGAAACTGGTTATTTTCCTCCTCTATCCTTTTTTATGCCTTACCGCTTGTGTGTTTTTTTTCTCCGGCAAATAAAATAATTAGTTTACAATTTTATTGAAACCAGCTTTCGGGGATAACAAAAGATTCTGTTGGTTTTATTGGCGTGATTATTATTTGGGCTTCTTCGAACTTACTAACTCGCGGTTTGTTCTCGAATAACTTGAAAGATTTCGCCGAGAGAGGCTTTTTCCAAATTTCACAAAATATCGCCTCGTTGGAAGTTAAATAAAGAAAGTCTATTTCCGCCAATTCCCTGGTCGATCTGTCTTCTAGTGGTGGGGCGATAGGATTTGATTCAGCTACTGGTTTTTGATTGCTTTTGTTTCTTACTAATGCTCGTATTTTTCGTCGCCAGCCTCCTTGCTTCGGCATATAACCTGTCTATTGCCCCTTTATTTATATTTTTTTTTTGTACACAGGGTAGGAAATTCGGGTATCGTTACTTTTTATAGAGGTGTTAGCGTTTGTTTGGAGAAAATGTTTGTGTATTGTTTGTGTTTTGTTTGTGTTTGTTTGTGTGTGTTTGTGTTACTTCATCAACTTGTTCGCCTATGTAAGCGTTTAAACAAATGATGGCTTATAACTAATTGTGTTCTTCATCAACTTGTTCGTCTATGGAAGCGTTTAAACAAATGATGGCTTATAACTAATTGTGTTCTTCATCAACTTGTTCGCCTATGGAAGCGTTTAAACAAATGATGGCTTAGGAAGGTAGGAGGAAATGAGAGGAGCGTGTACAGTTGTGTTATTTTTTTTTTGTGTTACCCCCCTTTTTTTTTCCCCCTTTTTTTTTTGAGATTATCTTCTACTCCCCTTTTTTTTTTTTAATGTTTAAACAAACACTCTAATGATCCCGGACGAGCCCCCAAAAATTCTGTTACGTCCAAACTAGCGTTGTTTCTTTACTAGTTTGAAATATAACAATTGTCTCCGTTGTAATCGCACGCGCTGGTCAAGTGGGTGTTAAACCAACCTTTACCACACCTGGTGTCGATAAGGAGGACAACGATTGCTCCTTTTTAAAGCCTAACCTTGCGGAAAATTGCTTGGGATGGAGCCCTTAAGAGTGCTTGTTAAATGCGTGTCGTAGGGTGTAAACTAATTAGTAGAGGGTTTGGCGTCTCTCAGGCAAAGAGAGAGATAGAGAGGAAATCTTCGGTGAGACGGCAGCTACCTGCCGTTTTCTGACCAGGTGTCGGAGCACGCGACACGGTTAAACGAGATTTTGGTGGTCACTTCAAATCACTGGGTTGCAAGAACAAAATGAGATAATGCACTGTTGATAAATAAATAAACAGGTACTTACGGTAATAAACGGTGCTTTCCTGGTGTTCGTGGATATAGAACTTTCTTCACGTTGGTTTAATTCAAAAATGAATTTAAAGGAAAAATTTGATGTGTTTCACGGAAATGCAGGTAGAGTTAATACTTTTTAATGTCACAAAAAAAATATGAGTAATACAGGTGATAATATTGAACAAAAAAAAACAATGGAGACCAAATGTCTATATGGTTGGAATTCCTAAAACTCGCGAAATACAATGTCAAATTATAGACTGAAGAATTAATTCCGTTTCTCTGAGTCCTGGATTTAATACTGACAACTAGAAAGTCTGAAAGACAATCGGGTTAAAACTGAATTTCGAAACAATGGATAACTGATTTGAGCGGTACTACTGTGGTATCTTGAACAAATAAATGAAAGAATATGCTGAACAAAACTGAAGGAATATGCTTGAACAAAACTGAAAGAATAACCTCCTCTAATAACTGGGTAAAGTGTGCTTATAAAACTGAAAGAGGTGTGCTCAAAAAAACTGAAGAAAGTGTGCTTAACAAAACTGAAGGAATATCCCCCGATAATAACTAGGTAAGATGTGCTGCTGAGCGTACAATTTCGGGGGTTTTTATACCATTTTTCTTGGTGACAAGTAGAGGGGATGTTGCTATGCGAGTGTCTTTTTGTATATCTATTCGGTATAAAATTCTGGTACAGTAACGAGAGGATGAGGTGATGCTACGGGTCTCATCCCTGATTGGTCCATGATCTTAAGTCCTTCTTTTAGGCGCAATGCGTTTATCGGGCCCCGCGCCGTGGATGACGGGGTGGGGTATCGAAAAGTAAAAGGGCGCAGACGAGATCACGTAGGCATCAATCCCCTCCTTTTCTCGTTTCCGTTTTCCGGGAAGTCATTACCAGAAAGATTTTTGTTGGTATGCAGCCTTTTATGGCTAAATACTTTATATGTAAAAAGGTCGCACGAGTTCCAATCGGACTATAGAATTTCGTCAACTGTCTAGACAAATAAAAACCGGTATTGAACAGTGAAAATACGCTCTCCTATGTCTTCGGAATTTTATACGTATTACGTGAATTATAAAATTCGTAGTTTCTCGTAAGACTCTTATAACCAGGACTCGCTTATTCCTAACAGAAATGAATATAATAATGAAATATAATAATGAATATCATTGATATAAACCATAACCTATTATCGTGAACTAATTATTTAGTACTTGATTAGTTTGTACTCGTCTGTCTGGATAATAATGCAAAAGTATAATTCTATATTACTAATAAAGCAATAAATCTTTTCCATGTTATTTCGTCCAGGGGCGTGCCATGGAAAAGACTTTCCTCGGCAAATGCTTTACCGTTAACTCCTTCAGTCATTTGTTTAAACAAATGGCGTACAAGTTGTCCATGGTTAAGAATTTCTCGAAGGACGAACTAAATTAATATTGTACGTGTAGTAATTTCTTTACAGTCGGAGAGTTTATGGACAAGTTTTCTGCCTGTTGCGAGAGAACTCTTTTTCGTTACTCGGCGGTTTTGTACCTGAACTGTCGAATGCCAACGTTGTATAATTTTCAGAAGGTGAAAATCCCTTTTCGTTTTTATAATGGTATCATTCTCCGTGTAATTACTACTACGTACTTAATTAATACCATAAGGATAAACACAGGCGTTCAAGAGAGCAATTCCTGGGGGTGAATTGTCTATTATCATTTCTTTTTAAATTGACTATATTCTCAGTTTCGTTTTTCTATTGATCATTACTTTATTATTTTCTTCAGAAGTCTGACCTCTATTGCTTTCCGATGTGTTATAATGAGAGGAATCCGTGGTTTACTAATTATTTAAGGATTAATTAATTAAGATTTAATAGAAGATATTTCCTTCTTCCTGCTAAAATCAAGGTCATGAGCCCCGTCTCCTTTCTTTTAACTTGTGGAGTTCGGTTCAACTAAAACACTGTTTGAAGCGTTTCCCTTAACGAGGATAACTTGTCGACCCGATTCTATGTATCTAAACCCGACGGTTTTAATCGACTGTCTGTAAATTCCTCCCTGAATGGTTTCGAGCCATGGTAAAATAGATTTACTGATCTACGGGGAGGTAGTCGATATCGATACTAGTAGGTCCCAATGGTAACTGTCAGCGGGCCGCGTTTCTTTTAATTCCTTTTTGGCTCTCCAGGGGAGCGCTCAGGAGAGGGGTCAGAGACCGCCTTTCTCGACCTCCGCCTGTGAGGCCCCGGATCTGTTTTACCCTGTTTCATCGGTATCGACTCGCTAAGGTAGGACACCGATTTTGGAAAGACTCTAGGCTACCTTGACACTGATTAAGCAGTAGGTAAAATAGATATTGTTAAATGAAGAATTTTTAGATCAGATTCCCCTTTTTACTTTCACAAAGAAGGTTTAGGCTCAACTGCTATTGAGGGTAAAGCAGAAAATAAACTATGCGTTACGCTGGACGTAACAATAGCTTGTATATTATATCGTGTCTATAATAAACAATGGTAAATGCAACGTGATAGTTAACGTTTGAAGTAAAGATTAAGTATCTTTCAGCGCATACAGCAGCTGCAGCGTCTAAGACAGCTATTCGTATTATTTTTTAGCGCGGGAGGGAACCTTTTTCGTTTCCCTTCACCAATATATAAACCTGAAATGGAAAGCAAACTTATGAAATAACAATATCTGGGACAAAAAATAATGTGCCTTATCGGCTCGATAACTAATAATTAAAGCGTTATATTTCTTGTGGAAAAACTGCGAACGATGGTTCCTCTATTTGAAAGATGGTTGAAGTGATTTATCTATCGCGCGCCGCGATTGAGAGTTAAGAGCGAAGAAAATACGAGTGCCAATTCGTAGTTACCTACTGTGAAGTGTTTTGAATGTTTCGGGCCCCAGAGGCACCTCCGCGCAAGAGGACGTGCAATACCACCCCCCCCCCCCCCCCCCCAACCATCCGGCTCAATCGGTATCAAAAATTGTAAACAATTTACTTCAGGTATACTGGCATTTACAGCTTAAAACAAAGTCCCATCTCGTGCGGATATCACCATAGCAGGCGATGAGACTCTTTTTCTGAGCTGTAAATACCAGTATAGCAGTATACCTGAAAAAAGTTGTTTATAGTTTTTGATACCGACCGCGGTATTTCACATACCGTTAAGGAAATGTGGCACCGTTATGCGCGATAGTCCAATGGTACAAAATAACAAACGCGATTTGTTACCGACTGAGTCTGTACATCGCCTTACGACGACGACGATGATTTTTCGCGATAATCGGATCTCATGTATTTCGTCGGATGATTTTGAGGTCAATTATTAATTTATCAAGCAGTTTAAACAACGCAAGTATATTTTCTGTCTATTCTGTGCTTTACATACTTTACATTTAGTTTGCTGTCTATCTTGTGCCGCGTTTGAACGTGAAAAATAACGAAAAAGCTCGCCTTCGCGACAATTCGTGTTAATTTGACTTCGATCCATTTGATTTACGTTCGAATTTTTTTTTACTTTCGACACGAGGGCGGAAAAACTTTTTCTCACAAATATGAGTTTGCAGAACGAGCTAAAGGCGAGTGCTCCAATTACACGAGCTAATAAAATGTTTTTCCGTCAAGTATCGTATACAATTTTACTTGACTGCAGCGTGGAGAGTAAGGTTTTTCACGTCGAAGTGAAGTAAAATGATTTAGACACTGACGGAAAAATTCTGCGCAACGGATTTTAAATATTTAAAAAATCAAGAGCGAACTTTTTTTTACGCTTATTTGCGGTAACGCAACCATTTAGAAAAATAAAATTACTCACCAACAAAAAATGTGGTTGACACGTATCGATTAATTCCCGTACGTTTATCCCTCGTGTATCACCGATCGATTGCAAATCTCCGTTTTCGTATCACAACACTTATAACTGAGACAGATTTTTTTCCGCAATGAAGGGAATTAAAAATAAACGCGATCCCACCAAACTATTATTTGTTTCTATTTGCGTAGAACAGCACGCAAGGGAATCTTTTGACTGCCACGAATCGAACTGTCAAATAGTGAAAAACATGCGAGCCGTACTGTTCTGAAATCAGTCAAAAGAATCGGCGAGCAATGATAGTATTGAATCGCGAGATCGATTATAGATGTCGTATTGTTTGTGACGCCACGCGTTGTCGACCGGGAATCGAAAAATTGGTGAGTTTATAATCTTGACGCAGTGTCGCTCATTCCGCGCGAAAATTATTCAACTGACAGATACCGGAAGATAAAGACGTAAGTATTCTACGTGATAGTTTCTTCGTAATAACCTAGTGTAGTTAATAAAATAGCAATGCATTTAATGTAATTTCTGTTTCAGGACGAGTAATAATAAGAAGGATAACGACAAGGCGATGGAGGAGGACGGGAAAGATGAGGAGGAGGTAGGTTACGAGGAACAGGAAGAGGGATACCACGGGGATGAGGAGAACGAGCCGCCTCGTCAACGTAAGTATTGATGATTAACATTAATAATTAATACTTGATTAATCATGCATATTTTTTTTGTAGGACGCAGAAGAACACGTGCGGGCAGGCGAGTCCAAGAGGCTCGCCTTTTTAATATATTGGCGAGCCTAACGGAGGCGGTTGGCGTCGCGCACTTCCGGCGCCAAAATTATATCGGCCAACGTTACGACCGCGGACGAGGGGGTGCCCGTGACCGTGGTCGCGGACACACGGCTCGTGGACGCGGCCGTGGCTACGACAACGGCGGCGCTGGCAAGTCCTCGGCAAACGAGGAAAACGAAAAAAAAAAGGTAAAAGTAAAATTTTCTTCAGAAAAAAAAACAATTATTTTTTTATCAATTTATTTATCGGTCTTTTTTTTACAGATTGTTAAAAAACGAAGACAAATGGAATTTTTTTATTAAAAATAATAAATATCCATTCATTTATAAATAAAAAAAATTCAAATATACAGTCGTTTTTCGTTTTATTTAACATTCACCCGCATCTGAAAAATAAGAAACAAAAAATTAATAAAAGAAAAATAAACAATAGATTTGGCTACGATACATACTTACCTTATGGGGGTGGTTCTCGTCGTTCCTCGTCGTCCCTCGTCGTCCCTCGTCGTCCCTCGTCGTCCCTCGTCGTCCCTCGTTGTCCCTCGGGACATTTTTTAAGGCACTCACGGGGGTGCACGTCGCGCTACGCGCTCCGTATCGAGTGTATTTACACATCGCGCTATGCGCTACGAATGAAGTATGTTTATTCGTCGCGCTCTGCGTTTCTTTTCGACAGTACGTATGAGGGAAAAACATTTATCAGTTACGTAAATTAATTCATAGTGTTTAATCTTCGTCGAATAAAAATATTTCTTTTTTGTACCAATTGATTATTAATATTCACGACGGATATTTCCTTTTTGTTTGACGATAAATTGTCAAATATTGAGACAGGAGACAAATATAACGAATTGCACCACGTAGAAGTTGATCAAATTAATTTAACGAATCAAATCATGTCTAGTAAAGTCGTTTTATTGGCTTAAAACTTATGACCAGATTTAATGAATATAAAACAAACACACAAAACATGTACCGACACCAATACGATTACCATTTAGCATTCAGGCCAAATATCCCCTTTAAATCCTTCCCCTTCAGTGTTTTTTTTCTTCCCCATAATTGATGGAATCAGTTCGTTATTTTATCTGTAGGAAACCAAACCATTGTAGAAGAAAAGTTCAAGAAATTTGCTATTCTTTGTGATTTTCAATGAAATTTTATCGATATTTATGGATGCTGCAAAAAAATGCAATCTCGAGAACGAAAAAATATATCTTTTTGGTTCCTGTCTTGTATTGAAGAGGAAGTAGTACGTTACTCGAATCAAAAATTTGTCATCTTGGATAGCTCCGAAATATTTTTTTACAAATTGATGAAATTCTTGAAAAATTCGACTTTGAAGGCTCTTTGACAGTCCTCTTATAACAAATTTCATTTCTACCATTTGAGATATATTTTTTTTCTTCTTCGTAATACATGGAATCAGCTCGTTATTGTCTCTGTAGAACAGACAAGTATTGGAGACGAGAAGTTTGAGAAATTCGATATTTTTTTTCGTTTTTCAATGAAATTTTATTGATATTTATCGTCGCTTAAAAATATCAAATTTAGCATCATATCATATCGTATTTTAAAAAATTTTATTTAATCACAAACGAGGATAAGTTTTTCGGTACGGAATAACTCGTAAAATCGACAAATTCAGTGTTTTTCACTTTCTTGATAAATAATTGTTTATAATTGTTCTTTAAGAGTACAATTGTTTTTTTTTTTTGCGAAAAAAAACTTTTCAAGACGTGAGCATATGAAAGAAATTCGTATTTGAAAATTTGAAAAAATAAAAAAAAAAAAAAACGTTGGAAATACGTCGATAGAATAATCACTAGCAGTTTTCTTATCAAGTGTAAACGAATAAATCCAGCGAACAAAATTGACAAAGATTTCGAATGTGATGAATCTCCGACGGTCGAAGTGTAAAAAATTAAATTTTTAAACATAGCACACTTTTTATCTGCGCAATAACGCAGAGAGTCAGTTTGTAAATACGATTTCTTTGAGAGGAAAGGATTAGAGACGGCAATTTCGAGAAATTTGAAAAAACGATTCATTTTTTGATGAAAATTCGTAAAATTAGTCTTTGCTTAAAAAAAATCATATCTCGGCAGCGAAAAAAGATTTCGACTCTTATTTTGGCTTATTTTGAAGAGGAGAAAATACGTTGCCAGAAAAAGAATTTGCAGTTTTTATTATTAACAGTAAATGAATAAATCGGTTGAACATAATTGACAAAGATTTCGGCTGCGGTGAATCTTCGACGGTCGAAGGATAGAAAATTCTTTTTTTTTATGATTGCATATAAATGGTAGAATCCATTTATATTTACGTAAAATAGGAACAAAGATTGAAACGAGATGTCGATTTTTTTTTGTTTGAAAATCATCCGGCCACAGAGTACGCGCGCCGCGACGTATGAGCGTCTGTGTATCGTCTGCTACGAAATTGTCATCTGCTTCCAAAGTTTGACAGATAGAAAAAAACGAAAAAATATATACTCGCGATTTTTTTAGTTCTATTCGGGAAATTGTCATTATTTTGGATATTCGATGAATCTTTTTTGTGAGTTTACTACCAATTTTTTCAGTGAATACGTGAAATTTATCATTTTTATTACGAATGTGAATAAAATATGCTAAAATATTGCGAATGATTTTCGGTGATAATATATTATTTTCGAAATAAAAAACGCAAACATTTGTGAATCTGTGTATGATATTTCGTGTTTTATTTTTCACAACCGAAGTTTTTTTTTTAACATGATGAAAAATGGATTTTTGGCAAATCTAAATAACATAACCTTTAAAGCAAATCTTGTTATAACCACTGTTTTTGAATTATTTTATAATTAAAATTATATTTGTCAGAATGACTCAAAATTTGTTGTGCATAGTGCTTTCGATACAATGAAATATTGTTGCGAAAGAGAACAGAATTGGTTTCCAGGATTCTTAATTGGGGCACCGTACGGACATCAGATGTGAGAAAATAAGTTTTTTATGGAAAATTGTGATGAATAAATAGTTAGAGATGTAGGATTGTCTCTAAATTTGCTGTGCGCAGTGCTTTTGATAAAACAAAATGATGCTGCGAAGAAGAAAAAAATTGGTTCGTAGAGTTCATTATGATGGCACCGTACGGACACTTGACCGAAGGCAAATGCAAATTGTGGCCAATAATTTTTTAGAAAAAATACTTAAAGGTTGTGACGTGCTTTTCGAAGTCTCGGACTTTACTTCGATCCGCGACCCGTTCAAAATATAATGACGCCCTTGTTTTTCAATTCCCTTACCTTTCCCTCTGATTCACGCCGAATTGTTGCTGGGCGCCAGGATATCTATCACCCGATATCCAGGGTATTCTCAGATCCTCTATTATCTCAAACTTACAACTAACTTACACGGCTAGCGGGATAGGGAGTGCAGTTCGGGCGCGAAGTAAATTCAACAAATTAATAACTTTTCACACACTACGCACGAAATAAAAGCAATAAAACGACAATTTATTCAATTATTTCCCGTAGTCGAACACAAAATTTTAGCCTCTTCGACGGGCTCTCTCCGAACGACGATTCGTTCGCAACAAATACAATAATTTTGACTCGCGGGACTCAACGTAAATTATTTTCTCGATCGTTCGTCGACGCGTCGAGAATTTTCCGAAACTTAACCGCTAATTTGCCGAGTACGGGCGAGAAAGCACTCTGCGATCCGCGTATCGCTCTCGGCATACAGAAAACCAAAGATGGTGGGCACCACGTGCACCTACCTGTTTAATTATCCGCGACGCGATGCGATCGACCTTCTAGCTTCCCTCAGCTTTCCTCAAGACAACGGTCTTCTATCGGCCGTCGACACGGCGTTAATTCTCCTCGGCGGACGTTGATTTTCGATACTTCTCCCTCACGGAGATGAAATTTCACGGAATCCCTTATCGCTCGTTTATTAGCTCACTAGTCTCAACTACTTCTCGATTCACTACTGATCGATTCTACTATTATCTTTGTTCTCACACAAAAATTTACTGCGGATCGACTAACTAATAGCACGCGTTAAGCGAGAGTTATAATAATGCGTCTAACTTTTAGCACGCTTCCGGCGAGAGTAACGCTTCCTCGCCCGTACTTCGTTACGCGGACCGATAGTTGAGGGGAAGGGGGTCGCGACGGTTCCCTTGCTGTACTTCGGCAATTATTATTGGTTCCTCGCGGCTCCTCTCCTATCGTCTTCTCCTCGCGCGGTAACCGGCGTAGCTACGACTTCTCGCGTTTTGCTGAAAAATATAAGACAGCTCTCCGGCAGACATATGTTCTATATTTTTCTATTCCCTCGGGTACCGCGGGGATCGACTCTGTGCGCGCGCTAACAAAGACTCTCGCGCGTGCCCTACCTATAGCGTGATGCGAGAGCGTCTATAACGCCTCGTCACAAGGTCTTAGATTGGTTTTAAAAGTAATGTGCATACTGGAAATACTGGAATAAAAAAACCCTGCGAAGGAGAACAAAATTGGTTCGCACCATCTAAAGTTACAGTGTGATACGGACGTCCGAGAAGAAAAATTCAGCCAAAAAGTTGTTTTCATTGCACCGCAGGCTAAAAAAAATATTTCTATTCATCGCAGTCACTTCAAAGTAACTACGCATGATGTTGGAGGATACACTGAAGCAAATGGTGAAAAATAAAAAATTTTGGAGTATGCGCTGCGGAGTAACCCCTTCGACAGACTCCGAAGAGCAACGGATGGTCATTTTAATAGGCACTCTTTGCCTATTATTATAGTGAGTGCCTAAAAATTAACCCTATTTGATCATGAATATAATTAACACTTTTTTTTTAATCGCGCGAGGCTATTTTAGTTATTTAAACTACGGGGCTGCGATTAAAAAATAAATAAATAATTTTCTCACACGAACAACACATATTTTAAACGCACGAGATTTATTAATTTAACATTTTAACAAAAAGAATTAAATACATAACCCTATAACCCTAACCCTATAACCCTATTACTGCATATTTCGAACACTCAGATGAGTGTAATAATCATAATAGTCGCGAGTATTCACTGTCAGTGAAAATTCCCATTCACGATCGCGAACTGACATTTGGATGACATTTGGAAATCGATCGATAACACCTGATCGTTCGTTCCACCTATACCATTGTGTGTGCACGGTTCACGCATGGACACACAGACGCTACACACAGGCATGATGGGACATCGGACAAACAACGGACAGACGAAAAAATCTCTGAAGAAAAATTTTATCGTGAAAGTGAGGATTTTTTGGGCGACATCGCGATATCTCATCATTTCGTGCACCAATCGGGCTGTTTCCAGGCGCATTTTAAAGCTTGTATCCGAATTATATGATGAAAGTATCTTTAGAATTCAGATCCGATGTCGCGTTTCCGAGAAAAAATAATGTCAAACTTTAGGGGGCACGATATTAGAGTATAAGTACACGGTAGCGCTCGACGCGCGCGGACTCACCGCGTGGACTTTTTACTTTTTAAACCACTTGGCGTCGAGACGCTACCGCGTCTCTTGATATAGGAATCATGAAATGCTACAGATATTTTTTCTATTTCCGTTTTATTCAAGAAACGTTTCTTCGGTAAAAAACGTTTATATTACATTATACGATCGGCGGGTTGGAGTACCTAATTTCTCAACAATCGTACATTTTCACCTGCACAATTTGCCGTTGAGTGGTGATGGTGTGGATATGTGTTACCGAAAGATAACGATGATCCTTTGCGCAGTTTCAGCAACGAGGGACAATTAAGATCTTCCAGATTTCTAATGCGTGTTGATTCCCCGAAGAAATTAGCCAAGCATTATTTCTTCTCTGTGCCCTTCACGTATACTGTCCATGCATGCATGAGAATATTGCTGATAATTTCTTCTGATAATTTCTTTCGCCGCTTCGTACGGTATATCACCCGAGTCCCAGCGTAGACCATGGAAGTTACGCTGAGCCATGCGTTGCTATAGCGATATTTCACAGGTAGACTACCCCAGGTACACGGCGGTTTAAATATGAATGCTAGCGGTTGCATTGTCTTCTCGTGCACCGGAACAACACCGAATTCCTTCAGGACAAATTCATTGATGGGTTTCTTAAATCCTTGAAGATCGACGACCCACTCCATTTTTACTTTTTACCGTCGTTTTTCTTGACAAAAAAAAATTCTTTCGAACAAACCTTAGCCAGACAGCTAAAGCGACTGGGCTAATTTTCGCTCCTCAATAATATTTTATACTAATTTCTGTACCCGCCCCCCCCCCCCCCCCCACTTATTGGATTATATTCGACTATACGATCGTGAAAATTAAGCAATAGGCTGAAGTTAGAGGTGGGAATGCAACAGTCGATTCAAATTCGAGACGTATATCGACTGGGCCGGATTTCAACTCGTTTTGTTTCGAACAATCGATAACAACGAGTGGGGCATACTTCATAAAGTTAGCTTTGCTCAGCAACGGTTCAGGCTCTTTTCCATAATATGAAGTCTGAAAATTTGCATACATATCATACAATAGAGCGAACTGATTATTAGCAATGTCAAGATTCAAATTTCCATAGGAATAACATTGCGAGTTCAAGAAGAGTTTGATATCGCGAATATTACAATTATCAACGTGACTCGCATTTGCAGTTGCATTATTTTTTCGCCCAGTCTGAAAACTAACGATGACGTATCGCGGTTTTTCCAGTTGAGTCGATGATTTAACGACCCATACGTGTTTCTGCGTTGCTGGCAACAGAGGATACTCATACAATTCCCACGTACGGTAACTAATTGTTATCGATGGATCTTTGGCAATAAAATTGAGTAATTGCATTTTTCGCGCATTCGAAACTTTGATATATGGCACTATCCACTCAATTTTTACCAGTGTAATTTTAAATTGTTCTACAGCCTCGACCCCCTCAGGAGGCGTTTGTACTATTGCATTCACATCGGTATTCGTTCTTGTGCGAATTAACTCATGCTTCGCATTAACAATAATACGCTGATAATCCTCAGCGAAGCCCAATATAAAACTGAGCGGAATCGATAGATCGAAATAACCATTTTCATTGGTCAAATTTACATTATCATCATCGTGTCCGTTGAACCAACCAGCATTTTCCATTAGCGATATTTGCCCTGGATTCTGAGATATATAATTTTTCATTAGAGTTGTGAGACCGAGATTTTTACTTCGATCAATCTCAATGGCATTCAGTTCGTAACGAATTTCTTGAAACAGGTGAAAAATGGCATTGTTCACTAATTTCGTATGTTGGACTGCAATTCCATTGACTTTGGTCATTTTACCGTGTACGTGCAGCGAACTTTCACTCGGTAGCAAACACAAGTCTTGATGCTGCACGGCAATGCGGATCTCATCGTTATTATTAAATGTCGCCGATGCGAATGGTTGGTGCGCGTGAGTCTCATAATGCGCGATAGACTCATCGAACACTATCGATTTTTGTATGTTTAGAATTTTTTCCATGGTACAGAGCAAGCGACACAACAGATGCGAATGTTTATTTTCTTTTTCTTTTTTTTTTCCGCGACTTTGTGCGATTTTCAAACCGAGATTCTTCAGAAACTGAATATTCGGGCGTGTTAGCTCCATCAGAGGTGCTCGACGACTGATCGGTTCGCGGCATGTTGATTCACTATTATAGCTCTGACCTACTTTCGTGTCAAAGACAGTACCCATTACGCTGGTTTCACATGCAATCGTATCGTAATAATTTCACCTCGAAAATTCACCAATTCCCCATCCGATCTACCAGTTTCAATTGAAGATGATCTATCGACTGTACGGCGATCGGAAGGTAAATGACGTGCGATGGCACTTCAATTATCTTATATCCCGGTGGGACCACAGGGAAAAATTCATGAATAGTGTGCACTCGTTGTTCATTTATATAACCACCCGTAGTTATATTGCACTCGACTCGCAGAGAGTTAACCTTGAGAATAGCCACGGGCAAATCAGACTTGTGCATGACATTAGCTGGCAGAACGCGTGGAGTGAAACCGAGTAATCTACCGATCGAGTCATTAGGCATAAAATTAATTTTGATTGCATAATTTTGATTGATTAAGATTGATTGCATTTAATTTCACTATGAAGAGTGTCGTTGTTGGGTTTCAGATTAATAGAAATGTCTTTACTGGACAGTGCACTTTGCAAATAAATTTCAATATCCTCAATTTCATAACTTCCCGTGGGTATAGTGATTACTTCGTGCTCCGTGTAAAATTTATTATTTCCAGCGTCAATATTTGGAATGGAATTGAAGGTAAGTAATTCAACGAGTCCGAGAGTATAGTTTTTTAACGGTGAGAGTTCGATAGGAGGGAAATAATTAGCCTCTAATATAGAATCCATCCCCGACAAAGTCAACGTCAAAGATTCACCCATCATGATAGTTTATGTTCAACTGCCACTCTAAGTGATATCGAATACTTATTTATAGATGCCCTTGGAGAAATTTGAGACATAAATGACCACATATAACTGTATCATAGTCTTGATAATTTTCATGGTTATATTTTACATTGCTACCAACACCGAAATATTTCATTAAATCTCGCGGCGTCTGAAGATTGCCAAAACTGTCGAAAAATATAACGTCATTATTTCGCTTTTTATATGCAACCCAATGAGTGCCAGGTCCATCTTTATCATTGAGATTTACTATCGCTGATTCATTCTTGCGAGGGCCACTTTTAGGCATTTCATTTCTCATGAAAACTCCTCGAAAGTATGGAATTATCATGGATTTAGCATATTTAATTAGATCAATATCGGTGAATGCTCGGTGTGGTAGCTTTATGAATTTTTTGGTGGTCTCAGATGCAAACCCATACCTCGTTTGTACGGTCTCAAATAAAGGCCTTTACCCAGAGCAATCGTTTCCATTGCCCCGTTGTGCCGCTTACTTTCAGCTAATTGTTGCTTCGCAGCACTTGCATCGATTACCGCTTTCGCTATACCTGCCGCACCACCGGCCAGAGCTCCGGTCGCACTGAGACCCGCGAATATCGGTATGAGAAAAGGCAAGAATCCTCCGATTTTTTTCGGTACAGGTAAAATGCGCGCCGATTTCACCTTGCTTTTTCCACCTGCCTTCTTTACAGCCACACGTGCACCGTTCAAAGCCGATTTAATGACCTTGCGAGCATCACTATTCGGTTTCATGGATTTTTTCGCAGCACCGATAATACTTTGCAATGTTACGGTTCGTGAATTTTTTTTTTTTTTCTCATTCCCATACCGAACTTCGTTTTAGCCTTCATTATATTTGTCACACCCCACGCAGTAGCTTTTTCCGCGAGACTAGCGTCTTGGGCGAAAACTCGTTTCCAAGCTTGCTCAGCGAGCACTTTATCGGCGATTTTTCTCGCCTCGGGATTCTCACGAGTTTTCGAATAAGCGATATCGTGCTCTTTGCAAGCTGCGTCGAGCGGATTTATGCCAGGATGACCGCACGCGAGACGTTTCGCCAATTTCGTGCCTGGACCACAGTATTGATAACCCGGCAGATGTAACTCGACCGGGAGGTTATTAATCAGAGTGTTAACCAAACCTTTTCCCTTACTTTTACCTTTAGATTTTTTATTTTTGTTGTGTCTACGAACGATCATATTTTACGATTTACGTTTACTCTTATCTCCCACGGCACCGTATCCGGGATCGCATTTTACATTGAAAGGCTTACTTCCTCCAATTCGATCACTTCGGCTCGTTGATTCGTTGAGAGATGGAAACTGTCGATGGTACTCTTGTTCTTTTGCAAAATTCTTCAAACTTTGAGATATTTCATTTCTCGAATCTTCCCTCTTGCTCATGATTAATTTTTTTTTTCGTTGTGTACAGATCGAAGGACACCTTTGAACTGAGACATAGCCTTTAAAAAGACTGTATTTATATTTATTCGTTTAGTCACCGTCGAGTTAAGGTTCATGGCACATTAAGGTGACAGGCATGATTAAGACACATCGTGGTAAACGTGGTTGGATAATATGAATTTCAAGGAACATTCAATTAAATTACCTGTCGTGAACTTCGATAAGCTCGCGCAACGAAATATTGAGAAGCGGGAGAAACGTCATGGGGAGCTATTGCCAAACAGCGTGCGAGCAATTATTTGTGGTCTATCCAATTGCGGAAAAACGAATGCTCTTCTCGCTCTTATCACACATCCACACGGTCTGAGATTTGAAAATATTTACGTTTACTCAAAATCGCTCAATCAGCCAAAATATCAATTTCTCCGCCAATTAGTCAAACCTGTACGCGGTGTGGGTTATTTCCCTTCTAACGAGCACGCAGAAGTTATTCGACCGGGGGAAGCACGTCCTGATTCGCTCATGATTTTCAATGATGTAGCATGCGAGAAGCAAGACAATATTCGCGCCTTCTTTTGCATGGGAAGGCATCGAGATGTCGATTGCTTCTATCTCTGCCAGACATACGCTCGTATCCCTAAACACCTTGTGCGCGATAACGCTAATCTATTAATACTTTTTCGACAAGATGAGATGAATTTAAAACATATTTATAACGATCATGTGAATAGCGATATGACGTATATACAGTTTAAGGATTTGTGTTTTGCTTGCTGGAACAATGATAAATATGGTTTCGTTGTGATTGACACGGATAGTGAATTGAATGAGCGCAGATATAGGAAAGGTTTCGATTGTTTTATAAATTTGAAATCACCGACGAAATAATTGCAGTCAACGTTTGAACTCAGAGATATCAACATGCAACGTGATCGTCTTAACAAGGAAAAAGAAGCACTGCGTCAAATCACGAACGCAAGCGATGCGATTCGACGCAAGCACAAA
The DNA here is from genome assembly GCA_964006125.1 of Cryptus viduatorius. Lineage (NCBI taxonomy): Eukaryota > Metazoa > Arthropoda > Insecta > Hymenoptera > Ichneumonidae > Cryptus > Cryptus viduatorius. Next base: position 20,486,458 of record OZ023222.1, on the reverse strand, counting down.
ATGTTGAAATTGGGGAAAATGCCAGCCGAGAAAGAGTTCAGTGAAGTCTTTCACTGAACTCCGGATCAGTTTGGTTGGACTTGGTCCAACCGGACTCCGGACTTGGTTTCACTCGTCCGGATCCGGTGACGTTCAAACTTGTAGACTACAAAAATCAACCGATTGAAGGTGGTTTTTATCAGGAGGAACTCACCGGTGTCACGAACGCTGATATTTATCTTGTAGAAAAAATAATTCGAAAAAGAGGAAATAAGTTTTAGGTGAAATGGTTAGGCTTCGACGATTCTCACAACAGTTGGATAAATAAATCTGATTTGTAAAATATGTAAATAAATTTTTATTTTTGTAACTCATGATAAGATTTTTTCATTTTATTAAAAAAAATTCATTCTTGTCACTCCTCTCGCTCTTCTTGCACTCGAAGTTGTAGTTTTTTCTCTTTCTCTTGAGCGCGCATCTTGCGTTTTTCTTCCTTTCTTGCAGCTCGTTCTTGTTGTTTTTCTTCCAGCAATTGTCGTTTCATTTCACGATGTTGTTCCTTTTGCACAGCCCGTTGTTGACGCGTATATTCTTTACGCTGTTCCCGTAGCTGATGCTTTCGCTCACGATACATTTCAATCAAAGCATGCTTGTAATCGCTTGGAAGATCAAGTTTGCGTATCCATCGCAAACTCGGTATAAAATTGTTGAATATATTCTCTTTAAATTCAACATCGCACATCTTGTTCAATTATTTTCAAATATCTGAAAATCATTATAAAATTACATTTTTTATTCTTTGTTCGGTTTTAAGTATTGCTTTGCATGACATTTGAAAACATAACCTCGATACGTACATCCAGTTTTCGTTGTAAATCACTCTTGAAATTATTCCTCGGAAATGATTTAATTCACTTGCTGCATGCGAATTTATAGACCAAGGTGCTCTGTTGCAGTCAAATTTTTCATCAATTACATTATGATTATTGTGTATTTTCATCACTTGTCCTTCGCGACACATGTCAGGGGCACATGCTTGAGTCATTCGCTACTACGATCAATTCTCACTCACCAATAATAGAAAGAAAACTTTTTTTTCATTGATACAGTTCAACAAATTCGATACGTCTATATTTTCCACCGCGATTGCATAATCCAAGTCTTCGATTGCGAACGTGTTCCATCATTTCAGTGAATAATTCAGCGTCTTCGTTCAACAATTGACTCATACTCATTGGTAACATGACGTCATAAGTTTTCTGAATATCAACAACAATTTGTCTGCCATACTTGGTGTTGACAAATCTCATGTTTGTGATTTCAAATATTTTCTTCACAGGTAAGAAATTCTCCAAGCTACTGCCTTCGTTCAACTTACACCGATCCATGGTAAATTTTTGTTGAGATTTTTTACATAAAAGAGAAATACTTGGTACAACGATTTTTTCCTAATATCAATTAATTTGGTTTCTCGTAATTCTCATATGGAGTAACGAACGATTCATAAATGATGCGATACACTGTCTGCACGTAAATTTATACTTGACAATGCTCTATTGCAGTCACATTTCTGCTCTAATAATATCTTGATAATTGCGCAATACCCACACCGAATATTCCACGATGCATGTGTCACTTGCCCTTCCAGATACATTTCAGGGGCACGCATCGTCATCCGCTACTATGACCCCTCCTCAAGCAGCACGACCGTACGATATATCGACGTGAGCATATTCGGGTTCGTAAAAAATCGATACATTTTTTCCCCGGCAAAACAAATATTTTATTTCAACGAAACAAACCCGTGGCGAGTTCGAAACGCATTATTGTCTAATTTTTTCTATCAAATTTCAGTGGCTTACCAACTAAAAACAAACACGAGAGAGGAAGAGGATGATAGTCCGGCACTGGACTCTCACCACCCCCTCCCCTCCACTCCGCGCGTGACGTCTTCCAGCCGTCGACGAGCGTGCATGCATGTGTGTGTCCGTGTCACCCACGCTGCCCGCCGGCTCGGACCGTGTACGTGTGCACGCACACGCGTTGGTCCAGAACCGGCATAGTATATCTACTCACCGCCGAGCGGTAACACCTGCGTCGTAAGCATAATAAATACGACGGAAAACGAAGTAGAGATGCAACGACCCACCGTCACGTTGGAACCGCTGATTCTAACCGAATTGACGAGCGAGCCCGACGTAGAGGCACTGCGAATAAACACCATCGGTACGGCAAGTGGAGCAGTGCGTCTGGAAAAACTACGAAACGAAGTTGTAACCAGTCACTTGAATAAAGAAGAACGCGACGCGCTCATGGAAATATGCGAAGACTACGAGGATATTTTTCATCTGGAAGGGGACAAACTGCAATTCACCGACCAAGTGGAACACAACATCCCGCTCAGGGAAGGAACACGGCCCATCGAAGTCAATCCGTACCGTTTACCAGAGGTTCATAAGCAAGAAGTACAAAGGCAGACAGCAGAAATGTTGAAAGACGGGATCATTCTCCCAAGCCAGAGCCAATGGAATGCACCGCTGCTGATAGTGGCGAAAAAGCCGGACGCAACTGGAAAAGTACGAATGAGAGTTGTAGTCGACTTCAGAAAATTAAGTGAGGCGACAATTGGCGACTCATACCCACTGCCGAATATTACAGAAATATTGGATCAGTTGGGAAAAGCACAATACTTTACCACTCTCGATCTCGCCTCAGGATTCCACCGAATCCCGATGGCAGAGAGCGACAAGGAGAAAACAGCGTTTTCGATACCGCAAGGACACTTCGAGTACAATCGTATGCCATTCGGACTAAAAAACGCGCCGCCGATATTTCAACGACTGATGAATTCGGTACTAGCCGGAATGCAGGGAGTAAAATGTTACGTATATCTCGACGATATTGTAATTTTTGGATCAACACTCTCGGAACACAACAAACGACTAAAAGAGGTATTCCAACGACTCAGAACGGCCAAGTTGGCGATACAGCCACGAAAATGCAACTTTTTGAGAAAGGAAACACACTACCTGGGACACGTGATCTCAGTGGAGGAAGTGAAACCCGATCCGGAAAAAATAAAAAGTGTAAAAAATTTGCCTACACCAAAAAACATAAAGGGCGTACAATCATTTCTCGGACTAGAGGGACTACAGAAAATTCATCAACGAATTCGCCAAGATCGCAAAACCGCTTACAGAGTTAACAAAAAAAAAACAAAGATTCGAAAGGAGCGCACGACACGACGAAGCATTCGAGAAATTAAAAACCGCGTTGACTACAGCGCCCATACTACAATACCCGGATTTTACGAAGCAGTTCATAGTGACCACCGACGCATCCGACAAGGCAATCGGAGCCCTCCTGTCACAAGGTGAGGTAGGTCAAGATCTCCCAGTGAGCTACGCGAGCCGCACACTCAACAAATCCGAGGTAAACTACACGACAACCGAGAAAGAACTACTCGCAATAGTATGGGCTATAAAACAATTCTGACCGTACGTATACGGAACGAAATTTAAAGTAGTAACGGACCACAAACCGCTCATATGGCTAGTAGGAGTAAAGGACCCAGGATCGCGATTGATGAGATGGAAAATAAAATTATCCGAACACAACATAGAATTCCAATATAAAGCAGGAAAAAGCAACACAAACGCCGACGCTCTAAGCCGTATATACATCACCACGAGAGCGCAAGCGAGAGCGACAACACAAGACAAAGACGGAGATAGCAGCGACGACTCAAGCGATAGCGAGGAGGCACCTACGAACAGCCGCACAAAGAGGACGAGCGAAGAACGGGACGCGGAGCGCGGGGATAGCGATAGCACAGGCGAAGAGTACTGCAACGAAGAAACCGCCGACGCATCTGACAAGGATAGCTGCAGCATAGGCGTAACCTGCCCAGACGCAAACGAACGTGGCAAAATACTGAAAGAATATCACGATGCCCCCCTGGGTGGACACCAGGGTGCAACAAGAACATTAAAACGCATTCAGCTAAAATACAAATGGCCAGGAATGAAAAAAGAAATCGAAAACTATGTAGCAAGATGTGAAAAATGCCAGAAAAACAAAAGTCAACGAAAAATTAAGGCACCGTTGGTTATCACCGACACGCCGAGCCGAGCGCTCGAGAAATGCACACTCGACATTGTGGGACGATTGACCGAAACCAATGCTGGACATAAATATAGCCTTACATTTCAAGACCTACTGATAAAATACAGCGCCGCAGTACCACTAGAAACACAAGAAGCGAAAGAGGTAGCAAAAGCCTTCGTAACCGAAATAATATGCCGATTCGGAATGCCGGAAATCGCATTGTCGGATCAAGGAACAAATTTCCTCAGCGCCACTTTCAAAGAATCCTGCAAACTACTAAGGATCAAAAAAATACAGACCACAGCGTATCATCCGGAGTCGAACGGAGCCCTAGAAAGGTCGCACAGAACTCTAGCGGAATATCTAAAAAACTATGCAGACGAAGATCAGAAAAATTTGGGTGAATGGTTACCTTACGCGATGTTTACATACAACACCACACCACACACCGCCACAGGTCTCACCCCGCACGAACTCATGTACGGAAGACTCGCAGAAATACCGACAGTAGTAGGGGTCAGGTATAGGGAGACAGGATTTACCCCCTCCACGCGGTCACTGGCGCCAACCCCCACCACCGCCGTCTACCCCCACCCTCTCCCCCACCCCACTGTCTGGCCCCCACTCCTTCCCCCACCCCCATAGGGCCCCTTAAGCCACGCCCCCTTATTTATAGGCAGCCAATGAGAGAGAGGCTGTGAAAATCTCTGGGCCGTGATTGGTTGTCTGGAAATTCCCCGAGCTCTTATTGGTCGAATGATTTTTCAATGGCGCCCTCTATATATTTTCATCGTTTTTCTGAACTAATATTATACCAGTAAATTTGCAGCGTTCTGATTGGTTGTCCAATTTCTCCTGGTGCCCTCTAGGAATTATCGGTAGTTTTGAATACTAATACTATTCTGCAGTCGGTAAATTAGTTTTCGTCCTCTATTATCCTAATGGTAATACCATACCGACAAATAAAAAAACATTTACAAAAGTATTGTTGTTTATTTAATTTTCTTGTATTGACATTTTACAATTTTCTAGGTTTTACAATTTTAAAAATCAGTGGTCTTGAGTGATGTGTCAAGGGTCGCGGTAGAGTCGGTTGACGGCAGTGGTGTGTCTTGCTGACGCTCGGGCTTAGGCTTCGGTGTACGCAGTAAAACCTTCTCAGGTTGGTCCGGCGATGCTGTTGACTCTTGTTCTATGACCTCCTGTAGACAGTCGGGGCATTCTCTCTGTTGCGGTGGATACCCTTCGAGCCGTATCTTTAGATCCTTGGATGCCCAATGTTTATTACAGGCTCTGTATGATGCAACCTCGGGGTCCAGTCGAATATGTTCAGGTAGTTTTGACCACAAGATGTCGATGTATTTGCTCCAGTGCCTCAGTAGCAAGGGTTTGGGAATGTATTCGAGCTCCTCCGGGAGGAGTTCCCAGGGATCCTTGCCACAGTCGATGACTAGTATGCCACTGATGATCTCCATTTTAGCGAGGTTGTTGACGTTGCCACGAATCGTTGTCAAGTGTGCTTTCTCGTGTGGAGTCTTTTATATCTGCCGATGGTGGTTGTGGTGGGGGAGCTCGTGTGTCGACGATGAAGACGAGATGAAAACTTTTTCTATATTTTTTCCTTCTATTCGCTTATTTACAGGTGACAACCGAAACGGGCTGTACATGTTTGTATACACCGTGATGTACAGTCATTACCGTTGCCTTTTAAAAGTCTTTTTTGGTGGATGTTTGAGAGGTTTCGTCTTTTATGTTTCACATATCGTAGATTCTTGTAGTAACGTCGCACAATATTGTCGTTTTTCACCTTATTAGCCGAGAATAGCCTGCAAAAAGCAGCAAGGTTGTAGCCCCGAGACATATAGTCAAGAAACATAACACAATATTCTCCACACACTCGAGACTTGATACACTGTAGGGGTTTGGTGCTCCACTCGTAGCTCGTGGTATTTCGTCGCAGTCGATTGCGATGTTGGTGGACAAGTGGAGGCAGTCCGTAACTGTCGAAGAAGATCCCTTGACCATTGTTGTCGACGTATATGGCTACCCAATGAGTTCCTGGTTTCGTATGATCGTCCGTGTTGGCGACGATGGCTGTGGGTCTAGACCAGCGACTCGGGATGCGATCGGCGGGGAAGACTCCTTTCGTCTGTGCTGAGACATGTCGTAGAGCCTCCAGTATTTCTAGGCTGTTCATTGTAGATGCTGCCTGTGCGAGAGTGGGGGCGACGTCTTCGTGAATGCTGATGATGATGATGATACTGATGAGGGTTACGGGGGACGGTAGGCGTTGGTTGGCGCTTTGGTGGTGGTGGTGGCGAGAGTTGTTTATTACGGTAAAGGGCAACTATTTCACCCTCCGCAGGTACCGTGGCGTCGCAGGTGTTCGTCGTAGCACTGCTGTCACTGCTCGAAGGCGCTGGGACTATATAGTCTCCCACGCTCGAACCTTGATCTGTATCGGTCGGAATGTCGATATGTATTGCTTTTCTCGGCATATCGTTTGGCCGATCTTTCCGTTGCACGGCGTCCACTGGTTCCGAGTAAACGGCATTCTCCTTATCCAAAATCAGAGTCCGAAGCCAACGTTTAATTTTCCCCGCGTTGTTTAATGCGCACTTTGCGGCGTCTTCCTTTGACACGCCATGATATATGCACCAAGTGTCGTACTTCGGCATGTTCTTGAAGCTAGGTCCCTCGTAATCTTCGAGGTTGACTATGTCGCGCCCCAGCACGTCACGTAGAATTTCCGCTTTTTGTACACCTCTCGTGTATATGCGAAGTGCGTATCGGCACATGGCTTTTAGTGCCGCGTATACTTTTGGTAATGGTGTATCACCGTCAACCCACTCTATGCCGTGATGAAAGCACGTTAGACGATTATTACTCGCGCGTACTTCTTTAGGTAGTTCACCAAAATCGTATGGCGAGTCGATAACCCAATGAACGATATGATCACCCTGTATCGTTGTAACGGCGATCTCCTTAGGAAGAAACTCTCCATACTTGCCGTATAGCACTTGAATATCAACTATTGCGTCCATGCTGAAGGCGTGAGACGAAATGATGTCGAATGCTTGCTCGTAGCCGGTCTTAAATACGTTTCGACTATACGTATAGCGCCCTCGCCGGGGAATGCGTGATCACGCGTTATGCAGCGGAGAAGGGATGGAGTGCTCAAGCACTAAAATCCGTGATCACTTGACGAGCCGAATCAATTTCAATAACATTGTCATACTCGGCGTAGACAATACAGTTTATTGTAGATGAGAGGGGTTTAGCGAAACGTACTTCGATTCTCACGGTACCGTGTTTAACGAGATTCCAGTGGGTGAAACAGTTTGCGGATAGATCGGGCGTCAAGTCAAAGGCGAACAGACAATAACCTTTTGCGTAAGCGCTACGTGAAATGTCTATGCCGTCGTTTTGAAAATGTATACCTGTGCCTGAAAAAAGGGTATGGTAGCATTCGATCCACGTTTTGTTTGTCTCAAACTCCGGTTGCAGCGGCTTTCCAGGTATCTGTTGACCGTCAACGTACAGCGATAGATAATTTATCGAATAATTTTGAAAGTTAAAAGGATTTGACGTTTTATCGCCGTAGAAAGCTTTGTTGCTAACAAAACCGAGTATTATGCGCTTCGGTAATTGGCCGAGTATTACATTGTCCAGTGTATCGCCAGCGACGCCACTATGCATGGTAAACGACTTAACCTCCACACGCGTTATAGGATATTTCGCTATTGTTTTAGCCAGCGTCTTTGCATGGGCTATAAGTACTCCTGGATTGATTTTAGCTCGTCTTATCAGCAGTGTTGTATCGTGAATTAATATCTTGTGTGTAACATCTTTTGATGGCGATTCCATAAGACAACAAGCGTCTCAGCGCCCTGCGGGCGCAGATGCTCTTGTTGGTGGGCTCCGCCCCCCAAACCCCCCGAAAAATGTCCCTTCGGGACATTTTGTAAGGCACTCACGGGGGTGCACGCCGCGCTACGCGCTCCGTATCGAGTGTATTTACACATCGTGCTATGCGCTACGAATGAAGTATGTTTATTCGTCGCGCTCTGCGTTTCTTTTCGACAGTACGTATGAGGGAAAAACATTTATCAGTTACGTAAATTAATTCATAGTGTTTAACCTTCGTCGAATAAGAATATTTCTTTTTTGTACCAATTGATTATTAATATTCACGACGGATATTTCCTTTTTGTTTGACGATAAATTGTCAAATATTGAGACACGAGGCAAATATAACGAATTGCACCACGTAGAAGTTGATCAAATTAATTTAACGAATCAAATCATGTCTAGTAAAGTCGTTTTATTGGCTTTAAACTTATGACCAGATTTAATGAATATTAAACAAACACACAAAACATGTACCGACACCAATACGATTACCATTTAGCATTCAGGCCAAATATCCCCTTTAAATCCTTCCCCTACAGTGTTTTTTTCTTCCCCATAATTGATGGAATCAGTTCGTTATTTTATCTGTAGTAAACCAAACCATTGTAGAAGAAAAGTTTAAGAAATTTGCTATTCTTTGTGATTTTCAATGAAATTTTATCGATATTTATGGATGCTGCAAAAAAATGCAATCTCGAGAACGAAAAAATATATCTTTTTGGTTCCTGTCTTGTATTGAAGAGGAAGTAGTACGTTACTCGAATCAAAAATTTGTCATCTTGGATAGCTCCGAAATATTTTTTTACAAATTGATGAAATTCTTGAAAAATTCGACTTTGAAGGCTCTTTGACAGTCCTCTTATAACAAATTTCATTTCTACCATTTGAGATATATTTTTTTTCTTCTTCGTAATACATGGAGTCAGCTCGTTATTGTCTCTGTAGAACAGACAAGTATTGGAGACGAGAAGTTTGAGAAATTCGATATTTTTTTTCGTTTTTCAATGAAATTTTATTGATATTTATCGTTGCTTAAAAATATCAAATTTAGCATCATATCATATCGTATTTTTTTTAATTTTATTTAATCACAAACGAGGATAAGTTTTTCGGTACGGAATAACTCGTAAAATCGCCAAATTCAGTGTTTTTCACTTTCTTGATAAATAATTGTTTATAATTGTTCTTTAAGAGTACAATTGTTTTTTTTTGCGAAAAAAAACTTTTCAAGACGTGAGCATATGAAAGAAATTCGTATTTCGACAAAAATTTGAAAAAATTTGAAAAAAAAAAAAAAACGTTGGAAATACGTCGATAGAATAATCATTAGCAGTTTTCTTATCAAGTGTAAACGAATAAATCCAGCGAACAAAATTGACAAAGATTTCGAATGTGATGAATCTCCGACGGTCGAAGTGTAAAAAATTAAATTTTCAAACATAGCACACTTTTTATCTGCGCAATAACGCGGAGAGTCAGTTTGTAAATACGATTTCTTTGAGAGGAAAGGATTAGAGACGGCAATTTCGAGAAATTTGAATAAACGATTCGTTTTTTTATGAAAATTCGTAAAATTAGTCTTTGCTTAAAAAAAATCATATCTCGGCAGCGAAAAAAGATTTCGACTCTTATTTTGGCTTGTTTTGAAGAGGAGAAAATACGTTGCCAGAAAAAGAATTTGCAGTTTTTATTATTAACTGTAAATGTATAAATCGGGTGAACATAATTGACAAAGATTTCGGCTGCGATGAATCTTCGACGGTCGAAGGATAGAAAATTCTTTTTTTTTATGATTGCATACTTTTTATTTGCGCTATACAGCGTAGAATCCATTTATATTTACGTAAAATAGGAACAAAGATTGAAACGAGATGTCGATTTTTTTTTATTTGAAAATCATCCGGCCACAGAGTACGCGCGCCGCGACGTATAAGCATCTGTGTATCGTCTGCTAGGAAATTGTCATCTGCTTCCAAAGTTTGACAGATAGAATAAAACGAAAAAATATATACTCGTGATTTTTTTAGTTCTATTTGGGAAATTGTAATTATTTTGGATATTCGATGAATCTTTTTTGTGAGTTTACTACCAATTTTTTTAGTGAATACGTGAAATTTATCATTTTTATTACGAATGTGAATAAAATATGCTAAAATATTGCGAATGATTTTCGGTGATAATATATTATTTTCGAAATAAAAAACGCAAACATTTGTGAATCTGTGTATGATATTTCGTGTTTTATTTTTCACAACCGAAGTTTTTTTTTTATCATGATGTTAAATGGATTTTTGGCAAATCTAAATAACATAACCTTTAAAGCAAATCTTGTTATAACCACTGTTTTTGAATTATTTTATAATTAAAATTATATTTGTCAGAATGACTCAAAATTTATTGTGCATAGTGCTTTCGATGCAATGAAATATTGTTGCGAAAGAGAAAAGAATTGGTTTCCAGGATTTTTAATTGGGGCACCGTACGGACATCAGATGTGAGAAAATAATTTTTTAATGGAAAATTGTGATGAATAAATAGTTAGAGATGTAGGATTGTCTCTAAATTTGCTGTGCGCAGTGCTTTTGATAAAACAAAATGATGCTGCGAAGGAGAAAAAAATTGGTTCGTAGAGTTCATTATGATGGCACCGTACGGACACTTGACCGAAGGCAAATGCAAATTGTGGCCAATAATTTTTTAGAAAAAATACTTAAAGGTCTTAGATTGGTTTTAAAAGTAATGTGCATACTGGAAATAATGTAATAAAAAAACCCTGCGAAGGAGAACAAAATTGGTTCGCACCATCTAAAGTTACAGTGTGATACGGACGTCCGAGAAGAAAAATTCAGCCAAAAAGTTGTTTTCATTGCACCGCAGGCTAAAAAAAATATTTCTATTCATCGCAGTCACTTCAAAGTAACTACGCATGATGTTGGAGATACACCGAAGCAAATGGTGGAAAATAAAAATTTTTGGAGTATGCGCTGCGGAGTAACCCCTTCGACAGTCTCCGAAGAGCAACGGATGATCATTTTAATAGGCACTCTTTGCCTATTATAATAGTGAGTGCCTAAAAAGCGTCTTTCGAGCGTACGAGACGTAGTCGTACTTCCACGCCGTTTAGCAAACATTTGTCTTGATTGAATACATGGCAGTGAAGATGGCCAATCATATCCAAGGTCCGGCCTCCTTTGACAAAACTGGCTCTCGCGTCTTGGCCGGCGTTGCTCGGACTCGCGCCCGGCAACAACTCGAAACCGCCTGCAGTATCGGCATACCACAAAGCCGTAGTCAGATGCGATGTTTTTGCGGCAGGGCCATAGTTTAACAACGTTTCAATGTACGCTCTGTATGCGTAGGCATTATTAGGCGGTGCGACAAGTTTTGATTAAAAAACACGTCTACTTGATTAAAGAGACTGTGCAAAAAATTGTTTACGGGTGCAACTTTGTACTCTGCGCCGCCATCGGATATTATTTTAAGGCTTACAGCGATCATAGTATGCGCGAGATAGAGGTATTCCTCCCCGTGGCCAGGTATCACAAATTCGATGGGCCCGTCGTCCGACAGCGAAGAGACAGGCTTGTAGTGAACCCATTGCGATGATTCTATAGACGTCTGCGTTGGTGGTATTGTGAATAAGTCGAGTTCCGACTTCATACATTCACACGTGTGTGAGTGTAGAAAGGACATATTTAAGCACTTCCAAAAATATCAACGCGCCGTCTCTTTTTATTTACTCGAGTCTTCGTCACTTTCCCCGTCTTCGTCCTTCTCTTCTTTCTTCGTGATGCTGCACTAGCGGTACTTCTCTTTTTACCCTTTTTCGTCTTCTTGTTTCGCGTGTTGGTAGATCTCTTTCTCGCGGAGGTGCGACGAATCAACGACTGCATCGATCGCGCGGCGATCGGACTATTATAGCCGGATCCATTCATAAGTAGTGCAATTTTCTCGTCGGCTTTTCGTTTCAAATTCTCGCCGGATTCTCTGGCCCGACGTTTCAGCGACTCCTTGAATGGTATATTGTTCCCGCTTACGTCTTCAACAACATGCAAGCCAGCGCACAACGCCTCGCGTCCTATAGCTTTAGCACCTCTCGTGAGGAGCGGTAGTACACTTCTGAAGAGTCCGCCGAGAAATCGTCCAATTCCGTGGCCCCTTTGATAAGGTGCACCGACGAAAACATTGCTCATACGTCCACCGCCGCCGATTTGATTTTCGTAATATGACGCGTAGTGGTTCGCCATTTCGTCGTCTAAGAGACGCGTTTAAAATGAAGCGTTAGCGTTAACGTCCCGTACTCAAATGTGATTGGCCGTCCCAACTTGTCTCTTATATCTATCTCGATAGTGCGAAAGCAATTATTAAGCAGCGGTAAGTAATTTGCCGGCGAAAAATATTTCACCTGTGTCGAGCCATACTTGTACTTTGACGTATTCAGATTTATTATTCGTGATAGAGCGGCCTGTGTGTCGCCAACTGTGTAGGGTACGCACAAATCCGAGTAGACAAAGATTTCTTCGGGCAGAGCGCGGGCAATGCAGGCGGGCATCTGACTTTCGCGCTGTATCCCACGCGTAAAGCTCACGTACGAATTTCCGGCGCTTTCCCAATCTTTACCAGGTGTTAACTCGAATCCAAATACGTGACGAAGCTTGTCGCTCATTTGCAAGAAATTCAACGATTCGTCAATTTCTTTACCGCACTTTTTACCCTCAATCGCCACGTAACCGCTTGCATTTTTTGCATTCACTAGTCGTATACCGGCCTCGCTTATACCATGCAGACTATTTATACTTTTCATTAAAGCCTCATGATTGTCATATATGCCGTACGGGATATGACTGATTTTTCTGTCTTTTCGGCCACACTGTGTCCACTGAATTTCAGTCTCATCACGCTGGATATGTATCATCGTGCAGGGTATGTGAACTTCCGTTAGACCCACAACCCAATGACCATTGAGGGTTATTTCACGTGAAAGGTGTGTGGTGAAATTTGTCGTAGTGTTGTTCGGAAAATACTTCATGCTACTGTTGCTCGGTAGCACGAGAAAAAAATTTTCGTCGGTGTACATGTTAGCCGGCAGGGGTGCGTATGCTACGTGGCAAGATCGTGAGCGTTAGACGCAGGTATCCACGAGTTGAATTTCAACGGGTAACCGACCCAGCTGACAAAGAGCTGTTTTGCCGCTCCGCGCCCTTTTGTACGTATTACACGGTCAATTTTGAATTCTTTATTTTCCGCAACACGTTTCTCGTGTACAGGCGTGATTTCTTCCGTATAAAAAAAACCGTCGATTAACTCTCCCTCGAGATCCTTTAATTCGTAAACTCGGATACCCTGACGGAGCGTAACTTTTGTGATTCGGAAAATTTCTTCACTCCAATTCCGCTCGTAACCCTTCTCGAAGGTGCCTTTTGTTCGACTAATCCTAACGTAATCGCCGCACTTGTATTTAACCCCGGTGAAACGCCTTTTTTTGCGTTGTCTCAACGAGGCTCTCGTCATATTCTCGTACGCTACATCGGCATTGTGTAAAGTCACAGCGGCCGGTTGCATCTTAATCGACGAGTGTTTGGCATGGTTGTAGGCCTCGACGAGCTGTTGCAAGATGTCAATGTATCGATGAGTATTTCGGTGTGTGAAGTAACGCCACATTCGCTCTTTTAGCGTACGATTGAAGCGTTCGACAATCGCCGCTTTTATATCAGGGTTACGCGTAACTCTAAACACAATATTGTTCTCCGTAAGAAAGGTTCGCAATTCTTTTCCGACAAATTCCTTGCCTTTATCGGTCTGTAGACAAGCGGGTAAGCGGCCGTTGCTTCGTTGAAAAATCCGTTTAAACGCTTGCGTCACAGAGTGCACTGTTTTGTCTTGTAACGGTTCAACCCATGCATACTTGCTCAATACATCAATGACTGTGAGTAGATAACAGGTATCATCGTTGTAACTCTTTAACGAGCGTAAATCAACGAGATCAGCCTCCCACACGTCGTCTATATTGTCAACACTGTAGCGAAGTCTTGGGAAAAGCCGTTTGACGGGCTTGTGAATTGTGTACGCGTCCTGTTGCGTCAACCAGTCATAAACAGTGGCTAATTCATTCCTTTTATCTGTGAGTCGTCTTGCACCTGCGTAGCCAGCGGGGTGCGAAGGGTCATAATACACTTTTTCGTACGACATCTCTCTCTCTCTCTCTCGCTGACGGTTATGGTACAGCAGTCATTGGGCCCCATTCATAGTTTGAGCCAGTGCGCAAACCCTCGTGGTAATTGAACGGACCCGTCTGACCGTTCGCCGATGCTTGTCCGCTCGGTAGTTCCCGTATCCTCAATCATGCTATCCTTCTTCTTTTTCTTCGTCTTTGACTCGTCCTTTTCACGCTGTTTTGGCGAATCGTTGGCATTTAAGCCTCGTCGCTCGTTGAGTATGTCTTCGCGGCTAGTGCTAAGCCTTACACTAGCGGCACTTTTAGTATCCGGTCGTTTTACCCTCGTAGCTATGGTTTCTTCTTCTTCTTCTTCGCTGCTGTAATAGAGGGTTCCGTCGTTATCCACACTAGAATAATTTTGTCTACGCTCAACACGCAATCTCGGCTCTCCTCCAAGCGTCCACAATGCGGTGTTTCCGATAAATTCGCGTGGAACAGAGATATCTCGTAGACTCTGAATAAAGTCGCGTCGTCCCACGGCTTTAAACTCCTTTCGCGATCGTACCGCGTCGTTAATAAGATCGACAATATTTGAATTTGGCACGAGCTTGTCGTCTATGGTCACACGTCCCTCTTGGTCCCATCTGATGCGTTGTACTGCTCCCGGTGAATTGCGTAGATAAGACACGAGAGCTTTAGCTTTATGCCGAAACTTTTGCGGAACGCTGTCTATGATTATCGTATCATCGAACGGTTCATTTGCCTGTGATGACGTTTGCTGTTCGCGGGCGACGGTAGAGGTCGCTCCAGGTAGCGATGGATCTATCGGACCTTTTCGTGCTTCGAGCAAAAATAAATACCTCTGCAGCACCTGTAGATATTGTTTCCACTTTTCCGAGTCATCGCGATACTTTTTCGAGTTTAAAATTTTCGAAAGTTCCTCATCGAGCCGTGATATAGGATCGCCCGGCGTCTGTACACTTGGTGGTCCGACAGGCAGTGTACGAATTCCGGCGCCACCGCCGACGCCACCGCCGCCGGCGCCCATCATCGGCTCTTTCCATAGCCCAGCCTCTTCAGCCGGTACTAAAATCATTTTCTTTTCGTGTTCCATTAGATCTCGCTCGTTTGTATTAAGAGTCGGTACTTCCGCCACCGTTGCCGGTAAACAGTCTACTGACCAAACTCGTGATAATCGGTGCCAATAAAAGCGGCAAAAATGCTCCACATCCTTTTTGCATGATGAGGCGTTTTTTCGCTCGCCAGTTGAATTTTCGTCGTTTGCGCGAAGCGCCACTGACGTCTCTACTCTTGCCACCACCACCACCACCGCCACCGCCGCCGCTCTGTCTTACCGTGGACCATGGCGCTAGTTGTCGCAACACCTTTTTATATTTTTTCAGACGATTTTTCACGTTGGTTTTAAGCGCTACTACGCCGTGTAAAACGTTTAGCGCGCATTCACATATACCTTGACCAACGATTCATCGGCCGCTCGTAACAGCGCTTTTTGCTGTTCTTTACTAGCATGACAGAGGGCGTTCAGAAAAGCGACGTGACGTTTATCGATCGGCGATCGCACAGAACACGACGCTCTCTTCTTCTTCTTCTTCTTCTTCTTTACCGTCATCTTCTCGCTCCCGCCCTCCGAGATGTTTGCGTAACCGACACTCGAGCGCTACTGATGTCTTTGCTGTTCCACCATTTGACTAAATACGTCAGGCAAAATCATCATTTACGAAAGCCTCGCTTGTTTTTCGGTATATATACATGCATTTGCGGATCGTCGGGAAATATATTGGATTTTTAAAAATAACAATATAATTCGCATTCAGCGAAATATCGCGTTGTCCGTGTCCCTGATGAAGAATATTTTGCGTAATGAAAATAACGCTGATATTTTTATGATGACTGCCTTTCGTGAAGAGGTCTACTATCGTATTGTTTGACGATTCTCTCATCAAATCGTCGATAATAACTAATTTCTTAGTATCGTTATCTTGCGAATAATCTTCCGGCTGCGGTAGTCCTTCGTGAAATTCAATTTTAACATTAGTGATCGTTAAATCCTCATACGACGAATTCTTGAATAGAGCGTCAGTATCGGCATCAAGATTATCACCGTAGTAAAATATAATACGGCCAAACGTTGAATCGCTCATAGCCGCTAGATGGCGTAAGAATCTTCGCACGAAAACTGTCTTACCACAGCCTGTTGGCCCACAAATTAGTGAAGTCCACGGATGTTTCCAACGTACGTCCATTTTCACGTGTTTTTTTTTTCCTTCTTTTGCCGAGCGTTTCGTCGACGTAGCCAAAACTCACACCGAAAACACTTGAAAATATACTCGTCTTATGCGACTATAAGCTTAACTCGGCGGCGGCGGCGGCGCGCGGAGGACACACGTCGCGGACAAGCTAACTCGACGTGTGCGCGGCGGTGGTTCAGCTAACACAGGCGGCCCGCGCGCTCGCACTACCAGCTTATGAGCGGGCGAGCGGGTGAGCGGACCAGCTTTTCACCGCGGCCACATGTGAGCCACGAGCTTGTATCGTACATGTGGCGCCGCCTAGCTTATAATAAAATAAGAAAATTCCAACAGCTGTAATGGGATGTTTTATTTTTATTTTATATTTATCGAAAATAGACATTACTGCAACAATAAAATAAAAAAATTGAGGTGGTATAAAATATTATTTTTTATTAAAAATCGCCAATGCCCATTATTTTACAAGGAGGGGTTTTTTTTATTGACTATGCCGCACACATCTATATCTAAACAGTGTATACATTTTTTTTTTATAATCTATATATATATATATACTTTAAAAATTCGACGAGTAATTAAAACTATAGAATAATACAAACATTATCACTCGTCTGACTACATAACACACTCGGATACAATCACCAACGTTATTTTTATTTACAGTTTGAAACTATTTTCTATTATTGCTGAAACGATATTAGAATGAGGATGACAGCGGTGATAATGTCCATTAATCGGCTACTGAGGGCTCGTTTTTATATCCAAACGGTAACGACAACGAGTGGGTCACATGACGTCGTTTATGACAAACGACACGACAGGTCTTCGACATCTCGCGGGTTACGACCTCATGTAGAGCCGTCCGCTGGATTGCCGTATAATTTAGCTGAATCGATTCTACATTTTGTCGTGGTAAATCCGATTCGATCATCGACCGTATCGACTCAAAGTTAACTTTTTTCGAATTGCGATAATTTAAACTCAGCCCCTTGACCTTACACTCAGTTTTCGTAATAACATTGGGGTTCGAGCTATTGACGACTTGATAGCCGTAAAATTTGGGGCCTCCCGAGACAAAAGACTTTATGTAGTCTGTGGGTTTCTTCAATTCGTTGGTCATGTCGCCAAGGAAGTTACCGAGTGGCGGTGTCCATTCACCCGGCTGACCTGAGCTCACATGGTTTACGTGCACAAGAATGTTCTGGACTATCGAAGATATTGCCAAAGATCTTGTTACATCTCTCCGATAGTGACACGAGTAGTTTTCTTGAGGTTTCCAGAGTGGGGCAAAGTTATAATATCTTTGATTTTTAGTTCAGTCGCTCAGTCTCTATTCATCCTCTCGCATTGAATTGCATGCGATGCACAATCATTTGTTGCTCTCAGTTTTTCCGTGTTCACGTAAAAAATGGATTCGGCAAAATGCAAAAAGCTCGTCGCGATTATGCAAAGCGCGTATTCCGCTCTCCGGGACAAATCTTTGCGCGCTGAGGCGCAGCGGTGGATAAAATTTGGTAACGAAAATGTGAATCTTCTTCGCAAAATTTTACGCAAAAGTACATTGAAAATTGGCGAAAAAATCAGAATTCTAACGACGATAGTTGAATTATTGTCTTTGTCGGCGAAATTCAAAAAACGCGGTGCCGGTGTGAGGGTGAAAAAAGTGCAGTGGGCCGACACGGAGACAGCTTTCCAGAAAAGAATCCGAACTGGTGTAGTCATTAATCTACAACACCGGGATCTCGCAGATTTTCTGGATGATGCGAAACGTCTCATTGTCGCACGAGTAAAGAGACTGGTCCACGGAACATCGAGGAAGAGGGGGCGCAACCTGAAAATCAACGTGATCTTGTCGTGTAAATTCGAGGTTTCGAAAAACAACGAAATCATCGAGGAAAATAAATTCTTCAACACGAGGAATGAGGCGATTCTTCGCTCAACGGACTTGGATCGATGGTTCAGAGAACACGTGAGGGAAAACTTATTGAAAAAAGTTGAAGAGTTCGAGGAAAAAGAATCTGGTTGGAGCATGAGGGAAATTACCAATCTCGTCGTCAACATGAACAAATACGTTCCGCTACGAGGGGGATTATCTATATACATCGCAGTTCCAAAGGATATTCAACGGAAACACGCCGTAGTTAATATCAAAAGCAACGATCCGTTTTGTTTTTTGTGGGCAGTGACAGCGGCTCTTTCACCACCGACGAGGAACAGTGAGCGAACAAGTTCGTATCCGCATTTTAGCGCAGTGCTAAATTACATGGATTTTACTTATCCGATGCGAGTGCGTGACATTCCGCGATTCGAGAAGGTAAATCGACTCTCGATTAATGTTTATGGTGTAGAAAAAAGTAGGAAAGGTAAATCGCAGATCGTACCAATTTATTTGAGTAGGGAAAATTCAAATCGCCGTACGATACATTTGCTAATTTTAGAGAGTAACATCGAGCCGAATGATCGAAATATTGCGATCCATCACTTCGCATGGATAAAGAATTTATCGCGACTAGTTAGCTCGCAAATATCTCGTCACAATAAAATGACTTGGCTGTGTGACAGATGTCTGTGTCACTTTCAAACGCAGCGCTCATTAGATAATCATCGAGACGATTGCTTTGCTATAAATGGCTGCAAAGTTATTCTCCCCGAGGAGGAAACGAAGTTACACTTTAAAAATTTTAAAAATAAAGAGAACGTTCCATTCGCAATTTACGCGGACCTCGAGTGTCTTCTTAAGCCAGTTGCACCGGTAATTAATTTAAGTTACCAAAAACACGTGCCTCATAGCGTAGGATTTTACGTTCACTGCACATACTCCGCAGCAATCTGTGAGTATAAGTCTTATCGCGGCGAAGATTGTATTGAATGGTTTGTCCAGGAGCTGCGAAAATTAGCGGACTTTTTCACTCGGCAATTTGTTATCGTGAAGCCGATGGAGACACTTAGCGTTGTCCAACGTCGTGAATTCGAAGAAGCTGCAGTATGCCACGTCTGTGAAAAACCATTCGAGCGTAATGCGAGCGGGATAAAAGTTTGAGATCACTGCCATCTTACAGGAAAGTATCGAGGTGCTGCTCATAATGCATGCAATTTAAATTACAAAAATTCTCACGTTGTACCTGTCGTGTTTCATAATTTGTCGGGTTATGATTCACATTTTTTGATAAAAGCATTAGCAACAGAATTTGAGGGATCGGTTCAACTTCTCCCCGTCAATAAAGAAAAATATATTTCATTCACGAAACAAGTCAAGAATACAGTAGTACATTATCGATTTCTTGACTTATTCAGATTCATGCCAAGTGGTCTCGAACGATTAGCCTCTTATCTGGATGCCGGAGAAAAAATTATTACGCGGAAGCATTGTAAGAGTCTCGATGAATTCGCGTTATTGAGCAGAAAAGGTGTTTTCCCGTACGATTACCTAAGCGGTTGGGATAAACTCGACGAAACAGAATTGCCCTCGAAAGCAGACTTTTTTTCTCAATTAAATAACACCGAAATCAGTGATGACGAATATGCACACGCATTGAATGTTTGGCGCGAGTGTAAAATCAAAACTTTGGGTGAATATTCGGATTTATATCTGAAGACTGACGTTCTGCTTTTAGTGGACATATTTGAAAACTTCCGACGCAACTGCAAAACGACGTACGATCTAGACCCCCTTCATTATTATACTGCACCCGGATTGGCGTTCGATGCGATGCTAAAATGTACAAACGTTGAGCTCGAGCTGCTAACCGATGTAGTGATGCTCTTATTTATCGAAAAAGGTATCCGTGGGGGCGTTGCACAGTGTTCGAATAGGTATGCTAAAGCGAACAACCGATATATGAAAAATGATTTTAATCCGGAATTGGCTGAATCGTACATTATGTACTATGATGTGAATAATTTGTACGGTGCGGCAATGAGTGAATCGCTACCCTATGGGTCGTTCGAGTGGGTCGAAGATTTTGAAAGTCTCGACATAGAAAATATCGCGGATGATGCGTCGGTCGGCTACATTTTGGAGGTTGATTTCGATTATCCTACAGAGTTACATGAAAGACACAAAGACTTACCGTTGTGCGCAGAACATTTCACGCCGCCTGTGCCTGGATATAAGAATTCGAAACTTATGACGACTTTTTTACCGAAGACGAGATATATAATTCACTATCGCAATCTCAAGCAGTGCATCGCTTTGGGTTTACAGCTAAATAAAATCCATAGAGTCTTAAAATTCAAACAATCGCCATGGCTGAAAAAGTACATCGAGTTGAATACGGAGTTGCGTCAAAAGCTACCGATGAATTTGCGAAAAATTTTTTCAAATTAATGAACAATTCCGTCTTCGGAAAAACGATGGAAAATCCGAGAAAACATCGTGAAGTTAAACTCGTTACCAGGTGGACTGGAAGGTATGGCGCGCGGTCTCTCATAGCAAAGCCTACGTTTCATAGCTGTACCGTATTTGACAACGATATGCTGATTATAGAGTTGGATAAGCCGTCGGTAAAATTTTACAAACCGATTTATGCTGGATTTACGATATTGGATCTATCGAAGATATACATTTATGATTTTCACTATAATTATATGAAAAATAAATTCGATAGCAGCGCTAAACTATTGTACACCGATACCGACAGCCTTATTTATCATGTTACAACTCCAGATATCTTTGAAACTATAAAGAGCGATATCCATAAATTTGACACATCCGATTATCCGAAAAACAATGAGTATGGAATCCCGTTAGTTAACAAGAAAGTAGTAGGTCTCATGAAAGACGAGAATAATGGGAAAATTATGACGGAATTCGTGGGTTTGAGAGCGAAATTGTACTCGTACAAGGTTCAGGACGACAAACGGGATAAAAAACGCGCAAAGGGCGTCAAAGCGTCGACATTGAAAACTATAACGTTTACCGATTATAAGGAATGCCTTTTTAATCATCGAAATTTGATAAAGAGACAGTGCCTAATTCGTAGTCGAAAACACGAAGTCGAGACAATTAGACAGAATAAGCTAGCTTTAAGTTGGAACGACGATAAAAGAATGCTTCAGCATGATTCCACCGATACGCTACCTTGGGGTTATAGACAATAGGAAATTATTTAGTGCACAAAATGTGTATATATATATATTGTATTCTTATAAAAAATAAAGTTCCATTGTTTTTATTGTAAAACACTTTCCACATCACTTATCACATTATCATTATATGGGTCATGATATTCATCGACATATTCTTCTTCTTCTTCTTCGTGTTGTTGTTGTTGTTGTTCTTCTTCTTCTTCTTCTAGAGCGAGCGAAAATTATCCTTTCTTTCGAGCTCCGGCGGCAAGCACATGGCCTATGCATCGTCTCTGGAAACACTTGTTTTCCCCCGCACAGGCAAAGATTTTGTATGACACCCTGCATATTTCCATGTTTCTCTCTCTCTCTCCTCCGAACATGTGACCCTTGAGCGAGTGCAAATTGTACTTTGAGGAAAACCTCCATAGTTTTACTTCCCCCTCCCCTATCCCCACTCTTTTCAAATATTTTTTGGTGCATGGCATTAGTTTTTCGAGATGCGACAGAGCTCAGTTCTTTTACACCCGTATTAGAGAAAACAATTCGCTCCAGGATGACTGTTGGATCGTTTACGTATTCGAGTGTGTATGTGCTTTTGGTGTTTCTCCTTAAAAGAAACCCTTCGTTTAATCGACTATGGCCGCTGGAGAAGATAAGTATGATGCAGTATATGTGTCGAGATGCGGTTCTTCGGAAACTTCGGGGTGTCTTATTCGCCGCGAGCAGAAGCGATATCCTCGCTGCGTATTACGGTGGTTATTTCACGAACCGAGATCTCTGTATCCTGATGACGAGCGTAATTAAAGAGCGTGGATTGGCAGCCCAGAGAGGATTAAATAGTCCTCACAATGACGAGGATGAAAGCGAGACCGATGATGAATTCTTTCAAATTGACGGCGCTGTCCCGGGTCCATCATCATCATCATCATCATCATCACCACCATCATCGGCTCCCGGCACTGGCTACGCATCCGCAGAGGACTTTGGTGAGCCGCAAAGAAAACGATCACGTATCACCGATTCAACCGAGGATCATAGCACGAAGGTAGTCGCGCCTAGTACCGCTACGTCCGCTCCCAACCATGAACCGAGCGCGTGGTGGTCGCGTATCGAATCAAGCGAGCATGCGGACATGATCGATCTTTTTTATACACCGGAACAATGGTCTCGGTTGAAGGAGCGAAAGCTCGAGGATCCATCCTCAGTTTCGAGCTTTCCATCCACAACATCGGATGAGCGGGACATAATCGAGGCAGCGTCGTGGCGGACCATTGAAGAAGAAGAAGAAGAAGAAGAAGAAGAAGAAGAAGAAGAAGAAGAAGAAGAAGAAGAAGAAGAAGAAGAAGAAGAAGAAGAAGAAGAAGAAGAAGAAGAAGAAGAAGAAGAAGAAGAAGAAGAAGAAGAAGAAGAAGAAGAAGAAGAAGAAGAAGAAGAAGAAGAAGAAGAAGAAGAAGAAGAAGAAGAAGAAGAAGAAGAAGAAGAAGAAGAAGAAGAAGAAGAAGAAGAAGAAGAAGAAGAAGAAGAAGAAGAAGGAAATTGAGGAATGAGAGAAGAGTGGACCCGAAAAGATGCAAATATTACTACAATAACTATGTGTATTTCAAAGATTATTCATATTTGTATCGTTCAATAAATAATTATAAATTACATGATACTCTCACAAGTCTGACTTCTTAATCCAACTAATATGCGAGCTATCAAATCCAAGCCATTTTACATAAAGTTCGTCACGTCGTTTTTTCAACACTTTTTCAACGAGATAAATATCGGGATGTTTGACCGCGAGCAGCTCTTGTTCATAGAAACCACCGGCGATTGGTTTATTCTCATAATCTCTCAATCTGTATGTCACAGGCAAAGTATTTATTACTTGAGATATCGTAAATATTTCCGTTGTCCAGTTAGGCGTATAACCTTTCGCAAAAACATTTTTATATTTACTAATTCGAACTTTTTCGCCAACTTGAAATTTTGTCTTTCTAACATATTTAATTTGAGGCTTATCAAACACAGTATGCAGCAGATTTTTTTCATTTTCAGCGCAAACATCTCTCGGCCTCATTCTTATAGTGCGATGTACTGTATTGTTGTAGTCGCTAAGCAACTTTTGTAGAATATCCGTCCACTTATAATTTCCACGAAGACTGAACTGCTTCCACATTTTATTTTTCAAAGTGCGATTGAAACATTCACAAATCGAAGCTTTTAAGTTACTAAATGTTGAGTACATATGGATATTATATTGTTTCATGAGAGATTGGAAATTTGAATTATAAAATTCTTTACCATTATCAACATGTAACTACGATGGCACTCGTCCAAGCGTAAGTATAGATTTCATTGCGGTAGTCGTATCTTTGCCCATCTTGCTTTTCAACGGCACAACCCAGGCGAATTTTGAGAATATATCGATGACGGTAAGTAGATACTTGTAATTATTATTCTGATTTGCGTAAGCGCGCATATCAACGAGATCGGCTTGACAGGTCTCATCGAGACCCCGAATATCCACATGACGACGCGGATAGTTCCGTCTAGCTGATTTATGTAGCTCCTCCACTAGTGCTTCTTTGTGCGCGCTCATTTTCAAGAACGTTTAGTCTAACGTCCAGGTTGGCAATGGCCTTTGAGTTTCGAGTAGCCAAGTCTTGTACTGTTTCGAGGTTGATATTTATAGTTCTCATGATTGTTGTCTCAAGCCCTTGAACCAATAGGAGATTACTATCATTCATTTCTTTTCGTAAAATCTTCACGGTGGTATGTACTTTGCGATGTAAGATGTTTAAGGTTGCAGCATCGTCTTGTTGTTCCGGAGCGGCAACATTGCGGAGTCTTTTGTTTTCCATATCGTAATGGCCATCGTCGGTTAATTTAAATCCAATGCCGGGATTACCGGGAGCGCCGGGGCGGCCGGGAAGACCGCGATTTTTTACACCCGCGCTCTTATCGAGCTGTCGTCCAAACACATCGACACTCATCTTGCAAATGTTGAAAATCTGTATAGGTGACGAGTTAATATATTATCTGGGCCTCCCGTAGTTCCTCTATAATTGACATAATTTCGTTTCTATGAGAAGAGTTGCTAGCTGTTTGTGATGCCAAGAGTAGACGAAGCCAATTCACTAGCTCCCCGCGTAGAAAAAATTAGTATGGGATTGACTCTGGGAGGACGATGGGCGAGAGGCTGGGGTTTGTTTGGGATTGAATCTGGGAAGCACTATGGGCAGTCATCTGGGTTTTGGGATCCGGCTGGATGGTTTCCCAGACCTTTTCCCATAGCTTCAGTGGACGGGGGAAATCCTCGTGCAATCAATCCCATACGCTTTTCCAGATTCTCTCCCAGCCGTCGCATACGAACGGGGATCCTCGTGCAATCAATCCCATATGCTTTTCCAGATTCTCTCCCAGCCGTCGCGTACGACCGGGGGAATCCTTGCGCGATCAATCCCATACATAGAATCCCATGTTATGTGTAAGTGAAAGAAGATGAAAAAATAGATTTTGTCAAATGGAAGAAAAAAATAAAAAACGAAAAAATATGCCTAAAACCAATTTTTTTCGACGGATATGAGTTCCCCGAGCAAAGTTAAATGCTGCTGTACGTAATCGGCGTTTGAAATTCGATGTAGGTCCCAAAAATATTGTAAAGTATTGGATGAGTTTAACATAGATCTTTTAATTTATTTATCCAAGCTTTTCCCAGTACATCACATTATTTTTGGGGCCTTAAATGAAATTTAACCGCCGATTATGTACTACAGCGCTTAACTTTGCACGGCGAAATCATATTCGTTGAAAAAAATTAGATTTGAGCATATTTCTTCGTTTTTCATTTTTTCCTTCCATTTGACAAAATCTATTTTTCCTTCTTCTTTCATTTACACATAATATGGGATTCTATGTATGGGATTGATCGCGCGAGGATCCCCCCGGTCGTACGGTACGGCCGGGAGAGAATCTGGAAAAACGTATGGGATTGATTGCACGAGGACTCCCCCCGTCCACTGAAGCTATGGGAAAAGGTCTGGGAAACCATCTAGCCGGGTCCCAAAACCCAGATGACTGCCCATAGTGCTTCCCAGATTCAATCCCAAATAAATCCCAGACTCTCGACCACCGTTCTCCCAGAGTCAATCCCATACTAATTTTTTCTACGCGGGTCGTTTGGATCATCCCAATAAACATAATCCACCTTAACATCTTTTTGCGTAACTTTATATTGAGATATACCTTTTCCGCTGTATTCAACATCATTCAGAATTTTTGTGATATAATTAGTGAATTTGAAAGATTTATTCACGCGGATCGCTTCTCTTCTTTTGTAATACTTCCTATGTGCATTCGTTCCGATAATTATATTCTTATAATTTTTCATATCATCGACGCTAATATGAGCAGCATTGGGCTGTTTTTTAAACAACAGTTCAATGAGTCCGACAGTTTTTCCATAGCTTACATCTCCTATTTGAATGGAAGTAGCGTTAAAATGTATCGGCGAGTCTCCAATCATTAACCTATTATTAGCAAGATTTCGCACTCCATAAGAAATATCTAAATCGGACGTTCTATTTGATTGTAACAATGCGAGATATTCATTTATTAATTCATCTACTTCAGCGTTTGTCTGCACGATTTTATTATCATCGTCATCGCTTATAATGTCTTCAGTATCGTTGCCTATTGCGGACTTAAAAGAAGCATCTTGCTCGTCATCATCGTCGCTGTCGC
The DNA here is from genome assembly GCA_964006125.1 of Cryptus viduatorius. Taxonomy (NCBI): domain Eukaryota; kingdom Metazoa; phylum Arthropoda; class Insecta; order Hymenoptera; family Ichneumonidae; genus Cryptus; species Cryptus viduatorius. The sequence goes on along the minus strand of OZ023222.1, from coordinate 20,460,235 downwards.
TATATTCTCGTTTCACTATTCTACTCGTTCCAGCTCTTTCGACAATATTATCCCGAGCTTCATCATCATTTATTTCTTCCTTAATTTTATCTCTAATTTCATCCTTAATCTCATTCTTAATTTCCTCTTTAATTTCTTTCTTCACAAGTGCTGTATCGCGATTTTTACTTGTATGAGACACATTCACTAATTTTTCCAATGGATTCACGAGTGGTTTGAAGACTTCTTGCATCGCCTGGTCATTGGCCTCGCGACCAGTTTTCAACATTTTATGTTTCCGTCGAATGGCATCGCTGGCTTTGACGATTTTACGCAAAACGTCTTGTTCTCTAGAAATATTTTCACTCTTCATGTTATCGCAGCTGAGTCGCGGATACTACTGTTTCAAGATCAGCTAGTAATGGAATATTTATTACTTATCGATGCACGCGAAACAGTCAAACCCTTTCCTATATCTACCTCGATCAAGATCACTATCCTTATCAATCATAATAAATCCATACTTATCGGCCCAGCATGCCGAGCATACATTTTTGAACTCGGCGTAATGCATATCAGTGTTTACATGATCATTGTATATATGCTTGAGATTCATTTCATCTTGCTTAAATAGTACTAGGAGGTTGGCATTATCACGGACGAGATGCTTTGGAATGCGTGCATATGTCTGACAGAGATAGAATGAATCAACGTGCTCGTGTCTACCCATTGAAAAATATGCTCGAATATTATCCTGTTTCTCACATGCTACATCATCGAAAATAAATATTGAGTTCGGTCGGTAGCTATGAAATTGAGGATATTGAGAATTACTTGAAGCCCATCCTGATTGGGAAGAATATTAACATTGATATTAAACCAAATAATAATACTCTACGCAGTGAAATTAGGTGTGATCACGATATAGATTTCACACCTGAAGATTCTATTGATCGGTTACTAGGATTCACACAGCGTATCTTGCCAGCTAATAAAAACCACGAGTCCGATCTTCCTGTAGCCATTCTCAAAGTGAACGCTTTGAGAGTTGAATGTAGTCTTACAACCGGCGCTTATATCAACGAGCGAAAAGTTCATACTATTCACGAATTCTTCCCATTTGTCCCGCCGGGATATAAAATTATCGAAGTACCATCACACGTCCTTTATCTCCCTATTCTCTACAAGGTAATTGATCATATTCAACTGCGAATAGTAGATCAGGACGGGAATTTAGTTAATTTCCGCGGGGAAGTGATAACAATTCGGTTGCATATTAAATCCCAATAATAATAATAATAATAATAATAATAATAATGGCGATAGTTTTTAACCGGAAGCCTGCCAATTATAATAAGCCGTCATGTGCGAGGCAGATCAGTCATCGACTAGCTCCCAAGGTGCTAACACATCAGAACATCCAACTTCTAAAAAGTCTGGGTCTCAAGGTCAAGCAACGCGGAAAACAATTGTAAAACGTGTGACGTGATTTTTGGAATCGACGTCACAAAAACCCAAAACTACCGTTACTCGCATGGAAATTACGATTTTAGTGCTGAAGTTTCGCGTTACTGCCTCTCCCAGCGACTTAAGATACCGTCACGCTCTCGTTGAGTTACCGATCGAGATTTTTGCAGTTTATTTTGTATCATTTTTTTGTAATTATTCCCAATTAGCTTCATTATCGTTATTATTTTAGATAGTTCGAGTTTTGAGATTCCGTTTGCTTAGTTTGGTTCACGATTTCAGATTCCGTTTGCTTAGTTTGGTTCACGATTTCAGATTTCTTTTAGTTCAGTTTAGTCGACGTTTCCGACTCTATTTGGTGGTGTAAGAAGTAATAATAAAGAGCCCAAATAGAGGAAGGACTCGGCGAAGAGTCTTGCGAATACGTCAAAGTCCAGTGCAAACCCGGCACCCCAAGAGATAGTGCAATGCGTTGAGATCAGGCGGAGGTATCGTTTGGTCCAGGCAAGAGTGGTGGAATACCTTGCGCTGCGTTATAGTTGAGTAGAGCCTTGGATCTCACGCATTGACTAGGGGGAAGCGATTGCGAAGATTCGTTCAAGTTACCGCGTATAGTATCGGCTCTCGATTCGATAAAGTCATGAGATGGTTGAGAGGGCAGTAGTTACCGTTCAAGCTCCCGAAAATAATTATCATAATTCGTTACGAATTTTCGTAGGCAAATTGACAGTCTACCGAGAGCTGCCCTAGAGGTAACTCGGGTCTCTCTCGCGCTCCCGTGTTGTTGACGTTCGGCCTATTGTTCGCGCGCTCGAGTGAGGCTATCTCTCTCGCGCACACAGTGTGGCCTAGCTGTCGGTTTCTCGTTCGCGTTCGGCTATCGCTCGAGTTTTGTGAGCTGAGTGTAGCGAAAGAATTTTGTAATAAATTCTTCGCGATCCCGTGCGTGAGTGAAGCATTAGAAATAATGCTCCTTGTGCAGCGGTGATAGTGATTCGGTTCTCGGTGTATCGTGAGATACAGGTTCCCGCTCATTACAGGATTAAAGTGAAGTTTCGGTGAGTTTTTGAATTATAGAAATTTGTCGATCGCTTATCGATCCGCTTTTGTTACGTTCTCGTTAGCTCGCTTCGATCGTTCGATCAGCTGAGCGTTTCCGATGCACTTGCGTGTGATCCCGTGGCTTCTTAGCCAAATTATTATTTTTCGGTCCCGCTTAACTTAACGTTGAGGTTTCGATCTCCGTTTCTCGTGGCTATTCTATTGACCTCGGATCGCGACCCTTCTACCACAACCCGCATCCTGAGCAACCGTGCATTTCCGCAACCGTTTGCTTTCGCGAATGCGTCGGCGTTAGTTCTCGTACCGTTTTCGTTCTGTTTCGTTTTGTCGTTGCGGAGGTCGTAGTTCCACCGACTTCCAGTTCAGTCCGGATTGGTGATTCCGGCGAAACAAAAATCTACCCTTCGGAGGTCGTTCCACCGGCCTCCAGTTTAGTCCGGATTGGTGATTCCGGCGAAACAAAAATCTACCCTGCGGAGGTCGTTCCACCGGCCTCCAGTTTAGTCCGGTTGTTAATACCGGCGAAACAAAAATTAACTGGCGCCCACCGGGACGCCGATGCATCCGCGAGGGTGGACGGCCGAAGGTGACGTAAGTTTCGTTCGCGTTTTGCTCCCGTTTGGTTTGAGCTTTTCGATTTTTGGCTTTTTTGTATTTTTATTTATAGAATTTGAGTTAGAGTTTCCGTTAGGTGAAAAATACGTCACAAATGGCGCCCAACGTGGGGCCACGCCGATAGAATAGCCGTTCCCGTTAATTACGATTTTGTTCTCGTTTTGTTGCATCGATTTCGATCTTGATGCGATAAATAAAATATTTTTTTTTTCGTCGCTCTCGCGTTATTAATTTAACGCCTTCCCGTCGTGGATGTTCGCACGAACCCACGTTCTCGATGACAAATACGAACATTAAGCATTTTTTTTTGAAAATGTTTTGTTTGACATTTGTCAGTTCTCGGATGTCTGGAAAAAAAAAATTGTCAAATTTTTTTTGTGACACATCAAGTTCTCGATAGGCCGTGAAGGCATGTTTTCGGAAATTTTCGTCATTTTTCGAATTTTCGAAAATGATGAATTTTTCTCACCCCTGATGCTCGCGCGTCGCACGCGCTAGAGTGGGGGGAGATACCGTTATCCGAGCCTCGGCGGTGATCGGAAGATGCTCGAAATTGTGACAAACAATTTTGAGTTTGGAGGGCTCGCTTCTCCTCGCTCTTCGCTCTCGATCGCCGATCTCGGAGATTCCTCGATCACTTCGTCGGGGACACTTGACGTGAACAGTCGAGAGCCCCGTTCTTCGGAGACGCTCTCGATTGCGAAGCCTCGTCATACGCTCTCGTGACAGCTCGTTCTCGTGTGAATTACTTTGCGCTTCCGAATTAATTTTCGATGCCGAAGTGATTCTTGCTCTCGGAATATTTCTCGATTTCGAATTAATTTTCGATTTCGATGAAATTTTCGCTCTCGCAATATTTCTCGATTTCGGATTCATTTTCGATTTCGACGAAATTTTCGATCCCGCAATATTTCTCGATTTCGGATTAATTTTCGATTTCGACGAAATTTTCGATCCCGCAATATTTCTCGATTTCGGATTAATTTTCACTTTCGATAAAATTTTCGCTCTTGCAATATTTCTCGATTCCGGATTAATTTTCGATTTCGATGAAATTCTCGTTTTCGCGATGTTTCCGATTCCGAATTAATTTTCGATCTCGATAAAATGTTGAGCTCGAATTAAATTTTGAGTTTTCGAATTAGTTCTCGAATTCGAGCTTGAACTAAATTTCGAGTTTCGAATTAGCTTTCGATTTTCGAAGTCGAATTGATTTTCGATGTTCGAATTTGCTCTCGTTTATTCGAACTCGGAATAATTTTCGATGTTCGAATTTGCTCTCGTTTATTCGAACTCGAATTAATTTTCGACGTTCGAATTTGCTCTCGTTTATTCGAACTCGAATTAATTTTCGAGGTTCGAACATTTTTCAGTCCGTCCGTCTGCCTGTCTGTCTGTGTGTTGTTTTGTTCATGTTATCGTTTATTTATCTATTTGTTTATTGTTTGTTCGTTTATTTTGTTATTGTTTGTTCATTTATTTGTCTGTTTGTTTGTTCGTTATTCCCGTTTATTCGAACGGGAATTAAGTTCGACGTTTGAATTCGTTCTCGTTTATTCGAACGCGAATTAATTTTCGGCGTTTGAATCTGCTCTCGTTTATTCACACGCGAAGTTATTTTTGACGTTTGAATTTGTTCCCGTTTTTCGAACTCGACTTAATTTTCGACGTTCGAAATTTATTCTCGTTTTCGAACTCGAATTAATTTTCGACGTTCGAAATTTGTTTCCGTTTTTCGAACTCGAATTAATTCTCGACGTTCGAAATTTATTCTCGTTTTTCGAACTCGAATTAAGTTTCGACGTTCGGAATTTGTTTCCGTTTTTCGAACTCGAATCAATTCTCGATGTTCGAAATCTATTCTCGTTCTTCGAACTCGAATTTATTTTCGACGTTCGAATTAATTCTTGGTTCCCGAACTTGAATTGATTTTCGAGGTGTCTCATCCCGCTCAATTCAAGTTGGTTCTCGGATCGATTGTGAAGTAGGATTCTTTTCCCCTCCAATCGCACTGTTCCTCTCGGATGGATCGTTGGAGAATATTTTCTCCAATCCTATTTCCCTGAGGCTCCGAATTTGACTCTCCGCTGCGAGCGGAGACACTTCAACCAGGCGATCTTGTCGGGATACGACGGATTCCCGACTCGCCAAAAAGGGTTGATTTCGGATGTAGTTCCCGTATAGGACCCCTATGTAAGCCCTGGATCGCCTTGTAAGCCCTGGGTCTCGGCGATCGAACATTGGAGGTCCAGCTCCCGTACACGACTTTGGCCGTAGTTCTCGTTATGGGCCTTCGGGCCTCAGTTTCCGCCACATGGACGAAGGTCCAAGTTCTCGTACGCGACAGCAGTCGCAGATACCGTTTTGCAGGTCTTTGGGCCTCAGATCCCACTTTGTAGGCCTTCGGGCCACAGTTTCCGCCAATTGGAAGAAAATTCCAAGCTCTCGTACGCGACGCCAGTCGCAGCTTCCGCTTTGCAGGCCTCCGGGCCGCAAATCTCGACGGGTAAAGAGACCATCAGACCCCGCTACGGTGCCACCGACCACCGGAATCTACGCCGGAGGATGTTGGGGTAACGTAGAAAAATTCTATGACTACTGGTGGGTTGTCGTACCCGTTGAACGAACAAAAATTTAACTTCCCGTTCCACGATCGAGACTTTGTCCCTCGTGAGGTTCCGTCTTACCCCAAACGTTAGTTACCGACGAGCAACAGGGGTAGGAGCAAGAGATCATGGCGACCGAATTACGGGCCGTGGGTCTCTTCCGATGATTCCCGTACCGAGAGGCAAACCCTCTCGTGCGCTCCTCCACGAAGAACTCGCGAGTTATTCGCTGAGGAACCGTGTTAGAGACGAGCCGCTACCGATACACGCTACGCGTGTCCAGATCCCGAAAAGTTCCCGTAACCCCCTTGGATTAAATCCAGGGAAGAAGATACTTGAGTTAATTCTCGTATTCTTCGGGACCACTACTGTTTCGAACTCTAGTTCGAAACGCTCCCAAGAGGTGAGGAGTTGTGACGTGATTTTTGGAATCGACGTCACAAAAACCCAAAACTACCGTTACTCGCATGGAAATTACGATTTTAGTGCTGAAGTTTCGCGTTACTGCCTCTCCCAGCGACTTAAGATACCGTCACGCTCTCGTTGAGTTACCGATCGAGATTTTTGCAGTTTATTTTGTATCATTTTTTTGTAATTATTCCCAATTAGCTTCATTATCGTTATTATTTTAGATAGTTCGAGTTTTGAGATTCCGTTTGCTTAGTTTGGTTCACGATTTCAGATTCCGTTTGCTTAGTTTGGTTCACGATTTCAGATTTCTTTTAGTTCAGTTTAGTCGACGTTTCCGACTCTATTTGGTGGTGTAAGAAGTAATAATAAAGAGCCCAAATAGAGGAAGGACTCGGCGAAGAGTCTTGCGAATACGTCAAAGTCCGGTGCAAACCCGGCACCCCAAGAAATAGTGCAATGCGTTGAGATCAGGCGGAGGTATCGTTTGGTCCAGGCAAGAGTGATGGAATACCTTGCGCTGCGTTATAGTTGAGTAGAGCCTTGGATCTCACGCATTGACTAGGGGGAAGCGATTGCGAAGATTCGTTCAAGTTACCGCGTATAGTATCGGCTCTCGATTCGATAAAGTCATGAGATGGTTGAGAGGGCAGTAGTTACCGTTCAAGCTCCCGAAAATAATTATCATAATTCGTTACGAATTTTCGTAGGCAAATTGACAGTCTACCGAGAGCTGCCCTAGAGGTAACTCGGGTCTCTCTCGCGCTCCCGTGTTGTTGACGTTCGGCCTATTGTTCGCGCGCTCGAGTGAGGCTATCTCTCTCGCGCTCACAGTGTGGCCTAGCTGTCGGTTTCTCGTTCGCGTTCGGCTATCGCTCGAGTTTTGTGAGCTGAGTGTAGCGAAAGAATTTTGTAATAAATTCTTCGCGATCCCGTGCGTGAGTGAAGCATTAGAAATAATGCTCCTTGTGCAGCGGTGATAGTGATTCGGTTCTCGGTGTATCGTGAGATACAGGTTCCCGCTCATTACAGGATTAAAGTGAAGTTTCGGTGAGTTTTTGAATTATAGAAATTTGTCGATCGCTTATCGATCCGCTTTTGTTACGTTCTCGTTAGCTCGCTTCGATCGTTCGATCAGCTGAGCGTTTCCGATGCACTTGCGTGTGATCCCGTGGCTTCTTAGCCAAATTATTATTTTTCGGTCCCGCTTAACTTAACGTTGAGGTTTCGATCTCCGTTTCTCGTGGCTATTCTATTGACCTCGGATCGCGACCCTTCTACCACAACCCGCATCCTGAGCAACCGTGCATTTCCGCAACCGTTTGCTTTCGCGAATGCGTCGGCGTTAGTTCTCGTACCGTTTTCGTTCCGTTTCGTTTTGTCGTTGCGGAGGTCGTAGTTCCACCGACTTCCAGTTCAGTCCGGATTGGTGATTCCGGCGAAACAAAAATCTACCCTTCGGAGGTCGTTCCACCGGCCTCCAGTTTAGTCCGGATTGGTGATTCCGGCGAAACAAAAAACTACCCTGCGGAGGTCGTTCCACCGGCCTCCAGTTTAGTCCGGTTGTTAATACCGGCGAAACAAAAATTAACTGGCGCCCACCGGGACGCCGATGCATCCGCGAGGGTGGACGGCCGAAGGTGACGTAAGTTTCGTTCGCGTTTTGCTCCCGTTTGGTTTGAGCTTTTCGATTTTTGGCTTTTTTGTATTTTTATTTATAGAATTTGAGTTAGAGTTTCCGTTAGGTGAAAAATACGTCACAAACGATATTTGCTCCGTGTATTTTGTATCTGCTGCTGGCGAATACGATGGACGAGGAAATAGTGAATATTCAAACACCCATCATCTTTGATGAATCCATAACACACTGCGAGATTCATGCTCATCAGCCTTACGCGTCATCATCTTTCAACAACAGTGATGAGATACGTATTGCAGTTCAACATCAAGATCTCAGCTTGCTTCCGAGCAAGAGTTCGCTTCGCATAAGTGGAAAGCTCATGAAAGGTGATGGATCCGCGGCGGCTACTTCTACAACTCTCGTGAACAATGCAATTTGCCATTTGTTTGAGGAAGCTCGATATGAACTGAATGGTATCGAAATCGATCGAAACAAAAATGTCGGTCTTACGAGCCTGATGAAAGGATTTGCATCTCTACGTCACAGTCAAACTTCAGTAATGGAAAACACCGGTTGGCTCGATGTCGAAGAAACAAAATCTCTAACTAATTCGGGTTACTTTGATGTCTGCATACCGCTCAGCTTCATATTTGGCTTCGCTGAAGATTATCATAAGATTGTCATCAATGCCAAACATGAGTTGATTCTCGCTCGATCAAAAAATGATCTCAATGCAGTTATTCAAACGGCAGCGGAAGAATTTAAAATTGCTCTACATAAAGTAGAATGGCTTATACCATATGTGTCAATTTCCGATCAGCGGAAAATACGACTACTGAATTTCATAGCCAAAGATGCTCCAATCCCCATGAGCTTTCGTACATGGGAATTGTACGAGTATCCCCTACTCCCCACTACTACGAAGCATGTGTGGACCGTTAAGACATCTTCCCAGTTGGAAAAGCCGCGATATGTTATTCTAAGCTTTCAAACGAAGAGAAAAAATAGTACTAACAAAAATGTTAGTCATTTCGATCATTGTAACGTCAGCGATGTAAAATTATATTTGAATTCGCAATGTTATCCCTATTGCAACCTGAATCTCGATATTAATCAAAATCAGTACGCTTTGCTATATGAGATGTATGCAAATTTCCAAACTAGTTATTATGGTAAAGAAGCTGAACCATTGCTAAACAAGGAAAATTTTATAAATTATTCTCCACTCCTTGTAATTGATTGTTCAAAGCAGAACGATACTCTCAAGTCTGGACCTGTTGACATTCGTCTTAAATTTGAAGCTAAGAGTAATTTTCCCGCCGGAACATCAGCATACTGTCTAATATTGCACGATCGAATAGTCGAATACAATCCAATCAGCGGCGGGGTAAAAAAGTTGGTATAAAAGCCTTCTCCATATGGAGAATCAAGTTAGTATGAATGAAGATGGACTTCGTCGTTGACGTTCAAGGGTTCAAGAAACCGATTGATGAGTTTGTGCTGAAAGAAATATCTATCCTTGAACTTGCTCGAGACATGACAGCTGATCCTATAACGTTGCTCGTTAAACCGCCATGCCCATGGGCCGACCTACCAGCGAAATACAAGTGTATGAATTCGTAGCTACAACGAAATTTTCACGGAATGTCCTGGGAGTCTGGAGAAATGTTTTACGAGGGGGCTATAAGTTTCGTTCGCGCTATCTTGAAACTTGGAACGACTGTTTTCGTCAAGGGTTTGGAGAAAAAAAGATAGCTGGATCGCATCATGATTGGTACATCAGTGTCCGTTGTTGATTTGGAAACGCTGGAGTGCCCATCGCTGCGTAAACTATCAACCGCAATACCCGCCATAAGATGCCCACATCATCCGAATCTCCTAATGAAATATAACTGTTCCGATGGGAATGTGAAATCTCTGAAGAGTTGGATAATGCATATAAGGCGAAATGTAGACGAATGAAGGTGTTTTGTAAAGAAATAAAACAGATGTACATATATGAGTTTTTATTTTTTTTACGTAGAAAACCTTTTACAATACAAATGAAAACTTACGTTATTAATACTGTATTATACAATGATATATGAAAACACTTATTCAACATAAAGTTCGATTTGGCTGTCACACGACTTGGAATGTGACACTGTTGTATTTTCCACCGTGATACGTCATGCGGAGATGATTCTTCTGCGATGATTCAACCATCTGCATGAACAGCGCCTGGTCGTCCTCGAAAACTCTTGCAAGCCGCGCTGGTAGGAAGACAGCGAATTCTCCATTGACCTCAGCGATGACGCTTTGCCCGAATTTCGTCGTCACGAATTTTAGATTGCTGATCGGATGTTCTTGCTGAATTTCCAGCTCGATTAGCTTCTTCGTTGGAAGGAATTCCGCCATCTTGCCCACCTTGTTGATAGCTGCGAGATCCATTTTCTTGGATTTTGACGTCAGCGAATGTCTTCAATATTAAACGCAAGTCTGATCTTGTGCGAATCAGATTTTGTACTTCTTTGATATTCTTCAAGAGTAGTTTGGTGCGTAGTTTTAGCTCACGATGACGATTGCTTTGCATCCAGTCTTTGCTCTGCATCACGTCTTTGAATGGTACAATTCGAGCTGCTGCATTAGATTTTGTATCATTGGACCTCACCACAGAATCTTATTCATCGACTCCGCCTTTTTCGTCTCTAACCCTATCGGCATCGAACATTTAAAACTAATCGAATCACAAGTTTCGCTATTGTTTCTCTATGACGCACTCGTTGCATGAATCACCGCTTTAGAACGACACTTTTCACATTGCAATCGACGTGGAGCTGGTCCATCAACGTGGGTTCTCATATCTGGTGTATTCCAATGCTCCATGCACGGTAGGTATAATGCTACTTCAGGATCAGCACGGAGATGTGCGGGTAACCGATCCCACAGGAGATGAATTTGCGTTCCCCAATATTTGAGAAGCTTGGACTTTGAAATAGTTTTCAGTTCCGCCTTAGATAGCTCCCACGGATTTTTAACATTGCACATCAAGAGCGTAGCGTTCGTTGTATCCATCTTGCCGTTCAATTGCAGACTAAACTATAAACGTTGCCCATCGAGAATATTTTTCTTTGAATATTCTGAGAACAAGGATCCGATTCATTGCTTTAGATGTGGATGTTTTGTTTATAAATTCTTTTCACCGCAATAAATATAAGAGGGTGACAACGAGTATAGGGTGCGTAAAGAACAAGGGTCTGACTCACGATGCATTCATTAGCTATGACTGCTCTATTCAGTCATAACTTTTCAAGAGTGTCAAGTGGCGTAAGGGACTTGAAGTGTTTGTATATATTATCGTCTAAACAACCACTTGATGATCGATCTTGGGGTATCAGCAAGCGAAACATTCCAACAAAAAATGTCAACCACCCACCTCCTAACTGCCCCCCCCCACCCGCCACCCACCACCCACCTCCTCACCACCCACTGCATGCCACTCGCCGATTCACGCAAAAAACAACCACCCACCCACCAACCACCCACCTCCCACTGCATGCCACTCGCCGATTCACGCGAAAAAAAAAAAAATTCAACCACCCACCCACCCTCCACCCACCTCCTCACTACCCACTGCATCCCGCTCACCGATTATCAAGAAAATCTCATTCAACCTGACAGATGGTTTGGGTCTCAGCTAAGACATCGGTAAATACCGATTCTGCAATTCCTACCACCCACCACCCACCCACCCACCTCCCAACACCCACCCACCCACCCCCATCACCCACCTGTCACACACCTGAAATTCACCTACCCACCCACCCACCCACCACCCTACCACCCTACCACCCCCACAGGGGGAAACTGAAACCCCTACGTGGCGCGTCCCCAGGTGGCGGATAGGGGAACGCTCTCTAAATATAGAGGGTAGGAGGCAATTAAAATACCTCCCGCGGACCAAACAGACCCGGGGAAGAAACCCCGTTAACAAATCGGTATGGGCAGTACGAAGGATATTACGTTTACGGTGCAGGGGTTCGGATCCCCAGTACCGGCGTCCGTCGGGGGTGAGCAAGCGGGCCCCGGGACGTCGTCATATAGCGACCGCAGTACTACAGAGGTTGGTCACTCGGCCTCTGTAGCATCTAATGCTACAAGTGACACAGGCGGTGAGAGCGTGACGCTGAAGGCCCAAGAGGCTTTTCAGCGACTAACAAAGGAGCTTGAGTCCCTGGTGGGGTTTATCTTGGAAAAGAAGAACCTCCACACTGAGCTCAAGGTAAAGGCACGTGGTACCCTAAGGGCGATGAAAGAGTTTGCGGCGGCGCGGCCCACGGTAACTCTAGCCCGGGCAGCACCACCGAGCAAAGAGGGGTCGAGCCAAACCTCGCCCCTCTTTCGCATCGACCGGGCACCCCACGGAGACCTGGACCGCGAGCGCCCCTCGCCGCCTAGGTCTCCGCCGGCGAGGAAAAAGAGAAAGAAGAAGAAGAGAGAGGTGACCCCTCAGGGGGATCTGCCTCGGGCAGCTGAAGCCAGGCAGCAGGCAGTTGACCAGCCGAAAGACCCCGACTGGGCAACATTTGTCAAACGGGGCAAGAAAAAACAGCAGCAGCAGCCGCTGACAATAGAAGAGGCCGGCAGGCGCGACCAAAGGCAGGCAAAGCCCAAGGTTTCGCTTAGACCCCCCCGTCCTGATGCGATCCACATCAAGGCAACGGGTGAGGTGTCGTATGCTAATATTCTTCGCAGAGTTCGAGCTGCACCGGACCTCAAACCTCTGGGGGATAGGGTGACCCGCATCAGGCGGACCCGAGCTGGAGAATTACTCCTGGAGCTGGGGAAGCCTGGTGTAGAGACCCCAGTGCTACAGGCAGTGGTCTCGGCCACCTTAGTGGAGTCGGCGGCTGTTCAGACGCTGACTCATAGGGAAGTCCTGGTTATCAAGGACATGGACGAGGCCACAACCGTAGAAGAGGTGGCACAGGCCATCACTGCGGCGATTGGGCAAGGAGCAGTAACTCCTGAAGATATTAAACTCAGGAACTCCTACAGTGGCACCCAGGCGGCTAGCGTCCTGCTTCCCGCTGCAGCAGCAAAGAAGTTGTTGCAAAGCGGAAGGCTCAGGATTGGATGGGTGAATTGCCGGGTTCGGCCGCGCCAAACATCCTCCCGTTGCTTCAGGTGTCACAACACTGGTCATCTGGCGAAAGACTGCGAGAGCGAGGTCGACCGGTCGGCGCAGTGCTTCCGGTGTGGCAAAGATGGTCACAGGGCTGTAGACTGCGTAGTCAGGCGACAGGCAGTGCAGGAGGTTGGGGCATCGACCAGCAATGGCTAAGGTGCTCCAAATAAACCTGAACCACTGCGCTGTGGCCCAGGACCTGTTGTTTCAGCTGGTCAGGGAAGAGAAGGCAGACGTAGTCATCGTCAACGAGGAGTACAGGGATCTCAGTGAACCGAACTGGGTAGGGGACTCGACCGGCAAGTCGGCCATCTGGGTATGCGGAAACCTCCATATATCCAACAAGATGGCCGCCCCTCGGCCCGGTTTCACTTGGGTGGAGGTGGCTGGTATAAGAATATACAGTTGCTACCTTCCACCCAGTGATACCACCGACGAATACCTGAGATCCCTGGATGCCATCGTCGACAGTGCTAGGACCTCCCGATTGCCGGTCGTCATCGGAGGGGACTTTAACGCATGGGCGACGGAGTGGGGCAGCGCGAGCACCAATCACCGCGGTCGCGCCCTCCTCGAGGCCTTCGCAATACTGGAGCTGGAAATCGCTAACACCGGGTCCAAGCCAACCTTCTCAAAGGGCGGCAGGACCTCCATTATCGACCTGACTTTCATCGATCCTAGACTGATGAGGGAAGGGCTCGACTGGAAAGTTAGCGATCGATATACGGGCAGCGACCACCACGCCCTGGTATACCAGCTCCAGCTGACCAGCAGGACAGCAGGGGCGTCGTGCAGACGCAAAAAAGAGAGATGGGCACCCGCCACCTTCGACCGGGAGACGTTTCTCTGCATGCTAGAGGGAGCGACAGTGCAGGGAACGCCCGAGGAACGAGCTCGAAGCCTCTCGCAAACCATCACAGCGGCCTGCGATGCCTCCATGGCCGCGAAGTCCAACCCTCGCGGTCGTTCACCAGTATACTGGTGGAACGAGGACATCGCAGAGATACGCCGAGAGTGCTTCCGAGCACGTAGGATGCACCAAAGAGCTGTTCATAGGCCGCAATACCAGGAACTGGCTGCGGCCTATGAAATAATGCGGAAACGCCTCAAGGCTGCCATCAAGGCCTCTAAGCGAAAGTGCTGGCTGGACTTCTGTCAGGAAGTGGACAGTGACCCTTGGGGCCGACCGTACAAAACGGTTATGAACAAGATCAAGCCCAGGGGTCCCTGGCGCTAGCTACGGACGCCATCAGTGGCAGCCGGTGTACAAAGCGCATGTGTGCCATCATCGCTTTGGACATCCGGAACGCATTCAACTCGGCCAGGTGGGACAAGATCTTGCTGGCCCTGCAAGATCTCAACGTGCCGCTCTACCTGCGAAGAGTCATTTCGAGCTACCTGACGGACCGGACCCTGCTTTACGACACCGACGCCGGCACGTACTCCTATAACATCACAGGAGGCGTGCCACAGGGTTCGGTCCTAGGGCCCCTCCTCTGGAACGTCTTGTACGATGGCCTGCTTCGGCAGCCGCTTCCAGACGGGGTATCGATGGTAGCCTTTGCGGACGACGTCGCCCTTGTCGTCGTCGCGAAAACCATCGATGAGGTGCAACACCTCGGAGACGAATCAATCGAGGTAGTAGCTGGCTGGTTGAGCGACCATGGGCTGAGTCTGGCGGACGAGAAGACTGAGGCGGTGCTCATCTCTCGGACGAAGAAGAGGGCGTACGCCACATTCACGGTCGGTCATAGCAAGATCAAGACCGCAGACACGTTGAAATATCTCGGTGTCATCCTGGATGCGCGGCTGTCGTTCAGAGAACATCTTCTGAACGCGGGCTCGAAGGCATCACGGGTTGCGGGAGCGCTAGCGGGCATCATGCCCAACATCGGGGGACCGAAGGAGCCGAGACGGTTCCTTCTATCCTCTGTTGTGAGCTCCGTAATTCTCTACGGGGCTCCGATTTGGGCTGGTGCCATGAAGACCAATGCGAGTTACGGAGCCACATGCCGACGGGCCTGCCGGACTGTCGCGCTAAGGGTGGCCCGAGCGTATCGAACCGTGTCTGACATCGCTGTCTCGGTGATCGCAGGACTGCCTCCTGTTGATCTACTGGCAGCCGAGAGGGCCAGGGTGTACCGTGAGCGTAGGCGTACTGGTGCTGATGGCGACGATCAAGAGCGTGGTGATGATCGATGGTCCAGCAGAACCTTCGAAGAATGGCAGCAGAGATGGGATTCAGCAGGCGAGGGTCGGTGGACCCACCGCGTGATTCCTAATGTGAGAGCGTGGACGAGCAGGCACGGTGGACTTACAACTTTCCACCTGACCCAGGTACTCACCGGGCACGGCTGCTTCCGCAGCTACCTACATCGTATTCGCGTGTACGATAGCGCGGAATGCCCGGTGTGCCCTGGGATCGACGAGGACGTGGAACACGTGCTCTTCTATTGCCCGAGATTCGCCGATGACCGGGAGCGATTCCGAGCGTCATGGGGAGGATCCATGACGCCTGAAGGCATGGGAAGGTGCCTGCTTGGCTCACAGGATGGTTGGGATGCGGTGGTTACCCTCGCCACGTCCATTGTTGAGAAGCTGAATTCCATCAGGAAGATGGAAGAACGGAGAGGCGGACGCGCCTAAAATCAGAGCGCGTGCTAGAAGGGCCGTCTGAGGCTTAGACTGCCCCTCGCGAAGTAAAGCCTTTTGGGCGGTTTCCGCGGGGGGGAATACAGTCGAGAAGAGGAATGTTTTAGTGGGTATTGCCAGGAATGGCCGAGTCCCACATAACCCACTCGGGTATGCGTAAATGCATTTTCAAACCTCCTCTATAAAATAAAAAAAAAAAAAAAAACCACCCTACCACCCACCACCCACCGACTCGCGCATGCGCAGATCGAGTTGAGTCAGAACCAGCCTTGTATATCTACTGGTATTGTCTTTGAATCGGAAGCCTGGAACTTGCTGCAAACTCATCTACCTGCCATTTCACAATACTTTGACGGAAGTCAAAAGATCGCCTGGGGATCGGGTTGGCGCACCCCATCTTCCATACGTGCCGGTGACTGTGAAATCGAGTTTACAACAAGTTTCGGTTCAAAATCTGTCGCGTTTGATCACCGTGTTGAAGAAAACCCCGCGGAGAAGGACGACGACGACGAAGGAGTAGAATCACCGACAAAGAAACGTAGAAAGTATTCACCGGCCGTTGTGATGCAAAAACCGTCGTTTGACGGGCTTATCAACTTAATGGTATGCACGGACGAACGTTTCCGACGCCTACAACGAAATGCCACACATGTTCAAAAGTGCCTCGACGTACTTTGTGCCGAATTACTGATGTATATTCCGCCAATGGAGACACCAGAAAAGATAGACAGTTCGCGTGTCAAAGATTTGATAAAAAATAATTTCAAGTCATTGAAAGAAGCTGTTAAACACCGATTGGACCCGTCGTTTATCGAGCTCACGTTTGGCATCGTATTCCTTGAACTGACGGTTCTTGGTATCCCTTTCATCGTGAACGAGATGAAAAAACACCTTATGAAGAATAAGAAAAGTGCGGTTGAATAGCCGTGTAATCGTATACATACCCATTTGCTGTTTTGGATATACTATTAAGAGACATCAGACCATGCGTATAATCATACTAAACGGTAACTTTACGTCGATCCAGTATTAATAATTATATCGTTTCTCATTGTAATCATTATTATAAGTAGATTTAAGATTATTTCTCGTCAGTCTTCACTTTGCGTCACTTGCCCTTACTTATATAATAACCATATATGAATAAGTATTTTATGTTTCGTTAACCGTGTATTGTAAACTTTCGTTAGTCTGGGAGGATGAGACATGGGAGGGGATGGATTATACAGAACGTCTAAGCTACTGAATAATAACGATAATTCGATATACTTAAAACGCCGATTTATTTTTTACCTGCTTCGAATTACCATCATAAGGATCCGCCTAAAATTCATTTTACCAACTGCAGAATATTTTTTAGTATTAACAAGAAGCCGGTAACTCTGAGAGGGCGCCTTGGAAAATTTTTGGACAACCAATCAGAACGCTACAAGTTTACTGGAATAATATTAGTTTAGAATAAGCGTCTCAGCGCCCTGCGGGCGCAGATGCTCTTGTTGGTGGGCTCCGCCCCCCCAAACCCCCCGAAAAATGTCCCGGAGGGACAGTTTTTAAGGCACTCACGGGGGTGCACGTCGCGCTACGCGCTCCGTATCGAGTGTATTTACACATCGCGCTATGCGCTACGGATGAAGTATGTTTATACGTCGCACTCTGCGTTTCTTTTCGAAAGTAAGTATGAGGGAAAAACATTTATCAGTTACGTAAATTAATTCATAGTGTTTAACCTTCGTCGAATAAAAATTTTTCTTTTTTGTACGAATTGATTATTAATATTCACGACGGATATTTCCTTTTTGTTTGACGATAAATTGTCAAATATTGAGACACGAGACAAATATAACAAATTGCACCACGTAGAAGTTGATCAAATTAATTTAACGAATCAAATCATGTCTAGTAAAGTCGTTTTATTGGCTTAAAACTTATGACCAGATTTAATGAATATAAAACAAACACACAAAACATGTACCGACACCAATACGATTACCATTTAGCATTCAGGCCAAATATCCCCTTTAAATCCTTCCCCTTCAGTGTTTTTTTCCCCCCATAATTGATGGAATCAGTTCGTTATTTTATCTGTAGGAAACCGAATCATTGTAGAAGACAAGTTCAAGAAATTTGCTATTCTTTGTGATTTTCAATGAAATTTTGTCGATATTTATGGATGCCGCAAAAAAATGCTATCTCGAGAACGAAAAAATAGATCGTTTTGGTTCCTGTCTTGTATTGAAGAGGAAGTAGTACGTTACTCGAATCAAAAATTTGTCATCTTGGATAGCTCCAAAATATTTTTTTACAAATTGATGAAATTCTTGAAAAATTCGACTTTGAAGGCTCTTTGACAGTCTTCTTATAACAAATTTCATTTCTACCAGTTGAGATATATTTTTTTTCTTCTTCGTAATACATGGAATCAGCTCGTTATTGTCTCTGTAGAACAGACAAGTATTGGAGACGAGAAGTTTGAGAAATTCAATAATTTTTTTCGTTTTTCAATGAAATTTTATTGATATTTATCGTCGCTTAAAAATATCAAATTTAGCATCATATCATATCGTATTTTTTTAAATTTTATTTAATCACAAACGAGGATAAGTTTCTCGGTACGGAATAACTCGTAAAATCGACAAATTCAGTGTTTTTCACTTTCTTGATAAATAATTGTTTATAATTGTTCTTTAAGAGTACAATTGTTTTTTTTTTTTGCAAAACAAAAACTTTTCAAGACGTGAGCATATGAAAGAAATTGGTATTTCGACGAAAATTTGAAAAAATTTGAAAAAAAAAAACGTTGGAAATACGTCGATAGAATAATCATTAGGAGTTTTCTTATCAAGTGTAAACGAATAAATCCAGCGAACAAAATTGACAAAGATTTCGAATGTGATGAATCTCCGATGGTCGAAGTGTAAAAAATTAAATTTTTAAACATAGCACACTTTTTATCTGCGCAATAACGCGGAGAGTCAGTTTGTAAATACGATTTCTTTGAGAGGAAAGGATTAGAGACGGCAATTTCGAGAAATATGAAAAAACGATTACTTTTTTGACGAAAATTCGTAAAGTTAGTCTTTGCTTAGAAAAAATCATATCTCGGCAGCGAAAAAAGATTTCGACTCTTATTTTGGCTTGTTTTGAGAAAATACGTTGCCAGAAAAAGAATTTGCAGTTTTTATTATTAACTGTAAACGAATAAATCGGGTGAACACAATTGACAAAGATTTCGGCTGCGATGAATCTTCGACGGTCGAAGGATAGAAAATTCTTTTTTTTTTATGAATGCACACTTTTTATTTGCGCTATACCGCGTAGAATCCATTTATATTTACGTAAAATAGGAACAAAGATTGAAACGAGATGTCGATTTTTTATTATTTGAAAATTATCCGGCCACAGAGTACGCGCGCCGCGACGTATGAGCATCTGTGTATCGTCTGCTACGAAATTGTCATCTGCTTCCAAAGTTTGACAGATAGAATAAAACGAAAAAATATATTCTCGCGGTATTTTTTAGTTCTATTTGGGAAATTCTAATTATTTTGGATATTCGATGAATCTTTTTTGTGAGTTTACTACCAATTTTTGCAGTGAATACGTGAAATGTACCATTTTTATTACGAATGTGAATAAAATATGCTAAAATATTGCGAATGATTTTCGGTGATAATATATTATTTTCGAAATAAAAAACGCAAATTTTTGTGAATCTGTGTATGATATTTCGTGTTTTATTTTTCACAATCGAAGTTTTTTTTTAACATGAGGAAAAATGGATTTTTGGCAAATCTAAATAACATAACCTTTAAAGCAAATCTTGTTATAACCACTGTTTTTGAATTATTTTATAATTAAAATTATATTTGTCAGAATGACTCAAAATTTGTTGTGCGTAGTGCTTTCGATGCAATGAAATATTGTTGCGAAAGAGAAAAGAATTGGTTTCCAGGATTCTTAATTGGAGCACCGTACGGACATCAGATGTGAAAAAATAATTTTTTTTATTGAAAATTGTGATGAATAAATAGTTAGAGATGTAGGATTGTCTCTAAATTTGCTGTGCGCAGTGCTTTTGATAAAACAAAATGATGCTGCGAAGGAGAAAAAATTTGGTTCGTAGAGTTCATTATGATGGCACCGTATGGACATGTGACCGAAGGCAAATGCAAATTGTGGCCAATAATTTTTTAGAAAAATACTTAAAGGTCTTAGATTGGTTTTAAAAGTAATGTGCATACTGGAAATAATGTAATAAAACAACCCTGCGAAGGAGAACAAAATTGGTTCGCAGCATTTAAAGTTACAGTGTGATACGGACGTCCGAGAAGAAAAATTCAGCCAAAAAGTTGTTTTCATTGCATCGCAGGCTAAAAAAAATATTTCTATTCATCGCAGTCACTTCAAAGTAACTACGCATGATGTTGGAGATACAGCGAAGCAAATGGTGAAAAATAAAAATTTTTGGAGTATGCGCTGCGGAGTAACCCCTTCGACAGCCTCCGAAGAGCAACGGATGGTCATTTTAATAGACACTCTTTGCCTATTGTTATAGTGAGTGCCTAAAAACGATGAAAATATATAGAGGGCGCCATTGAAAAATCATTCGACCAATAAGAGCTCGGGGAATTTCCAGACAACCAATCACGGCTCGCTGAAAATGCGACGACCAATCACGGCCGAGAGATTTTCACAGCCTCTCTCTCATTGGCTCCCTATAAATAAGGGGGCGTGGCTTAAGGGGCCCTATGGGGGTGGGGGAAGGAGTGGGGGCCAAACAGTGGGGTGGGGGAGAGGGTGGGGGTAGACGGCGGTGGTGGGGGTTGGCGCCAGTGGCCGCGTGGAGGGGGTAAATCCTGTCTCCCTATACCTGACCCCTACTACTACCGACCGCTCTAAAGCAAGAACCGCGTATAACATACGCACATGACGATTACTCGCAAGAATTACGTGAGCGACTACGAGCAGCATGAAAGATCGCACGAGAAAACCTGATAGCCGCGAAGGAAAAGACAAAAAAACAATACGATAAAAAGACGCAAGAGCTCGAATTCAAAGTCGGAGATAAAGTAAGTAGATAGGCTAGGCCGGTCCCCCCCATGTCGACAAGTAGATTCCTACCTTACCAACAGTCGGTAAAAATTGTTTGAGTCCGGGCTAAAAGATTTCTACTTACCGACATTACCGACTTACCGACAAGAGGAAGAGGGAGAAGGAAAAAAGATGTTAAATTTACCGACCAATGACTATTTGGCCCTTTTTACGGAAAATTGCCAATTTTACCGGCCGACCATCGATCGTGATAGCAACGATCAGGATACCAACGGTTATTTGACCCTTTTTTTCGGAAAATAGCCAGTTTTACCGGCCGACCAACGATCGGGATAGCATCGATCATGATATTTTGACATCATCATCCGGTTTGACGCGAAATTTGAATTATGGTATCGAAATTACCGACTCGTAATGTTGACATAGCAGGAGATTTGAATTTTTTGGCGGGAAAATCGACCTTACCTAACCTTACTTATCAACTTGTGATATTTATAGTCTGAGATCAGGATATTGGAACTAATCTACGGAGCTTATTTATTAGAATATATGAACTCAATTTAATACGAAAAATCTTGTTTTATTTTAGCATATTCGCTTTACAGACTAATGATTATTATTATTATTGATACATTGAATACACTCTCTCTTCATTGGTGCAGATAATTCGTTTTCCATGCGAAAGTGTTCTCGACATCGCAAACACTCGGCGACTTCAGGGTCTCGTTTGAGGAAATCAGGCAATTTATCCCACGCAAGCTCGACGCTTTTTGCAGCGAAGGTGATGATGAATTCTTTGGGCAGCTGCGCAATATCTCTAGGTTCCATGAACGATAGTAGTCCGATGCGATGGAATAGCTTGAGCGATCGTCCCAGAGATGGAACGTTGTTTCGAAGAAATTTCTTCAACAGCTGTACGTTTCGAAGTGCGCATCGAGTTTTAGCTGCCAAATTGTTGTGGTGGGGGCATGATGTCTTCACTATCTCGGGGTGTAGCTTCTTCAGCGACGGACAATCCGGGACATCGCGTACATTGTATCTAAACTGTTCAAGCCATTTTTTCTTCTGCTCCCCCTTGACGTAGATGGTACTTGTGTTGTGCAACACGGATCGAAGCACGTTTTCTACTTCGGCGTATGGCAACTCTCCCGAGTACCAGGAGAGATGGTGATAATTGCGTTCCAACCAAAGATTCACGCTCTTGTACTTAGCCGGAAGATCATTCCACTGTGTCGGAGGTTTGAACCGGAAAACCATAGGTGGGAGGTCACAGTTGAGCGGGATCACTGCGAGCTCTTTAATGACAAAGTCGTTCATGGGCTGCTGGAACCCTTGTGTATCCACCGCGTACTCCATGGCAATTGATTGCGAGTCCGCTCCGTACGCGTCTTTTATAGGCGTCTTTTGACATCCCCACTTATTGGATTATATTCGACAATTCGATCGTGCAAGATCAAACAGTAGGCCGTAGTTCTCACGGGGAAATTTGTTTCAGCCTCCAATTCGAGACGAACATCGACTGGAGCCTGTTTGAGCGACTCGTTCTGTTTCGAGCAATCGATCACGATTAGCGGAGTATGCGTGAGGAAGTCTTTCTTCGTCAGCATGGGTTCCGACTCCTTGCCGTAGTATACATTCTGAAAGGTGGCGTACATGTCGTACAATACAGCGTACTGATTGCGACTCATGTCGAGATTAAGGTTACTGTACGGATAACACTGGGAGTTGAGGAAGAGTTTCACGTTGGTGATTTCGCAATGATCAAAGCGGCTAGCGTTCGCCGTTTTGACTACTCTTCGATTCGTCTGGAAGCCCACAATGACGAAGCGTGGTTTCTCCAACTGATTGGACGTTTCATGGATGGTTTCTCCATCGATTGGACGGAGCATGGGATACTCGTACAATTCCCAGGTGCGAAAGCTCATGGTGACGTCCTTTTCAATATGGCTGAGCAGAGGTATCTTACGTTTGTCCGACAACGTCACGTACGGCATCAGCCACTCAATCCTCGTAAGCCCAATCTTGAACTCCTCAAAGGTTCGATTTTCGAGCGCCGTTTGCACAACTGCATTCGTGTCGCTCCTCGATCTCGTGAGAATGAGCTCATGCTTTGTGTTGACGATGATTTTCTGATAGTCTTCGGCGGGAATCATAGAGAGGGGCATGCATACATCGAAATACCCACTGTCATCCGGCAGTTGTTTAGTCTCTTCGACATCGAGCCAGCCGGCATTTTCAACTAGTACAGTCTGACCAGGGCTCAACGATGCATAACCCTTCATGAGACACGTCAAACCAACATTCTTATTTCGGTCGATCTCTATGGCATTGATCTCGTAAAAAATTTCCTCGAATAGATGGGCGATGGCATTGTTCACCAACTTCGTCGAAGCGGCGACAGTCCCATCCGCTTTGGTCAATCTTCCACAAACGTGCAGCGAACTTTGTGCGGGCAAGAGGCACAAATCTTGATGTTGAATGGATATTCGAATCTCATCGCTATTGTTGAAGGTTGATGAAGTGTAGGGCTGATGCGCATAAATCTCGTAATGCGTTACGGATTCGTCGAATACCACGTTCGACTGAACGTGCAGAACCTCTTCCATTCCAGCAAAAACAAAATATCAGACAGGTTACTTTCTTCTTCCACCAGCGACTCGGAGTCCTAGGCTTCTTAGAAATTGAATGTTGCGACGTGTTAGTGTCTTCAGTGTTCGTTGACGACTGATTGGTGGGCGCCATGTTGACTCTCTTTTATAGCCCCGGCCAACTTTGTTGTAGACGATACCTATGATAACTACTTGACTTCCTTGATGTGCACTCTGATGGTAATAATTTCGCCCCGAAAATTCACCGGTTCTTCGTCTTGATCAACTATGCGTAATTGTACGTGATCAATGACCTTGACGGCGATCGGAAGGTAAATGACTTGCGATGGAACTTCGATGATCTTATATCCTGGCGGCACTGCTGGAAAAAATTCGTGAATCGTGTGCACCTTACGTTCGTTGATGTACGCTCCTGAAGTGATGTTGCACTCTACTCGCAATGCGTTGACCTTGAGGATAGCTACAGGTAATTCCGAGCTGTGAGTCTTATTTCGTGATAGCTCGCGTTGAGTGAAACCTAACAGACGAGCGATTGAGTCTTGCGGTCGAAAATCAATGTTTTGATTGCACTTTATGACGCTGCTCAGCGTATTGTTGTTGGGCTTGAGATTAATGGATACGCCTTTTGGCGCAAGAGCTTCCTGCAAATATTGTTCGATATCTTCGATCTCGTAACTTCCGGTCGGCAACACGATCACCTCGTTCCGCACGTAAAACTTGTTTTTACCAATATCGATTGTGACGTGATTTTTTGGAATCGACGTCACAAAAACCTAAAACTACCGTTACTCGCATGGAAATTACGATTTTAGTGTTGAAGTTTCGCGTTACTGCCTCTCCCAGCGACTTAAGATACCGTCACGCTCTCGTTGAGTTACCGATCGAGATTTTTGCAGTTTATTTTGTATCAGTTTGTTGTAATTATTCCCAATTAGCATCATTATCGTTATTATTTTAGTTCAGTTCGAGTTTTGAGATTCCGTTGGTTTAGTTGGTTCACGATTTCCGATTTCTTTTAGTTCAGTTTAGTCGACGTTTCCGACTCTATTTGGTGGTGTAAGAAGTAATAATAAAAAGCCCAAATAGAGAAAGGACTCGGCGAAGAGTCTTGCGAATACGTCAAAGTCCGGTGCAAACCCGGCACCCCAAGAGATAGTGCAATGTGTTGAGATCAGGCGGAGGTATCGTTTGGTCCAGGCAAGAGTGGTGGAACACCTTGCGCTGCGTTATAGTTGAGTAGAGCCTTGTATCTCACGCATTGACTAGGGGGAAGCGATTGCGAAGATTCGTTCAAGTTACCGCGTTATAGTATCGGCTCTCGATTCGATAAAGTCATGAGATGGTTGAGAGGGCAGTAGTTATCGGTCAAGCTCCCGAAAATAATTATCATAATTCGTTACGAATTTTCATAGGCAAATCGACAGTCTACCGAGAGCTGCCCCAGAGGTAACTCGGGTCTCTCTCGCGCTCCCGTGTTGTTGACGTTCGGCCTATTGTTCGCGCGCTCGAGTGAGGCTATCTCTCTCGCGCACACAGTGTTGCCTAGCTGTCAGTTTCTCGTTCGCGTTCGGCTATCGCTCGAGTTTCGTGAGTTGAATGTAGCGAAAGAATTTTGTAATAAATTCTTCGCGATCCCGTGCGTGAGTGAAGCATTAGAAATAATGCTCCTTGTGCAGCGGTGATAGTGATTCGGTTCTCGGTGTATCGTGAGATACAGGTTCCCGCTTAGTACAGGATTAATATGAAGTTTCGGTGAGTTTTTGAATTATAAAAATTTGTCGATCGCTTATCGATCCGCTTTTGTTACGTTTTCGTTAGCTCGCTTCGATCGTCCGATCAGCTGAGCGTTTTCGATGCACTTGCGTGTGATCCCGTGGCTTCTTAGCCAAATTATTATTTTTCGGTCCCGCTTAAATTAACGTTGAGATTTCGATCTCCGTTTCTCGTTGCTATTCTATTGACCTAGGATCGCATTACCTAGGATTACCTAGGTCGCAGACCTAGGATTGCATTTCCGCAACCGTTTGCTTTCGCGAATGCGTCGGCGTTAGTTCTCGTATCGTTTTCGTTTCGTTTCGTTTTGTCGTTGCGGAGGTCGCAGTTCCACCGACTCCCAGTTTAGTCCGGATTGGTGATTCCGGCGAAACAAAAATCTACCCTGCGGAGGTCGTTCCACCGGCCTCCAGTTTAGACCGGTTGTTAATACCGGCGAAACAAAATTAACTGGCGCCCACCGGGACGCCGATGCATCCGCGAGGGTGGACGGCCGAAGGTGACGTAAGTTTCGTTCGCGTTTTGCTCCCGTTTGGTTTGAGCTTTTAGATTTTTGGTTTTTTTTTTATTTTAATTATAGAGTTTGAGTTAGAGTTTCCGTTAGGTGAAAAATACATCACACGATATTGGGTATAGAGTTGAATGTTAGTAATTCCACTAGTCCAAGAACGTAGTGTTTATCGGCCGAGAGTTCAATTGGTGGAAAATATTGGGCTTCTAGTGTAGATGACGTTCCAGATAAGCTGAGAGTCAATGAATCTTCCATGACGATCAACACTGCTCGACTGATTCAATGCACGCACTACAAACTCTTATATAGGAATTTCAGACAAAGATGGCCACACTCGTACGTGTTGTAATCCTGATATCGCGCGTGATTGTACCGAACCTCATCAACTCCAAGATACTCCATCAGCTCTCGAGGTGGTCGAAGATATCCGAAACTGTCAAAGTAAACGACATTACTGCCATTCTTTCGATATGCCACCCAGTGGGTTCCAGGTCCATCTTCGTCATCTAGGTTAATTGTAGCTGACTCGCGATGATGAGGTCCACCAGTCGGTAAGGCGTTTCGCATAAATACTCCGCGGAAATGGGGAATCCCTGGAGTACGTGCGTACTTGAGAAGATCAGCGTCCGTTAGAGCGCGTTTGGGCAGACGGATGTCAAACTTTTTTTTTTTTTCACGCATCCAAATGCAGACCGAACCCGTTCTTGTGTGGTTTGAGGTAGAGACCTTTGCCGAGAGCGATAGCTTCCATCGTCTTATTGTGTCGCTGACTCTCTGCCAACTGTTGCTTCGCGGCGCTAGCGTCGTTCACAGCTTTTGCCACTCCCGCAGCGCCACCTGCCAGCGCCCCCGTTGCACTCAAGCCGGCAAACAGGGGTATGAGAAAAGGTAAAAATCCACCAACTTTTTCGGGGACTGGTAGTATGCGCGGTACGCGAACGTGTTTTCTTCCACCCAATTTCTTCGAAAAACTCCTCACACCCCTAGAGGGTATCGAATACTTTGCCTTCGGTGAACATGATCAAGTCGTTTCACCCGCCGACGCTCATCCCAACTCTATCATGATTTTCGATGATATCGCCTGCGAGAAACAAGACAATGTCAGAGCCTTCTACTGTATGGGCAGACACAAAAACATTGATTGTTTCTATCTCTGTCAATCCTATGCACAGATTCCTAAACATCTGGTGCGCGATAACGTTAATTGCTGGTGATTTTTCGACAAGACGATGTAAATCTCAAACACGTCTATGACGACCATGTGAATACGGACATGTCGTACTCGCAGTTCAAAGATTTGTGCTCGACATGTTGGAACGACGATGATCATGGATTCCTCGTAATCGACAAAGATCGTAGGGGCCTCGATTGCGGTCGATACAGAAAGGGTTTTGACTGCTTTGCTATAAATATATCGCGCGCAAAGTGAAACTGTCAGTATATCATGGAAGGTCGAAGCGACGGTATTGCGGCAGAGTTCCGTCCAAAGAAAAAAACACTTTGTCAGATCGACAAAGCGCGGGATGCAGTTAGACGGAAATACAAACTTCTCAAAGAGGGCAAGCGAACACTGGAAAAAGCTCTGGATGACACGTTCAAACCAAAAGTTAATCCGCTGGAACGACTCGTTACCGCGACCGACATAAACAGACGTGAAATTAAGGATGAAATCAAAAGCTTGATGCCGAAGAAGGAGGAGAAGGAGAATCAAGACTGGGAAACTTTATCTTTCAAGACTGCATACGACGACGATGACGACGAGGAAGCTAATGAATCAATGGGAATACCCAATGGAAATACAACTGTCGATAAATATATTCACCTACTCAATATGAATCGAAAAAAGTATATCGACATGACTTACGGAGTTCGAAAGCTGGCAGACGGTACACTGATGATTGGAGATTCACCGATAAGTTTTGGGAAGGAATACGTGACTGTGGGTGATGAGAAGTATCATCCGAGTGTCGACTTGTTCGAATTGCTCTTCCGAAAGCAACCCGATGCGGGTCTTATAAGCGCCGAAGATAAGAATAATTACACGAAAATCCTCCAATCGACGAATGCATACAGGAAACACTACAGTCCGGATGAAGTCATCCACAAACAAAACAGCAACAAGTATAAAACGTATATAGCGCCGTTAGTCGGTGCCACACCGACTCGAAAGAGAGCATCACTCGGTCCAGGGATACCCGGATACAAAATCGCGCGGAAAGGTACGCGAATGGATTACGTGTACTGGGACGAACCCAACGAACTCGTGGATAGACTACGTCTGCTGATTGCCGAACGATCAGCTGGCAATACGAGCCACATCAATGAGATTGTATCGATCATCGAGGAATTGCGCGAAACTGGAATAGTTTATTAATAGCAGTGAACGAGTGGCAAACACCTCAATTGAACAATAACGAGGGTACACGAGGGCTCCCGGGCTTCGGATTCAAACTCACCACCGACAACCAATACGACATTGAGAATAAAAGACTGTGCAACGTTGCCGAGTCAAGGGAGCCAAATGACGCTGGCAATCTGAGTCTCACGAAACACCACATAAGACAAGAATTGAGCGGACTTTTCCACATCACGTCTAAGCAACGAGGGGATTTGGATGATCTACAAATGAAGATACAAATTGTGCAAGATCAGGTGGAGAAGAGATTGAAGGCAATCGAGATAAACGTCGAAACGAATCTAGACTTGGCGATACGAAATTCCAAATCCATTGCCGCATTGGACACAGCATGGAACATGAGAGACTAGTCGAAGAGCTACATAAACCCGCTCGGCGCAATTATCCTCGCCGCAAATTCGTTGTGCGAGGTCTCGATGAAACGTGGCAAGCTGATCTCGTGGAGATGCAACCTTACGCTCGCGAAAACAAAGATACCAAATACCTGCTCACAATCATCGATGTTCTGTCAAAGTTTGCCTGGGCTGTTCCCGTGAAGCGAAAAGCAGCGCAAGATGTCACTGCAGCTATGGAATCCGTGCTCCGGCAAGGACGCGTACCGTCGAATCCTCAAACGGACAAAGGCAAAGAATTCTACAATACGAATTTCCAGAACCTCATGACACGATACGGTATCAATCACTACTCGACATATAGCAACCTCAAGGCATCAATTGTGGAACGTTTTAATCGCACACTCAAGAATAAAATGTGGCTTAAATTTAGTCTGCAAGGCACCTATAAGTGGCTCGACATTTTACCTGATCTCGTAAAAGCCTACAACGATGCCAAGCATCGCACGATCGGAATGAAACCGAAGGAAGTCACTGCAGCCAACATTCGTCGTCGTAAGATACCTAGATTTCGTGTTGGTGACAAGGTACGAGTGAGCAAGAACAAACATGTTTTCGAGAAAGGCTACACCCCCAACTGGACAACGGAAATTTTCACGGTGAATCGCGTGATGCCAACGACGCCAGTGACGTACAAGCTAAAGGACTATCAAGACGAGCCCATCGCCGGTGGTTTCTACGAGGAGGAGCTTCTAAAAGCCAAGTATCCCGATGTCTATCTCGTGGAGAAAGTGCTCGAGAAACGTGGAGATCGAGTTTACGTCAAGTGGCTGGGATTCGACACTTCGCACAATAGTTGGATAAATAAGTCTGATTTGTAAAACACAATTTTTATTATAAAACAATAATTTATTATCAATTAATAAAGATATACAAAATTATTTATTGCCGATGTTAAATTGAATCTGATGCTTGTAGGCTCCGCCACCCAGGTACTTTAGGAACAATTCTCCTTCCGCTACCGTGTGCACCATTTGATCAAACATTATCTGGTCTTTCTCGAATGCCTCCGAGATGCGTTTCGGCAGGAAAACTTGGCAGTCGTCATCGAGACTGGCGACGGCTTTCAGTCCATATTTTGTTGTGACTTGTCGCAAGTCAGTGACCTTGTAGGTCTCGTTGATCTTCAATGCGCTGAGCTGCTTTGTCGGGAGGAAATCCTCCAAAAGAGCGATGTTGTTGAGCTTTGCAATGTCCATTGTGAGAACGACTGCGAGCGTCTGATGTGAAAGGCTGTGAGCTTGCCGTTAATATATCCGTATCCCCTCCACCAGCAAGAAAGAGGTGGGACGCCGAACGCTCTGATTGATGCGTGAGATCCGATCGTCCGAGATTTTTGAATCTTTCAGTGATGAGACGTAGATCCGATCTTGTTTCAATGAGATTTTGTACTTGTTGAATATGTTTCACAAACAGTTCGATCCGAGCTTTGAGCTCGTTGCGTTTATTTTGCATTGATCTTTTATTTACATATGCCATCGAGAAGGGTTCAGCATTGGAATGATACAATTGACTGCGAGTTCGCTACTCATATACTCGTATCCTATCCACTCGCGACCTGGGAGTGTAACTCTCTGATTGGTGGTGGTGGGGGTGGTGAGGAATCCTGTGCTCCGATTGGTCGTCTATTATTCAATCATAATTTCCGACGGGATTCGAACGAGTTCTGGCACATCGGGTATCTTGTGATGTCCCCAAGGCAACGTATCCGTGCTATCGGATAGCAAATATCGTTTGTCATCGTGAGGACTGAGCGCTATCTTGACTTGTTTCTCCGTGTAAACTTTGTGCATACGAGATCTGATAACGCGCTGCTCTCGACGCTGGATGATTTTCTCACGGAGACACTGCACGAAGTCATCGAAGGTGATGGTCATTTCCACGACTCGCGTCTTCACACCCTTCACCTTCTTCATGCGATCTTGGCCGTCGACTCGTACACTGTACATTTTGCTGTGCAATCCAACGAATTCCGTCATGATACGACCGTTGCACTCATCTTTCATGAGTCCCACGACCTTTTTGTTCACTCTCGGGATAGCAAACTGGTTTTCAGCGGAATAATCGGACGTATCAAACTTGTCGATATCGCGCTTCATGACGTCGCAAATGTCGGGGCAGCGCACTTCGTAGAGCAAGCTGTCGGTGTCGGTGTACAAGAGCTTGCAGCGGTCGTCGAATTGCGACTTCATGTAGTCGTAGTGGAAGTCGTAGACGAGAATCTTGGACAAGTCCAGAATGCAGAGTCCGACGTAGATCGGTTTGTTGAGATAGACCTCGGTCTTCGTGAGCTGTACAGCAACGAGGTTCCCATCGAAGATCGAGCGACTGTGGAAGTTGGGCTTCGCAATGAGCGCCTCGGCGCCGTAACGACCGTCCCAATGAGTGACGAGTTTAACGTCGACGTGCTTGCGGACGTTCTCCATCGTCTTGCCGAACACCGCGTTATTCATCAGTTTGAAGAGGTTTTTCTCAAAGTCGTTCTTAGCCTGCTTCCTCATATCGCTGTTGAGATCGATGTAGGATTTGAGCCACGCGCTTTGGTTGAATTGCAACACTCGATGAATACGTTTCAGCTCCAATCCAAACCTGAGAGCCTGCTTCAGGTTCCTGTAGTGGATTATGTATCGGCTCTTTGAATCCTGCGTCGTCATCAGCTTTGGTTGTTTGGAGCCTGGTGCGCACTTGTGTTCGGGGCACAGAGGCAGGTCTCTGTGCTCATCATGGAGACTTTCGGGGTACTCGAGGTCGACTTCGAGGATATAACCATCGGGCGACGTATCCGGAACGTTGGGGAAGTCGATGTTTTCGGGACTGTCTACCCATTTGAATCCGCCGAACGGGAGATACTCCATCATTGCCCAGCCGTAGAGGTTACTGACGTCAAAGTACATCAGGTACTTGGTCTCCTCGGTTGGATCGTGATCGCGCATGTACCTGTTCTTCATCGTCTACGCATTTTGTATAAAAGAGATAAGCGAGCAGCCGCTGACATGAGACACCGTCGAGATGGAGTACGTTGTGGACTTCCAGGGCATTAAGAGACCCATCAACGACTTTGTATTCAAAGAGGTGGCCATTATCGCTCTCGAAGATGACGCTCTTCCGTCCGTCTACCTGTTCGAGCCGCCTCACAAGTGGAGTTTCCTCCCCGCTAAATACAAAAGCGAGAACACCTGGTTGGAGAATAACTATCACGGCATCTCCTGGGACAGCGGTGACGTACCGTACGAAGAAATCACCGAGACTCTGCATAATCTTCTGCGACACGCCAGCAAAGTCCATGTCAAGGGTGTAGAGAAGAAACGCTGGTTGGAGAAAATTCTGCCCAACGTGTACAATCTTGAAGATCTGGGTTGTCCATCCTTGCAAAAATTGGAACACATTGCGGATATCTCGTGCACCAATCACAAACGCACTTGGAATCCGCACTGCGCAGCCTACAACGCGCGCAATTTGAAAACGTGGCTTCTCCAGGCAACCGAGAAAGAAGTCAAGAATGCTAGTACGGAATGTATACCCGATTACCCTATGACACTTAATGATTACTACGCTCAATGTCAATTCTCACCTTAGATACTATGCTCGAATAAAAATTTAAAGATGATAATATACGCAAGTGTTTTTTTTTAATCCCATTTTATAAGAAATTAATTTCAAAGTTATGTGATACACAGACTAAGTCGTCATAGTGAAAAAGTTCTAATTATTTTTTTTATCAGTTACCTCGAATCTTTGTATCGATCGCAGAATTGATTGATGTATTGAAAAAAAAACTTACTTTCTGCGAAAGTCTTCAATATACTCTTCAAAAAGTCGATAATGAACCGCGATTCATCATCACATAGCTTTTCGGAGAAAGAACAATGAAAGTATGATTTACCGACAGTCGATAAATCCGGATGTCGAAATTACCGACTCGTGATCTTATTATAGCAGGAGATTTGAATTTTTGGCGGGAAGATCGGCCTTACCTAACCTTACTTATCGAATTGTGATATTTATGGATGGAGTATACAAGTCCATGCAGGTTGTAGATATCGCATGCAAAATAATAAGACAATCAGATTTATAAAGACAAACAATTATTTTTTATTATAAAAATACATTTTTTTTTGTTTTTTACATTTTTTTATTTTTTTCTACATTTTTACATTTTTTTTATTTAAAAAATTTTTTTTAGGAGGGCCGCTCTTGCTGCCGTCGGGGCCCTCGCGGCTTGCGGGCACCTCGCGATCCTGGCGGCAGCAGGCGGCAGCAGGTGGCCTCTCCTTCAGCTGGGGGTCCACCGTGGCTGCTGGCGGCCCTACGGCCGGCGCGGCTGTTGGCTGCCTGGCAGCAGCAACGAGGAGCCGCGCAGGGCGAGTCCTCCTCCTTATGCACGGGTCTGACTTCGGAGGAGATACAAGAATCGTCGGACGACGATTCTCCTTGTCCGAAGTCAGACCCTTCCTCGGCTTCTTGGGGGAGGGCTCGCTCTGCGCCTCGACAACCCTCTTCTTTTTTCGCAGCGACTCCTCGTTGCTGCTGCTGCTGCTGGTAGAGCTGGAGCTGCTACCGGAGCTGCTACTGGAGCTGCTGCTGGAGAGTCGGAGATCGCTCTCCAGCAGCAGCATATCCGGTAATGGTGGTGGTGGTAGTGGGTCCAGCAGCTCCAGCTCACCTTTTGGATCCGTCGGAGGCAGAGGTGGAGCCGGTGGAAGAGGGATATCCCTCACCGAAAATCCCGGCGGTGGTGGTGGTGGAGGGATATCCCTCACCAAATATCCGGGCCTTGTCGGGTCGTATTCGACGTCTTGCGGGATCTGAAAAATAGAAATAAAAAAAAAATTACTTCATTAATTAATTAATTAATTAATTACGCGAAAGTATAGTTGAGTAAATATGAAAATTCTTACCTCACATGCTCGCCGACGAACCTCGAAGGGAGGAAGAGGCAAATCCATGCCTCTCCTCCCGAAGCGGGGATCGCCATGATGCCCCGCTTCGCAGCAGCAGCAGTAGCAGCCATACCACATTGGAATCTGAAAAAAATAAAATTATTAATATCTATCAGGGGAAAATACAGTTAGGCGCAAAGAAAAATATTTTACTTACCTTCGTTGACTCGTCCATGACGCTTCGCACAAGGATTGTGAATGAAGCCCTTGAGCACTGCGAGCTTTCATTTATACCTAATTTTTAACTTGTTCTAACGAATATCGGCCAATAACAGGACAGACATTTAAAAAATAGCCCGAGGCGATAAACATTGTTGCAGGACCTGTTAAAACTTGCATTCGACGAAGCCTCGAACTCCCGAGGCAAAGCGCCCTTCAACGCTCGCATAGAGGTCGAACTCGATGGGGTCCGCGCGCGCCGAGAATAAAGCCCGATATTTTGTAAACAACGCTCGAATAAAATAAACGTACAAAATATCGAATTATATGATCGAATGATATTATTATTATTATTTATCAATAGTTCAATATATTTTAATCGATGCTATCAGATATTCCGATAGATGCTATCAGATATTCCGAAAGATGCTATCAGATATTCCGATAGATGCTATCAGATATTCCGAAAGATGCTATCAGATATTCTGATAGATGCTATCAGATACCTACGCGTCCAGCCCTTCGACCATAAGTCGCTCCTCCTCCTCTTCCGTCGTCGAAATATAAAAAAATCGAAATTTTTAGCCCGGACTCGAACCCTTTTTACCGACTGTTGGTAAGGTAGGAATCTGCTTACCGACATGGGGGGGGCCTAGCCTATCTACTAAAGTATTATTACACGACACAACAGTACGACGCGGCAGGTCAGCAAAACTAACGCCAAAGAAATTGGGACCATTCGAGATAATCGCGAAAGACTCACCCGTAAACTATACCATAAAAAAGGGGAGAAAAAACGTAAAAGTACACGCGAACCGTTTGCAACACTTTATCGACCATTAGCAAAAAAAAAAAAAATCCCACATTCAGAAATGTACATAACACTACAGAATACAATTCGACTTACAGATTCACGGTACTAACCCACCTGCACGGAACACCGACGACAGGCAAGAACGCAGCATACGAGATACAAGTATTCACCGATACGCCAGGAATATTTTACGAAGAATTGGGTACACTATCCGTCACCCAACACACCTGGACCCTCGTAATAAACCTAAACTTGGCATCAATGCGCGTAAGAGAACACAAGACACGACTGAACCTAGAGGAATTACTAGAACAATGTGAAACCCAAAAACAAGACGACGCACTATGCGCCGTGCTCGTAGACGCGGTACAAACAATGATGCGGAAAATCGACAAAGAAATAAGCATCATATACGTCACAATAGGGTACACCGGTCGTTCCCGAAGGGGAATGATCGACGGACTAGGATCAATAAAAAAATCGATTACGGGAAACATGGACGCTATAGACGCAACACGCATAGACAACGAGATACACCAAGTCCAAGTGCGACAAAAAACACTCGAAGAAAGCATGAAGGATCAAATTCAAATCGTACAGACAACAATCAATACCTTCGATCGAACTACAGCTACGATAGGAGAAAACGAAAAAGCGATAAGAGCCATAATGAACAAAATCGAGGTTTGCTTCAATAATAAAATGTCAACAATAACGATCAGACAAGAACGTGACGAACACATTACGGCCCTAGGAATAATAGTAGAAGGACTACTAGACGAAGTACACGACCTCAACAACTTCATCTCGCATCGATCACAAGGCGTTATAGACCCAGGCGTAATATCACCGACAAAATTGACAGAATATCTCACAGCAGCATCGCTGCACCTGCCAAGAGGGCAAAATTTTCCCACGCCAGTAACACCAAAACAAACGCAAGAACTATTATTGCTGTCCGGAGTAAAAGCCTTCAGCCGACGTAACGCCGTAGTCATAATAATCGAAATACCTCTAGTAGGAACCCAGGTCTACCGCGTCAGCATAGCATATCAGTTACCAACGCATATTACCAGCAACACATATCAATATCTCGAGACGACTAACGAACCCGTCATTGTAGACAGAGAACACCGACACTATATAAAACAAGCGCCGCAGCGCCCTGCGGGCGCAGAGGCTTTTGTTGGTGGGCTCCGCCCCCCAAACCCCCCGAAAAATGTCCCTTTGGGACATTTTTTAAGGCACTCACAGAAATACACGTCGCGCTACGCGCTCCGTATCGAGTATGATTACACTTTGCGTTATGCGCTGCATATCGAATATGTTTTGTGACGCCCCACTTGGACTTTCGTCCAATTGGCGAAAATTGTGGCCCGGAGGCCTACAAAGCGGAATCTGAGGCCCAAAGGCCTGCAAAACGGTAGCTGCGACTGGCGTCGCGTACGGGAACTTGGACTTTCGTCCCTGTGGCGGGAACTGTGACCCGAAGGCCTACAGAGCGGAAACATGACGGTTGTCACGTGCGGTAACTGGACCTCTAGCAGCTCGATCGCCGAAGCCTAAGCCTGCAAGGCGAGAACCGCGAGGTCAAACACAAAACACAACGCCCCAAATACGTCACAAATGGCGCCCCACGTTGGGCGCCATTTGTGACGTATTTTTCTTCTACGGAAATTCTAACGCAAACTCGGTAAATAAAATAAATAAAAAAAACAAAAATCGAAAAGCTCAAACCAAACGGGAGCAAAACGCGAACGAAACTCACGTCACCTTCGGCCGTCCACCCTCGCGGATGCATCGGCGTCCCGGTGGGCGCCAGTTAATTTTGTTTCGCCGGTATTAACAACCGGACTCGATCTGGAGGCAGTGGAGCGTCCGCCCTCCGAAGGATAATTTTTGTTTCGCCGGAATTATCAAACCGGACTGAACTGGAGGTCGGTGGAGCGACGACCTCCGCAACGAGAAAACGAAAACGAACGAAAACGTTACGAGAACTAACGCCGACGTATTCGCGAAAGCAAACGGTTGCGGAAATGCACGGTTGCTCAGGATGCGGGTTGTGGTAGAGGGTCGCGATCCTTAGCCAATAAAATAACGAACGGTAACGAAACAACAAAAAAATCGGACTCTCGAGCCCTTGCGAGCGAGAGAATAATTTTCTTATTGACTATAAGTAACGGGAACGCACGCGAGTGCACCGAAAACGCTCAGCTGATCGAACGATCGAAGCGAGCTAACGAGAACGTAGTAATAACGGATCTATAAGCGATCGATAAATTCTTGTAATTCAAAAACTCACCGAAACTTCCTATTAATCCTAGACTGAGCGGGAACCGGTATCTCACGATACACCGAGAACTGAAACACTATCACCGTTGCACAAGGAGCATTATTTCTAATGCTTCACTCACGCACGGGATCGCGAAGAATTTATTACAAAATTCTTTCGCGACACTCAACTCACAAACTCGAGCGATAGCCGGAACGAGAACGAGAAACTGACAGCTAGGCCACACTGTGTGCGCGAGAGAGATAGTCTCACTCGAGCGCGCGAACAATAGGCCGAACGTCAACACGGGAGCGCGAGAGAAGTCCGAGGTACCTCGAGGGCGTCTCTCGGCAGACTGATTTGCCTATCACACTATCTCGACGAATTTTGATTATTATTTCGGAGATCGCGATCGATAGCTACTGCCCTCTCAACTATTTCGCTACGTTATCGATACGAGACTCGAAATTCTTAGCGGTAATCGGGGATCTAAAAGGAATCTTCGCAATCGTTACCCCTAGTCAATGCGGGCGAACAAGGCACTCACCTCGACAAACAAAACCGCGGCAAGGTGCTCCAACCTTGCCCGGGACTCAAACCAAATCTCCGCCTGTTCTTCCACGCATTGCACTATGTCGCGGGGTGCCGGGTTTGCACCGGACTTTGCCGTCTTGCAACTACACCTTGTCGGGACTTTCCTCTACTCGGGCTTTTAATTCTTCGTGATTCACCACCGAGTAAAGTCAAGTACGCCGACCTACTAAACTTAACTGAACAAAACTGAAGCTAATCAATCAACTAAATTCATAAAATAACTGCAAAACAAAATAAATCAAAACAAAATAAACAAAGGCATCGAACTAAATTCATAGAGTAACTGCAAAAAAATATCTTGAATCGAAACCATGCGGGAACAAAACCGTAATGCGAAAGTTAGTGAGAGGCAGCAAAACCGGAACTATAACAGCAAGAATTGATATCTGTAGAAAATTGTACTTCTTGTGTTATTTGTGACGCTGATTGAAAAAATCACGTCACAGTTTATACGTCGCGCTGCGCGTTTCATCTCGGAAGAACGTATGGCGGAAAATCATTTATCACTTATGTAAATTAATTCATAGTTTGACCTTCATCGAATATAAACATTTCGTTGCTATACGAATTGATTATTATTATTGACAACTGATATTTCCTTTTTGTTTTACGAACAATATAACGAATTGCATCACGTAGAACTTGATCAAATTAATGTAACGAATCAAATGATATCTAGTAAAGGTCGATTTATTGGCTTAACACTGTAGCGTAAATTCTCCACACCGAATTTACCTACTCGAGAACCCTCAACCTCGACGCTCAAAATCGTCACCACAGTTTTCCCCTTTTTATTTTCCCTCGCGGGATGGGCGCCAGGCGCGCGAACGCGCCGAGGAAAATTCGACGAGGCTGATTAGCTGCCGGCTAGCTGCAGCTTTCGAGAACCGGAGAGGGGCTGAGTTAGGAAGAGAACGTTTCGGACACTACTACAAAATTAAATATTCGACAAAATTCACGGGAACCAAAATAAAAGATTTTATTCGACAAAATAGAACAAGCGTCTCAGCGCCCTGCGGTCGCAGATGCTCTTGTTGGTGGGCTCCGCCCCCAAACCCCCCGAAAAATGTCCCTTCGGGACATTTTTTAAGGCGGGGGTGCACGTCGCGCTACGCGCTCCGTATCGAGTGTATTTACACATCGCGCTATGCGCTACGAATGAAGTATGTTTATTCGTCGCGCTCTGCGTTTCTTTTCGACAGTACGTATGAGGGAAAAACATTTATCAGTTACGTAAATTAATTCATAGTGTTTAATCTTCGTCGAATAAAAATATTTCTTTTTTGTACCAATTGATTATTAATATTCACAACGGATATTTCCTTTTTGTTTGACGATAAATTGTCAAATATTGAGACACGAGACAAATATAACGAATTGCACCACGTAGAAGTTGATCAAATTAATTTAACGAATCAAATCATGTCTAGTAAAGTCGTTTTATTGGCTTAAAACTTATGACCAGATTTAATGAATATAAAACAAACACACAAAACATGTACCGACACCAATACGATTACCATTTAGCATTCAGGCCAAATATCCCCTTTAAATCCTTCCCCTTCAGTATTTTTTTTCTTCCCCATAATTGATGGAATCAGTTCGTTATTTTGTCTGTAGGAAACCAAACCATTGTAGAAGAAAAGTTCAAGAAATTTGCTATTCTTTGTGATTTTCAATGAAATTTTATCGATATTTATGGATGCTGCAAAAAAATGCAATCTCGAGAACGAAAAAATATATCTTTTTGGTTCCTGTCTTGTATTGAAGAGGAAGTAGTACGTTACTCGAATCAAAAATTTGTCATCTTGGATAGCTCCGAAATATTTTTTTACAAATTGATGAAATTCTTGAAAAATTCGACTTTGAAGGCTCTTTGACAGTCCTCTTATAACAAATTTCATTTCTACCATTTGAGATATATTTTTTTTCTTCTTCGTAATACATGGAATCAGCTCGTTATTGTCTCTGTAGAACAGACAAGTATTGGAGACGAGAAGTTTGAGAAATTCGATATTTTTTTTCGTTTTTCAATGAAATTTTATTGATATTTATCGTCGCTTAAAAATATCAAATTTAGCATCATATCATATCGTATTTTAAAAAATTTTATTTAATCACAAACGAGGATAAGTTTTTCGGTACGGAATAACTCGTAAAATCGACAAATTCAGTGTTTTTCACTTTCTTGATAAATAATTGTTTATAATTGTTCTTTAAGAGTACAATTGTTTTTTTTTTTTGCGAAAAAAAACTTTTCAAGACGTGAGCATATGAAAGAAATTCGTATTTCGACGAAAATTTGAAAAAATAAAAAAAAAAAACGTTGGAAATACGTCGATAGAATAATCATTAGCAGTTTTCTTATCAAGTGTAAACGAATAAATCCAGCGAACAAAATTGACAAAGATTTCGAATGTGATGAATCTCCGACGGTCGAAGTGTAAAAAATTAAATTTTTAAACATAGCACACTTTTTATCTGCGCAATAACGCAGAGAGTCAGTTTGTAAATACGAGTTCTTTGAGAGGAAAGGATTAGAGACGGCAATTTCGAGAAATTTGAAAAAACGATTCATTTTTTGATGAAAATTCGTAAAATTAGTCTTTGCTTAAAAAAAATCATATCTCGGCAGCGAAAAAAGATTTCGACTCTTATTTTGGCTTATTTTGAAGAGGAGAAAATACGTTGCCAGAAAAAGAATTTGCAGTTTTTATTATTAACAGTAAATGAATAAATCGGGTCAACATAATTGACAAAGATTTCGGCTGCGATGAATCTTCGACGGTCGAAGGATAGAAAATTCTTTTTTTTTATGATTGCATACTTTTTATTTGCGCTATACCGCGTAGAATCCATTTATATTTACGTAAAATAGGAACAAAGATTGAAACGAGATGTCGATTTTTTTTTGTTTGAAAATCATCCGGCCACAGAGTACGCGCGCCGCGACGTATGAGCGTCTGTGTATCGTCTGCTACGAAATTGTCATCTGCTTCCAAAGTTTGACAGATAGAATAAAACGAAAAAATATATACTCGCGATTTTTTTAGTTCTATTTGGGAAATTGTCATTATTTTGGATATTCGATGAATCTTTTTTGTGAGTTTACTACCAATTTTTTCAGTGAATACGTGAAATTTATCATTTTTATTACGAATGTGAATAAAATATGCTAAAATATTGCGAATGATTTTCGGTGATAATATATTATTTTCGAAATAAAAAACGCAAACATTTGTGAATCTGTGTATGATATTTCGTGTTTTATTTTTCACAACCGAAGTTTTTTTTTTAACATGATGAAAAATGGATTTTTGGCAAATCTAACCTTAATAACATAACCTTTAAAGCAAATCTTGTTATAACCACTGTTTTTGAATTATTTTATAATTAAAATTATATTTGTCAGAATGACTCAAAATTTGTTGTGCATAGTGCTTTCGATACAATGAAATATTGTTGCGAAAGAGAAAAGAATTGGTTTCCAAGATTCTTAATTGGGGCACTGTACGGACATCAGATGTGAGAAAATAAGTTTTTTATGGAAAATTGTGATGAATAAATAGTTAGAGATGTAGGATTGTCTCTAAATTTGCTGTGCGCAGTGCTTTTGATAAAACAAAATGATGCTGCGAAGAAGAAAAAAATTGGTTCGTAGAGTTCATTATGATGGCAATGTACGGACACTTGACCGAAGGCAAATGCAAATTGTGGCCAATAATTTTTTAGAAAAAATACTTAAAGGTCTTAGATTGGTTTTAAAAGTAATGTGCATACTGGAAATACTGTAATAAAAAAACCCTGCGAAGGAGAACAAAATTGGTTCGCACCATCTAAAGTTACAGTGTGATACGGACGTCCGAGAAGAAAAATTCAGCCAAAAAGTTGTTTTCATTGCACCGCAGGCTAAAAAAAATATTTCTATTCATCGCAGTCACTTCAAAGTAACTACGCATGATGTTGGAGATACACCGAAGCAAATGGTGAAAAATAAAAAATTTTGGAGTATGCGCTGCGGAGTAACCCCTTCGACAGACTCCGAAGAGCAACGGATGGTCATTTTAATAGGCACTCTTTCCCTATTATTATAGTGAGTGCCTAAAAACTAAAGAAGGAAAAACCGAAGTACTCGGAGGAAACCTTCGTCCCGTTAAAATTAATCAAGTTGACAAAATTTAACATTTTCTCCGTCACTCGGGAACTCACACTACGCTCACGCACACACACACTAATAACTAACGCGAACGCTCGCTTCGCGATGCGGCTAACGGTTTTCCCCGAAATCAGTTACCCATTCCAAGACACAATATTTCGAGTAACAATTTATCCAAAATTCCACCAAATCATTCTCAAAAATAATCGCCAGCACAACATTTCTCATACATTCTCTCGGTAACACAAAAATCGGCTCGGCTACTAATTTTCGCCTGCGACCCGGTAACACTCACACGCATTTTCACACACACACTGATCCGGCGGTAGCCGCCCGCAAAGACGACACGATAAGTGGCATATTCCCGCGGAATCGACTCCCGAGATAGAAAAAAAAAAAAAATAATTAAAGGTAAGTTACGAGGTATCGACGGCACTATCGAACGGCCGTTTCGCGAAGATCAATCGACGTTCGGGAGCTCGGTTAGCGCTCGATCTTTTCCCACAAACCCACAATTTCTCTACGCCGACTCACGAGAACGCGTTTTCCCTCGGAACCGCCGAGACAAAGCACGCCGACGCAATAAAATTTACGACAATAAAATCAACGCGACACTACTAATGACTCGATACAAAAATAATTAATTAATTAACTCGGTCCAAGTGCACGGGACGAAAGAGCTCACCGACGTAACGAAGATTTTCGAGGAGAGACAAACGGCTCGATAACGCGATGCTTTCCTTCCTTCTCTAGCTGTTATCCGCGGGATCCTCAATCGACACGTGTTCCTCACACCAACTCTCGACGGGAATAGCCCCGAGCATCGACGTTCGATCGCTCTCGTTAACGCGTCCCTACCCCCGCCTAATCGCGCGATCGATATTCGCAAATATTCGGCCCTTTTCGGGACTTCGGCGACTCTCGTTCTCGCGAAGACGGTAGCGTGATTGTCTCTCGCGAGAGACACCGACGACTCGACTCGCAATGGCGCTCAATCTCCACTGATCGAGACCGATAAATCAATGATGCACGATGGTGATGCAATGACGCAGCTCAGGCCTTCGGCTGACGCCCTTCCGAAAGATGACCCCTTAGCAACGATTCCGAAGTGGCGGTATCTTCTCAGATCGCTTGGATAGCGATTTAAACGGCGAGGGCCGGAGACTCGATAGCGACGACCTCCTCGGCTTGAGAGTCCCTGACGACGAAACTCGGTAGCGAAGACTCTCGCGTCAAAAATCCCTCGTCCGCGACGAATAACTGATGGTAAATTCTTCTCTCGCCGATTTACTCTCTCGCCCGCGACTCGGACGACATGAAATAATTTTTAAAAAAACGAAAGAAAAATTAAAATAAAATCCTAACTCTTAAAATTAGGCCCGGTAAAATCGCCTCGGGAGCGCTGGTGCGAGGAAAACGGATTATAGTAACGGGCTGAAATTTTGCCACGTTACAACACTTATGACCAGATTAAATGAGTATAAATCAACACAAAAAATATTTACCAACACGAACACCATTACCATTTACCAACAGGTCTAATGTCCCCTTTAAATGCATCTGTTTAAATGCTTTTTTCTTCCCTAAAATACATAAAATCACTTTAATATTGCCTCTGGACAGGACTCGAAGTATTGGAGCTGAATATTAAGAAAAGTTGCTTTTTGATACGATTTTCAATTAAATTTACTTGATATTAATTGTTGTAGTAAAAAAATTATAAATCGAGAACGAACATAGATATCGTCTTGGTTCATGTATTAAAGAGGAAGTAGTACCCTGCTCAAAATAAAGTTCTAGTGTCGTGGATGCGTCCAAAATAAAAAAAATCAATTTCTCGATGAATTCGACGGCGAGGACTCTTGGACTGTCGATCTATAAGAGAATTCGGTTATAACACTTTAAGCATTTTTTCTCTTCCCTATAATAGATGGAATCAATTCACTGGTTATTGTCACTGTCAGAGAGTAAAACATTGCAGACAAGAAATTCGAGAAATTTTATTTTTCTATCGTTATATTTTATTTTGAGATAAGTATATTGAAACAATTGAAATAAAAATAGAAGGGTGGTTGGAAACATACGACGTAAAAACTGATTTTTTTTTTGTTTCGAAAAATTGTTAGAGATTTGAAAAAAGTAAACTGCAGTTTCCCAATATTTAAAGTTATATACATTAAACAATGAGAAAACAATAAGATTTTTATTTTCGATTCAAATCATCCCGACACAGAATACCAACGTCGCGGCGTATGCA
This sequence comes from Cryptus viduatorius, assembly GCA_964006125.1. Taxonomy (NCBI): domain Eukaryota; kingdom Metazoa; phylum Arthropoda; class Insecta; order Hymenoptera; family Ichneumonidae; genus Cryptus; species Cryptus viduatorius. The sequence continues at coordinate 20,416,713 of OZ023222.1, read as the reverse complement.
AACTTTATCACGTCTGCTATCGAATTATCATCGGCTTCCAAGGTTTGACAGATAGAATGAATGGAAAAAAATAAATGGCCGCGATTGTTTTCAATTTTATTTGACAAATTGCAATAATTTTGGATATTCGATGATTCTTCTTCGTGGAATTATAACCAAGTTTTCAGTGCACCCACGAAATTTCTTATTTTTATTATGAATGTGAATAACGTATATAAAATATTGTGAATGATATTCGTTCAAAATATATTATTTTCGAAATAAAAAGGATTAATATTTGGCAATCAATGTGTGATATTTCATATTTCATTTTTCGCAACCAAATTTTCGTTTGTGACATGATAAAAAATTGTTTTTTGGAAAATTAAAATAATATAACCTTTTAAAATAATTCCTCACTAAAAATAATTGGAGAATAAAAATACTAAGAAATGTCAGAATGTCTTCAAATTTGATGTGCATAGTCCTTTTCATAAAATAAAATAATGCTGGGAAAAAGAAAAAATTAGGTTCGTAGACTTCATAATTGGAGCACCGTATGGACATTTAGCAGAACAAAATTTAAAACACCTCATTCAAGGCTTCGCAGTAGTTTCAAAATGATTGTGCACAATGGTGATGATATGATACATCAACTCTGCGAAGAAGAGAAAAATTGCTTTGCACAGTCCCAAGTTACAGCACCGTATGCATACTTGTCAAAGCAACAGTGGATTTTTTTTTGTTAAGCACAAATTGAAATGCTTCGCAGGGGCTTCAAAATGTATGTGCACAATGGTGATGATATGATACATCATCCCTGCGAAGAAGAGAAAAATTGCTTTGCACAGGCCAAAGTTACAGTGTGATACGGACGTCTAGGAAGATAATTTCAGTAATAAAGGTATTTTTATTCAACCGCAGGCGAAAAAAAATATTACCAATCATTGGAATCACTTCCAATTAACAATACATGATGTTGGAGATACATCGAAGCAAATGGTGAAAAATAAAATTTTTTGGAGTATTCGCTGCGGAGTAACCCCACCGACAGACTCCGAAGAGCAACGGATGGTCATTTCAATAGGCACTCTTTGCCTATTGTTCTAGTGAGTGCCTAAAAAATGACCGAAACAGAACTCGAAAAATGTAAACACCAAGAAAACCGATACATTTGCAAACCGCGACACCCATCGTTGGTCATAAACGAGGACGTACCGTGTGAAGTAGCGACATATACGAACCTAGAGTTCCAAAACGAAAAATGCGAAAAAAGGGTAATCAAACTAAAGCGACCCATAATAATAACCTTAAAACAAACCAACAAATGGCTATATGTAACGCCGACGCCGGAAACCCTAGCAATAAAGTGCGATAAAAAGGAACGAAAAATCGAGAAGTTACAGGGATCAAGTATACTGGCTTTAGTAGGCAAGTGCACCGTGACTGCCAAAGACTTTAAAATCGAAACAGAGAAAATAAGTGACCGAAAGTGTAAGTGATAAACTAAAACTGAAAAACGTTATAAATAATCCGTTAGAGCTGAATAACTTAGGAGTAAGGATACAACACGTCAAAAAAGAATTAGAGAGTCTAGACGACATTAACACGTATTTCTACCACACAGTGGGAAGATACTCCTTCGGCACCATTACATTCGTAGCCTTAGTAGCTTATATAGTCTACATATACATTTCGCGACGGTGCATTACACGACAGACGCCGGAGAGACCTACCGAGGTAGAGTTACAACCGTGCGTCTCAGGTATATCAGATCGGCGCGCGCCAGCAACCACACCGCGAGCTCTAAAACGAAAGGCTAACGGCAGGCTAAAAATCTCATTCCATCGAAAACAACCCAGCACCAGCACTATGTAGGTCAAATAAGATAAAATAATAGGTGAACAAAACAAAATTAATTGGGGAAAAAATAAGCTATATAAAAAAAAAAAATGTTTAAATTAAATAAAGTAAACAAGTAAATACAATGTGTTATATATATTACATACTGTTATACCCCCGAAAAATGAGAGCACCGCCGAGGTTACGCTTACACAATAACCGAGGCGTGCGATCATGAAATATTGCGCCAACTGCACAGTATCGCATACTGGAACGACGATAAGGTAAACATCATTACCAAATCTCGTAAATATGCTGAATCGCTCGCTCCCCTTTATCTCCTATAAAGTGTGAGAGTGAGCGCAAGTCGAGGAGTACAATTGGACATCCGATACTGCGCGGTTGGTTGCGTGTAGAGAGACTCGTGCAAAGGGTCTGTTAGTAGTACTACGTTACTTTGGTCGGACAGTAGTCCATATTCTGTGTAATATAATTCTGTGTGATAATTTGTGTTCGCGTATCAACGCAATAATAAAGATTGACATTTTCGCTTACATCGCCTGCGTTCAACATTCACTGGGGTTCCAACCCTTGACCGATAAACATCCCAAAAAATAACAGAGAATATTCATTACCGCTAACCTCGGCGTAGCTAACCGGGATTCGGCGGTATAACATTGGTGGCAGCGGTGGGATATCGGAGTAAATAAAACGAACCAGAGTGTACCGAAAGTGTGTCACTCGCTGTACACCAATACAGTCGTGAGTAAAACCGTCACCAGGGGATCGACGGGACAGCCAACCGCGAGGAGGGACTGCAGACCTCCACTAGATCGTCACCTAGCAGAAAGGGACGTGGAAACAGTATCGAAGAGGGAGCCTGTAGGTTACACAACGCAGAGGCAACCTAGGATGTGGCAGATAAGCACCCTGTAAGTGCAAGAGTAATCTATTCACGAAACTAACACCTGTACGGGAATAGAAAACCAGTAGGCGCGTTACTAACCCCGTCAGGGCGTGAATAAAGGGCTAAGAGCCAAGTAGAAGCCACATGAGTGATAGAGAGGTACCAGAGGAGCTGGCTGCGGGGACTTCGGGATAGCAACCACCCCCGCAGGATCCTTCGGCATCCACGCAAGAGGACCAGCGTGTAGCAGCTGGTCTAGGGGCTGCGTTACAGGAGATAACGGCAGTCGCGAGAGCGGAATTAACAGTACAGGGCCCGGCACGACAGCCGAGAGGCGAATCTTCTCCCAACCCTCTCTTCGGGGTCAATTTACGCAGCTCGCCGACTTGGACCAAAGTATGTTCGAGCCCAGGGGTGCACCACTCCCAGGGGTTGATCTCACCCCACGTGCAGTAGAAGCGGAGATACAACGTTTGAGGGCTCAATACCGAAACACACTGGGCGAACGAAGAGGAGGATTTTACAACTCGGATAGAGACCGGAATTGGACGACTACCTTCGGTGATGGAAGTAGGCTTTACCCCATGGGGGTGGAGATCCGATGGGTACGCCGAAATTTATTTCCGGATCCAACTGCGGAGGTAAACAACACCGCGGCAGCCGAGGAACGAGTTGCCGATCGACTCGAGAGGGGGGATCGAGAATTGGAGGCCATACGGGCGGAATTGGCCGATTACGTAACCGGAGAGGTGGAACGAAGGTTAGCCGAACGTCAAGGGAGACGGCGAACCACCCATCCGGAGGATGAAGAAGACTCCCCGTATATCAGCTTGGATTTAGCGCTGAAAAATATCAAAACATTCGATGGCAATAATCCCAACAGATTAGAGGAATTCTTGTCATCCTGTGAAGCTGTATGGGAGAGAGTGAAACCAGCGCAGAGGGGAACACGCCTGGCGCTCGTACGAAGCGGAAAACTAGAAGATCGCGCAACGCGAGAATTACGACATAAGGTGATACGTAATATGTCGGAATTACGTAGTGAATTGGAAGCGCTGTACGGGAAGCGAAAATCTCTCGCTGCCCTGCAGTATGAATTTTGTCTATTGAAGCAGGGACCGAAGGAATCGGTAGCGGCGTACGCCGCGAGGGTGGAAAGACTAACGGGGGAGGTGTCGGAAAAACTTTGTGAAGATACCGAACCCCATGGTGCGCGATATGTTGAAGCGGCTGTGCGACGAAGCGCGCAAATGAACTTTGAGAATGGTTTACAGCCCGATATCCGCATGATAGTGCGCTCCCGGAATTACGGAAGTCTACGGGACTCCGTAGTCGGAGCAGCTGAAGTAGAAAAAATGCTCGGATCACAGGGCAGTAAGGGAGCACCGGGGGGTAGTCAACCTCGACACTCGGTGGGAGGAGGGGGTGCAACACCCCGAAAATGTTTCACTTGTGGACAAACGGGACATATCTCTCGAGATTGCACGAGAAAATCAGGACGTCCGAGTCTTCCCGCACCAGGACCGGGGAAGGAAGTGAATCAAGTGAAAATAACGTGCAATTACTACGGGAAAGTTGGACATCTGTGGAGAGAATGTAGGAAGCGACTGCAGCAGGGCAATCAAAAGCCGCAGCAGTCAGGGAAAAATAACGACAGTAGAGGTCAGTACCTATAGACAATATTTCAAAATGGCGGCGGTTGGTAGTGGGGTCGTTTTTCGCTGCCGTTTCGCTCTCGCTTACTCATCCCCTCTCTCGATGGTCAGCTGGAGAGCCTTATGCTGCCGGTCGAGCTGTCTTAAGGGTGGTTAGGGAGGGGGGGGGGGGGGGGGGGTGGTGGAGAGGAAGCGATTTTTTTTTTTTCAGAAAGTTCATTTAAACTTTTCAATCGGGTCGGGGTGCGCGTCATTAATCGCTTGTAAAAATTAGCGGCAATGCGATCGTTTCGTTTGAGATCGGCGGTGAAAAGAGACCCGAATCAAAGTAGAGAGCTCCCGCAAGCCATATGATGAAGAAACATAACACAAAAATGGCCACACACATTTGAAGACAGGCTCTGAATTTGCTTCGTATTCCATCGGTAGAGAGTACAGTTCTTTCGTAGGCGGCGGATATGCTCTGGTTTAATTGGTGGAATACCGTAGCTATCGAAATATGATCCCCGTTCTCGGCCATCGATGTAGATTGCAACCCAGTGAGTCCCGGGGCGTGTGTGGTCATCGGTATTAACAACAAGAGCCGTCGGTCTCGTCAACAGAGCTGGAATCTGATCTGCTGCGTGAACACCTCGGGACACTGTCGCGTGTAAACCCTGCAAGGCCTGGGCAATCTGGGTCGTATTCATCACTCGTCACAGCCGGAGAGTATAAGCTGCATGTGTTGTTTTGATTTGATGCGAAAGGTAAGAAGCGTGGTGACGATGACAGCAGTGTTGTAGGACCCACGTCGCGAAGTATCCAGTCTTTCAGTTTGGCGGCGTTATGTAGAGCACAAGATAGTTCAGGCCTTTTCAAGAGTCCGTGATGGAGGCACACTTCTACCGAGGAGAGAAGATCGTTGAATGCCGGACAATCGGTGTCTTCAAGGTTTTTTATATCTCGTGCAGTAACATTTTGCAAATATTTTGCTTTTTCGCGGCCACGGGTGTATATGATTCCAGCTGATCTGGTGATCTGACGAAGGTTCGCATGTAGTGTTCTTAGTGGTACATCCCCTTCGAACCACTCGAGACCGTGATGATCGCGAGTTGTCCAGTTATTCTTTGAGCGCACTAGCTTTGGGAGCTCCGTGAAAATGTGTGGCGAAGATGCTATCCAGTGGGCAATCAACGGCTTGTCAAGTGCTAGTACGGCTACCTCTTTAGCAATAAAACGATCATCCTTATCGTAGAACCCCTGAATATCAACCACGTAGTCCATTTTTTTTTTGTTTTTATGGGAAAAAAATACGTTCGACTCTGCTGAAATCTCGCAGTATACTAAAGTCTTGAGACGAGGATGCATTTCTGTAAGGACTGTTGAAGACCCCACTACGGTGATGAGGGAGGGAGGGCTCGAAAGGGTCATCCCCTGTTACGCCTACAATTGTGACGTTAACGAAACTCCAAATATTCACTCCCCACTACTATTTACGCTGTAGCCGTGGTATAAGAAGTAAGACTTCACTTGCACTGCCATTCTCAAGACGGATGCATAGAAAGCTAAAAATGGAACGTCCCAACAAGTTTTGCCGGTTATCAACGCGCAAGTTCCGAAAATGCCAACAAACACCACGGGGAAAAAGTATAAAACCAAGGGTGCGGATAGTAGTCTGGCGAAGGAGGCCGAGAAAGGAAGGAAATGTCAATGTAAAAAAATTATGGCATATACGGACACGCCAATATATTGCGTGCGAGAAACGAATACAGCAGCGCGTAGTCGTATGTAAAAAAAAATAATTAATAATTAAATTGTATAAAGTTCATACGGTTCGTTACTTATATATATATATTTAAATGTTGTAGCAATCCAGCGAGCCCTGCGAGCCCGACACTGATGGAAAGAACGTTGAGAAAAAAGCGACTGGAGAGAAGCACACAAAGAATGAAAAGAAACACATACGCGACAGTAAAGATCGGGAAGTGCAGGAGTTAATCGAAGCTTTTGAACGGCTTGTAATTGAATAAGAAATAAATAAAAAAAACATTAGTCAAGTGTTATTTTGTATTGAGATATTTTATTTTAACTATAACACCTTCGCATAACGAATATATACGATTACATAAAAATAGAAAAAAAAAGAGTCAGACTTATCCAGAAAAATCTACCACGACCTGGCGCGACGAATCAATTTCGACTACATTATCAAATTCTGAGTAAACGATACAATTCAACGTATTTGTTAAAGCACTAGTAAAACGTACTTCTATACGCACACTGCCGTGACGCACAAGATTCCAGTGCCCAGCTCTACCGGCAGACATGTCCGGTGTCAAATCGAAACAGTATAAGCAATGACCGTATGGATACGACTCTCTGGTTATACCACAACTATCGTCATCCCAGAGTATTCCGGTGCCAGATATTAGGGTGTGGTACGCTTGAGTATACAAATGATGCTGATAATTAGGTTGCAATGGCTTACTAGGAATTTGTACACCGTCCACGTACAGTGAAAAGAAATTGACTCCAGAATGTGAGAAATTGAAAGGGTTCAGGGTTCTGTCGCCATTGAATGCCCGGTTATCGACAAACCCAATCACCATACGTTTCGGCAACTGGCCGAGAATAACATTATCTAGAGTTTCACCGTGGACACCGGCATGGATCGTAAATGGTTTTACTTCTACACGTGTAAACGGATATTTAGCAGTTCCTTTACTTAAAGCTTTGGCATGAGCTACTAAAACACCAGGACTAATTTTCACGCGTCGAACAATGAGGCTCGCATCGGTAATGTGTAGACTATAATCTTTTCCGGATGTGTCCATTAGACAAAAAGCATCTCTTGAGCGCACGAGGCGAAGGCGTAGCTCAACACCGTTGAGTAAAAACTTTTCTTGGTTGAATATATCGGAATGTAAATATCCTATAAGGTCGACCGAGCGACCATTAGCTATTAATGCCTGGCGTGCCGCTAGGCCCTTATTCTTCTGCACTGGGGCAACAGCGTCGTCAGCTACAGGTGCCGTGGAGATAGGCACTGCATCGAATTCTGGAGATGTGTCGTCAATTCACATGCTGGCGGCTAGCTGGTTTGCTTTTGTTGAAGATTTGTAGTTTAGCAATGTTTCTATATATCCTCGATATGCGTACGCATTGTTCGACGGTGATACAAGTTTTTGATTGAATGAGACGTCCAACTGGTTGAATAGCGAGTGTAACAAATTGTTTACTGGTGCTACTCGGTCGTGTTCGTTCATCTCACCGGTTCTGGGTTGTAGCTTAACGCGCAAACTAAGCATCGTATGTGCTAGATCAATATATTCATCACCATGTCCGGGTACAACAAATTCGATAGGCGCTTCATCGGTAAGAGATGAAATAGGTTTATAATGTAGCCCCTGAGATGCCTCTATACTTGTCTGAGTTGGTGGTAGAGTGAATAAATCCAACTCTGATTTTAAGCACTCACAAGAGTGTGCATGTAGGAAAGACATTTTCTCGAAATTTCACAAAACTATAGAAAAATTATCCAAATATATCGGTAACCGTACGCTTTTTACGTTTAGCAATTTTTTGATTTTTAGTTTTGCTAGTTGATTTTTTCTTCGATTTTCCGCTTTTTTTATTACGCTTAGCAGGCGAATTTTTTTTCTTCTTTTTCTTCGTAGATTTTTTAGCCTTACGGACTTTAGTATATTTCAAAGCTTTAAGAGCTGGGGGACCGATGTGTGAGCCAGGATGGCCAAACAGCGAATGGTGCTGTGAGGATCGATCGTGTATTTTATATCCTGAACCTTTCATGAGATTTTCAAATGTTTCTTCAGCCTTCCGTTTAAGATTTCTCCCACTCTCAGTTATTCGCGTTTTAAACGACTCTTTGAATGGTGTATTATGCGCAACATCATCCAATATATTCCAACCGGTATGTAGAGCCTCTTTTCCCACAGCACGAGCCCCGCGAGTCAGTAACGGTAGCGCACGCCGAAATAAACCACTCAAGAAGCTTCCTAGACCATGGCCTCTCTGATAAGGGGCACCCATGAACACTTGATCCACCCCACCTCCAACCTGATTCGAGTAATGATCGATATATCGATCCATAGTGATATATGGCTTTATCGCACACGCTTAAAATGTAATGTAACCGTCAGCGTTCCGCTCTGGAATGGTACTGGTTTGCCTGTGTCGGTCCTTATATCTATCTCGATCGCATTGAATTCAGTGCGTAATAGGGGTATGTAGAGTGGTGGTGCAAAGGCTTTTGTTTGGGTAGAGCCAAAAGCATAATTTGTGTTATCCACAGGTACGATACGCAGCAGAGGTGTCTGCACATCTCCTGTTATATAGCTTTCGCAAAAATCTGTATATACAAATAATTTGTCAGGGAGACTCATAGATAGGTTTGCCGGGTAGTTGGCGATATACATGTATTCATGTACGTCTCGGAGCTCTTCACTGGCTATAAAACCTAAAGCTTTGGAGAGTTTAGCGTCTATATGTAACGCATGAGGTAATTTACACTCCTCAATAACGCAACTATCAGGGATCAGGCTTATACGTGCTAGCCCACCAATATTCTCATCGTACTCAATCCTAATATGATTTTTAAATACTTCCGTATTGTTAATAGTGTCGACTAGGGTCTTGATGGACGTGTAGACCCCAGCGGGGATTTCGACATAAGTCTTTTGCGTCTTAACGGATACTTGTTTGTTGTCGTGAGTACCAGTAACTTGCCTAGCTACACGTTTGTTGTTTTTATTGGCGGTACTAGCCATTATTACTGTTGGTGGTTTAGACTGATCTATTTTATGAGTAGTATAGGCTGTGATTGGAGTAGCCGTACGGTGTTGTCCTTCAGCCGGCTCTATATGAAGAAATGTGCGAGGAAATTGAATTTCCGTTAAGGCCACGACCCATTCTCCAGACATTTTCAGCGGACTTGGTAACTGCGTAATGTAGTGGGTCACTGTATTCTCTGGATAGTACTTCATACTACTATTACTTGGCAACACGAGATGAAATTGATCTCTCATTCTTTATTCACTATATCCGCTGCGGCAATCCAAGAGTTGAATTTTTCTGGATACCCTCTCCAACTAACAAAGTGTTGTTTATTACGGCCTTTGCCTTTAGTTTTGAGAATTTTTTCGATTACAAACTCCTCAGTATCGGTCTTCTTTACGACGATACTCAATTCTTCTTCGTAGAAAAATCCGTCGATTTCTTCGTCTTGTAGATCAACCAACTCATAAATAGGCGGTTGTCTATTTGTGAGAATCTTGTGAATCTTTAATATTTCTTCGGTCCAGCGTGATTCGTAACCTTTCTCAAACGCGGCTTTCGCTTTACTGATGCGTACAAACTCTCCGACCTTGTATTTAACCCCCTTGTAATACGATTTGTAGCGCTTTTCCATATTTGCGTATGCTAACGCGGCATTGTAGCGGGTTACTGCAGCCGGTGGCATCTTGATCGTAGAGTGTTTTGTATCATTATAGGCCTGTACTATAGATTGTAATACATCGATATAACGTCGTGTATTTTTATGAGTAAAATATCGCCACATTCGCTCCTTCAGTGTTCTGTTGAAACGTTCTACAATAGCAGCTTTGATATCAGGATTTCGAGCAACACGATATCGTACTCCACGACTCTTGAGAAATCTTTGTAAAACGTTACCGACAAACTCTTTGCCTCGATCTGTCTGCAGCCATACAGGAACCCTACCAGCACTCCTTGCCAGTATTTTCTTAAATCCTTCCGTTGTTTCAGTACACGTTTTATCACGTAGTAGTTCAACCCACGCATATTTACTAAGAACATCGATGACCACCAAAAGATAAACATTGCCATCGTTATCATCTTTGAGAGCTCGTAAATCTACGAGGTCAGCTTCCCATACATCAATATTATCCACTGCATAATGACGCCGCGGGAATCTTCGACGTATCGGCCGATGTAGTGTATAGGCATCCTGAGCTCTCAGCCAGTTAAAGGCATCGTCTCGAGAAATCTTTTCTTTTTCGGCCGTGCGAAGTAAATTTGGTGCACCGGCATAACCAGCGGGGTGCGCAGGATTGTAATAAATTTTCTTTAACGAAGCCATCAGATCTTCAATTTTTTCCACGATCTATTTAATAAGTCGCTAGTAGGTATACGACGATGACCACTACTACCGGAAGAATTTAAGCTCGTGTTAGGCGTATGAATAATATTTGATGAGGTTGATGCATCGAGCCCGCTCAAGTTAGAGTTTATCGCAGCGTCCAATGAAAGATTTTCATACAATAGACTTGTATTACCGATGAATTCACGAGGGATGTCCAATCGTCGGAGTTCAGCGCCAAACTGTTCACGGCCGTTTGCACGCACTGTTTTTCTATTACGCATAGCTTCATTTACGAGGTCTATTATATTAGAGTCTTTTATCGGCTCGTTGTTGATACGGACCAGTCCCGATCTATCCCAAGATAGTCTATTACTAGCACTCGAATGGATATGCTTCAGCAGCTGCTCGGCCTGTTTTTTGTATGTCTTCGGCACAGTAGATAAAATGGTTGCATCGCTCATACGTGACACCTCCGTGGATACTTGTGGTGTTTCTTCAACTACTGGAGTTATATCGTTGGGTTTTTGATCGCTAGTCGATGGGGTTGCAGGGATTTTGGGGCGACGTTCCTCATCACTGAAGAACTGATAACGCTGGAGTACTTGCTGATAAAGTTTCCACTTTTCCCGTTGATTCGAAGGTGTTACTGAGCGAAGGATATCATCCATTTCAGCATCGAGTCTAGTAAGCGTAGTACCGGGTGTTTGAACGCTCTTTGGCTGTTCTACAGCGTTTTCGGGCATCAAAATCATTTTCTTTGCGTGTTGCATTTTTTTTTTATTTTTTTAATTACGCGTAAAAACACTGGACAGAACGCTGCCTATGATGGGTAGAAGAAGAGGTAACAAAAAACCGCTGCCTTTCTGCACAATTACGCGCTTCTTCGATTTCTAGCAACCGGCTTTCTTCACTAGATGACGTAAAACTTTTTTATGTTTAGCTAAACGCAAACGTTCATTCTTCTTTAACGGTACCGCACCGTTCAAGGTGTTTAACGCGCACTTGCAAATGGATCGCACACCGTTTCTATCTATCGTCCGTAATAATGATGCACGCTGTTGTTTGTCGAGATGACACAGAGCATGCAACAATATTGTATTTTTTTTTTCCAATAGAAGCCTTGGCTGTTGTTGTCGGAGCCATAGCAAAGAAGCGAATGATTCTTGCCTATTCGGCAGGCGCGTATTTATACGCGAGCACCGCTACCGCGTTTCGGCACGTATACGAAATTCCGCGGATCGTCCGGAAAAATACAAGTTCTGAATCGACAATTATCTGGAGTCGATTGTTTGAGATCTAGTAGTAAATAACCGTGGGGCTTCGACGTCGCATCGTAATACGCTTCTTGTAAAAATGTTGGGTCTTCTGGGTATACTTGACGCGCTAGATGAAAAATTTGTGCACGATCGCAAGGATTTTTAAAAGCTACAATGTAATTTGTGTTGAGAGAAATATCGCGTTGTCCGCGGCCTTGGTGAAAAATATTTTGCGTTATGAAAATTACACTGATATTTTTATGATGGCTGCCTTTAGTAAACAAGTCTACTATTTCGCCGTTTGAAGATTCACGCATCAGATCGTCAATAATTATGAGTTTTGGTCGAAAATCACCAGCAACGTCGGAATTTTGAGGCAGACCTTCTAAAAATTCGATATTTTTTCCGTAGTCTTTATACCCATCCTGCCACTCGGAATAATAAAAGAGTATTCGTGCAAACTCTGTGTCGGCCATGGATTGTAGGTGTTTCAAAAATTTTTTAACAAAACACGTTTTACCGCACCCCGTGGGGCCAGCGATAATTGATGTCCAGGGATGTTTCCAGCGTGGGTCCATATTTATAAATGAAAGGGTGGTGGAATGCGAGAGTGTTATATATTGTATTAAAAAAAAAATTATTAAAAAGAAATAAAACTAAACATTTTACATTTTACATGAATATTTATACATTTTTGTATAACAATTTATAAAAAAAAAAAAACAAACATTTGACATATATATATATTGAGACGGTGTCTCAGTTTCCGAGGACACCGCTCGTTCCACCGATACGATTATTTTCTCGTGAACGGAGTATCCACGAGTAGTTAGCGAAGTGACCGCGAGATTTCGCATTTGAAAAACTTTCTCGATAACGAAGGGACACCGGGATGTATGTAAATAGGCGACTGCGAAGCAAATTATGATCAGTTCTTTCGGCAACGGGGAGCTGATCACACTTTCCTCTAACACCTCCGGGTCCCCGGAGCCTTCGGTGACGTTGGCTCCAGGTGTACTCAATCTCCCGAACCAGGGTGCACACATCTTTGGTGACGAAGTAGTGGGCATTCCTGTCACCAGTCACCGCTTGTAGGGAACCGCGATAGGGGAGGTAACCCGGACAAGAGTGAGCCGGAATCGAGTCGCGGATCGACCAAGTGGCGACACGGTTGGTTCACGATCTCGTGGAAGCCGAACTCTTCGACGAGGGCCCTGCACCACCACGTGGGCACGGCAGAGTAGCTTCGATATTAAAGTCACGTTTCAAAATTATTTCTTTTGCAATTAATAACCTCAAAATTCAACCAATGCTTTCCATTATAAAGTCATGTCGATAAGTGAAGCTCTGTCGGTAATTCAGTATAAAATTCCATAAAATGATAAAATTGGATTCTTTTCCATCGATCGATCGGAAATCTTTGTTTATAAATGTTCTTTCAATGATGTTCGAAAGTTAAGAGGAAAAACTTTCTAATTCACAAATGACCGACGAACGGTCGGTAAAATTTGGTTCTTTCGCTCCTTAAGTATAGGATGCAAACTTTAATTTCATTTCAACGTAAATTTGTCCTCACAATAAAAACCGCGATAATTTAAGTTAAGCGTCGATAATATAGGAATCCAAACATTGTATTACATTTTTCATGTTATTTTAATAAAAACTATTATTTTCACCAAAATGACAACATCTAACGATTATTCGCTCGCCCTGAACTCCTAACGCGAGCCTTCGAACCGTGTGCGTGGCACCGGCCAAAAAGGTGAACGTTACAATATATACATTTTTTCTTCTTCTTTGTGCTTTTTTTTTTTTATCACCAGGGGCTTACAACGAAGCCGGAATCGATGAGGTCGGTATATAAAACCTCGGCTACACTGTCGCTAAATAAACGTAGCGAGAGATCAGGATCTGAAACAGTATTCGGAAAATTATTATTTTTTGGGGGGGTCCGAAAGAAGTGGTATCCGTCACCGCCGCCACTGCCGCCGCCACTGCCGCCGCCGCCGCCGCCGCCGCCGCCGCCGCCGCCGCGCGCCCGCGGCTACATACAAAATAAGCTTATAGTATGCAGCACCCGTATATCACTGTGTATGAGCTAATCTCCACAGTGTAGCGCGGACATACATACGCATTTTGCTTATTTCTCTCTCTACAGCGCTCATTCCAAGTAGCCATACGGCAGCGAATCGTACTCGCCCCATCGCCGTCTCTTAATGAGAACCGGCTTGCAGGTTTTTGATTCCTGGCGTGTGACTACTTGATGAAATTCGTCGCGACTGATGGCCGCAAATTTTACGGTTGTATTAGTGTCAGGCTCTCGAACTAACCGGCATATCGACTCAAAATTAATTTTTTCAGCATTTTTATAATTGAGACCGATCCCCTTTACCTTACAGGTTGCGACTTCGCTGCCATCAGCCTTTTTCACAATATAACCATAAAATTTGGGGCCACCCGAGACGAAGCGCTTGATATAGCTATCGCGACCGTAGCCTTTTAATTCGTCCGTCATGTCTCCCAGAAGATTACCAAGACGCGGTTCGTACGCCTCTGTATTATCGTTACTTATATATATGCACGAATCTGTATCATAATAGAGGACGCGCTTGTCTAAAGGTTCAAGATACGAATACAGCTTTAACCTCGCTTGTGCTGTCGTATATGCCGCGATCACTACGTTCACGTGAGGATTTACGTCGACGCTTTCGGATGTCCTCTGCCAGGCTACGTACATCAACTCTTCGTTGATGTTAATTATTTTCGTAACTTCGCAGGATTGATCGGTTAGAAGCTCCAAAAGGCGTTGTCGCGTAGTGACAACCTCTGTTTTCGGCAGATTTTCGCGCTGACCGAACTTACCCCAGAACGAATTCAAGCAAAGTTTTGCGACCGATCTCAACCCCGGATTTTCCTCGATTCGACTTCTATCTAACTCTATACCCTCAGCCTCGCGAAAGCTTTCGAGATAAGCTATCTTGCTCGCCTCTGTGGTGCATTCGGCTGGCCACCCGCTCGCCTCCTGCTTAATTTGAAGCCACAAATTTATATAACTGCCAAAGAGTCCTGTAGTTTGACCGTTCCTATCGTATCGCTCTACCTGGTACTGCCAAATCTCATGAATGGCTAGAACACGATACCCTTTCTCGATAGCCTTCTTCAGCTCACACGACACCCAAGTGCCCTCGAACGATCGCTCAACTACGCTGTGACGGCACGCATCCTGTCTCATCTCTTCGCAGCATGAACGACACAGTGCAAACATCAAACGATTATGCATGCGTACCGGAAGGCACAGGGTGGTAAAGATCGCGAGGTGGTAAAACGGTGCATTTCACGATTCCTTCAACGCTCGTCAAATCGTTGTGAGGCCCGACTATTTGCTGACATGTGTCAGCAGTATACACTGTCGGATGCCCAACAGGAAACTGACCGTACTTGCAAATGTACGGGTATAACGAGCATACATCGATGTATCGTATTTTCCCGTTATCTCGCGTCTCACAATAACTCCGCGTGTTTCCCGTACGGCCTCCGAAAAACGCGTCGCGCGGATTTAGCGGCGGGTTAGCTAATATCGCGTGATCGTTAACATGCGCGGCGATCGCAGGATTATCAGTCTTCAGTCTCCTATATTCACACTCCCAAATCTCGTGCAGCGTATAGCCGAGAGATTTAATGCGAGTGGAAATATTTAGAGTTTTCTGGAGACGATCGTTTAGAGTGCTGCCATTCCAGTCGTCGTTACGCTTGCGCGGGTCTGTGTAGCATTTATCGCAACCGTGATAAAAACACCCGTGAAATTGAAGGACGTGCTCGGAACCGTCATCTGTTTTAAAATAGCCATCGACGCGCGTTCCGTCGATTAATTTATGCTCGCGACCACGACCCGCGTGTGCGATTTCACGACCGTATTGCAACTCGCACCACAATAGCTACTCGATAGCCACGTCCGACTGCCTATCACTGCGACGGTAACCGTTTCGCGGTAATACCGAGATTTTACCTTCCTGCAAAAAGTTTCGCCGGCAAACTTTGTTACAGGCCGAGGCTATAGTTACCGCCTCGGTGAATGGGCATACGTTACCGCGTGTCTGAAAAATCCTACGAAATGCCGCACACGCCGCCCTGAGTATTGCTACATCTGTTTTGCAGTATGCTACAATCTCTTTTTGAAAGTCGAAGACGTAGCCCGATTCTACCGTTTCAGAATGCCATTTAATCAGCGCCTCTCTATCGGATGGCGACATTGTGTCGGGAGAGTAAGCAGCGAGAGGTGGTAGCGGCCCTATATAAAACTGATTTTCCAGCCGATTGAAAAGATGAGGGAACGTCCCCTTAAATACATTTTCTCCTAAGCCAAAGGCTTTTGGGAGTTTACTAAGGGCCATATGAAAATAGTTCAAACTATCGAGAAACTTTACTTTCTCGACTTTCATCTCCATAATATTGCTCCCGTTAGTAATTAATTGAGGAACGACCCGTTTTTCCTCGACGATATAACGCAATATGAACTGCGCATCAAAGCCTTTAGCGTTATGCGCTATACAGACGACGCCTCCGACGTTTGGTCTTTTTTGCATAGCGTAGTCTACGAACGATCCTACTGGATTTTCAAAAAAGATTTTTTCGCGGTCCACCTCGCACAGCTGACACTCCCACACATCATCGTTCTTGTTGATGCATTCGGTACATCGCTGCTGACTAATACACAAGTTCGGCTCGTGTAAAAACGTCCCGACTGTACCTTCGACCTCGAGTTCCTGCCGCGTTTGAAAGTCGTAGAAAATGAATAAGTCAGGCTTATCGCATTCTTTCGACTGTTTCAGAGGAGCCATGAAACATTGATGATTTTCAGGCTTCTGTTCATTGCAAGTTTTGCAGAAGAACATTCCGCACACATGTTTACAGGCGTCTTTCCTGTAGACCTGCTTCAGACATGTCTTACACGTCTGAAGCATGTCACACAAGCGCGTCTGCTGTCCGTGCGATCCGATCGCGTTATGTCGAACAAAGCATGCGTTACCTTGAAAGAAACGCAGGCTATCTTCGCAGCGTATCTTTTCGGTAACGGGTTCACACGGCGGACTGCTCTTGCAACACGTGCACTTTTGCTTACACGGATGGCCTGTTATCCTATTGTATGCGGTTCCGCACGGTACACAGAAAAACGCAGATCCCGCTGCTCGCGCTATATTTAAAATTAACCCGTAATGCCGTTCACGACGGTCGTGCAAAAGATAAACAGTGTGTACAACGTCGTGTACACACTCAAGTACGCTATTCGTACTGTCAAATAGCGCAGGTTCACTGCTACCGAAAGACTCGAGATCGAAGATTACTAAAGCTATCCCTTCCATAGCGAGCACGCGTTGAAACGCCAACAGCTCTGGCATACCGCACCCCGCTGGCGGAATCTCGATACCAGCATCAGCGACTAGTTCTAATGCCAAGTGTTTCTGAAGCCCGCGATCTCGCTGCGTACATACGTTTTTCCAGCGCTGCTGGAGAATTCCTTGCCGTACATGCCCACGCTGCGCGAAAACGACCCCGGCTACGATGCTCCGTGGAAGACAGAGGTTGTCTCTATTCTCGAACCGAATAACCGATTTCTTCGCCCAGAAATCGACCCCGTTGGCTTTTTTTACCCGCCCAGCGCCTATTGGCATTGAGACGATATTGCTCGTAATCATGAACGAGTCATCGATGGAGAAGCCTTCTGCACTTTGCGCAACACTATTTATCGCGGTAAATAAATTGTTGAAGTGGAAATCGGTTATCGGTCGATACGATATTCCGCAAGGACCTCGCGTGAACGCGTGCGAGCTAAATTCTACACCAACCATATCGGTTGGCTCACTACCGCTCACGATTAGCGTATGTAATTCGCGCATGGCGTCCTCTAGCCATTCTACTAGATTCGTGGCCGCGGGCGGTTCGCGGATTTTAACCGTCATCACGGTACCCGCCGTCTTAAACCTATCGAACCAACGCCTAGTCTCTACGCGATATATGATGTTCGACTCACCGGAGATGTCCGCTGGTGGTGGTGGTGGTGGTGGTGGTGTCGATCCTTGTCGCGACGGTCCAGCGACCGGCTCGTCCTCCATGCGAGCCGCTGGTACCTCCGCGTTCTGCGACGTAGACTCGGCGGTGGTGTGTCTAGCCCGATCGGCTAGCCGCTGCGCCAGTGGTAGGCTGTCGTCAGCGTTGTCGTTGTCGTTGTCGTTGTCGTTGTCGTTGTCGTTGTCGTTGTCGTTGTCGTTGTCGTTGTCGTTGTCGTTGTCGTTGTCGTTGTCGTTGTCGTTGTCGTTGTCGTTGTCGTTGTCGTTGTCGTTGTCGTTGTCGTTGTCGTTGTCGTTGTCGTTGTCGTTGTCGTTGTCGTTGTCGTTGTCGTTGTCGTTGTCGTTGTCGTTGTCGTTGTCGTTGTCGTTGTCGTTGTCGTTGTCGTTGTCGTTGTCGTTGTCGTTGTCGTTGTCGTTGTCGTTGTCGTTGTCGTTGTCGTTGTCGTTGTCGTTGTCGTTGTCGTTGTCGTTGTCGTTGTCGTTGTCGTTGTCGTTGTCGTTGTCGTTGTCGTTGTCGTTGTCGTTGTCGTTGTCGTTGTCGTTGTCGTTGTCGTTGTCGTTGTCGTTGTCGTTGTCGTTGTCGTTGTCGTTGTCGTTGTCGTTGTCGTTGTCGTTGTCGTTGTCGTTGTCGTTGTCGTTGTCGTTGTCGTTGTCGTTGTCGTTGTCGTTGTCGTTGTCGTTGTCGTTGTCGTTGTCGTTGTCGTTGTCGTTGTCGTTGTCGTTGTCGTTGTCGTTGTCGTTGTCGTTGTCGTTGTCGTTGTCGTTGTCGTTGTCGTTGTCGTTGTCGTTGTCGTTGTCGTTGTCGTTGTCGTTGTCGTTGTCGTTGTCGTTGTCGTTGTCGTTGTCGTTGTCGTTGTCGTTGTCGTTGTCGTTGTCGTTGTCGTTGTCGTTGTCGTTGTCGTTGTCGTTGTCGTTGTCGTTGTCGTTGTCGTTGTCGTTGTCGTTGTCGTTGTCGTTGTCGTTGTCGTTGTCGTTGTCGTTGTCGTTGTCGTTGTCGTTGTCGTTGTCGTTGTCGTTGTCGTTGTCGTTGTCGTTGTCGTTGTCGTTGTCGTTGTCGTTGTCGTTGTCGTTGTCGTTGTCGTTGTCGTTGTCGTTGTCGTTGTCGTTGTCGTTGTCGTTGTCGTTGTCGTTGTCGTTGTCGACCACCATTGACGCCTCCACCGGTGACAGCGCTCTCGAAGCACCGGTGGTATTCATTAGGCGGCTTGCCCAGCCACCACCGACCTGCGTCGAGTTCGCCAGCGGCTCGCCTAGCTGGTCAAGAGCCGACACATTTTCCAGCCATTGAATCGATGCGTCGCCACCCTCAGCGACTTCCTCGCTATCTTCGAGGATGGTGAGGTTCGCCGTCACATTCGCGAGCTCGTCCGCAGCGTCGTCCATCACCTGTGAAGCTGAAACGTATTAAAAGCATTTTAATATTAAAAAAAAAAAAAAATTTTATAAAATTTATTATTATTATTATTATTTAAATCCTATACTTACATTCGTTCGCCCAGTCGATATCGCGCAGCTCCGCTAGAGCCGCGATTTCCTCGGGAGTCCGTACCTCGTTGCGGCGGAGGGCTTGAGCAGCCCGCTCAATCTCTGCCTCCCTCGCTGCAAGAGCAGCTTCTCGGACAGCTACCTCCGCCTCGCGACGAGTAACCTCGGCCTCGCGACGCTCCTCTGGAAAAATAATAATTTTTAATTTAGCTTTATATATATATTTTTTTTTTTGAACATTCATATACACATTCACTTATTTTTATTATACGTACCATATCGAGTTATCTCGTCGCGGAGAATATGGGCGTCCCTCGTTGCGGCGAGTGATGACACGTTTATTAACGAGGCCACGATTTTTAAAACCTCATAGCTACCGGTAAACGTACCGGCACTATACAGTTTCAAGATCCTCGTCGGGGTGAACTGCTCCAGCAGTTTACGAGTCCTTTTGATCAATACTCCGCCGTGCATAGTATTGAGCATCGTACCCGATGACTCCGTTAACAATCGCTGCACGGCGAAAGAACACTCTTTTGCTCTTAGAGCCTTCACCAAGACGCATATAATCACGCGCACAATCCTGTCGGCCATTTTTTCTTTTTGTTTTTTTTTTGTTCAAAACAAAAAACAAAAAAATCAGTACCACACACTAGCCGTACACGAATACACAACACACGAATAGTACACCACAAACACGGAAACGCACATACGAGACGCACAAGTGGAGAGACGTGTTGTCAGTGAAACGAAACGTGTCAGAATAATTTTCTTTCGGAAACACTGAGACTTGCAATTTCTCTCACTTTACCCCCACCCCCTCATTTGCGACAACTTAAAGATTGTCATTGTCCAGTAAAGGAATCAATCGTTTCCATGTTTTTCTGGAAATACCGAATTTCTTGCATACCCCTCTCCTAGCTCGGTCATATACTACCTTTACGCTGGTCAAAAAGACAATAAACGTATTTTTTTTTGGACGACGACCCCTTCATGTACATAGCACGTAGTACCGTATGCCGAGGATTTTTATGGTGGCTAGCTGAGACGGATTTTTATGGCGGCTAGCTGAGGCGGATTAGCCAGTCCTCTCTTTATTGTAAAATTCATCGAATATTCCGATGGCTATTGTTTCATTATTACTTGTTTATTTCTTTGTTTTTTCTTCTTTCCACTGACGCTTGCTTTTTTTTTTATTTTTGCAAAATGCTTTGCAACGTATATTCAAACCTACGTTAAATGTTTTTTCAAAAATAAAAATTGCCAATAATCAATATGACGCGCGTTAAAGTACTGTCTCGTGGGTGGACCATAACGCCTGTAAGGCCCAATCCGTGTCCTTCACCTCCGTGTGACGTAACGTTCCAGAGGGCGTGTCTTTACCCCCCTTCTTCTTCTCTGGAAGATTGCATCACCCTATTGCTGGCAGCGCGTGACATCTTGAGCTATTCCGTCTCAGCATCTTGAACTGCACAGTCTTCTTTTTGCAAGTGTTCTCCAAAACATTTCACAAAAAAAAAAAAAATGGAAAATTTTACCGCCGTTGTGAATAATAAGTTGCCTCCGAAACGTAGCCGTGGAGAGGAGGAGAGCGCACTTGTCTCCGCAATAAATTCGCAACATCCCTTGAGCAAAGACCTACTATTAGCCACAGCGTACGACTTGAATGCCTCTTGTACGAAAACGGTAACAATCGGCCTCGGATTAACGAAGGATCAAAACTTCGATGTGGCAATAAAATTCTCCGGTCGCTATAGTAGTGGAATTTCATTAACTGACAGCGAATGGAAAGAACTGTGCTCGCAGGCAACTATAATCACGAGTTGGTTCAACGAGCAGCCGCAGACGGGCGATAAAGATGTCCAGCCAAGTATACTATGGCGTGGTCGTCAAAGGATAAATTTTACAACTGCGTATAATGAGAAAGCCATCGTCCTTATGCTTAAGGAGCATGAAGATACCGCTCAATTGAAAAAGACGAAGAAAGCATTTTCATCCGACATCGTCATGCAGAAGAAAACGTACGAAGGATTGTTGAATCTCATACCATGCATCAACTATAAGATCGATTTGCTTCCTGGGGACCTTGAACTCGTCAATCAGCTTAAAGATACACTCGTCGAAGGAATCAACGTCGAGGTTTCGGTAAATGACTGGCGAGATCCCCAGAGAGAGCAGGTTAATACCGCGGGTCTAAAAATGCTTCAGGAAGAATACATGAGCAACGTATGGCGACGAGTCACTGGACAAAATTTGTATAGCCCCAGAGATGATGACGAGATAAACGATAAACACCGATTGATCGGCTCCGAATTAATCTGTCTTCATCACGAATATATATTCCGTCAAGTGATGGACAATATTTCTAAAAAACCTAGTGAATAGATTGTACATACATATACTACTATTTAAGAATAAAAAAATGTATACCTAAGTTTAAAAATAATAATAATAAAAAAAATATATATTGTGAAATTTTTTATCATCATTACTTACCTACCTTTATTTTTTTCTTCGTTTTTTCTTTATTTTTTTTGTTTTATAATTTTTTTTTTTTTTTTTTTCATTTTATTTCAAACTTATTTCCTTTTTTTTTTGGTAAAATTCTGCAAAATAAAAAAATTTCCAGCATTGCATGTTTTTTTTTTGTGCGCTACGACGCTGACCGAAAGCCTATTGTGGTCTATTGCCAGCAATAGACCGCACGAGCCGCTCGTCAGCGGCACCAGCGCTGGTCTTCGCTCAGCGGTATGCCAGGCACTTGTGACCCCATTAGTAACAGTTCTCGCCGCGATGGGCCCTGGCGCTCCGAGCGGCTGTCACTACCCCACGCGCTCGCCTCTCAAACTCCCTCCACCACACCACACAAACTCTCAACACCCTCCATCACTAGTCGAGTGATCGACCAAGGGTGGGTGGTTGGGATCCGGACGTCGATGGAGTAACATCTTCCTCTCCACCACCCCCCTCCCTAACCACCCTTAAGACAGCTCGACCGGCAGCATAAGGCTCTCCAGCTGACCATCGAGAGAGGGGATGAGTAAGCGAGAGCGAAACGGCAGCGAAAAAACGACCCCCACTACCAACCGCCGCCATTTTGAAATATTGTCTATAGGTACTGACCTCTACTACTAACGGCAATGAGCAATCTCCTCCGAAGTCACAGGGGACCGGGAAAACTGTTAAATATTTCCTGGGGACCGATCAGCAGCGGGCGGAAAGAAAGGGACAACAGCACGAGCTCTACGTTGTCAACGTCACGTCTGCGGGGATTGCAAGCGATTTCCATATCAAATCACCTGAATGCAAAACCGAAATACTGACCCTGAAAGCCGATACAGGAGCACAGGTCAGTTTGATAAGTCCAGAGGTCCTCGGGGGAGATATACAAGCCGAAAAATCCGAGTCAACGCTCATCGGATTGCGAGGACAGCCAGTGCTCTCGACATTCGTGGCGGAAATACATTTGGAGACTCCGAAGGGAACAATATCGCATTGGTTCCACGTAGTGCCTGAGGGGATGGATTTGGGGGTGCACGGCTTCCTAGGAATGGACTTCATTCGCAAGCATAAAGTGGATATTCTTCAGGGCTAGGAAATTCGAATTCGCGGACATCGAATGCCTTTAATCGATGGGAGATTAAAAATGCGAGTACCAGCGCGAAGCGAGAATATCGCTACATGCAGTCGGGTAATGGGACTTGCCGATAAGAAGGAGGTCGCCGAGGGAGTAGCAATCGGCGCCTGTACGACGAAACCGCGAGGAAACAGCTGTGCGGTATGCATAATAAATACCACCTGCGAAGAAGTCGAGATCGAGCGACCGACAGTGACACTCGAGCCGTTTGAGTCAGCGGAAAAATCGTGTCACAACAAGAGCGCACGCGAGTTAAACATCGCGCGCGTGGCGAGCAGCAATGAGGGGGAAGATAGCGGCACCGGACTCACACGCTTACGTGAAGCAATCGACGTGCGAAATTTAAATTCCGAAGAAAAAGAAACTCTACTTGAAATATGTGAGGATTTTGCAGAGATCTTTCACCTGGAGGGGGACTGGTTGCCATGTACTACGAAAATCGAACATCAAATTCCCCTTCGCGAGGGCGTAAAACCGATTAAAGTGCAGCCGTATCGTTTACCGGAAGCGCATAAGAAGGAAGTTGCGAAGCAAACGGAACAGATGCTGAAGGACGGCATCATACAGGAGAGCCGAAGCCAATGGAATGCACCGCTGCTCGTGGTTACGAAAAAACCTGACGCAGCAGGAGTGGTGAAATTACGAGTCGTTGTAGACTTTCGTAAACTCAACGAAGCGACGATCGGCAATACGACGACCGTATTGGCGGGACTCGACGGAATAAAATGCTACGTTTACCTTGACGACATCGTGGTATTCGGGTCAACGCTGACAGAGCACAACAAGCGACTTCGCGAGGTATTTACGCGCCTGCGAGAGGCGAAATTATCGCTGCAACCGGGGAAGTGTAGTTTTCTAAGGAAGGATACGCAATATTTAGGGCACATAATTTCGGATGAGGGAGTGCGACCGGATCCCTCAAAAATCACGGCGGTACGGGATTTCCCGGTACCGAATAATATGAAGGGAGTACAGTCCTTTCTAGGGCTTGCCGGTTATTATCGGAAGTTTATAAAAGACTTCTCGAAAATTGCGAAGCCGTTAACGGAGTTAACGAAGAAAGAAATTCCGTTCGAGTGGACGGCAAAACGGGAGCACGCATTTGTAGAATTGAAGAAAGCGCTGACGTCGGCACCGGTGTTACAATACCCGGATTTCACAAGGCCGTTCGTCGTGACGACGGATGCTTCGGATAAAGCGATCGGCGCGATCTTATCTCAAGGGGAGATAGGGGACGATTTACCGATTTGTTACGCAAGTCGTACGCTTAACAAATCGGAACAAAATTATTCTACGACTGAGAAGGAATTAATTGCTATTGTCTGGGCAGTCGAACAATTTCGTCCATATGTTTACGGTACGAAATTTACAGTGGTTACGGATCACAAGCCCTTAACGTGGCTGTTCAATGTAAAAGATCCGGGATCGAGACTCATGCGATGGAAAACAAGCGTCTCAGCGCCCTGCGGGCGCAGATGCTCTTGTTGGTGGGCTCAGCCCCCCAAACCCCCCGAAAAATGTCCCTAAGGGACATTTTTTAAGGCACTCACGGGGGTGCATGTCGCGCTACGCGCTCCGTATCGAGTGTATTTACACATCGCGCTATGCGCTACGGATGAAGTATGTTTATACATCGCGCTCTGCGTTTCTTTTCGAAAGTACGTATGAGGGAAAAACATTTATCAGTTACGTAAATTAATTTATAGTTTTTAACCTTCGTCGAATAAAAATATTTCTTTTTTGTACCAATTTATTATTAATATTCACGACGGATATTTCCTTTTTGTTTGACGATAAATTGTCAAATATTGAGACACGAGACAAATATAACGAATTGCATCACGTAGAAGTTGATCAAATTAATTTAACGAATCAAATCATGTCTAGTAAAGTCGTTTTAGTGGCTTAAAACTTATGACCAGATTTAATGAATATAAAACAAACACACAATACATGTACCGACACCAATACGATTACCATTTAGCATTCAGGCCAAATATCCCCTTTAAATCCTTCCCCTTCAGTGTTTTTTTTCTTCCCCATAATTGATGGAATCAGTTCGTTATTTTATCTGTAGGAAACCAAATCATTGTAGAAGAAAAGTTTATGAAATTTGCTATTCTTTGTGATTTTCAATGAAATTTTGTCGATATTTATGGATGCTGCAAAAAATGCTATCTCGAGAACGAAAAAATATATCGTCTTGGTTTCTGTCTTGTATTGAAGAGGAAGTAGTACGTTACTCGAATCAAAAATTTGTCATCTTGGATAACTCCGAAATATTTTTTTTACATATTGATGAAATTTTTGAAAAATTCGACTTTGAAGGCTCTTTGACAGTCCTCTTATAACAAATTTTATTTCTACCATTTGAGATATATTTTTTTTCTTCTTCGTAATACATGGAATCAGCTCGTTATTGTCTCTGTAGAACAGACAAGTATTGGAGACGAGAAGTTTGAGAAATTCGATAATTTTTTTCGTTTTTCAATGAAATTTTATTGATATTTATCGTCGCTTAAAAATATCAAATTTAACATCATATCATATCGTATTTTTTTTTATTTTATTTAATCACAAACGAGGATAAGTTTCTCGGTACGGAATAACTCGTAAAATCGACAAATTCAGTGTTTTTCACTTTCTTGATAAATAATTGTTTAGAATTGTTCTTTAAGAGTACAATTGTTTTTTTTTTTGCGAAAAAAAACTTTTCAAGACGTGAGCATATGAAAAAAATTCGTATTTCGACGAAAATTTGAAAAAATAAAAAAAAAAAAAAAGTTGGAAATACGTCGATAGAATAATCATTATCAGTTTTCTTATCAAGTGTAAACGAATAACTCCAGCGAACAAAATTGACAAAGATTTCGAATGTGATGAATCTCCGACGGTCGAAGTGTAAAAAATTAAATTTTTAATCATAGCACACTTTTTATCTGCGCAATAACGCGGAGAGTCAGTTTGTAAATACGATTTCTTTGAGAGGAAAGGATTAGAGCCGGCAATTTCGAAAAATTTGAAAAAACGATTCGTTTTTTGACGAAAATTCGTAAAATTACTGTTTGCTTAAAAAATTCATATCTCCGCAGCGAAAAAAGATTTCGACTCTTGTTTCGGCTTGTTTTGAAGAGGAGAAAATACGTTGCCAGAAAAAGAATTAGCAGTTTTTATCATTAACTGTAAACGAATAAATCGGGTGAACATAATTGACAAAGATTTCGGCTGCGATGAATCTTCGACGGTCGAAGGATAGAAAATTCTTTTTTTTATGATTGCACACTTTTTATCTGCGCTATACCGCGTAGAATCCATTTATATTTACGTAAAATAGGAACAAACATTGAAACGAGATGTCGATTTTTTTTTTATTTGAAAATCATCCGGCCACAGATTACGCGCGCCGCGACGTGTGAGCATCTGTGTATCGTCTGCTACGAAATTGTCATCTGCTTCCAAAGTTTGACAGATAGAATAAAACGAAAAAATATATACTCGCGATTTTTTTTAGTTCTATTTGGGAAATTGTAATCATTTTGGATATTCGATGAATCTTTTTTGTGAGTTCACTACCAATTTTTTCAGTGAATACGTGAAATTTTTCATTTTTATTACGAATGTGAATAAAATATGGTAAAATATTGCGAATGATTTTCGGTGATAATATATTATTTTCCAAATAAAAAACGCAAACATTTGTAAATCTGTGTATGATATTTCATGCTTTATTTTTCACAACCGAAGTTTTTTTTTTAACACGATGAAAAATGGATTTTTGCCAAATCTAAATAACATAACCTTTAAAGCAAATCTTATTATAACCACTGTTTTTGAATTATGTTATAATTAAAATTATATTTGTCTGAATGACTCAAAATTTGTTGTGCATAGTGCTTTCGATGCAATGAAATATTGTTACGAAAGAGAAAAGAATTGGTTTCCAGGATTCTTAATTATAGCACCGTACGGACATCAGATGTGAGAAAATAATTTTTTTATGGAAAATTGTGATGAATAAATAGTTAGAGATGTAGGATTGTCTCTAAATTTGCTGTGCGTAGTGCTTTTGATAAAACAAAATGATGCTGCGAAGGAGAAAAAAATTGGTTCGCAGAGTTCATTATGATGGCACCGTACGGACATTTGACCGAAGGCAAATCCAAATTGTGGCCAATAATTTTTTAGAAAAAATACTTAAAGGTCTTAGATTGGTTTCAAAAGCAATGTGCATACTGGAAATAATGTAATAAAAAAACCCTGCGAAGGAGAACAAAATTGGTTCGCACCATCTAAAGTTACAGTGTGATACGGACGTCCGAGAAGAAAAATTCAGCCAAAAAGTTGTTTTCATTGCACCGCAGGCTAAAAAAAATATTTCTATTCATCGCAGTCACCTCAAAGTAACTATGCATGATGTTGGAGATACATCGAAGCAAATAATGAAGAATAAAAATTTTTGGAGTATACGCTGCGGAGTAACCCCTTCGACAGGCTCCGAAGAGCAACGGATGGTCATTTTAATAGGCACTCTTTGCCTATTGTTATAGTGAGTGCCTAATAAAACTATCGGAACATGAGTTCAATATAGTATATAAAGCGGGGAAATAGAATACAAATGCCGATGCGCTGAGTCGAGTATATGTAACGACGCGCTCGCATGCATGACGGGCGGAGAGAGAGACAGCCAACGACAGCAACGAGCACGAGGGAGAGAGCGATAGTGGCGAGCGCGTGGACACTCCATCGCGACGCAGCGAAGACGCGAGAGAGACAGCGCGAGGCAACAGCGGTGACTCGAGTGCGACGAATGACGCAACAGCCATCATGCCAGGTGAAGCGGCAGTCAGCAACGAGCGCGAGAGAGACGTACGACGCGATAGCGACAGCGACTCGGACGATGGAGATAACGGCGGCCATGCGAGCTACGGTGATAAGGACCGTAGCGATGGCGAATCTCTAAGTAAAGAGGAGAGAAGAAAAATTCTATATGAATATCACGATGCTCCTCTCGGCGGCCATCAGGGCGCAACGCGTATGTTAAATAGAATATGACTCGCATATACCTGGCCCGGTATGCGAAAAGAGATAGAAGATTACGTTGCGGCATGCGATAAATGCCAACGTAATAAAATTCGTTCGACGCCAAAAGCTCCGATGGTGATTACTGACACACCATCGAGGGCATTCGAAAAGGGGGCGCTCGACATTGTGGGGCCCTTAACCCAAACGGAAACGGGGAATAAATATATTCTCACGTTTCAGGATTTATTAACGAAATACAGCATCGCGATACCTCTCCCCTCGCAGACAGCAAACGATGTCGCACGTGCATTTACGGAGGAAATTGTATGTCGTTACGGGATACCGGAAGTCGTACTCACGGATCAAGGTACGAATTTTCTGAGCTCGATATTCAAAGACGTTTGCAAACTGTTGCACATAGAAAAAGTGCAGACGACGGCATATCATCCGCAGTCGAACGGTGCTTTAGAACGTTCGCATCGAACATTAGCTGAATACCTGAAGAGTTTCATTGATGAAGATGAGAGGAATTGGGACAAATGGCTGCCGTACGCCATGTTTCAATACAACACCACCCCGCATACGGCTACGGGCTTCACGCCCTACAGCCTGATTTTCGGACGAGAAGCTGAGCTCCCCACTTCGCTGAAAAAACCCTCAAGTACGCTGTACGCGTACGACGATTACTCGCAGGAATCGCGAGAACGTATGAGAGCATCTTGGGCGATGGCTCAAGCTAATCTTAAAGCCGCGAAAATTCACGCAAAGGAGTTTCACGACGGGAAGGCGAAGGAGCGGAAATTCGGCATTGGGGAGAAAGTCTTACTGCATGACGAAACAGTACGGCAAGGAAGATCAGCAAAACTCACAGCTAATTGGATAGGGCCGTTTGTAGTTGAAGAAGTGCATCCTCGCCTCAATTATACGATTCGCAAAGGGCGGCGGAGGCTGAAGGTCCACGTGGATCGTCTCCGCGAGTATATCGAAAATTGAGGAATCGGATTTTTAAGGGGGGGGGGGAGAGAGCTGTATAGCTGTATGTAAAAAAAAAAATGTATTACGAGGAATAACACTGTTGCAGGGTGTTATGCATGCTGGTGATGGTCATCGGCGACAATGGTTACGACATACGGGAATTTCGCAATGTGCCCGGAATTTATTTAGAACACATTGGTACGTTGAGTTTATATACGGATGTCTGGACTTTGGCTGTACGGATGGATCTTTCGAATCTCATGGCACTGGAGGAATCAATTCAATGGCATCTGAGCGTGTATCAGGACCGATGCAAAGAGTCGAGGAGTTCCGGAGGTCACTGTGCGGAGATGTTGGTGCATCTGGAGCGTCTTTCCAAGAAAGTCGAGGAAGAAATCGGCGTGATACACGATCTCGTGGGAGGAGAGCATCGGGATAAGCGCGGATTGGTCGATGGATTGGGTTCTGTGCTCAAATCCATCACGGGAAATCTCGATGCATCCGACGGCGAACGTATCGAGAACGAAATTTCGGCGGTAGGCGATACGCAGGAATCAATGAAAAATGGGATGCTGCGACAACTGCAAGTGGTCGAGTCGTCACTCGACATGTTCAATCGCTCGTCGCACGCGTCTGAGCGGAATTTCCATAAGTTAAATAACATGCTACGGGAAGTCAATGGATACTTTCACAACAGCACCAGTCGCCTAGCCAATCAGCAGCAATTCGACGAGAGTCTAGGGCTTTTAGACTCATACATGGAGGTATTTCTCGGCGAAGTAAGGGATATCGCGAACTTATTCGCCGGGATTGTATCTGGGACGGTGAATCCAACGATCGTCTCGCCAGAGAAGCTGACGAAATATCTTTCTGAGGCATTGCCGCATGTGCCGAAGGGGTGCAGCTTTCCTCGGCCGGTATCGATGGAAAATGCCGCGGAATTACTACGTTTGGCAACCACGAGAGCCTATCGCGTTGGGGGAAACGTAACACTCCTCATCGAGATACCTCTCGTCGGCGCAGCGGAGTATGGAGTCAGCCGAACGTGTCCCCTTCCGAGACGGGGAGAGAATAATACGTACTGCTACCTGGAAACCACACCGGAGCTGGTCATAGTGGATCGAGAAAATAGGAACTACCTTCAGATAAAGGAACAGGAGTTGGAAGATTGCAGGAAGGATGGGACGAGGTATTACTGCAGTCCTCGGCATCCGGCTCTCGCAATAAACGAGGACGCACCGTGTACCGTACGGACATACGTCGGTGGTGCGGTAGGTCGGGAACAGGGCTGCCCGAAGCGTATAATGAAATTGACAAACACACTCGTGGTGAGTTTACGACAGCCGGGACGTTGTACGCCGGGACGGCTGTACGTCGCACCGCAACCTGAGCCGATGACTGTAGCCTGTGACGAAAAGCCGAGTCAGCAGGTCGTCCTCAATGGTACGGGGTCGCTAATACTCACCGGGCGTTGCACCGCAACGGCGAGGAATTTTCATATCGAAACGATGAGGCGAACAACGCAGGAGGTAATCGACAACGATTTGGTGCCAATGTAGAACCTCACATTGACACCACAGGAGGCAGAAAATATACCAGCGATGGTAAACGAACGCGGGGGCATCGCCCTGGAGCACGTAGTCAGCACGCCCCAAGAGTTAAACGAACTCGGAGTGCGCCTACAGCACGTCCGAGACAGCCTGCGAAACCGGGTGTCACGCGCGCAGCAAATTTACGAAAAGATCGGCCACCATTCGGTTGGCGCGATCGCGTTATTAATGATGATGATATTCGCCTTATATTGGCTAATTCAAAAACGATGCCGAGCACGAAACAGAACTCTGCCGAGCAGAATGGCGAAACCAGCGGCGAACATCTCCAACGATTGAAACGAGGAAAATACCAACGGCGGAAGCTACGAGTGGACCGGGGGAGCCCCGGGACGCCATACGCGAGAGGGAAGGAGAGACCGAGGCGCAAAGGGTTGCTCGTAGGAATTCATTTATTAAAAACGAAAGGCGAATACACGAAGCAATTACTACATCACGTCCTTAACGGACGAACTCCCACACATCTTCGTCGTCATCGCTTTCCCCGGCAGGGCGGACTCCGGATGATCCCGAAGGAGGCGAGATTCGGTATCGCTGATGAGCCGGGTAGGCTCGCCGATTCCCGCGTCGTCTCGAGATGATTTGGAGACGAGACGAACCCCGAGCGTAAGGCCGATCGTCAAAGACCGGAACCACGGGCGGCGGGACGGCAGGAGCCGAGGGTGAAAACGAAAAGAAATCTCACGATTTCTTTTCTTTAAGGGGGGAGGGATGTTATACCCCCGAAAAATGAGAGCACCGCCGAGGTTACGCTTACGCAATAACCGAGGCTTGCGATCATGAAATATTGCGCCAACTGCACAGTATCGCATACTGGAACGACGATAAGGTAAACATCATTACCAAATCTCGTAAATATGCTGAACCGCTCGCTCCACTTTATCTCCTATAAAGTGTGAGAGTGAGCGCAAGTCGGGGAGTACAATTGGACATCCGATACTGCGTGGTTGGTTGCGTGTGGAGAGACTCGTGCAAAGGGTCTGTTAGTAGTACTACGTTACTTTGGTCGGACAGTAGTCCATATTCTGTGTAATATAATTCTGTGTGATAATTTGTGTTCGCGTATCAACGCAATAATAAAGATTGACATTTTCGCTTACATCGCCTGCGTTCAACATTCACTGGGGTTCCAACCCTTGACCGATAAACATCCCAAAAAATAACAGAGAATATTCATTATCGCTAACCTCGGCGTAGCTAACCGGGATTCGGCGGTATAATAATACGTACATTATTGTGAAACATAAGCCAATCTCCGAACCGACCAACGTTAGAACGAATAAATCTCGAAAACTCTATTTCTTCTTTTAAGGGGGGAGGGATGTTGTACCCCAAATTGTTTTTCAAACGATAACCAACAAAATTCGAATTATAAAGGAATAAAATAATATAGAGTTAGAAAGAATATCGCTTCACGATATTCTTTCGCAAATCCACCGAGTCGCAAAGCCGACACGTGTAGGAATTTGCAGAGTAAGTATCGGACGATGCCGATTCCCATGCCCATATATGGATACGGGCCAATAATGCAAACGCATCAAAATCAACCTCGCGGATAGCAACCGGGTAATTGCCAGTCTTAACTCGACTTTTGAATTCACCGGTTGGTCTCGGAGTTAGGCTCACGTTAGAAAAGAATATTAAAACTGTAACGGGACTTTCTACAATTTAATCAAGAAAACGAAATTCATTCTTTTAATTCAATAAATACTGAATCCAGTTTGTAATCGCAAACTTGAGTTTCAACTCTTCATTTGGCAACGATCCCTTCAATTAAATAAAATTATTTCGTTGCGTCGACGACACAACAGTGTGATTAAAAATATTTAAAATGTATTATTCTGTATTATGTTACAGATACTATGTTTGTCGAAATTTCCGACCGACTCTTCGTCCCTCTCGAATGGGTGCAGCAAAATCCGGTTGACGATGTCATCACAATGGTCTGGAACATGTTGTCAATAATTGGCATCACGACACCCGGGTATCGGGCAGTATTATCCATCGGCTACGTTTTAGCTGAGTTCCACATCGTTGGTGGGTGCATATATTTCAGGAAAATATAAGAAAAAAAAAAAACGTCGTATCAAATAAGGGGGGATGTGTAAATATATTTGAAAAAACAGAAATCATATCATTTTCATCAAAAGATTTTTTTTTTTCGTAATTCGAAAACGATAATATAATTTTAAAAATATTTGTTATTTTATTTTGAAGCTTGAGAATATAATTTTTTTTGTAATTTTGAAAGCGCTAATGTAATTTTAAAAATATTTTGTTATTTTATTTCAAAGCTTGAGAATATAATTTTTTTTTTTCGTAATTTCAAAAACGATAATGTAATTTTAAAAATATTTGTTATTTTATTTCGAAGAATGGAGAATATAATAATCATATCGTATCATAATCGTAATAAGAATATAAAAAATAATATCTTTCGTTTAAATTTTTTTTATTTCATATTTTTTATTAGTTTATTATTACTGAAAATAACATGAGACGGTGTCTCAGTTTCCGAGGACACCGCTCTTTCCACCGATACGATTATTTTCTCGTGAACGGAGTATCCACGAGTAGTTAGCGAAGTGACCGCGAGATTTCGCATTTGAAAAACTTTCTCGATAACGAAGGGACACCGGGATGTATGTAAATAGGCGACTGCGAAGCAAATTATCATCAGTTCCTTCGGCAACGGGGAACTGATCACACTTTCCTCTAACACCTCCGGGTCCCCGGAGCCTTCGGTGACGTTGGCTCCAGGTGTACTCAATCTCCCGAACCAGGGTGCTCACATCTTTGGTGACGAAGTAGTGGGCATTCCTGTCACCAGTCACCGCTTGTAGGGAACCGCGATAGGGGAGGTAACCCGGACAAGAGTGAGCCGGAATCGAGTCGCGGATCGTCCAAGTGGCGACACGGTTGGTTCACGATCTCGTGGAAGCCGAACTCTTCGACGAGGGCCCTGCACCACCACGTGGGCACGGCAGAGTAGCTTCGATATTAAAGTCACGTTTCAAAATTATTTCTTTTGCAATTAATAACCTCAAATTCAACCAATGCTTTCCATTATAAAGTCATGTCGATAAGGGAAGCTCTGTCGGTAATTCAGTATAAAATTCCATAAAATGATAAAATTGGATTCTTTTCCATTGATCGATCGGAAATCTTTGTTTATAAATGTTCTTTCGGTGATATTCGAAAGTTAAAAGGGAAAACTTTCTAATTCATAAATGACCAACAAACGGTCGGTAAAATTTGGTTCTTTCGCTCTTTCAGTATAGGACGCAAACTTTAATTTCATTTCAACGTAAATTTGTCCTCACAATAAAAACCACGATAATTTAAGTTAAGCGTCGATAATATAGGAATTCAAACATTGTATTACATTTTTCATGTTATTTTAATAAAAACTATTATTTTCACCAAAATGACAACATCTAACGATTATTCGCTCGCCCTGAACTCCTAACGCGAGCCTTCAAACCGTGTGCGTGGCACCGGCCAAAAAGGTGAACGTTACAAACAATAATAATAAAACGACGTTTTTTTATATTTTATGATAAAAAAGTTTTTTTTTCATCATCATTACATTTCAATGAATTCGATACGATTCTATTGTCCACCGAGATAGCGCAAACCAAGTTTCTGGCGGCGAGCGCGATCCAACATTCTTTCGAACAATGCTGGATCTTCATCCAGCACTTGGCTCGTCCTCGTTGGCATGAAGACTGCGAAAGTCTTCTGAATATCAGCAACAATTTGTCTCCCGTATTTGGTGTTAGCAAATCTCATGTTGCTGATTTCATACGTCTTATTCAGTTCCAGCTCAGGGAGTTTCTTTGTAGGTAGAAAATTCTCCAGACGACTGACTTCGTTAAGTTTCGTCAGGCCCATGGTAAGTTTTTCAGATTTTATGCATAAAGAGAAAAAAAATTGTTGTTATTTAACATCGAATGATGCGCCGCGTAATAATAACAATAATTTTTATTCAAGTTTTGAAACATACCTTAATTGATGATTGACTTTCTGTTGGTGTTGCGGTTTCAACCAAATTTCCTTCGTAATAGATGAAGCGATGCGTTTTACATAGAGTAACGAACGAGTGACTCGATACACTGTCTGCACGCAAATTTATACGTGACAATGCGCTATCGCAGTCACATTTCTTCTCTAATAATATCTCGATTATTCCGCAATACCCACACCGAATCTCCCACGATGCATGTGTCACTTGCCCTTCGAGATACATTTCAGGGGCACGCATCGTCATCTGCTACTATGACCCCTCCTCAAGCAGCACGACCGTACGATATATCGACGTGGGTGTATTCGGATTCGTAAAAAATCGGTACATTTTTTCCCGGCAAAACAAATATTTTATTTCAACAACGCATTATTGTCTAATTTTTTCTATCAAATTTCAGTGGGTTACCAACCAAAAACAAACACGAGAGAGGAAGAGGATGATAGTCCGGCACTGGACTCTCACGACCCCTTCCCCTCCACTCCGCGCGTGACGTCTTCCAGCCGTCGACGAGCGTGCATGCATGTGTGTGTCCGTGTGACCCACGCTGCCAGCCAGCTCGGACCGTGTACGTGTGCACGCACACGCGTTGGTCCAGAACCGGCATAGTATATCTACTTCCCAGCTATTTTCTTTTGTTGTGTAATGCTTGAGATATTCCCCAAGGGCGTGATGCGATCTTTCTAACGATCCGTTTGATTGTGGGTGAAATGCTGTTGTTCTTACTTTCTTTATTTTAAACAGATTCGAAATCTGTTTTATAAAGTTAAAAAATTCGTGCCTTGATCAGTAAGTACGGAACGAGGAGAACCAAAATTACAAATGAATCCTTTTACAAAGGATTCTGCTATCGTTACCGCCTTTGCGTTTGGTAATGGCACAGCCGCCGAGAATTTTGTTAACTGGTATTGCATTGTGAGAATGTGTTCGTTATTCTTATTAGTCTTGGGTAGAGGACCTACAATGTCCATTGCGATTTTATCGAATGCCGTGGGAGGAGTATCCGTGATAACCATTGGTTGTTTTGTTTTTACTCTAACTAATTTTTTTAATTGACAATTTAAGCATCTTCGAATATATTTTTCTATATCTTGTTTTAATTTTTTGCAATAAAAATCGTGACGGATACGTTTGAACGTTTTGCTGACACCTCTATGCCCTCCCGTGGCGGAACAATGTTTTTCGATGATTATCGCTTCACGGTCTTCTACCGGTGGTTCTTTAACGATCCCTAGACAAATTATTATTTTTATCCGCGAATTTTGAAACGAAGCTCGAATTTGCGTAATTACATTCTCCCATGGTATGTTACAGATGGCAAGAGATTTTGCCACACTAATTGTTTGTAAATTTAATTCCCAGGCTAATTCTCGGCAGCTTTTTAAAGTTTCCGTTATATTTTCGAGAATTTTCGTGGGTCCGTCCCCGATTTCCTCACGGATAGGAAGAGCGAGAAAGTATCGGTTGTTTCTTTTCGATATTGCCTTTACCTCGAGGTTTTTTAACTTTTCTAAACGGGGCATTTCTCCCTGTTCCGTTAGTGCTTGTCCGCCATTGTCTAAAGGTTTACCTTTTGTATCGACAAAAAACATCATATTGTCTTTACGAGTGTAGAACAGATCTCGAGACTGCTTGTCATTTTCGGAGATTATCTGTCTCGCTCTGGTGTCAGGTATGTTGGGTACTATAGGTTCAACGGATTCCGTATTCCTACGGCGGCTCGGGAGAGCCTCGTCGTCCGACGCCTCGGACTCGCTTAGCGCCGTGGATCGTCGTTTTTTTCGCACACGAATTACCTCATTTTGCTCGTCCGTTTCATCAGACAAGTTAGCTCTACTCACCTTGATTTTTCCCTCTGTGCGCGGGAGAGATTGTCTTTGGTTGACAATCATCGCCAGGGTACATGTCATTGTTGTGCCTAGCACAGATGCTTTCGACAGATTTTGGGGTTGCGTTTTTTCCTTGTGTCTTTGGCTCTCCGGTTAGCTCCTCCGGAAAACACGTTGGAGAGTCAGAATTTCCGTCACCGGTGTGAATATTATCATCGTCATCTTGATTATTTCTGGAGTTGTCTAGACTTTGTACGAGGGAAGCAGAGTCAGGGGCATAGCTAGTAGAGCCTTCGTCAAAGGTGTCGTTCGTTACAGGTTCCCCGGGGTTTTCTTCTGTTTCGAAGAGCTCTTCATCAGGGTCTATTGTTTCGTCTATATCGTCTTCGTCGCTGTTCATCGCTAGATAGCTGGCAATCTCTTCGTCGGTCAGTCCGCGTGCTGGTTTACGACGAGTTTTTGTCGCAGGGTTAGTTCGGATAATAAATATTCCGTCCGTGCCACTGGGTTCTTCTACAGGATTTCGAGAGAGAGCGTCTCCGTTAACGTTAGTTTTTCCGGCTTTGTATATTACATCGTACTCGTATTCGGCGAGTTTCAGCCGCCAGCGTAAAATTTTAGGGTTTTCAGCGTAAAATGGTTTATGATCGGTGACGACCGTGAATTGTCGGCCATATAAATACGGACGGTAGTGCAGAATGCCGTACACTATCGCCAATGCCTCTTTTTCGTAAGTATCGTAGCGTTCTTCTGTTTTGTTCAGAGCTCTGGAAGCATAGGCACATGGATGGTCATGGTTGATTTTTCCCTGAGACAAAATCCTCCAAAATCCCAATTGCTATTCCCGAGGCATCAGTCGTCAAAATAAAAGGTTCCGAGAAATCCTGATATCGTAGGACTGGTGCCGTGCCGTCCTCGTCCTCGGCGTCCTCGGCGTCCCATATGAAAGTAATTTTTTTGCGCAAGAGTAATGTAAGGGGTTTAGAAATTTTCGCGCAAGATTCTATAAACCGTCGATAATAACCCGTTAGCCCTAAAAATTGGCGGATATTTTTAACGTTCTTTGGTCTCGGGAATTCTCGTACCGCCTCTAATTTTTTTGGATCTGGCTTGACGCCGTTTTCGCCGATTATATGGCCTAAGTACGCCACTTCTTTCTTCAGAAATTCGCATTTATCCGGTTGTAATTTTAAATTCGCTGCTTCGAGTTTTTTTTATTAATTCTTCATAAATTATTCGATGTTCTTCCAAATGTTTCGCATAAATTACTATGTCGTCCAAATAAACAAATATGCCCTTCCCGAGGATACCGCTTAAAGTGAGATCCATAGTTCTTTGGAAAGTGGGCGGGGCATTCCGGAGTCCGAACAGCATCCTAACGAATTCGAAATAGCCTCTCGGTGTTGTGAATGCGGTCTTATGCCGATCCTCCGGGCATACTTCTATCTGATGGAAGCCCGATGCCAAATCGAATACGGAAAAATATTTTGCACCTGCTGGTTGATCGAGAATTTCCGTGATATTCGGTATCGGATACGCATCTGCTATAGTTTTTTCGTTTAATGCTCGATAGTCGAATACTACTCGCCATTTTTTATTTCCCTTTGAATCGTTTTTCTTTGGTACCACCCAGACTGGGCAATTATAAGGTGAGGTTGATGGTATTATCCCCTCGTTTTTGAGCATATCGTCTACTTGTTTTCAGATTTCATCCTTGGTACATTCAGGCCACCGGTAACCCCTCGTATTAATAGGAAAGTCATCAGTCGTGGGTATTCGGTGTTGTAAAATTGTCGTGTGGCTTAACGCTTTGTCAGGTAGATGATAAAGTTGTGTACTGTCGCGTAATAATTTTTCGATGCTATCCTTTTCTTCACCGTTGAGTCCGTCTAGTCTTAAGAGAGATGTTATCCGTCCGAAACGTTCCTCTGCATCGGAGGCAAAAAACGTGAGCCAAAAACTTTCTCTGGTGAAGGGTTGTATACCTGGCGAGGCGATCGTCGTCCCAAGCCTTTTGGTGAGCTCAGGGTTTACAATGGTATAACTCTTGCTATGTCCTGCTGGGTTTTTGGCTTTGCGAACTCTGCGAATACTGTCGTCCGAAATAGTTTCTACTACCCTTAATTTTTTGTCTCTGTTTCTGATTGTTCGTGCCTCTTTTTTCCTTCTTTTCTCGTATTATTTTTGGTCTCTTTCCTTATTCCCGTATTATCTTCATTAATATTTTCAATCTCGTTATTATTATGTTTCCCGTGAATAACATACACTGTATCAACGGTAAACTTTTTGAAGTCGGCCTCTCGCGTACTACTGGTAACCGGGCTCGAGTTTCTGAACAGATTTATCGATTTCGCCTCCATCTTTTATTTGGACAAGGCGCGTATTAACTTTCTCTTTTGTGCTCAATGTTTCGTGAATATTCAATTTTTGTTTAACCGTTGATACGTGATCTTCGGAAATATTATTATTCAAACCACATGTCTCTCCCCTTGTTGAAAGCGTGGGGTCCTGCGTCTAGCTTCGTTGGCGTGTGTTTGTTTATTATCGCCGATGATTTCGGTTTTTCGGTTGAATATAAATTTAATACTGGAACTTGCAGTTGTATTGTATGGGGGTTATTGTTTGTCGCGTAAACATATGCTTTACCATTTTTGTTCACTACTAGTCTTGTTTCAAGTCTGATTCCGTGACCAGCATCCAAAGGCGGGAGATATCCTTCCTGAATCTCCAAGTTTTTTACGCGAACAAAACACAGCTTCCTTGTTCTAGTGGGTATAATTATCGTCTCCGATGTCGCGAAGGGAATTTGCAACTCTTGCATTTTTAAAACCCTTTTTTCGTAATCAATTATAACTCGATTTCCGTCCAGATATTCTGATCCTAATATCCCACCTTCGTTAATGGGAAAATTGTTTTCTACTACGTGGAAAGTGGAAAGTAGAGATGCGTCCAAAGACATTGATTGTCTCGTGGCCGAGTGTGTATATGGAAACCGCGGTGATACCATTTAATTGTAAAATTTCGTCTTTATTGATGGGTGTCGTTATAGTTAAAAAATTTCTTTTTATGATGTTGGGTCCCGCCCCCGTGTCGAACATTAGAAGTATGGGCGTTGTTAATTTATCGCATTTCAATTCGACTGTGGGAACGCTACTTTTTTGTGTAATTTAATTGTATGTATTATTACAACTCTTGTTTGTTCGTTGCTACCACCGAGATGGTATGTATCGGGTGCGTGCTCTGGGTGGTCCCCGATGCACCCGTGGTCGGGAGACCGTTGGAGTTTCCCGAAGACTTTTCGTACCGTGCTTCGTTTATTTGTCTGACCGGGCAATCGCGGATAAAGTGACCAATCTGTTTACAATAATGGCACGCGCCGTTAAGTGTAGGATCGTTTCTAGTAGCTTCAGCATAGGTCTGGGGGTTACCGCCGGGGCATTGCGCAGAGTTATGACGATAAGGGCAAAGGTACGCACCGTGCCCTTGTTTTTTGCAAATTTGGCATATTATCTCGGCCGTTTGTCGAAATTTAAGCTCTTGCGGCACATAACTACTTTGATTATCTGATACCGGACCCGTGCGTCCGGCGAGAGATGAGCAATTTTTTGCTTCGTGCCCCCGGTTGCGGCATATTTGGCACACCGTTTCCTTGTTGCTAGCAGGATATAACTTCTAACAGCGATCCGCCGTGTGCCCTTTTATTACAATGTTGACATACCGTAATCGCCGTAGTGTTTGAGGCCGGGGGTTTCAATGGAGGATACAGCTTGAAACACTTGCTCGCCACGTGTCCTTTTTTATTACAATTGTGGCAGGTACCGGCACATTTTTTCCGCGCTATCTGTTCCCTGTGTTTCGGTGGCTAGGCCTTTCGGTTTACTAAGACAATTCATCGCTACGTGACCTGTCTCGCTGCAGAGTTGGCATCCTACCTCCTCGACGGCTATTGCCTTCACGCTGCGTTTTGTCTCGGCTCGTGGTTCCCTGGGATTCGGAGAGTCTCTAATTTCTTGTCATAGAGCGGCGCGTGCTATAAGTTGTT
The DNA here is from genome assembly GCA_964006125.1 of Cryptus viduatorius. Classification (NCBI taxonomy): domain Eukaryota; kingdom Metazoa; phylum Arthropoda; class Insecta; order Hymenoptera; family Ichneumonidae; genus Cryptus; species Cryptus viduatorius. The sequence goes on along the minus strand of OZ023222.1, from coordinate 20,376,285 downwards.
TCTCGACTTTTACAGCCCTTTTTACTATATCATCGATGGTTCCTTCTGCTGACATGCGTGCCTCTATCTCGGGTTTTAATCCTTGGATGAAACAGGGCGGAAGACTGTTGGTGGTATTTCTCTTAAAAGCTGCGTCGACAGGGGTATTATTTTTCGACTCATAAGCCTCCAATATTTGGAAACCCAAATCGAGTAGTCTGTTCGCGTATGCTACAACGGATTCATCTGAGTTTTGAAAAATCGATCCAAGCTCTCCCTGTAGTTAGTAAATATTCCTGACCTGAGCATAAATGCATTTAAGAAAATCATATAGTTCTTTTAAAGTGCCGAATGCCTGTTGAGCTACGGAACGCCGTGGTTCGCCGACGATTTTTATTTTGACAGCTTTGCCTAATTGTCCCTCCCCGGCAGGGTCAATCATTCCGAGGGCTTCATCGCAGCCTTGTATAAAAGACTTTAGAGAGGTGGTTACTCCGTCGTATGTGGGAACAACCGTTAAAGCGTCTTTAAGAGACACCTTAAGACCGGAATCAGCCATTTCGAATTTTTTTATTGTGTATTTTCCAGGTATGCCGGTTGGGGTTTCATCTTTGTTAGTTCGTTTATTTGTTGATCCGTTGGGAGTACTCTCGCAAATAGTAGTTTCCTCTTCGTCGGAGCTGTCGGTGGGCATTTCCGTCTTTGTGTCGTTGCCGGTATTACCGCTCGTTCTCCCGGAAATACTTGGCCTAATGTTTTTTATTGGATATAGCAATATTTTTTTATTGTTTTTTATTGGATTTAGCAATATTCGCCTTTTCTAATGATGTTTTCGGGATGGGAAATTCACCTTCCGGGGTGTAAAATTTTCCGTTCTCTTCTTCTGTGCATTCAAGACTCTGATTGAAAGGAGTTGTGTCAAGAAGTGACAAATAAGGTCCCGTTATATCGTTTTCCGAAAAATTCTGTATTGCTGACTTTATGCTCACGTCGTCGCGGTCGTCGTTGTCATCAAATTTATGGACGGTAGGTTTGACTGGTCTCACTTCCGAAGGTTGCGGAGGGATCTCCTCTTTTTTATCTCCCGTTTGATCGCGACCGACAGCAATCGTTCGTGCCGATATTTCCAATCTCAGTAATTCAGATTCGATAAATGGTTGTCTTACAATTACTTCGTCTGTGTCTGTAGATTCTGTCGTCGTTACTCCCTCTATTGGTAATGTTTTAGGTTCTTCGTGTGTTAAATCTTTCTCGTATGTGTCTCTTCCTACCTTTTCGGTTTAGACTTCCTCGTTTTCCTCAGGGATCGGGGGAGTCTCTACCGGCTCCTGATACTCTGTTTTCCTAATGTTCAAGGTTCGGTCTCCCCGGTGGTTTTTCCGTTCGTTAATATATTCGTGCACAATATTGTCGGGTAGCACGGTGTTAGATCGTGTGGATCGCGTGGCACGAGATATCGATTCGCGTTGTTCATGTGGTTTCGAAGAACTCATTTAGAGGGTTTTTTTTTTATTTCTATTCTTCTTGTATTATTTTCCTCCCTCTTTTTTTTCACTCAGAGTCGCCTTTTCGGATGTTTACGTGACTTGTATTTAATATAGCGTATTTTGTAAGACTGGATAGGCTTTCCTGAATTGTTCTTAATTATTTCCTGTGGTTTAACAAGTAAAAAGCAGCATACTCGAATGATTTCTGTAAATGTCTGATATATTTTATCTATCCACATGGACTGAGAATGAAGAATTTAGGATGTGTTACCTATGGGAGCGGATCTCCTGCCTCGGTTTTGAAAATAACTACTGGGCGTAAGTAAATCTGCGGTCGTGCTTCAAGTAATTGTTCAGGCGTGAGGTCAGGGAATATATATGCTGAGAGTTTGATTCGAAGTCGCGAAAGTATCGTGTCCGGTTGAATGTGTTTCTCGTGAGTTCTTTTCGGCTGACGGGGACCCCGTATTTCTATGAATGTCCCAATTCTTCTCGTGAGGACAACATAATCTGTGAGAATTGAACCCCGTCTCAAGTCTTCCCACGTCAAACCCTCCGGGTATTTTTCCAAAAGTTTGTCTTTAACGAATTCTATCACTAATTTTCTGAATCTCCTACATGGCATTGATCTGCGCAGATTTTATTGTGTTTTGTTAAACACGATTTAATGCCGATACAAATTATGCGCAATACGAGGTATGAGCGACGAGACAAGTGCGCGTCTACGCTCCCCCCGAGATATCACGATCGAACCCGAGAGAATGCGAGGAATGCGGAAGCCATGCTCGCGTAGGGCGTCTTGATCGTTACGCCGAGCGGGACACTACGTTACGCGGAAACAAAGAAAACCGAAGGAAGATCGAAAACTCGAGTGACGCCATTACGGGCAGAACGAGAGAGAGCAAACGGGCAACGTATCGACCGCAATCCGATCGCGGGAATTTCGGAACCAAGAGTCTCAATCGACAAACGTCTCGCGAATTTTACGTTTACTGTTTATTTAATTTATTTCTATTTCTTTTCTTAAACTACGATTAATAAAGTGTTCGAGTGAACTTTGGAGGCGTACACCGGTAATTTACCTCTCCTCCGTACATTCCTGACCCATTTCTCGAATCGCGATACGACGACGATCGCGAATCCGTAAACGAAATAAACGTTTTTATGAGTTTATTGTTATTTTGTTTTGTATTTTAACCCTTTACCCCGAAAACTCGCTACGATTACAAAAATGGTAACGAGCCTCGTATCGCACGGGCGCCAGCCGCGAGAACCCAGAATTTTTGCGACAAATTTATTTCAGCGATACGACAATTCACTCGATCTAACGCTCGGCTAGCTACAGTCCGGGAAGATGGTACAGGGGAGTGGTTCGGGTCGCTCCCGCGAGCGGAAGAACAGACTCAATCTCGGAATACCAGTAACAATGTTTTATTTAGCCAAATGATATCGGGAGCGGAGTCGTGAAGCGACAGATATTCCGCCTCCTGCTAATAACCAATACAATAATTATCGTGCCCTCTGCATTGTCTCGGGAGCATCAATTCTTGTCCCATTCAAAGAGAAACCATTAAATACAAAAATAATTTACAACAGCTTCCGTACGTCCAATTGCATGCCAAACGCTTACAGAGATCTCGCGTATTATCGCTCGACACACGCCGAGAGCCAACGGCAGCGCGCGAACGCGACGTGCGAGCGTCGCGTCACGAAAATCGGAGGTCGAGCCGCCCTTGCGGCCGACCGTTATGCAAAAACTTAGCCTAACGGATTCTCTTGCGGATTTGAAAGTAAAGTTAGGGAATGAAATAGAAAGCGACTCAACAGAATGAAATACGAAAGTCAAAATAATCAAATTACGATCGTCGGAAAATAAAAGAGTCCGAAATATGAATTGGTCAAAAAATCAACGCCTGGAAAACCCTTCAAGGCCCCGATCGGGAACTAACAGTGCTGCAAACGAATTTCCCACAAACAAATTGGAACGCGAGCCCCGCACGCGAAACGCGCAGTCCCCACGATAGCGAGGTCAACTTGCCTCTTTGAATCTATGGTCTCAAACCGAACACGCACGACGCTCTTACCCCTTGGAGTGTTGCCGTAGTGGAAATCCCGCGAATTTCTCCGAACCGGGATTCCAAATCGCGAATCAGGGAGAAGTCGTTATTCTCGAGGTGACGATGTGAACGGATCTATCCGAGAGCCACGTCCTTCCTTGCCAGGATCCTACGATCGAGTCCCGGAGTCGATTGCATATATCGTCCTGCATAATTATTGGACGCGGATCCCCGAATAGCGCTACGATTCTTAGAAGCGCCGCGCGATAGTTCAAATGAGCGAACGGCGAGTCGAGAGCTCTGCAAGCTCTCGCGGGGATGATGTATCGGAGATCCCGTGACGGACGAGAGCGTAGAGAGTCCAATCTGTGCTTCGGCACAGAGTGAGGCTTCGCACGGTTTCGCTCCATCGCTCCTCGCGACAATCCGGGCACCCATCGACAATCAGGCCATTCTTGTGACGTGGCAGAAAAACCACGTCACAGTATATATTATATTATATATATTTTTTTGTGTTGCTTCGAGGAAAAATTAGTTTAAACAAGCACTCCTGTGATCCCGGGCGAGCCCCCAAATTCTGTTACGTCCAAAATGCCGAGATTTTGTCTCAACAATTTGTTGGTAACTGTTGCACCTTTTAAATCGGCTCACGCTCGTCAGAACGATGGTAAATCGATCTATACCACACCTGGAGTCGATTCCGGGTGTCAACGTACGCTCTTTTTTAAACCTAACCTTGTGGAAAATTACTTTGGGATAGAGCCCTAGGAATGCTTGTCGTTACGAAGATCTAGAGGTATCTACGTCTGTGTTTTTAATCCCTTAACTAACAGCCAAAGACTTATGAACCTTGAGACTACCTGAGTAGTCGGACTACCCGAGGGCATCTCTTTAAACTGAACTGGTAGGAGATTGACAAAGGAAATCATTAAATGGTCATGCAAAAGATCATAGAGGTGTTACGTCCAAACTAGCGTTGTTTCTTTACTAGTTTGAAATATAACAGTTGTCTCCGTTATAATCGCACGCGCTGGTCAAGTGGGTGTTAAACCAACCTTTACCACACCTGGTGTCGATAAGGAGGACAACGATTGCTCCTTTTTAAAGCCTAACCTTGCGGAAAATTGCTTGGGATGGAGCCCTTAAGAGTGCTTGTTAAATGCGTGTCGTAGGGTGTAAACTAATTAGTAGAGGGTTCGGCGTCTCTCAGGCAAAAGAGAGATAGAGAGGAAATCTTCGGTGTGACGGCAGCTACCTGCCGTTTCTTGACCAGGTGTCGGAGCACGCGACACGGTTAAACGGGATTTGGTGGTCACTTTAAATCACTGGGTTGCGAGAATAAAATGAAATAATGCACGGTTGATAAATAAATAAACAGGTACTTACGGTAGTAAACGGTGTTTTCCTGGTGTTCGTGGATATAGAACTTTCTTCACGTTGGTTTAATTCGAAAATGAATTTAAAGAAAACAAGCGTCTCAGCGCCCTGCGGGCGCAGATGCTCTTGTTGGTGGGCTCCGCCCCCCAAACCCCCCGAAAAATGTCCCTGAGGGACATTTTTTAAGGCACTCACGGGGGTGCACGTCGCGCTACGCGCTCCGTATCGAGTGTATTTACACATCGCGCTATGCACTACGGATGAAGTATGTTTATACGTCGCGCTCTGCGTTTCTTTTCGAAAGTACGTATGAGGGAAAAACATTTATCAGTTACGTAAATAAATTCATAGTGTTTAACCTTCGTCAAATAAAAATTTTTGTTTTTTGTACGAATTGATTATTAATATTCACGACGGATATTTCCTTTTTGTTTGACGATAAATTGTCAAATATTGAGACACGAGACAAATATAACAAATTGCACCACGTAGAAGTTGATCAAATTAATTTAACGAATCAAATCATGTCTAGTAAAGTCGTTTTATTGGCTTAAAACTTATGACCAGATTTAATGAATATAAAACAAACACACAAAACATGTACCGACACCAATACGATTACCATTTAGCATTCAGGCCAAATATCCCCTTTAAATCCTTCCCCTTCAGTGTTTTTTTTTCCCCCATAATTGATGGAATCAGTTCGTTATTTTATCTGTAGGAAACCGAATCATTGTAGAAGACAAGTTCAAGAAATTTGCTATTCTTTGTGATTTTCAATGAAATTTTGTCGATATTTATGGATGCCGCAAAAAAATGCTATCTCGAGAACGAAAAAATATATCGTTTTGGTTCCTGTTTTGTATTGAAGAGGAAGTAGTACGTTACTCGAATCAAAAATTTGTCATCTTGGATAGCTCCAAAATATGTTTTTACAAATTGATGAAATTCTTGAAAAATTCGACTTTGAAGGCTCTTTGACAGTCTTCTTATAACAAATTTCATTTCTACCATTTGAGAAATATATTTTTTCTTCTTCGTAATACATGGAATCAGCTCGTAATTGTCTCTGTAGAACAGACAAGTATTGGAGACGAGAAGTTTGAGAAATTCGATAATTTTTTTCGTTTTTCAATGAAATTTTATTGATATTTATCGTCGCTTAAAAATATCAAATTTAGCATCATATCATATCGTATTTTTTTAAATTTTATTTAATCACAAACGAGGATAAGTTTCTCGGTACGGAATAACTCGTAAAATCGACAAATTCAGTGTTTTTCACTTTCTTGATAAATAATTGTTTATAATTGTTCTTTAAGAGTACAATTGTTTTTTTTTTTGCAAAACAAAAACTTTTCAAGACGTGAGCATATAAAGAAATTGGTATTTCGACGAAAATTTGAAAAAATTTGAAAAAAAAAAAAAAAAACGTTGGAAATACGTCGATAGAATAATCATTAGGAGTTTTCTTATCAAGTGTAAACGAATAAATCCAGCGAACAAAATTGACAAAGATTTCGAATGTGATGAATCTCCGATGGTCGAAGTGTAAAAAATTAAATTTTTAAACATAGCACACTTTTTATCTGCGCAATAACGCGGAGAGTCAGTTTGTAAATACGATTTCTTTGAGAAGAAAGGATTAGAGACGGCAATTTCGAGAAATATGAAAAAACGATTCGTTTTTTGACGAAAATTCGTAAAATTAGTCTTTGCTTAAAAAAAATCATATCTCGGCAGCGAAAAAAGATTTCGACTCTTATTTTGGCTTGTTTTGAGAAAATCCGTTGCCAGAAAAAGAATTTGCAGTTTTTATTATTAACTGTAAACGAATAAATCGGGTGAACATAATTGACAAAGATTTCGGCTGCGATGAATCTTCGACGGTCGAAGGATAGAAAATTCTTTTTTTTTATGATTGCACACTTTTTATTTGCGCTATACCGCGTAGAATCCATTTATATTTACGTAAAATAGGAATAAAGATTGAAACGAGATGTCGATTTTTAGGCACTCACTATAACAATAGGCAAAGAGTGCCTATTGAAATGACCATCCGTTGCTCTTCGGAGACTGTTGGTGGGGTTACTCTGCAGCGAATACTCCAAAAATTTTTATTTTTCACCATTTGCTTCGATGTATCTCCAACATCATGTGTTGTTAATTTGAAGTGATTCCAATGACTGGTAATATTTTTTTTCGCCTGCGGTTGAGTAAAAATACCTTTATTACTGAAATTATCTTCTTAGACGTCCGTATCAAAGTGTAACTTTGGACTGTGCGAAGCAATTTTTCTCTTTTTCTCAGGAATGAAGTATCATATCATCACCATTGTGCACATACATTTTGAAGCCCCTGCGTAATATTTGAATATATGCTTAAGAAAAAAAATCCATTTTTGCTTCGACAAGTGTCCGTACGGTGCTGTAACTTTGGACTGTGCGAAGCAATTTTTCTTTTTTTCGCAGGAATGATGTATCATATCATCACCATTGTGCACATACATTTTGAAGACTCTGCGCAGCATTTCAACTTTTGCTTAACAATAAAATCCATTGTTGCTTCGACCAGTATCCGTACGGTGCTGTAACTTTGGACCGTGCGAAGAAATTTTTCTCTTCTTCACAGAGGTGATGTATCATATCATCACCATTGTGCACAATCATTTTGAAACAACAGCGAAGCCTTTAATGAGGTATTGTAAATTTTGTTCTGCTAAATGTCCATACGGTGCTCCAATTATGAAGTCTACGAACCTCATTTTTTCTTTTTCGCAGCATTATATTATTTTATGAAAAGCACTACGCACAGCAAATTTGAAGACATTCTGACATTTCTTAGTATTTTTATTCTCTAATTATTTTTAGTGAGGAATTATTTTAAAAGGTTATATTATTTTAATTTTCCAAAAAACAATTTTTTATCATGTCACAAACGGAAATTTGGTTGCGAAAAATGAAATACGAAATATCATACATTGATTGCCAAATATTAATCCTTTTTATTTCGAGAATAATATATTTTGGACGAATATCATTTTCAATATTTTATATACGTTATCCACATTCACAATAAAAATAAAAAATTTCGTGGGTGCACTGAAAACCTGGTTATAATTCCACAAAGAAGAATCATGGAATATCCAAAGTTATTGCAATTTGTCAAAGAAAATTGAAAACAATCGCGGCCATTTATTTTTTTCCATTCATTCTATCTGTCAAACCTTGGAAGCCGATGATAATTCAATAGCAGACGTGATAAAGTTTGCGTACGCCGCGACATTGGTTTCTGTGTCGGGATGATTTGAATCGAAAATAAAAATCTTATTGCAGTTACTTTACTGCAGTTTACTTTTTTCAAATTTCTAACAATTTTTCGAAAAAAAAAAAAAATCAATTTTTACCTCGTATGTTTCCAACTACCCTTCTATTTTTATTTCAATTGTTTCAATATACTCATCTCAAAACAAAATAAATCGATAGAAAAATAAAATTTCTCGAATTTCTCGTCTGCAATGTTTTACTCTCCGACAGTGAAAATAACCAGTGAATTGATTCCATCTATTATAGGGAAGAGAAAAGATGCTTAAAGTGTTATAACCGAATTCTCTTATAGATCGACAGTCCAAGAGTCCTCGCCGTCGAATTCATCGAGAAATTAATTTTTTTTATTTTGGACGCATCCAAGACACTACAACTTTATTTTGAGCAGGGTACTACTTCCTCTTCAATACACGAACCAAGACGATATCTATGTTCGTTCTCGAGTTATAATTTTTTTACTACAACAATTAATATCAAGCAAATTTAATTGAAAATCGTACCAAAAAGCAATTTTTCTTAATATTCAGCTCCAATACTTCGGGTCCTGTCCAGAGGCAATAATAAAGTGATTTTATGTATTTTAGGGAAGAAAAAAACATTTAAACAGATGCATTTAAAGGGGACATTAGACCTGTTCGTAAATGGTAATGGTGTTCGTGTTGGTAAATATTTTTTGTGTTGATTTATACTCATTCAATCTGGTCATAAGGGTTAAGCCAATAAAACGACCTTTACTAGATATCATTTGATTCGTTACATTAATTTGATCAAGTTCAACGTGATGCAATTCGTTATATTGTTCGTAAAACAGAAAGGACATATCAGTTGTGAATAATAATAATCAATTCGTATAGAAACGAAATGTTTATATTCGATGAAGGTTAAACTAAGAATCAATTTACATAAGCGATGAATGATTTTCCGCCATACGTTCTTCCGAGATGAGACGCGCAGCGCGACGTATAAACATATTCGATATGCAGCGCATAATGCAAAGTGTAATCATACTCGATACGGAGCGCGTAGCGCGACGTGTATTCCTGTGAGTGCCTTAAAAAATGTCCCAAAGGGACATTTTTCGGGGGGCTTGGGGGGCGGAGCCCACCAACAAGAGCGTTTGCGCCCGCAGGGCGCTGAGGCGCTTGTTTATTATTTGAAAATCATCCGGCCACAGAGTACGCGCGCTGCGACGTATGAGCATCTGTGTATCGTCTGCTACGAAATTGTCATCTGCTTCCAAAGTTTGACAGATAGAATAAAACGAAAAAATATATTCTCGCGATATTTTTTAGTTCTATTTGGGAAATTCTAATTATTTTGGATATTCGATGAATCTCTTTTGTGAGTTTACTACCAATTTTTGCAGTGAATACGTGAAATGTATCATTTTTATTACGAATGTGAATAAAATATGGTAAAATATTGCGAATGATTTTCGGTGATAATATATTATTTTCGAAATAAAAAACGCAAACTTTTGTGAATCTGTGTATGATATTTCGTGTTTTATTTTTCACAATCGAAGTTTTTTTTTAACATGAGGAAAAATGGATTTTTGGCAAATCTAAATAACATAACCTTTAAAGCAAATCTTGTTATAACCACTGTTTTTGAATTATTTTATAATTAAAATTATATTTGTCAGAATGACTCAAAATTGGTTGTGCATAGAGCTTTCGATGCAATGATATATTGTTGCGAAAAACAAAAGAATTGGTTTCCAGGATTCTTAATTCGAGCACCGTACGGACATCAGATGTGAGAAAATCTTTTTTTTATAGAAAATTGTGATGAATAAATAGCTAGAGATGTAGGATTGTCTCTAAATTTGCTGTGCGCAGTGCTTTTGATAAAACAAAATGATGCTGCGAAGGAGAAAAAATTTGGTTCGTAGAGTTCATTATGATGGCACCGTACGGACATTTGACCGAAGGCAAATGCAAATTGTGGCCAATAATTTTTTAGAAAAAATACTTAAAGGTCTTAGATTGGTTTTAAAAGTAATGTGCATACTGGAAATCATGTAATAAAACAACCCTGCGAAGGAGAACAAAATTGGTTCGCAGCATTTAAAGTTACAGTGTGATACGGACGTCCGAGAAGAAAAATTCAGCCAAAAAGTTGTTTTCATTGCATCGCAGGCTAAAAAAAATATTTCTATTCATCGCAGTCACTTCAAAGTAACTATGCATGATGTTGGAGATACAGTGAAGCAAATGGTGAAAAATAAAAATTTTTGGAGTATGCGCTGCGGAGTAACCCCTTCGACAGCCTCCGAAGAGCAACGGATGGTCATTTTAATAGGCACTCTTTGCCTATTGTTATAGTGAGTGCCTAAAAAATGATGTGTTTCACGGAAACGCAGGTAGAGTTAATACTTTTTAATGTCACAAAAAAAAATATGAGTAATACAGGTGATAATATTGAACAAAAAAAACAATGGAGACCAAATGTCTATATGGTTGGAATTCCTAAAACTCGCGAAATACAATGTCAAATTATAAACTGAAGAATTAATTCCGTTTCTCTGAGTCCTGGATTTAATACTGACAACTCGGAAGTCTGAAAGACAATCGGGTTAAAACTGAATTTCGAAACAATGGATAACTGATTTGAACTGTACTACTGCGGTATCTTGAACAAATAAATGAAAGAATATGCTGAACAAAATTGAAGGAATATCTTCCGATAATAACAAAAAAAAGGTATGCTTATAAAATTGAAGGAATATCCTCCTCTAATAACAGAAAAACGTGTGCTTATAAAACTGAAGGAAGTGTGCTCCTGATCGTACAATTTCGGGGGTTTTTATACCATTTTCCTTGGTGACAAGTAGAGGGGATGTTGCTATGCGAGTGTTACGTCCCGATTAGCAATTTTCACTCTATCTCGGTCAAGAAGAGTCGAGAACCCTTCCTTTACACGTTTTTCAGATGTGACGCTTTATCGGGAATTTTGCCCCGTTTTAAGCCTAACCTTTCGGAAATAAACTCGGGATAGGGCGTCGAGTGCATTCGGCGAACAGAATTAGCCAATGAAATGCAAAGAGTCTTTAATTACCGGTTAATTTACTCGTAATTATCCCACTAGTTAACTTCTTACTCTCGCTCTACTCCAGACACTATACTCACGTGGTAAACTCTCTCTTTCTCCCTCTAATCTATCTCCGTCTAAGACTTCACGCGCGACCAATGGCCGTACGCGCATATTTTCTATCGTGTTCTCTCTCTCTCTCTACACTATACTTCCCACTCCTGAGGTTAACTTATTTTGAAATCGTTGAAATTAAGGAATGAACAACTGTATTAAAACAAATGGAATTAAAATTCAGAAAGAAGAAGAGTTCATGAAATCCAAAAATTACTCACGGGACGAATTGTTCAGAAAATTTGTAGTGAAATAAGAACACCCTTGACTTACCATAAGAGGTTAAAAGATGGATTTCGAAAATAAAGGTGTGGACTGATGTTCGGGTGGAAACCGACTGATGATAAACTTCCTTCAAATTTCCCTGGATAAGATGAATGACGGGATGCGAATGTTGAATGAAGCGTTTAAACGATTATGATAATCGCCCAAACGAATGAACGAATATCGAAATAACACGAAGTTGTGGTGGAAGAACGTTGTTTCTCGTTTTATTGAATTATAATGAAACTTGATACAATAAACTTTTTAACAAAAATTTGAATTTAATTGAAGAGTATCTTTGCTCGATAACTCTTAAATTTTGAAATAATGCAAAATTAATTCGAATTTATAGTTGAACTGATGGTTCTTCGAAGATTGAGTTCTCCTGATGTGTTTTGTACGCTGGGACTCGCGGTGTTCAACCGATCAGGATTGTAAGGCCTGACCTCACGCTGTTGGTGACGAAATCTCGCTGGTACAAAATGCCGTCAGGGAACTTAATCACCGACGATCTTTATTTTAATTAAGACGGTGAATATTGAAATGAATCACTTGAATCACTGAACACTGTTACGTCCAGCGTAACGCATAGTTTATTTTCTGCTTTACCCTCAATAGCAGTTGAGCCTAAACCTTCTTTGTGAAAGTAAAAAGGGGAATCTGATCTAAAAATTCTTCATTTAACAATATCTATTTTACCTACTGCTTAATCAGTGTCAAGGTAGCCTAGAGTCTTTCCAAAATCGGTGTCCTACCTTAGCGAGTCGATACCGATGAAACAGGGTAAAACAGATCCGGGCCTCACAGGCGGAGGTCGAGAAAGGCGGTCTCTGACCCCTCTCCTGAGCGCTCCCCTGGAGAGCCAAAAAGGAATTAAAAGAAACGCGGCCCGCTGACAGTTACCATTGGGACCTACTAGTATCGATATCGACTACCTCCCCGTAGATCAGTAAATCTATTTTACCATGGCTCGAAACCATTCAGGGAGGAATTTACAGACAGTCGATTAAAACCATCGGGTTTAGATACATAGAATCGGGTCGACAAGTTATCCTCGTTAAGGGAAACGCTTTAAACAGTGTTTTAGTTGAACCGAACTCCACAAGTTAAAACAAAGGAGACGGGGCTCATGACCTTGATTTTAGCAGGAAGAAGGAAATATCTTCTATTAAATCTTAATTAATTAATCCTTAAATAATTAGTAAACCACGGATTCCTCTCATTATAACACATCGGAAAGCAATAGAGGTCAGACTTCTGAAGAAAATAATAAAGTAATGATCAATAGAAAAACGAAACTGAGAATGTAGTCAATTTAAAAGTAAATAATAATAGACAATTCCCCCCAGGAATTGCTCTCTTGAACGCCTGTGTTTATCCTTATGGTATTAATTAAGTACGTAGTAGTAATTACACGGAGAATGATACCATTATAAAAACGAAAAGGGATTTTCACCTTCTGAAAATTATACAACGTTTGGCATTCGACAGTTCAGGTACAAAACCGCCGAGTAACGAAAAAGAGTTCTCTCGCAACAGGCAGAAAACTTGTCCATAAACTCTCCGACTGTAAAGAAATTACTACACGTACAATATTAATTTAGTTCGTCCTTCGAGAAATTCTTAACCTTGGACAACTTGTACGCCATTTGTTTAAACAAATGACTGAAGGAGTTAACGGTAAAGCATTTGCCGAGGAAAGTCTTTTCCATGGCACGCCCCTGGACGAAATAACATGGAAAAGATTTATTGCTTTATTAGTAATATAGAATTATACTTTTGCATTATTATCCAGACAGACGAGTACAAACTAATCAAGTACTAAATAATTAGTTCACGATAATAGGTTATGGTTTATATCAATGATATTCATTATTATATTTCATTATTATATTCATTTCTGTTAGGAATAAGCGAGTCCTGGTTATAAAAGTCTTACGAGAAACTACGAATTTTATAATTCACGTAATACGTATAAAATTCCGAAGACATAGGAGAGCGTATTTTCACTGTTCAATACCGGTTCTTATTTGTCTAGACAGTTGACGAAATTCTATAGTCCGATTGGAACTCGTGCGACCTTTTTACATATAAAGTATTTAGCCATAAAAGGCTGCATACCAACAAAAATCTTTCTGGTAATGACTTCCCGGAAAACGGAAACGAGAAAAGGAGGGGATTGATGCCTACGTGATCTCGTCTGCGCCCTTTTACTTTTCGATACCCCACCCCGTCATCCACGGCGCGGGGCCCGATAAACGCATTGCGCCTAAAAGAAGGACTTAAGATCATGGACCAATCAGGGATGAGACCGGTAGCATCACCTCATCTTCTCGTTACTGTACCAGAATTTTATACCGAATAGATATACAAAAAGACACTCGCATAGCAACATCCCCACTACTTGTCACCAAGAAAAATGGTATAAAAACCCCCGAAATTGTACGCTCAGTAGCACATCTTACCTAGTTATTATCGGGGGATATTCCTTCAGTTTTGTTGAGCACACTTTACCCAGTTATTAGAGGAGGTTATTCTTTCAGTTTTGTTCAAGAATATTCCTTCAGTTTTGTTCAGCATATTCTTTCATTTATTTGTTCAAGATACCACAGTAGTACCGCTCAAATCAGTTATCCATTGTTTCGAAATTCAGTTTTAACCCGATTGTCTTTCAGACTTTCGAGTTGTCAGTATTAAATCCAGGACTCAGAGAAACGGAATTAATTCTTCAGTCTATAATTTGACATTGTATTTCGCGAGTTTTAGGAATTCCAACCATATAGACATTTGGTCTCCATTGTTTTTTTTGTTCAATATTATCACCTGTATTACTCATATTTTTTTTGTGACATTAAAAAGTATTAACTCTACCTGCATTTCCGTGAAACACATCAATTTTTTCTTTAAACTCATTTTTGAATTAAACCAACGTGAAGAAAGTTCTATATCCACGAACACCAGGAAAGCACCGTTTATTACCGTAAGTACCTGTTTATTTATTTATCAACAGTGCATTATTTCATTTTGTTCTTGCAACCCAGTGATTTGAAGTGACCACCAAAATCTCGTTTAACCGTGTCGCGTGCTCCGACACCTGGTCAGAAAACGGCAGGTAGCTGCCGTCTCACCGAAGATTTCCTCTCTATCTCTCTCTTTGCCTGAGAGACGCCAAACCCTCTACTAATTAGTTTACACCCTACGACACGCATTTAACAAGCACTCTTAAGGGCTCCATCCCAAGCAATTTTCCGCAAGGTTAGGCTTTAAAAAGGAGCAATCGTTGTCCTCCTTATCGACACCAGGTGTGGTAAAGGTTGGTTTAACACCCACTTGACCAGCGCGTGCGATTATAACGGAGACAACTGTTATATTTCAAACTAGTAAAGAAACAACGCTAGTTTGGACGTAACAGAATTTTTGGGGGCTCGTCCGGGATCATTAGAGTGTTTGTTTAAACATTTAAATAAAAAAAAAAAAAAAAAAGGGGGAGTAGAAGATAAAAAAAAAAAAAAAGGGGGGTAACACAAAAAAAAAAATAACAACTGTACACGCTCCTCTCATTTCCTCCTACCTTCCTAAGCCATCATTTGTTTAAACGCTTCCATAGGCGAACAAGTTGATGAAGAACACAATTAGTTATAAGCCATCATTTGTTTAAACGCTTCCATAGGCGAACAAGTTGATGAAGAACACAATTAGTTATAAGCCATCATTTGTTTAAACGCTTCCATAGGCGAACAAGTTGATGAAGAACACAATTAGTTATAAGCCATCATTTGTTTAAACGCTTACATAGGCGAACAAGTTGATGAAGTAACACAAACACACACAAACAAACACAAACAAAACACAAACAATACACAAACATTTTCTCCAAACAAACGCTAACACCTCTATAAAAAGTAACGATACCCGAATTTCCTACCATGTGTACAAAAAAAAAATATAAATAAAGGGGCAATAGACAGGTTATATGCCGAAGCAAGGAGACTGGCGACGAAAAATACGAGCATTAGTAAGAAACAAAAGCAATCAAAAACCAGTAGCTGAATCAAATCCTATCGCCCCATCACTAGAAGACAGATCGACCAGGAAATTGGTGGAAATAGACTTTCTTTATTTAACTTCCAACGAGGCGATATTTTGTGAAATTTGGAAAAAGCCTCTCTCGGTGAAATCTTTCAAGTTATTCGAGAACAAACCGCGAGTTAGTAAGTTCGAAGAAGCCCAAATAATAATCACGCCAATAAAACCAACAGAATCTTTTGTTATCCCCGAAAGCTGGTTTCAATAAAATTGTAAACTAATTATTTTATTTGCCGGAGGAAAAAAACACAAGCGGTAAGGCATAAAAAAAGGATAGAGGAGGAAAATAACCAGTTTCTATATGCTAACCAAATCCGTTTTAAAGCTTTTGAGAAAATTAATTAAGAGCTATTGCTACTTGTTCATAACCAACCGACACCGAAAGAACAAAATTATTACACAGTACAAAATATCTTTCATCAAACCACGCTCTCACAAGCATAGGGTAAGAACGGTCTTAAGGAAATAAAATACGCCGAGCAGTAAAATTGAATAAGGATAATAAATATAATAATAATAATAACGAAATAATTCCTTTCCACTTCCTTTTGGGAATCTAAATGAGTTCTACTAACCCCGAGAGAAAAAGCGAACCATCGTCCCGTTCCACCCGATTAACTCGTTCAAACACCACTATTCCTGACCACATTGTACACCAATACGTAAACGAACGAAGAAGTAGCAGAAGTAACAAGTCATTACTCGCGGAAGAGGGAACAGTTCCTAAAAAAATACCAACCATAGACGAATCCCTCAAAGAAGAAGAGGAGGAAAACCTTGAAGAAGAGACACAAGCAGCGAAAGAAGACACTCAGACACAGGTAATAGAGAAGGTAATCGAACAAGAAGAGACAGACGAAGTAACGGCGAATCAAAGGTACCTAGAAGAACAATACGAAATATTAAGCGTTAGAGCCCAGAGTTTGTCTATAGCTGAGGACAGGTTGGAAGCGGAGGAACTTAAATCAACCGAGCGAAACACTGTTGAAACGCTCGCAGACCCTTCACGGAGACCCGATACGCCGGTACCCCATCTCCTCGATACGACCACCGAGTCCGATAACGAGAGTACACATACGATCATTGATAATTTTTCTGAAAAGGACATTGGAGAAAACTCAACATACATATCGTTCGCAGACCAGACAATTTATAAGAGCCTCGCTGAGTTTGATACGAGTGAGGAAGAATTTTATACACCGGAAGGCGATTATCCTGTGCCTAAAACTTTTCTCCCGCAACTTGACGCAGTTAGGCGTAATCTATATCCAATCATAGGAGAAGGCGCAAACCGAACACCGGGAACCAAGCCAAAATCAAATTCAGAAATCTCTACAGCCTCAAAACAACCAATTGATCTCGATAAAACGCTTACGGGTAAAATTGAGACACCCGAAACAAAAAACACAAGAAGTCCTCCCATAAATACTCCACGAGACACCGCCGAACAGATAGAACAGAAGAACATCATGGCTAATTCCGGGCTAAAAGTGTCTCTCAAAGACGCTTTGGTCGTCATCCCCACGTATGACGGTGTTAACACTTCGCTGAATCGGTTTATCCAATGTTGCGAAGAGGCATTAGAGATGTTGGACGCCTCTAGCGAGGAGCAATTAGTCAAGGCAGTCAGAATAAAAATCGTCGGCGAACCCCGACGATCAATAGCTCAACAGACATTTAGGAACATGAAGGAGTTGCATAAATTTTTAAAATGTATCTATGCGCCCGCGAGAAATATATATCAATTACAGGGAGAACTCGGCTCTATATATCAACGACCCGAAGAAACCGTAGTGGCCTATGCAAATAGAATCCGTGATTTGGGTTTCCAAATACTGGAAGCTTACGAATCGGAAAACAACGAACCCGCAGATAAGGCTTTCAGAGATAACACTGCCTCCAGCCTCCCTCCATGTTTCATACAAGGATTAAAACCGGAAATCGAAGCACGAATGACAGCGGAAGGAACGATCGACGACATAGTAAAAAGAGCAGTAAAGATCGAAAAACAATTAATAGCTCGAGCTGCTTTGCGCGAAGGTAACAGGAGTTCAGAAAACACCAAGGATGCGAGAGTCGAGGGTAAACGTCCTATCCGGGCAATTAGCAGCGAGACACCTGAGTGTCAGCTTTGCAGCAAAACTGGACACATAGCTGTGAACTGCCCCGACAAACCTGTAAACAACGCGGCGGGATCTACGGACTCAGGTAGCCCAGAAAAGGTAGTACCCACCTGTCAGTACTGCGACAAGAAAGGACCCGTGGCCAGCAAATGCTTCCAGTTATTCTCTCCTAAGAAAAATAATGACCCCACGCCCAACACCCCCGTAATTACCGTGTGCCAACATTGCAACAAAAGAGGTCATACTGCTGATCGATGCTATAAATTGTTCCCTCCATCAAATCAAGAGAAGCCATCTGTTATCTGTCAACTATGTAAAAATCAAGGACATACGGTGCAAGATTGTCACCTGTTGCCAGGCCATGCTAAAAAAATAACGAGCAATCAGAACACTCGCAACAATCCCGTGCCGCAAGGTTTGCAGTTCACGCAGGCAGCCAATATCGTCTGTCAAATATGTAAAAAGAATGGACACGGGGCATATTTATGCCCTTACCGCCACAATCAAGCTCAATGCGCCTCGTCCCAGCAACAAACTTTCGCAGACACCATTAAAGGCGATCCAAAAACAATCGGCGCTTGCCATTATTGCAAACAAACCGGCCATTTTATTCGAGAGTGCCCGGCGAAAAAACCCAATGAATCGCGGTATAATACTTCTCCGGGAAACTCCAACGGTCTCCCGACAACGGGTGCTGCGGGGACCACCCAGAGCGTGCACCCAATACACGTGATCTCAGTAGTATCCAATCCACACGAACAGTAAAAATTCACACAGTAATATTGCACAGGGAAAGCAGCGTCCCGACGATCGAGTTAACAAGTGAAAATTTAACAACATCTATAATATTAATGGTTGACACTGGAGCTGGACCAAATATCATCAAAAGGGAATTCGTAAACTCAACAACGGTGATCGACGACAACGAGATCTTACAATTAAACGGAATTACCACCAATTCAATATATACCCTTGGACGAGTGACGCTCGAAGTTTTCGGACGATTTGCTACATTTCATGTAGTAGAGAATAATTTCCCCATCTACGAAGGCGGAATACTGGGATCGGAATATTTGGACGGAAATAGAGTTGTAATCGACTACGAAAGACGGCACTTAAAAATGCAAGATCTAAAAATTCCATTCTCTACCCCCGAAACAATAATAATTCCGGGACAAACGCGAAAACTTTGTTTTGTTCGAATAAAAAATTTGGAAATTCGTGAGGGATATCTGCCCACCCTGGAAGCTGGAAAGGGAGTTGAGATAGAAACCGGATTGGTTACTAATGAAAATGGAAAAGCATACATTTATGTGACAAATAATAATCCCTACACGATCAATTTGCAAGTACCAGTACTAGAACTACTCACGGAAAAGGCAACTGGCATAGAAAAGGAAATAACGCGTAATGAAAATAAGGGGAAAAATTCCGCAGATACTGCGCTCTCGGTGAAATCGGAGCCCGAGGGACCTTTGGAATCCAAGGAGAACAGGAGGGATGCAGGAAGGATGAACGAGGATATTAAAGAAACCAAGGAAATTGAGATGACAACTGAACCGCAAAGTATAACTATTGTGACCCGACAATCGCTGATAAATAATAAAGACGAGTGTATATCTAAAGAAAAATCAAGTAAATCTACAAAAACATCGCTATACGAATCCACAGGGGAATCAAGTGAGGCCCAGGAATTTCGTGATGATTTCGTTTTAACATCAGTACAAAGTGAGGAAGTTAAAGTTGATAAGGAATATGAAAAAAATAATTCTGTTGCTGCTAAAGACTGTGACGTGAGCCCAGGTAGCTCTAGGGGTCTAAGTATGACCGAGAGAGTTTACAGTGGTCAAGTCGAAGAGTCTGAAGTCAATGAAATTTATAATCGCCCAAGTGAGGCGAAGGAACAAGGAAAAGAAAAAGAATGTACTACGAGATACCACGAAATTACGAAGCCGAATACGAAAACTCATGAGGATGAAACTGATCCCGAGGAAATGGGAAATTTACCTACAAAATACGAAGAAGATAGTATGGCCATGCGACATGTAGAATCCTTGACGAATAAGAAAACTTGTAACCAGAGAAGAATGGTAACTAATGACACTCTTTCAAAAAATAATAAAAGTTATACCGTCGTAAACCTCGAACTTGCGAAGAAGTTACGATCCAGCTGCCTACACCCCTTTTTAAAGGAAAGTTTCTGTTTTACACTCACAGTCCTCGACACGAAAGATCGCTTTGAGAAGATAAAATCTCTCCTCCGATTGGATGAATTAAATATGGAAGAAAAAACCAGCATCGAATCCTTATTACAAAGCAGCGCTCACCTCTATCACTTGCCGGGAGAAGCATTAACACACACGACAATATTACAACATCGAATTCCCACGACGGATGATTTGCCCATTAATACGAGGGGATATCGCTGGCCGGAATGTACAAAGGACGAAATAGAAAAACAAGTCGACGATATGCTAAGAAACGGAGTAATAGTACCATCGACCTCTCCTTACAATTGCCCTGTGTGGGTAGTACCAAAAAAGAACGACTCTAAAGGAAATAAAAAATGGAGGGTGGTATTTGACTATCGGGCCCTTAATGAAAAAACTATTGCCGATGCTTATCCCATCCCTAACATAACCGAGATACTGGACCAATTAGGCGGCGCAAAGTATTTTTCTGTGTTTGACTTAGCATCAGGATTTCATCAAATAGAAGTCAGTCCTTTGGACCGGCATAAGACCGCATTTACGACGCCACGAGGCCATTTCGAGTTCGTTCGAATGCCGTTCGGACTTCGGAACGCCCCGCCCACTTTCCAAAGAACTATGGATCTCGCTCTAAGCGGACTACTTGGAAAAGGAATATTTGTATATCTGGATGATATCGTTATTTATTCGCGAGGATTAGAAGAACATGAAACCATCTACAAAGAACTGATGAAAAGGCTCGAAGTGGCAACTCTAAAACTACAACCTGACAAATGCGAATTTTTAAAGAAAGAAGTCGCCTATCTAGGACAAATCATCGGCAATGACGGAGTTAAGCCCGATCCTAAAAAACTCGAGGCAGTACGCGAATTTCCTCGGCCCAAGAACGTTAAAAATATTCGACAATTCTTGGGACTAACGGGTTATTATCGACGTTTTATTGATGGCTATGCAAAGATATCAAAGCCACTCACTCTACTTCTTCGGAAAGAAATACCTTTTGAATGGCATAACGAGGAACAGGAGGCTTTCGAAATTTTAAAGGAAAAATTGTGCACCGCTCCTGTGTTACGGTACCCAGATTTTTCGAAACCTTTTATTTTAACGACCGACGCCTCAGGAATAGCTATCGGCGGTATCCTTTCTCAAGGGGAAATTAACCGTGACCATCCATGCGCTTATGCTTCCCGCGCCCTCAACAAAACCGAAGAGCGATACGATACCTATGAGAAAGAAGCTCTCGCAATAGTATATTGCATCCTTCATTATCGCCCCTATTTATACGGACGCAAATTCACGGTAGTAACCGACCATAAACCACTGCTATGGTTCCGCCGAGCCACGGACGGAAACTCGAAGATTTTGAGATGGCGGCTGAAACTCGCCGAATATGAATATGACGTAGTATATAAAGCAGGAAAGACCAACGTAAATGCTGATGCTCTCTCTCGAAATCCCGTCTGTGAACCCATTAGTCCCGACGGCATCTTTATAATTCGCACCAACCCCACGACTAAAACGCGCCATAAACCGGCACGCGGATTAACCGACGAGGAAATTGCCGAGTATTTAGCTTTAGATAGCGACGAAGACGTCGATGAAACCATAGATCCAGATGAGGAATTATTAAAAGCCGACGAGGATCCGTGGGAGCCTCCAGACCCTGATAACATATGCGAAGCCTCGACGAGCGGCGCCCTTGGACCAGCCGGCGGGACACAAGAAGGAGACGTGCCTGAAGAAAGCGGGGACGACTTTGGCAACGTGGATTACGAGAAACTCCACTCAGCCGGACCATCAAAAAGTCATAAAAAATCAACCCGAGGGAGGAATCCCACGCCGGAACGAAAAGATCAGGAAACCTTCGGAGAAAGCTGCAGCCGAAGAATTAACGAGACTACCGATACTAGGATAAGCTACGGTAACATGCACGAAGACGGTGCACCTCTTCAGGCGACCAGAGATCTCGAGGATATTGACAACGAGCTAACGAAGGAAGACACCGAACTTTCGGACGAGGGTAGTGATATTGAGGACAATCCTATAAGAAAAAAAGATGGTCGGCAACCGCTGGTTTACAGCGATTCGGAGAATTCCGACGACGAGAGCACCCCACGCTGCACACCCGGCAACGAGTGCGAGAGACTCAAAGTTAATTTACCTGACGTCCGAGCACAGCGGGAAAAGTCTAAGACTATCCAGCAATCTCGAGATCTTTTCTACAGTCGTAAAGATAGCATGATGTTTTTCGTGGATACAAGGGGGCTGCCGATGGATAAGGGGGCGCAATCATTGGTAGACCGAGAAGAAATGCCCAATTTAAGAAAATTGAAATTACGAGAAGCGAAAGCCTTGTCTAAGCGAAATAATAAATACTTTATTGCTTTGCCTATTCGAGACGAAATACGAGACGGACCAACATTAATTCTTGAAAATATCGTCGAAAGTTTAAAAAGCTGCCGAAACCTCGCAGAGGAATTAAACTTGAAATCAATCAGCGTTGCAAAATCTTATGCGATTTGCAATATACGATGGAACGATATCGTAATTCAAATCCACCAATTATTTCAAGAAACAGACATAAAAATAATAGTCTGTCTGGGAATTATCAGGGGACCAAAGGAAGAAGAGCGAGAGGCAATAATAACGGAAAAACACTGTTCGGCCGTTGGCGGACACAGAGGTGTGAGCAAAACATATAATCGAATTCGACACGATTACTATTGGAAAAATCTCAAACAGGACGTTCAGAACTATATAAAAAGATGTTTGAATTGTCAATTAAAAAAATTGGTGAGAGTCAAGACAAAACAACCGATGGTCATCACCGATACACCCCCTGCGGCTTTCGAAAAAATTGCTATGGATATCGTGGGACCATTGCCGAAAACTCACAAGCAAAACGAATATATACTTACTATACAAGATCAACTAACAAAATTTTCAATCGCGGTAGCTCTACCGAACGCCAAAGCTGTAACCATAGCTGAGTCATTCGTTAAGAGATTTATCTGCAACTTCGGTTCTCCCCGAGCCGTATTGACCGACCAAGGCACGAATTTTCTGAGCAACTTTATGAAACAAATTTCAAAGCTATTTAAAATCAAGAAGATTAAAACTACAGCTTTTCACCCACAGTCAAACGGTTCATTAGAAAGATCACATCACGCTCTCGGCGAATATCTCAAACAATACACAACCCAAGAAAATAAATGGGATGATTGGGTGGAATTAGCTATCTTTAATTACAATACGAACGTTCACGAGAGCACAAGGCACACCCCTTACGAAATGGTATTCGGTCGAATCGCAAGAACCCCCTCGAATTTTCCTCTTGACGACCTCGACAAGCTAGCAACGTACGACGATTACTTGACAAGATTAGTTACACAGATACACGAGATTCAAAAAATAGGAAGAATAAATCTCATAGCTTCTAAAGAGAGAGCCAAGATATATAGAGATCGCCACATCAATCCAGTGACGTTCAAGGTTGGCGAACCCGTCTTTCTGCTTAACGGGCCAAAGCCAGGGAAATTAGGAGATCAATATACAGGACCTTTCGAGATATTGGACATTTTGGAAAAGGGTAATCTGCGGATTCAACTCAAAGGCAAAACGTGCGTCGTTCACCCAGAGCGAGTGAAGAAGTCGCACATACCTGTACGAAAATGATGGGAGCAGGCGACACTGGAGAGTCTGCAGGTGTTTCGAACAACACGACTCAAACACCGAAAAGCCGGAAGCAGCCGCAATACCACCGATATCGGCGTGAGACAGAGAGAGTGAAAAGTTTTGTCGGATGGCCGCGACCGTACCTGAAACCCGAGGCACTCGCTGCCGCTGGATTTTATTACGAGGGCCTAGGTGACGATGTTATCTGCTTTGAATGCGGTATAATAATGCATGATTGGAAAATCGGCGAGGATCCTTTAACTGAGCATAAATTGGAATCGATAGGATGCCGTTTCGCGCACGGACTTCCATGCGGTAATATACCGATGGACGAAAAGAAAAGAGAGAGGCTTCCCCCATGGATGCAAAAGAGAACGGCCACTTATCAAGAAGACCCTCCGATCGAACACTATGTGCGTTTAACAGCATCAGGAGCAATAATCCTTCCGACTCCGCCGGACCACCCAAAAACGCCAGAACTACCACCGGCTCCACCAAGCCCTATCGGACCCCCCAATTCCCCGGTATCACCAATGGATCATGGAGGAAGGGACGAAATTATCTCCGAGAATCAACACGAAAATATAGAGAAGGGAAATAATAATCTCTGTCTCTCTTGCCCTGAGCCGGGAGAAGGGAGTTCACGGTCTGCCAACAAGGAGGCAGCGAGCGAGAAAAGGATAGCGGTGGTCGGAAGCAGAGTAGATATACCACCAAAAGGTAAAAGAAAGACAAGGAGCAATTCTGGAGCGTCTGGTTCAGTTCAAAGCGGTGACGATCCCTTGCCACCAACACATCAACCGTGTAAAATGAGAGCTCCAGAACCCCCGCGGTCAACGCAAACTCCTGCACCTGCAATAAGCGCAATAGTACCCCCCAGAGCATACGGCGAAACAAGATCCATACCAGATTCGCCGAGGTTCATCCCAGGATTTTTGCCAAGGCCTTCGTATAGTCAGGTAATTAATATCGGACCGGCACCGCATGCAGAATATTCTACATATGAGCAACGGCTCAAGACATATGAGGACTGGCCGATTGCATTGGAACAAACTCCCGAAAGAATGGCCGATGCGGGATTCTACTACCTGCAAAAGGGTGATCGAGTAAAATGTTTCTCATGCGGAGGCGAGTTGCACAGATGGGTTCCCGGCGACGACCCCTGGAAAGAACACGCTTGCTGGCATAAGGACTGTCTATACCTGCGGGAGAGAAAGGGACACGAGTATATCAAGGAAGTTAGGAGACAAGGAGACTCCGGTCCCACCATCGCCGAGGTTATGGATCACTATAGAACGTTTTGCCAAAAGAGAATTAAACCGAGCACCTCAGGAAAACCGCCGTTGCGCGAATTCGAAAAGAATGTTCTCGTAGATTATATACCTAGTGGATTCATTGCACCAGGCATCAGACTGGACGACATTGTTTTCGACAACCTCTGCCGTTATTGCGGAGAAAATCGAGTATCAGGAATTTATATTCCCTGTGCGCATGCAGTAGCTTGCTACGATTGTGGTATGGCCTCGAATCAATGCGACCTCTGCCATGAGGACATAGTCAGCGTACGGCGCATGGTAATCCTGCCTGAACGCGTTTACAGCGAGTATGACAAACAAATAAGCCCAGCAACGGTGCAAAAAGCTCACGATCTGGCTAAAAGTACTATACGCACTCTCCAGGCCCTCTGCAGAAAATAATAAGAAGAAAAAAAAAAAAAAACACCCCTTACGAATAAAAAAAAATATGTACATATATATACATAATGAGATAATTAACGACACGACCAGCATAGTATTATCAAATACATAAAGTAGGGTAAATAATTTTAAGGAAAATAAAGGCAATAGCCGGGTAAAAGGCTTTAATAGGAGAAGAGAAAGGGAGACAAAAAAAATGGCATTCAACTTTTGGAAAACGGGATACCCACCAAAAGAAAGGAAAGAAAGAGACAACCGTACCTGAATAGAATAGACCCACGTGGGGCAGAACGTTGAGAAGAAGGAGAGCTAAACGAGAAAGAGGGAAACGAGAACCGACAGGCTAGAACCTCTTCGATACAATCTTCCGTAAATCCAGCCGATTCAGGAAACGTAAGAGGCCCCTGAAGAAAAAAAAAGGCGTAACAACTGACCGACAAGATGCCCCGCGGGGGAAAAACGCATGAAAAAAAAAAAAAAAAAAAAAAAAAAAAAAAAAAATGTGTAATATAATATAAAACAAAGTGGCAGGCGTTAAATAAACAAATAAATAATAATGAAAATAACAATATCTTCTCTTTAAGCAGATTAAGAGTTAGTCAGCTGAAAAGAAAGGGGAGAATGACTTATTAAACCCCTGCCGGAGCATTCACTGGGAAAAACAATACGCTATGTAAATATAAGGAAAAGGAGAGAAAGGAAGAGATAAAAAAAAGAGACGAAAAAAAAATAAAAACAAATATATACAAATAGTAATAATAATAATAATAATAATCATATAATATCAATATTAATGATGAAAAATATAAAATCGAAAAGAAAAACAGGTGAAAAAAAAAAAAAAAAATGAACGAACACAAGACAGGAGAAATCAGGTTAAATCGCCCCGGTGGAGCATTTATTGACACAAAAACCCCACCCTCAACACAAAAGACATACAATTACAAATACAAAAAAAAATTTCTTATATACAAAACATATAAAGGCATTAATCACAATAAGAATAATAATAATTATAATAAAAATGATAATAATAATGAGAAAAAAAAAATAATAATAATAATAAAAAATATATATATAATAACGCAAGTGAAGAAAAGGGAACGAAAGGAATACGTATATATGTACATATAGACAAAAAAAAAAAAAAAAAAAAAATTTTTTTTTATATACTACAAATAAAACAAAAAAAAAACACAAGAAAATCAGTTTAAATCTGCCCCGGTGGGACATTTATTGGAAAACGGAGAAAATCTCTCCGAATATTCAAAAAAATATATATACACATATAACTCTTATAAATACATGTAAATTAAACAGGAAAAAATAATATATTTGCATGTATATAAATAATGATAATAATAATAACAATAATAATAATAATAAAAATAATAAAAATAACAGACATCCAAAATAAAAATAAAAACAAGCGTCTCAGCGCCCTGCGGGCGCAGATGCTCTTGTTGGTGGGCTCCGCCCCCCAAACCCCCCGAAAAATGTCCCGAAGGGACATTTTTTAAGGCACTCACGGGGGTGCACGTCGCGCTACGCGCTCCGTATCGAGTGTATTTACACATCGCGCTATGCGCTACGGATGAAGTATGTTTATACGTCGCGCTCTGCGTTTCTTTTCGAAAGTACGTATGAGGGAAACACATTTATCAGTTACGTAAATTAATTCATAGTGTTTAACCTTCGTCGAATAAAAATATTTCTTTTTTGTACCAATTGATTATTAATAATCACGGCGGATATTTCCTTTTTGTTTGACGGTAAATTGTCAAATATTGAGACACGAGACAATTATAACGAATTGCATCACGTAGCACTTGATCAAATTAATTTAAAGAATCAAATCATGTCTAGTAAAGTCGTTTTATTGGCTTAAAACTTATAAACAGATTTAATAAATATAAAACAAACCCACAAAACATGTACCGACACCAATACGATTACCATTTAGCATTCAGGCTAAATATCCCCTTTAAATCCTTCCCCTTCAGTGTTTTTTTTTCTTTCCCATAATTGATGGAATCAGTTCGTTATTTTATCTGTAGGAAACCAAATCATTGTAGAAGAAAAGTTCAAGAAATTTACTATTCTTTATGATTTTCAATGAAATTTTTTCGATATTTATGGATGCTGCAAAAAAATGCTATCTCGAGAACGAAAAAATATATCGTTTTGGTTCCTGTCTTGTATTGAAGAGGAAGTAGTACGTTACTCGAATAAAAAATTTGTCATCTTGGATAGCTCCGAAATATTTTTTTACAAATTGATGAAATTCTTGAAAAATTCGACTTTGAAGGCTCTTTGACAGTCCTCTTATAACAAATTTCATTTCTACCATTTGAGATATATTTTTTTTCTTCTTCGTAATACATGGAATCAGCTCGTTATTGTCTCTGTAAAACAGACAAGTATCGGAGACGAGAAGTTTGAGAAATTTGATAATTTTTTTCGTTTTTCAATGAAATTTTATTGATATTTATCGTCGCTTAATAATATCAAATTTAGCATCATATCATATCGTATTTTATTTAATTTTATTTAATCACAAACGAGGATAAGTTTCTCGGTACGGAATAACTCGTAAAATCGACAAATTCAGTGTTTTTCACTTTCTTGATAAATAATTGTTTATAATTGTTCTTTAAGAGTACAATTGTTTTTTTTTTTTTGCGAAAAAAAAACTTTTCAAGACGTGAGCATATGAAAGAAATTCGTATTTCGACGAAAATTTGAAAAAATTTGAAAAAAAAAAACGTTGGAAATACGTCGATAGAATAATCATTAGCAGTTTTCTTATCAAGTGTAAACGAATAAATCCAGCAAACAAAATTGACAAAGATTTCGAATGTGATGAATTTCCGACGGTCGAAGTGTAAAAAATTAAATTTTTAAACATAGCACACTTTTTATCTGCGCAATAACGCGGAGAGACAGTTTGTAAATACGATTTCTTTGAGAGGAAAGAATTATAGACGGCAATTTCGAGAAATTTGAAAAAACGATTCGTTTTTTGACGAAAATTCGTAAAATTAGTCTTTGCTTAAAAAAAATCATATCTCGGCAGCGAAAAAAGATTTCGACTCTTATTTTGGCTTGTTTTGAAGAGGAGAAAATACGTTGCCAGAAAAATAATTTGCAGTTTTTATTATTAACTGTAAACGAATAAATCGGGTGAACATAATTGACAAAGATTTCGGCTGCGATGAATCTTCGACGGTCGAAAGATAAAAAATTCTTTTTTTATGATTGCACACTTTTTATTTGCGCTACACCGCGTAGAATCCATTTATATTTACGTAAAATAGGAACAAAGATTGAAACGAGATGTCGATTTTTTTTTATTTGAAAATCATCCGGCCACACAGTACGCGCGCCGCGACGTATGAGCATCTGTGTATCGTCTGCTACGAAATTGTCATCTGCTTCCAAAGTTTGACAGATAGAATAAAACGAAAAAATATATACTCGCGATTTTTTTTAGTTCTATTTGGGAAATTGTAATTATTTTGGATATTCGATGAATCTTTTTTGTGAGTTTACTACCAATTTGTTCAGTGAATACGTGAAATTTATCATTTTTATTACGAATGTGAATAAAATATGGTAAAACATTGCGAATGATTTTCGGTGATAATATATTATTTTCGAAATAGAAAACGCCAAAATTTCTGAATCTGTGTATGATATTTCGTGTTTTATTTTTCACAACCGAATTTTTTTTTTAACATGATGAAAAATGGATTTTTGGCAAATCTAAATAACATAACCTTTAAAGCAAATCTTGTTATAACCACTGTTTTTGAATTATTTTATAATTAAAATTATATTTGTCAGAATGACTCAAAATTTGTTGTGCATAGTGCTTTCGATGCAATGAAATATTGTTGCGAAAGAGAAAAGAATTGGTTTCCAGGATTCTTAATTGCAGCACCGTACAGACATCAGATGTGAGAAAATAATTTTTTTATGGAAAATTGTGATGAATAAATAGCTAGAGATGTAGGATTGTCTCTAAATTTGCTGTGCGTAGTGCTTTTGATAAAATAAAATGATGCTGCGAAGGAGAAAAAAATTGGTTCGTAAAGTTCATTATGATGGCACCGTACGGACACTTGACTGAAGGCAAATACAAATTGTGGCCAATAATTTTTTAGAAAAAATACTTAAAGGTCTTAGATTGGTTTTAAAAGTAATGTGCATACTGGGAATAATGTAATAAAAAAACCCTGCGAAGGAGAACAAAATTGGTTCGCACCATCTAAAGTTACAGTGTGATACGAACGTCCGAGAAGAAAAATTCAGCCAAAAAGTTGTTTTCATTGCACCGCAGGCTAAAAAGAATATTTCTATTCATCGCAGTCACTTCAAAGTAACTACGCATGATGTTGGAGATACACCGAAGCAAATGGTGAAAAATAAAAATTTTTGGAGTATGCGCTGCGGAGTAACCCCTTCGACAGACTCCGAAGAGCAACGGATGGTCATTTTAATAGGCACTCTTTGCCTATTGTTATAGTGAGTGCCTAAAAAATCAATTTCTCGATGAATTCGACGGCGAGGATTCTTGGACTGTCGATCTATAAGAGAATTCGGTTATAACACTTTAAGCATTTTTTCTCTTCCCTATAATAGATGGAATCAATTCACTGTTTATTGTCACTGTCGGAGAGTAAAACATTGCAGACGAGAAATTCGAGAAATTTTATTTTTCTATCGTTTTATTTTGTTTTGAGATAAGTATATTGAAACAATTGAAATAAAAATAGAAGGGTGGTTGGAAACATACGAGGTAAAAATTGATTTTTTTTTTGTTTCGAAAAATTGTTAGATATTTGAAAAAAGTAAACTGCAGTTTCCCAATATTTAAAGTTATATACATTAAACAATGAGAAAACAATAAGATTTTTATTTTCGATTCAAATCATCCCGACACAGAACACCAACGTCGCGGCGTATGCAAACTTTATCACGTCTGCTATCGAATTATCGTCGGCTTCCAACGTTTGACAGATAGAATGAACGGAAAAAAATAAATGGCCGCGATTGTTTTCAATTTTATTTGACAAATTGCAATAATTTTGGATATTCGATGATTCTTCTTTGTGGAATTATAACCAGGTTTTCAGTGCACCCACGAAATTTTTTATTTTTATTATGAAAGTGAATAACGTATATAAAATATTGTGAATGATATTCGTTCAAAATATATTATTTTCGATATAAAAAGGATTAATATTTGGCAATCAATGTGTGATATTTCGTATTTCATTTTTCGCAACCAAATTTTCGTTTGTGACATGATAAAAAATAGTTTTTTTGGAAAATTAAAATAATATAACCTTTTAAAATAATTGCTCACTAAAAATAATTGGAGAATAAAAATACTAAGAAATGTCAGAATGTCTTCAAATTTGCTGTGCGTAGTGCTTTTCATAAAATAAAATAATGCTGCGAAAAAGAAAAAATTAGGTTCGTAGACTTCATAATTGGAGCACCGTATGGACATTTAGCAGAACAAAATTTAAAACACCTCATTAAAGGCTTCGCAGTAGTTTCAAAATGATTGTGCACAATGGTGATGATATGATACATCACCTCTGCGAAGAAGAGAAAAATTTCTTCGCACAGTCCAAAGTTACAGCACCGTACGGACACTTGTCGAAGCAAAAATGGATTTTTTTTCTTAAGCATATATTCAAATACTTCGCAGGGGCTTCAAAATGTATGTGCACAATGGTGATGATATGATACATCATTCCTGCGAAAAAGAGAAAAATTGGTTCGCACAGTCTAAAGTTACAGCACCGTACGGACACTTGTCGAAGCAAAAATGGATTTTTTTTGTTAAGCAAATAGTCAAATGCTCCGCAGGGGCTTCAAAATGTATGTGCACAATGGTGATGATATGATACATCATCCCTGCGAAGAAGAGAAAAATTGCTTCGCACAGTCCAAAGTTACACTGTGATACGGACGTCTAAGAAGATAATTTCAGTAATAAAGGTATTTTTATTCAACTACAGGCGAATAAAAATATTACCAGTCATTGGAATCACTTCAAATTAACAATAAATGATGTTGGAGATACATCAAAGCAAATGGTGAAAAATAAAATTTTTTGGAGTATTCGCTGCGGAGTAACCCCACCAACAGACTCCGAAGAGCAACGGATGGTCATTTCAATAGGCACTCTTTGTCTATTGTTATAGTGAGTGCCTAACAACATAGGGAAATATATAAAAAAGAAAACCCAACAATAATAAAGACCAACGAAGATAAAAACGAAAGCGCAAACAAACCAAGACGTAGCAACGAAAACCAACGAAAATGAAACGATGAAAACCAACGATGACGAAAAGACAATGAAAACCAACGATGACGAAAAGACAACGAAAACCATCGATGACGAAAATACAACGATAAACCAACGAAGACGAAACGAAAACGCAAACCCACGAAGAACAAAACAACAACGATGAACCAACGAAGACGAAATGAAAACGCAAACCCACGAAGACGAAACGACAACGAACAAAGACGAATTTAAAAACAAGAACAAAATGGAAAAAGGAGAAGGGAATAATCGGACTAAGCCGAATCATAAAGAAAATGTTTCATTTAAAATGTCCCCTTTGGGACGTATATTTTGAAAAAAAAAAAAATGTGACCTCCCACCCACACAAAATACAAAAAAATATACAAATACAAAATACAAAAAAATCTTCTTAAGCCTAGTGGCACACGCCGCATAAGATTAAAGAAAAAAAAAATATTCTTAAAACTAAAATACAAAAAAAAGATCTTACAAAAAAAAAAAAAAAAAAAACTTAAAAGTAAAATATAAAGGTATATAAAAAAAAAAAAAAAAAAACGCTTAATATTACTAAAGGGAGGGGAGTACGACGAGTCGGCGAAGAACCTCTACCCCTGCAACAAAAGAAAGAGAAAAAACAAAATTAAAAACATTGGCAAAAAAAAAAAAAACAAATATAGGTTCAAAAAAAAAAAAAAGAAAAAAAAAAATATATACATGACAAAACCTCACCAATCTACGTCGTAAATGGCCCCTTGATGGCGGGGAGCGGTCCCGCCTCCTCAACAGGCCCCGGCCCAGGTTTGGGAAGAGCCGCGACAGCTCTTCTAGTAGCGATGGCCGCCGCGGCCTCGGGACCACGAGGCCCCCCGGAACTCCCCGATCGGCCGGAGGAGGACTCGCCGGACTGGGTGGAGGAGCGACCTGGAGCAGCCGCTCGAAAACGATAGAGACCTCAGGGGTCTCCGGCTCCCAGGCGATGGGTGGTAGGGGCTCCGGTACCCACACCTTGCGGCTACGCATCTCCGCGTAATAATGCGCGTACCGCGCCCCCTCATCCTCGTAGAGGGAAATTTCCCTCGCCACCAGAATTGGGGACTCGAAGTCCCAATCTTCAAAATCGACCTGATAAGGGTCGATTCCGAAGAGGATCCGGAGGGCGAACCTATCCTCCGTCTCAAAACGCCAACTGGAAAAGAAAAAAGAAGAAAAACTTATTAATAAAATATATAAATTACAAAAAAAATATATAATAAAATTAAGAAAAGAAAATACACTTACGGGTTGCGTGCCCGACGTTCAGCCCGGGTCCGAGCCACCAGCTCCTCGAAAGCCTTTCCTCTCAGGCAGCGAGTCCCCGCTGCCGGATAGATGGTCCGGAGGACCTCATCGACTTCGAAAAAGTCGAGCTCCTCGTTCGAGTAAAATTCTCCGTAGAACGGCATGGTTTCAAAGATTTTTCAATTTGGTATGGTTACACCAAAAGAAAAGAAGATACTGATGAGGAAACTGTGGAAACCTGGCCTTTTTATATCTAAATCGAGGGAGGTTACCCCGTGGAAAATTTTAGAGAAGCGGGGATGAACAGCCAATGGTCAACGAGGAAAAACCGGACGCCTCGAAAAAGAAAAGGGCCCAATTAAAAGGAGTAGGGGAGCGAGACACCTGCTAAGCAAGCGAAAAGGACGACCTATCCAACCCTTGGAAAAAAAAAAAATTAATATCTCTTCTCAAATATCAATGAAAATAGTTATGAACATACCTTTGCTAAATTATATACATTTCCATCTAAAGAAAACAACGAATAAGAAATAGTGAAAAAAAAACTAGAACAAGAAATATAAAAAAAAAAAAAAAAAAACAACGAAATAAAAAAAAAAACACGAGATAAATGATATGACATTTTATTACAAAAAAATATACAATGGAAATAAATTCTCCCGGAAAGTGACAATTAGCAATTAGCTAAGCACACAACGCGCAACGCTGAAAAAAAAGAGAGAACAAGAAATAAATAAAATCCTAATAAAAAAAAAGAGAGAGAAAGGAAAATAACCCATCGGTTCATAAGAGAGAAAGAGAAAGGAAAACGTACCAACAAAGATGCCGATAGAGACGCCGTTGCACGACCTGACGCCCTGCAACGAACCCCTCGAGCCGCCCTGGAGGCGCCGTTATTTCCATCGAGAAAAGTCGGCGAAGATCGAAGATATCTTCGTATGACAAATCCCAGCTGAAAAAAAAAGGGGGCCGAAAAAAAAATAGAGAAAGGAATTCAGCAGAAAAAAAAAACTTACACGTAAAGCCACTTACCTTGCTTCGTTCAACATCCTCCGAAGGAAACGTATACGACGAACTCCTTGTCGCACTTTTATCGAAATGGTACCCGGTACATGAGGATTGCTATCAAGCAACCTCTGCAATGAAGGAGTCATAGGCTCGTTCACACGCGGCATAACCGAATCGCGTCCGTAATAGAGCGGCGGAAAATGACGAAGTCCCTTTCAATGTAGAAAGGGTTAAACGAATAAAAGAAATCTCGGAATGCACTGGGTTTTTAAACACCTCGATACACTCCGAGAGATCTTGTTCCCCCATCCTATCTGAATATTAATCGCTTACGACTCAAAGACCAACGGAGTTGCTCCGCACCTCACCAATCGGTGCCACGCACCCGTTTTATTTCCCTTTTCTTGTCGATCCTAGGAGCATTGCCGCGCCCAAAATCTACATATAAAATCACTGACATTACAGATGGAAAAGGCGTTACTCGCCCGAGGAATAGCGTTCTTACTCCTGCTATATTCCCTACCCCCGGTGGAGGGAATAATCGGATACGATTGCACCGGCGCCACTTTGAATATTACAACTGTATCACTCCTCGAGATCGGCGAATGCGACATTCCTACACAGGAAGTGAACGAAACCGCGGTCCACATCCAACTATTACAATTAAATCAATATTCTTCTATACAAGTACGACAATGTAAAGTCGAAATATATCGCGTAATTCGCCGATGCGGCATGTGGTCGCATGGGATGGACGTGCCCAACGGAGAATATGCGTATATCGATACCCTTTCGCGAGACGCTTGTTCCGAAATTCACAAGACAGGGAAAATAAAAGTTGGACAAACCGAAATATATGGAGCAATGCTTAACGGCACAATAATGCGTCCCATCTCGATAGCCGGAACTGTAAATCAAGATGCATCGTGTGAAGGGGTATATTACTCTGACCCCTACGGAAATTGGGAAAAAGTATATGTAAAAGGCACGGTTAAGATCTCTCTCCGTGATTACTCTGCGGACGTCGATGTAGATACCAACAGAATTCATTTAAGATCAGGTATGCGGTGTGAGCTTAGTGAGGGTCATTGCGTCGATATTGACGGAGGCGATACCTTTTGGGAGCCTTACCCTGAGGACAGCTGTCATTCCAAACGGTACGGTGTGCTTTACGAAGGCCCCGCCAAACGAACCACCGACACCGACACCACATACAAACAAACAATGTATTCATTGACGGAAGGAGATGTGATTTTTGCACTAACAGCCAAGGGACAGACAAATCTGTGTGGATACACATTAATTCGGACAGAACATCCTAAACTACTAATTGTAGAAATCCGCAAAGGAGATCCATTCATAAAAAAGGAACCATTGTCTGTAAACAATCTCGATCTCTTCGCATACGTAAATTCAAAATTCGTATACGTAGAAAAATACATACGAACACAAATGAAACAAATGTATGTGGATATATTAACACAGAGATGTAATCTCGAGAGACGGGTTTTGGAAAACACCATAGGACTAGCAAAACAATCACCGGACGAATTCGCTTATAACATCATGAAAGGACCAGGATATATGGCCGCATTATCCGGGGAAGTAGCCCATATCGTGAAATGCATACCAATAGAGGTAAAAATCAGAGAGACACGGGAGTGTTACACTCAGCTACCTGTCGAGGTAGGAAACCACTCCTACCATCTCACACCTCGCACACATATACTCAAGAAGACCGGAACTCAGGTCACCTGTAATACCCTTGTGCCGTCTATGTATCGTGTTGGAGGAGAGTGGTATTCGCTCGAACCGCGACCCATCCATGCAACACCACCAACCGTACTTAAACCTCTTTCCGAACACACCTGGACATACCGTAATCCACAAGCACTTGCTACCAGTGGCATATATACGCAAAAGGACCTGGATGAATTACGAGAACATATTATGTTTGCCGCTGAACGCCCCGCTATTTTAAACTCCGTCGCGAGAGGAATAGCAGGACAACCCACCATTACTCAAGGAGGAACTATTGCCAATTTAATTGACGAACAGGCAATAAATAAAATAATCGAAAGCTCTTGGGAAAAATCATGGGGATACTTCTCGACCTTCGGTACGTTTAGCGCAGGTCTAATTGGCATCGTAATGTTGTGCAGAGGAGTAAAGTTAATTATCGATACGATAATCCATGGATACGCTTTACACACGGTATACGGATGGTCATTATATCTTATCGGAGCCATATGGGATTCGGTAACGAGTCTATTACTGCATCTGGGAAGGAAACCTCCTAAAGACAACGAGGAAGATGGAAATGTCGACGAAGAACCCACCAACAAATTTCCGTTGCAACCTAAGCCGCCGAGCTACTACGCTGAAAACGAAGGAAACAGGACTACTTTCAACTTAGAACCGTTCCATTTCGGTTTTGATCCAAGAATTCGTGACCTCCAACAAACCCTGCAGCCCGAGGCATTGAATCACCATTATCATGTACCTGTAATTACCCATCAAGGGACCACACTACCTTCCTATTTTAGTCCCGAAACTTCAACCCTTCCGCGCAAAAATGAGGCGGGAAGTAGTAAATCAGCAAGGGAGGATGATCATTATAAAACTCCTCGACCTTTCCACGAACCACTCAAAATGAGTCTATTGGAACACGGAATGGAAACAAAGGAATTAACATCACTTCCACCGGCATCGATACCGCCTTTCGCGACAATGCCCAGAGTTAAACCGCGAGAACGCATTCCACTAGAACTAATTCCTCAAGAGTCCACGCGACAGGAAAGGAAGAAACAAGGGTCAGCTACACAGGACCAGGTAGAATCCTCCCCGTTATTAAAAGCCACCGTTAACAAGGAGGTAGCGGCCGGCGACGAACCAGAGACAAAAATATATCCTACCCTCGAGAAAATAAAGAGAGTCCCTGTTCATACACCATGCCCCGAGAGAAGGCAGATGTTCCTCTCTCTCGAAAGACGTTCAAACAAGTAAAAGAAAGGGAAAGAGATGAAGAGGCGAGAATAAGGAAAATCTACAATACCATCCCTCGCGCAAATCATAATACAGAGATGACTCCTGGTAACACAATAATGAGCCTCCCTCCGAAAGAAAATATTAAAAAAAATGAATAATAATATATTTAATACATATATACACGCACCACAATGATAATCCTGAATTTCCCTACATACCGTTACGAACTCAACAGCTTCAAATCGGTATTTTTGCTTAAAGGAGGCTCAAAATCCAGAGGACGCGAACGACATAAAATCGAAAAAAATCAACGGAATCCCTCAATCTGAGAAGAAGTAAAAGGAAACAAACTGAAGAAAAGGAGCAGGAAAATACAAGCGACTCCAAGGAAAATGACGACGAACCAACAAACCATCGGTCCGGACTATCGTTTAGAAGAAACGCGGCTACTCAGTTTTACAGTCTGGCCGAAACCAAAAGTATCAATTGAAGAATTGGCAGCCGCAGGATTTTATTACACCGGGCAGGCAGACGAAACTACATGTTTTGAATGTAAACTGACGATAAGCGAATGGGAAGCTGACGACAAGCCCCTGTTGGAACATCGGAGATGGCAAGATAAATGCCGATTCGTGCGAAGGATTCCCTGCGGTAATGTACCCCTTGGAGTGCCTCCTTCCGTTATACCTGCTGCACGCGCACCGAAAGGACCCTATGATACCAAAAGCCCCGGATCGCAAAAGGCCGATCGGATTACCCATTCTCCTGAGGATGGACCCACCTATCCGGAATACGCTGCTTATGTCAAACGCTTGAAAAGTTTTGCGAATTGGCCAACATCATCACCGCAATCAAAGGAAAGCCTTGCAGCAGCTGGTTTCTTTGCCACGGGAAAGTCTGACGAAACAATATGTTATTATTGTGGGGGCGGATTGACCGGTTGGCAGGCTACCGACACAGCAATGGGCCAACACGTCAAATGGTTCTCGAAATGCAGATTCTTGCGTGCCCAACGGAGATCCGGAATCCAACCGGCTAATAATCATGATTTCGAACTATCAAAGTTATTGGAAGAATCAATCGAACTAAAGAAAGCGGATGATACGGTTAAATGGGCCGCGTGTCTAGCAAACCTCCGAAAATATACGACGGACATAAATAAATTTATCAGAGAAGCAGGAGGCAAGGGACAGAACCAAGCAGGTAGACAGGTACCGACATTAAACGAGGCAGCCAACGAGGAAAAGAAACAGGAGGCTACGATCCTTGAAGAGGTCAAAGACAATAACATTGACCCGTCAGCAAAGGCTTCGGGCTCACAAATACCATCCGAACGTAAACATCTGTCCATCCAGCAAAATACGGGAGAACCGAAACTTATCAGCATTGGCACTTTGAACAAAGTAGTCAATAATAATCTATGCCATCGTTGCTTTAAGAAAAGCATTGGAATAATGATTTTGCCCTGTCATCACGCCACTGTTTGCACCGACTGTGTGAAACAAATAAAAAAATGTTTCACGTGCAAACTTAACATTGATTACGGAGTGGAGTTCTCCATTGATCACGACTATAGCAAAGGAAATGGCTTGACACTTATCGCACCCCGTACTATCCCTGAATTATAATCTAGAAAAAATACAGGGAGAACAAAAAAAAAGGAAAAACGAATTCTACCTCGCATAACTTTACAATCTTTAAATAAAAATAGAATTTAGTAAAAATAATAATAATAATGATAATAATATTAATAAGGAGAAAAGGAAAATAAAAAAAAAAGAGAGCGGAGATATAAAATATGTAGGAAATAGATCAGCCAATTAAGATGCCGTAAGAAAACCAGAAAACGAAAAAAAAAAAGGGGAAAAAAAAAAAAAAAAATAAATATATATATACACAACAAAAAAAAAAGGAAGGAGAGAGAAAAAAAAGGAAAACCTATAAATAACGAGACTAGGAAACTAACATATCAAGTAAGCAACAAAAGAAAGAACGGAAGAAGTACGTATATAACAACTTCGTTTCGTAATAAACTCTCTAATGCACTATAATGCAAGCCATATGCTGAGAACTTTATCGCATTCTCGGGACTATTTTCATGAGCTATGTGCATGGAAACCCCGAATAAGGCTTAAACTAATAAAATAATGCTTTTGCCCTATAAGTAAGAAAAAAAAAGAGGAAAAGTAGACTAATCTTAAACAAATAATATGAAAAAAAAAATATATAAAAAAAAAATAATAATAAAAAAATATATATATATAAAATATGTTCAAATATACGTAAGAATTAATGCATCAATTGTCTGTATGTGTTAGTATCACCAACATGTCTCGATGCACATGTAGAAATGGAAGGCAATTCGATAATGTGGGAGTAAGTGCGAGGCCCGCCAATCCCGATGAAATACTTCCCATCGAAATAGGACGGAAGAAACCAGTATATGAAATCGACACACCACCTTGTCGGCCAGTCATCAGGTTCCCCTCACCACCCCCTCGTGCAGTACAAGTCGATAGAAAGAGCAACCGATTGAAGGATAAGATCGCCCAACGGGATCCCCCAGTCCCAAAAGAGAGAACAGGACCCTTCCCGAAACTAGTGCGAGAATACGTGGAACCCTTCGACCAACGAAGTGAGAACGCATACACGACCCCGTACCCTCGACTCGAGACCGCCGTTTAAAGGGAAAGGCGAGATAGAGAGAGAATGAAAAGAAAAGGGAGAAAACTATTCGGAAAAAAAAAAAACTTTTACTACCTCGTAAATTTTAAGGGATAAGGAAAAGGAAGAAAGAAAAAGAGAAAAAAAAAATATATATAACACAAAAAAAAAGGGGCACGAGGAAAATAACCACATACTTCTATACATCTATAATAAGGACAACTAATCGTCAACAACGAATTACGCGAATACTCCCATCTATAATCCGCAGGAGATGGTCCAATACCAGTTAATCATGACCGTCGACAACTCCTACACAAACCACAGCAGATCATACTACTGGTGTCTCATCCCGGGAGTCTACGTACCCCCCGAATGGAAGGACGTGCCCGTTAGCATCCTGGAAGAATGGATCGCACTAATACCTGAGGAATCGGAATCAGCAATCATCGGAGGCACAACCTACATCTTACAATATGACTTATTACTACCATTAGGTCAAAGTTCGCAATACATCATGACCGAGGAGGACGCAAAGATTCAACAAGCAAACGAACAACGGTTATACGTCCGAGAAATGATACCAACGGTGGACGCATTACTAAGGGAGGTTCAAGGCCGCAGACGGTTACGACTTGAACCGCTCAATTTATAACACCACTCAACTACAAGAACCATCATTAAAGATAAGAATTAGAATAATAAAAATATAAAATTAATAGGAAATAAGAGGAACAAATGCATATACATACATACACGTACACGCACACATACACATATACCTATGTACACGCACACATACACATATACCTACGTACACGTACACGCACACATACACATGCACATACAAACATCCACGCATTCATATATAACAACAAACGTAGTAACTTTTATAACTTCATAATATGAGAAAAGGAAAGGGAATACATTACTCTATGAATTATATTCGGGTAAATCCTTAAGGAAGGAAATAATGGTAGCATTAAAATATATATATATCAAGAAATATATCTTTAAGAATAAACATAGAGCCAAGAGAAAACAAGTCGCAATCCAAAAAAATTCTCAGTTTCACCCCGCGCCGCGGAGGCGATTATTAGGCTTCCCCTAATAATCGGCTTAAGGGGGGGAGGTGTTACGTCCAACGTAACGCATAGTTTATTTTCTGCTTTACCCTCAATAGCAGTTGAGCCTAAACCTTCTTTGTGAAAGTAAAAAGGGGAATCTGATCTAAAAATTCTTCATTTAACAATATCTATTTTACCTACTGCTTAATCAGTGTCAAGGTAGCCTAGAGTCTTTCCAAAATCGGTGTCCTACCTTAGCGAGTCGATACCGATGAAACAGGGTAAAACAGATCCGGGCCTCACAGGCGGAGGTCGAGAAAGGCGGTCTCTGACCCCTCTCCTGAGCGCTCCCCTGGAGAGCCAAAAAGGAATTAAAAGAAACGCGGCCCGCTGACAGTTACCATTGGGACCTACTAGTATCGATATCGACTACCTCCCCGTAGATCAGTAAATCTATTTTACCATGGCTCGAAACCATTCAGGGAGGAATTTACAGACAGTCGATTAAAACCATCGGGTTTAGATACATAGAATCGGGTCGACAAGTTATCCTCGTTAAGGGAAACGCTTTAAACAGTGTTTTAGTTGAACCGAACTCCACAAGTTAAAACAAAGGAGACGGGGCTCATGACCTTGATTTTAGCAGGAAGAAGGAAATATCTTCTATTAAATCTTAATTAATTAATCCTTAAATAATTAGTAAACCACGGATTCCTCTCATTATAACACATCGGAAAGCAATAGAGGTCAGACTTCTGAAGAAAATAATAAAGTAATGATCAATAGAAAAACGAAACTGAGAATGTAGTCAATTTAAAAGTAAATAATAATAGACAATTCCCCCCAGGAATTGCTCTCTTGAACGCCTGTGTTTATCCTTATGGTATTAATTAAGTACGTAGTAGTAATTACACGGAGAATGATACCATTATAAAAACGAAAAGGGATTTTCACCTTCTGAAAATTATACAACGTTTGGCATTCGACAGTTCAGGTACAAAACCGCCGAGTAACGAAAAAGAGTTCTCTCGCAACAGGCAGAAAACTTGTCCATAAACTCTCCGACTGTAAAGAAATTACTACACGTACAATATTAATTTAGTTCGTCCTTCGAGAAATTCTTAACCTTGGACAACTTGTACGCCATTTGTTTAAACAAATGACTGAAGGAGTTAACGGTAAAGCATTTGCCGAGGAAAGTCTTTTCCATGGCACGCCCCTGGACGAAATAACATGGAAAAGATTTATTGCTTTATTAGTAATATAGAATTATGATTTTGTACAAATGACGAGTACAAACTAATCAAGTACTAAATAATTAGTTCACGATAATAGGTTATGGTTTATATCAATGATATTCATTATTATATTTCATTATTATATTCATTTCTGTTAGGAATAAGCGAGTCCTGGTTATAAAAGTCTTACGAGAAACTACGAATTTTATAATTCACGTAATACGTATAAAATTCCGAAGACATAGGAGAGCGTATTTTCACTGTTCAATACCGGTTTTTATTTGTCTAGACAGTTGACGAAATTCTATAGTCCGATTGGAACTCGTGCGACCTTTTTACATATAAAGTATTTAGCCATAAAAGGCTGCATACCAACAAAAATCTTTCTGGTAATGACTTCCCGGAAAACGGAAACGAGAAAAGGAGGGGATTGATGCCTACGTGATCTCGTCTGCGCCCTTTTACTTTTCCATACCCCACCCCGTCATCCACGGCGCGGGGCCCGATAAACGCATTGCGCCTAAAAGAAGGACTTAAGATCATGGACCAATCAGGGATGAGACCGGTAGCATCACCTCATCTTCTCGTTACTGTACCAGAATTTTATACCGAATAGATATACAAAAAGACACTCGCATAGCAACATCCCCACTACTTGTCACCAAGAAAAATGGTATAAAAACCCCCGAAATTGTACGCTCAGTAGCACATCTTACCTAGTTATTATCGGGGGATATTCCTTCAGTTTTGTTGAGCACACTTTACCCAGTTATTAGAGGAGGTTATTCTTTCAGTTTTGTTCAAGAATATTCCTTCAGTTTTGTTCAGCATATTCTTTCATTTATTTGTTCAAGATACCACAGTAGTACCGCTCAAATCAGTTATCCATTGTTTCGAAATTCAGTTTTAACCCGATTGTCTTTCAGACTTTCGAGTTGTCAGTATTAAATCCAGGACTCAGAGAAACGGAATTAATTCTTCAGTCTATAATTTGACATTGTATTTCGCGAGTTTTAGGAATTCCAACCATATAGACATTTGGTCTCCATTGTTTTTTTTGTTCAATATTATCACCTGTATTACTCATATTTTTTTTGTGACATTAAAAAGTATTAACTCTACCTGCATTTCCGTGAAACACATCAATTTTTTCTTTAAACTCATTTTTGAATTAAACCAACGTGAAGAAAGTTCTATATCCACGAACACCAGGAAAGCACCGTTTATTACCGTAAGTACCTGTTTATTTATTTATCAACAGTGCATTATTTCATTTTGTTCTTGCAACCCAGTGATTTGAAGTGACCACCAAAATCTCGTTTAACCGTGTCGCGTGCTCCGACACCTGGTCAGAAAACGGCAGGTAGCTGCCGTCTCACCGAAGATTTCCTCTCTATCTCTCTCTTTGCCTGAGAGACGCCAAACCCTCTACTAATTAATTACACCCTACGACACGCATTTAACAAGCACTCTTAAGGGCTCCATCCCAAGCAATTTTCCGCAAGGTTAGGCTTTAAAAAGGAGCAATCGTTGTCCTCCTTATCGACACCAGGTGTGGTAAAGGTTGGTTTAACACCCACTTGACCAGCGCGTGCGATTATAACGGAGACAACTGTTATATTTCAAACTAGTAAAGAAACAACGCTAGTTTGGACGTAACAACACTATTATATTTATTTATAAAACAAACACAACAAGAATTACTACAATTAGTTACAACTTGATAATTGGATTCGACGAACAACTGTTCACTCTATTGCTGTTTTTTGTATTGAGTCTCCTCAGACGCGTCGATAACAGTATCCAAGACGCGCCTGTCCGGTAGTGCGGTAGTTCTAAGACTGCTTTTTAAATGTTTTGAAAATCTTAAGGAAAACTTTAAGGGTGTGTCTTAATTATTTGAAAAGTAACTATGAACAAATTGATTGGCTGCTGACCTTCTAGGAGGGATTTCTACAAATACCGTTGCAAATGTAAGTGGGAGGCAAGACGCTGTCGCGCACTTGTGTTTACGCAGGTAAAAAAAAGGTCTTACGCTCGGCGTCGACTTGTCCGCATGACGCATCGTGCGTTGAAGTATGCGGGCTCATAAAAGACTTAGGAAAATTTGACGATTGCTTTTTCGTGCATTATTTTACATTGAAAGGATTATTTTTTCGGTCTCTCTAGAAGGTCAGCTGCGATGCAGATGTTTTATGATTACTGCTCGCGAGGCTAAGACATCGAAGTCTTCTTTTGTGGCTCGTTAATCCCTTCGTCAAACGAATTTCTATTTTTCATTTTATTTAGGTTAAAAAACCGTTCATGGTACGGAACATACTCCCCCCTTGAGAGGGTAGCGATCAAGATTGATTCTTACGACTAAGATTCTTATATTCATAACTCATCGATTGTAAGATTAAATTGTTCATGATTGCACTAATCACTGTCGTCTCCATGGTCCAAGGGTAGAGGCGCGAGATTGCGAATATTTCGCGTAAAAATACCCTTCGATGTCTTCACTTGCACCACCCTGATGCGTCCGTCTGTGCCTGGTAAAGTTTTAACGACCCGTCCCATGGGCCATCGAAGTGGCGGCTGATTTTCTTCCTTGATTAGCACGAGTGTGCCTGGGTGGATGCTGTGAGAACCGTGGGTCCATTTGTGGCGAGTATTTAGCTCCGTCAAATACTCAGTGTGCCACCGCTTCCAGAAATCCTGTCGCACCTTTTGGATAAGCTGCCAAGATGAGAGCCTATTGCTGGGGAGATCCTTAAGATCGACCTCAGGTGCGCTCGTCAAAGAATTGCCAATTAAGAAATGACCAGGAGTGAGGACAAGGAGATCATTGGGATCCGCGGAGATGGGAGTTAAGGGTCGAGAGTTGAGTATCGCTTCAACCTCCGTAATAAAGGTGTTAAGTTCTTCGAATGTTAACAATAGGTCGCCTACAACGCGTTTCAGAT
Organism: Cryptus viduatorius; assembly: GCA_964006125.1. Lineage (NCBI taxonomy): Eukaryota > Metazoa > Arthropoda > Insecta > Hymenoptera > Ichneumonidae > Cryptus > Cryptus viduatorius. The sequence goes on along the minus strand of OZ023222.1, from coordinate 20,331,341 downwards.
GCCGCTTAAACGATTTTACTGCAGCTTCCCAAATTCCTCCGAAGTTCGGTGATTGCGGTGGCATGAAATGCCACTTGATGTTTTGATCGGCAAGATGCTTAAATATCGACTCGTTGTAACCGTTCGATTGCAAAAGTTGTTTGATCTCTTTCATCTCGTTATTGGCACCGACGAAATTGGATCCGTTATCAGAGTAGATGTTTTTGCATAATCCCCGTCGTGCGATAAATCGTTTAAACGCAGCAAGGAATCCTTCAGTGGTCATGTCACTGACCAATTCCAAGTGCACCGCTTTGACTGCGAGGCACACGAAAACAGCGACGTAAACCTTGACGCGACCGCGGTTGCGAAATTTTTTCTCCTTAACGAAAAAGGGTCCACAATAGTCAACACCGACGTTTAGAAACGGTCGTGCCTCTGTTATGCGAACTGTTGGAAGATCGCCCATGATGCAGGCGGCTGTCTGGGGATTGGTGCGATAGCAACGGATGCATTTACGAATTATTTTACGGACTTGGTTACGTCCGTCGAGAATCCAATATTTTCTTCGCAATGCATAGAGCGTTGTTTGAACTCCCCCGTGATAGTTGCGCAGATGCTCGAACGTAATTAATAAATCGATCACTGGATGCTGACGCGGTAGAACCACCGGGTGCCTTTCATTGAAGGGTGATTCGGCATTGCGTAATCGACCGCCGACACGTATGACTCCATGATCGTCGAGGAAAGGATTGAGAGCTCTAAGTTTACTCTTCTTGTTGACGTCTTTACCTGCCTTTAAATCTTGTACTTCTTCGTCGAAGCAACACGCTTGTATTAACTTCGCTATTGTAGTATCTGCTTCTTGTAATTCTTCACAGGTGATTGATCCTCTGTATTTTGTTTTGAATCGTCTGCAGTATGCTACAATTCGTCGAAGTTTTGTGATAGACGAATAGCGTACGAGAATCTCGCTTTGAATCGGCGTTGCGAGACACTGTACCTTGCGAAGCTCTGGCATTTTTTCCAGACTAGGCATTCCAAGATCTGGCCAATCTTCTTCGCCTTCTGTAAGCCACTGTGGTCCATGTTGCCAGATAGATGCAGATATGAATTCGGATGGAGTCTGACCCCGTGAAATCAGGTCCGCAGGATTATCCTCTGAGCGTACATGTTTCCAGTCACCAGCATCTGTTCGAGCTTGTATGTCGGTAACTCTGTTCGCGACGAAGGGCAAAAGTCGGTGTGGCGATGTTTTGATCCAGTGGAGTGCGATTGTTGAATCGCTCCAGAATATAACCTTTCTCGGCTCTATACGCGTCGCCCTTTGAACCGTTGTGTATAGGCGAGCTAATAGCTGTGCGGCGCACAATTCCAGTCGCGGAATCGTGATGCGTTGAACTTGATCCTTCTCGTCTTCAGGGACCATCTTTGTGACCTTTCTGTCTCGTTTTAGTGGTGCTACCCGACTTTTAGCACAAGGAAGCGTGGCCGAGATCGTTCCGTTAGACTCTCTGGTCCTCACATAGATGCATGCCCCGTACGCCTTTTCGCTTGCATCACAAAATCCGTGCAGCTGAAGATCTTCTGCATTGCCGGGTGCAATTTTACGACTGAAGGATAAATTGTTCAGCATTGGAAGCTGAACGGTGTAATTCATCCATTCAGTGTACAGCGCCAATGGAATACAGTCGTCCCAGTCGAGTTTTTCCAACCACAGCCTTTGCATTATTAGTTTAGCGTGTGTGATCACTGGTCCAAGAAGACCAAGTGGATCGAAAACTCGAGCGATATCGGATAAGATGATTCTCTTCGTAATTCGGCCAGTTAGAGGCGTTGGATGGACCGTATAGGTGATGCAATCTCTTTCTGAGTCCCAATGTACACCAAGAGTTTTTATTGTGTTATCCTCCTTGGCTTGAAGTTTCAAGTTCACGTGAGTGGCTGGCAGACCTTTGAGAAGTCGTAAATCATTCGATGCCCATTGACGTAAATTCAGCTGTCCTCTCTTGAGAAGTGCATTGATTTCGTTGCGCAGTGTTAATGCATTATCGTATGTGTCGGCTCCCGTTAGAAGATCATCGACGTAGAGATCGGTTTTCAACACCCTTGAAGCTTCTGGGAAAGTTTGACATTCGTCATCCGCGAGCTGATGTAGGCAGCGAATCGCCAAGTATGGTGCTGGAGATAGACCAAAGGTGACTGTATTAAGTTCGTACGTAGCAATTTGTCCATCGGAGTCACGCCAGAGAATTTGCTGGTACTTTCGGTCGTCGCTTCGCACCATAAATTGCCGATACATTTTTTCTATGTCTCCCGTGAGTACGTAGTGGTGCGTACGGAATCTGACCAGCAGCGAGAAGATGTCGTCTTGAATGGTTGGTCCTACCATCAAGGTGTCGTTGAGTGATACCCCTGTTGACGATTTTGCGGATCCATCGAAGACGACGCGTACCTTTGTAGTGAGGCTGGTTTCCTTAACGACTGCATGGTGAGGCAGATAGAATCCTGCGGACCGCTGCTCAGCTTCCATCTTAGTCATGTGACCTAAAGTTATGTATTCTTGAAGAACGTCGCTGTATTGTCGTTGGAAATCTGGATTATTGCGCAACTTTCGTTCAATGGATAGTAATCGTTTCTCGGCGATGTTTCGCGTGTCTCCTAGAGCATCCTTTTTATCGTTGAATGGAAGGGCCACCGTATATCTTCCACTATCGTCCCGTTGCGTGGTTCGTTGAAAATGTTGCTCAATAAGATCGCTCTCTTTGCATTCCTTGCGTGTAGATGCCAGATCCTCGATCTCCCAAAACCGATTCATAATTTTTTCTAAATTAGTCAGATAACATTTGTGCTCTGCATTAAGATCTTGTTGAGCATCTCGCTGCGAGATGCTGCCGCCGATGATCCATCCAAAACGAGTGTTTTGCAGATATAGATCGGGTTCTGAGGGCTTGGAGAGCTTAATTTGTCCCACACAGAATGTTGAGAGGGTCGTCCCAGAGCCTATTAACATGTCGACCTCTCCTGGTTGATCGAATTCTGGATCGGCTAGTGGTTTGTTTCTCGGAAGGTTTAGAGCGTTGCGGGATATTCTTTCATCGGGTACTAACCCAGCAATGTCCTTAACCGTTAAGAATGTCAAGGTTCTTGTGAAGCGGTTCAGTCTTGAGGATATGGTTGCTCGTACGAGGTAGTTGCTCGTGCTTCGCGTCTGGTTCATGGTACCGATTGCTACCTTGCATGGTTCCTTTGAGAGCCCGAGGGATGTAGCTAGTCTGTCCGTCATGAAATTCGAATTGGAGCAAGTGTCTAACAGGACTCTGCGTATAATCGACGTCCCAGATGCGTTGCACACTTTTACCGAGGCGGTAACCAGAAGATCCTTCGATGGGATGCTGGCTACGAGCGTTGTGGTGTCTGGCAACTGCGCTTCGTGGTTGGTAGCCGCTAGTCATGCTTGACTGGTGCTTGGTGTTGCAGACGGAAGCTGAGTTGGTTCGGAATGGTGTAACCAGGTGTGATGTTTTTTCTGACAGATCCTACATGAAAATCGTGAAGGACACTCCTTCGCCTTGTGCCCATGTCGAAGACAGTTGAGACATAGAGCGGCCTGTATTATGCGATCCTGTTTTTCCTTTGGAGACATGCCTTTAAACTGTGGACACCGTGAAACGAGATGCGATTCCTTGCAGACCGGACAAGCGCCAGAAGTTGTCGTGACGAGACATTGCCTTTGATTTTTGTTGATCTGATTACTTGTTCTTGTATCCCTTTTCTTTGACAGAGCGTTCGGTTTCTCGTCCTTCGATGATTTATTCGTAGGATTATAATCGTCTGCGGATAGAACTGCCTCTCGTAAAAATCGAATTAATTCGTCGTACTTCGAGACGATGTTTCCCCTTTGGGTTTTCTTCCAGTCCTTCCTAGTTGTTTTGTCGAGTTTGCTAACGACGATGTGGACTAAAATACTGCTCCAGTGTTCTACTGGTTGACCGAGAGCCTTTAACGATGATAAATGCAGTTGTACGATGTTTATGAGTTCACTTAATTCGCTCGGCGACTCCCTTTGTAACGCTGGGATATCGAAAATGCCCGAGAAGTGTCGTTCGAGAATTTTGTTTTTGTGCTCGAAAGTTTCCGTGAGCATTTTCCATGCGGCATCGTAACTGGCATCATTCAAGCTGTGTTGACGCAATAATCGTTCCGGCTCACCCTTGAGACTGGTTCGCAAGTATCTAAGCTTTTGCGAATCGCTGAGGTCTGGACGTTTACCAACAAGTGACTCAAAATCTTCTTTAAAATTGAGCCAACATTCATATTGGCCATCGAATTGTGGCAAAGTCTGCTCGGGAAGTTTTGTATATATTGACTGCGATGCTGCGCCCGTGAAGGGATTTGGTGAGTTACGCGTCGAACTGTTGGACGATGGAGTTTCGATGGTGCGTTGGCGAATGAGGCGCCGAGCAACGGTCACGAGATTACAAAATTCTCCTTCGATTGTTTCTTGAATTTCCGCGTGATCGCCTTCCGGTTCTAATTCGATTAAATCGCATGTAATTTCGCCAAGATGATCGACATTCTTTTCTGTCCTAGTGACGAGAAACTGTAACGCGTCGGGATCTGAAGCTGGATCGACTTGATGTTTGTCGACCGTATTTTTTAAAGTCACGAGTGAATGGCGAATATTGTTACGACGAATCACTAGTTTGTCGCGGCGTTTGAGCTCAGTCGCCGAGAGTGGCATGATTAAACGATATGCGAGGGTTTAGGTTAGGTGTGAGGGACTTCAATTGGAAGCGGCAATGAATTCTTTGACGAGCTTACCTTGTCGATGAAGCGGCGTCTTGCGTGGCGATGCTGCGGATCCTTGGCGAAGGGTATCGAGGTTGTCCCGTCCTGGAGTCGATCACCAGCTCGAATTCCCACGTTCCTTTGGTTGAGTCACACACTGATTCACTACACGGGCTCTTGCCGTGTTTACAACTTTATGCACATGTCTTGTGATGAGATGTCACAATAAGTTTGCGGTGTAGCAGATTATAGAGTGCTGGATCGTCAATCCGGCTCGAAGGACCAGCACAATCGATAGCGTGCCTTTTCACTCACCCATCACAAAAAAAAGTTAAATTTGAACCATCTCACCCGAATCCTGGGATGAAGTATCTTCTGCGGGGCGATAATTTATCCAACGAGACATCTGGATTAAAGAAGAAACCTTATGAGGAGCAAACTGGACATACACCATGCAGCAGAAGTCCCAAGTGGCGACGGCTGAACATTGAATTGAAAGCTGTTCGGATTGAGATCGCCATAATCGGTGAATCGGGGCGCAGTCACGTTGATACGTCTCGGAGCATAGCCCCCAACCAAAGTGGGCTGAGATACGGTGACTATGTCGTTCTTAGTGTCATAAAGCGTGACTTGGGCCATAGCATTGTTGAAATGTCCTTGATTGGCGATCTGCACAGAAACTTTCACAATACGAAGAGCACGGGTTAACGGAATGTTCGCACTTTCCGCGTCGATTGGAGTCAGATTTCCCGTTGTAGAACCATAAAAGTCAAAAGCGACGGTCCTCGGCATTCGTTGAACTCCACCTCGCCGGCGGGCTCGGCCGCCGCGACGTCGCGGCATCGTGTCCAAGAGACTCACTGAGACCTAAGCGACTTGTGGCTTGGCTTTATAGCAGTGGCTGGACTGTTGATGGGCGTCGGCGGAAGGGATAAACTCGTTAACTGCGTATGCTATCTGAAAAGGAAAAGACTATTAATAGACATGACTAATATGTTGTTGCCGCGCGAGTGCTATTTGTACGAGCAAGCCCCCACACCACGACAAGGTTGCACTCGAAGTGGGGGTAACCCCCGTGGGGGACCGGTCGAACCGGTTTTAATTCGAGTGCGTAGGCGGGGCTCGCGCAGGCAGTTTTTTCACAAAATTTTTAAAGGAGGGGGTACCCGACTGATGTCCTCCCCCCGTGAAAAAAGTGAGAAAAAGTGAGCAAAAAGTTTTATTTATGAGTGGACTGGCGAGGTTGTAAGTCTCGCATCCGGCTCGAAGGACCATGATGAAAGGTGGCAGGACTGTCGTATGATTATCTCTGTTGTGAGTGAGTCGATGGAGTGATTTAATTCCGTTGTCGTGCTGTCCAAGTTGACGATAGAAGGCAGGGAGGGTAGTTGATAAGACCCTGCGGCTCATCATTGGTGCGAGTTGCGGTTTTGTAGCACCTCGTCCTTTGACACCTTTGCTGCACTTCCCCCACTCTTTCGTAGGCTATTAATTTTCTGCTTTGGACTTGTTAATTATTTCTCTGATTGTACAATATTATTTAATTTATTTTTCTTTTCTTCTGCGATCTTCTTTACGGATTCTTGAGTTTTTTTATAGAAATTTGAATGGTATTTTTACGTTGATTTTTACTCGTTTCATTATTTCTAACTTTAATAATTTTTCAATATTTTCCCTGTTCGTTTATTTTGACAATTTTACTTCTCATGTTTAACATTTCTATTTTCCCATTTATTCTGTTTTACCACTTGCTTATTATTTATGGTTATTTTATTTTCCCCTGATTAATTATTATTTGCTTAGTTATTTATTTCCCCTTATTTACGTATTCACTCTTGATTAACTCATTCCTATGCGTTTTCTCTGTTATTTCACCGTTTTCCGCCTTTTTCAGCGTTTAAACCCATCTATCGATATCGATATTTTTGCTGTCCGTGAGGTGCTGCTCTCTATACCGTTAACGGGCGATTTAGGCGTTACTCGCCTCGCGCTACGCACCGTTCAAGCGGGAGCTGCACCGACACATAAATTCGCGTATCATACATATGTTTTCTTATCTCTTACTGCTCGAGTTTCTCTATACCATATTCGTTTTCTTTCTTTTTCATGTCTATCTGATTGTAACTATACTCCTGTTCTTTATTCCGATATTTCCGGTGTCATTATTTCTGGAATTTCGTTATTAACTTTCCCTTATTTATTATCCTCATGCTCTCCTGGCCTAATATCTCTGTTCTTTCCTTTTGTTATTTTATTGTTACTAAATTACTACTTAATTATTAAGATTATCTATTAAAATTTTAATTCCCAATATATGGATTTTTACGGGACGTAACACCTCCCCCCTAAGACGAACGCTACTTTGAAAAAGAGCGCGAGACCTCGGTAGAGGCTGCATAATTGTTTAAAAAAAAATTAACTAATCCTTTATTTTAATTCCTCTGGTGGTTCCAACGATATGCCCTTTCAAACGTCCTATAGAGTTCGGCTCCATTCATTCCCCTTCCTTCGGGTTTCTTCGGCTATCTCAAGTGTTTTTAAACAATCTGCCGAACTCTTCACGACTACTCCCTTGTTCGTCACTCGCTTTGTGACTTCGTACCAAGATACATCTCCGACAGTTTTTTTTTCTCTCGTCTTTGTTCATCGTCGTTGTTTGTTCGTTACTGTTTGTTCATTGTGGTTTGCTCATCGTTATTTGGTCATCGTTTTTGTTTTTGAATTTATTCGGTAAGTACTTTTCCTCATACTATTTTTTCCTTCTTTTTTTTTTTTTTTATTAATTATTTCTGTTAATTTCCTCTTTTCTTTCTTTTTTTTTTTCTTAGATATGGTGTGTGGATTCCTCTACATTTATTTTCCTTGGGTCGTTCTGCTGGCGCGGGGAGGCAACTGGTGCCTCCAAAATCATTTATTGTTGGTACGTATTGTTATAATATTTATTTTATTTTCTAAAAAATTTTTTTTTTTTTAATTTTTTTTTTTTTCTAAATTATGTTTTTTTCTTTATGTTTTATTTCCCCTTTTTTTTTTTTTTTTTATATTTTAGGATCGGATGGCGTTATTGAAACGCCCTTCTGCGCAGGACAGGGAAGCCGGCCGCCGGCGCAACGTTCGTGCGGCACGAGCCTCCCGTCGTCGCAGCGTCGACCTGCTGTGGGGAGATGTCAAGGATCCGGCCCTGCAAATCGAATTTGTGCCGGATTTCCTCGGCCTGCAAATTCTTTTCTCAACGTGCCCCTTTGAGAGGATGGCTTTGCGCACCTCTCATTACCCGGAAGGAGGGTACTCAGGATTTACCGGACCCCGACTCCTCATCACCCCGGATAACCAATTTTTATACGAACATCATTTATGCGAAAATTGTTGTGATTTACCCGCTCCGTCACCGACCCCCTCCATTAATTGGCCCCCAGTTTGCACGAAGTGTTGGGGTCCTGACCCCGAGTGTACGTGCGAGTAATTATCTTCGCGTTGCCCTTATGGCAAAAAAAAAAAAAAAAAAATTAATTATCCCCCTTTATTTTTCTTTTTAAATTTAATCATTTTATTTCATTAATTTTCCTCTTTTTTTTTTTCTTTAATTTTATTATGTTTAATTTCTTACTTTTAATAAGGTTTTTTTTTTTTTTTTTTTCTATGATTTATAATAATTTTATATTTTAAGATTAGTAATTAGATTTAAAATTTTTTTTTTTTTATACTATTTTTTTTTGTATTTTTAATATTTTTTACCGATTTTATAATAATAAAAAAAAATATATACCGTATTTGTTGCTAATTTTATTGTATGTTTTTTTTTTTTTTTTTTTTTTAACTTGCTCTCTCTATCCTCTAATATATTTTTTTTCCTTTCATTTTATCCTCCTACAACTCCCGTTATGAGGTTGTTCTTCCCATCCCACTGGTTGTGGCGGCGCCTATGCTGCAACCATCCTTCTCTATTTCCCGCAGAGGTTCGACTCCTCCGAGGGTGGCTCACGCGGCAGCTAGATGCCCGCGACTCACGCTTCTCGGCCGTTCCTCTTTGTGCGGCTATTCGTCCCTTTACTGACTTCCAATCCCTAGGGTATAGCAGTTCGCGCGCTCTGCTCGCCTCCACTGCTTTACCTATACTCTATACTATTCCCTTTTTTATCGACTCCTGGCGTACTCTGCCTTCCCTACCTCAGGGTATAGCAGAGCATTCGTTCCCTTTACCTTATTTCTTCCAGCTACCCGTTTCTCTGCTCTTCTTTTATCGACCTTGCATGCATTCATAATTCTTTCAACTCTCTTTTTTCGCTGTTTTATTCACTTTCCCTTTACATTGTGATATTAATTATAATTTTTATAAATGATTATATATATTTTCCCTTCATTATTAGTTTTTATTGATAATATTTTTCTCTAACTTTCTGTTTTATAACGAATTTGTTCGGGTTTTTGCCCGAAAGGGACGATGGTCGTTCCCCATCGTAAGTATTTGTGTCCTCCTAACGCTACTCCTTGCTTTCTGTCGAATGCTTCTTTTGTCCAACTCCGGTGGTACCCATACTCCTCCTGGTCCTTTCCAATATTCGCATTCATCTTGCCGTTTCTCTAATATGTCTGTTACGGTCGGTCTATTTACGGTCACTTTCAACGTATATCTTTCCTCTCTAGGTACGCATGGCCAATTGAAAACCCAACGAGTCGTAGAGCCACTTTTTCCCTCTTGCTCGTTCTCCATCGCTCTTTAACAATAGTAATTTATATGATTATTATATATTGTTCGTTTATAATGTTTATTATTTTTTTTTTTTTTTTTTTTTTTTTTTTATGTTAGACGCGGATATATTTTTCCAGTTTTTACTGTTTCGGTTTGATTACTTTTATCCTTATTTTCATTTCTCTCTTCCCTTTTCTCTATCTCATCCTCCGAGTTAGATTCCATCCGTGACTCCGTTTCTCCCTTTTCAAGATCTATCTGACTTTCACTTTTCTCTTTTTCTGCATCAGTCGCTCTCTTCTTGAGATGTATTAACAGATTGGTTACCGAATCCCAAATTGCTCCCATTAAGAATAATGACCACCCGTATACAGTGTGCAATGCATATCCATGTATTATCGTGTCAATGATTAACTTTATAACTCTTATTATCATTATTATTCCTATCACCCCTGCGCTAATATTTCCGAAAGCAACTATTTTTTCCAACATTCTTTTCCATGCATTTTCCATCATCTCCTGTAGTTCAGGGCCGTCTATTAGTTTAGCAAACGAACCCCCTTGTTTTACGGTTGGTTTTCCCAGTATTCCTCTGGCCACAGTGTTCAATACCGCTGGTCGCTCCGCAGGAAACATAATGTGCTCCCGAAGCTGTTCCAGTTCCACTGCTGAATAAATTCCGTTTGTTGCCAATGATCTCGTTCGTTTATACGTCCACGTTGGTTTTGTATTTGGTTTTATCATCTCAGGTGGATATACAGGTATTGGTCCAGGCATCATCCCATACCAATCTCCGTCGATGTAGTACATTGGTGCAACCATTTTGTTGCATGTAATCTGCATTCCCGTTTTCATCAGTATGTGAGTCCTTGGCGCCAAAAAGTAGCTGTTGTTGCCCTCCGTGACAGGTAGATGTGTATAGCATTCTTCTTTCTGCTGTACTTGCATCTCTTTGGGTATACACTTGATAATGTGTACTACCTCCCCTGATATCACGGCCATATATCGTGGTCCCTTCATGAGATGATACGCGAATTCATCAGGCAATTCCGTAGCTATTGCCAAGCGATTTTTCAACATTTCTCGTTCCAGTTCACACTTGTGCACTAATAAATCGTGATACACTTGTTGCGTTTGAGTCTGTATATGCCTTTCGATATACACGAATTTTGAGTTCACATACGTATACATATCCATGTTTAACACTTCCATTTCTTTTCCTTGTAAGAATATTTGTCCATTTTCCACCTCGTAAATAAACAACTTAGGATGTTCCGTTCGCACTATGTTCTGTCCACACACGGCCACTGTTCCACGCACTACCAACGCGAAGATTACGTCTGCGGTGGTTACCGTGTATAACATTTGCGAATCCTGGTCCACTCCCTTTTCAGCCATTCCCGAATATAACACTCCATATTGTCCACTGCCACAGTTTCCAACTGGTACGGTATTCCAAAAAGTATGTCCCCCTTCCAGATCCAAACATTGTCCTTCACTAAGTTCACACCGAATTCCCGATTTTAGATATACTTTGTTGTTTTTCAGTCCCACTGCTGCACGATAGTCTCTCAAGGTGATTTTCACTTCCGCTAACACTATTACGCCATCCCAACTACCGAAAGGATCAGAGTAGGAGGCACCTTCACAGGCACCATCCTGTCCTACTTTCCCTGCTATTGTTACTGCATGACTTATACTGTGATTTCCTATGATACCGGCAATTAGCGTTTTTTCCACTTGTAGTGATCCATGTTCATACATTCGAATGCATACATCCCTGGATACCTCATAGACATATGAACCTTTTCCGTTTGCTACATCGCTTGTATGCGAAAACATTCCGCATTTTCTAACATCCCTAACTATTTCTACCTTACATTGTCGTACATGTACAGAGGCGTAATCGTTTATCTGCAACAACTGGATTCGAACCGCGGTGATGTTCAGTGTTGGTGATGAAACATCGCATTCCTCGATTCCCAGAAGCGATAACGTTGTGACGTTTGACTTAGCTGTCCCACAATCGTATCCGATCATCCCCGCACATAACCCTGTTATCAGTAACACCCCTAATATGGATGAGGGTATTTTCGCTCTCATTCTCATCTGTGTTTAAAAAAAAAAAGAAAATAGCTAACTTTAGCATTTAAGTATTTATTAAGTAATATTGATTACATGGTTTTAACATGATATATTTTTAGTTATTGTCGTTGTTATTGATTTTTATAAATATTTGTTTTTCATAAGTGTTGATTACATTTTTTTTTTTTTAAACATTGTTGTTTTAACATTTTTATTTTTTTTCGACTTGATTATTATATAATGGATTATTATTATATATTTTTTTTTTAACATTGTTATTTTAACAATTTTTCCCCGATTTGATTATTTTATAATGGATTATATATATATATATATATTTTTTTTTTTTTAATTGGCCTCATTAAGCCCTTCCATTCCCCCAAATCGCACTATCAGCTCATCCAACTTCCCTTGGAAACGGTTGCGAGCGTTGTACAATACAGCCACCAATGCCTTCATTGCTATGGCTGTCATCCGCTCTAGGGATCCAAATTCAATGGCTACGGATGGCTCTTCTTCTGGCCAAATCGCAACCAAAGCAATCGTTCTCTCATGCTCCCCATGATACTCTTTTTCCTCCAATCGTATTTTAAATTCACCCAATACTTTTATTGATGATTTCATGTGCTCTATCCCGTCAAAATCCCCAATATACTCTTCATAACTGTCAATTTTCAATATCAAATCGTTTATTAACTGAATTCCCACTTTAAGTGCAATCCCTTCCCATCTTTCCGCTTGTCTTTTCCAGACCGCTTCTTTTCCTGTTTTTTCTAACAATTCCTTCACTGCTCCTTTCTGAGCCATATCTCGAGTAGCTCCTAATCCCGTCCCTTTAAGTCCTGCATATCTTGCTTCTATTTTAAATGAATTCCCGGCATCGTTGCCGTCCGTTATCTCTTTGAATTTCAGAGTTTTCCTGCTTCCCATACTCTCAGGTTGATTTACTTTCTGTCTTGGCATCGTGTAGTGTCTGTAATGGTTAGAAAATGACAACATTTACTCAGGTGTTATGTGTGAAAGTCTCAGTCGATTCGCGTGCACCACCTGCGTATGTTTCTTGGTTTTTATTTTTACATTTTGATTGTTCATTATTTCTACAATCTCATGTGGTCCTGTGTATAAATCAGCCAATTTCTTAGGTTTTGGTCCATTTTGCAGGAAAACATAATCACCTACTTTGAAAGTTCTTACGTTTAATTTCTTATCATGCCTCTCCTTGGATTTAGTTTTTGCGTTTATCAAGTTTTCTCTCGCGGTTTTTCTTATTTCATGTAACCGTGTCACGAGTTTTGTCAAATAATCCCTGTAAGTGGGAAGTTCGTCCTCCTCACCCAAAGGTTCGCTAGATGGCACTCGAGCCATTTTCCCAAACACCAATTCATACGGTGTATGTTTCGTTCCCTCGTGGACGCTGGTATTGTAATTGAAAATTGCTAATTGTACCCATTCGTCCCAATCAAACTCTTTATCAGCATATTGTTTCAGGTATTCGCCTAACGCGTGATGTGAACGCTCTAATGAGCCATTGGATTGTGGATGAAACGCGGTTGTTCGAAGTCTCTTTATTTTGAACCTTTTTGTTACTCTCCTGATCAATCCACTAAGAAAGTTTCGACCTTGATCAGTTAGTATTGATTTTGGCGGACCGAAGATACTGATAAAGTTTTTGACCATCGCATCTGCAATTGTTATTGATGTTGCATTTGGAAGCGGAATTCCAAGGCAAAATTTCGTCAATTGATCTTGGATCGTTAATATGTATTCATTTTCATTTTTTGTTTTTGGTAATGGTCCCACTATATCCATTGCAACTTTGTCGAATGCCGATCCTGGCGTGTCTGTTAATACCATTGGTTGCTTTGTCTTGTGTCGATCACACTTTTTAAGCTGACAAGGTAAACATCTTTGGATGTAGTTTTGAATGTCAACTTTCATCTTTTCCCAATAATAATGTTGTCGAATTCTATTGAAAGTCTTTGTGACTCCCCTGTGTCCCCCTACAGCTGAACCATGCATTTCCTGAATTATCCCTTCGCGTTCTTTTTTGCTAGGATACCGAATTATCCCATGACAAACGATTATCTTGTTTCCACCTTCCATGAACCCCATTCTCAATTCCGTTGCTATATTTTCCCAAGGAACATTCTCTACGGAATCCGATTTTGCTATACTGATACTTTGAATCCCTAGTTCCTTTGCTTTTTGATGCAAACTACGGATTGCTCCCTTGATATTTTGTAAAATCAATGAAGGTCCTTCCCCTGACTCATCGCTGATTGGCAATGCCATGTGATATCTAGTCCCTTTTTTAACTACTGCTACTTCTCCTAATACCAAATCCGAAAAATGTGGGAGTTCACTTCGTTCTGCTAATTTCTTTGATCCCGTATCTACTGGTTCTCCTTTAGTGCTTAAAAAATAACTCAGTGCATCCTTTCGCGTGAAAAACAAGTCTCTACTCTGAATTAAATTTCCTTTTCTAATCCTCTCATTTACTGTCTCTGTCTGTTTATTTTCTTGTGTTTCGTCAAAGTCATCGTTTACGTCGTAATTGCTCTCTTCTTCTTCTTCACTAGAGATCTCTTCTTCCTCCGATTCCGCTGTTATATTTCCCTTCTCCCTGTTGTCTATTGCTTCCATTAATTCCTCTTCTGTTTTTTCTTCATCAGTGCTGTCTATTCTGTTCTTTCTTTGCGGACTTTTCTTTCGAGTTGTTTTATTTTGCCCAATATTATCTGGTTCTTCTTTTTCTTCTAGTTTTTTATTCTTTTCCTCCTGAAGTTTCACTTGTTGTCGTGTAATCATCGCGTGTTTGACAGGTGTCTTTCGATTCTTCTTCTTCTTGGATGTAGATGGCTCCTCTTGATCCGAATTTTGTTCATTGTTGTTAACTCCATTGGATTCTTCTTCTCCATCCAGATTATACATATATTCCTTGACTGAGTCATCTGATTCAATTATTTCACTGATTTCCGCTCTCTGTTTCACGGTTAATGATTCCAACCAAAGTTCCTCCGGATCTTCTTCTTCTTCTGGATATTCCTCTTCTTCGAAATCAAAATCGTCTTCTTCATTCTCCAGGATTATTAGTATCTCTTCTTCGGTTAATTCCTTTCTCTCCTTGAGTTTAACCATGAAGATTTCTTCGTCTCCCGTTGTTTGTTTATCTTCTTCGTCTACTGGATTTCTGGACAACGCATCTGCGTTCACGTTTGTTTTTCCCGCTTTGTATACTACATCGTATTCATATTCCGCTAACTTGAGTCTCCATCTGAGTACTCTTGCGTTTCCATCTCTACAGGTCCTAAACCATACCAAAGGCTTATGGTCGGTTACTAAAGTAAACTTTCTCCCATATAAATACGGTCGATAATGTAGAACACTGTAGACTATAGCTAGCGCTTCTTTTTCGTATGTATCGTATCGTGTCTCTGTCTCATGCAGTGTCCGTGACGCATATGCTACCGGTCTATCTGCTCCTATTGGTCCCTGTGAAAGAATTCCTCCTATTGCATACCCGGATGCGTCTGTAGTTACAATAAATGTTTTGGAAAAGTCTGGAAAGATTAGAACTGGTTCCGTGCATAATCTGTCTTTTAATTCCTGAAAACTCTCTTCCTGTTCCTCATCCCATAGAAAAGGAGTCTCGATTTTCAGTAAATTTGTCAATGGTTTGGCTAATTTTGCATAACCTTCTATAAATCGTCGATAATACCCGGTTAATCCCAAAAACTGTCGTATTCCTTTGACATTCTTGGGTCTCGGAAACTTTTCTACCGCTTCTATCTTTTTCGGATCGAGTTTAAGTCCCTCTTCACTAATCACGTGTCCCAAATATGCTACCTCATGTTTCAAAAATTCACATTTATCTGGTTGTAAGCTCAAATTTGCCATCTTCAATCGATCTATGAATCTTTTACACTTTTGCTCGTGTTCTTCCAAAGTTTTCGCGTAAATAACTATATCGTCTAAATAAACGAATAACTCTTGTCCCTGTAATCCCATTAATACCATGTCCATTGCCCTTTGAAACGTGGGTGGAGCGTTTTTCAACCCCATAGGCATTGTAACGTACTCGTAATGTCCATATGGTGTCGTAAAAGCTGTTTTATGACAGTCATCCGGATGCATTTTTATCTGATAAAATCCCGAAGCCAAATCAAACACAGAAAAATAACGAGCACCCCCCAGCTGATCCAATATATCTACAATATTTGGTAGCGGGTAAGCGTCCCCGATTGTTTTCTCATTCAATTGTCTAAAGTCAAGTACCACTCTCCATCGTTTGTGTCCCTGTGAATCTGCCTTTTTCGGCACTACCCACAACGGTGTATTATACGGTGATTCCGATTCCCTGATTAATCCCGATTCAAGAAACTCAGCTATCTGTTTACGTATTTCCTCTTTATGAACCTGAGGAAACCGATAATGTTTCGAGTTTACTGGTAGCTCATCTGTAGTAGGTATCCGATGTGTTACTACGTCTGTCGCTCCCAGTTTCTCACCTTTGAGATGAAATCTATCCGCTCCATACTCAATTATCGTATAAACAGCTTCTCTCTCCTCAGCATTTAAATGTTCCAATCTGAGCAGCTCTATAACTTTACTTTTGCGATCTATAATCTCTGCCTCCATAATGAAACAGCTTGCATTCATAAACCTGACACCTACTAACGGATCCGCGAATTCACAAGCCGCATAATTTTCTTTTGTTTTAACTCGTTTTTCTTTTCCGACTTTTTCCGTTTTTTCCCGAACTGAATTTTTACTTTTGTTTATTGATTCTTTGGTATTTTTAATATCTCTTATAGTTTTTTCCAAGAGACTTTGATTTATTTTTCCTTGTTTAGGTTTCTCCTCTTTGTGTGAGTCAGAATTTTCCTTTCTTTGTTTTTCCTTCTCTTTAACTGGATCATCTATGTTTTTCACAGATGTTTTTATTTCTTTGACTTTACCTTCCTGTTCTTTCCTGTTTTTACCCGGATCTTTTTCTCCTGATGCTCCCTGGATCTGTTCCTCGCCCTTCGAATTACGTGTTTCTGGATCTGGTTTGCTGGGATTTGTTCCCTCGCAGTTCCCTTTTGTTGCTGGATTGATTAGCTCAGTTTCACCTAGAATACACTTGGAATTAGTTTTCAATTCACTATTTTCTTTTATAGCGAGTTTACACTCTTCCCCATTTACTTTGGTTTCTCTTTTTCTTACTGGTTGTGCTTGTAACTCCATTACCGGAATTTCAATATTTACCGGAATTTCTCGATTGTTTGTAACATATACGTAGGCTTTACCTTCCGTATTCCTCACCAACCCCTGTTCAATCTCTATACCTTCTCCTATTTCAAGATCCGGCAAATATCCTTCGAGTATTTTGTCGTTTTTCAAACGGATATAGAACAGTTTTCGGGTTTTTGGTGGAAACAACATACTTTCTCTAGCATGGAAACGAATTTTATTTTCTCGAACTTCAAATGTACTGTTTTCATAGTCAATCTTTGCTGAATTATCTCGAAAATACTCCGTTGACAATATTCCACTCTGTTTCGTGGGGAAATTATTGGGCACAATGTGGTATACGGTTGCTCTTCCCAGGGTATCAATCAGCGTATATCCCAGGGTGTACACGTATTCCTCCGTTATTCCACTTAATCTCAGAATTTTATCTTGATACAGAACCATTTTACTCGACAAATTTTCCTCTTTTAGGATATTTTTACTAGCACCCGTATCCAACATCATTACCACAGCTCTCGAAAGTTCCTTGCTTTGAAACAGAATAGTTGGAGCAATTATCTCCTTTTCGGGATTAATTACGTATATATCGATTACTTCTGGCCCGAACCCGTACTGGTTGAAGCCTGGACAGTAAGAGTTGGGTGCACTTCCGTACTCTCCATGGCCTTCACCTGGGCACCCTGCGCCGGTTGGCCACCTCCGTTTCCCTGTCCAGCAGCACGTCTGTTGTTGTTGGCTATACGTAGTTGACAATCGACCAACAAATGGCCAGCGTTTTTGCAATAATTACAAGTGAGCTGATTGTTTTGCACCCCTTGCTGTGATGTCGCCTGCGCATAAGTCACCTGTCCTCCGGATCCTGTATTTGGTTTTTGTGGATTTATCCCTGCATTATTCGGATTTCCCTGACCTACTAATCCTCGAGTAGGCTGAAAGCATTTCGCGGCAGGATGTCCCCATTTATTGCATAATTGACATTGTACTGATTGCGCTTGTATAGGTGCGTTATTCTGCTGGCCTGATTGACCGCTCTGTACTGGTGCGAGTTGTTGCGCCTGACGGCAAGTTTCGGTCAAGTGACCCGTACGCCCACAGACTCGACACGGTATTGAATAGCACTTATCGGCAGTATGTCCGCGTTTTCCGCAGATCTGACAAATTGTTAATCCCGTCTGACCGTTGGGAGTTACGTTACTCTTGAGCTTAAAGCACTGATTTGCCAAATGTCCGGTTTTCTGACAGATTTGACAAGTTACCTGTGCTTGTACCCCTGTATTTTTCCCATTTGATTTACATTGATCGGCTGTATGACCTATTTTTCCACATGTCTGACATTTGGGAGGATTTGCTCCCGGAGCTTGCCAACACTTGGATGCTGAATGACCCTTTTTCCCACAAATCTGACATGTCTCTACATCCGAAGCGTTATTGTTCACTACTGCTATCTGATTTCCCTCTTTTGCTACCTCTACGACCTTAACGTTTGCCTTCTTAGTACCTTTCTCACTATCCTTTTCTAGTTTATTTTTCGCTTTGGCGTCGTTTCTCAATCGATTTCGATCGGCAAGTTCCCGTTCTATGGCTTTTGCTTCATTGATTGCTTCTCGAAGTGTAGTCTCCCTTTTCCCCATTTTATCCTGTATCTCTGGTTTCAATCCTCTCTTAAAGCAGCTCAAAGCCATATTATGAACTGCTTCCTTATCCCCATCGTCTAAATACCCTGATCTATAATAATGAGCTTCCCTGATTTTCTCTGCAATTTCCCGAATACGATGTGCAAATTGATCGACTGTATCTTCATCCAGCTGTGCGCTACTACCCAATTCTCCCTGTAACTGATAAATATCCCTTGGAGGATCGAAAGTAGTTCTCAAATACTCGATATATTCATCAAGGCTTTCAAACTCGTTCCTTGCTACTCTATCCCATATCTCTCCTACCAGTTTGGACTTGGCTAATTTCAACAAATGTCTCTCATATTCTTCACCAACCATTTCCAACCCATCCTCCAGTCCTGCAATATAACGATTCAACGAACTCCGTTTACCGTCAAACTCAGGTATCAGTCTCAATGCGTCTCTCAGGTTTCCCATTCCACCTGAGCTCAGGTTAAGTATAGGTCGAGTTGCGTTAGGGGTGGTCGTCCGACGCGAAGGTCTGGAATTTTTATCGCGATTGTGCTTATCTCCTCTATCGTCGTCTCCGTTACCGTCGCCGTCGCCGTCGTCATCCCCTCCGCCTCCACCATCGTTAATTCCCTGTTGTCTCTCTCTTTCCTCAGAACTATCTCGATTTTTATTTTTATTTTTCGGAGTAACTGGTGCCATAATTTTTGAAGGATTTTCAGTGAAATTTCTCGATTTTTTATTTTTAATGGCTGGTTTTACTCTTATTCCCTTACTCAATCGCATCTTTTGAACAGTGTATGTTATTGGTTTTGGTTTTTTCCTTTTTTCTGTTAACGATGCCAATCGGCTGAAACTCGGATCGAGAAAGTCGCAATCCGTCCGAATTCGCACTACTACTTTTACTAGTTCCAAGTGTTTTTGAAAACTCTAATGATTTTTCTGTAATTATTTTCCTATCTCCAAACAGCCCGAATAATTTACCGAATAATTTCCCACTAACAGCAGGAGCACTTTTCCTTCTCGGTGACAAAGATCTCGAACAAGGTTTTGCAACAGTTCTCTTATTCCCTGATTTCGCACTTGTCCCTGAGGATCTCGATCTCAACGGTGTAACAATTCGTCCGTCTCTATGTACCCTTGGTGTAGGTGGACCTTCTGCTGAAGCGAATGAATTTGCAAACTCTGAATTTTCGTTAGTTGAAGATTGTTCTTCCACTTGAGACTCTAATTCCTCTATTTCATCCCCCTGATATAAACTTGCCAAATCTTTTCTGATTTGACCAATACGATCAATACTATCTTCTCCAGATTGTCTTTCCCTCCGATTATCTCCTCCTTCTACATGCACGTCTACTATGGTTTCTATTGCCCCTACGTTTACCGATGACTCAATGGAAATAGGTGTGGATGTGGTAGGTCCACTTGGATCGTTGATTTCCGAGGTGTTTGTAAATTTTGTTACTTTTTCGACTTCCTCTGTTAATTTTTTCTGTGTTCGTATTTTCCGCTCTTTTGGGTATTCATGTATAACTTTATCAGAAAGTTTAACTTGTGAACGCGTTGAAGGCATTGATGCTAATTTTTATTCTCATCTCTGTTTGCGAAGAATTTAACATAACAATTTATTTTTTTTTTTTTTATTAACGATTTTTATATAAAGTTTGATTTTATGCGTTATGCACTCTGGTATCCCGGACGAGCCCCCAAATTTTGTTACGTCCCGATTAGCAATTTTCACTCTATCTCGGTCAAGAAGAGTCGAGAACCCTTCCTTTACACGTTTTTCAGATGTGACGCTTTATCGGGAATTTTGCCCCGTTTTGAGCCTAACCTTTCGGAAATAAACTCGGGATAGGGCGTCGAGTGCATTCGGCGAACAGAATTAGCCAATGAAATGCAAAGAGTCTTTAATTACCGGTTAATTTACTCGTAATTATCCCACTAGTTAACTTCTTACTCTCGCTCTACTCCAGACACTATACTCACGTGGTAAACTCTCTCTTTCTCCCTCTAATCTATCTCCGTCTCAGACTTCACGCGCGACCAATGGCCGTACGCGCATATTTTCTATCCTGTTCTCTCTCTCTCTCTACACTATACTTCCCACTCCTGAGGTTAACTTATTTTGAAATCGTTGAAATTAAGGAATGAACAACTGTATTAAAACAAATGGAATTAAAATTCAGAAAGAAGAAGAGTTCATGAAATCCAAAAATTACTCACGGGACTAATTGTCCAGAAAATTTGTAGTGAAATAAGAACACCCTTGACTTACCATAAGAGGTTAAAAGATGGATTTCGAAAATAAAGGTGTGGACTGATGTTCGGGTGGAAACCGACTGATGATAAACTTCCTTCAAATTTCCCTGGATAAGATGAATGACGGGATGCGAATGTTGAATGAAGCGTTTAAACGATTATGATAATCGCCCAAACGAATGAACGAATATCGAAATAACACGAAGTTGTGGTGGAAGAACGTTGTTTCTCGTTTTATTGAATTATAATGAAACTTGATACAATAAACTTTTTAACAAAAATTTGAATTTAATTGAAGAGTATCTTTGCTCGATAACTCTTAAATTTTGAAATAATGCAAAATTAATTCGAATTTATAGTTGAACTGATGGTTCTTCGAAGATTGAGTTCTCCTGATGAAAGGTGACAGGACTGTCGTATGATTATCTCTGTTGTGAGTCCGTCGATGGAGTGATTTAATTCCGTTGTCGTGCTGTCCAAGTTGACGATAGAAGGCAGGGAGGGTAGTTGATAAGACCCTGCGGCTCATCATTGGTGCGAGTTGCGGTTTTGTAGCACCTCGTCCTTTGACACCTTTGCTGCACTTCCCCCACTCTTTCGTAGGCTATTAATTTTCTGCTTTGGACTTGTTAATTATTTCTCTGATTGTACAATATTATTTAATTTATTTTTCTTTTCTTCTGCGATCTTCTTTACGGATTCTTGAGTTTTTTTATAGAAATTTGAATGGTATTTTTACGTTGATTTTTACTCGTTTCATTATTTCTAACTTTAATAATTTTTCAATATTTTCCCTGTTCGCTTATTTTGACAATTTTACTTCTCATGTTTAACATTTCTATTTTCCCATTTATTCTGTTTTACCACTTGCTTATTATTTATGGTTATTTTATTTTCCCCTGATTAATTATTATTTGCTTAGTTATTTATTTCCCCTTATTTACGTATTCACTCTTGATTAACTCATTCCTATGCGTTTTCTCTGTTATTTCACCGTTTTCCGCCTTTTTCAGCGTTTAAACCCATCTATCGATATCGATATTTTTGCTATCCGTGAGGTGCTGCTCTCAATACCGTTAACGGGCGATTTAGGCGTTACTCGCCTCGCGCTACGCACCGTTCAAGCGGGAGCTGCACCGACACATAAATTCGCGTATCATACATATGTTTTCTTATCTCTTACTGCTCGAGTTTCTCTATACCATATTCGTTTTCTTTCTTTTTCATGTCTATCTGATTGTAACTATACTCCTGTTCTTTATTCCGATATTTCCGGTGTCATTATTCCTGGAATTTCGTTATTAACTTTCCCTTATTTATTATCCTCATGCTCTCCTGGCCTAATATCTCTGTTCTTTCCTTTTGTTATTTTATTGTTACTAAATTACTACTTAATTATTAAGATTATCTATTAAAATTTTAATTCCCAATATATGAATTTTTACGGGACGTAACACGAGTGTCTTTTTGTATATCTATTCGGTATAAAATTCTGGTACAGTAACGAGAAGATGAGGTGATGCTACCGGTCTCATCCCTGATTGGTCCGTGATCTTAAGTCCTTCTTTTAGGCGTAATGCGTTTATCGGGCCCCGCGCCGTGGATGACGGGGTGGGGTATCGAAAAGTAAAAGGGCGCAGACGAGATCACGTAGGCATCAATCCCCTCCTTTTCTCGTTTCCGTTTTCCGGGAAGTCATTACCAGAAAGATTTTTGTTGGTATGCAGCCTTTTATGGCTAAATACTTTATATGTAAAAAGGTCGCCAGAGTTCCAATCGGACTATAGAATTTCGTCAACTGTCTAGACAAATAAAAACCGGTATTGAACAGTGAAAATACGCTCTCCTATGTCTTCTGGAATTTATACGTATTACGTGAATTATAAAATTTGTAGTCTCTCGTAAGACTCTTATAACCAGGACTCGCTTATTCCTAACAGAAATGAATATAATAATGAAAATATAATAATGAATATTATTGATATAAACCATAACCTATTATCGGGAACTAATTATTTAGTACTCGATTAGTTTGTACTCGTTTGTCTGGATAATAATACAAAAGTATAATTCTATATTACTAATAAAAATAATAAAAGAAAAAGCAATAAATCCTTTCCATGTTATTTCGCCCAGGGGCATGCCATGGAAAAGACTTTCCTCGGCAAATGCTTTACCGTTAACTCCTTCAGTCATTTGTTTAAACAAATGGCGTACAAGTTGTCCACGGCTAAGGATTTCTCGAAGGACTAACTAAATTAATAGGGTATGTGTAGTAATTTCTTTACAGTCGGAGAGTTTATGGACAAGTTTTCTGCCTGTTGCGAGGGGACTCTTTCTCGTTACTCGGCGGTTTTGTGCCTGAACTGTCGAATGCCAAACGTTGTATAATTTTCATAAGGTGAAAATCCCTTTTCGTTTTTATAATGGTATCATTCTCCGTGTAATTACCACCACGTACTTAATTAATACCGTAAGGATAAACACAGGCATTCAAGAGAGCAAATCCTGGGGTGAATTGTTTATTATTATTTCTTTTTAGATGGACTGTATTCTCAGTTTCGTTTCTCTATTTATCATTACTTTCTTCTTCAGAAATCTGAACTCTATTGCTTTCCGATGTGTTATAATGAGAGGAATCCGAGGTTTACTAATTATTTAAGGATTAATTAATTAAGATTTAATAGAAGAAATTTCCTTCTTCCTGCAAATATCAAGGTCATGAGCCCCGTCTCCTTTGTTTTAGCTTGTGGAGTTCGGTTCAACTTAAAACACTGTATAAAGCGTTTCCCTTAACGAGGATAACTTGTCGACCCGATTGTATGTATCTAAAACCCGACGGGTTTAATCGACTGTCTGTAAATTCCTCCCCGAATGGTTTCGAGCCATGGTAAAATAGATTTACTGATCTACGGGGAGGTAGTCGATATCGATACTAGTAGGTCCCAATGGTAACTGTCAGCGGGCCGCGTTTCTTTTAATTCCTTTTTGGGACTCTAGGGGAGCGCTCGGGAGAGGGGTCAGAGACCGCCTTTCTCGACCTCCGCCTGTGAGGCCCCGGATCTGTTTTACGCTGTTTTATCGGTATCGACTCGCTAAGGTAGGGCACCGATTTTTGTAAGACTCTGGGCTAGCTTGACACTGATTAAGGAGTAGGTAAAATAGATATTGTTAATGAAGAATTTTTAGATCAGATCCCCCTTTTTACTTTCACAAAGAAGTTTAGGCTCAACTGCTATTGAAGGTAAAGCAGAAAATAAACTATGCGTTACGCTGGACGTAACACCTCCCCCCCTTAAGCCGATTATTAGGGGAAACCTAATAATCGCCTCCGCGGCGCGGGGTGAAACTGAGAATTTTTTTGGATTGCGACTTGTTTTCTCTTGGCTCTATGTTTATTCTTAAAGATATATTTCTTGATATATATATATTTTAATGCTACCATTATTTCCTTCCTTAAGGATTTACCCGAATATAATTCATAGAGTAATGTATTCCCTTTCCTTTTCTCATATTATGAAGTTATAAAATTTACTACGCTTGTTGTTATATATGAATGCGTGGGTGTTTGTATGTGCATGTGTATGTGTGCGTGTACGTGTATGTATGTATATGCATTTGTTCCTCTTATTTCCTATTAATTTTATATTTTTATTATTCTAATTCTTATCTTTAATGATGGTTCCTGTAGTTGAGTGGTGTTATAAATTGAGCGGTTCAAGTCGTAACCGTCTGCGGCCTTGAACCTCCCTTAGTAATGCGTCCACCGTTGGTATCATTTCTCGGACGTATAACCGTTGTTCGTTTGCTTGTTGAATCTTTGCGTCCTCCTCGGTCATAATGTATTGCGAACTTTGACCTAATGGTAGTAATAAGTCATATTGTAAGATGTAGGTTGTGCCTCCGATGATTGCTGATTCCGATTCCTCAGGTATTAGTGCGATCCATTCTTCCAGGATGCTAACGGGCACGTCCTTCCATTCAGGGGGTACGTAAACACCCGGGATGAGACACCAGTAGTATGATCTGCTGTGGTTTGTGTAGGAGTTTTCGACGGTCATGATTAACTGGTATTGGACCATCTCCTGCGGATTATAGATGGGAGTATTCGCGTAATTCGTTGTTGACGATTAGTTGTCCTTATTATAGATGTATAGGTATATGGTTATTTTCCTCGTGCCCCTTTTTTGTGTTATATATATATTTTTCCTCTTTTTCTTTCTTCCTTTTCCTTATCCCTTAAAATTTACGAGGTAGTAAAAGGTTTTGTTCGAAGAGTTTTCTCCCTTTTCTTTTCATTCTCTCTCTATCTCGCCTTTCCTTTTAAACGGCGGTCTCGAGTCGAGGGTACGGGGTCGTGTATGCGTTCTCATTTCGTTGGGCGAAGGGTTCCACGTATTCTCGTACTAGTTTCGGGAAGGGTCCTGTTCTCTCTTTTGGGACTGGGGGATCCCGTTGGGCGATCTTATCCTTTAATCGGTTGCTTTTTCTATCGACTTGTACTGCACGAGGGGTTGGTGAGGGGAACCTGATGACTGGCCGACAAGGTGGTGTGTCGATTTCATCCTGATTGTCAAGATGCTTATATCTCCCGTATCCTACGTATTCTATGGAATGCGGGTTCTGTCCATAAGGAATTATGGTATCACGATCCCAATAATAATGAGTTCCTCCGAGTTCAATTGGTTGTTCGGGATCAGCGCCTAATCTACGCGCCCACAACGATCGAGTTTTATCGGTGAGTCGTCTCCACTCAGGGGGTACCCAAACGTATCGTCGTGGTTGTACAGTCCGTGGCAATCGCATGCGCCAATAACACCCCACATTTTCCATACCCAGGCAGGGCGGGATCGGGTTGCGATTCAGCGTGATGGATAAACGGTCGGTTTCGTAGGTCAGCCTTGGTTTATTCCATATGGGTGTAGTTTCGAAGAAATTTGGCCATCCGTTTCTCCCGTGGATAGGGACCGTCCGGTAGTCTTGCCGTGCCGGTAGAAGTACATCAATGGTCCAAAAGTATTGAACCCTTCCTAACACGATGTCCTCGAATGGTCGATCGCGTAACTGATTGACCCAATTTTCCAATCGGTCGGGAGTTAAGGCCCTCCACTCCGGTGGGACGTACAGCACGATGTCCTTTTTTGCAATGTCGATTCGCAACGCCAACTTCCAATAGCAATAGAGCCTCGTTGCTCCGGGTACTAAGCATACTGGTTTCTTCCGTCCTATTTCGATGGGAAGTATTTCGTCGGGATTGGCGGGCCTCGCACTTACTCCCACATTATCGAATTGCCTTCCATTTCTACATGTGCATCGAGACATGTTGGTGATACTAACACATACAGACAATTGATGCATTAATTCTTAAGTATATTTGAACATATTTTATATATATATATTTATTATTATTTTCTTTTTTTTTTTCATTTTTTTTTTATTATTTGTTTAAGATTAGTCTACTTTTCCTCTTTTTTTTCTTACTTATAGGGCAGAAGCATTATTTTATTAGTTTAAGCCTTATTCGGGGTTTCCATGCACATAGCTCATGAAAATAGTCCCGAGAATGCGGTAAAGTTCTCAGCATATGGCTGGCATTATAGTGCATTAGAGAGTTTATTACGAAACGAAGTTGTTATATACGTACTTCTTCCGTTCTTTCTTTTGTTGCTTACTTGATATGTTAGTTTCCTAGTCTCGTTATTTATAGGTTTTCCTTTTTTTTTCTCTCTCCTTCCTTTTTTTTGTTGTGTATATATTTTTTTTTTTCCTTTTTTTTTTTCGTTTTCTGGTTTTCCTACGGTATCTTAATTGGCTGATCTATTTCCTACATATTTTATATCTCCGCTCTCTTTTTTTTTTATTTTCCTTTTCTCCTTATTAATATTATTATCGTTATTATTATTATTTTTACTAAATTCTATTTTTATTTAAAGATTGTAAAGTTATGCGAGGTAGAATTCGTTTTTCCTCTTTTTGTTCTCCCTGTATTTTTTTCTAGATTATAATTCAGGGATAGTACGGGGTGCGATAAGTGTCAAGCCATTTCCTTTGCTATATTCGTGATCAATGGAGAACTCCACTCCGTAATCAATGTTAAGTTTGCACGTGAAACATTTTTTTATTTGTTTCACTCAGTCGGTGCAAACAGTGGCGTGATGACAGGGCAAAATCATTATTCCAATGCTTTTCTTAAAGCAACGATGGCATAGATTATTATTGACTACTTTGTTCAAAGTGCCAATGCTGATAAGTATCGGTTCTCCCGTATTTTGCTGGATGGACAGATGTTTACGTTCGGATGGTATCTGTGAGCCCGAAGCCTTTGCTGACGGGTCAATGTTATTGCCTTTGACCTCTTCAAGGATCGTAGCCTCCTGTTTCTTTTCCTCGTTGGCTGCCTCGTTCAATGTCGGTACCTGTCTACCTGCTTGGTTCTGTCCCTTGCCTCCTGCTTCTCTGATAAATTTATTTATGTCCGTTGTATATTTTCGGAGGTTTGCTAGACACGCGGCCCATTTAACCGTATCATCCGCTTTCTTTAGTTCGATTGATTCTTCCAATAACTTTGATAGTTCGAAATCATGATTATTAGCCGGTTGGATTCCGGATCTCCGTTGGGCACGCAAGAATCTGCATTTCGAGAACCATTTGGCGTGTTGACCCATTGCTGTGTCGGTAGCCTGCCAATCGGTCGATCCTCCCTCACAATAATAACATATTGTTTCGTCAGACTTTCCCGTGGTAAAGAAACCAGCTGCTGCAAGGCTTTCCTTTGATTGCGGTGATGATGTTGGCCAATTCGCAAAACTTTTCAAGCGTTTGACATAAGCAGCGTATTCCGGATAGGTGGGTCCATCCTCAGGAGAACGGGTAATCCGATCGGCCTTTTGCGATCCGGGGCTTTTGGTATCATAGGGTCCTTTCGGTGCGCGTGCAGCAGGTATAACGGAAGGAGGCACTTCAAGGGGTACATTACCGCAGGGAATCCTTCGCACGAATCGGCATTTATCTTGCCATCTCCGATGTGCTAACAGGGGCTTGTCGTCTGCTTCCCATTCGCTTATCGCCAGTTTACATTCAAAACATGTAGTTTCATCTGCCTGCCCGGTGTAATAAAATCCTGCGGCTGCCAATTCTTCAATTGATACTTTTGGTTTCGGCCAGAGTGTAAAACTGAGTAGCCGCGTTTCTTCTAAACGATAGTCCGGACCGATGGTTTGTTGGTTCATCGTCATTTTCCTTGGAGTCGCTTGTATTTTCCTGCTCCTTTTCTTCAGTTTGTTTCCTTTTATTTCTTCTCAGATTGAGGGATTCCGTTGATTTTTCGATTTTATATCGTTCGCGTCCTCTGGATTTTGAGCCTCCTTTAAGCAAAAATACCGATTTGAAGCTGTTGAGTTCGTAACGGTATGTAGGGAAATTCGGGATTATCATTGTGGTGCGTGTATATATGTATAAAATATATTATCATTCATATATTTTTTTTTTATATTTTCTTTCGGAGGGAGGCTCATTATTGTGTTACCAGGAGTCATCTCTGTATTATTATTTGCGCGAGGGATGGTATTGCAGATTTTCCTTATTCTCGCCGCTTCATCTCTTTCCCTTTCTTTTACTTGTTTGAACGTCTTTCGAGAGAGAGGAACATCTGCCTTCTCTCGGGGCATGGTGTATGAACAGGGACTCTCTTTATTTTCTCGAGGGTAGGATATATTTTTGTCTCTGATTCGTCGCCTGCCGCTACCTCCTTGTTAACGGTGGCTTTTAATAACGGGGAGGATTCTACCTGGTCCTGTGTAGCTGACCCTTGTTTCTTCCTTTCCTGTCGCGTGGACTCTTGAGGAATTAGTTCTAGTGGAATGCGTTCTCGCGGTTTAACTCTGGGCATTGTTGCGAAAGACGGTATCGATGCCGGCGGAAGTGATGTTAATTCCTTTGTTTCCATTCCGTGTTCTAATAGACTCATTTTGAGTGGTTCGTGGAAAGGTCGAGGAGTTTTATAATGATCGTCCTCCCTCGTTGATTTACTACTTCCCGCCTCATTTTTGCGCGGAAGGGTTGAAGTTTCGGGACTAAAATAGGAAGGTAGTGTGGTCCCTTGATGTGTAATTACAGGTACATGATAATGGTGATTCAATGCCTCGGGCTGCAGGGTTTGTTGGAGGTCACGAATTCTTGGATCAAAACCGAAATGGAACGGTTCTAAGTTAAAAGTAGTCCTGTTTCCTTCGTTTTCAGCGTAGTAGCTCGGCGGCTTAGGTTGCAACGGAGATTTATTGGTGGGTTCTTCGTCGATATTTCCATCTTCCCCGTTGTCCTTAGGAGGTTTCCTTCCCAGATGCAGTAATAGACTTGTTACCGAATCCCATATGGCTCCGATAAGATATAATGACCATCCGTATACCGTGTGTAAAGCGTATCCATGGATTATCGTATCGATAATTAACTTTACTCCTCTGCACAACATTACGATGCCAATTAGACCTGCGCTAAACGTACCGAAGGTCGAGAAGTATCCCCATGATTTTTCCCAAGAGCTTTCGATTATTTTATTTATTGCCTGTTCGTCAATTAAATTGGCAATAGTTCCTCCTTGAGTAATGGTGGGTTGTCCTGCTATTCCTCTCGCGACGGAGTTTAAAATAGCGGGGCGTTCAGCGGCAAACATAATATGTTCTCGTAATTCATCCAGGTCCTTTTGCGTATATATGCCACTGGTAGCAAGTGCTTGTGGATTACGGTATGTCCAGGTGTGTTCGGAAAGAGGTTTAAGTACGGTTGGTGGTGTTGCATGGATGGGTCGCGGTTCAAGCGAATACCACTCTCCTCCAACACGATACATAGACGGCACAAGGGTATTATAGGTGACCTGAGTTCCGGTCTTCTTGAGTATATGTGTGCGAGGTGTGAGATGGTAGGAGTGGTTTCCTACCTCGACAGGTAGCTGAGTGTAACACTCCCGTGTCTCTCTGATTTTTATCTCTATTGGTATGCATTTCACGATATGGGCTACTTCCCCGGATAATGCGGCCATATATCCTGGTCCTTTCATGATGTTATAAGCGAATTCGTCCGATGATTGTTTTGCTAGTCTTATGGTGTTTTCCAAAACCCGTCTCTCGAGATTACATCTCTGTGTTAATATATGCACATACATTTGTTTCATTTGTGTTCGTATGTATTTTTCTACGTATACGAATTTTGAATTTACGTATGCGAAGAAATCGAGATTGTTTACAGACAATGGTTCCTCTTTTACGAATGGATCTCCTTTGCGGATTTCTACAATTAGTAGTTTAGGATGTTCTGTTCGAATTAATGTGTATCCACACAGATTTGTCTGTCCCTTGGCTGTTAGTGCAAAAATCACATCTCCATCTGTTAATGAATACATTGTTTGTTTGTATGTGGTGTCGGTGTCGGTGGTCCGTTTGGCGGGGCCTTCGTAAAGCACACCGTAACGTTTGGAATGACAGCTGTCCTCAGGGTAAGGCTCCCAAAAGGTATCGCCTCCGTCAATATCGACGCAATGACCCTCACTAAGCTCACACCGCATACCTGATCTTAAATGAATTCTGTTGGTATCTACATCGACGTCCGCAGAGTAATCACGGAGAGAGATCTTAACCGTGCCTTTTACGTATACTTTTTCCCAATTTCCGTAGGGGTCAGAGTAATATACCCCTTCACACGATGCATCTTGATTTACAGTTCCGGCTATCGAGATGGGACGCATTATTGTGCCGTTAAGCATTGCTCCATATATTTCGGTTTGTCCAACTTTAATTTTCCCTGTCTTGTGAATTTCGGATTGTGAATTTCGGACGCATATTCTCCGTTGGGTACGACTATCCCATGCGACCACATGCCGCATCGGCGAATTACGCGATATATTTTGACTTTACATTGTCGTACTTGTATAGAAGAATATTGATTTAATTGTAATAGTTGGATGTGGACCGCGGTTTCGTTCACTTCCTGTGTAGGAATGTCGCATTCGCCGATCTCGAGGAGTGATACAGTTGTAATATTCAAAGTGGCGCCGGTGCAATCGTATCCGATTATTCCCTCCACCGGGGGTAGGGAATATAGCAGGAGTAAGAACGCTATTCCTCGGGCGAGTAACGCCTTTTCCATCTGTAATGTCAGTCATTTTATATGTAGATTTTGGGCGCGGCAATGCTCCTAGGATCGACAAGAAAAGGGAAATAAAACGGGTGCGTGGCACCGATTGGTGAGGTGCGGAGCAACTCCGTTGGTCTTTGAGTCGTAAGCGATTAATATTCAGATAGGATGGGGGAACAAGATCTCTCGGAGTGTATCGAGGTGTTTAAAAACCCAGTGCATTCCGAGATTTCTTTTATTCGTTTAACCCTTTCTACATTGAAAGGGACTTCGTCATTTTCCGCCGCTCTATTACGGACGCGATTCGGTTATGCCGCGTGTGAACGAGCCTATGACTCCTTCATTGCAGAGGTTGCTTGATAGCAATCCTCATGTACCTGGTACTATTTCGATAAAAGTGCGACAAGGAGTTCGCCGTAGACGTTTCCTTCGGAGGATGTTGAACGAAGCAAGGTAAGTGGCTTTACGTGTAAGTTTTTTTTTCTCTGCTGAATTCCTTTCTCTATTTTTTTTTTCGGCCCCCTTTTTTTTCAGCTGGGATTTGTCATACGAAGATATCTTCGATCTTCGCCAACTTTTCTCGATAGAAATAACGGCGCCTCCAGGGCGGCTCGAGGGGTTCGTTGCAGGGCGTCAGGTCGTGCAACGGCGTCTCTATCGGTATCTTTGTTGGTACGTTTTCCTTTCTCTTTCTCTCTTATGAGACGACGGGTTATTTCCCTTTCTCTTTTTTTTATTAGGATTTTATTTATCTCTTGTTCTCTCTTTTTTTTTTCCAGCGTTGCGCGTTGTGTGCTTAGCTAATTGCTAATTGTCACTTTCCGGGAGAATTTATTTCCGTTGTATATTTTTGTAATAAAATGTAATATCATTTAACTTGTGTTTTTTTTTTATTTCGTTTTTTCTTTCCTTAGATATTTCTTGTCCTAGTTTTTTTTCAATATTTCTTATTCGTTGTTTTCTTTAAGTGGAAATGCATATAGTTTAGCAAAGGTATGTTCATAACTATTTTCATTGATGTTTGAGAAAAGATTTTTTTTTTTTCAAGGGTTGGATTGGTCGTCCTTTTCGTTTGCTTAGCAGGTGTCTCGCTCCCCTACTCCTTTTAATTGGGCCCTTTTCTTTTTCGAGGCGTCCGGTTTTTTTCCTCGTTGACCATTGGCTGTTCATCCCCGCTTCTCTAAAATTTTCCACGGGGTAACCTCCCTCGGTTTAGATATAAAAAGGCCAGGTTTCCACAGTTTCCTCATCAGTATCCTCTTTTCTTTTGGTGTAAACGTACCAAATTGAAAAAAAAATCAACATCATGCCTTTCTACGGAGAGTTTTTCGCCAACGAGGAGCTCGACTTTTTTGAAGTCGACGAGGTCCTCCGGACCGTCTCTCCGGCAGCGGGGACTCGCTGCCTGAGAGGGAAGGCTTTCGAAGAGCTGGTGGCTCGGACCCGGGCTGAACGTCGGGCACGCAACCCGTAAGTGTATTTTCTTTTCTTAATTTTATTATATATTTTTTTTTGTAATTTATATATTTTATTAATAAGTGTTTTTCTTCTTTTTCTTTTCCAGTTGGCGTTTCGAGACGGAGGATAGGTTCGCCCTCCGGATCCTCTTCGGAATCGACCCTTATCAGGTCGATTTTGAAGATTGGGACTTCGAGTCCCCAATTCTGGTGGCGAGGGAAATTTCCCTCTACGAGGAAGAGGGGGCGCGGTACGCGCATTATTACGCGGAGATGCGTAGCCGCAAGGTGTGGGTGCCGGAGCCCCTACCACCCATCGCCTGGGAGCCGGAGACCCCTGAGGTCTCAATCGTCTTCGAGCGGCTTCTCCAAGTCGCTCCTCCACCAAGTCCGGCGAGCCCTCCTCCGGCTGATCGGGGAGTTCCGGGAAGCCTCATAGTCCCGAGGCCGCGGCGGCCATCGCTGTTAGAGGAGCTCTCGCGGCTCTTCCCCAACCTGGGCCGGGGCCTGCTGCGGAGGCGGGATCGCTCCCCGCCATCAAGGGGCCATTTACGACGTAGATTGGTGAGTTTTAGTCATTTTTTTTTTTGAACTTATTTGTGTTTTTTTTTCTTCATGTTTTTAATTTTGTTTTTTCTCTTTCTTCTGTTGCAGGGGTAGAGTTTCTCTCCGCCGACTCGTCGTACTCCCCCCCCCCCCCCCCCCCCCCTTAACTTAAGTTATATTTTGTATTTTTATTTTAAGTTTCTTTTTTTTTTGTATTTTAGTTTAAGAATATTTTTTTCTTCAATTTTATGTGGCGTATGCCACTAGGCTTAAGAAGATTTGTTTTTGAATTTTGTATTTGTATTTTTTTTGTATTGTGTGTGGGAGTTTGAGGTTTTTTTTTTTTTTAAATATACGTCCCAAAGGGGATATTTTAAATGTAACATTTTCTTTCTGATTCGGCTTAGTCCGATTATTCCCTTCTCCTTTTTAGGCACTCACTATAATAATAGGCGAAGAGTGCCTATTAAAATGACCATCCGTTGCTCTTCGGAGTCTGTCGAAGGGGTTACTCCGCAGCGCATACTCCAAAAATTTTTATTTTTCACCATTTGCTTCGATGTATCTCCAACATCATGCGTAGTTACTTTGAAGTGACTGCGATGAATAGAAATATTTTTTTTAGTCTGCGGTGCAATGAAAACAACTTTTTGGCTGAATTTTTCTTCTCGGACGTCCGTATCACACTGTAACTTTAGATGGTGCGAACCAATTTTGTTCTCCTTCGCAGGGTTTTTTTATTACATTATTTCCAGTATGCACATTACTTTTAAAACCAATCTAAGACCTT
Organism: Cryptus viduatorius; assembly: GCA_964006125.1. Taxonomy (NCBI): domain Eukaryota; kingdom Metazoa; phylum Arthropoda; class Insecta; order Hymenoptera; family Ichneumonidae; genus Cryptus; species Cryptus viduatorius. Next base: position 20,297,756 of record OZ023222.1, on the reverse strand, counting down.
TAAGTATTTTTTCTAAAAAAATATTGGCCACAATTTGCATTTGCCTTCGGTCAAGTGTCCGTACGGTGCCATCATAATGAACTCTACGAACCAATTTTTTTCTCCTTCGCAGCATCATTTTGTTTTATCAAAAGCACTGCGCACAGCAAATTTAGAGACAATCCTACATCTCTAACTATTTATTCATCACAATTTTCCATAAAAAAATTATTTTCTCACATCTGATGTCCGTACGGTGCCCCAATTAAAAATCCTGGAAACCAATTCTTTTCTCTTTCGCAACAATATTTCATTGCATCGAAAGCACTATGCACAACAAATTTTGAGTCATTCTGACAAATATAATTTTAATTATAAAATAATTCAAAAACAGTGGTTATAACAAGATTTGCTTTAAAGGTTATGTTATTTAGATTTGCCAAAAATCCATTTTTCATCATGTTAAAAAAAAACTTCGGTTGTGAAAAATAAAACACGAAATATCATACACTGATTCACAAATGTTTGCGTTTTTTATTTCGAAAATAATATATTATCACCGAAAATCATTCGCAATATTTTAGCATATTTTATTCACATTCGTAATAAAAATGATAAATTTCACGTATTCACTGAAAAAATTGGTAGTAAACTCACAAAAAAGATTCATCGAATATCCAAAATAATTACAATTTCCCAAATAGAACTAAAAAAATAGCGAGTATATATTTTTTCGTTTTATTCTATCTGTCAAACTTTGGAAGCAGATGACAATTTCGTAGCAGACGATACACAGATGCTCATACGTCGCGGCGCGCGTACTCTGTGGCCGGATGATTTTCAAATAAAAAAAAATCGACATCTTGTTTCAATCTTTGTTTCTATTTTACGTAAATATAAATGGATTCTACGCGGTATAGCGCAAATAAAAAGTATGCAATCATAAAAAAAATGAATTTTCTATCTTTCGACCGTCGAAGATTCATCGCAGCCGAAATCTTTGTCAATTATGTTCACCCGATTTATTCATTTACAGTTAATAATAAAAACTGCAAATTCTTTTTCTGGCAACGTATTTTCTCCTCTTCAAAACAAGCCAAAATAAGAGTCGAAATCTTTTTTCGCTGCCGAGATATGATTTTTTTTAAGCAAAGACTAATTTTACGAATTTTCATCAAAAAACGAATCGTTTATTCAAATTTCTCGAAATTGCCGTCTCTAATCCTTTCCTCTCAAAGAAATCGTATTTACAAACTGACTCTCCGCGTTATTGCGCAGATAAAAAGTGTGCTATGTTTAAAAATTTAATTTTTTACACTTCGACCGTCGGAGATTCATCACATTCGAAATCTTTGTCAATTTTGTTTGCTGGATTTATTCGTTTACACTTGATAAGAAAACTGCTAATGATTATTCTATCGACGTATTTCCAACGTTTTTTTTTTTTTCAAATTTTTTCAAATTTTCGTCGAAATACGAATTTCTTTCATATGCTCACGTCTTGAAAAGTTTTTTTTTCGCAAAAAAAAAACAATTATACTCTTAAAGAACAATTATAAACAATTATTTACCAAGAAAGTGAAAAACACTGAATTTGTCGATTTTACGAGTTATTCCGTACTGAAAAACTTATCCTCGTTTGTGATTAAATAAAATTTAAAAAAATACGATATGATATGATGCTAAATTTGATATTTTTAAGCGACGATAAATATCAATAAAATTTCATTGAAAAACGGAAAAAAAAATCGAATTTCTCAAACTTCCCGTCTCCAATACTTGTCTGTTCTATAGAGACAATAACGAGCTGATTCCATGTATTACGAAGAAGAAAAAAAATATATCTCAAATGGTAGAAATGAAATTTGTTATAAGAGGACTGTCAAAGAGCCTTCAAAGTCGAATTTTTCAAGAATTTCATCAATTTGTAAAAAAATATTTCGGAGCTATCCAAGATGACAAATCTTTGATTCGAGTAACGTACTACTTCCTCTTCAATAGAAGACAGGAACTAAAAAGATATATTTTTTCGTTCTCGAGATTGCATTTGTTTGCAGCATCCATAAATATCGATAAAATTTCATTGAAAATCACAAAGAATAGCAAATTTCTTGAACTTTTTTTCTACAATGGTTTGGTTTCCTACACATAAAATAACGAACTGAATCCATCAATTATGGGGAAGAAAAAGAACACTGAAGGGGAAGGATTTAAAGGGGATATTTGGCCTGAATGCTAAATGGTAATCGTATTGGTGTCGGTACATGTTTTGTGTGTTTGTTTTATATTCATTAAATCTGGTCATAAGTTTAAAGCCAATAAAACGACTTTACTAGACATGATTTGATTCGTTAAATTAATTTGATCAACTTCTGCGTGGTGCAATTCGTTATATTTGTCTCGTGTCTCAATATTTGACAATTTATCGTCAAACAAAAAGGAAATATCCGTCGTGAATATTAATAATCAATTGGTACAAAAAAGAAATATTTGTATTCGACGAACGTTAAACACAATGAATTAATTTACGTAACTGATAAATGTTTTTCCCTCATACGTACTGACGAAAAGAAACGCAGAACGCGACGAATAAACATACTTCATTCGTAGCGCATAGCGCGATGTGTAAATACACTCGATACGGAGCGCGTAGCGCGACGTGCACCCTCGTGAGTGCCTTAAAAAATGTCCCGTAGGGACATTTTTCGGGGGGCTTGGGGGGCGGAGCCCACCAACAAGAGCATCAGCGCCCGCCGGGCGCTGAGACGCTTGTTCCATTTTGTTCTTGTTGTTAAATTCGTCTTTGTTCGTTGGTTTCGTTGCCGTTTCGTCTTCGTTGGTTCATCGTTGTTGTTTTGTTCTTCGTGGGTTTGCGTTTTCGTTTCGTCTTCGTTGGTTTATCGTTGTATTTTCGTCATCGTTGGTTTTCGTTGTCTTTTCGTCATCGTTGGTTTTCGTTTCTCTCTTTCTCGTTAGCTCTCCTTCTTCCTCTTAACGTTCTGCCCCACGTGAGTTTATTCTATTCAGGTACGGTTGTCTCTTTCTTTCCTTTCTTTTGGTGGGTATCCCGTTTTCCAAAAGTTGAATGTTATTTTTTTTGTTTCCCTTTCTCTTCTCCTATTAAAGCCTTTTACCCGGCTATTGCCTTTATTTTCCTTAAAATTATTTGCCCTACTTTATACAGTTGATAATACTATGCTGGTCGTGTCGTTAATTTCATTACATATATATATATGTTGTGACGGGCCGTTCCGATCAATCGGGTGGACCGAAACCACCGCCGCCCAATAATTATGACGCCCTGGGATTTTTAATTCTTTGTCTCTTACCGTTAGGCGCCAGGGAGTTGTTCCTACTCCCAACTCCCAAGGAGGTCGATTTTTACTGATGTTCCCTGCTCCTCTGTACGCTGACACAGGGGTGCAGTCCGACGGGCTAATTAATATTCTTGGATATGCGAGCGAAAATAAAATATGACTACCAGCAATTCGTAAAATAATAATGGTCACAATATATTTCTCGGATCTTCGTACAATAACAAAATAAAATAAAAGAAAATAAGAAATTACAAAAGATATCAATTTCTCTCTCGGGAGTAAACGCCAATAATATTCACGCGGAATTCGACGTAACGGTCGGAGAGGCCGGCACGGCCGAGGATACGATAACACGCGTATTCTACCCCGGGAGAGACACTTCTCGTCCACGGAAATTATGCAACGGAAACAATTCGGCTTCGCCTACCTTTACAATTTTCCGCCGCTGGACCTCGCGTCTATTTTGCTCCCGAGTACTCGGCTCTCGCTATCCTCGACTTCCCCTGCGGCTTCGCCTCGCTCGGCGATTACACTTTCCTTGGAAAATCGGCACGGCCACTAATACTTTCCTCGCGAACTATTATTACTTTTAACTCGATACTGGATTGACTACCAGCCAGACTATAGCCGCTCTCAGCTCTATTATACGAGAAAATAATTCTCTATACTATTCGTTATGCTAACGATTTCGGACTCCTGCCGAATTACTACTCAGACGAACGCCGATTACCATCTCTCACGTCGACTGTCTTCTCTCGACCCTCTGCTACGCTCGTCTCCCGAAAATCGCTCATCGACACCTCGGTGTGTCGCGTGCCGGTGAGGAGAGGGGGCGACGCTCTCGATTATCGAGCGTCGCCTCACGTAGATCCTTCGTCTATCGCTTCTCACGCTGTCTCTCCTCTCGCGTGGTTGCCGAATTTACCTGTAACGAAGTCGAATAAACGGCAGCAACGCGCTCGATGATTTTCGGTTATCTATCGGCGCTCGGCGGGAGAGACGATCCAGTGGCTTATACTATAGCCTATATCGCACGTTACGACGACGGTGGTAACGCCTCGTCACATCCCCCTGCTAGGCTCGGCCTACGCGCGAATTCGCGGAGGAGGCTCGTGCCGAACTGTTTCTCAACGTGCCCTTCTGGATCGTTCCTCGACCGTCTCGGCCGATAGATTATTTTCAGAATAATCCCATAACCAAAAAAAACAAAACAAACCCGCGTAGAAAAAAAGAATCTGAACGAGATTTTTGGCGAGAATCTCGGCGAAATTCCGCTGAGAATCTTTCCGAGAATCTCACCGAAAATCTCGCCGAGAATCTAAGCGAGATCTCACTGAGAATGCCGCATGTGTCCCGGACCGTGATTCTTATACAATCTCACCGTGCTTCTTCGCGTCATTCTTTTTAACTCGACCGGAAAAACCTGCACACGATCACACCGTGGTTCTTGGCGAGATTGTTTAAATCGAGCGCACAATCTCGCAGTACTTCTTGGCGTGCTTCTTGGCGTTCGTGTGGAGAATGAAAGAGAAAAAAAATTAGAGTTAGTCAAATAGAAGGCGAAAATAAAAAACGTAGGAATTTGCCCAGAACCAAATTCCGACAACGAATACGCATGCAGCGAGCAATTTTAGACTCTATAGTGAATGAGCGCTGATTTTTTTTTTAAGTGCTGTCGGATTCCCACAAGGAATCTTAGCAAGAGTCCCGCATAGAATCCGGCATAGCGTCCCGGATAGAGTTCGCAGTTTGTTGAAAAATAAATCAGCGCTTTTCCACTATAGAGTCTAATATTGCTCGCGGAATGCAAATTTGTTGCCGCAATTTGATTTCGGGCAAATTTCTACGTTTTTTATTTTCGTCTTCTATTTGAGTAATTTTTTTTTTTTCTCCTTCATTTTCCGCACGAACACGAAGTAGCACGGCGCGATTCTGTGAGAGATTCTCTGCCGCGATAAATAAGAATCGCGTGAAGAAGCACTGCAAGATTATGTGCATGATTAAACAAATCCAACGGAGAAGCACGTCGAGATTGTGCGCGCGATTAAAACGATCTCGCCAAGAAGACCGGCCAGATTATGTGGGAGATTCCCCGCATCGACAAATAGAAATCACGTGGAGAAGCACTGCGAGGTTGTCTGCATGATAAAAAAATCTCCTGGAGAAGCATGGTGAGATTTTGCGCGTGATTAAAACAATCTTGCAGAGAAGCACGGTGAGATCGTGTGCAGGTTGTCCCGGTCGGGTTAAAAAGAATCTCACGAAAAAGCACGGTGAGATTATATAAGAATCACGGTCCGGGACACACGCGGCATTCTGAGCGAGATTTTGCTTAGATTCTCGGCGAGATTTTCGGTGAGATTCTCGGAAAGATTCTCAGCGGAATTTCGCCAAGATTCTCGCCAAGAATCTCGCTGAGATTCTTTTTTTCTACGCGGGAATATACACGCTATTACATTCGATTTTATTCCTCAACACACTCTGGTTTCCTGATTCTTTCACAGTGAAGAATTAAACGGAATTAAATGCCGTCTCGTGATACAGTCTCTATGTACCGTGCGTCTCGCTCGAGCGCACTTTCTCCAAAAAAAATAAAGGAAATAACTCAAAATTAATGCCAATAAAAAAAATAAAAACTGTCTTTTGGCTTATCTTTGGCATTGACTCTTAAGAAAATTAACTTGGAGTATTCATCGTACAGCGAATTATATATGTTTTCATGAACTTTTTTTTTTTTCTTCTCCGCCATCGCTCGGCGATTTTCTTCTTTCTTCCGAGACGAAACGTCGTCTATAACGCTCAGTTGCGACGCTGGCGGGGGTTGCACGTCGGGCAGTTCGAGATGGTGTATCCTACGCGATAGCATCGCGTACAATACGGTCTGCACTCCGGTGTTCAGGGTTTCGGGCAGTCTCTGGGCTCATGTCCGTACTCGAAGCATCTCGGGCATGCCATGTACACTGCTGTGCGCGTTGCTCTTCTCCTCAGGTGATCACGCACTTCGGCGTCTCGTCCTTCGGCAGTGGCTCGAGCCATGCCGTGTGGCCCCGGGCACTGTTCTGTTGTGATCCCATCTTTATGACACAATTTTCAAAATCCTTTGCGCAGCGGCAAACGGCAACTCTTCCATGAATGTCCGACGACTCGGCAGTTCAGGCATCCCGTTCGCACGGCGCGTCGCTGTTCCGAGTTTTTCGCCACTGCTCTCTCGTGATTGGTTGCAGATGAGCAGCTCGGCTGTGCGTTAACTCCTTGAGATCGAGCTGTATGAGGCGGCTCTCTCGGACGACGCAGAGGAGTGTTGTTCGACAGATTCAACTCCTCTACCAAATGTATTACTCCTTGTGGCAATTCCCAGCGTTCTCGTCGCACTGTTGGTTGACTCGTTGGCGTCGTGTCAACGCTCGGCGTGGATATATTTTTCTTCGGTATCGCACCCTTCGTCTCGGCGGGTTCACTCACGGGGGTTTCTCGTGACGTCGATGCGATCGTCTCTGCGGTTCTCGATGCTGTGGTCTCGGCCACTGTCATCGCGGTAGCCTCGCGATATCGGCGGTGTGCCTCCTCACGGATAGCGGCTAGCTGTTCTTCTGCAGAGAGTGTCGGAGTTTCTTGCGACGTCGTAGCCTCTGTCTCGCCTCCACGAAACCGTCGTCTCGCCTCTGCTCGAATCGCGTCGAGCTTTTCTTGTAGTTCTTTCGCTGCTTTCTCTGCCATTATGTTCTCGTTTCGCTACAGATTCAGATACAGAGAAAATAAACTCATAATTCCTGTTATCCTAATTTTCCAGAGTGTGTGAGTCTCTACCAAAAAAAATTAAAGAAAAATACAAAAATAGTTTCCTAGCAAAATTTCTTATCAGCTACTGCTCGCACCCTGTTACTCGTCATGCTCGGACAACGGCTCCGTCGCACTCTCTTGGAGATCTGTACCATTTACGAATTTTAAATCTTTTACGTGATATCTCCCAGCGGGTTGGCCATCTGTAGTTGATAATTCTACTATACACGGCGAAATTAATTTCGTGACTTCGAACGGACCTGTATACTTTCTCGTGAATTTCGATGTCATGTTGTTCGACGCTTTCGACAACACGCGATACTTCCGATATACTCGGTCTCCGACGTGTACTGCTACGTCACGACGCGTTCGATTGTAATATTTCGCTTGTTTATCCGACGCTTCGCGAATGTTCTGAGTGACTAGATCGCGCATTTCGACGAGTTTGCCCATTCTCGCGAGCCACTGTTCTCTATCAGGTGCATCGGGGGCAATATTTCGCTCGATTGATCGTCTCACATGCATTGCGGGCCTCGGTTCTCTTCCTAAGTTCAAAAACGCGGGACTCACTCCCAAAGAGGAGTGTACCGCGATGTTGTACGCGAATTGAAATTCCGCGATTCTCAAATCCCACTCGCGATGATCGGCGGAAATATAGCTAGCGATCATCGTCTTGAGATTGCGATTTACTCTTTCCACCGGATTGGCTTGCGCGTGATACGGCGGCGTTGTGACTCGGTCTATTCCGTACTCATCGGTTAACTTCTTTATCGTTTGATTGACAAACTCTGTTCCGTTGTCTGTCAATAATACGCGCGTACCCCATCGACAAATAATTCGCGTACGAAATGCTTCGGCAATTATTTTCCCTGTCGCCGCGGTTACCGGTACACACTCTATCCATTGAGTAAACAAATCCTCAAATACAATTAAATGTTTGTTACCTGATGTCGATCTTGGATACGGGCCCATCGCGTCGGCGGCTACTGTATCCCACGGGAGAGCTACTACTCTCGGTCCCATCATACCCATCGGTTTCGTTTGACTCGATTTATGCATCGCGCACGTAATACATTTTCCTACGTATCTCTTAACGTCGCGATACATCCCTGGCCAATAATAATACGTCGCTATTCTCCTGTACGTCTTCTCTACTCCCGCGTGCCCCGATTGTTCGCAATCGTGCGCTTGTTCGAGAATTCTTCCGCACTCTTCCGACGGTATTACTAATTTCCAGGCGTCTGGGTCTTCCCCAGTTGCCTCTTTCATACTATCTGGCCGATAGCAGTACAAATTTTTACCCTCTATAACCCATCCCGGGAACGCGCGCGGATTTCGTTCGATAGCTTGGTAACGCTCGGCGTACCAATCGATCTCATCGATCTCTTCGAGAGTCTCGATCGCGTCTATCTCCTGATTTTCGCAGCCCTCGAACATTCGCGACAGCGCATCGGCGGCTTCGTTCTCGGTTCCTTTCCTATGGACGATGGTTACATTGTATCCTGACAACTCAAACGCCCATCTCGCGAGTCTACCCACGGGGTCTCGGAGATTATACAACCATCGCAAGCTGCTATGGTCCGTTACAACCGTGAACGCGTATCCTTCCAAATAAGCACGAAATTTTCGCGTCGCCCATACTACGGCGAGACACTCCTGTTCTGTGACGGTGTAACGCGTTTCAGGTGCCGTCATCGCGCGACTCGCGCATGCAATTAACATTTCTGAATCTTTTCCCTGTTGCGTGAGCACGGCTCCTATCCCTGAATTACTCGCGTCAGTATACAAAATAAACGGTAACGCGTGATTCGGATAAGTTAGTATCGCGGCGTTTGCTAGCATCTTTTTCATCGCCTGGAACGCGGCCTCTTCGACTTCTGTCCACCGCCACTCGGTGTTCTTTCCCGTCAATCTATTTAAAGGCCCTGCAGTCGTCGAAATATTTTTCAAATGCCGGTGATACCAATTACACATGCCGTTGAAGCGTCGTACTTCTTTTACGTTTCGCGGTCTCGGATATTCTAAAATCGGCTTTACTTTTTCCGGATCTGGTCGCAGACCTTCACGATTCACTAGAAATCCCAGATAACGAACTTCGCTTCGACAAAACTCACTTTTCTCGAGATTCAATATCAAACCCGCATCTCGGATGATTTTTAAGACTTTCTCGAGCCATTCTAAATGCCCTTCGAACGTACGATGCACGATTATCACGTCATCTAAATACGCGAACGCGTGAGGCTCGAGCTCAGGTCCTACCAGACGATCCAGTAATCGCTGAAAGGTTGCAGGAGCGTTACACAACCCGTAAGGCATTCGGCGGAATTGAAACAAACCCTTGCCTTCAACGATAAACGCGGTATAGTGTCGGCTTGACTCTTCCATCATTATTTGAATATGCATTATTTGAATATGCATATGATATGCCGCACTCATATCGAGCGTCGTTATGTATCTCGCTTCATGCAATTTAGCTAAGATCGTATCCATTCTCGGTAACGGGTACGCATCTTTCCGAGTTACTTTATTAAGCTCGCGGTAATCAACACAAAAACGATACGTTCCGTTTGGCTTCGGCACCATAACGGGAGGACTCGCCCAGTCGCTGTTCGAGCTCTCGATAATTCCCGCGGCTAACATCCGATCCACCTCGGCGTGTAACGCTTCTACCACCACCGGGGATCGCCTGTACATTCGCTGCCTCACAGCTTTATCGCTCGGCGCTTGGATAGTATGCTGTGTCAGCGTGACTGCTTTATCAAAATCTTTTGGCATCGTTGGTAATATTTTCGCGAGAAATGCGTCTAGCTGCTCGCGTTGCGACTCGGCGATCTCTTGTATCCCACAACAAAAACCTAGCGCGGCTATTTCGTTATGCGCGGGTACGATAGGCCGTTCGGGTCCCATCCCCTCTACCTGCCATGTACGCCGCTTTCCCGACACGTTAATACCGAACGCGAAGAGAAAATCCATTCCGAGTAAACACGATGATTGTAACTGTTTCACGTTCAATATCGGAAACCATTTTTGCAACCCACCTAACTCGATTGGAAATAGCCCTTCGCCGAGTACGCGCTCCAACGTCCCATTTGCCATTCTCACATGATTTTCCGGACTCGGTGGAAATTCGCGAAACGGAAGCCCAAGTTCCCGAATGATATGCCTACCTATATCTCCGATTACCGATGTCGTCGCGCCCGTATCGATCAATGCTTCGAGAATCTTGCCCCCAATGAGTAATTGTACAAAAATTCTAACTCGACTCTCCTCTCGCCTCCACTCCGTCGGCGGCGGAGGAAAATCTTTTAACAATTCCCCGGGCTTATACTCGCTCATCGCAATGACGTCTGTCCCCACAGAAAACGGCTGAATATTTTCATCATTATTCACTACGCGATTTTCGGTCTCACGTGTCTCGCGCAACTCGCGTGTCACGAGGTCAGGCCTATTCTCAGTCACGACATTAATTCGTTCGTTAATCGCGATCTCAATATTCGATTCGTCCGAAAAATTTTCATCAAGTGTCCAAATCCCTACCAACCCGCTAGGAGACTCACTTTGTGTTTCGCTGAACTCAGGAGCTGCAACAAAAATTTCCGGAGAGCGCGGCGTGCCAGCGTTTACAATTTCGCGTGACTCTACGTTTTGGCTCTCTACAGGAACTGCACCCCCGTTCGCACTCGGTGTTGTTTCCCTCGACGTTTCTTCTTTACTTTGCGAAGCTTCTTGAATTACTTCTGGACCTGGCCGCTTCGCGCCTGCCAGTCCTTGCTTACGTTTTTTGAGTAGAGGCAGCCACAATTCTCTTTTGTGACGTCTCGTCGTCCACAAGCGATACATAACGTTACACGAGTTTTCGTGCAACCCCTGCTGAAGTGTCCCACTTCCCCGCAGTTGTAACAAAACGTAAGAAGTTTTCCGCTTGTGCTCGGCGATCCTTTCGTGTTACTCGGGTTTCCCGTCGCTCGGGGCTTCCCGGTCTCGTTCGGCTGTGAGGGCCTCGCGCTCGGCGGTGAGGCTGCAGCTGCGGTCGGCGGTGTGCTCGACTTGAGTCCCGCGGCTTTACTGCTACTCCCACTTCGCTTGTTTGGACCTTCCTTTTTCTTTTCGGTTTTATTCCGATCGACGTTCTCTTCTACGGCGTTTACTTGAGTCGATGAGAAGCGGTTCGTCTTCGAATAATATGATTTATTGTTGTATCTCGACGTCGATGGTTTCTTTGTTTCCTTCGCGGTACCCTTCCACGCAAATTCCTTAGCATGGGACTCCTCTCGACTCGGCGGAGGACGTCGGGCTTCGGCTCGAGCCCATCTTCGCTCGATCCGCGTTGCGAGTTTAGCCAGTTCACTGAAAGATCGAAATTCTTCACGATCGATCATATCCCAATACTCGGGTCGAAGGCCGGAGTATGCTTGTTCTAGCTGAGTGTTCATACTCCTTTTTTTCTTCAATCGACTGTACAATCCTTGTACGCAGATGAGATAATCTTTGGCTGTCTCATCTGGTCCCTGTGTGCGTCTTCTAATGTCGTCGCGTAGTCCCTCTTGATCTGAATCCGCGAAGAACCAACTGCGAAACTCGCGCACAAAATCTCGCCACGTTTCCCAGTATCGACGATTCGATCGATACCATTGTATGGCACGGCCCTTCAACACTTCCGGTAGGATAGATAATCGTTCGCTTTTCCTGATCCCGGACATCTCGATTTTTTCTTCCAGCTGTTCTAAAAATTCTTCACAGCCTAACTCGTCTTCACCAGAGAAGGATAACTTCCATTTCCTGGCAAGGTCACTCACGTCGCGCTCACGCTTCGACGTATGCCGCGTGGCTCTCCTCAGACGATCGTCTCGAGCGCTGTGTTTTCTCTTCTCGTTCTCTTCTTCGCTCTCGTCCGATGTCTCGGACTCACTCGGCGTGTCTGATTGCGAAGAATCGCTGCTGCTCTCCCTTCGAGAGCGATGTTTCTTCTTGAGTGTTTTCTTTCTGAGCGTTTCATTTTTTTCCTCACGGGTCGCAGGCTTCGGTGGTGCATTGGAGATTTTTCGCTTCAAAAATTTCTTGAGAAGCTCCTCCAATATTTCGTCATCATCGGCCTCTTCATCGTCTTGCGCTGGTTCCTCGCGCTTCACCTCGGGTGCGAGTCGTGCTTCGACCTTCGGCGTTGTCGTGTCACGTTCCTTCGCGGCGGCGGACATCCCCTCTGGTGCACCCTTTGCGGCTTTTCTCGAGGCCTTGTCCCCCCCCCCCCCCCCCCCCGCCGCGCTGTCACGTGACTGCTGCGCGCCCGAAATTTTTCAAAGCTATTATCAAGCTTTGTACCCTCAAGACTCGGTCGAACGATCTTCTTGCCCAGGCTCGGCCTTGCAACTTCCGCTTCTTCTTCGTCGTAAGCCATGATGTCCTCTGTTGTATCGATGGTCTCACGAGTGTGTTGTCGCGTCACTTCCTGCTTCGGCGGTGGCTCGCGTTCAGAATCCACGTGTACTATCGCTTCTGTCGTTATGCTTCCCGCCTTCCCCTCTCCCGTGGCCTGACACACAAATCTTTTGAGTCGGTTAGGCACGACAGCTGGTTCCCCCAACGGGTTTAGTAATAGAGCGCGTAATGATTCTCGCACTCTCTCAGGTGTCATTCCTTCCACGAGGGGAAGCGTCGGAGTGGGAGGTCCTTCTTCCCCCAATGCGCGGTCTTCCGCGGTCCACTTAACACTTAGATCACCGTTTTCCCGAAGCTGTAGTCTCGCGTATCGATCGCGGATCTCGTTCGCGTTACCCTCTACACTCGCACCACCTTGCGCTAAGAGTCGTCGTACCACCGTATCGGGTGCAGAATCGATCCATTTGTACGATTCTAACTCGCGTCTACGCCATTCCGTCGAACCGATCGTCGGCGAGGCGTCTCCCCCACCCGTCTCTACGTCCGAATGGTACGGTGTCCCGTCTTGCGAACTTGCGTCGTCTTCCATGTCTTACACGACCGAAATGTTATTACGCTCAGCTGTCAAAATTCTCGAATATTTATTTCGACCGAATTTTTATTTCGCACGAATTTTTATTTCGCACGAATTTTTATTTCTCACTAATTTTTATTTCGCAGGAATTTTTATCTCACGCGCTAATTTTTATTTCGCGCGCTCGAGTATCTTCGACTCACGAAAATATTCTACGAGAGTATTTTCTGTCTTTTTCCCACACACGCACTATTCACAGCCTCTCAAGTAGCTCGGCTCGATTCCTCGCGGTGTGTTGACGTTTACAATGTTTATCCGCGCGCGGTCACTTCGAGCGGCGCGGCCTCGACTCGATACAATATACGCTGTGTCCACAGTTTCTCAACCCGAATTTTATCTTTCCGAAACTCGAACCTCGATCACGGGTGAGCGTCACTGAAATATTCGCGCGAGAATATTTTCTAACACACGATTTTCGCGAAATTATCCTCGAGTCGGCTCGGCCCGTTGTCAACGCGACTATGTTTACGTTTCGAACACTGTTTACACTCGCGATCACTCGAGCGGCGCGGCCTTGACTCGAACGCGAAAACACTTTGTACGTTACGAATTTCAATGTTCCGAATTTTAGCACGCATAATTTTCACTCGAATATTCAACGAATATTCCCGATCTTTGCCCAGCCCCACGTTGGGCGCCATTAATTGTGACGGGCCGTTCCGATCAATCGGGTGGACCGAAACCACCGCCGCCCAATAAATATGACGCCCTGGGATTTTTAATTCTTTGTCTCTTACCGTTAGGCGCCAGGGAGTTGTTTCTACTCCCAACTCCCAAGGAGGTCGATTTTTACTGATGTTCCCTGCTCCTCTGTACGCTGACACAGGGGTGCAGTCCGACGGGCTAATTAATATTCTTGGATATGCGAGCGAAAATAAAATATGACTACCAGCAATTCGTAAAATAATAATGGTCACAATATATTTCTCAGATCTTCGTACAATAACAAAATAAAATAAAAGAAAATAAGAAATTACAAAAGATATCAATTTCTCTCTCGGGAGTAGACGCCAATAATATTCACGCGGAATTCGACTTAACGGTCGGAGTGGCCGGCACGGCCGAGGATACGATAACACGCGTATTCTACCCCGGGAGAGACACTTCTCGTCCACGGAAATTATGCAACGGAAACAATTCGGCTTCGCCTACCTTTACAATTTTCCGCCGCTGGACCTCGCGTCTATCCTGCTCCCGAGTACTCGGCTCTCGCTATCCTCGACTTCCCCTGCGGCTTCGCCTCGCTCGGCGATTACACTTTCCTTGGAAAATCGGCAACGGCCACTAATACTTTCCTCGCGAACTATTATTACTTTTAACTCGATACTGGATTGACTACCAGCCAGACTATAGCCGCTCTCGGCTCTATTATACGAGAAAATAATTCTCTATACTATTCGTTATGCTAACGATTTCGGACTCCTGCCGAATTACTACTCAGACGAACGCCGATTACCATCTCTCACGTCGACTGTCTTCTCTCAACCCTCTGCTACGCTCGTCTCCCGAAAATCGCTCATCGACACCTCGGTGTGTCGCGTGCCGGTGTGGAGAGGGGGCAACGCTCTCGATTATCGAGCGTCGCCTCACGTAGATCCTTCGTCTATCGCTTCTCACGCTGTCTCTCCTCTCGCGTGGTTGCCGAATTTACCTGTAACGAAGTCGAATAAACGGCAGCAACGCGCTCGATGATTTTCGGTTATCTATCGGCGCTCGGCGGGAGAGACGATCCAGTGGCTTATACTATAGCCTATATCGCACGTTACGACGACGGTGGTAACGCCTCGTCACAATGTACATATATTTTTTTTTTCCATTCGTAAGGGGTGTTTTTTTTTCTTATTTTTTTTTTATTTTCTGCAGAGGGCTTGGAGAGTGCGTATAGTACTTTTAGCCAGATCGTGAGCCTCTTGCACCATTGCTGGGCTTATTTGTTTGTCATACTCGCTGTAAACGCGTTCAGGGAAGATTACCATGCGCCGTACGCTGACTATGTCCTCATGGCAGAGGTCGCATTGATTCGAAGCCATACCGCAATCGTAGCAAGCTACTGCATGCGCACAGGGAATATAAATTCCTGATACTCGATTTTCTCCGCAATAACGACAGAGGTTGTCAAAAACAATATCGTCCAGTCTGATGCCTGGTGCAATGAATCCACTAGGTATATAATCTACGAGAATATTTTTTTCGAATTCACGCAACGGCGGTTTTCCTGAGGTGCTCGGTTTAATTCTCTTTTGGCAAAACGTTCTATAGTGATCCATAACCTCGGCTATGGTGGGACCGGAGTCTCCTTGTCTCCTAACTTCCTTGATATACTCGTGTCCCTTTCTCTCCCGCAGGTATAGACAGTCCTTATGCCAGCAAGCGTGTTCTTTCCAGGGGTCGTCGCCGGGAACCCATCTGTGCAACTCGCCTCCGCATGAGACGCATTTTACTCGATCACCCTTTTGCAGGTAGTAGAATCCCGCATCGGCCATTCTTTCGGGAGTTTGTTCCAATGCAATCGGCCAGTCTTCATATGTCTTGAGCCGTTGCTCATATGTAGAATATTCTGCATGCGGTGCCGGTCCGATATTAATTACCTGACTGTACGAAGGCCTTGGCAAAAATCCTGGGATGAACCTCGGCGGATCTGGTATGGATCTTGTTTCGCCGTATGCTCTGGGGGGTACTATTGCGCTTATTGCAGGTGCAGGAGTTTGCATTGATCGCGGGGGTTCTGGAGCTCTCATTTTACACGGTTGATGTGTTGGTGGCAAGGGATCGTCACCGCTTTGAGCTGAACCAGACGCTCCAGAATTGCTCCTTGTCTTTCTTTTACCTTTTGGTGGTATATCTACTCTGCTTCCGACTACCGCTATCCTTTTCTCGCTCGCTGCCTCCTTGTTAGCGGACCGTGAACTCCCTTCTCCCGGCTCAGGGCAAGAGAGACAGAGATTATTATTTCCCTTCTCTATATTTTCGTGTTGATTCTCGGAGATAATTTCGTCCCTTCTTCCATGATCCATTGGTGATACCGGGGAATTGGGGGGTCCGATAGGACTTGGTGGAGCCGGTGGTAGTTCTGGCGTTTTTGGGTGGTCCGGCGGAGTCGGAAGGATTATTGCTCCTGATGCTGTTAAACGCACATAATGTTCGATCGGAGGGTCTTCTTGATAAGTGGCCGTTCTCTTTTGCATCCATGGAGGAAGTCTCTCTCTTTTCTTTTCGTCCATCGGTATATTACCGCATGGAAGTCCGTGCGCGAAACGGCATCCTATCCATTCCAATTTATGCTCAGTTAAAGGATCCTCTCCGATTTTCCAATCATGCATTATTATACCGCATTCAAAGCAGATAACATCGTCACCTAGGCCCTCGTAATAAAATCCGGCGGCAGCGGGTGCCTCGGGTTTCAGGTACGGTCGCGGGCATCCGACAAAACTTTTCACTCTCTCTGTCTCACGCCGATATCGGTGGTATTGCGGCTGTTTCCGGCTTTTCAGTGTTTGAGTCGTGTTGTTCGAAACACCTGCAGACTCTCCAGTGTCGCCTGTTCCCATCATTTTCGTACAGGTAAGTGCGACTTCTTCACTCGCTCTGGGTGAACGACGCACGTTTTGCCTTTGAGTTGAATCCGCAGATTACCCTTTTCCAAAATGTCCAATATCTCGAAAGGTCCTGTATATTGATCTCCTAATTTCCCTGGCTTTGGCCCTTTAAGCAGAAAGACGGGTTCGCCAACCTTGAACGTAACTGGATTGATGTGGCGATCTCTATATATCTTGGCTCTCTCTTTAGAAGCTATGAGATTTATTCTTCCTATATTTTGAATCTCGTGTATCTGTGTAACTAATCTTGTCAAATAGTCGTCGTACGTTGCTAGCTTGTCGAGGTCGTCAAGAGGAAAATTCGAGGGGGTTCTTGCGATTCGACCGAATACCATTTCGTAAGGGGTGTGCCTTGTGCTCTCGTGAACGTTCGTATTGTAATTAAAGATAGCTAATTCCACCCAATCATCCCAATTATTTTCTTGGTTTGTATATTGTTTGAGATATTCGCCGAGAGCGTGATGTGATCTTTCTAATGAACCGTTCGACTGTGGGTGAAAAGCTGTAGTTTTAATCTTCTTGATTTTAAATAACTTTGAAATTTGTTTCATAAAGTTGCTCAGAAAATTCGTGCCTTGGTCGGTCAATACGGTTCGGGGAGAAACGAAGTTGCAGATAAATCTCTTAACGAATGACTCGGCTATGGTTACAGCTTTGGCGTTCGGTAGAGCTACCGCGATTGAAAATTTTGTTAGTTGATCTTGTATAGTAAGTATATATTCGTTTTGCTTGTGAGTTTTCGGCAATGGTCCCACGATATCCATAGCAATTTTTTCGAAAGCCGTAGGGGGTGTATCGGTGATGACCATCGGTTGTTTTGTCTTGACTCTCACCAATTTTTTTAATTGACAATTCAAACATCTTTTTATATAGTCCTGAACGTCCAGTTTGAGATTTTTCCAATAGTAATCGTGGCGAATTCGATTATATGTTTTACTCACACCTCTGTGTCCGCCAACGGCCGAACAGTGTTTTTCCGTTATTATTGCCTCTCGCTCTTCTTCTTTTGGTTCCCTGATAATTCCCAGACAGACTATTATTTTTATGTCTGTTTCTTGAAACAATTGGTGGATTTGAATTACGATATCGTTCCATTGTATATTGCAAATCGCGTAAGACTTTGCAACACAGATTGATTTCAAGTTTAATTCCTCTGCGAGGTTTCGGTAGCTTTTCAAACTTTCGACGATATTTTCAAGGATTAATGTTGGTCCGTCTCGTATTTCGTCTCGAATAGGCAAAGCAATAAAATATTTATTATTTCGCTTAGACAAGGCTTTCGCTTCTCGTAATTTCAATTTTCTTAAATTGGGCATTTCTTCTCGGTCTACCAATGATTGCGCCCCCTTATCCAACGGCAGCCCCCTTGTATCCACGAAAAACATCATGCTATCTTTACGACTGTAGAAAAGATCTCGAGATTGCTGGATAGTCTTAGACTTTTCCCGCTGTGCTCGGACGTCAGATAAATTAACTTTGAGTCTCTCGCACTCGTTGCCGGGTGTGCAGCGTGGGGTGCTCTCGTCGTCGGAATTCTCCGAATCGGTGTAAACCAGCGGTTGCCGACCATCTTTTTTTCTTATAGGATTGTCCTCAATATCACTACCCTCGTCCGAAAGTTCGGTGTCTTCCTTCGTTAGCTCGTTGTCAATATCCTCGAGATCTCCGGTCGCCTGAAGAGGTGCACCGTCTTCGTGCATGTTACCGTAGCTTATCCTAGTATTGGTAGTCTCGTTAATTCTTCGGCTGCAGCTTTCTCCGAAGGTTTCCTGATCTTTCCGTTCCGGCGTGGGATTCCTCCCTCGGGTTGATTTTTTATGACTTTTTGATGGTCCGGCTGAGTGGACTTTCTCGTAATCCACGTTGCCAAAGTCATTCCCGCTTTCTTCAGACACGTCTCCTTCTTGTGTCCCGCCGGCTGGTCCAAAGGCGCCGCTCGTCGAGGCTTCGCATATGTTGTCAGGGTCTGGAGGCTCCCACGAATCCTCGTCGGCTTTTAATAATTCCTCATCTGGATCTATGGTTTCATCGACGTCTTCGTCGCTATCTAAAGCTAAATACTCGGCAATTTCCTCGTCGGTTAGTCCGCGTGCCGGTTTATGGCGCGTTTTAGTCGTGGGGTTGGTGCGAATTATAAAGATGCCGTCGGGACTAATGGGTTAACAGACGGGATTTCGAGAGAGAGCATCAGCATTTACGATGGTCTTTCCTGCTTTATATACTACGTCATATTCATATTCGGCGAGTTTCAGCCGCCATCTCAAAATCTTCGAGTTTCCGTCTGTGGCTCGGCGGAACCATAGCAGTGGTTTATGGTCGGTTACTACCGTGAATTTGCGTCCGTATAAATAGGGGCGATAATGAAGGATGCAATATACTATTGCGAGAGCTTCTTTCTCATAGGTATCGTATCGCTCTTCGGTTTTGTTGAGGGCGCGGGAGGCATAAGCGCATGGATGGTCACGGTTAATTTCTCCTTGAGAAAGGATACCGCCGATAGCTATTCCTGAGGCGTCGGTCGTTAAAATAAAAGGTTTCGAAAAATCTGGGTACCGTAACACAGGAGCGGTGCACAATTTTTCCTTTAAAATTTCGAAAGCCTCCTGTTCCTCGTTATGCCATTCAAAGGGTATTTCTTTCCGAAGAAGCAGAGTGAGTGGCTTTGATATCTTTGCATAGCCATCAATAAAACGTCGATAATAACCCGTGTTTGAGAAATGCCGAAAGTTTTGCCGGGATGTAGGATGATCGTGACAAAGAGTGTTAAATAAAAGTTCCGACACTTTTCGTGAAAAATGTGACAAAAAACACACGTCTAGATTTGATGTAAAAATAAATAATGTCACTGAATAAAGTGGCGCACAGTTATGGGTGAAATTCGTTCAATGTCAATGATTAAACAATGAGAGTCAATCACTAAACAATTAATGAGAAAGTCCACAAAATTAAATTACACTGTTGAGATGAGATTTACACTAGTACGATGCCGCGACGAAATTATATTAATTTGACGCGTACAACGTTGAGATCGCGCCGATGAGTGCACGATTGCTTACACGAGTTTGGCGAGTCCACGTGTTGAGAATGAGATCGTTCAAATGAGGATGCACTATAAATTTGCGATTGCGCCCGGTGCGACAACCGTTGAGAATGAGTTCTCCTGAGTTTTGTGAGTGCGATTACATTGGTAATCGAGCGCGTGAAAGACAAAGAAAATTGAGAATAATCAGCAGCGATGTAGCGCGTGGCACGTATCGATGAAGACTAATGAGCTAAGATGGCTGCCGCCGGCCGGCGAACCGTTGCGAGAACATCGTGGTCGATTCTAGATCCTTCCACGATGCCTCGCGTTGCCAGCCGGCTGCGCCCGTGAGGTGCTGCCGCGCAGCGGATCGTTCGCGCTGCGGGGAGAGTCGCTCGTGCCGCTGCTTTGCGACACGGAATCCCGAACAACCCGTTAGTCCCAAGAATTGGCGAATATTTTTAACGTTCTTGGGCCGAGGAAATTCGCGTACTGCCACGAGTTTTTTAGGATCGGGCTTAACTCCGTCATTGCCGATGATATGTCCTAAATAAGCGACTTCTTTCTTTAAAAATTCGCATTTATCAGGTTGTAGTTTTAGAGTTGCCACTTCGAGCCTTTTCATCAGTTCTTTGTAGATGGTTTCATATTCTTCTAGTCCTCGCGAATAAATAACGATATCATCCAGATATACAAATATTCCTTTTCCAAGTAGTCCGCTTAGAGCGAGATCCATAGTTCTTTGGAAAGTGGGCGGGGCGTTCCGAAGTCCGAACGGCATTCGAACGAACTCGAAATGGCCTCGTGGCGTCGTAAATGCGGTCTTATGCCGGTCCAAAGGACTGACTTCTATTTGGTGAAATCCTGATGCTAAGTCAAACACAGAAAAATACTTTGCGCCGCCTAATTGGTCCAGTATCTCGGTTATGTTAGGGATGGGATAAGCATCGGCAATAGTTTTTTCATTAAGGGCCCGATAGTCAAATACCACCCTCCATTTTTTATTTCCTTTAGAGTCGTTCTTTTTTGGTACTACCCACACAGGGCCGTTGTAAGGAGAGGTCGATGGTACTATTACTCCGTTTCTTAGCATACCGTCGACTTGTTTTTCTATTTCGTCTTTTGTACATTCCGGCCAACGATATCCCCTCGTATTAATGGGCAGATCATCCGTCGTGGGAATTCGATGTGGTAATATTGTCGTGTGCGTTAATGCTTCTCCCGGCAAGTGATAGAGGTGGGCGCTGCTTTGTAATAAGGATTCGATGCTGGTTTTTTCTTCCATATTTAATTCATCCAATCGGAGGAGAGATTTTATCTTCTCAAAGCGATCTTTCGTGTCGAGGACTGTGAGTGTAAAACAGAAACTTTCCTTTAAAAAGGGGTGTAGGCAGCTGGATCGTAACTTCTTCGCAAGTTCGAGGTTTACGACGGTATAACTTTTATTATTTTTTGAAAGAGTGTCATTATTTACCATTCTTCTCTGGTTATAAGTTTTCTTATTCGTCAAGGATTCTACATGTCGCATGGCCATACTATCTTCTTCGTATTTTGTAGGTAAATTTCCCGTTTCCTCGGGATCAGTTTCATCCTCATGAGTTTTCGTATTCGGCTTCGTAATTTCGTGGTTTCTCGTAGTACATTCTTTTTCTTTTCCTTGTTCCTCCGCCTCACTTGGGCGAATATAAATTTCATTGACTTCAGACTCTTCGACTTGACCACTGTAAACTCTCTCGGTCATACTTAGACCCCTAGAGCTACCTGGGCTCCCGTCACAGTCTTTGGCAACAATAGAATTATTTTTTTCATATTCCTTATCAACTTTAACTTCCTCACTTTGTACTGATGTTAAAACGAAATCATCACGAAATTCCTGGGCCTCACTTGATTCCCCTGTGGATTCGTATAGCGATGTTTTTGTAGATTTACTTGATTTTTCTTTAGGTATACACTCGTCTTTATTATTTATCGGCGATTGTCGGGTCACAATAGTTATACTTTGCGGTTCAGTTGTCATCTCAATTTCCTTGGTTTCTTTAATATCCTCGTTCATCCTTCCTGCATCCCTCCTGTTCTCCTTGGATTCCAAAGGTCCGATTTCACCGAGTCGCATCGGTCCTCATCGGTCCTCATCGGTCCTCATCGGTCGCATCGGTCGAGTTCATCGGTCCTCGGGCTCCGATTTCACCGAGAGCGCAGTATCTGCGGAATTTTTCCCCTTATTTTCATTACTCGTTATTTCCTTTTCTATGCCAGTTGCCTTTTCCGTGAGTAGTTCTAGTACTGGTACTTGTAAATTGATCGTGTAGGGATTATTATTTGTCACATAAATGTATGCTTATCCATTTTCATTGGTAACCAATCCGGTTTCTATCTCAACTCCCTTTCCAGCTTCCAGGGTGGGCAGATATCCCTCACGAATTTCCAAATTTTTTATTCGAACAAAACAAAGTTTTCGCGTTTGTCCCGGAATTATTATTGTTTCGGGGGTAGAGAATGGAATTTTTAGATCTTGCATTTTTAAGTGCCGTCTTTCGTAGTCGATTACAACTCCATTTCCGTCCAAATATTCCGATCCCAGTATTCCGCCTTCGTAGATGGGGAAATTATTCTCTACTACATGAAATGTAGCAAATCGTCCGAAAACTTCCAGCGTCACTCGTCCAAGGGTATATATTGAATTGGTGGTAATTCCGTTTAATTGTAAGATCTCGTTGTCGTCGATCACCGTTGTTGAGTTTACGAATTCCCTTTTGATGATATTTGGTCCAGCTCCAGTGTCAACCATTAATATTATAGATGTTGTTAAATTTTTACTCGTTAACTCGATCGTCGGGACGCTGCTTTCTCTGTGCAATATTACTGTGTGAATTTTTACTGTTCGTGTGGATTGGATACTATTGAGATCACGTGTATTGGGTGCACGCTCTGGGTGGTCCCCGCAGCACCCGTCGTCGGGAGACCGTTGGAGTTTCCCGGAGACGTATTATACCGCGATTCATTGGCTTTTTTCGCCGGGCACTCTCGAATAAAATGGCCGGTTTGTTTGCAATAATAGCAAGCGCCGGTTGTCTTTGGATCGCCTTTAGTGGTGTCTGCGAAAGTTTGTTGCTGCGAAGCGGCGCATTGAGCTTGATTGTGGCGGTAAGGGCATAGATATGCCCCGTGTCCATTCTTTTTACATATTTGACAGACGATATTGGCTGCCTGCGTGAACTGCAAACCTTGCGGCACGGGATTGTTGCGAGTGTTCTGATTGCTCGTTATTTTTTTAGCATGGCCTGGCAACAGGTGACAATCTTGCACCGTATGTCCTTGATTTTTACATAGTTGACAGATAACAGATGGCTTCTCTTGATTTGATGGAGGGAATAATTTATAGCATCGATCAGCAGTACGACCTCTTTTGTTGCAATGTTAGCACACAGTAATTGCGGGGGTGTTGGGCGTGGGGTCATTATTTTTCTTAGGAGAGAATAACTGGAAGCATTTGTTGGCCACGTGTCCTTTCTTGTCGCAGTACTGACAGGTGGGTACTACCTTTTCAAGGCTACCTGAGTCCGTGGATCCCGCCGCGTTGTTTACAGGTTTGTCGGGGCAGTTCACAGCTATGCGTCCAGGTTTGCTGCAAAGCTGACACTCGGGTGTTTCGCTGCTAATTGCCCGGATAGGACGTTTACCCTCGACTCTCGCATCCTTGGTGTTTTCTGAACTCCTGTTACCTTCGCGCAAAGCAGCTCGAGCTATTAATTGTTTTTCGATCTTTACTGCTCTTTTTACTATGTCGTCGATCGTTCCTTCCGCTGTCATTCGTGCTTCGATTTCCGGTTTTAATCCTTGTATGAAACATGGGGGAAGGCTGGAGGCAGTGTTATCTCTGAAAGCCTTATCTGCGGGTTCGTTATTTTCCGATTCGTAAGCTTCCACTATTTGGAAACCCAAATCACGGATTCTATTTGCATAGGCCACTACGGTTTCTTCGGGTCGTTGATATATGGAGCTGATTCCATGTATTACGAAGAAGAAAAAAAATATATCTCAAATGGTAGAAATGAAATTTGTTATAAGAAGACTGTCAAAGAGCCTTCAAAGTCGAATTTTTCAAGAATTTCATCAATTTGTAAAAAAATATTTTGGAGCTATCCAAGATGACAAATTTTTGATTCGAGTAACGTACTACTTCCTCTTCAATACAAGACAGGAACCAAAACGATATATTTTTTCGTTCTCGAGATAGCATTTTTTTGCAGCATCCATAAATATCGACAAAATTTCATTGAAAATCACAAAGAATAGCAAATTTCTTGAACTTGTCTTCTACAATGATTCGGTTTCCTACAGATAAAATACTGAACTGATTCCATCAATTATGGGAAAAAAAAACACTGGAGGGGAAGGATTTAAAGGGGATATTTGGCCTGAATGCTAAATGGTAATCGTATTGGTGTCGGTACATGTTTTGTGTGTTTGTTTTATATTCATTAAATCTGGTCATAAGTTTTAAGCCAATAAAACGACTTTACTAGACATGATTTGATTCGTTAAATTAATTTGATCAACTTCTACGTGGTGCAATTTGTTATATTTGTCTCGTGTCTCAATATTTGACAATTTATCGTCAAACAAAAAGGAAATATCCGTCGTGAATATTAATAATCAATTCGTACAAAAAAGAAAAATTTTTATTCGACGAAGGTTAAACACTATGAATTAATTTACGTAACTGATAAATGTTTTTCCCTCATACGTACTTTCGAAAAGAAACGCAGAGCGCGACGTATAAACTGTGACGTGATTTTTTGGAATCGACGTCACAAAAACCCAAAACTACCGTTACTCGCATGGAAATTACGATTTTAGTGCTGAAGTTCGCGTTACTGCCTCTCCCAGCGACTTAAGATACCGTCACGCTCTCGTTGAGTTACCGATCGAGATTTTTGCAGTTTATTTTGTATCATTTTGTTGTAATTATTCCCAATTAGCTTCATTATCGTTACTATTTTAGTTCAGTTCGAGTTTTGAGATTCCGTTTGTTTAGTTGGTTCACGATTTCCGATTTCTTTTTTAGTTCAGTTTAGCCGACGTTCCCGACTCTATTTGGTGGTGTAAGAAGTACTAATAAAAAGCCCAAATAGAGAAAGGACTCGGCGAAGAGTCTTGCGAATACGTCAAAGTCCGGTGCAAACCCGGCACCCCAAGAGATAGTGCAATGCGTTGAGATCAGGCGGAGGTATCGTTTGGTCCAGGCAAGAGTGGTGGAACACCTTGCGCTGCGTTATAGTTGAGTAGAGCCTTGGATCTCACGCATTGACTAAGGGGAAGCGATTGCGAAGATTCGTTCAAGTTACCGCGTATAGTATCGGCTCTCGATTCAATAAAGTCATGAGATGGTTGAGAGGGCAGTAGTTACCGTTCAAGCTCCCGAAAATAATTATCATAATTCGTTACGAATTTTCGTAGGCAAATTGACAGTCTACCGAGAGCTGCCCTAGAGGTAACTCGGGTCTCTCTCGCGCTCCCGTGTTGTTGACGTTCGGCCTATTGTTCGCGCGCTCGAGTGAGGCTATCTCTCTCGCGCACACAGTGTGGCCTAGCTGTCGGTTTCTCGTTCGCGTTCGGCTATCGCTCGAGTTTTGTGAGCTGAGTGTAGCGAAAGAATTTTGTAATAAATTCTTCGCGATCCCGTGCGTGAGTGAAGCATTAGAAATAATGCTCCTTGTGCAGCGGTGATAGTGATTCGGTTCTCGGTGTATCGTGAGATACAGGTTCCCGCTCATTACAGGATTAAAGTGAAGTTTCGGTGAGTTTTTGAATTATAGAAATTTGTCGATCGCTTATCGATCCGCTTTTGTTACGTTCTCGTTAGCTCGCTTCGATCGTTTGATCAGCTGAGCGTTTCCGATGCACTTGCGTGTGATCCCGTGGCTTCTTAGCCAAATTATTATTTTTCGGTCCCGCTTAACTTAACGTTGAGGTTTCGATCTCCGTTTCTCGTGGCTATTCTATTGACCCGGATCGCGACCCTTCTACCACAACCCGCATCCTGAGCAACCGTGCATTTCCGCAACCGTTTGCTTTCGCGAATGCGTCGGCGTTAGTTCTCGTACCGTTTTCGTTCCGTTTCGTTTTGTCGTTGCGGAGGTCGTAGTTCCACCGACTTCCAGTTCAGTCCGGATTGGTGATTCCGGCGAAACAAAAATCTACCCTTCGGAGGTCGTTCCACCGGCCTCCAGTTTAGTCCGGATTGGTGATTCCGGCGAAACAAAAATCTACCCTGCGGAGGTCGTTCCACCGGCCTCCAGTTTAGTCCGGTTGTTAATACCGGCGAAACAAAAATTAACTGGCGCCCACCGGGACGCCGATGCATCCGCGAGGGTGGACGGCCGAAGGTGACGTAAGTTTCGTTCGCGTTTTGCTCCCGTTTGGTTTGAGCTTTTCGATTTTTGGCTTTTTTGTATTTTTATTTATAGAATTTGAGTTAGAGTTTCCGTTAGGTGAAAAATACGTCACAAATGGCGCCCAACGTGGGGCCACGCCGATAGAATAGCCGTTCCCGTTAATTACGATTTTGTTCTCTTTTGTTGCATCGATTTCGATCTTGATGCGATAAATAAAATATTTTTTTTTTCGTCGCTCTCGCGTTATTAATTTAACGCCTTCCCGTCGTGGATGTTCGCACGCACCCACGTTCTCGATGACAAATACGAACATTAAGCATTTTTTTTTTGAAAATGTTTTGTTTGACATTTGTCAGTTCTCGGATGTCTGGAAAAAAAAATTGTCAAATTTTTTTTTGTGACACATCAAGTTCTCGATAGGCCGTGAAGGCATGTTTTCGGCAATTTTCGTCATTTTTCGAATTTTCGAAAATGATGAATTTTTCTCACCCCTGATGCTCGCGCGTCGCACGCGCTAGAGTGGGGGGAGATACCGTTATCCGAGCCTCGGCGGTGATCGGAAGATGCTCGAAATTGTGACAAACAATTTTGAGTTTGGAGGGCTCGCTTCTCCTCGCTCTTCGCTCTCGATCGCCGATCTCGGAGATTCCTCGATCACTTCGTCGGGGACACTTGACGTGAGCAGTCGAGAGCCCCGTTCTTCGGAGACGCTCTCGATTGCGAAGACTCGTCATACGCTCTCGTGACAGCTCGTTCTCGTGTGAATTACTTTGCGCTTCCGAATTAATTTTCGATGCCGAAGGGATTCTTGCTCTCGGAATATTTCTCGATTTCGAATTAATTTTCGATTTCGATGAAATTTTCGCTCTCGCAATATTTCTCGATTTCGGATTAATTTTCGATTTCGACGAAATTTTCGCTCCCGCAATATTTCTCGATTTCGGATTAATTTTCGATTTCGATAAAATTTTCGCTCTCGCAATATTTCTCGATTCCGGATTAATTTTCGATTTCGATGAAATTCTTGTTTTCGCGATGTTTCCGATTTCGAATTAATTTTCGATCCCGATAAAATGTTGAGCTCGAATTAAATTTTGAGTTTTCGAATTAGTTCTCGATTTCGAGCTTGAACTAAATTTCGAGTTTCGAATTAGCTCTCGATTTTCGAAGTCGAATTGATTTTCGATGTCCGAATTTGCTCTCGTTTACTCGAACTCGGAATAATTTTCGATGTTCGAATTTGCTCTCGTTTATTCGAACTCGGAATAATTTTCGATGTTCGAATTTGCTCTCGTTTATTCGAACTCGAATTAATTTTCGATGTTCGAATTTGCTCTCGTTTATTCGAACTCGAATTAATTTTCGACGTTCGAATTTGCTCTCGTTTATTCGAACTCGAATTAATTTTCGATGTTCGAATTTGCTCTCGTTTATTCGAACTCGAATTAATTTTCGATGTTCGAATTTGCTCTCGTTTATTCGAACTCGGAATAATTTTCGATGTTCGAATTTGCTCTCGTTTATTCGAACTCGAATTAATTTTCGACGTTCGAATTTGCTCTCGTTTATTCGAACTCGAATTAATTTTCGAGGTTCGAACATTGTTCGGTCCGTCTGTCGGCCTGTCTGTCTGTGTGTTGGTTTGTCCATGTGTTCGTTTATTTATCTATTTGTTTATTGTTTGTTCGTTTATTTTGTTATTGTTTGTTCATTTATTTGTCGGTTTGTTTGTTCATCATTCCCGTTTATTCGAACGCGAATTAAGTTCGACGTTTGAATTGGCTCTCGTTTATTCGAACGCGATTTAATTTTCGGCGTTTGAATCTGCTCTCGTTTATTCACACGCGAAGTTATTTTTGACGTTTGAATTTGTTCCCGTTTTTCGAACTCGAATTAATTTTCGACGTTCGACATTTGTTTCCGTTTTTCGAACTCGGATTAATTCTCGACGTTCGAAATTTATTCTCGTTTTTCGAACTCGAGTTAAGTTTCGACGTTCGGAATTTATTTCCGTTTTTCGAACTCGAATCAATTCTCGATGTTCGAAATGTATTCTCGTTTTTCGAACTCGAATTAATTTTCGACATTCGAAATTTATTCTCGTTTTTCGAACTCGAATTAAGTTTCGACGTTCGGAATTTGTTTCCGTTTTTCGAACTCGAATCAATTCTCGATGTTCGAAATCTATTCTCGTTTTTCGAACTCGAATTAATTTTCGACGTTCGAAATTTATTCTCGTTTTTCGAACTCGAATTAAATTTCGACGTTCGAAATTTGTTTCCGTTTTTCGAATTCGAATTAATTCTCGATGTTCGAAATTTGTTCCCGTTTTTCGAATTCGAATTAATTCTCGATGTTCGAAATTTGTTCCCGTTTTTCGAATCCGAATTAATTCTCGGTGTTCGAAATCTATTCTCGTTCTTCGAACTCGAATTTATTTTCGACGTTCGAATTAATTCTTGGTTCCCGAACTTGAATTGATTTTCGAGGTGTCTCATCCCGCTCAATTCAAGTTGGTTCTCGGATCGATTGTGAAGTGGGATTCTTTCCCACTCCAATCGCACTGTTCCTCTCGGATGGATCGTTGGAGAAGATTTTCTCCACTCCTATTTCCCTGAGGCTCCGAATTTGATTCTCCGCTGCGAGCGGAGACACTTTAACCAGGCGATCTTGTCGGGATACGACGGATTCCCGACTCGCCAAAAAGGGTTGATTTCGGATGTAGCTCCCGTATAGGACCCCTATGAGGTCCTGATCTCGCCGTTCTCGCCTTGTAAGCCCTGGGTCTCGGCGATCGAACATGGGAGGTCCAGCTCCCGCACACGACTTTGGCCGTAGTTCTCGTTATGGGCCTTCGGGCCTCAGTTCCTGCCACATGGACGAAGGTCCAAGTTCTCGTACGCGACAGCAGTCGCAGATACCGTTTTGCAGGTCTTTGGGCCTCAGATCCCACTTTGTAGGCCTCCGGGCCACAGTTTCCGCCACATGGACGAAGGTCCAAATTCTCGTACGCGACGCTAGTCGCAGCTTCCGCCTTGCAGGCCTCCGGGCCGCAAATCTCGACGGGTAAAGGGACCATCAGACCCCGCTACGGTGCCACCGACCACCGGAATCTACGCCGGAGGATGTTGGGGTAACGTAGAAAATGTCTATGACTACTTGTAGTTGTCCAAAAAGGGGTGGCGGGTTGTCGTACCCGTTGAACAAACAAAAAATTTTAACTTTCCGTTCCACGATCGAGACTTTGTCCCTCGTGAGGTTCCCGTCTTACCCCAAACTTTAGTTACCGACGAGCAACAGGGGTAAGAGCAAGAGATCATGGCGACCGAATTACGGGCCGTGGGTCTCTTCCGATGATTCCCGTACCGAGAGGCAAACCCTCTCGTCCGCTCCTCCACGAAGAATTCGCGAGTTATTCGCTGAGGAACCGTGTTAGAGACGAGCCGCTACCGATACACGCTACGCGTGTCCAGATCCCGAAAAGTTCCCGTAACCCCCTGGATTAAATCCAGGGAAGAAGATACTTGAGTTAATTCTCGTATTCTTCGGGTTCACTACGGTTTCGAACTCTAGTTCGAAACGCTCCCCAAGAGGTGAGGAGTTGTGACGTGATTTTTTGGAATCGACGTCACAAAAACCCAAAACTACCGTTACTCGCATGGAAATTACGATTTTAGTGCTGAAGTTCGCGTTACTGCCTCTCCCAGCGACTTAAGATACCGTCACGCTCTCGTTGAGTTACCGATCGAGATTTTTGCAGTTTATTTTGTATCATTTTGTTGTAATTATTCCCAATTAGCTTCATTATCGTTACTATTTTAGTTCAGTTCGAGTTTTGAGATTCCGTTTGTTTAGTTGGTTCACGATTTCCGATTTCTTTTTTAGTTCAGTTTAGCCGACGTTCCCGACTCTATTTGGTGGTGTAAGAAGTACTAATAAAAAGCCCAAATAGAGAAAGGACTCGGCGAAGAGTCTTGCGAATACGTCAAAGTCCGGTGCAAACCCGGCACCCCAAGAGATAGTGCAATGCGTTGAGATCAGGCGGAGGTATCGTTTGGTCCAGGCAAGAGTGGTGGAACACCTTGCGCTGCGTTATAGTTGAGTAGAGCCTTGGATCTCACGCATTGACTAAGGGGAAGCGATTGCGAAGATTCGTTCAAGTTACCGCGTATAGTATCGGCTCTCGATTCAATAAAGTCATGAGATGGTTGAGAGGGCAGTAGTTACCGTTCAAGCTCCCGAAAATAATTATCATAATTCGTTACGAATTTTCGTAGGCAAATTGACAGTCTACCGAGAGCTGCCCTAGAGGTAACTCGGGTCTCTCTCGCGCTCCCGTGTTGTTGACGTTCGGCCTATTGTTCGCGCGCTCGAGTGAGGCTATCTCTCTCGCGCACACAGTGTGGCCTAGCTGTCGGTTTCTCGTTCGCGTTCGGCTATCGCTCGAGTTTTGTGAGCTGAGTGTAGCGAAAGAATTTTGTAATAAATTCTTCGCGATCCCGTGCGTGAGTGAAGCATTAGAAATAATGCTCCTTGTGCAGCGGTGATAGTGATTCGGTTCTCGGTGTATCGTGAGATACAGGTTCCCGCTCATTACAGGATTAAAGTGAAGTTTCGGTGAGTTTTTGAATTATAGAAATTTGTCGATCGCTTATCGATCCGCTTTTGTTACGTTCTCGTTAGCTCGCTTCGATCGTTCGATCAGCTGAGCGTTTCCGATGCACTTGCGTGTGATCCCGTGGCTTCTTAGCCAAATTATTATTTTTCGGTCCCGCTTAACTTAACGTTGAGGTTTCGATCTCCGTTTCTCGTGGCTATTCTATTGACCCGGATCGCGACCCTTCTACCACAACCCGCATCCTGAGCAACCGTGCATTTCCGCAACCGTTTGCTTTCGCGAATGCGTCGGCGTTAGTTCTCGTACCGTTTTCGTTCCGTTTCGTTTTGTCGTTGCGGAGGTCGTAGTTCCACCGACTTCCAGTTCAGTCCGGATTGGTGATTCCGGCGAAACAAAAATCTACCCTTCGGAGGTCGTTCCACCGGCCTCCAGTTTAGTCCGGATTGGTGATTCCGGCGAAACAAAAATCTACCCTGCGGAGGTCGTTCCACCGGCCTCCAGTTTAGTCCGGTTGTTAATACCGGCGAAACAAAAATTAACTGGCGCCCACCGGGACGCCGATGCATCCGCGAGGGTGGACGGCCGAAGGTGACGTAAGTTTCGTTCGCGTTTTGCTCCCGTTTGGTTTGAGCTTTTCGATTTTTGGCTTTTTTGTATTTTTATTTATAGAATTTGAGTTAGAGTTTCCGTTAGGTGAAAAATACGTCACAAAACATACTTCATCCGTAGCGCATAGCGCGATGTGTAAATACACTCCATACGGAGCGCGTAGCGCGACATGCACCCCCGTGAGTGCCTTAAAAAATGTCCCTCCGGGACATTTTTCGGGGGGTTTGGGGGGCGGAGCCCACCAACAAGAGCATCTGCGCCCGCAGGGCGCTGAGACGCTTGTTTGTCCCTCATATGTACTTTCGAAACGAAACGCAGAGCGCGACGTATAAACATACTTCATCCGTAGCGCATAGCGCGATGTGTAAATACACTCGATACGGAGCGCGTAGCGCGACGTGCACCCCCGTGAGTGCCTTAAAAAATGTCCCTCCGGGACATTTTTCGGGGGGTTTGGGGGGCGGAGCCCACCAACAAGAGCATCTGCGCCCGCAGGGCGCTGAGACGCTTGTTTATCCCTCATATGTACTTTCGAAACGAAACGCAGAGCGCGACGTATAAACATACTTCATCCGTAGCGCATAGCGCGATGTGTAAATACACTCGATACGGAGCGCGTAGCGCGACGTGCACCCCCGTGAGTGCCTTAAAAAATGTCCCTTTGGGACATTTTTCGTGGGGTTGGGGGGGGGCGGAGCCCACCAACAAGAGCATCTGCGCCCGCAGGGCGCTGAGACGCTTGTTTTATTTTACCTTACCTTTTTTATATCTTGTTGTACGCGGGTGGGGTTCAAAATATTGAATGACTTAATGTTGAACGAACGGTATTTTGTAATTTCCTAATTACAAACCTTAAAATTACGAACAAGCGCCTCAGCGCCCTGCAGCCGCAGAGGCTCTTGTTGGTGGGCTCTGCCCCCCAAACCCCCCGAAAAATGTACCTTTAGGACATTATTTAAGGCACTCACAGGAATACACGTCGCGCTACGCGCTACGCTACGTATGGAGTATGATTACACTTCGCGTCATGCGCTGCGTATCGAATATGTTTATACGTCGCGCTGCGCGTTTCATCTCGGAAGAACGTATGGCGGAAAATCATTTATCACTTATGTAAATTGATTCATAGTTTAACCTTCATCGAATATAAACATTTCGTTTCTATACTAATTGATTATTATTATTCACAACTGATATTTCCTTTTTGTTTTACGATCAATATAACCAATTGCATGACTTAGAACTTGATCAAATTAATATAACGAATCAAATGATATAAAGGTCGTTTTATTGGCTTAACACTTATGACCAGATTAAATGAGTATAACTCAACACAAAAAATATTTACCAACACGAACACCATTTACCAACAGGTCTAATGTCCCCTTTAAATGCATAAGTTTAAAAGTTTTTTTCTTCCCTAAAATACATGGAATCACTTTATTATTGCCGCTGGACAGGACCCGAAGTATTGGAGCTGAATATTAAAAAAAATTGTTTTTTGATATGATTTTCAATTAAATTTACTTGATATTAATTGTTGTAGCAAAAAAATTATAAGTCGAGAACGAACATAGATATCATCTTGGTTCGTGTATTGGAAAGGAAGTAGTACCCTGCTAAAAAAAAAAGTTGCAGTGTCTTGGATGCATTCAAACTAAAAAAAAAAATCAATTTCTCGATGAATTCGCCGGTGAGGACTCTTGGACTGTCGATCTATAAGAGAATTCGGTTATAACACTTTAAACATTTTTTCTCTTCCCTATAATAGATAGAATCAATTCACTGGTTATTGTCACTGTCCGAGAGTAAAACATTGCAGACGAGAAATTCGATAAATGTTATTTTTCTATCGTTTTATTTTGTTTTGAGATAAGTATATTGAAACAATTGAAAAAAAAAATAGAAGGGTGGTTGGAAACATACGAGGTAAAAATTGAATTTTTTTTTGTTTCGAAAAATTGTTAGAAATTTGAAAAAAGTAAACTGCAGTTTCCCAATATTTAAAGTTATATACATTAAACAATGAGAAAACAATAAGATTTTTATTTTCAATTCAAATCATCCCGACACAGAATACCAACGTCGCGGCGTCTGCAAACTTTATCACGTCTGCTATCGAATTATCGTCTGCTTCCAAGGTTTGACAGATAGAATGAATGGAAAAAAATAAATGGTCGCGATTGTTTTCAATTTTATTTGACAAATTCCAATAATTTTGGATATTCGGTGATTCTTCTTTGTGGAATTATAACCAAGTTTTCACTGTACCCGCGAAATTTTTGATTTTTATTATGAATTACAAACCTTAAAATTACATACACGTATATAAAATATTGTGAATGATATTCGTTCAAAATATATTATTTTCGAAATAAAAAGTATTAATATTTGGCAATCAATGTGTGATATTTCGTATTTCATTTTGCGCAACCAAATTTTCTTTTGTGACATGATAAAAAATTGTTTTTTGGAATATTAAAAAAATATAACCTTTTAAAATAATTCCGCACTAAAAATAATTGGAGAATAAAAATATTAAGAAATGTCAGAATGTCTTGAAATTTGCTGTGCGTAGTGCTTTTCATAAAATAAAATAATGCTACGAAAAAGAAAAAATTAGGTTCGTAGACTTCATATTTGGAGCACCGTATGGACATTTAGCAGAACAAAATTTAAAACACCTCATTAAATGCCTCGTAGGGGCTTCAAAATGTATGTGCACAATGGTGATGATATGATACATCATTCCTGCGAAAAAGAGAAAAATTGGTTCGCACAGTCTAAAGTTACACTGTGATACGGACGTCTAAGAAGATAATTTCAGTAATAAAGGTATTTTTATTCAACCGCACGCGAAAAAATATTACCAGTCATTGGAATCACTTCAAATTAACAACACATGATGTTGGAGATACATCAAAGCAAATGGTGAAAAATAAAAATTTTTGGAGTATTCGCTGCGGAGGAACCCCACCGACAGACTCCGAAGAGCAACAGATGGTCATTTCATTAGGCACTCTTTGCCTATTGTTATAGTGAGTGCCTAAAAACGAAGAAATATGTCTGAAACTAATTTTTTTCGACGAATATGAGTTTCCCGAGCAATTTTAAGCACTGTAGTACATAGCCGGCCTTACAATTTCGCTTAAGGTCCCAACAATATTGTGATGCAATCGAAAAAGCTTAGATAGTCACATTAAGAGATCTATGTGGAAGTCATTCAATACTGTACAATATTTTTGAGACCGGCATTCAATTTCAAGCGCCGGTTACGTACAGCAGCATTTAAGTTTTTTCGCGGAACTTATATTCGTCGAAAAAAATTGGTTTTAGGCATATTTCTTCGTATTTTTCCTTCCTTTCATTTCTTCCTTCCAATTGACAAAATTTATTTTTTCTTCTTCTTTCGTTTACATATAATATGGGATTCCAGATATGGGATTGATTGCGCGAGGTTTCCCCCAATCTTACGGGCTGACTGGGGGAGCCTCTGAAAACTGTATGCGATTGTTCGCGCGAGGATTCCCGCGGTCGTATGCGATGGCTGGGACAGCACCAAACCCCATACCTCTCCCAAACCCTTTTACATACTACTCCCCATACTATTTCCCATCGTATTCCCATACCCCGGCAAAGACGCTTTCCCATATGACAAAAATTGCAGGCTATTTTATAAGCGATACAAAAAGGGAGCGGGTATCGGAGGAATAGAATAAAGACGATGAACGGAGATATAAAAAGAACTTTATTAACTCTTTGGCATATAGCCCCGACGAGACGACAGTCCGACCTCTTTGACACTCGGGTCGAGAGAGAACGTGCTCTCGCATGGTCGCATGCGAGAGACCCTTATTCGCAAATTACGAAGATTGAGAGTCGTGTTCGGCTTTACTCGGTAGTGAGCAAGCCGCCAACTCTTTCTCGCTAAAGTATTCGGCATGCCTCAAACCTTTTTTTTTTAACACTACCGCCCTTTGTGCATGTCGATGCTTTTTCTTTTCATATTTATTGATTTTTTTAGCTTATTTAATCGGTCTCGCGGAACTGCTTTCGTTAGCATGTCGGCTCGCTGTTCCTCCGACGATACATATTCGATTTTTACAATCTTCTCGGTGAATTTTTCTCTAATAAAATGGTAATGAATGTCTATATGTTTTGTACGCTTGTGAAAAACAGGGTTTTTGATTAGTTTTATCGCGCTTTGATTGTCGACGTACAATATGGTTTCGTTTTTGCACGGACTTCCCAAATCCGAGAGAAGTTTTCGGAGCCAAATTAACTCTCTCGTTGCGGTTGATGCTGACACGTATTCGGCTTCGGTTGTGCTTAACGTTACCATTTTTTGTCTTTTCGAATTCCATGTTATGGCCCCGTTTGCCAAACAAAAAATATACCCCGTGGTTGATTTTCTCGTCTCGATATCGCCTGCGAAGTCGACGTCAGAAATACCTATTAATTCGGGTTCGCTACCGCCGTTTTTGTACTCGATCCCGTGATCGATTGTTCCGCAGAGTTCCGATTGTTTCCGTATGTTCATTCGTGTATCTGCTTACGATATTTACCGCCTACGCGATATTCGGTCTCGTAATCGATGCTAGAAAAACCAGAGAGCCGATTGCCTCGCGGTACGGCACGTCTTTTATTTGCTCTTCTTCCCTTTCACTTGGGGACAGTCGAACGTTCGGATCAGCGAGCACGTTTAATGGTTTCGCGTTTGTCAATTTTAGTCGGTCAATGATTTTCCTCGTGTACGACGATTGGTGAATAAACATTTTTTTATTTTCGCGGTCCCGATCGATTTGAACCCCCACGAACACGTTCGATTTTCCGACGGTGATTTCGAATTTTTCGCTTAGTTTTTCTAGAGTATAGTTTACTGTCTCTAAAGTTTCCGATGCTATAAGCCCGTCGTCGACAAACAACCCGAGTAGCACTGTTTCACTTCCAAACTTCCCCACATAAATGCACGGTTCGGCTTCACACTCTTTGAAGTTGAATTCTTTCAGGAAACTCGTGAACCCGCGGTTCCAGCAGCGCGGCGCTTGCTTGAGACCGTAGAGAGATTTTTCCAGCTTGCACACGTGATGTCTTGATTCGTCCTTGACGTCGAGTCCTTCGGGCAGCTCCATATATATCTCCTCTTCGAGTTTTCCGTACAAGAAAGCCGTTTTTACGTCGAATTGTCGCAATTCAATATCTCGTTGTGTTACGATTGCCAAAAATACTCTGAGCGAATCATACCGAATTACAGGAGCGAATGTTTCCGTGTAGTCGATGCACTCTCTCTGTTTGAAACCTCGCGCGCACAGTCTCGCCTTGAAGCGATGCGTCTTCTCGTTTTCGCTCGATTTCACTCGAAATACCCATTTCGAGTCGATCGTTTTCATGGCCACAGTCCTCGGTACGATGGACCGTGTTCCATTCTTTTCGTGAGAGGCCAGCGGCGGGATCCTAACCACACGGTAACATCACTTTGTCCTTGTCACTCCTATGCTAATAACATAGGAAAAGTCACGTTACGGTGTGGTTGGGATCCCACCCCAGTTCCTCCTTTACAGCTTCTGCCTACTGCGCGGCTTCGTCGCTGTATCTCGATTCCTCGAAATTGTTCGCTACAACGTATTCGGCATAATCGTTCTCATACCTGCTCGGTCTCCTGATTGTTGCTCGATCTCGCAGACCACGTGGTGTGATGGCTGCTACTGCTGCTGGCTGAGCGTGAGGTACTTCTTCTGGGACATCTTCGAACACTTCCTCTTCTTCGTCGTCTCTGTTGTCTTCGATCGGAACTGCATCTGGAACTCTCGTTTTCCACGGCATTAAGACTTCATCTTCTTCGTCGAGATCGTCCTCGTTCACTGGTACGCTGCCGATTTTTTCATTGAGCACGACGTCGCGCGTCGTCTTTATTTTTCCGGTTTCGGAATCGTATACTCGATAATTCGGAGAGTTTCCTTCATACCCGACAAATATCACTTTTTTCGCTCGCGCGTCGAACTTTTTTGCAAATTGTTTTGGGTTGTTCGCGAATGCCGTCGAGCCGAAAATTCTTAAATGTTTGAGGTTCGGGGATTTTCCGACCCATCGCTCGTATGGAGTAACTTGATCTTTTGCCCACACTGATCGATTTAGCATGTATACGGCACCATTTACCGCTTCCGCCCACAGCTTGACAGGGTGACTTTTTGCATGAAGCATCGTTCGCGCACTTTCGACTATTGTCCTGTTTTCTCGCTCCGATTTCCCGTTTTGTTGCGGCGTGTACGGAGCTGTCGTTTCGTGTATAATTCCTTTCGATTCTAGGAATGTTTTTGCTTCTGAATTTTCGTACTCGCGACCGTTATCCGTACGCAGGATTTTCATTAACTTGCCGAATTTATTTTGAACGATTTTGTTGAAAATTCCGATTTTCCCGCACACTTCCGATTTATTTTTTAAGAAATACACTGTTCGATATCCGCTTGCATCGTCGATAAATGTCAAAAAATAGCGCGACCCCCCCAGCGACGGTTCCGGCATTGGTCCGCACACGTCCGAATGGAATTTTTCTCCCGGCACTGTTGTGGATTTTTCGTTACGTTCGGTAAACGGCTTTTTATGAGATTTTCCGATTTGACATGCCTCGCAAAAGATTTTTCCGGTTGCTTTTACGTTCACTCCCGTTACCAAACCCTTTTTTACTAATTCGCGTATCGCGTCCCGCGTAGAAAAAAGTAGTATGGGAAAGCGTATTTACCTGTGTATGGGATTTCGATGGGAAATCGCATGGGAACTAGTATGGGAAAGGGTTTGGGAACGGTATGGGTTTTGGGACGAAGCCATATTCACCCCGTACGCTTTTCCAGAGTCTCCCCCAGCTATCCCATATGACCGGGGAAACCTCGCGCAATCAATCCCATATCTGTTATCCCATATTATATGTAAACGAAAGAAGAAGGAAAAATTAATTTTATCAAATGGAAGGAAGAAATGAAAAACGAAAAAATATGCCTGAAACCAATTTTTTTCGACGGATATGAGTTCCCCGAGCAAAGTTAAATGCTGCTGTACGTAATCGGCGCTTGAAATTCGGTGTCGGCCCCAAAAATATTGTAGAGTATTGGTTGAATCTCACATAGATCTTTCAATTTGTCTATCCAAGCTTTTTCGAGTACATCACAATATTTTTGGGACCTTCAACGAAATTGAAAGGCCGGTTATGTACTACAGCATTCAACTTCGCTCGGAAAACTCATATTCGTCGAAAAAAATTAGTTTTCCGCATATTTCTTCGTTTGTCATTTTTTCCTTCCATTTGGCAAAATTTATTTTTTCTTCTTCTTTCATTTAAACGTAACATGGGATTCTATGTATGGGATTAATCGCGCGAGGATCCTTATTCTGGGAGAGACTCTGGAAAAGCGTATAGGATTGATGGCGCCAGGATTCCCGCGGTCGTACATGATGGCTAGGACAGGGTCTGGGAAAGCGTATGGGGTGAATATGGCTCCGTCACAAAACCCATACCTCTCCCAAACCCTTTTCCTTACTACTCCCCATACTATTTCCCATCGAAATCCCATACACAGGTAATGACGCTTTCCCATACTACTTTTTTCTACGCGGGGTGCTCACCCACGTGTCCTAACCGTTCATAACGGACGCTTAAATTTGTCGCGGCATAACTCGCATCCTCGATGCTCCCCTCTTCCGGCATTTTGAACAACATTCGACACACTCCGTTCGATTGTTTTAGCCCGTTCGCGATT
The DNA here is from genome assembly GCA_964006125.1 of Cryptus viduatorius. NCBI lineage: Eukaryota > Metazoa > Arthropoda > Insecta > Hymenoptera > Ichneumonidae > Cryptus > Cryptus viduatorius. The sequence goes on along the minus strand of OZ023222.1, from coordinate 20,258,676 downwards.
ACTTGATTTTCGAATTTTACCTGCGCCACGTTTCCTTGGAAAATAATTGTAAATTTCTTCGATGTGCACTCACCGACCGAAAATAAGTTTTTTTGGAGTTTGGGTACGAGTGTTACGTCAAAAATGTGGATGTTTCTCTTTTCACCCTAATTTTTAACGCGTGGTTGCGTCGAGTACGATTGAGTACGCGCTGGTCAAGAGAGATCTCTCCCTCCTCTACCACTCCTGGCATCAATTATCGGCGCAACTGCCCATTTTCTAGTCTAACCGTGAGGAAATTTACTAAGGATAGGGCTTGGAATGCTATTCGTTGATTTGTCTGAGAGGTATTACGAAATATCTTATCTGTCGCGTAAATAGAATGCGGATCATAGGTGATTTTAATTATGTCGAAATATTTCAACGCGGTACAAACGATCTGGTAACCTGAATGATGTTCTGTGAGTAATGTAGATGATGTCTGGCGACGGCTAGGCGAATTATCGGGGAGGTAGAGTGACACAGGATATTATACACACTTCTAATTATAGAAATATTGAAGAACTTGAATTAAATTGTACTTACGTTGTTCGTTGAGGTGTTGATTGTTGCGATGAAATCGGTGAAACACGACTTTGTACGCGGGATTCTCGTAATATTCAAATTTTATTCAAAGAAAAATATCTCAGGCAGATTCAAAAAGAATGCAAGAGAATGCGAGTTTTGGAAAGTACAATTGATTCCAAGACCGTTATTCGTACAGAAATCTCTTTCAACAATAAAGTAAGAGAGGATTTTGACGGTGAAGCGAAGCTGACTTCGTTACAACGGATGAATTGAGAGTGACCATTTGGTGAACTGGACTGGACCAAGAAAACTCTGGTCACAGTGAAAATGAGTACAATTTTTGGAGATGGAAAATATTATAAACAAACTTCTCCAATAGGAGAGCGGTACAATTCTATTCGTTGTCCGAAAAATACCCATGATGTCTCTTTCTAATGGTGGTAAACAGAGTGCGCGGTCTCTGACTCTATCCTTCTCGCCGCCCAGCCGGAGCACCAGCCTACCGATCGGATGCGCCGGTTGCGCGCTTCCGTTGACTCCTAACTCTACTCCTAATCTCTAATCCTGACTGTAGTTATTCTGTCCTGGTACTCTCGTGCCCTCTTTTCGCGGGATCTTATATACTAGAAAAATGGTAATCAGAGGGGGAAGAACCCTCCCTCATGTATCCCGGGCATTCTGCTCCCCTGATGAGTAACGTTGCCCTTTCGCTATTCTCCTCTCGGCTTGCTCGAGATTCCAGGATTTCTGGAATATTCGTATTGCGAGATAATTGTAAATTTATCCCGTTTCTATTGAATTCCCTTTCCTTTCTTATGTCTAATTATTTGCCTGAGTTATTTGTAATTTTAATATTAATAATTCGTAAACAAATTACTAAAAATAATTAAGATTTGATATGTTTAACATAGGAGAGAGAGAAAATCAACTGATAGTTGCTGTTTGTAAAATTCTCCGGTATGTCTTCGTATTCCGAGGACGGTGGTAAGAGTCGAGAGATATGTATATTTTATTATTAATAATTTCGTAGCATTGTCATTGTTTGGGTGTCAAATTATTATATACCTGAAGGGTAAAAATATTTCTCGGCTCTTGTACAAATTATTTCATTATAAAATATCAGCATTTTCCTAAATATCCGAGGTATCGGTAGCATAACCGGCCCGATATCTTTGGGCGTTGCCCCCCTAAGAGGCGTGCAGCAACTATTGCGCGTGCCCGGTAACAACATCGTACGATCGTCTTATTCCGTTATATGGTCATTCCGGAACTACTGTTCCGTTGCCCGGGCGAGCTGTATGACTCCCTTCTTTCGGTGTACCTGCTAGACCTTCCCCTATCGTCGTGAACTAACCTTGACGCTATGCAGCTTAGCTTACGCAACTCGTTCCTTGCCCGGGCCCCCTTTTATTATCCTTACAGTTTGCCGATTCCGACTTATTTTCTGTCTTTGAAAGTGAATTCTGGTCGAATGTTAAATAATATCGATAAATAAACAATTCCATGTTCAAGGTGGAATGTTCCTGAACATTTTGATATAACCTGCGATGTTTATTTTTATACTATAAATTGGGGGGGGGGGGGGGGGGGGAAGAACCGAGTCAACTGTATGCGACGTACGTTTTCCTGCTACATGTACTTTGTAGTTGCTCACGTTACGATTTTTTTCCATAAATTTTGGAAAAAATAGTTGCGACATAAGAATAAGGAATTATTCCTGATTAATTTGATATATTGACTGATTTAAAAATTTGTGCACCATGAGCCGAGAAAACGAAATTCCACGAGTACATTTTTACTCCTAATACCAATTTATACGGTGAACATTATCGGAAGGAAAATAGTTACATTAAAATATCATTATTTCATTCTCCCGATCGTAGGGAGGCATTTCTTCTGCGCGCGGTATGTGACTTTTCTCGACGGAATTGCGTCTTCGCGCTCGGTGGTTGAGCCGCCTTGCCTTCGTGACTCATCGTCGAGGCATACTTGTGTTGCATCCCGCGCTACCGCAACTCGGTTCGGCGGTTCGGAAATGATTTACGACTCTCTTCCTTGAATTGTTTAGCTTTAGTAATGTAAATTTTCTGTTTCATTCGTTTGTTATTTCTCAAATTTTGACCATCTTTGCCCTTTCCTTCACCGTTACATATTGTGTTATCAAACATTATGGTGACTGCACGTGTTTCACGAAATCACAGACGTTTATTCGTCTCGACTATTTTTCGTGTCTTTGCGTGATTCGACTAATCAGCCTTTATATGATCGTATTTGATTTCTTGTCATAAATGATATTTTACTCTTAACTAGTATCGAATAGCACTTCTAAGTTCAAAAATAATTTTGCTGTTTTGAATTTATTAATATTTTCTTGGCATTAGTAGCGTTTGCCAATAACTTGCATCGATTATTCCTCCTGTAATTCTGGACAATTTTACCATCTTTGATTCATTTGATACCGTAATTTATAATTTAATTGCGAAGATTTTTAAAATGGTCATATTCATTAAATTAGCGTTAAATTAGAAAGCGTGTGGGAGTATGAAACCGTATTTCTTTTAGGATCGTGATTAAAGAAAATTATGTCATTATAATGATGAGTGGTTGGATGATGTGGGGGATGTTCTGACTCTCAATCGCGTGACTCGTATATTCAGAAATATTATGCAATGCTGTTCGGTGTCGAAATACTGAAACTATTTCGGTAGTCGGGGTTAATTTCCATACATAAGGTAATCTAGGTTCCCCTTTTTACGTTGGAGGCCATTTTTGACCTTCAGTTAGAAAAACTTTAATGGTCTGGCCGCAGGGTAAAAGTTTAGATCTATACTCCTTGAGTCGATGCAGTAGTCGATTGTACCAACGTCGGCAGCGGAGTTCGCTGTTTCACCGAGGGTAGTGCGTGTGTCGAAGGGGGATTGAGACCTCTGTCCGCATCTAGCTCGTGTGGTAGATAATTTTATCATCTATCTTTTACCCTGTTTTTAGCATTACATGCTGATTATTTTAACCTTCCTGGACATATTTTTCCCAATGGAAAATCATTCCTGAAGTATTGTTCAACGATTGATGAGAGAAATCATTTCATCTCGTGATTTTTATGAGGATGAGTGATATTTGGATTTTCCGTGAGATGTATGAATTGTTTTGGAAGGAGAAAGGTTTGCATATAGTAAGAACATAAGCAGAAAAATGAGTTGCGAAAAACTGTTATTAATGAAAAATGAAGAGAGTTACGTCAGGACGTAACACGAGTAACACGTTTTCGATACTCGAATCTTTCCAAAGTCCATCGACGAGTGTTTTGATTTTAACTGTGCCTTCGCCGATAATGTCGCACGACTTATTATCACCGAGCACGACTGTCCGCCCGCGCGGTAACTCGCGATAGTTCACTAGCCACTCCCGTCGGTAAGTTAGGTGTCGTGAGGCTCCGCTGTAGGTAAGCCAGACATCCCGGATATCGGCCGACATTATTTCGCGGATCTGCGTACCTGTTGATTCCGCTCGTGCACCTGTCTCATTTCTCGCACCTTCGTCTACTATGAACGCGAACACCTGTTCTTTTCCGTTTTGGCCTCGGCCGCCATCTTTTTCTTTCGAGTTTTGTTTCGATTTACATTCGCGCGCGAAATGTCCAAAAACCCCGCACTTGAAGCATTTTACGTTCTTCTTCGGTACCGGTTTTTTTCCACTGTTTTTTCTGTCCTTTTTCACTATCGCAGTCAACGCGTTCGACACTTTTTCTTTTTCCCCCAAACGGATATCTTCTTTGATAAGACGCTCCTGAAGATTTTCTAATGTTTGCCTCGCCGGCTCGACGCTGTCCCACGCGATCTTGAGCATGAGGTATTTCGCACTGAGACATCCAAAAATTCTCGCCATAATTGTGTCGTCCGATTGTTGCTGACCTATGTCGCTCAGCTGACTCGCTAGGTTGACGATGTTCGCCACGTGCTGCATCGTCGTATCCCCATCGCTCATCTGACACGCGTGAAATCTTTGAAGCAACGATGATTTGTTCGTCGCCGTTTTTTGCTCGTGTATGAGACACAATTTTTCCCACACATCCTTGGTGTTGGTGTGAGCACGCTCATCTGTTGCACCTCATCCATCGCTGAGAGCATGATGTACCGCGCAGTTGCATTGTCCTTGACAAACTGCTTCCGTGCTGCCGCATTCGTTTGCCCGTCTGCCGGCATCGTCCGAGTCCCGTCGACCACATCCCACACATCATTCATCAAAAATAATGCGTTTATCTGGGCCTTCCAACCTTGGAACTTCGTTCCGTCAAAGTTTTTGATTCCTTTCGCTGAGATGCCGAACGACATCGCGGATGTAAAAACACTATCACTCGCGCTTGTTACTGACCACACTCAATAACCCACTATGGCCGCCTCCCACGACCACGTGCACTCACTTTGCGAATTTGCGGCTCCGAAAAAATGTCTCGATAATCCGACTCGAATTTCTCACGCGCTTGTACCTGGACCCATAACCTGATGAAAATTGCAGGCTATTTTATAAGCGATAAGAAAAGGGAGCGGGTATCGGAGAAAAAGAATAAAGACGATGAACGGAGATATAAAAAGAACTTTATTAACTCTTTGGCATATAGCCCCGACGAGACGACGGTTCGACCTCTTTGATGCTCGGGTCGAGAGAGAACGTGCTCTCGCATGGTCGCATGCGAGAGACCCTTATTCGCAAATTACGAAGATTGCCGAGTCGTGTTCGGTTTTACTCGGTAGTGAGCAGGCCGCCAACTCTTTCTCGCTAAAGTATTCGGCATGCCTCAAACCTTTTTTTTTAACACCATACTACTTTTTTCTACGCGGGGGATTATTAATCATAAGTTGCAAACTTTACCCCCAGGCCTGTCATGCTAATCAAAAGCATGTTTATTCCCATGATTACAAAGAAACACCATGATGTAGTTGCTTCGATTAGCTCCGCATAACTGACAAAAAATATTTAGTAATAACCAACAAGATTTCCTGAGTAGGGCGGCTCGTAATCTAATTTTTTTTCCATCATGTTTTGTCTTTGTTTGATAATCAACATGTAGTTGAACAACAATCCCGAATCGAACAGGGTGGTGTAACGCGTTTTTTTTTTTACAAGAATTGCGTCATCGGCGGATTTTGGTCCCGTCGAACACACGTTTTCCCCACCGTCAGAGTCCCCAAGCGATCTCGAGGGTTCGAAATTAAGGAAGCGAATAAAATTATTAATTTTTTTATTCTTTTATTTATTTATTTGAACGATAATAACGAGGCGAGCTTCAGCGACAAGAGATCTACTTTTCCGCGACATTATTTCGAGGCGAATTGAACAGGAGTATTGTTTTCTGGCTAACGGTACCGCTACGTGGTCTCCGCATCTTCGCTCATTATCGAACAACACCAAAAATCATCGCTCTGGACGCACCGACAACGGAGAAGTCGCAGCTTAGCGATGTGAACATCGTCTCAATGATGTCTGCACCCCGGAACCAACGTCTACGAAGATTTTTCAAGCGAAATGTCATGCGATAGCTCGAGCGGGGCGTAAGCGCCGTCTTCGTTTGAATATTAATTTTGCGCGAGCGATAGTTCGCGATAATCGTAGGGCGTCGCCAGGTACCGGTGTACCGAAAATATTTGCAAAGGGTGGGGAGAGCGAGGCCGCGATACGAATTAGCGTAGATCACTCCGACCGATCGTGGCTCAGGAATTATCAACGGGTTGGAGGGTTGGAACAATTCTGATAATTCCTCATAGTAACATCTGTCTCTCGCCGGTAATGCTGCCGTCTTTTTCCTCGGACGCGTTAATTTGTATTTTTGTAGTCAATTTATTCTTTTGGAGTGTCCACGCGCAGTTTTCGCGATGACCGTTCTCGTCCCAGGCAAATCGGAAAAGCTTCTCTCTGTGGCGCGTGGGATTCGTCAAGGGGGAAGTTGGCCTGCGATAGTAGGACGGCCCGTCCCGTATTTTCTTGCATTATTTTTGTTTATTTTGTCATATTGTTTTGAGCTTTGAGATCGCTTAGTTAACGAGTAGAAATGTAATTTACGCGAGAGATCCACTCATTTAAGTGGGGCGAGCGGTTGGGGGGGCTCGGACGTGCGGGAGTTAATTATAGGCTTGCTTCGACGGCTTTGGCTGTTCGAACTGGCATTGCGAACTCGAAAAAGTAAACGAGCCAACTGACCGCTTCGCCCCGATTGATCACGCGGCATAGTTAAGGAAAACGTACCAATAGCGGGACAGGTCCCAGTGATCGGTCACTTCGGTAAATATTTTTATTTTAACAGAAAATAATGAATAAAAAATGAAATGCAATCCATGCAATGGGTTCGTTGGAATGTTATTAACACACGTGAAGCAATTTAATATATGAAAATTATGAAATTATACGTTTAAATTAACGGTATATTGGACAGGTTGTGGCCCATTCGTCGTTGAAGCACATCTCTAAGTCGATGAGCTAAGAAGTGGCCGATTTTCATTACTAATATATAGGCGTCATTTTTACATTTTCCCGTATTATACAGTAATTTTCTTGTTCAGAAAATCGTAAAGTTTAAATAAAACCCTTAAAAATTAAAGCCACAATTTATTAAAATATTTAATTTTCGTGTCCTGTTATTGGGTCGACCAAATACACGCTTGTACCAGCGTCCAACACGGTGTCCAGAGACCCGGCCAGAGTCGTTGAGATCCAATGTCGGGACACGGAAACGACATCGACAATCATCTGGAAATGCGGATAGATTGTCTGGATAGTTTGTGTTCGGCGAATCGGTGTAGTGACACTATTAAGTACTTAAGTGCAAAGAATATCCTTCAACGCGATCTGTCCAATCCCCGTCCAATCTATAATGACGCTCTTGTTTTTCAACCCCCTATTTCTTACCCCTTTTTCTCGCAGTTGCTTTGCGCCAGGATATCTTTCTCCCGATATCCAGGGTATTGTTATACCCCCGAAAAATGAGAGCACCGCCGAGGTTACGCTTACGCAATAACCGAGGCGTGCGATCATGAAATATTGCGCCAACTGCACAGTATCGCATACTGGAACGACGATAAGGTAAACATCATTACCAAATTTCGTAAATATGCTGAATTGCTCGCTCCACTTTATCTCCTATAAAGTGTGAGAGTGAGCGCAAGTCGGGGAGTACAATTGGACATCCGATACTGCGCGGTTGGTTGCGTGTAGAGAGACTCGTGCAAAGGGTCTGTAAGTAGTACTACGTTACTTTGGTCGGACAGTAGTCCATATTCTGTGTAATATTATTCCGTGTAATAATTTGAGTTCGCGTATCGACGCTTTAATAAAGATAGACATTTTCGCTTACATCTCCTGAGTTCAAACATTCACTGGGGCTCCAACCCTTGACCGATAAACATCCCAAAAATAATAGAGAATATTCATTACCGCTAACCTCGGCGTAGCTAACCGAGATTCGGCGGTATAACAGTATCAATGATCCCGTTCCCAAAAATCTCAATTTTACCATATTCTTACTCGACTATCGGTATAGGGAGTGCAGTTCGGGCGCGAAGTAAATTTTAACGATTCCAAATATATTCTACACACAATACGATCAAATAAAAGCAATAAAGACAACCGTTTATTCGATTATTCCTCAGATCAATCAATTAACAGCCTTGTCTCCAAACGTGGACTTCTCACACCAAAGTTTACAAACACTTTGCTTCGCCGGCCTCACGTTGAGCAACAAAGATTATGACCGACGATAATCGATCGTCGATCATCCAAATACAATCAAGAAATCGCGAGACTCTACGTAAAGATCTACTGTTCGTTACGCACGATAACCGCTCGACGCTTCGAGCCTTTTCGAGGATTCTCAACCCAATATTTTGTCGAGTACGAGCGAGAAAGTCCTCTGCGATCCGCGTATCGCTCTCAGCAATAAAGAAATCAAAGATGGTGTGCACCACGTGCACCTACCTTGTTAAATTATTCTCGAACGATGCGATCGACCCTCAAACTTTCTTCCAGCTGCTCTCGAATCAACGATTTTTCCTCGGCCGCCGACACGGCGTGATCGACTCTGTGATCGCGCGGTTATTACGACTCTCGCGCCTACTCCTTCCTAACGTGATGGAGAGAGAGCGTATTATAACGCGTCGTCATAGTACATGTATCGCAGGTTTAATTCATTTATAAGTATTATTATGACACGGAGACGTCGAATAGTAGGCGAATATTTAGCCAAGTAGTCGAATCGTTTACCTTTTGAGGTTATGTCGACATTTCCGTAGTCGACGATATTATGAATGAAAATCATAAATAACTTAATTCCTTACTAGTTAATTATGATTTCCGATCTCCGCCCCCCCCCCCCCCCCCGCCCCTCTCTTGTTTTTTCGTTTTCTCTCTTTTTTTTTTCTTTTACGATAAATACCTGATAAACTTTTTGAAGATTACGATCCCTCCAGATAACTTGAGCCTTTCATGCATTGAGCCAAAATGCATGCGTCCAGTGATATTTCACTGGTGAAAGTTTTTATCACGTTTTTAAATATCATTTTTAGATGCTGGCAAAAAAACCATGTCGACGAAGACATATTCGCAATGTGATGTGTGTGTGTGTGTGGATTGAAAATGCTGTCGAAGCAATTAGATTGGGAATGCCACTGCGAAGGGCCAGCGCAACGTTTGGTGTACCGAAGAGCACACTACATAGCAAAGTAAAAAACATCCATCCGATGAATGCAAAACAGGGCCCAGCTTCTGTTTTGACTCCAGCCGAAGAAGAAGAATTGGTTAAGTGGATAATTCACTGCGCTGAAAAAGGATTTCCCATAAATAACGAGCAGCTATTCGACTCCGTCAAGCTACTGCTATTGTAACTGAAGCGTGATAATCGACTCGCTGACAACCGACCAGGCCGATACCGGTACGATGGATTTCGTCGAAGACATCCCGAACTATCGGAACGAGCAGCTCAGAATCTAACATATAGCCGAGCATCTGCTACTGAACCAGAGCTGAGAAATTGGTTCTAGGACATTTTGGAGCATTTGACCGCAAATAATTTGCTGAATTTCGACTCGGCCCGAGTGTTTAATTGCGACGAGACTGTGCTTATGCTATGTCCTGAAGAAGATCGCGTAATTCTTCGAAAAGGCGCAAGCGGCGTATATAAAATAGTGAACGGAGATGAAAAAGAATGCATCACGACACTTTTTATGGTAAATGCCGCGAGGACAAAGGTACCGCCAATGGTAACGTATTTGTATCAAAGCATACCCGCAAGTGAGTTGCAAAATGTTCCGAAAGGTTGGAGCATCGGAACGTCCGAACGCAGATGGATGACGGCTGAGACCTTTTATGAGTACATAGCCAATGTTTTTTATCCTTGTCTCCAGACGAATAACATCGAGTTTCCGGATATTCTCTACGTTGACGGCCATTCATTACATTTAACGTTACCGCTCAGTCAATTCTGTCGCGATCAAGAAATCGAACTAATTGCTTTATTTCCGAATGCTACCCACATCCCCCATGCCACATCCCCCATCCTATTTCACTGCAACCACTCGATGTTGCTGTATTCCACCAACTAAAAAATGCTTGTAAGAAAACAGTCAACACATGGCGATTAGAGACGACGGAGAACGCCTAACAAAAGAAAAGCTTGCGAGGGTGTTGGAGTCGGCTTTGAACTCGATAAACCTCTCGGAGGCTATCAAAAAAGGATTTGAAACGTGCGGATTATTCCGGCTTTCACCGGACGCAGTACATTATAGCGTTCTGAAAAAAGGACAATATTCAAGAAGACGCAAGTCTAGCCGCGCGTCAAGAAATCAGGATGAGGTACCGAGTGTAGATATATGCTCCGAAAATTCGCAGCAACTACAATTTTTCGAGCAACGTTTACCGTCAACTTTAGTAGCAGCTTTTAGAGAGTCGACACGTACTGGGGTTTGGACCGGCGAGATTGAAAACGAAGGCCTTTTTAGGCACTCAATATAATAATAGGCAAAGAGTGCCTATTACAATGACCATCCGTTGCTCTTCGGAGTCTGTCAAAGGGGTTACTCCGCAGCGCATACTCCAAAATTTTTATTCTTCACCATTTGCTTTGGTGCATCTCCAACATCATGCGTAGTTACTTTGAAGTGACTGCGATGAATAGAAATATTTTTTTTAGCCTGCGGTGCATTGAAAACAACTTTTTGGCTGAATTTTTCTTCTCGGACCTCCGTATCACACTGTAACTTTAGATGGTGCGAACCAATTTTGTTCTCCTTCGCAGAGTTTTTTTATTACATTATTTTCAGTACGCACATCACTTTTAAAACCAATCTGAGACCTTTAAGTATTTTTCCTAAAAAATTATTGGCCACAATTTGCATTTGCTTTCGGTCAAATGTCCGTACGGTGCCATCATAATGAACTCTACGAACAAATTTTTTTCACCTTCGCAGCATCATTTTGTTTTATCAAAAGCACTATGCACAGCAAATTTGGAGACAATCCTACATCTGTAACTATTTATTCATCACAATTTTCCACAGAAAAATTATTTTCTCACATATGATGTCCGTACGGTGCGCCAATTAAGAATCTTGGAAACCAATTCTTTTCTCTTTCGCAACAATATTTCATTACATCGAAAGCACTATGCACAACAAATTTTGAGTCATTCTGACAAATATAATTTTAATTATAAAATAATTCAAAAACAGTGGTTATAAGTAGATTTGCTTCAAAGGTTATGTTATTTAGATTTGCCAAAAATCAATTTTCCATCATATTAAAAAAAAACTTCAGTTATGAAAAATAAAACACGAAATATCATACAAAGATTCATAAATGTTTGCGACTTTTATTTCGAAAATAATATATTATCACCGAAAATTATCCGCAATATTTTACCATACTTTATTCACATTCGTAATAAAAATGATAAATTTCACGTATTCACTGAAAAAATTGGTTGTAAACTCATAAAAAAGATTCATCGAATATCCAAAATAATTATAATTTCAAAATAATTATAATAGAACTAAAAAAAATCGCGAGTATATATTTTTCGTTTTATTCTATCTGTCAAACTTTGGAAGCAGATGACAATTTCGTAGCAGACGATACACAGATGCTCATACGTCGTGGCGAGCGTACTCTGTGGCCGGATGATTTTCAACTAAAATAAAATCGACATCTCGTTTCAATCTTTGTCCGTATTTTACCTAAATACAAATGGATTCTACGCGGTATAGCGCAGATAAAAAGTGTGCAATCATAATAAAAAGAATTTTCTATCTTTCGATCGTCGAAGATTCATCGCAGTCGAAATCTTTGGCAATTATGTTCACCCGATTTATTCGTTTAAAGTTAATAATAACAAGCGTCTCAGCGCCCTGCGGGCGCAGATACTCTTGTTGGTGGGCTCCGCCCCCCAAACCCCCCAAAAAATGTCCCTAAGGGACATTTCCCTTATCAATAAAATTTCATAGAATTAAAATTTCATAGAAAAACGAAAAAAATTATCGAATTTCTCAAACTTCTCGTGTCCAATACCGAGACGTTCTACGGAGACAATAACGAGCTGATTCCATGTATTACGAAGAAGAAAAAAAATATATCTCAAATGGTAGAAACGAAATTTGTTATAAGAGGACTGTCAAAGGGCCTTCAAAGTCGAATTTTTCAAGAAATTCATCAATTTATAAAAAAATATTTCGGAGCTATCCAACATGACAAATTTTTGATTCGAGTAACGTAGTACTTCCTCTTCAATACAAGACAGGAACTAAAACGATATATTTTTTCGTTCTCGAGATAGCATTTTTTTGCAGCATCCATAAATATCGACAAAATTTCATTGAAAATCACAAAGAATAGCAAATTTCTTGAACTTTTCTTCTACAATGATTTGGTTTCCTACAGATAAAATAACGAACTGATTCCATCAATTGTGGGGAAGAAAAAAAACACTGAAGGGGAAGGATTTAAAGGGGATATTTGGCCTGAATGCTAAATGGTAATCGTATTGGTGTCGGTACATGTTTTGTATGTTTGTTTTATATTCATTAAATCTGGTCATAAGTTTTACGCCAATAAAACGACTTTACTAGACATGATTTGATTCGTTAAATTAATTTGATCAACTTCTACGTGGTGCAATTCGTTATATTTGTCTCGTGTCTCAATATTTGACAATTTATCGTCAAACAAAAAGGAAATATCCGTCGTGAATATTAATAATCAATTGGTACAAAAAAGAAATGTTTTTATTCGACGAAGGTTAAACACTATGAATTAATATACGTAACTGATGAATGGTTTTCCCTCACACGTACTTTCGAAAAGAAACGCAGAGCGCGACGCATCAACATACTTCATCCGTAGCGCATAGCGCGATGTGTAAATACACTCGATACGGAGCGCGTATCACGACGTGCACCCCCCTGAGTGCCTTAAAAAATGTCATTTTTCGGGGGGTTTGGGGGGCGGAGCCCACCAACATGAGCATCTGCGCCCGCAGGGCGTTGGGACGCTTGTTCAGTATTGGCGTCAAGTGAAAGAACCCTGTGGTGTACGGAGTAGAAACAGTTTAGGATTGCGTCACTATGGCTGGACATTCTTTTTACAGTTGATTCGCAAAATCAGTTTGTTTAATAATTATATTTATCGGTATGTATGATTATTTGGATTGAATAGCCAATAACGACGTTACTGAGGCATTGAGTAATCAATCGGAAGAAGTTGGATAAATGAGCGAATCACTTCGACGAATCAATCGACGAAAGCTGCAAGCCAATTGAGAATCCCGAAAGTTTCGAGGACAACGAGTTGCCGGAGAACATCGAGCTCATCACTAGCATAGATGAAATTAAGTTCACTCTTGATCACGCGGACTCGCTTACTTTCAATGTGGCCAACGACGGATCCATTTTGCACGTTAACACGGAAGTAGAGAGCCTTACTGGAAGTATCGATATTTTAACGATATGAGAACAGTCAACAGCTGTGGAGGAGCGTCGGCCCGACGTACAAAATAATGATAGCAAAGATTTGTATTTGAAATTGTCATTAATTGCAATATTTTTGACAATATATATCGGTGAAATGCAAAAATAATCCATACAGATAAGGGTATCGTTGAAAATCTAACTCCCGCGGGGGTTCCGGCACCATTTGCAAATGCTCTATTCTGGCTCAAGGAAAATCCGTCCGCTAAAAAGAATGTAAAAATAAGCGTCTCAGCGCCCTGCGGGCGCAGATGCTCTTGTTGGTGGGCTCCGCCCCCCAAAACCCCGAAAAATGTTCCTTTGGGACATTTTTTAAGGCACTCACGGGGGTGCACGTCGCGTTACGCGCTCCGTATCGAGTGTATTTACACATCGCGCTATGCGCTACGGATGAAGTATGTTTATACGTCGCGCTCTGCGTTTCGTTTCGAAAGTACATATGAGGGATAAAAATTTATCAGTTACGTAAATTAATTCATTGTGTTTAACCTTTGTCGAATAAAAACATTTCTTTTTTGTACCAATTGATTATTAATATTCACGATGGATATTTCCTTTTTGTTTGACGATAAATTGTCAAATATTGAGACACGAGACAAATATAACGAATTGCATCACGTAGAACTTAATCAAATTAATTTAACGAATCAAATCATGTCTAGTAAAGTCGTTTTATTGGCTGAAAACTTAAGACCAGATTTAATGAATACAAAACAAACACACAAAACATGTACCAACACGATTACCATTTAACATTCAGGCCAAATATCCCCTTTAAATCCTTCCCTTTCAGTGTTTTTTTTCTTCCCCATAATAGATGGAATCAGTTCGTTATTTTATCTGTAGAAAATCAAATCATTGTAGAAGAAAAGTTCAAGAAATTTTCTATTCTTTGTGATTTTCAATGAAATTTTGTCGATAGTTATGGATGCTGCAAAAAAAATGCTATCTCGAGAACGAAAAAATATATCGTCTTGGTTCCTGCCTTGTATTGAAGTGGAAGTAGTACGTTACTCGAATCGAAAAATTTGTCATCTTGGATGGCTACGAAATATTTTTTACAAATTGATGAAATTCTTGAAAAATTTTACTGTGAAGGCTCTTTGACAGTCCTCTTATAAAAAAATTAATTTCTACCATTTGAGATATATTTTTTTTCTTCTTCATAATACATGGAATCAGCTCATTATTGTCTCTATAGAACAGACAAGTATTGGAGACGAGAAGTTTGAGAAGTTCGATAATTTTTTTCGTTTTTCAATGAAATTTTATTGATATTTATCGTCGCTTAAAAATATCAAATTTAGCATCATATCATATCGTATTTTTTAAAATTTTATTTAATCACAAACAAGGATAAGTTGCTCGGTCCGAAATAACTCGTAAAATCGACAAATTCAGTGTTTTTCACTTTGTCGATAAATAATTGTTTAAAATTGTTCCCTAAGAGTACAATTGTTTTTTTCCAATTTGTAAAATTTGTAAAATTTGAAAAAACGTTGGAAATACGTCGATAGAATAATCATTAGCAGTTTTTTTTATCGACTGTAAACGAATAAATCGATCGAACAAAATTGACAAAGATTTCGAATGCGATGAATCTCCGACGTTCGAAGCGTAAAAAATTCAATTTTTAAACATTGCACTCATCTGCGCAATAACGCGGAGAGTCAATTTGTAAATACGATTTTTATGAGAGGAAAGGATTAGAGACGGCAATTTCGAGAAATTTGAAAAAACGATTCGTTTTTTAACGAAAATTCGTGAAATCAGTCTTTGCTTTAAAAAAACATATCTCGGCAGCAAAAAAGATATCGACTCTTATCTTGTCTTGTTTTGAAGATGAGTACATACTTTGCCAGAGACAAAATTAGCAGTTTTTTATTATTTACCCTAAACGAATAAATCGGGTGAACATAATTGCCAAAGATTTCGACTTCGACGGTCGAAAGATAGAAAATTCTTTTTTTTAGGATTGCACACTTTTTATCTGCGCTATACCGCGTAGAATCCATTTGTATTTAGGTAAAATATGAACAAAGATTGAAACGAGATGTCAATTTTTTGTTATTTGAAAATCATCTGGCCACAGAGTACGCGCGCCGCAACGTATGAGCATCTGTGTATCGTCTGCTACGAAATTGTCATCTGCTTCCAAAGTTTGACAGATAGAATAAAACGAAAAAATATATACTCGCGACTTTTTAGGCACTCACTATAACAATAGGCAAAGAGTGCCTATTAAAATGACCATCCGTTGCTCTTCGGAGGCTGTCGAAGGGGTTACTCCGCAGCGCATACTCCAAAAATTTTTATTTTTCACCATTTGCTTCGCTGTATCTCCAACATCATGCGTAGTTACTTTGAAGTGACTGCGATGAATAGAAATATTTTTTTTAGCCTGCGATGCAATGAAAACAACTTTTTGGCTGAATTTTTCTTCTCGGACGTCCGTATCACACTGTAACTTTAAATGCTGCGAACCAATTGTGTTCTCCTTCGCAGAGTTGTTTTATTACATTATTTCCAGTATGCACATTACTTTTAAAACCAATCTAAGACCTTTAAGTATTTTTTCTAAAAAATTATTGGCCACAATTTGCATTTGCCTTCGGTCAAATGTCCGTACGGTGCCATCATAATGAACTCTACGAACCAAATTTTTTCTCCTTCGCAGCATCATTTTGTTTTATCAAACGCACTGCGCACAGCAAATTTAGAGACAATCCTACATCTCTAGCTATTTATTCATCAGAATTTTCTATAAAAAAAAGATTTTCTCACATCTGATGTCCGTACGGTGCTCGAATTAAGAATCCTGGAAACCAATTCTTTTCTTTTTCGCAACAATATATCATTGCATCGAAAGCTCTATGCACAACCAATTTTGAGTCATTCTGACAAATATAATTTTAATTATAAAATAATTCAAAGACAGTGGTTATAATAAGATTTGCTTTAAAGGTTATGTTATTTAGATTTGCCAAAAATCCATTTTTCCTCATGTTAAAAAAAAAACTTCGATTGTGAAAAATAAAACACGAAATATCATACACAGATTCACAAAAGTTTGCGTTTTTTATTTCGAAAATAATATATTATCACCGAAAATCATTCGCAATATTTTACCATATTTTATTCACATTCGTAATAAAAATGATACATTTCACGTATTCACTGCAAAAATTGGTAGTAAACTCACAAAAGAGATTCATCGAATATCCAAAATAATTAGAATTTCCCAAATAGAACTAAAAAATATCGCGAGAATATATTTTTTCGTTTTATTCTATCTGTCAAACTTTGGAAGCAGATGACAATTTCGTAGCAGACGATACACAGATGCTCATACGTCGCGGCGCGCGTACTCTGTGGCCGGATGATTTTCAAATAATAAACAAGCGCCTCAGCGCCCTGCGGGCGCAGACGCTCTTGTTGGTGGGCTCCGCCCCCCAAGCCCCCCGAAAAATGTCCCTTTGGGACATTTTTTAAGGCACTCACAGGAATACACGTCGCGCTACGCGCTCCGTATCGAGTATGATTACACTTTGCATTATGCGCTGCATATCGAATATGTTTATACGTCGCGCTGCGCGTCTCATCTCGGAAGAACGTATGGCGGAAAATCATTCATCGCTTATGTAAATTGATTCATAGTTTAACCTTCATCGAATATAAACATTTCGTTTCTATACGAATTGATTATTATTATTCACAACTGATATGTCCTTTCTGTTTTACGAACAATATAACGAATTGCATCACGTTGAACTTGATCAAATTAATGTAACGAATCAAATGATATCTAGTAAAAGTCGTTTTATTGGCTTAACCCTTATGACCAGATTGAATGAGTATAAATCAACACAAAAAATATTTACCAACACGAACACCATTACTATTTACGAACAGGTCTAATGTCCCCTTTAAATGCATCTGTTTAAATGTTTTTTTCTTCCCTAAAATACATAAAATCACTTTATTATTGCCTCTGGACAGGACCCGAAGTATTGGAGCTGAATATTAAGAAAAATTGCTTTTTGGTACGATTTTCAATTAAATTTGCTTGATATTAATTGTTGTAGTAAAAAAATTATAACTCGAGAACGAACATAGATATCGTCTTGGTTCGTGTATTGAAGAGGAAGTAGTACCCTGCTCAAAATAAAGTTGTAGTGTCTTGGATGCGTCCAAAATAAAAAAAATTAATTTCTCGATGAATTCGACGGCGAGGACTCTTGGACTGTCGATCTATAAGAGAATTCGGTTATAACACTTTAAGCATCTTTTCTCTTCCCTATAATAGATGGAATCAATTCATTGGTTATTGTCACTGTCGGAGAGTAAAACATTGCAGACGAGAAATTCGAGAAATTTTATTTTTCTATCGATTTATTTTGTTTTGAGATAAGTATATTGAAACAATTGAAATAAAAATAGAAGGGTAGTTGGAAACATACGAGGTAAAAATTGATTTTTTTTTTTTTTCGAAAAATTGTTAGAAATTTGAAAAAAGTAAACTGCAGTAAAGTAACTGCAATAAGATTTTTATTTTCGATTCAAATCATCCCGACACAGAAACCAATGTCGCGGCGTACGCAAACTTTATCACGTCTGCTATTGAATTATCGTCGGCTTCCAAGGTTTGACAGATAGAATGAATGGAAAAAAATAAATGGCCGCGATTGTTTTCAATTTTCTTTGACAAATTGCAATAACTTTGGATATTCGATGATTCTTCTTTGTGGAATTATAACCAGGTTTTCAGTGCACCCACGAAATTTTTTATTTTTATTGTGAATGTGAATAACGTATATAAAATATTGAAAATGATATTCGTCCAAAATATATTATTCTCGAAATAAAAAGGATTAATATTTGGCAATCAATGTATGATATTTCGTATTTCATTTTTCGCAACCAAATTTCCGTTTGTGACATGATAAAAAATTGTTTTTTGGAAAATTAAAATAATATAACCTTTTAAAATAATTCCTCACTAAAAATAATTGGAGAATAAAAATACTAAGAAATGTCAGAATGTCTTCAAATTTGCTGTGCGTAGTGCTTTTCATAAAATAATATAATGCTGCGAAAAAGAAAAAATGAGGTTCGTAGACTTCATAATTGGAGCACCGTATGGACATTTAGCAGAACAAAATTTACAATACCTCATTAAAGGCTTCGCTGTTGTTTCAAAATGATTGTGCACAATGGTGATGATATGATACATCACCTCTGTGAAGAAGAGAAAAATTTCTTCGCACGGTCCAAAGTTACAGCACCGTACGGATACTGGTCGAAGCAACAATGGATTTTATTGTTAAGCAAAAGTTGAAATGCTGCGCAGGGTCTTCAAAATGTATGTGCACAATGGTGATGATATGATACATCATTCCTGCGAAAAAAAGAAAAATTGCTTCGCACAGTCCAAAGTTACAGCACCGTACGGACACTTGTCGAAGCAAAAATGGATTTTTTTTCTTAAGCATATATTCAAATATTACGCAGGGGCTTCAAAATGTATGTGCACAATGGTGATGATATGATACTTCATTCCTGCGAAAAAGAGAAAAATTGCTTCGCACAGTCCAAAGTTACACTTTGATACGGACGTCTAAGAAGATAATTTCAGTAATAAAGGTATTTTTACTCAACCGCAGGCGAAAAAAAATATTACCAGTCATTGGAATCACTTCAAATTAACAACACATGATGTTGGAGATACATCGAAGCAAATGGTGAAAAATAAAAATTTTTGGAGTATTCGCTGCAGAGTAACCCCACCAACAGTCTCCGAAGAGCAACGGATGGTCATTTCAATAGGCACTCTTTGCCTATTGTTATAGTGAGTGCCTAAAAATCGACATCTCGTTTCAATCTTTATTCCTATTTTACGTAAATATAAATGGATTCTACGCGGTATAGCGCAAATAAAAAGTGTGCAATCATAAAAAAAAAGAATTTTCTATCCTTCGACCGTCGAAGATCCATCGCAGCCGAAATCTTTGTCAATTATGTTCACCCGATTTATTCGTTTACAGTTAATAATAAAAACTGCAAATTCTTTTTCTGGCAACGTATTTTCTCAAAACAAGCCAAAATAAGAGTCGAAATCTTTTTTCGCTGCCGAGATATGATTTTTTTTAAGCAAAGACTAATTTTACGAATTTTCGTCAAAAAACGAATCGTTTTTTCATATTTCTCGAAATTGCCGTCTCTAATCCTTTCCTCTCAAAGAAATCGTATTTACAAACTGACTCTCCGCGTTATTGCGCAGATAAAAAGTGTGCTATGTTTAAAAATTTAATTTTTTACACTTCGACCATCGGAGATTCATCACATTCGAAATCTTTGTCAATTTTGTTCGCTGGATTTATTCGTTTACACTTGATAAGAAAACTCCTAATGATTATTCTATCGACGTATTTCCAACGTTTTTTTTTTTTCAAATTTTTTCAAATTTTCGTCGAAATACCAATTTCTTTCATATGCTCACGTCTTGAAAAGTTTTTGTTTTGCAAAAAAAAAAAACAATTGTACTCTTAAAGAACAATTATAAACAATTATTTATCAAGAAAGTGAAAAACACTGAATTTGTCGATTTTACGAATTATTCCGTACCGAGAAACTTATCCTCGTTTGTGATTAAATAAAATTTAAAAAAATACGATATGATATGATGCTAAATTTGATATTTTTAAGCGACGATAAATATCAATAAAATTTCATTGAAAAACGAAAAAAATTATCGAATTTCTCAAACTTCTCGTCTCCAATACTTGTCTGTTCTACAGAGACAATAACGAGCTGATTCCATGTATTACGAAGAAGAAAAAATATATTTCTCAAATGGTAGAAATGAAATTTGTTATAAGAAGACTGTCAAAGAGCCTTCAAAGTCGAATTTTTCAAGAATTTCATCAATTTGTAAAAACATATTTTGGAGCTATCCAAGATGACAAATTTTTGATTCGAGTAACGTACTACTTCCTCTTCAATACAAAACAGGAACGAAAACGATATATTTTTTCGTTCTCGAGATAGCATTTTTTTGCGGCATCCATAAATATCGACAAAATTTCATTGAAAATCACAAAGAATAGCAAATTTCTTGAACTTGTCTTCCACAATGATTCGGTTTCCTACAGATAAAATAACGAACTGATTCCATCAATTATGGGGAAAAAAAAAACACTGAAGGGGAAGGATTTAAAGGGGATATTTGGCCTGAATGCTAAATGGTAATCGTATTGGTGTCGGTACATGTTTTGTGTGTTTGTTTTATATTCATTAAATCTGGTCATAAGTTTTAAGCCAATAAAACGACTTTACTAGACATGATTTGATTCGTTCAATTAATTTGATCAACTTCTACGTGGTGCAATTTGTTATATTAGTCTCGTGTCTCAATATTTGACAATTTATCGTCAAACAAAAAGGAAATATCCGTCGTGAATATTAATAATCAATTCGTACAAAAAACAAAAATTTTTATTTGACGAAGGTTAAACACTATGAATTAATTTACGTAACTGATAAATGTTTTTCCCTCATACGTACTTTCGAAAAGAAACGCAGAGCGCGACGTATAAACATACTTCATCCGTAGTGCATAGCGCGATGTGTAAATACACTCGATACGGAGCGCGTAGCGCGACGTGCACCCCCGTGAGTGCCTTAAAAAATGTCCCTCCGGGACATTTTTCGGGGGGTTTGGGGGGCGGAGCCCACCAACAAGAGCATCTGCGCCCGCAGGGCGCTGAGACGCTTGTTATAGTTCTATTTGGGAAATTGTAATTATTTTGGATATTTGATGAATCTTTTTTGTGAGGTTACAACCAATTTTTTCAGTGAATACGTGAAATTTATTATTTTTATTACGAATGTCAATAAAGTATGGTAAAATATTGCGGATAATTTTCGGGGACAATATATTATTTTCGAAATAAAAATCGCAAACATTTGTGAACCTGTGTATGATATTTCGTGTTTTATTTTTCACAACCGAAGTTTTTTTTTAACGTGATGAAAAATTGATTTTTGGCAAATTTAAATAACATAACCGTTGAAGCAAATCTAGTTATAAACCATTGCTTTTGAATTCTTTTATAATTAAAATTTGTGACGGGCTTTTTGTCGCTTCGGACGACGACAATCGGCTACCGCGCCCAAAATATAATGACGCCCCGTTTTCTTGCACTTTATTCCTCTACCGTTTCGTTGGGCGCCAGCGCATCGTACCAACCCCGATGTGCAAGGGTTTTCTTTCCGACCTTTAAATTCTACTATCTCTTACGGCTAGCAGGAGGGGTGCAATTCGGGAAACAATAAAATAATATACTTCAACGCACTGATTAAAATAAAAGGACAATCATCACACTCTTTATTTTAACAGTCGATTCTCTCATACAACTGACTCGCGAGACTCAAGATTAGCTTCGTAACAATAGAATAGTTTCGTCTCTCACCGCTGCAAGCGGAAATCACCCGAGAAATTTCCCGGAAACACCGGGCACGAGCGAGAAAGCCACGGCAACACGTGTACGGCACAAAAAGAACCGAAGATGGTCTGCACTGCGTGCACCTACCTTGAATTTCCCTGTCCGTTATCCTACACGGGTCGTCCTCGTGTCTTTCCTCAAGCTACGAGCCGTTATCCTCTCACAATTCCTCGGCCGTCGTCACGGCGGTTAATCCTCACAATAATTAATCCCTCAGCCGATGACACGGGGTACAATGATTTCGCTCACTCCCGTGGCTCGCACAGCGTATTAACTATCACGGACTATTCTTTTTACACTAATTTCTAACTAATCGAATCTCTATCGCGCGTTACGCTAATCGATCTATTTCGTTCCACGCGTCGCGCGAGAGTGCCTCTCGCTCGTGCTCAGTTACGCGTCTCGGTAATTGGTGGGAGGGGGAACGAGCCCTTTGTCGCCGAAAATCTCCTGATCGCTCGAATATTCGCGACGTCGCTCCTCTCGTAGTTCCCCTCTCGTGTCTCCCACTGGCCGTCTCCGCGTAGCTGGACACCTGTAACGTACAATATTTTCGCCGGCAGTCTCTCGAATCTTCTGGATTTTTCTCTCCTCGGATATCGTCGGGGGACGACTCGGTATTCGCGTTACCCTATGACTCTCGCGCGTACCTAACATATAGCGTGCCTGCGAGAGCGTTACAACGCCTCGTCACAAATTATATTTGTCAGAATGACTCAAAATTTGTTGTGCATAGTGCTTTCGATGTAATGAAATATTGTTGCGAAAGAGAAAAGAATTGGTTTCCAAGATTTTTAATTGGAGCACCGTACGGATATCATATGTGAGAAAATAATTTTTTTATGGAAAATTGTGATGAATAAATAGTTAGAGATGTAGGATTGTCTCCAAATTTGCTGTGCATATTGCTTTTGATGAAACAAAATGATGCTGCGAAGGAGAAAAACATTGGTTCGTAGAGTTCATTATGATGGCACCGTACGGACATTTGACCGAAGGCAAATGCAAATTATGGCCAATAATTTTTTACAAAAAATACTTAAAGGTCTCAGATTGGTTTTAAAAGTGATGTGCGTACTGGAAATAATGTAATAAAAAAACCTTGCGAAGGAAAACAAAATTGGTTCGCACCATTTAAAGTTACAGTGTGATACGGACGTCCGAGAAGGAAAATTCAACCAAAAAGTTGTTTTCATTGCACCGCAGGCTAAAAAAAAATATTTCTATTCATCGCAGTCACTTCAAAGTAACTACGCATGATGTTGGAGATACACCGAAGGAAATAGTGAAAAATAAAAATTTTTGGAGTATGCACTGCGGAGTAACCTCCTTCGACAGAATCCGAAGAGCAACGGATGGTCATTTTAATAGGCACTATTTTTGCCTTTGCCTTTGCCTATTTGCCTATTGTTATAGTGAGTGCCTTAAAAAGTAAAGCGTATTTGAATGAAGCCAAGTTGAATGCTGAAAACGAGGCTGAAAATAAAAATATACCACTCGAGTGCGCGCGTCCTCTTGCATTACTTCGAAGAGAATCTGTACGGCTTGCGCAGAATTTATAGCGCAAGTGCGATCTGATAATCTTATAATATACCCTTATCTCTTTGGGTAATCCTACCAATTTCACGAAAACGAGGTTGATTAATGCTGCTTTTACGACCCCTGTGACTTCAATTCCCCGGTCTTAATGAATTTTGTTAGAATATACTATCTTTTTCTCCGTCGTGTGCGAATCAACATAAAAACGCAATGATTTCTAGTGTGCTAACCATGATGTTGTTACGCCCAAATCAGCATTTTCTCGGTATTTACGATCAAGGAATATAATTCCCTTTTCACACGTTTTGTACCATTGAGGCGCTTTATCCGACTTATTCCCTTTTTAAGTCTGACCGTTCGGAGAATTACTCAGGACGAAAATATCACGCATATTAGTAACCGCACTTTAATTTACAGGAGGTCTTCCCGTTACATTGGATTTATAACTACGATCGCCGTTTATTTCGTGATATTGGATATCCATATTAACCGAAAAATGAATGTTCTTATGGGAAAAACTTACGTTGGTAAATGATAAATCAAAATAAAGTTTGGATATGGATTTAAATGTTTAATGTTGTATTTGATGAATGTAGTTGAAGATGATTGAGAATTTGGATTTGTTCTTCCTTCCTTCAAGTTTTCCAGTTGGTTCTGTAGAATATTTGAAGATGATGAAATTAACTATGAGATCGAAATTTACAACCGAATTTATTTAATTCGGAATAAATTGTTTAACACTTCGCGTTGATTGTAAGTTAATGTTGAAATTTATTTGAAATTTTCGTCAGCACCAATACACTGATCAGTTCGCTCTTAATAGTTTGGTTTATTGCGTTTTACAGTTTAGTCCCCGTTATATTTATAAAGTCTCGAATGAGTCGCAAATGTTGTTTAAAGTTTTAATAACTTCCCGATTCGGACAATGTTAACATTCGTAAAAGTCAATTCACATTTTTATATTATTTTTAAATTATTGTGGAATTAGTTAATCGTCAAAATGTTCTTCGATGAAATATCTTTTATTTAACTTGCGATGAACGGATTAGTATTTAAATGTTGATATACTCTTCATACTACTGTTGATACTATTCAAAAGCTACTCTAAAAACTCTAACTGTCTGTTCAAAACGTGGTGTAACTGTCAATTCTCAACTACTATCCTCTGGTCGCTTTGGGTCTTGAATTTATCACCTGTCTCGAGGGGATCTCCTGAGCCATACTTCTCTTCATTGAAGCATCTACTCCCACCTTAAGTAATTATCGATCGGTCCGTCGGTGACAAGAATTAAATTTTATAATATGACAATTTTCGTTATATACAATAATTTTTATAGCTTAATATTGCGGAAATTATTCCCCTCAATCAAAAATAGAAATTGTCGAATTTAAATGAAAGTTCTACGATGAATACAAGTAAATATAACAATTTAAAGTCGAAGAACTTATTAAATTGATTGAATTATATTTTTGTACGTTTGGTTAATAACGACCCTAATATTCTATATCATGGCCAATTTTAATATTATTAATGAAGTTTAGAGACCTTTTGTTTATCAACGAAATGTTGAAATTATTCTGTTATTATTGATCGATGAAATGTTGATGATTGACTTAATTGTTGATTATTACGTTTTTGGTTCAAAATTGATTATTAATTTATTGTTCGAGAAGTGCCGTACTCATTAGCGACAACGGTCATTTCGCGAATTGTCTCTTTCGAGACAGCCACACCGATTCTCTGGGTGCGTGCTTGTATCAATGTGTGAGTTGCATCGCTCCTAGTGTCAAAGCGATAAGCAAGCGTTGTTCTTCTTCTACTTCTACTTCTGCTGGCGATACCACCCCTTTCGATAGTTTGAATAGTCACCAAGTCGCGTCCAAGTACACGACCAGTACTATGCCCATTATTGAATATTTGGCTTTTACCAATTGACAGATGATTAGTTATTATTCAATTATCGATTTTTTTATACTGAAAGACCATACTGAAATCACGCGCAATGCGTGTGTTTCGGACTATCCTTCGCTCTCCTCTTTATTCTTTATTCACTTTTCTCTCATAAATGATTATAAATGTTGTAATAATTGGTAATTTCTAAATTGCGTCGGCGAATAAAATTTTAAAATTCACTAGACGTAACAATGTTTTTGATAAAATTAAATAATCTTGCAAAGAAGAAAAAAATTTGTTCATACGGTTAATTATTACATCGCTGTACAGAAATCCGCCGAGAGAAAAAAAATATTATGGGAAATTGGGAAGAAATATTTAGAGATGTCGGAATGAGTGAACATTTTCTGGGCATAGTGTTTTCGATGAAATTAAATAATCGTGCGAAGAGGAAAAAAATATACGGTTCGCACAACTAAAGTTACAGTGCTACTTGGACATCCGAGGCGATAAATTCAGCGAAAAAGATATGTTTAGTAAATCACGAGCTAAAAATAGGGCATTATGCTACAAGGGAGAAAAGTGCGCGATTTGTCCTATAGGGATGTGCCGTGATGTGTCTCCTGTGGGGCATTTTCGATACTTTTTTCCCAACTCTGATAAAAATCTGTATATAAATTATAATACTGATATATATATTTTTTAACATATTTTATTCCCGACTACGCTATAAAGTCCACATTCCGTACCTGCGACGCGGGTGGAAAGTGGCGAATTATAATCCAGCGGGACGTAATTAACGGAGCGGGCAATAAAGTGGCACTTTATATAAATAAATAGTATAAATAAATACTTTATTTAAATAAAGTGGTACTTTATTTCCCACCGTTTATTGTTATTAAAAAAATATATTATTAAAAAAAAATATCAGTATTATAATTTATATACGCACGCCCTCCCGTGCCCGTACTCCGACGCCCGAGAAGAGAAGAAATTGCCTATGCTTAATCTTGGAGGTACACCGAAACCAACGCTACATGATAACATTTTTCGTTTATGCTCTGCAGTGTTTTCCCACCGGCAGTTGTCCGAATAAGTGCCGGGGTCAGGTTCTTCACTCCGAGACACTTTTCTACGAGGAAATCAACAAATTACAGAAGATACTTTTCATCGAAACAGCTTTATGAAAAAACGTTAATTAGACGTTAATGCAAACATTTTCTATTTGCAGAGTTTTTTTTAAGCAGCATTTATCGAATTTACAAATAAGACTTCGAAGAGATAGCGAAGTTATTTTCGAATCAGTTAAAAAAATGATCGAATCATCAAGCTATAAAACGTAATAAATGACAATCGCACATTACCAAATGTTGTAAACGGAGCACAAGTGTCATCTTAATCTGTGTAATCATCGTCGTCTGTGTGTCGTCTTTATCTCTGAATATCATTTAGAGTGATCCAGGATTACGGGAAATAATGGAGGTTGCTGTTATGCAACAAGACTGATATCAAAACGCAAGCGGCATTAAGTTTGAATTCTTCGCTAGATATAATGCCTTTGTAAGAAATTAATAACACCCGTTCCTGCGACCGCGAACAAGTAGTCCACAGTACACGCTCTTATAGTCTCATTTTTACAACGACTTTGTGAAGAACTTTTGACACAACTCAAACTTTCCGTGTTTCACTTCAGGATGAGGATTTATTTAGCGTTTTTAATTACTATAATGCTGTCAGATATGCGGGACGTCCGCAGCATTGATTTCAATTCACCGACACCGGTCACTATTCCATCTAAAAGCATAACTTTGGACCGCAATCTAATAAAGGGAATGACAGGTGATCAGTCAACGACGGTATTAACGGCTGCCCCGTCAACAATGATGGTACCAACCGCTGGGCCGTCAACAACGACGGTGTCAACCGCTGCCTCGTCAACAACGACTGTATCAACCCCTGCCTCATCAACAAGGATGGTATCAACTGCTGCCCTGTCAATAACGACGACAGCTGCATCACACATCTGTACGATGAACGGTCGTTTTGCCGACACCAGTGACAAGAGTGGTCAATATTACATCCTATGCTTCTGGGACGGCAACGGTTTTCAGATGTGGAGGCTGAAGTGTCCCGGCAGCCTCGTCTTCTTCCAACAATCATCACGCTGTGTGCGGTTGAAATCCCCTGCAAGCTGTTGACGAAATCCTGGGATGTGAAAAGACAAAGATCCAGTTACATGTTATTTTCTTACTCCCAAATTCAGTTTTCGCTCAAATGTATTGCCGAATATAATGAATACTACGAATAAATCATAAAGCGCTTATGACGCACAATAATGCAAAGGAATCTTCATAGTATTGTCATTTATATTATGTAGCTTGTCGCAAATAGAAAGTATTTGATGGTAAATTTAGAGTATGCAGCCTCATTCGTTGAGTTAATGATATTTTCCAGCGTTTCACAGGTACTGATGAACAAGGGATATTCATTTTTAGACACTCACTATAAGCAATAGGTAGAAAGTGTCTATTAAAATCCCCTTCGAAGCCTCTTCGGAGGGCTATCGATGGGGAAACTGCGCAGCGCATGCACCTAAACAAATTTTTATTGCAAAATTTTCTTAGGTGTACTTCCAACATGATCCGCAGTAAATTTCAAGTGGTTGCGATGCCTCCATGTTCAGCTTTTTGGCTGAAATTTTCTTATCGGGTGTCCGTACGGTGTTATAACTTTGGACTGGATGAACCAATTTTGTTCTTCTTCCCAGGGGCCTTTAGCTACATTATCACAAGTATGCACAATACTTTTGAAAATAAACTGAGCCCTTGAATTATATTGAAAACAAAATTATTTCTAGAAACCTGTATTTCTCTTACGCTAAATGTCCGTACGGTGCCATAATAATGAACCAAAGTAAGTAACCAACCATAGTAAGAACCAAATCTTTTCTCTTTCGCACCCTTCGGAACATTTTTTAAGACACTCATAGGGGT
Source organism: Cryptus viduatorius (assembly GCA_964006125.1). Lineage (NCBI taxonomy): Eukaryota > Metazoa > Arthropoda > Insecta > Hymenoptera > Ichneumonidae > Cryptus > Cryptus viduatorius. The sequence continues at coordinate 20,230,199 of OZ023222.1, read as the reverse complement.
ACACGTCGCGCTACGCGCTCCGTATCGAGTGTATTTACACTTCGCGCTATGCGCTACGGATGAAGTATGTTTATACGTCCCGCTCCGCGTTTCATTTCGAAAGCACATATGAGGGAAAAACATTTATCAGTTACGTAAATTGATTCATAGTGTTGAACCTTCGTCGATGAAAAAAATTACTATTTTAGACTAATTGATTATTATTATTCACGACGGATATTTCCTTTTTATTTGACGATAAATTGTCAAATATTGAGAACCGAGACAAATATAACGAATTGTATCGCGTAGAACTTGATCAAAATAATTTAACCAATCAAATCATGTCTAGTAACATGGTTTTATTGGCTTAAAACTTATGACCAGATTTAATGAATATAAAACAAACACACAAAATATTTACCAAAACCAACACCATTACTATTTACCGTTCGGATCTAATGTCCCCTTTAAATGCATCTGTTTAAATATTTTTTTCTTCCCTAAAATACGTGGAATCACTTTATTATTGCCTCTGGACTGAACCTGAATATCCAAAAAATGTCCTTTTTGTTATGATTATCAATGAAATTTACTGGATATTAATCGTTGTAGCAAAAAAAAATTATAACTCAAGAACGAACATAAATATCGTCTTGGTTCTTATCGTGTATTGAAGAGGAAGTAGTACTTTGCTCAAATAAAAAGTTGTAGTGTCTAGGATGAGTCCAAAATAAAAAAAATTCAATTTCTCGATGAATTCGACGGCGAGGGTTTTTCGACCGTCGATGTATAAGAGAATTCGGTTATAACACTTTAAGCATTTTTTCTCTTCCCCATAATAGACAGAATCAATTCGTTATTGTCACTGTCCAAGAGTAAAACATTTCGGACGAGAAATTCGAGAAATTTTATTTATCTATCGTTTTATTTTGATTTGAGATAGGTATATTGAAATAATTGAAATAAAATAGAAGGGTGGTTGGAAAAATACAAGAAAAAATTTGAATTTTTTTTTGTTACGAAAAATTGTTAGAGATTTGAAAAAATTAAATTGCAGCTTCCCAATATTTAAAGTTATATAGATTAAATAATGAAAAAAAATGAGATTTTTTTTTTCGATTCAAATCATCCCGCCACAGAATACCAACGACGCGGCGTATGTGAACTTTATCATGTGTGCTATGGAATTATCGTCGGCTTCCGAGGTTTGACAGATAGAATGAATGGAAAAAAATAAATGGTCGCGATTGTCTTCAATTTTACAAATTGCAATACTTTTGGATATTTGATGATTGATGATTTCTTTGTGAAATTATAACCAAGTTTTCAGTGCAACCACGAAATTTTTTATTTTTATTATGAATGTGAATAACGTATTGTAACATATTTTGAATGATATTCGTTCAAAATATATTATTGTCGAAATAAAAAGAATTAATATTTGTCAATCAATGTGTGATATTTCGTATTTTATTTTTCGCAAACAAATTTTCTTTTTTGACATGATAAAAAATTGTTTTTTGTAAAATTAAAATAACATAACCTTTAAAATAATTCCTCACTAAAAATAATTGGAGAATAAAAATATTACGAAACGTGAGAATGTCTTCAAATTTGCTGTGCATAGTGTATTCGATACAATGTGTTTTCGATACAATGAAATATTGCGGAAAATTTAAAAAAAAACGATTGTAGGTTTCAGAATTGCAGCGCCGTACAGACATTTGACGGGAGAAAATCGATTTTTAAATGGAAAATGCCTATTGGAGCAGTGGGTTTATCGCGCTAGCAATTTGGGGAATCGAAGAGTGGGAGAGCGCTATACGAGGAGTGTAGTCAAATAAGTGTAAAAGGGCTCGGGGCTCGTCGGCATACTTCGGTTTTCCGAACGGGTATCAGACTCTCGCTAAGCGTCGCTGTACCGGCATTTCCTGCTCTATTTCTTCGTCGATCGTTGCGCTGCGCACACGCTACAAAAGTGTGAATAAAATAATTCAAGTGTGTTCAAAATCAAGCGTCATATTTATTTATTTTCTGTTCGCCCAATCCTTTCCTCATAAACCTGTGGTGCCTCGCGATCTTCTATCAAAAGGTTCAATAATGCCTGCAAAACATGTTCAGAGACGTCGAAATGTCTTCAAATTTGCTGTGCATAGTGCTTTTGATAAAATAAAATAATGCTGCGAAAAAAAATGAGGTTCGTAGACTTCATAATTAGAGAGCCGTATGGACATTTAGTGGAACAAAATTGAATTTTTATTTTGGAACAACTCATTAAAGGCTTTGCAGTAGCTTCAAAATGTATGTGCACAATGGTGATGATATGATACATCATTCCTGCAAAGAAGAGGAAAATTCGTTCGTACAGTTCAAAGTTACAGCACCGTACGGACACTTGTTGAAGCAAAAATGGATTTTTTTTGTTAAGCAAATATTCAAATGCTTCGCAGGGGCTTCAAAATGTATGTGCACAATGGTGATGATATGATACATCATCCTTGCGAAGAAGAGAAAAATTGCTTCGCGCAGTCCAAAGTTACACTGTGATACGGACGTCTAAGAAGATAATTTCAGTAATAAAGGTATTTTTATTCAACCGCAGGCGAAAAAAAAAATTTCCCGTCATTGGAGTCACTTCAAATTAACTACGCATGATGATAGAGGCACACCGAAGTACATGCTGAAATACTACATTTTTTGGAGCATACGCTATGCAGAATCCCCATCAAAAGCGGTGTGAAGAGGTTTCGCTGGTCATTTTAATAGGCACTCTTTGCCTATTGTGATAGTGAGTGCCTAAAAACTACCAAAAAATTCACTTTTTTCACTTGTTGTCTCGTTCCACTTTGCCTAAAAATAACAGGTCGCGAGCAAAGATTGATGCTTTCGTTCAGTCCGAAAGCTGCGGCAAAGGAAAAATATTTAACCATTGCGCATAACACTGGAATACACTGTAGGTCTCCAAAAAAATTTACAACGGTAGTCTAACATATATATATTATCGAGGTAAAATGGAATTTTTCATTAAACTTACATATACGGGAAAAAAAATGTTTACTTTTCGATTTTTTAGTTTTTTATAATTTGTTAAGTATCGATCGATATCGATTTGACAGATCAGTATTAAATTGATTTTGAATTCATTATAAATTTTGTAGTAACCAGGGTGTTCTAGTATTCGTTCTTAATGGTTTTCCAACGGCTTTTCAAGTAAAATGGTAATTTAATTATTTTAACAAATTAATATGTTAAATTAACTATTTAAATATTTGTTACATTAACAAATTTCGAGTTAAACTTTTATGATAATTAGGACATTTTACTATTGCAAAACATGGAAAAATTACTATTGTTAACGATTGTTAATAATTATTATTCGGTTATTCTCTCTTTCTTCATCCCTACCCTGCAGGTACAGAGGCTTTCTCTTTTTTTTCTAACTCTTTTTTTCTTTCTAAAAATCCTGACAAATCAGCGAGCTGAATAGAGTCGCTTCTTCGAACGAGCACCACTTATCTTTATTCATTTCAATGAAATGTTTAGAAGAAACTTCTCAGAGGTAGTTGCTGAAAAAAAAAAACATTTCATATGTAACTCGATATTCTTCTTTCGTCGCTGGTAAAGATCGTAAATTGAATTATTTATCTTTGAAGTAATATCGGTTTGCAAGATATTTTTCGTTTAAATGTTTAGTCTCTGAGTAATGCGAGATATTGCTGTAGTCGTAAATAATATAATTCGGCGTTTTTACCGAATTGCTTTTTATGATAGGAAAAGAACAGAAGGGTTTATGATGGTTACCTGTGCGCAAATACCTGACCTACCCCTAGCAATAAAGTATAGCCGGGGAAATACGTGAAAAATACTAAAAAAATATGATTACAAAGTTTGAATATTGCTTACGAACTGACCCAATATTCATATAGGGGAGACCTGGGCCGAAAGTAACACAGATCAATTGTAACAAACGATATAATAACATTACATGATTTGACATAAAAAATAGTACTATTTATAATGATTTTGCAGTCCACATTGCAGTTTTATAAATTTTCGACGCAATTAACGAATTTTCGTACAGAAAAGTAAATTTTTTATGCTGCGTTCTTTGTCGACTAGCAACCGCAGGTTAAGCCCATAGTAAAAATTCTCGACGTTTTCAGTGAACTCATTCTTTCCGGAATATATTGAGGTACAATACATAGGGGATTTGATACATAAATTTAAAGCACTGTCCTACTTTATGAAAATGTATCGACGGGGGCCGCTTGTAACATGATCGCGAAGACAATTGTAACACCCTCGTGTAATTTATGAAAACCACGTGACGATTGTAAAGACACCGCATGACCAGGGCCGAAAGTAACAAGGGTCAGTTGTAACAAACGTTCCTGTGGCGCTACAGATCCTTGTGTAATCGAATAATAAAGCGAGGATCATTATTGACGCGGAATAGAGGCTACACAATCACCAACACGATTTTTTTTCCACGAAAACATTTTTCCTTAATAGAAACGACAAAAGCGAAAGAAAAAGTGAATGTTTGTCTATGCGAATCTCATTAGCAAGTCATGACAGGACAAATTGTTCACGAAAAAAAAGGAAGTGACCATTGCTGAACATTTTGATCCGTAACACTCATAGGTGGTGCAAAATGGTTCAAAATTAGAAATTTATTGACTAAAAACTGAACAATTTCAAGGTAAAATTTGAAAAAAATTGAGAAGGTAATTCAATGAAAATTTCGATAAATTCAGATTTAGATTGAAGAAATGACTATTTAATATGTCAAAAAAAAACCTCATTCGTGTTTATTCGGTTTGATAATTTGAAATTAACGTGCAATTAGTTTGAGAATTCAAAGTTATAATCTGTTTAACAATTTAAAATTCATGTAGATTATTATAAAAAATCGGAATTCTCGTACAATCTGTCTAAAAATTAACAAATCACGTTTTATCGGTCTGAGGAGGGCATGTCGTTACATTCTTAGCCCAAAGTGAGACTCTCAGATAATTTGAGACTTCCCGATGGGATAAAAATATGAAAAAACTCAATCCCACACAACGTACGAAGAACAAACGAAGTTGCTAACAATTAAGGTTTGAGAAAATTATTTAACGTATCATTCGGCAACTTGACTTTTTTATAGCGAAAATCGATTCCGTAATTTTTGACAATATAGATTCATTAATTTTTTTTTTTCTAATTTTCAGTAATCCCGTTTTTGGAAACATCTTTGATCGATGAATATGTATATTCTACCGATTACGGGGAAAAATTTTATGTGTAATGCGCAGTGTTCTTCTGAACTCGTATTCAAAATTTGTGTTTTTTCGGCACTCACTATAACAATAGGCAAAGAGTGCCTATTAAAATGACCATCCGTTGCTCTTCGGAGACTGTCGAAGGGGTTGCTCCGCAGCGCATACTCCAAAATTTTTTATTTTTCACCATTTGCTTCGGTGTATCTCTAACATCATGCGTAGTTACTTTGAAGTAACTGCGATGAATAGAAATATTTTTTTTAGCCTGCGGTGCAATGACAACAACTTTTTGGCTGAATTTTTCTTCTCGGATGTCCGTATCACACTGTAACTTTAGATGGTGCGAACCAATTTTGTTCTCCTTCGCAGGGTTTTTTTATTACATTATTTCCAGTATGCACATTATTTTTAAAACTAATCTAATACCTTTAAGTATTTTTTCTAAAAAATTATTGGCCACAATTTGCATTTGCCTTCGGTCAAATGTCCGTACGGTGCCATCATAATGAACTCTACGAACCAATTTTTGTTTCCTTCGCAGCATCATTTTGTTTTATTAAAAGCTCTACGCACAGCAAATTTAGAGACAATCCTACATCTCTAACTATTTATTCATCACAATTTTCAATAAAAAAATTATTTTTTCACATCTGATGTTCGTACGGTGCTCCAATTAAGAATCCTGGAAACCAATTCCTTTCTCTTTCGCAACAATATTTCATTGCATCGAAAGCACTATGCACAACAAATTTTGAGTCATTCTGACAAATATAATTTTAATTATAAAATAATTCAAAAACAGTGGTTATAACAAGATTTGCTTTAAAGGTTATGTTATTTAGTTTTGCCAAAAATCCATTTTTCATCATGTTAAAAAAAAAAACTTCGGTTGTGAAAAATAAAACACGAAATATCATACACACATTCACAAATGTTCGCGTTTTTATTTCGAAAATAATATATTATCACCGAAAATCATTCGCAATATTTTACCATATTTTATTCACATTCGTAATAAAAATGATAAAATTGACGTATTCACTGAAAAAATTGGTAGTAAACTCACAAAAAAGATTCATCGAATATCCAAAATAATTACAATTTCCCAAATAGAACAAAAAAAAATCGCGAGTATATATTTTTTCGTTTTATTCTATCTGTCAAACTTTGGAAGCAGATGACAATTTCGTAGCAGACGATACACAGATGCTCATACGTCGCGGCGCGCGTACTCTGTGGCCGGATGATTTTCAAATAAAAAAAAATCGACATCTCGTTTCAATCTTTGTTCCTGTTTTACGTAAATATAAATGGATTCTACGCGGTATAGCGAAGATAAAAAGTGTGCAATCATAAAAAAAAAAATTTTCTATCCTTTGACCGTCGAAAATTCATCGCAGCCGAAATCTTTGTCAATTATGTTCACCCGATTTATTCATTTACAGTTAATAATAAAAACTGCAAATTCTTTTTCTGGTAACGTATTTTCTCCTCTTCAAAACAAGCCAAAATAAGAGTCGAAATCTTTTTTCGCTGCCGAGATATGATTTTTTAAGCAAAGACCAATTTTACGAATTTTCGTCAAAAAACGAATCGTTTTTTCAAATTTCTCGAAATTGCCGTCTCTAATCCTTTCCTCTCAAAGAAATCGTATTTACAAACTGACTCTCCGCGTTATTGCGCAGATAAAAAGAGTGTTATGTTTAAAAATTTAATTTTTTACACTTCGACCGTCGGAGATTCATCACATTCGAAATCTTTGTCAATTTTGTTCGCTGAATTTATTCGTTTACTTGATAAAAAAACTGCTAATGATTATTCCATCGACGTATTTCCAACGTTTTCTTTTTTCAAATTTTTTCACATTTTCGTCGAAATACGAATTTTATTCATATGCTCACGTCTTGAAAAGTTTTTTTTTTTCGCAAAAAAAAAAAAAAACAATTGTACTCTTAAAGAACAATTATAAACAATTATTTATCAAGAAAGTGAAAAACACTGAATTTGTCGATTTTACGAGTTATTCCGTACCGAGAAACTTATCCTCGTTTGTGATTAAATAAAATTTAAAAAAATACGATATGATATGATGCTAAATTTGATATTTTTAAGTGACGATAAATATCAATAAAATTTCATTGAAAAACGAAAAAAATTATCGAATTTCTCAAACTTCTCGTCTCCAATACTTGTCTGTTCTACAGAAGTAGGTAATGTAACTATACGGATTTTTTCAAGATGCCGGCGGCTGGTGGTGGGGGCTGCTGCTAGCTAGCTGCTGCTGTGTATGCGGATGTGATTGTGTGAGCCGCCCCCACCACACCTCGGTGTTCGGGGGTCCTGAATGCCCAAGGGGGGTCTAGGGTGGTCGGGAGAGATGTTGCTTCGTCGGCTGTCAGGTCCCAACCACCCGCCCTTACTCGAACACTCGACTAGCTTGACCAGATGTGGTATGGAGGGAGGCGTGAGTGAAGGGTGGGAGAGAGTGAATGCACGCGTGTGGGGGTGTTGTGTGCCTGGAGCACCAGGGCCGTATTGTGTCGAATTCGCGTACTAGGCCGTGTTACCACTGAAGGCCAGCGGAGCTGCTGCTGACTAGCGGATCGTGGAGGGAGGTATGGTGCTGCTTCGAAGGCCACTACTGCGGCACGGTGGAGCACAGGTTCGAGCCCCATGTTTGGTATTTTTTTTTTTTTTTTTTCGTAAATCATTGTGTTCGACAGCAGGTAAGTGGAAAAATAAATTATGGTGAATATTTTTATTCATTTTAAATAATTTATTTTAAATCAAGTGGGTACATTTCTAACTTTTTAGTAAAAAAAAAATAATTAAACTCATAAACTTAGTCGGGCACAACAGTGTTGGATGGGTCTTACAGTGAAAACACCTCCGCCTGTTAACGAATTTCCAGGCTGTTTATCGATAGCCTGCGCTCGGTTTCGTAGTTTTTTCATTAACTGTTTATAAAAACTGGCGGCAATGCGATCGTTTCGTTTGAGGTCCGAGGTGAAAAGATCGCCGAATTGTAAAAGAGATCCACCGCGAGACATATGATAAAGGAACATAATACAAAACTGACCACACACATTTAAAGAGAAACTTTGAATTTGCTTCGTGTTCCAACGGTAGAGGGTGCAGTTCTTGCGCAAACGGTGAACATGATTTGGTATAACCGGCGCCAAGCCGTAACTATCAAAATACGATCCATGGCCTCTGGCGTCAATGTAGATTGCGACCCAATGGGATCCTGGCCGCGTGTGTCCATGTGTGTTAACAACAAGGGCAGTCGGTCTCGTCAACAGAGTTGGTATCTGGTCCGCTGCGCGAACACTTCTCGCCACCGCTGAATGCAAACCCCGCAATGCCTGGCCAATCTGGATCGTATTCATCGCCCGATACGGATGGCGAGTAGCAACTATCCGGTTTTTTCTTCAGATTTATGGGTTCCGATGGAAGGTGTAGAGTTGGTGCGTGCACGGACGTAAGAGGCACGTCTCGAAGAATCCACTCCTTCAGTTTTGTAGCGTTAGTTAAAGCACACGATAGCTCGGGTCGTCTCAACAGCCCGTGGTGAATACAGACTTCTGCCGATGACGGTAGTTCGTGAAATGAAGGGCAGACGGTCTCTTCGAGGTTTTTAATCTCCCGGGCTGTGATGTTTTGCAGGTATTTCGCTTTTTCACGACCCCGAGTATAAATTATCCCAGCTGTACGGGTAATTTGTCTGAGATTTGCGTGCAGCGTTCTAAGCGGTACATCTCCCTCGAACCACTCCAGCCCATGCTGATGACAAGTCGCCCAATTATTCTTTGTTCTCACGAGTTTTGGGAGATCCGTGAAAACATGCGTTGGTGATGTGATCCAATGTCCAACGAAAGCCTTATCGAGGGTGAGCACGGCTACTTCCTTAGCAATGAAACGGTCATCCTTATCGTAGAAGCCTTGAATATCGATGATGTAGTCCATTCTACTCGTGCTTTTTCTTTGCCGGTATAGGGGTGGAAACAGCACTATACCCGCTGATGGCTGACAATGTACTACTACAGGCCCGCGTTACAGACGTGGCTAGCACCACAGATAACAAATATTAGCAGTGGGGGTATCAGTACCGCTCCCACTCTAGATTTGAACTGGACCCCCGAAAACCCAATCCACCCCCTCCACTACGTTTTATTCCATCTTTCGGCTAGTGAGGGCAGTTCAGGTGCAGCATAGCTACAGTCGGTACCCTTACGACCATGGAGCATTTCCACAAGCGCAAAGAGAGTCGCGCAGACAGGTTTAAAAAACGAGTTTGGAAATCCAGCAAAGAACTTAAAAAACAAGGCCGCAACATTTTCGTCTGGCTGGAAAGTCGAAAACGACAACCGAAACCACACGTCAAAATGTGGCATATACGCAGACGTCAGTGTAGAGCGCGCGTGAAGCGAAGGCAACGGCGCTCAGGGGTATGTATTATTATTATACTATGCATCTTAACGTACATAATGCGTCTCCTTATATATGTATCTATCTGTTGCAGAATGCTTGTGAAAACAGAAGTAAATCGGTTGAAGAAGAAGATCCGAGAGACGACGAAAAAATTCAAGAGAAGATCGCTGGTCAGAAAAAAGGCCTCGTCGAGGATGATGGAATAATAGAATTGATGACAGCCTTCGAAAGGCTTGTAATTGAATAAAAACAATAATTTGTGATTTTGTCTTGATGTATTTATTTATAAAAAAACCCTTTTATTTTACAATATGTATCATTATTATTAAGAGTAAAACAAACACACACACACACGCGCTTATCCTGCAAATTCTACTACTACCTGTCGCGACGAGTCAATCTCGATTACATTGTCAAACTCGGCATATACTACACAATTTACCGTTTCCTTTAAAACTTCTCCAAAACGTACATCTATACGTACACTACCGTGGCGTACAAGATTCCAGTGACCAGCTCTACCAGCGGACATATCAGGTGTCAAGTCGAAACAGTACAGGCAATTGCCATGAGAGTACGCGCTTTGTGATATACCGCAATTATCGTCATCCCAGAGTATACCTGTTCCGGAGACCAGAGTATGATAGGCATGTGTGTTAAGCCCGTGAAAATGATCAGGCTGCAGAGGCTTGCTGGGGACTTGAACACCGTCGACGTACAGAGAAAGAAAATTCACTGAATAGTGATAAAAATTGAATGGGTTCTGTAACTTATCCCCATTGAACGCTTTATTTGAAACAAAACCAATCACCATTCGTTTTGGTAGCTGTCCCAGTATAACGTTATCGAGTGTTTCGCCATGAACACCAGCGTGGATGGTAAATGGCTTCACTTCTACACGCGTAAAAGGATATTTTGCCGTTCCTTTACTTAAAGCTTTAGCGTGAGCGACTAATATACCGGGACTGATTTTAACTTGTCGCACAATGAGGCTCGCATCCGAAATATGTAGGTTATAACTTTTTCCTGACCCGTCCATAAGGCAGAAAGCATCTCTAGAGCGTACAAGTCGGAGCCGTAATTCAACATCGTTGAGTAAAAACTTCTCCTGGTTGAAAATATCAGAATGTAGATATCCGAGAAGATCTACAGCTTTACCGTTCGACATCAGGGCTTGGTGGGCAGCTAGGCCTTTGTTCTTCTGTAGAGGTGATATACCAGACGCTGAGCGCGCGGTCGAGACGGGTTCAGAGTCAAATTCTGGCGATGTGTCATCTATCCACATACTGGCACTCAGTTGGTGAGCTTTCGTTGAAGCCTTATAGTTCAGTAGTGTTTCCATGTATGCACGGTATGCGTAAGCATTATTTGGGGATGCTTCTGATTGAACGACACGTCTAGCTGATTAAACAATGAGTGTAGTAGGTTGTTTACGGGCGCTACTTTATCATGTTCATCAATCTCACCGGACCCCGGTTGTAGCTTAACGCGTATGCTAAGCATCGTGTGAGCCAAGTCAATGTACTCGTCACCATGGCCTGGTATAACAAATTCAATGGGTGCATCGTCTGTTAGCGATGAAACGGGCTTATAATGGACCCCCTGAGAGGCTTCTATACTTGTTTGCGTTGGTGGAAGAGTGAATAAATCCAACTCCGATTTTAAGCACTCGCATGAGTGGGGATGCAAGAAAGACTTTTTTTTACAGAGTTTTACAGTAATTATCCGAATATGTCGGCGACAGTGCGCTTTTTTTTACGTTTAACAATTTTTTTCTTTGATTGCCCGGTTTTTCGTCCGTGCTTAGCTGATGAGGGTTTCTTCTTCTTCGGCTTCTTCTTCGGTGATTTTTTCTTCTTTTTCTTCTTCAGGTTAATGCTTTCGGTATATTTTAGAGCTGCAAGTGGCTGAGTACCGATGTGTGAACTCGGGTGACCAAACATCGACTGGTACTGGCGACCTCGGCTGGGTGTTTTATAGCCCGAGCCTCTCATGAGGTTCTCAAGCGTCTCTTCAGCCTTTCTCTTTAAATTTCTTCCGCTCTCAGCTACGCGGGTTCTAAATGCGTCTTTGAACGGTGTATTATGCGCAACATCATCCAGTATATTCATGTCCGTGTGTAGTGCTTCTTTACCAACGACGCGTGCGCCCCGTGTCAGCAAAGGCAGCGCACGCCGAAATAAACCACTTAGAAAACTTCCTAGACCATGACCGCGTTGATAGGGGGCCCCAATGAAAACACGATCAATTCCGCCGCCAACCTGGCAATCGTAATGATCAATATACCTATCCATGACGATATATTTTTATCGTATATGCTTAAAGTGTAATGTAACCGTCAGCGTTCCGCTCTGGAATGGTACTGGCTTGCCAGTGTCGGTCCTTATATCTATCTCGATCGTACTGAATTCAGTGCGTATCAAGGGTATGTAGACCGGCGGAGCGAATGATTTTGTTTGAGTAGAGCCGTAAATATAATTTGTGTTGTCCACTGGCACGATGCGTAAAAGAGGAGTCTGGACATCTCCGGTTATATAGTTTTCACAAATATCTGTGTATACAAATAATTTGTCAGGGAAAGCAAGGGATAGGTTTGCCGGATAGTCGGCAAAGAATTTCCACTGTTTATGCACGTCCATGGGTGTGCTCCGGGGTGCAAAGCCTAAGGCTTTGCCGAGTTTAGCGTCTAAATGTATTAAATGAGGTAAATCACACTCGTCTATAACGCAGCTGTCGGGGATCCGTCTTATACTCACTAACCCACTAATATTCTCGTCGTACTCGATTCGAATATGTTCTTGAAGTACTTCTGTATCGTTAATAGTATCGCTTAGAGCTTTGACAGACTTGTAGAGGCCTGCGGGGATTACGACCTCATGAGTCTTGTGTGTCTTAAAGTATACTCGTTTGGTTTTACCGGCTGCGGCGTCCGGGGTAGATACTCGCTTGTTGTTGCTGTTTTTATTGGTGGTGCTATCCGTGGGTGCCGTTAGCGTTTTAGGTTTTTGTTTGAATTTAGGCCGAACTACTTCACGAGGACTAAACGAAGCTGTAATTGGTGACGCCGTACGGTGCACGCTGCTTGTCTCATCTATATGAAGAAAGGTACGCGGAAATTGGATCTCCGTCAGACCCACGCTCCATTCTCCAGACATTCTCAGCGGACTTGGTAGTTGGGTGACATAGCATGTCACTGTATTCCCGGGATGATACTTCGTACTACTGTTACTCGGCACGACGAGATAGAATTGATCTCTCATTTTTTACTTATTATACCAGCTGCCGAGATCCAAGAGTTGAATTTTCAATCACCACCAAAAGATAAACAGCGCCACCATTATCATCTTTGATGGCTCGTAAGTCGAAGAGATCGCCCTCCCACACATAGTCAATATTATCCACCGCATAGTGACGCCTCGGGAATCTACGCCGTATTGGTCTGTGTAGCGTATAAGTATCCTGAGCTCTCAGCCAGTTAATAGCATCATCGCGGGAGATCTTTTCTTTATCGGCTGCGCGAAGTAAATTCGGTGCACCGGCATATCCGGCCGGATGCGTTGGGTCGTAATAAAACTTTTCCAATAAAGCCATTAAATCTTCAGCTTTTTCCACGATTTATTCAAGAAATCACTAGTCGGTGTACGACGCTTTCCTGTACTTTCACCGGAGGAATTTAAGCTCACATTAGGCGTGTGAACAATATTTGACGATGTTGACGCATCGAGGCCACTCAAGTTGTCGTTTATAGCAGCGTCTAATGAAAGATTCTCATACAATAAACTCGAATTACCGATTAATTCACGAGGGATCCCCAGCCGGCGGAGTTCAGATCCAAACTGCTCGCGACCTGCGGCGCGCGTCGTTTTTCTTTTACGCATAGCTTCATTCACGAGGTCTGATATACTGGTTCCCTCTACCGGCTCGCGATTGATGGAGATCATCCCTGTTTTATCCCATGATAGCGTACTACCGGGGGTGCTGTGAAGATGTTTCAACAACTGTTCTGCCTGCTTTTTAAATGTTTTCGGCACAGTTGCTAATATAACCTCATCAGATACCCCCGCTACCTCTTCTTTTTCAGCTGTTTGTGCCGGCTCCTCAGATATCTGTTCTGCAGGGTTTTCGGTGTTCACAGGAGGCGCGCTAATTTTGGGCCTACGTTCTTCATCAGTGAAGAATTGATAGTGCTGTAATACCTGTTGATAAAGCTTCCACTTTTCGCGCTCGTTCGAAGGTGTTACTGATCGAAGTATATCAGCCATTTCGGCATCGAGTCTGCTGAGTGTGTTGCCCGGTGTTTGAACGGATCTGACCTGCTCTAATGACTCGCGTATTGGGGTAGCTTCTTGAGGTACTAAAACCATTTTTTTTGCGTGTTGCATTTTGTCAATTACGAGTGAAGACGTTAGACAACACCGTGCCTAAGATCGGCAGAAGAAGGGGTAATAAAAAGCTGCCCCCTTTTTGTACAATTACACGCTTCTTCGTTTTCCAACTACCAGCTTTATTTACAAGTCGTCGCAAAACTTTTTTATGCTTTGATAAGCGCAGTCGTTCGGATTTTTTCAAGGGCACAGTACCATTTAAAGTATTCAAAGCACACTCGCAAATAGATCTGACGCCGTTTTTATCTATTGAGCGTAATAGCAAGGCTCGCTGCTGTTTATCCAGATGACAGAGGGCATGTAGCAGAATTGTATTCTTTTTCCCGATAGAAGCTGTAGCCACTGTTGATGGTGCCATAGCCGAGAACCGAATGATGATTACGCACCTCATGATGATGATTTATACTTTGACTAACGAGCACCACTACCCCGCTTCGGCACATAAACGAAATTATGAGGATCATCGGGGAATATGCAGGTACGGAAGCGACAATTGTCAGGTGTCAACTACTTAAGGTCTAGAAGCAGATAACCGTGTGGTTTCGCTGTTGCATCGTGATAAGCTTCTTGTAAAAATGTTGGGTCTTCGGGATATACCTGACGAGCCAGATGTGCGATTTGAGCGCGATCGCGTGGGTTTTTAAAAGCTACAATGTAATTTGTATTCAATGAGATATCGCGTTGACCGCGACCCTGATGGAAGATATTTTGGGTTATCAAAATTACACTTATATTTTTATGGTGGCTTCCCTTTGTAAATAAATCTACAATTTCGCCATTTGAAGACTCGCGCATTAAATCGTCAATTATCAAAAGCTTTGGACGATAGTCTCCAGCAATGTCCGAGTTTTGCGGCAAGCCCTCCAAAAATTCAATTTTTTCACCGTACTCTTTATATCCATCCTGCCACTCGGAATAATAGAATAATATCCGAGCAAATTCAACATCAGCCAGGCATGAAATATGTTTTAGAAATTTTTTGACGAAACACGTTTTCCCGCAGCCTGTCGGACCGGCGATAATTGACGTCCACGGATATTTCCAGCGCGGATCCATATCGACTAGTGAGGGAATCGGGGAGTTACGAGGATATTAATACTCAAATTCATGATTTTTCTCGATCTTTTTTTTATTCATAATTTTTTTTCACGACCAAATGTCGACATACCCGTCGCCTTCCAAGCTTACATATAAATATTCAGCAACACCGTCGCTAAACAATTGAGATACCGTTTGTTCTGAAACATATAAGAGAAAAATAATAAATTTTAGTAAGCCATGGCTGTCCTTTTTTTTAAAAAAAGCAGAGTGACTGTCTCAGCAGTCGCCGCCGCCGCCGCGTTCGCCGTTACTTAGCTCATACCCGCGGAAGTACATACGAGCTAAGCTAATAGTGTATGTAGACCGGACTTACACTGTGAATTAGCTAATATTCACAGTGTGATCGAATGAGCTCGTCATCGCGTTTATACATGCATCAGGGTGGAGCTTACGAGGATGCATGATAGGTAAGTAAGTAAAACAATGTTTGCAGACAATTTTTTCTTATTATTATTAATTTAATCTAATACATTAAATATTATATATATTGTGACGGGGGGGTTTTCGTCAAACTTATATTCGGGGGGGGGGGGGGGGGGGGGGGGGATAAGGCAAAAACTGAATAATCGTAGGCGGCAGGGAGATGCTTAACAACAGTAATAATAATTTATTATAAATTCGGTGAAAAGAAATAATGCAAAGAAATCGACAAGAAAATAAGAACTAATAAACTAAGAAAGAAAATAACGGGGATCGACTAACTAATAATAACAATGATAACTCGAAAATAATGGATTACTAAAATAAAAGAAAATAACGAAAATAATCAACCGAAATAAACGCAAATAAATCTTACCAATAATCGCAACTAAATAGTAAAAATTAATACTCAAGAATAATACTCTACGTCGAAAATGTCGGGGGTAACGGGGACGGGGGCTGAAAATTAATAAACGAAATCGGGCAGAAATACTAAGGAAATAATAAAGAAAAGTATACAAAATAATAATAATTTGGAAAATTCTACAAAATGATAATGACTCGAATAAACAATAATTCCGGGTCGTACGGCTGAGGGGAGGATCGGGGGAAAATTAATAAAAGAATTTACGGTGGTTGCCACGAGGCGATCCGCGAGGCGTACGCGACTCGTGGCAAGAGAATATGTCGACGGGGCTATCGAATATTCTCGGCAAAAGGGACGACTGGTCTTCGGGAAAATTACAAGGAAAATCGCGGGGAAAATACCAATAAAAATAACTCACAAAATATCTCGAAATTCGGGGGAAATTACTCAAACAATCTTTTTGGGCGCCAGTTACCATTTACGGGGTAACGCCGTTATTCGACTCGACATGAGTCAGCAAATATTCAACTTTACACTGAGTACGTAATGGCCGGCAAACTCAAGGGAACAGCAGAGGGCTCAGGGGAGGGTCAACCGATCTTTGGGCTCGCAATTTAATGCCTTCGGCTCACATACGAATTTCGGGGACGTCAGGGCGATATAACAGGAGGGGGGGAAAACACGATGGAAAAATATTCAAAATTGCACACGTTTAACTTACTTACTCAATAACTTCGCACGCAAAAATAACGTCGCACGCCACTCACCACGTGCACGAGTCTTTGCCGGTAAATGGCGAAACTTGGAAAATTATACGAAAATGAAAGAAAGAAGTGATTACCGGTCACTTCACTGACTCAAGTACGGGGAAAATATCGGGGGAAGACGGGGAGAAATTATCACGCGGGCGGGAAACTATTACCCGCAAGTATCACACTCTTTACAATATAAATTCACGCTGGGCGATTCCCTTACAAAAATGGCGGGGAACGGGGGAATCGTCCACACACGTCTATCCTAATCAACGGCTCGAACGAGGCTGAGGTAACGCTCGTCCTTCTTCTCGGAAATCTTCTCCGTTGACAGCGCGACGGAAGGCGGTGGAGAGAGAGAGAAGACGGTACTCGGCGTCGGTCGATAATTCGCTCGATCGACGGGCGAGGTGTCAGATGGCGGCAGCGATATTGATTTATCGTCGCTCGAGCTATTGAGCGACGATCGAGAGCGGCGGGCGGCGTGGTCGATGAGAGAGGCGACGGGACGGCAACGGTGGACTTTGGCCAGCGACGAGTCCTGTTGTTGTCGAGCAAATATCTTCCTTCGCTGTTTCCCGCTCTCTCTCTAGCTCGTGCGTTGTCTCTGCTTTCGGTCTCTCTCGGTGTCTCGGGTCTCTTGCTGAGCGTTACCTTGCCTAGGCGCGGGGGTACATGGGGGGGGGGGGAAGGTCTACTATTTCGCGCGGTGATGTTAAAGGGGCTCCGTGGTGAGCGGAGCCTCGACTCGAGTACGAAAAATAATTGTACGAATCTACTTCGTTACAATATATATACTAGAGTTTCCCCGGGCTCGCGCGCTACGCGCGCTCGCTCGTCAATCGTGAAATATTTTGAGTTAAGACCCATTTGGGGAATATTTTTGCTTTCTCCGCCGCCGACCACCGCGGCTGCCTTCTTGCTATGACCGTTGCTATGGCGACCGTTGCTATCTTTGCGTGTATTTTTTTACTCTTCATCCGGGCATACTCGCACTCCCAAATCTCGTGAAGATTATATCCTAAAGATTTTATACGGTTCGATGTGTTTAACGTACGCACAAAACGATCGTTCATCGTGCAACCCTAAAACTCTTCTTGGCGCTTACGCGGATCGGTGTAACATTTGTCACAACTGTGGAAAAAGCATCCGTGAAATTGCAGCACGTGTTGTACACCGTCGTCTGTGCGTACGTAACCATCGACTAACTTATACTCGCGACCCCTCTCCGCATGCTCGATTTGCCTCCCGAAAGTGTACTCACACCACAGGAGCCACTCGATCGCTACTTCGGACTGTCTATCTGCACGGCGATAACCGTTTCGTGGTAGAACAGAAATTTTATCCTGTTCCAAAAATTTTCGTCTAAAAACTTTATTGCACGCGGAGGCTATGGTCACTGCTTCGGTAAACGGACATACGTCTCCACATTCTACAAAGATTTGACGAAACGCGGTGCATGCTTTCCGAAGAATCGTCACATCAGTTTTGCAGTACGCGATGATCTCTTTTTGGAAATCGAACTCGTATCCCGCGCGACACGTTTTTTCGTACCACTGCAGAAATTCTTCCCGATCCAACGCCGACATTGTATCGGGAGTGTAGTTTGTGAGAGGTGGAAGTGGACCCATATAACGCTCGTTTTCTACTCTATTGAAAAGATGTGGGAACACACCTTTGAAAACATTCTCTCCTAAGCCAAAGGCTTTTGGGAGTTTACTGAGAGGCATATGAAAATAATTTAAACTGTCTATGAACCTTACACTACCGATCCGCATCTCCATGATACTCATTCCGTTCGTGATTAATTTTGGCGTCTTGTATTTTTCCTCGACAATATACTTCAAAATAAATTGGGCATCGAAACCCTTCGCGTTATGTGCTATGCAAATAATACCCCCGACGTTTTTTCTTTTCTTTAACACATACTCCACGAATTCTGCTAGTGCGTTGTCTTTAAAAATTTTCTCGTCATCAGGGCCGCACAGACTACACTCCCAATCATCCTCAATTTTATCTATACACTGTGTGCAGCGCTGCTGACTTACACACAGGTTTGGTAGGGTAGTATATCCGCAAAGTACGCATTCGCCAAAGTTCATATGTGCAAAAGTCCATTTCCGCCAAAGTCCATATCCGCAAATATCTGTACAACGGTAGATGGCGCTGTGAGCTCCTTCTGCGTGATGATTTTTTTTTTTGTTACTCTTGATTCGTATTTATAAATAAAAGATATTGAATAAATGTACAAAAAAATAAAGAAGGATAGAATAATTAGTTTACCAGCTAATTGCGCCAATTAAACAGATAGGTTATTCAATATTAATATAAACAGAACTTTCATTAGTTATATTTTCGTATTTTTCTGATGTAAAAATACAATAACTTTGTTGGTCTATTATTTAAATTTATGTTTCATTTGTTAACGCGATCATTCCATCTATTATCATTGACACCATCGATTTGAATTTGTTTATTGGCATTAAGGACCCTTTTTTTTATAAATAATAAATAATATTGTGAATATTCGTTTTCTCATTAACAAGAAATGTTTTGAAAAAATTATAATTATAATAAAGAAAAGAAAAATGTTTAAAAAAGTGCAATGCACGATCGGATACGCGATTCTTCGAATCTTCGTGATTTTTTTTGCTCGTCGTGCTGTATTATTGAACTTTGTAAATTTTCCGAATAAATAAATCGTTGTCTTCGGGTTCTTTCGTCATCATTTTTTTTATTCGTCAATGTATTCATAATAACATTCGCTCAATGTTATACATCTATTTTATCGAATGTACGAAAATTACGGTTAAAGGTGCGTTATTCGGGGCATTAAAATCTTCCACGTAACTTCCCCATGTCGTCAGGGTCACCTAGAACCGATAAAAAGAAACAAATTGCAAAAAGATAAAAAAGATAAAAAAAAGATAAACAGAATAATTGTATTTTCGTATTTCGTATTTTTTTTTTCGTATATTGTTATTTATTTATCAGTTTATCAGTGTATAAAGTGTTAGAATGGTGAATGTCACAATTAATTATAATAATGGAGTAAAATAACGATACTCTACCAATCTCAACATTGTCGATTATTTGCTATTCCAATTTTCTTTGCCCCAAATAAGAGCTTACGTTTAAGCTTATTTCAATTTCACGTGACAACGCTGAAGACGATGGGGGAGGACGCTGAGGAACATCGACAAGGGAGCCGCAACAGAGATCGTCAACGAGGGATGACGCTAAGGGACATGGATCTTCGCCAACGAGGGATGACGCCGAGGGACACGGATCTTCGCCAACGAGGGACATCGTCACCAAGGAACATTCTCGTCACAGGACGTCTGTATCGCCACGTAAGTATAATATAATATTTTTATAATTAATCTAATTTCTTCTTTTTCTTTTTTTTTTTCGCGATATTCGCGTAATTCGCGATATTGCCGTAGAAGCCATAACGTTCGATTGATCCACTAACCCGCATGTAGGAGATACCGAGAACATTCGCTCCCGTAACTGCGTCCATGTGATAGAGTTCGTAAAATTTGCCGACTTTGAAGAAAAGTACGCAATCGAAATGTTTGCTTTTCAATTCCCACCACTGACGCATACCCTGGAAAATAAATTTACATGTGAAAAAATCATGAATATAACTATCGAATTCTGAAGGGAGATTTCGATTTTGAAATTACGACGTTAGGTCTTTTTTAAAAGATTGAAGATAATACTCACGCGTGTTTGATTATTCAAGAAGTCGGGTGGTACGTAAAGAGTCCGCGGATCGTAATCGGGATCAGACGCAGGTCTCTTTTTTATGTCTTTTATTTTGTCGGGTTTTAGAAACTCGAAATGGAGATGAGGCCACGAATCGGCACCTGACGCCGGTCCGGCAACTGCCGATGGAACTTGCAGACCGGTCGACTTGCTGTCTGCGGATGTCTGCAGAATTTACGGATCTCTCATTGTCGATACGTAATTTTCGATTTCGTAATGAATAAAATGTAATGAATGAAAATGAACAAACCCCATTCTCAGCTTTGGCTTTCTTAGCCGGAGCTCTGGATCTTGTGGTCGTAGCGCGTTTACCTTTTTTCTGGAAGCGAAAAAAGAATTCTGCATTTTTCTTTTGTTTTTTCAATACGTGTTTAATTAAACGTAATCGGTTTTTCTCGTCGGTATAATCGAAATTCAACATAAATGAAATAACAATAATAATTGCACATAAATCATTTAACGAATTCTCCCAATGATTTTGTAAATAACATATAAAAAAAAATGAGTTTTTATTTTTGCTATTAAAAAAAATTTAATTTACTGAACATTCCATAAAAACATTTTTAAATTCAATCAAAAATTTAAAATAATACTAATATAAGATATTTATATTTTCAATAATTTTAATCTTTTTTTAAATTTTGCCAAATACAAAGATTTTTTAAAATTAAATTGTATATTATATTTTATTTTTAAAAATGAAAAAATGGAGACTTTAATAAAAAATTGAATAAAAAAATAAATATGTTTGCTTAATATTTATAAACTATTTACCTTTGGTGTTTCCTCGTCGGTTTCCGTCGAAGGTTCGCTCTCCGACACCCCTTCGGACAATGCGTCTTCATCGTCGGATGCCTCATCAGATTCTAAATAGGTAATTTATGTAGCATTATGTAAACGAGGGATGACGCCGAGGGACACGGATCTTCGCCAACGAGGGATGACGTTGAGGGACATCGTCACCAAGGAACATTCTCGTCACAGGACGTCTGTATCGCCACGTAAGTATAATATAATATTTTTATAATTAATCTAATTTCTTCTATTTCTTTTTTTTTTTTCAGACACACGGTATGGCGCCAAGCCGAAAAAAGTACACCATGGAATGTCGTGTATAACATTCTTACCTGGACGATCGAGACTCCCAGCGATGATTCTCGTGGCAATCATGTCGATGGTACTTGTGGTAGCGATTGCCCGTACGACGTCGTGAAATATTGTCTTTCAGCGACAATCCATTGACGCAGGAGCTGCAGATCGACGAGATGCGCTGTACGACGAGATGCGCTGAAATAAGCACAAATATTTTATGTATTTTCATACAACTAAGTGAGAAAGTTGAATAAACGATTAAATACTCACCATTTTTAATAACTGAAATCCTGAGGTCATTATTAACGAAGCACGTATGATACACGTAATATGATTCTTCACGAATCTATAACAACGTCTCGTTCTTTCTTCTTGAGCCGTTTGTAACCTCTTTCGTCTACTGTACACTTTGAATTTCCGTCCATGAATAAGCTTAAACTGTTTGTCTCGCGACGCAAAAACGACAAGGATAAAAAGAGAAGTATCAAGAACGAACGCCCGACTAGACACCTGCACGACTAAGTAAACGATGAGAACAACTATTATGGTATCCCGTGTTGTAGGGGTACAAGAAAAAGAAGCACTCGGGGACACGACGACCTCTGTTCCCGTCGTCTATTTATATTTTTTCATTTAAACGTTGCTGTTGTTGAAATAATCTGCGCAGTCAATAATCCCGACGTCTCACAAATGCGATACCGTTTTTTCGCAACTTGTTCCAAAATTATTATACTCTAATATTGAAGAGCACGCAAATATATAAGATAATAAATAATTTGAATTTTGTTTTATTTCGGAAAAATTATTTTATTGACAGTAGGTTCATAAAGTAGTAGGGATATTTCATGTTTTCACGTACGCGGCGCGGTTATACAATTTAAAAAAATTTATTTTCATCCAAATATTTTTTTCTTTTTTATAATTTTCTCGCCTTTTTATAATATATCTCGCCTGGATCGATCGCGCTGATGGCTCTCAGCTATCTGCAACAACGATCAAAATAAATATATTATTCATTGAATGAATATCTGGAGAACAAATTAAAAAATTCATTTACTCACAATTTTTTTGAACGGGATGCCACTGTTGTGTAGACCGGGAACAGCGTTTTCTTACAGGTGCGGCATCGCGGAATCTTGTCCTCCAATAAATCATTGTTGACGCAGCCGCTGCATAACGTGCAATGTCCGCATCGTGGAAATATGAAGTCGGCCCATCCGTGGCAACTTTGGCACTCGGGCTCATCGTCGGATATGACGATGACATAGTTCTCTGAAATGAATAATATGGATATTTCTTTCGTGAATGAATAAATCTTTGAGACAGCACACAAATTTAAAAAAATGATTAAATGTTTACCATCTTCTACTGGAGTGCCCGTCTGTGATCCTGTAGCCATTATTATAGAAGCAGCTTTCGATTACGCCAGCGTTATTGTAAAACAATTGCAACGCGTATCGCGTTTCAACTGTTTGAATTTCGGAGCGGCGCGCGTCGCTGATCGTCTATATCTCTCTATATATATAAAGTTTCCGCCGCTGTCGCCGCCGCCGCCGTCGCCGCCGTGTCAGGAATCGAGACCCCTGCCGCCTCGATCCCGCTCGCTCAGGACTTAGAATATTTTCAGTCGAGGGGGTCGGGGGGGAAATATTCTAAGTCCGTCTAAGGGGGACAGAATATTTTCAGTCGATGGGGTCGAGGGGGAAATATTCTAAGTCCGTCTAAGGGGGACTTAGAATATTTTCTCTTCTCCTGGCCCCGCTCGACCCTTCCCCTGCCGCCCCGCTCCCGCTCGCTCAGGACTTAGAATATTTTCGGTCGAAGCGGTCGGGGGAGGGGGATATTCTAAGTCCCCCTTAGAGGGACTTAGAATATTTTTGCGTGGAGGGGGGCATCCCCTTAGCAACGGCCATAGCAACGGTTGCCTTAGTAACGGTTGCCATAGCAACGGTCACCATAGTAACGGTCACCATAGTAACAGTCGCCATAGCAACGGTTGCCATAGCAACGGTTGCCATAGCAACGGTTACCATAGCAACGGTCACCATAGCAATGGTTGCCATAGCAACGGTTGTCATAGCAACGGTCACCATAGCAACGGTCGCCATAGCAACGGTCGCCATAGCAACGGTCGCCATAGCAACGGTCGCTATAGCAACGGTCGCCATAACAACGGTTGCCATAACAAAGGTTGCCATAGCAACTGTCACCATAGCAACCGTCGTCATAGTAAGCGTCGCCATAGCAACGGTCCCCATAGAAACCGTCCTCATAGCAACGGTCACCATAGCAACGGTCGCCATAGCAGGGTGGCGGGGAGAAAAAAATCTTCTAAGTCCCCCCTCCAGGGGCGTTTCGAAGGAGGCAGCCGCGGTGGTCGGCGGCGGAGAAAGCAAAAATATTCCCCAAATGGGTCTTAACTCAAAATATTTTACGATTGACAAGCGAGCGCGCGTAGCGCGCGAGCCCGGGGAAACTCTAGTATATATATATATTGACGACGACGACGCCGACGCGCGCCGCTGATCGTCTATATATATATATATATTGACGACGACGACGCCGACGCGCGCCGCTCCGAAATTCAAACAGTTGAAACGCGATACGCGTTGCAATTGTTTTACAATAACGCTGGCGTAATCGAAAGCTGCTTCTATAATGGCTACAGGATCACAGACGGGCACTCCAGTAGAAGATGGTAAACATTTAATTTTTTTTTAATTTGAGTGCTGTCTCATAGATTTATTCATTAACGAAGGAAATATCCATATTCATTTCAGTGGACAATGTCATCGTCACATCCGCCGACGATGATCCCAACGAGTGTAAAAATTGCTACGGTTGGGGCGACTTCGAATTTCCACATTGCGGACATTTCACGTTGTGCAGCGGCTGTGTCAACGCACAGCTCATGGTGGACAAGATTCCACGATGTTCCACGTGTAACAAAACCTTGTTCCCGGTTAGTACAACAGTGGCATCACGTATAAAGGAATTGTGAGTATATCATATTTTTTAATTTGTTCTCCGGATTCATTCAATGAATAGTATATTTATTTTGATCGTTGCTGCAGATAGCTGAGAGCCATCAGCACGATCGATCCAGGCCCAGGCGGAAGATATTTAAAAAAACGCGTTGAAAAAATTATTAAAAAAAATATATATTTTGATGAAAATAAAAATTTTTAAATTGTATAACCGCGCCGCGTACGTGAAAACATGAAATATCCGTACTACCTTGTGAACCTACTGTCAATAAAATAATTTTTTCGAAATAAAAACAAAATTCAAATTATTTCTTATATATTCGCGTGCTATTCAATATTCGAGTGTAATAGTTTTGGAGCAAGTAGCGAAGAAACGATATCGGTGTAGAAACGGTATTTGCGAGACGTCGGGATTATTGACCGCACGGATTATTTCGATAACAACAACGTCTAAATGAAAAAATATAAATAGACGACGGGAACAGAGGTCGCAGTCCCCGAGCGCTTCTTTTTCTTGTACCCTACGACACGGAATACCATAATAGTTGTTCTCATCGTTTACTTAATCGCGCAGGTGTCTAGTCGGGCGTTCGTTCGTAACACTTCTCCGTTTGCCGTTTTCGTTTTCGCATCGCGAGACAAACAGTTTAACCCTATTCATGGACGGAAATTCAAAGTGTA
The DNA here is from genome assembly GCA_964006125.1 of Cryptus viduatorius. NCBI lineage: Eukaryota > Metazoa > Arthropoda > Insecta > Hymenoptera > Ichneumonidae > Cryptus > Cryptus viduatorius. The sequence continues at coordinate 20,204,963 of OZ023222.1, read as the reverse complement.
CAGTGATTCATGAGACGAAAGAGGTTATAAACGCCTCAAGAAGAGAGAATGCGTCGTCGTTATAGATTCGTGATGAATCATATTACGTGTATCACACGTGCTTCGTTAATAATGACCTCAGGCTTTTCAGTAATTAAAAATGGTGAGTATTTAATCGTTTATTCGACTTCCTCACATTGATGTATTAAAATACATAAAATATTCGTGCTTATTTCAGCGCTTCTCGTCGTACAGCGCATTTCGTCGATCTACAGCTCCTGCGTCAACAGATTGTCGCTGAAAGACAATATTCCACGACGTCGCACGGGCAATCGCTACTACAAGTACCATTGACATGATTGCCACGAGAATCATCGCTGGGAGTCTCGATCGTCCAGGTAAGAATGTTATACACGACGTTCCATGGTGAACTTTTTTCGGCTTGGCGCCATACCGCGTGTCTGAAAAAAAAAAAGAAAAAAAAAGAAATTAGATTAATTATAAAAATATTATATTATACTTACGTGGCCATACAGACGTCCTGTGACGAGAATGTTCCTTGGTGACGATGTCCCTCAGCGTCATCCCTCGTTGGCGAAGATCCGTGTCCCTCGGCGTCATCCCTCGTTGGCGAAGATCCGTGTCCCTCGGCGTCATCCCTCGTTGGCGAAGATCCGTGTCCCTCGGCGTCATCCCTCGTTGGCGAAGATCCGTGTCCCTCGGCGTCATCCCTCGTTGGCGAAGATCCATGTTCCTCGGCGTCATCCCTCGTTGGCGATCTCTGTTGCGGCTCCCTTGTCGATGTTTCTCAGCGTCCTCCCCCATTGTCCTTAGCGTTGTCACCTGAAATTGAAATAAGCTTAAACGTATGCTCTTATTTGGGGCAAATAAAATTGCAATAGCAAATAATCGACAATGTCGAGATCCGTAGAGTATTGTTATTTTACTCCATTATTATAATTAATTCTCATATTCACCATTCTTACACTTTATACATTGATAAACTGATAAATAAATAAATACGAATTTACGAAAAAAAAAAAACGAAAATACGAAAATAAAGTTTATAAAAAATAGATAAAAAAATAAATAAATATATATTTGCATAAAAAAAAGATTTGAGCCTTAAGCGTCGTATTGCAAGTAGCCGGCAAAGTAGGAGGAAAGTAATAATAATATAAACGAGCTATATACAGCTTTCGGTATCGGTTGGGTGGGAAAAAACAAAAGCCGGTGCTATAATGACGACGGCGATGGCAACGATAATCTTATTAGTATTAGTAAAAACATACAACCTAAACGTTAGTAGACCAAAGAATAATTACAATAAGCGAAGTGCAATAATGGGTCGTAAAATTAATATAGTGGGCAGAAATGTGCAATGTCGGTTAACGGGTGTTAAACGAATGGGAAAAGTTAAACCGCCGCGTGATAAACCGATAGTACCGCGAAAAATGCCAAATACGATCTTTGGGAACTACCGATATCATCGGCGTGGGAGCTATCGCACGGCTAATGGCGAATTAAAAACGTAATGTTTAACTTAATTTTTCGTGCAATTAATTTTTAAACTCCATTTTTATTGCTTATTTCATTCTGATATCGTGAATGCAAGTCGAAATTTCTTTTTAATTAAAAAAAAAGTTTAGTTACAAAACAAAAAAAGTTAAAAATTAAATTTGTTTATGTTTCAGCTATTTACGCTGCAGCAAACGCGACACAGATATAGCCTGTCCAGGATCGGGGGAGTTGGATTCAACAGGAAACTTTACATTGATCAACGCTCATGTAAAAGAATGTCGAGATCCCTTCTTAAAGGAACGGTCGAATATGCGACAGGCTTTATATGAAAAAACAAAAGAAAAGCCGAGTAATCCGATTGACGTGTTTTCTTCTGTGGCGAAAGAGTAAGTGTGGGTCCGATAACGTATCGCATATTATTGTAATAATTGCAACTTGCCGGGAAATTTTTTTTTTTTATAATTTTAATTTATTGTTTGTCTGTTTGCAGTCATCAAGTTGCGGCACAGTTTGTTCCGTACCCCGAGGTGAAGACGAGTATGTTGAATTGGCGAAACGAGTCTTTACCACCACTTCCAACACATATATCGGATATCGCGAAAGCGTTGCAGTGTGACCAGTGGGTACGAGAACTGTCGTACGAAATGTTGTTGGCCGACGAGGACACCGGGACCGTTGAAGAATCGACTCATCGTCTGCAGGCTTGGCCCGTTGAGGTCGAAAGACGTGGTGGAGACGGCAACGTTTACATTGAATACCACGTTATATTTGGAACTCCGTCGTATGCTGCAAAATTCACCGAGAAGGTTACAGCATATATCGACTGCACCTACGACTCGGTATCTAATACAGAAGGTGGTTATCAATTGCTAACTGTAATGATCGAATATAACGGAGAGGTGAGATTTGAAAATTACTATTACAATTAATAACAACAACAATAACCATTGTACAATCGATGTTAATAATAATTTATAATCTTTTCTGTTACATTAGATATTTCCAGTAGTTTGGGGTTTGATGAGCCGCAAAACTGAAGAGTCATACTACGATCTTTTCAACGAAATCTTCAGTCGAGTATTGCCGGGCTTTCGACCCTCAAAAGTCATCACGGACTTCGAAAACGGGCTACAAAATGCCATTCGTCGTCTGTTCCCAGATGTAGAGATCCAAGGCTGCTACTTTCATCACTGCCATGTGAGTATATCAATTCAAATTATAATAGTTTGATAGAGTTATTAAAAAAAATCATTTTATTGTCTGAAAACGATTTATTTTAAAAAATTCAAATTCTTTCGATTTCCTTAAAAAAAAAAAAAAAACAAAAACAAAATTCTCGAACAGCGAATTCATAAAATAAAGAGTACAAGATATTAGAATTATTTTGTTACGATGTAAAAAAAAAAAAAATGTACGCGACGAGGGAGTCAAAGAGTTAATCTTACGAATCTTACGAAGAGTCTACCTGACGATTCGAAATACGAGTTAAATTTTTTTTTTCGGGAATATTGTAGCAAATAATAAAACGATTTTTTAAAAAACTTAATGATTGTTTTCCTCATGTCGCGATTAAATCATTAAGTAAAAAATGTTCATTTTTTGTCGAAAAACTTGCAAATAAAAGTAGTCTTTCAGTTTATTTCGGTGAAAGAGGGAACGAACCATAGATAGATAGGAAAGATGAATATTCAAAGCCTCGATAAACTTTCATCCGGCCTCGGCGGAGTGGGGGGGAGGAAAAGAATAAAAATATAGTGCAACGCGCGCACATCGATTATCCCAATATAGAGTAAAATAAAAATAATAATATTGGAGGAATAGCTGTTTCCATAGCTTAGAATAACTTTCCAGATATCTAAAAATGATACAATCCCTTCTTCTTGCTTTCTAGGCGCTACTAAAAAAACGTCAAAGTTTTTCGGTTATGACACGAGTGAAGAGAAGCCACGTAGGAATGCTCGCAGAAGCTTACCGGTTCGAAAGAGATTTAATGAATCTCGCGCTTCTACCGGCCGACTTCATAGAAGAAGCATTCAATCAATTAGCAGACAGTCTGGAACAGAATGAGGCTCTTCACGAAGTAATGGGAGATCTCTTCAAATACTATCGAAGGGAATGGATCGAAAAGAGAGGGCCAGCGGCGTATTCAGTTTATCGAGAAACGAGAAGGACGAATAACGTTGTTGAACGGTATCATCGCACTCTAAAATCATTGACGTCGACGAGGCCGGAAATAGTCAAGTTTCTGAGTAAGTTGAAAAATCATTATTCATCGCGAATTAAAAATATCGAAATCTCATTAAATTATTTTCTGCCCGAACAGACGCCGTTAAACAGGTCCAAGAAACCGCGCATGCCAACGTCCTGTTCGTAGATCATGGTAAGAAACCGTACAGGAAGAAAGACTCCTATTGGATTAAGAAAGAGAAGACATTGCAAGATGCTTGGACTAATCTAGGAGACTTATCAGCGTGCACACGTGAGAATCGCAAGTGCAAAATTAGAAGGTTCCTTGTGACACTTTCATCACATACTAGTCTTGCAATCGGTAAGATATGAAACACATTCCATACGTGTTGCGCCCCCCTACTGCTATCAGTTCTTGTATTGACCGTGTATGATTTTTCAATTTTTCTTAAGATCGAGTAACAACCGAGGAAAGGGAAATCGAGAATGAGGAAATTGTTATCGATAATAACGAAGTCGCGACTGTCGAGGATATCGGTACGTATTATTGTTTGTTGTGGGCGATTATTTTCGTACTTTTGTTAATCTCGGCTATTTCATTTTTTTTCATCTTTCAGAAAACCGATTCACGATTGAGAATCATCACGAAAACAACGAGGACGCGCCAATACAAAATCCCGGGATCGAGACCGAGAATCGTCACATGGACAACGAAGATCTTCCAATACAAGGTCCTGAGGTCGACACCGAGAATCGTCACGTGAATAACGAAGATCTTCCAATACGAGATCTCGTGGTCGAGAACGAAGGTATGTTTACAATACGTAACAAATAAGCGGATAATATATAAACTTTTATTGATCGAGTACGTATTTTTTAATTTTTTTTTTCAAAGATCGCTTCGGATTTGACGAAGATTCGGCGGAGGAAGTCGAAGACGCGCTCGTGGCATATCTATGTCGTACGGACGACAACTTTCGGACCGAGTATCTGAAACATAATCGACGAGAGCCGCGAGAAACAGTTCTCAACAATGGAAAAAAACGAGTATGTAATGACGATGAAAAAGGACATGAACATCATACCTTATCACGATGACATCGACGACAATATACCAACGATTAATTCCGATTTTCATCCTTTCAGTGAAGTCGAGACAAGAGAAAAAAACAAAATTATGGGTACGTGTATAATTCCTCGCACCTCGAATTTTCGTCCTGTCCATATAATTCACGATTAAAATTAAAATAAAACACCATTCCCCTCTTCTTTCAGATGCTTCGTGAATCGTGACATCTTTCGACGCTGTTAAATCGCTCACTGCGAGAGCCACGGGACGAGAACTTCGTATCCACATTTGCTGATACGAGTAACGTTCAGGTAAATATTAATCCACGCAATGCGGTCGTTGATTTCATTTATTTTTACCGATGTCCTTATTTAATACAATTTGTTTCGGACTTTTGTCGATTTAACGTCGTTTTTTTATTTCGTTTGCATTCGCTGTCAACACGATTTTTTGTGTTTTATTTTGTAATTTTTTTTCTCCCTCTTATTCTACAGTCGTACGGTATCGCTGAGCGAGGTCAGCCGGCTGGAATGAACACACGTCACCTTCGGAAATGCACCTACGGCCTAAAAATACTTGTCAGACATACGTTTAGACAATTGTCTTCAAATTTCAATGTTCGTTAATTCCGTTTAATTCTAATATGAGACATCGAAACGCGCGCGTTTGAGTATTTCCACTCCGCGATGTTTCTCGTATGATTTCTTTTTTTTTTCTTTTTCCCTTTCGCGTTCGTTTTTTTCTTCTTTATCAACACGCGCGATGGATGAGTGCACTGCATAGACTACATATTAATTATGTCCTTCTCGTTTTTGTCATTATACCTTCGACGATAGATATACCCGAAAAAATGAATTTTTTTTATCGCACACAATAATATACTTTTTTTTAAATCTTATGCTCTGACACGCGTTCTTATAAATTTGTATGAATATATGTTATCGGTATTAATTGTCAGAACTCTATAAATAGATACCCTTTATGTATGTGTTGTTGTTGTTGTTTTTTGTTTTTACTATAATTTACAATTAGGATGCACTGTCTCTACTCTCTCTATCTTTCGCTCGCTCTCTCTCTCCCTCTCTCTCTCACGTTTATTCCATTATCGTCTCCTCTCTCCTGTTTCGATATAATATTGATTTACTTCAATTATTCATAGTGTATGTCCTTTACGACTGTTTTTTTACGTTGCATCTCACGTGTAATACTAAATTTGAACTCAATTATCCGTCGTCGGTGAATCATTTTTTTATTGTAACTTGCAAACTCTTTTATTTTTCATTCAACTTTGTTTACCGCGCTTATCCATTTCAATTGATATAAAAAAAAATTCGTGAGTGTATATTGACAACACAATCGGACTAATTTGCGCGCAACAAAAAAAAAGATAAAAGAGTAATCCTCTCGGAGATACATAATCGTGGATCGGACGGAATCCAAAATATAAGAGGATCCGTGCAAGAAAAGCAAACGTGAAGAAGTGAATAAAGATAAAATTAATAGCGAGAAGCTAAAATTCGGGAAACAATCGTCGAGGTAGTTGACTGAGAAAAAAATACTTTTCATTAAGAATGTTAAGGAGGGTGGGATCACCAGATTTTTCTTTTACCCCACTTGCTTTGTTTTTGTGACCATTCCATTCGAGTTAAAGATCGATTCCGTGCAAAATTCGTATCGCCTGACGAAGTCGTAAAATGAAAAAAAAAAAGAAATGTTTGATTACAAGTTTTTGTCCGAATAATAAAAAGGACTTGAGCTGTATGTATGTGTCTCTCGTGAATCAATTTTATGTATTTGCTTACGAGCGCTTTGCGAAACGCGGATAAATCACTCGGATCGCGAGGAATATCTTTGAGTGAAATAATTCGCGCGAGTAAACTTTTTCGAGAGCGGTTCACACGGGGATTTGATAGTCAAACGAATAAGAACTCCGTAAGTGAGTGCGAAATTAATAAATTTTTGTTTTGTTTTAAATATAAGACGTTTTTATGAGTATATTATAAATATGTAGCAATAATCGGTAAAAATATCGCATCGAGTAGAGATAACAATATATAACGATAATAATAGTGGTATGTACCAATAATAGTAGTAGTAAATAGTAGTAATAGTAGTAGTAGTAGTAGTGGTGGTGGTGGTGGTAGTACGCATTTTTTTTTTTTTCAGTAATAAAAATTCGATAAGTGTAACGGTAGTAGTAGTAGTAGTAGTAGCGGTATGCATTAGTCCAAAGTGATATTGACGCAATACTAATATTGTTTTCTTTGTCAATGTTTCATTTTTCTCACTTATCCATAAATTGAGTTTATAATGCGAGAGCATACTATCGGTACGATCGGTTTATTCTCGAGTAAGTAAAGTTCGCACGTTTTTAAATCAATTTTTTTTTTGTATTTTTATTTAATTTTATTTATCATTTAAAATCCTTTATTTTCAATGATTTTGCTTCGCGTTGTGTCGCACCCACCGCGGCGCGTTCGCATCTTTTCTTCCACCCAACGAGATCACAGACTGATACTGGCATTTACTTTGAACAAAAAAAAGAAAAAAACAATCTTCTTCCCTTGTCAGAGAATTTTAATACGTTTGATGATAAATTGTACGCTTTGAGTCGCGGCCCGGTAGGTGCGATCGAATGACTGCTCGCGTGCATTAGCAAAAATCGTATTTATTCATTTGTATAATATCGTATTCGTGTTGTTTCAATAATATTTGTTCAGAAGAGAGGACGAATACGCCTGCGACGGTGGAAGAACGCGCGCTTTTGCGCGAGATATGCGAATAGAGATACAGAGATTGGAAAAAAAAAAAAATAAAAAAAATTCTTCGAGAAACAATTAGGAACGAAATACGCGATCCGTGTATATATGTGCCGCGCCGAGAACCGAATCTTTAATACGTGTTTCTTCACATTTATATTTTATAGCGATATATATATATATATATATATTCTTTTCGACTAGCCGACTCCTCAGCGTCAAGAAAAAGAGAGAGGGAGAGAAAGATAGAGAGAGATGGATAGATTGAGAAAAAGAAAACAAAACGACGATAGTGATCGATTGCTTCGATCGCTTCGACCGCTGAACTAAAAAAAACAAGCACCTCAGCGCCCTGCGGACGCAGATGCTCTTGTTGGTGGGCTCCGCCCCCCAAACCCCCCGAAAAATGTCCCTTCGGGACATTTTGTAAGGCACTCACGGGGGTGCACGTCGCGCTACGCGCTCCGTATCGAGTGTATTTACACATCGCGCTATGCGCTACGAATGAAGTATGTTTATTCGTCGCGCTCTGCGTTTCTTTTCGACAGTACGTATGAGGGAAAAACATTTATCAGTTACGTAAATTAATTCATAGTGTTTAACCTTCGTCGAATAAAAATATTTCTTTTTTGTACCAATTGATTATTAATATTCACGACGGATATTTCCTTTTTGTTTGACGATAAATTGTCAAATATTGAGACACGAGACAAATATAACGAATTGCACCACGTAGAAGTTGATCAAATTAATTTAACGAATCAAATCATGTCTAGTAAAGTCGTTTTATTGGCTTTAAACTTATGACCAGATTTAATGAATATAAAACAAACACACAAAACATGTACCGACACCAATACGATTACCATTTAGCATTCAGGCCAAATATCCCCTTTAAATCCTTCTCCTTCAGTGTTTTTTTTCTTCCCCATAATTGATGGAATCAGTTCGTTATTTTATCTGTAGGAACCCAAACCATTGTAGAAGAAAAGTTCAAGAAATTTGCTATTCTTTGTGATTTTCAATGTAATTTTATCGATATTTATGGATGCTGCAAAAAAATGCAATCTCGAGAACGAAAAAATATATCTTTTTGGTTCCTGTCTTGTATTGAAGAGGAAGTAGTACGTTACTCGAATCAAAAATTTGTCATCTTTGATAGCTCCGAAATATTTTTTTACAAATTGATGAAATTCTTGAAAAATTCGACTTTGAAGGCTCTTTGACAGTCCTCTTATAACAAATTTCATTTCTACCATTTGAGATATATTTTTTTTCTTCTTCGTAATACATGGAATCAGCTCGTTATTGTCTCTGTAGAACAGACAAGTATTGGAGACGAGAAGTTTGAGAAATTCGATATTTTTTTTCGTTTTTCAATGAAATTTTATTGATATTTATCGTCGCTTAAAAATATCAAATTTAGCATCATATCATATCGTATTTTTTAAAATTTTATTTAATCACAAACGAGGATAAGTTTTTCGGTACGGAATAACTCGTAAAATCGACAAATTCAGTGTTTTTCACTTTCTTGATAAATAATTGTTTATAATTGTTCTTTAAGAGTACAATTGTTTTTTTTTTTGCGAAAAAAAACTTTTCAAGACGTGAGCATATGAAAGAAATTCGTATTTCGACGAAAATTTGAAAAAATTTGAAAAAAAAAAAAAAAAACGTTGGAAATACGTCGATAGAATAATCATTAGCAGTTTTCTTATCAAGTGTAAACGAATAAATCCAGCGAACAAAATTGACAAAGATTTCGAATGTGATGAATCTCCGACGGTCGAAGTGTAAAAAATTAAATTTTTAAACATAGCACACTTTTTATCTGCGCAATAACGCGGAGAGTCAGTTTGTAAATACGATTTTTTTGAGAGGAAAGGATTGGAGACTGCAATTTCGAGAAATTTGAATAAACGATTCGTTTTTTGATGAAAATTCGTAAAATTAGTCTTTGCTTTAAAAAAATCATATCTCGGCAGCGAAAAAAGATTTCGACTCTTATTTTGGCTTGTTTTGAAGAGGAGAAAATACGTTGCCAGAAAAAGAATTTGCAGTTTTTATTATTAACTGTAAATGTATAAATCGGGTGAACATAATTGACAAAGATTTCGGCTGCGATGAATCTTCGACGGTCGAAGGATAGAAAATTCTTTTTTTTTATGATTGCATACTTTTTATTTGCGCTATACCGCGTAGAATCCATTTATATTTACGTAAAATAGGAACAAAGATTGAAACGAGATGTCGATTTTTTTTTATTTGAAAATCATCCGGCCACAGAGTACGTGCGCCGCGACGTATGAGCATCTGTGTATCGTCTGCTAGGAAATTGTCATCTGCTTCCAAAGTTTGACAGATAGAATAAAACGAAAAAATATATACTCGCGATTTTTTTAGTTCTATTTGGGAAATTGTAATTATTTTGGATATTCGATGAATCTTTTTTGTGAGTTTACTACCAAATTTTTTAGTGAATACGTGAAATTTATCATTTTTATTACGAATGTGAATAAAATATGCTAAAATATTGCGAATGATTTTCGGTGATAATATATTATTTTCGGAATAAAAAACGCAAATATTTGTGAATCTGTGTATGATATTTCGTGTTTTATTTTTCACAACCGAAGTTTTTTTTTTAACATGATGAAAAATGGATTTTTGGCAAATCTAAATAACATAACCTTTAAAGCAAATCTTGTTATAACCACTGTTTTTGAATTATTTTATAATTAAAATTATATTTGTCAGAATGACTCAAAATTTGTTGTGCATAGTGCTTTCGATGCAATGAAATATTATTGCGAAAGAGAAAAGAATTGGTTTCCAGGATTTTTAATTGGGGCACCGTACGGACATCAGATGTGAGAAAATAATTTTTTAATGGAAAATTGTGATGAATAAATAGTTAGAGATGTAGGATTGTCTCTAAATTTGCTGTGCGCAGTGCTTTTGATAAAACAAAATGATGCTGCGAAGGAGAAAAAAATTGGTTCGTAGAGTTCATTATGATGGCACCGTACGGACACTTGACCGAAGGCAAATGCAAATTGTGGCCAATAATTTTTTAGAAAAAATACTTAAAGGTCTTAGATTGGTTTTAAAAGTAATGTGCATACTGGAAATAATGTAATAAAAAAACCCTGCGAAGGAGAACAAAATTGGTTCGCACCATCTAAAGTTACAGTGTGATACGGACGTCCGAGAAGAAAAATTCAGCCAAAAAGTTGTTTTCATTGCACCGCAGGCTAAAAAAAATATTTCTATTCATTGCAGTCACTTCAAAGTAACTACGCATGATGTTGGAGATACACCGAAGCAAATGGTGGAAAATAAAAATTTTTGGAGTATGCGCTGCGGAGTAACCCCTTCGACAGACTCCGAAGAGCAACGGATGGTCATTTTAATAGGCACTCTTTGCCTATTATTATAGTGAGTGCCTAAAAACGAGAACAAAATTTCAGGTACGAGACTGAGGGCCGATATTCCGATAAGACGAAAAACTTTGTGCAAGCCGTGGGGGGGAGGGGGATGTTCAATCGATTCGTCACAATCGCGATAAAGTAATTTGGGATAAAGCGTATTTTTCGTTTTGTTTTTCGAGGTTTCGCGAAAAGCGTACTGCCGCGCGTTAATCACGAAAAAAATAAAAAATATTGTTAACAAACATCGGGTGGTTACGATGGCGCAAATAGGACGATTGAGGAAAAACAATTTTTTATAAAAAAAAAAAAAAGAGATCTATGACGACGGATCTGAAACACTAACATTTATAGGATAATGATATTCAGTAATAATAATAATAATAATAAAACGAAAAAAATTGAAAACAGCAAAAAAAAAACACCTTTACTAACTAAAATGGCATAGAAAATCAGATCCTACGGACTATATCGAGGACGCGTGTATTTCCCGATAACGCGTAAAGACAAAAAAAAACATTGGCCGAGTCCTGGACTCGAGTGTATATAGAGAAAAAAATAGATCAAATAATACAATTTGTTTCTTTTTATCGGTTCTAGATGACCCTGACGACATGGGGAAGTTACGTGGAAGATTTTAATGCCCCGAATAACGCACCTTTAACCGTAATTTTCGTACATTCGATAAAATAGATGTATAACATTGAGCGAATGTTATTATGAATACATTGACGAATAAAAAAAATGATGACGAAAGAACCCGAAGACAACGATTTATTTATTCGGAAAATTTACAAAGTTCAATAATACAGCACGACGAGCAAAAAAAATCACGAAGATTCGAAGAATCGCGTATCCGATCGCGCATTGCACTTTTTTAAACATTTTTCTTTTCTTTATTATAATTATAATTTTTTCAAAACATTTCTTGTTAACGAGAAAACGAATATTCACAATATTATTTATTATTTATAAAAAAAAGGGTCCTTAATGCCAATAAACAAATTCAAATCGATGGTGTCAATGATAATAGATGGAATGATCGCGTTAACAAATGAAACATAAATTTAAATAATAGACCAACAAAGTTATTGTATTTTTACATCTGAAAAATACGAAAATATAACTAATGAAAGTTCTGTTTATATTAATATTGAATAACCTATCTGTTTAATTGGCGCAATTGGCTGGTAAACTAATTATTCTATCTTTCTTTATTTTTTTGCACATTTGTTCAATATCTTTTATTTATAAATACGAATCAAGAGTAACAAAAAAAAAAATCATCACGCAGAAGGAGCTCACAGCGCCATCTACCGTTGTACAGATATTTGCGGATATGGACTTTGGCGGAAATGGACTTTTGCACATATGAACTTTGGCGAATGCGTACTTTGCGGATATACTACCCTACCACAGGTTTACGTCGTGACAATAGACATTGTCTACTCCCGCGATCTCTCGTTCCTGCCGCGTCTCGAAATCATAAAATACGAACAAGTCGGGTCGTTCCGATGCCTTCGACATTCGCAACGGGGGCATGAAGCATTTATGATTTTCGGGCCTATCTTCGTTACATGTTCTGCAGAAAAAGTACCCACACTCATGTCTTGCACGATCTGGTTTGTAGATCTGCTTCAAACACGTTCTACATGTTTGCAGCATATCACATAACCGAGATTGTGTACCATGCGAACCCACTTCTTTGTGGTGTCGTAGACACTCTTCACCCCGAAAGAAACGCCAACAGTCGCTGCAGCGAATTTTTCGGGCATCAGAGTCACATGGCGGACTACGCGTACAGCATGGACACTTTTGACTGCAACGATGGGCTATAGCGCGACTGTACGCTAGACCGCAGGGCGTACAGAAAAATGATCCCCCGGCTGCTTGCGCGATATTAAGAATTAAACCGTAATGGTTGCCATCGAGAAGAAGATAAATATTATGCAACACTTTTGGGTGACAGCGTAAGACCATATTTGTACCGTTGAAGACGGCAGGCTCACTACTACCAAAAGTCTCGCGTTCAAACATGATTAACGCGATCCCTTCTCGAGCAAGCAGTCGTTGGAATGCCTGAAGTTCTGGTATACCGCAACCAGTCTCCGGCACGTCTACCCCCGCTTCGCGAATTAGCTCTTTAGCGAGCTTCTCCTGTAGGACTGACTTATTTCTATGCACATTATCCCATATTTTTTGCAGGTCACCGTGCCGTATCGCCCCGCGTTTTGCGTAAACTTTACCCACCACGATCACTCGCGGTAAGCAAAGGTTGTCGCTATTTTTAAACTCGATTACCGATCTTTTTGCCCAAAATGCAGCCCCTTTAACATTTTTCGCCCGACCCATGCCTACAGGCATCGAAACTATATTTGACTCGATCGTAAATGAGTCGTCGATGCAAAACCCTGCTGCACTCTGCGAGACACTATTAATCACCGCAAATAAATTATCAAAATTGAAATCGCGAACAGGCCTATACGAAATTCCGGCTGGACCCCGTGTGAACGCGTTCGACCGAAATTGCACCCCCACCATATCCGTTGGCTCACACCCACTTACAATAAGTGTCTGTAACTCGCGCATCGCATCCTCTAACCACTCTACAAGATTTGCCGTCGCCGGTGGCTCGCGTATTTTCACGGTCATCACGACACCGTTCATTTTAAATTTATTGTAATACTGCTTATTTTCGACGCGGTGTGTAATCTTCGACTCACCTATTGGCATTGCGTCATCGACATCAATGGGTGGCACTGATGAGGCACGGTGCGATGGCCCCGCTTGGCCGCCCGTCTCCTCTAACGACGGTGTGAAGCTGCCCGGTGAACCGACGGAAGCATCACCAATGCCGCCTGATGCCTGTGTGCTGTTTTCTTCTTCTTCTTGCTCATCGGTAAATAAATCCCGCGCTGTGTCGGTCTCGTCGGTTTCATCGGTTTCGTCGAGCAGGTCTTCAAACCGACCTGCCCCGCGTTGGGTCGATGTCGCTAGAGGGGCTGTGGGCTCGACAAACGTTCCGTTGAAGTCCTCGGCCGATGTGTCGGAGGCTACGGGTGCGACTATCGATAATCGGTCATCCTCCACTTCTTTCTCCTGTTCGCGAGCCCACTCGCGGACCCATACTATGGAGTCCCCGTCCTCCTCCTCCACTGGCTCCTCTACCAGACACATCGATACTGAAAAATAAAAAATTATTAGAATCAAATCATTAAATAATTTTCAACATACATATTGCTTTTTTTTACTCCTTACCTTCATCATCCCAATTAATTTCCCGGGCTTCTGCCAAAGCCCGCGCGTCGAGAATTCGCTGGGCTGCGAGCTTCACACCCACGTCCTTCTGGGAGTCCTTTTCTTCGATGAGCGTCATCGAAACTAGAGGCAATCCATGAAATAAAAATTCGCTACATCGTATAAACAAGCACTTGATAGCGCTCGACACTGAAAATTTTTAATATGCTTAGCGTCGAGACGCCTCCTGATATTTTTTTTTTTTGTAATTCCTACCTTCATTATCCCAGTCGATCGCTTTGGCGTCAGCCAGGGCCTTCGCGTCCTCGTCCTGCTCAGCGGCCTGTCTCTGGGCTGTAAAAAAAAATGCTCCGTTACAATAATTGTATAAAATATTTTTACATTTTATAATTAATAAATAACTTTAACTCTTACCGAACTCTTCAAGCTCAGCGGCTAAAGCGATTGCCTCAGCTGTCGAGGCGTACGGCGAGTTTTTCACCCGCGTATACGCCGTCTGTATCGCTGCACAGCATCCCCTAAATTTCCCCGCGCTGCTAAGCTGGAGAATCTTACGCACCGTCAGGTGGTTCATCAGCGCATTGAGCCGTCTAACGAGCGCTGCACCGCGAAATCCCCGCATTTCGCGATCACCCGATTTTTGTAATAAAAACTTCACTGCTTCTGTGGGGTCAGCAGTCAACACCTGCACCACAGCACTAATTGCAGCACGTACCATACGATCAGCCATTGTAAAATAATAATTTGGCGCGAATGACAACACAAAACAAAACACGGTAAAGGTTTGTCGCAAAACGCAAAACACAAAACACAGAGACGCGGTGAAACGTTATGTTTAGCGAGCTAGACGCAACAATGGGTTTTTCGTGAAAAACTCTAAACTTATATATTCATCCTTCCACCACCACCACAACCAGCCACCGTTATTCTCTTGACCGAGACAATCGCAGATACCTATTGGCGGATAAGGTTTGGTCGTTCCAAAAAATTTTTTTTGGTGTGCGACATTTTCCGGCACACACTTCCGATATTTTCGGAAGCCGCCGCATTATCAGAATATGCTTGAGTCCCCGTAAATACCACCGTACGCTCGCCGTTCGCAATGCAATCGCATCCTAATAGCCCTGTCGTAAAACGGTCAGCCTCGGGGACCCCACAGTTATCTCACCGTGCACTCAACTACTTCCGCACGTATCTTTACGCCTTTACTTATGTAAAATACCTCACTAAATGCGTTTTCAAATATTTCAAGATAATAAATACATAAAAACTCTCGAAATGCTACTGAAGTAATATTTTTAAAAAATCATAAGCAGTAGGTATATCATGAAAATATTCTATTGCACTACATGTACTCTTTGTAAAACGCACAAAGAAAAGTGTTACGTCCTGACGTAACTCTCTTCATTTTTTCATTAATAACAGTTTTTCGCAACTCATTTTTCTGCTTATTTTCTAACTATGCAAACCTTTCTCCTTTCCAAAACAATTAATACATCTCACGGAAAATCCAAATATCACCCATCCTCATAAAAATCACGAGAAGAAATGATTTCTCTCATCAATCGTTGAACGATACTTCAGAAATGATTTTCCATTGGCAAAAATATGTCCAGGAAGATTAAAATAATCAGCATGTAAAGCTAAAAACAGGGTAAAAGATAGATGATAAAATTATCTACCACACGAGCTAGATGCGGACAGAGGTCTCAATCCCCCTCGACACACGCACTACCCTCGGTGAAACAGCGAACTCCGCTGCCGACGTCGGTACAATCGACCACTGCATCGACTCAAGGAGTATAGATCTAAGCTTTTACCCTGCGGCCAGACCATAAAAGTTTTCTAACTGAAGGTCAAAAAGGACCTTCAACATAAAAAGGGGAACCTACATTACCTTATGTATGGAAATTAACCCCGACTACCGAAATAGTTTCAGTATTTCGACACCAAACAGCATTGCATAGTATTTCTGAATATACGAGTCACGCGATTGAGAGTCAGAACATCCCGCACATCATCCAACCACTCATCATTATAATGACATAATTTTCTTTAATCACGATCCTAAAAGAAATACGGTTTCATACTCCCACACGCTTTCTAATTTAACGCTAATTTAATGAATATGACCATTTTAAAAAATCTTCGCAATTAAATTATAAATTACGGTATCAAATGAATCAAAGATGGTAAAATTGTCCAGAATTACAGGAGGAATAATCGATGCAAGTTATTGGCAAACGCTACTAATGCCATGAAAATATTAATAAATTCAAAACAGCAAAATTATTTTTGAACTTAGAAGTGCTATTCGATACTAGTTAGGAGTGAAATATCATTTATGGCAAGAAATCAAATACGATCATACAAAGGCTGATTAGTCGAATCACGCAAAGACACGAAAAATAGTCGAGACGAATAAACGTCTGTGATTTCGTGAAACACGTGCAGTCACCATAATGTTTGATAACACAATATGTAACGGTGAAGGAAAGGGCAAAGATGGTCAAAATTTGAGAAATAACAAACGAATGAAACAGAAAATTTACATTACTAAAGCTAAACAATTCAAGGAAGAGAGTCGTAAATCATTTCCGAACCGCCGAACCGAGTTGCGGTAGCGCGGGATGCAACACAAGTATGCCTCGACGATGAGTCACGAAGGCAAGGCGGCTCAACCACCAAGCGCGAAGACGCAATTCCGTCGAGAAAAGTCACATACCGCGCGCAGAAGAAATGCCTCCCTACGATCGGGAGAATGAAATAATGATATTTTAATGTAACTATTATCCTTCCGATAATGTTCACCGTATAAATTGATATCAGGAGTAAAAATGTACTCCTGGAATTTCGTTTTCTCGGCTCACGGTGCACAAATTTATAAATCAGTCAACATATGAAATTAAACAGGAATAATTCCTTATTCGTATGTCGCAACTATTTTTTTTTCCAAAATTTATGGAAAAAGTCGTAACGTGAGCAACTACAAAGTACATGTAGCAGGAAAACGTACGTCGCATACAGTTGACTCGGTTCCCCCCCCCCCCCATTTATAGTATAAAAATAAACATTGCAGGTTATATCAAAATGTTCAGGAACATTCCACCTTTAACATGGAATTGTTAATTTATCGATATTATTTAACATTCGACCAGAATTCACTTTCAAAGACAGAAAATAAGTCGGAATCGGCACACTGTAAGGATAATAAAAGGGGCCCGGGCAAGGAACGAGTTGCGTAAGCTAAGCTGCATAGCGTCAAGGTTAGTTCACGACGATAGGGGAAGGTCTAGCAGATACACCGAAAGAGGGGAGTCATACAGCTCGCCCGGGCAACGGAACAGTAGTTCCGGAATGACCATATAAGGGAATAAGACGATCGTACGACGTTGTTACCGGGCACGCGCAATAGTTGCTGCACGCCTCTTAGGGGGGCAACGCCCAAAGATATCGGGCCGGTTATGCTACCGATACTTCGGATATTCAGGAAAATCCTGATATTTTATAATGAAATAATTTGTACAAGAGCCGAGAAATATTTTTACCCTTCAGGTATATAATAATTTGACACCCAAACAATGACAATGCTACGAAATTATTAATAATAAAATATACATATCTCTCGACTCTTACCACCGTCCTCGGAATACGAAGACATACCGGAGAATTTTACAAACAGCAACTATCAGTTGATTTTTCTCTCTCTCTTATGTTAAACATATCAAATCTTAATTATTTTTAGTAATTTGTTTACGAATTATTAATATTAAAATTACAAATAACTCAGGCAAATAATTAGACATAAGAAAGGAAAGGGAATTCAATAGAAACGGGATAAATTTACAATTATCTCGCAATACGAATATTCCAGAAATCCTGGAATCTCGAGCAAGCCGAGAGAAGAATAGCGAAGGGGCAACGTTACTCATCAGGGGAGCAGAATGCCCGGGATACGTGAGGGAGGGTTCTTCCCCCTCTGATTACCATTTTTCTGGTATATAAGAGCCCGCGAAAAGAGGGCACGAGAGTACCAGGACAGAGTAACTACCGTCAGGATTAGAGATCAGGAGTAGAGCTAGGAAGTCAACGGAAACGCGCAACCGCCGCATCCGATCGGTAGGCTGGTGCTCCGGCTGGGCGGCAAGAAGGATAGAGTCAGAGACCGCGCACTCTGTTTACCACCATTGGAAAGAGACATCACGGGTATTTTTCGGACAACGAATAGAGTTGTACCGCTCTCCTATTGGAGAAGTTTGTTTATAATATTTTCCATCTCCAAAAATTGTACTCATTTTCACTGTGACCAGAGTTTTCTTGGTCCGGTCCAGTTCACCAAATTGTCACTCTCAATTCATCCGTTGTAACGAAGTCACCTTCGCTCCACCGTCAAAATCCTCTCTTACTTTATTGTTGAAAGAGATTTTTGTACGAATAACGGTCTTGGAATCAATTGTATTTTCCAAACCTCGCATTCTCTTGCATTCTTTTTGAATCTGCCTGAGATATTTTTCTTTGAATAAAATTTGAATATTACGAGAATCCCGCGTACAAAGTCGTGTTTCACCGATTTCATCGCAACAATCAACACCTCAACGAACAACGTAAGTATAATTTAATTCAACTTCTTCAATATTTCTATAATTAGAAGAGTGTATAATATCCTGTGTCACTCCACCTCCCCGATAATTCGCCTAGCCGTCGCCAGACATCATCTACATTACTCACAGAACAACATTCAGGTTACCAGATCGTTTGTACCGCGTTGAAATATTTCGACATAATTAAAATCACGTATGATCCGCATTCTATTTACTCGACAGATAAGATATTTCGTAATACCTCTCAGACAAGTCAACGAATAGCATTCCAAGCCCTATCCTTAGTAAATTTCCTAACGGTTAGACTAGAAAATGGGCAGTTGCACCGATAATTGATGCCAGGAGTGGTAGAGGAGGTAGAGATCTCTCTTAACCAGCGCGTATTCAATCGTACTCGATGCAACCACGCGTTAAAAATTAGGGTGAATGGAGAAACATCCGCATTTTTGACGTAACAAAAATTTTGGGGGCTCGTCCGGAATCCATGGAATGCTCGCTATAATAAATCATACTCAATAAATATTCACGGATAGAATTCCAAACGATTTCCCTGAAATAACATCGTACATACGCGCACACTCGCACAAAACGATAGGAATAAAGAAAAGAAAAAGTGTGGAAAATAAGTAACGATTATTCAATGCAAACGAGAATTAATCCCATTACGGTGTATAATTTTATATCATTGAGCTGCTACGTTAGTGCGAACCGTAACCTTTTACAACCTTGACTGGAAACCGGGATTTGCGCGGTTCGCCACGCAACCCCACTCAAAAAACCTTTTCCTAAGTCGCTGCGCAGTTCTGCCAAGCTACGCATTCCCGTCTAAACCCCAGTTCGTGTAACGACAATTGAAGGCGTATTTCATCCAAACTATATCTGTATAGTATTGTGCCGCTGCGTTAATGCAAATTGTAAACCTTTTACAACCTTGACTGGAAACTGGGATTTGCGCGGTTCGCCACGCAACCCCACTCAAAAACCCTTTCCTAAGTCGCTGCGCAGTTCGCTGCAAAGGCCACGCTCTCCTGTCTAAACCCCAGTTTGCATTGCGATAGTTGCAGCTCTGCGGTGTTAGCAAGATTCAAAATTCGAGTCGTTCAATTTTGTTCTATTATTACTTTATAATAATCGTTTCTTATGGACACACAAGGGTTACAAGCGAGAAATAATAACTCTCAAACTCCGCACGAACACGGTGTAGTCTTGAGAGAAGCTCGACGAAACGCACGAACTTCGGAGGACAATAAAGAAAATATTGCGCCACAGATCATTTACTCATTGAAACCTATCGAGTACACTCCGACACCTGTAGACACAGAAAACATTAGCTGGTACGATCTGCGACGGGAATTTTACGAAAACCAGAATAATTTCAGAACAGAAAGAGAATAAGTAAAAAAAAAAAATATATATACGGACGAATAAAAGGGTAATTAAATAAGAACGAAAAAGAAAGCAGATAATAAAAATTCATAATAAATATCCAGTCACATAAAAAGAGAAGGGGGTAAGGCACCTTGCATAAAATTTAAACAAAAAAAAAAGTGAGAAAGGAAAAGAAAGTCTCCAACATCCTGGGACTAAATCTGGTAGTTTGCAGAAACAAATTTAATAAAAACAAAAGGAAGGAAACGGTGAAACATTTTTAACCATAACGAATTCATCAAGCTAAAGATCTAACCGTAAAATAAAAAAAAATATATATATATAATACGTAAAGCAAACATAGGTATCGCGGTGTTCCTTCTGCGGCGTAAGTTTGAAGCCTGAATTTCTACATAGACTAAATTAACAAAAAAAAAGGGAGGAAAAATCTATCCCTTCAGGAGAAACTAATTAAACAGGGAAATTAATTCAGATTATTGAGCTCGACGACGAAGGACTACTCAAAATCTTTCACTAATAATAAAAAAAAAAAAGAAAGGAAAAAAAAACACACGAAGGTGAGCAGATCGGCATTTAATACGAAGAAATAAACAGTAATGCTACACTATTGGATGGTATTGATTTTCATAATTTTATGGAGTCGATATAACGGTAAAGGAATTAAGAAATACGTGTACAAGAAAAGCAGCAATAAAATCAGGAAAGAGAAACACGTTTATCTTAGGTGTCGCAAACCACTCGGACTCCGTCATTAAATTCGTATAATATTCATCTTGTACTAGAATTTGACGCGATTGTCCTTGAAATTGATATACGCTGTAAGGTCATTTATTCTCTTTATACTCAAGGAATTACCGCAGAACGAAATTTTGATAAAAAGAAAATAAGCAGTCGGAAGAGAAAACGTAGATCCCGTCACTGTCGATATTCTGAAAGATTAAATCTTCGGGAAAATAGATAAAAAAAAAGAGGATAAACCCATATTAATAAAAATAAAAGAATGGAGTAGTAATCGATAAATTCAATATAATGAAAATAATCGTGAAATAAATGCCGGCGACTCGGTCTCAATTAAAAATCCAAGGCGACGATGTTCTCAGAGAATACCCAGAGGAACGTAAAAGAAAGACAAAACCGAAAGCTAAAACTAAGGAAGTGAGTGGACCATCGAAATACTGTGAGTCTCGTAAAGAAACAATCGAAGCTTTAAACCTCGGGAAACGATACCCGCTTGTGCATTACGACTCGTGTCCTGCGTTGATAAATCTCGGTATTGTAAAGTCGGAGTTCAACTTTAAATCTAATGAGGAAACAAAGGTTCATTATAACTCGTCACCCGCTTTGATAAATCCTGAGGCAATAAAATTACCCACTCCTATAACCGTTGATATTGACCCACATACAGAAGCAAAGATCCGCGAACTCGAACGAAAATTTAATATACAGATCACATCGGTGCAAGCAATTTCGAACGAAGAAATCAAGGAATTACAGGATAGAGCAGGACACATTTTTACGGAACTTGAGACAATAGAAGCCAATATCCTTCGTACTGCCGATGAGGTAGCTCAGCTAACGGCAGAGGCGGAAAGTACGGGCGAATTCCCTGTTGTAGTTAAGATCGTGAAAACAACCGAACAAATACCGACACCTGTAGGAAAATCTCCCGTGAATTCTCCTGTGAAAACGCCTATGAAAAGTTTTGTCAGAACACCAGTGACATCGTTTCGAAAGAAAATCACGTTTTCTCCCGAATCTACGCCAAAACTCTCTCCCGGTGGGATCTCAGACACAGGAACTGTTATTATCTCCCCTAAATCAAGTCCGGAGAACACTCCCGTAGCGATTTTAAACCCGGGAACTGTAAATCCGTCTAGGAAAACTTCAGAGGGAAACTTTGAGCGAGAACAACAGGTAGACGAAGGCACTGCTCCGCCAGTAGAATTTAATAGAACCCACGAAGACCACTCGGAAAACGAAAAAACAATAAAAATTATCGAGACCCCTCCAGGATCCCCTCACGAGTCTATTAAATCGGATGCATCCAGCACCGATCTTGATATATATTCTACACCACAAGGAAGAATTTGTGATCTTTCCGCGAAAAACGGTCGATCTCTGAGACGTAAAATATTTGGAACTATAAGAACGACACAAAAAAAACATACAAAGGAAATTAATCCAGAATTAAGTAACTCAATAACGCGTACAGTCGTAAAGCCATTGGGACTAAACAGGAAAAAGGCTATATTAAGTCTTTTCAAGACAAAAGAGGACAACCTTGATGGACAAAATTTAATCGACGACGCAGATAAAAAACGTATTACAACCAAAGTTAGTAACGTTACTCCTACAGACCGGGGCGAAGGAAAGACACCGAGTAAATATAGTGAAAGGCCTCTCGACAGTAAAATAGGTTGTACAACGATGGTTAACCACAGCCAAGTCGTATCCCTTCGAGACGCACTCGCAGTAATACCAGAATACGATGGGAAAACCACGTCACTTGGCGCGTTTATACAAGGATGCGAGGAAGCAGTCGAAATGTTGGAACCCGAAAACGAGAAAAATCTAGTAAAAGCACTCAGAGTAAAAATTAAAGGCGAACCGCGACGAGCAATTCATCTAAACACTTTCGAGACGGTCGAAGAATTAACAGATTTTTTGAAAAGCATTTACTCTCCTGCTCGCAATATTTATCAATTGCAAGGAGAATTGGGAGCAATTTACCAAAAGCCAAACGAGACAGTAATTACCTTTTCAAATCGACTACGCGACATTGGTTACCAAATATTAGACGCATACGAATTCGGAAAAAATAGCGCAGCTGATGAAATTTTCAAGAAAAACACTACCGAGAGCCTTCCGCCGTGTTTTATAAATGGATTAAAACCCGAAATCGAACAAAGAATGAGACCGTGCGACACGATAGACGAAGCCATTAAAATGGCAGTAAAAATAGAGAGAGAACTAGCCGGGCGTGCCGCGCTCCGAGGTGAGACCACCCCCCCCCCCCCCCCCCCCCTGAAACGAAAGAAAATAAATCCGACAATAAGCGTAATGTTCATGTAGTAACCGGAGACCAAGTAAATTGTCAACTTTGCAAAAAAACAGGACACACTGCCGCAACATGTTCATTGAATAAATCGGTTAACACACAGTCGCTAGGAACAAAAGAAAACGAAATTGAAAAGAAGAATGTCCCCGTATGTCAAGTATGCAATAAAATTGGCCACACCGCGGAAAGGTGTTTTAAACTCTTTCCCCCTAAAAATAACGACAGTCAGTCGAATCAAATCGCCGCCCCGATGATAACTTTATGTCAGGTGTGCGATAAACGTGGCCACACGGCAGATCGATGTTATAAAATTTTTCCCCCTGACAAGAAAAATCAAGGGCAACCCTCTGCACTATGTCAGCTGTGTAAGCAGACGGGACACATAGCTGCGAACTGCCCGCAACTACCGCGGTCTGCTCAAGCGCCAGGCAGCGGACGAGACGGACAGGTGCCCCAGGGCCTGAGGCATGGGCCGCAACCCCCTATAAACTGCCAGATTTGTAAAAAAGACGGCCACGGGGCCTATATATGCCCCTATCGAACGAATAATTCGCAGCCTCCGAATCGGAATCAAGTAACACCGCAAAAGTCATACGGAGAGACAAGTAATAATTTCATATGTCATTATTGCAAAACGTCGGGACATTTCATTAGAGAGTGCCCCAAGAGACTGGCAAATGAAAGTAAAGCGCAAGATACGTCGGGAAACGCGAGTGGTCTCCCGAGCTCGGGTGCGATGAGAGAGGCCACAACGAGCTCGCACCCTGTCCGAGTGATCAGAGCAGTAGAATTCGCCAACCCAGAATTTTAAAAATCTTCACGATAAAATTGCATAACGAAAGTTCAGTACCTACCGTTTTATTACATAGTGAAGAAGTCGCGTCTCCTATAACCCTTATAGTTGACACAGGGTCCGGACCCAATATCATAAAAGAACGTTGCTTGTACCCCGAGACACGCGTGAACTGGCAAGAAATTTTACAACTCAACGGTATTACCGAATCTTCAATCTATACGTTAGGTCACGTTAAAATCCAAGCGTACGGGCGTTATGCTACTTTCCATGTGGTTAGCAATGATTTCCCTATCACAGAGGAGGGAATATTAGGTTCAGAATATCTCGATGGCAATCGCGTTAAAATAGATTACGAGAAACGACAATTAAAGATGCAAGATACAAAGATACCGTTCTCGACACAGGAAAGAATGATTATACCGGCCAACACAAAGAAACTGTGTTTTGTGCGGATTAAAAATTTAGATATCAGAGAAGGATATTTACCGCCTCTCGACGCAGGCGAAGGACTTACGCTCGAGAGTGGGTTTGTAGAAAACAATAACGGAAAGGCTTACATTTTTATTACCAACAGTAACAGCTACAATGTTGAGGTAGAAGTACCTGTAATGGCGCTTCGACCCGTCCCAAAGCCAGGGAACTCCAGTTATCGAAAGGAAACACTAACATCACGCAATGACTCCAGGACAATGATTGACAAAGCGATAATAAAAGATAAACAAGCGTCTCAGCGCCCTGCGGGCGCAGATGCTCTTGTTGGTGGGCTCCGCCCCCCAAACCCCCCGAAAAATGTCCCGATGGGACATTTTTTAAGGCACTCACGGGGGTGCACGTCGCGCTACGCGCTCCGTATCGAGTGTATTTACACATCGCGCTATGCGCTACGAATGAAGTATGTTTATACGTCGCGCTTTGCGTTTCTTTTCGACAGTACGTATGAGGGAAAAACATTTATCAGTTACGTAAATTAATTCATAGTGTTTAACTTTCGTCGAATAAAAATATTTCTTTTTTGTACCAATTGATTATTAATATTCACGACGGATATTTCCTTTTTGTTTGACGATAAATTTTCAAATATTGAGACACGAGACAAATATAACGAATTGCACAACGTAGAAGTTGATAAAATTAATTTAACGAATCAAATCATGTCTAGTAAAGTCGTTTTATTGGCTTAAAACTTATGACCAGATTTAATGAATATAAAATAAACACACAAAACATGTACCGACACCAATACGATTACCATTTGGCATTCGGCCAAATATCCCCTTTAAATCCTTCCCCTTCAGTGTTTTTTTTCTTCCCCATAATTGATGGAATCAGTTCGTTATTTTATCTGTAGGAAACCAAACCATTGTAGAAGAAAAGTTCAAGAAATTTGCTATTCTCTGTGATTTTCAATGAAATTTTATAGATATTTATGCAAAATCGGATCGGATGCTGCAAAAAAATGCTATCTCGAGAACGAAAAAAATATAGCTTTTTGGTTCCTGTCTTGTATTGAAGAGGAAGTAGTACGTTACTCGAATCAAAAGTTTGTCTTCTTGGATAGCTCCGAAATATTTTTTTACAAATTGATGAAATTCTTGAAAAATTCGACTTTGAAGACTCTTTGAAAGTCCTCTTATAACAAATTTCATTTCTACCATTTGAGATATATTTTTTTTCTTCTTCGTCATACATGGAATCAGCTCGTTATTGTCTCTGTAGAACAGACAAGTATTGGAGACGAGAAGTTTGAGAAATTCGATAATTTTTTTCGTTTTTCAATGAAATTTTATTGATATTTATCGTCGCTTAAAAATATCAAATTTAGCATCATATCATATCGTATTTTTTTTTATTTTATTTAATCACAAATGAGGATAAGTTTTTCGGTACGGAATAACTCGTAAAATCGACAAATTCAGTGTTTTTCACTTTTTTGATAAATAATTGTTTATAATTGTTCTTTAAGAGTACAATTGTTTTTTTTTTTTGCGAAAGAAAACTTTTCAAGACGTGAGCATATGAAAGAAATTCGTATTTCGACGAAAATTTGAAAAAATTTGAAAAAAAAAAAACGTTGGAAATACATCGATAGAATAATCATTAGCAGTTTTCTTATTAAGTGTAAACGAATAAATCCAGCGAACAAAATTGACAAAGATTTCGAATGTGATGTATCTCCGACGGTCGAAGTGTAAAAAATTAAATTTTTAAACATAGCACACTTTTTATCTGCGCAATAACGCGGAGAGTCAGTTTGTAAATACGATTTCTTTGAGAGGAAATGATTAGAGACGGCAATTTCGAGAAATTTGAAAAAACGATTCATTTTTTGACGAAAATTCGTAAAATTAGTCTTTGCTTAAAAAAAATCATATCTCGGCAGCGAAAAAAGATTTCGACTCTTATTTTAGCTTGTTTTGAAGAGGAGAAAATACGTTGCCAGAAAAAGAATTTGCAGTTTTTATTATTAACTGTAAACGAATAAATCGGGTGAACATAATTGACAAAGATTTCGGCTGCGATGAATCTTCGACGGTCGAAGGATAGAAAATTCTTTTTTTTATGATTGCACACTTTTTATTTGCGCTATACCGTGTAGAATCCATTTATATTTACGTAAAATAGGAACAAAGATTGAAACGAGATGTCGATTTTTTTTTATTTGAAAATCATCCGGCCACAGAGTATGCGCGCCGCGACGTATGAGCATCTGTGTATCGTCTGCTACGAAATTGTCATCTGCTTCCAAAGTTTGACAGATAGAATAAAACGAAAAAATATATACTCGCGATTTTTTTAGTTCTATTTGGGAAATTGTAATTATTTTGGATATTCGATGAATCTTTTTTGTGAGTTTACTACCAATTTTTTCAGTGAATACGTGAAATTTATCATTTTTGTTACAAATGTGAATAAAATATGGTAAAATATTGCGAATGATTTTCGGTGATAATATATTATTTTCGAAATAAAAAACGCAAACATTTGTGAATCTGTGTATGATATTTCGTGTTTTATTTTTCACAACCGAAGGTTTTTTTTTTAACATGATGGAAAATGGATTTTTGGCAAATCTAAATAACATAACCTTTAAAGCAAATCTTGTTATAACCACTGTTTTTGAATTATTTTATAATTAAAATTATATTTGTCAGAATGACTCAAAATTTGTTGTGCATAGTGCTTTCGATGCAATGAAATATTGTTACGAAAGAGAAAAGAATTGGTTTCCAGGATTCTTAATTGGAGCACCGTACGGACATCAGATGTGAGAAAATCATTTTTTTATGGAAAATTGTGATAAATAAATAGTTAGAGATGTAGGATTGTCTCTAAATTTGCTGTGCGTAGTGCTTTTGATAAAACAAAATAATGCTGCGAAGGAGAAAAAAATTGGTTCGTAGAGTTCATTATGATGGCACCGTACGGACACTTGACCGAAGGCAAATGCAAATTGTGGCCAATAATTTTTTAGAAAAAATTCTTAAAGGTCTTAGATTGGTTTTAAAAGTAATGTGCATACTGGAAATAATGTAATAAAAAAACCCTGCGAAGGAGAACAAAATTGGTTCGCACCATCTAAAGTTACAGTGTGATACGGACGTCCGAGAAGAAAAATTCAGCCAAAAAGTTGTTTTCATTGCACCGCAGGCTAAAAAAAATATTTCTATTCATCGCAGTCACTTCAAAGTAACTACGCATGATGTTGGAGATACACCGAAGCAAATGGTGAAAAATAAAAATTTTTGGAGTATGCGCTGCGGAGTAACCCCTTCGCCAGACTCCGAAGAGCAACGGATGGTCATTTTAATAGGCACTCTTTGCCTATTGTTATAGTGAGTGCCTAAAAATGTAATTCTGAGAAGTCGGTTGAAAACTTTGATAAAGATCGTGCAGATCGCAATACTGGACCCGTCGCCGGGCCGAACACCATCGATTATAATAATAAAGGAAATCCAATTAATATGGTGAAAGATACGTGTTTGATTATCGACTCGGTACCCAGTGAAGGGCTGAGCGATATCAACGGTTCAGTTTCAAGTTCGCGTTCTATGAGCGACTCTGTGTCCTGTGAGAGGCCAGGCGCCATAGACGGTTCAGTTTCAATTTCGCGTTCTATGAGCGACTCTGTGTCCCGTGAGAGGCCAGGCGCCATAGACGGTTCAGTTTCAAGTTCGCGTTCTATGAGCGACTCTGTGTCCTGTGAGAGGCCAGGCGCCATAGACGGTTCAGTTTCAAGTTCGCGTTCTATGAGCGACTCTGTGTCCCGTGAGAGGCCAGGCGCCATAGACGGTTCAGTTTCAAGTTCTCGTTCTGTCAGCGACTCTGTGCCCTGTGAGAGGCCAGGCGCCATAGACGATTCGGGTTCCAGGTATTATACGATGAGCGACTCTGTGTCTCGCAAAAGGCCAGGCGTTATAAAGAAAATCGGTTCAGAAAATGTTGACAAGATTATGTGTGAATCATATATAAGTAAAGACCAAATGCTCATGGAAGGAGCAAGCGATCTTGATAATAAAGTTTCAGTAAATTCAGTTTGCAGTTCGAATACGGTGAGCGGTAAAAGGTCGGACGATATCGATGAGTTATATTTAATAATTTCAGATGAAGAAAGTAAAAATTCAGGGGAAAATTCAGATTTGGACAAAATAATCATGGAAAAAATCGGTAACAATACAGAGGAAACAAGATTGTGTATTACAGAAATATTCGAAGAAGATTCAATTGTTGTTAAAGAGCAAAATATCCGAGAGTCATTGCAAGGAAATCAGGGAGGGAAAAGTGTAAACAATAGGGAAAATGAACGAACGTACGAAATTAAGGACATCGCGTTAGTAATAAGGCTCGGAGCCATCCCCATTTCTCGCGAAATCCATCCCATCATTCGAGAGGAATATTGCTATGCAATTAATGAGGTGGCTACTATCGCCCGTTTTGAACAGATAAAGGAATTATTAAGACTCGATGGTTTAAACGATAGTGAAAGGAAAAGTATAGAGGATCTTTTGAAAGAAAGCGCTTTCCTATACCATTTACCCGGCGAAAGTTTGAGTTGTACGACACTTCTGCAGCATCGAATACCCACTACAGATGATCTACCTATCAATACAAGAGGGTGTCGATGGCCAGAGTGTACGCGAAAGGAAATCGAAAGACAGGTCGAAGATATGCTGAAAAACGGGATTATAATCTCTTCCATCTCGCCGTATAATTGCCCCGTATGGGTCGTGCCGAAGAAACTCGACTCTAAAGGCAATAAGAAATGGCGAGTGGTATTCGATTATCGCGCGCTCAACGAAAAAACAATCGCTGACGCGTACGCTATACCTAACATTACGGAAATACTTGATCAATTAGGAGGAGCAAAATATTTCTCAGTCTTCGACTTGGCCTCGGGGTTTCATCAAATTGAAGTATACGCCGGGGACCGTCATAAAACCGCCTTTACAACGCCGCACGGGCATTTTGAATTCGTTCGTATGCCGTTCGGATTACGAAACGCACCTCCGACGTTCCAACGTACAATGGATTTAACGCTAGGAAATATCCTCGGAAAGGGCGTATTCGTTTACCTTGACGATATCGTAATATACGCAAGAAGCCTCGAGGAATACGAAAACACTTATCGGGAATTAATGAAGCGACTAGAAATAGCCAATTCAAAACTCCAACCCGACAAATGCGAATTCTTAAAAAAGGAAGTAGCGTATCTAGGGCACGTGATAGGAAAGGATGGCGTTAGTCCTGATCGAAGAAAACTCGTAGCTGTTCGCGAATTCCCCCGACCCAAAAACGTTAAAAACATTCGCCAATTTTTAGGATTGACGGGCTACTATAGAAGATTTATAGAAAGTTACGCGAAAATATCCAAACCGCTCACGGAACTTCTTCGGAAAGATATACCTTTCGAGTGGCGTCAGGAACAAAACGAAGTGTTCGAAATATTAAAGGGAAAACCATGCACCGCTCCGGTTTTGCGATATCCAGATTTCTTGAAACCATTTATTTTGACAACGGACGCCTCTGGAGTCGCTATCGGCTCCATATTATCACAAGGAGTGATTAACCACGATCACCCGTGTGCATACGCGTCTCGAGCGTTGAGTAAGACCGAAGAGAAATATGATACATACGAGAAAGAAGCATTGGCCATTGTATATTCGATACTTCATTTTCGTCCCTACCTGTATGGACGGCGATTTACGGTGGTAACCGACCATAAACCTTTATTGTGGTTCCGGCGTGCTACCGATGGAAATGCGAAAATATTACGATGGCGTTTAAAACTCGCCGAATACGAGTACGATGTCGTGTATAAAGCCGGAAAGACGAATGTTAACGCAGACGCATTGTCAAGGAACCCGATACCGGAACCCGACGGCAGTGACGACATTTTTATAATTCGTGTCAATAAAGGCACCGAAACAAGAAGGAAAAAGAGAAGACAACTGACGGAGGAAGACATCAGAGAAATACTCAACCACGATACAGACGATGAAGAAGCAGACATCGTAGAGAGCGTCGAAGAAGATAATAATTATGCATTGGTATATGATGAGTTCGAGGAATGCGATTGGGAACACGAGTCACCCAACGCAACATTCGCCGCAGTTGAAATAGAAGGAAACATGAATGATAATTATCCTCGCGACGTCGAGTTGACAACTGGAACTCCAATGGACGAGACTACGGTAAAGGAAGTACCATCGGCAGTACCTGGCGGAGAAGCCTATGAATCGTGCCATAAAACCCCTGCCGAACAATGCTACTCTGAAGACAGTGGCGAAGCGTGGCACGCGCCCGTCACCGACCCCTATGGGCCCGGTACGTCACGAGACTACATACCGCCAAGGATATTAGAAGCTGAAAACGAAGAAACGGAAGGGGAGATTGTACATCGTAAACGAAAAAACCACAGGCCGGTGCCAATCGAGGAGAGCGAATCTGAAAATTCTAGCGAAGAACATGAAAATGCTGATGAAGCAAGCGATGAAGAAAGGAATATCGATGCAACTGGAATAAGAGAACCCGACGGTAATACGCGAGTAAACAATCGCGATACAACCATTGATCGCGGTACCATCGGAAACGTTAAACAATCTCGAGATCTCTTTCACACTCGGAAAGATAGCCTCGCATATTTCATAACTACGACCGGTAAACCATTGGACGACGGTAGTAAAAAATTACAAGAAAGAAATGAACTGCCAAAAACGAAAAATTTAAGATTAAAGCGCCCTCAATCCTTTGTGAAACGGGGTAATAAATTTAATATTGCCCTACCGATCTCTGACGACGAGACCGAAGGCCCGACGCAAATACTTGAAAATATTACAGAAGTATTACACAACTGTGAATACCTGGCAGGAAGATTAGGCATTCAGTCATTAAGCATCGCCAAATCCGAAATGATTTGCAATGTCCCTTGGGATAGAATACATTCGGAAATTCAGCGAGTATTCGAAGAAAGTGATTTTAAGATAATAATCTGCAACGGGATAGTTAGAGAACCCCCCGAAGATGAACACAACGAAATAATTCGAGAAATGCATTGTTCGCCTATCGGAGGACACCGTGGAGTAAGCAAGACTTATAATAGAATTCGCCACCAGTATTATTGGAAAAATCTAAAGGCAGACATTCAACAGTTTATCCAGCGATGTCTACAGTGCCAATTAAAAAAATTAGTCAGAGTTAAAACTAAACAATCTCTCGTAATTACCGATACACCCGGCACTGCATTCGACAAAATCGCCATGGATATAGTAGGACCCATAGCAAAAACTAAAAGAGATAATGAATACATACTCACAATTCAAGATCAATTGACAAAATTTTCTATGGCAATAGCACTCCCTAATGCTAGAGCCGTAACTATCGCAGAAACGTTCGTGAAACATTATATCTGTCAATTTGGCGCACCGAGAGCAGTATTAACCGATCAAGGGGCAAATTTTTTGAGCAAATTTATGCAACAAATTGCTAAATTATTTAGAATCCGAAAAATTAGAACGATCGCTTTCCACCCCCAGTCAAACGCTTCTTTAGAGAGATCTCACCACGTCTTGGGAGAATACTTAAAACAATACACGACGCGAGAAAAAAACTGGGACGAATGGGTCGAATTGGCAATATTCAATTATAATACGAATGTACACGAGGGGACTAAACACACACCTTATGTAATGGTGTTTGGCAAAATAGCTAGAACTCCCTCCAGCATGCCGCTGGCTGCAAGAGAAAGACTCGCTACTTACGACGATTATTTAATTCAGCTAGTAACGCAAATACATTCAATACAACAGATCGGTCGTGAGAATTTAATTTTAGCAAAAGAAAAAGCTAAAGAAATTCACGATCGAAAAATAAATACAATAAATTTCAAAGTAGGTGAACCAGTATTTCTGCTTAAAGGACCGAAACCCGGAAAACTAGGAGACCATTACGTCGGACCATACGAGGTATTGGAGCTGCTGGAAAAGGGAAACGTGCGGATAAAGATAAACAAGCGTCTCAGCGCCCTGCGGGCGCAGATGCTCTTGTTGGTGGGCTCCGCCCCCCAAACCCCCCGAAAAATGTCCCTTCGGGACATTTTTTAAGGCACTCACGGGGGTGCACGTCGCGCTACGCGCTCCGTATCGAGTGTATTTACACATCGCGCTATGCGCTATGAATGAAGTATGTTTATACGTCGCGCTCTGCGTTTCTTTTCGACAGTACGTATGAGGGAAAAACATTTATCAGTTACGTAAATTAATTCATAGAGTTTAAATTTTAAATCTTCGTCGAATAAAAATATTTCTTTTTTGTACCAATTGATTATTAATATTCACGACGGATATTTCCTTTTTGTTTGACGATAAATTGTCAAATATTGAGACACGAGACAAATATAACGAATTGCACCACGTAGAAGTTGATCAAATTAATTTAACGAATCAAATCATGTCTAGTAAAGTCGTTTTATTGGCTTAAAACTTATGACCAGATTTAATAAATATAAAACAAAGACACAAAACATGTACCGACACCAATACGATTACCATTTAGCATTCAGGCCAAATATCCCCTTTAAATCCTTCCCCTTCAGTGTTTTTTTTCTTCCCCATAATTGATGGAATCAGTTCGTTATTTTATCTGTAGGAAACCAAACCATTGTAGAAGAAAAGTTCAAGAAATTTGCTATTCTTTGTGATTTTCAATGAAATTTTATCGATATTTATGGATGCTGCAAAAAAATGCTATCTCGAGAACGAAAAAATATATCTTTTTGGTTCCTGTCTTTTATTGAAGAGGAAGTAGTACGTTACTCGAATCAAAAATTTGTCATCTTGGATAGCACCGAAATATTTTTTTACAAATTGATGAAATTCTTTAAAAATTCGACTTTGAAGGCTCTTTGACAGTCCTCTTATAACACATTTCATTTCTACCATTTGAGATATATTTTTTTTCTTCTTCGTGATACATGGAATCAGCTCGTTATTGTCACTGTAGAACAGAAAAGTTTTGGAGACGAGAAGTTTGAGAAATTCGATAATTTTTTTCGTTTTTCAATGAAATTTTATTGATATTTATCGTCGCTTAAAAATATCAAATTTAGCATCATATCATATCGTATTTTTTTAAATTTTATTTAATCACAAACGAGGATAAGTTTCTCGGTACGGAATAACTCGTAAAATCGACAAATTCAGTGTTTTTCACTTTCTTGATAAATAATTGTTTATAATTGTTCTTTAAGAGTACAATTGTTTTTTTTTTTGCGAAAAAAAACTTTTCAAGACGTGAGCATATGAAAGAAATTCGTATTTCGACGAAAACCTGAAAAAATTTGAAAAAAAAAAAAACGTTGGAAATACGTCGATAGAATAATCATTAGCAGTTTTCTTATCAAGTGTAAACGAATAAATCCAGCGAACAAAATTGACAAAAATTTCGAATGTGATGAATCTCCGACGGTCGAAGTGTAAAAAATTGAATTTTTAAACATAGGACACTTTTTATCTGCGCAATAACGCGGAGAGTCAGTTTTTAAATACGATGTCTTTGAGAGGAAAGGATTAGAGACGGCAATTTCAAGAAATTTGAAAAAACGATTCGTTTTTTGACGAAAATTCGTAAAATTAGTCTTTGCTTAAAAAAAATCATATCTCGGCAGCGAAAAAAGATTTCGACTCTTATTTTGTCTTGTTTTGAAGAGGAGAAAATACGTTGCCAGAAAAAGAATTTGCAGTTTTTATTATTAACTGTAAACGAATAAATCGGGTGAACATAATTGACAAAGATTTCGGCTGCGATGAATCTTCGACGGTCGAAGGATATAAAATTCTTTTTTTTATGATTGCACACTTTTTATTTGCGCTATACCGCGTAGAATCCATTTATATTTACGTAAAATAGGAACAAAGATTGAAACGAGATGTCGATTTTTTTTTATTTGAAAATCATCCGGCCATAGAGTACGCGCGCCGCGACGTATGAGCATCTGTGTATCGTCTGCTACGAAATTGTCATCTGCTTCCAAAGTTTGACAGATAGAATAAAAGGAAAAAATATATACTCGCGATTTTTTTAGTTCTATTTGGGAAATTGTAATTATTTTGGATATATGATGAATCTTTTTTGTGAGTTTACTACCAATTTTTTCAGTGAATACGTGAAATTTATTTATTTTTATTACGAATGTGAATAAAATATGCTAAAATATTGCGAATGATTTTCGGTGATAATATATTATTTTCGAAATAAAAAACGCAAACATTTGTGATTCTGTGTATGATATTTCGTGTTTTGTTTTTCACAACCGAAGTTTTTTTTTTTAACATGATGAAAAATGGATGTTCGGGATTATAACGGCTCGGTGCGAGGGTTTTCAAAACACGAGGCTCTCGCCGCGACTCTGTACGTCGTCGGTTCGATATATCGAAGCCTTCGAAAACATCTCGCTCGAGCCGTCCAAATTCGCGGTCACTGACCTACCTAAACAGCGCATCGTTCGAGTTTCACGGCCACGCTATTGTTCTCGCGCGATGTCAACACGACTCGAAGACATCGCTCGCGCTCTCTCTCTCGCTGTCGGGCTCGTCTCGCTCTGACCCATGGAGCGAGGCGAGGTAATCCCTCGCTTTTAATAATCGGCGGATTATTTTCTTCGAAAATACAGGCATCGCTGAGGGCATTAACCTGTGCCAGCTGATTGACACAGCGTTTCTCTCCGCCGTGGCCGGAACACCTGAGGATTCGCGAGGCGTCTTGTTTTCTCGATCCCGGATCGGGAGTCAGTAGCCTACGAGTTCGCGACGGGTTACCCGCGCCAGCCCTCGCACTCGCTCTCGCACGCATATCCGCAACGGCACATTTATATTGTTAATTTTTATTGCTCATTTATTTTGTTACGTTTTTAAAATACAGAGCTTTTTTTTACACGTTAATTTGCATCTCTCCGATTTTTTCCCTGCTTCGAATCCTCCGATCCGCTCAGCTGCTTCATAACATTTTGTGGTCCTTCGAGCCGGATCGGAGTGAGCGAAAGAGTGTGCAGTGACAAGCTTATAGACAGTTCTCGTGCTCGCGGTGTTCGGCGCGAGGTTCTCGTTATCGTAACGATCTCCGTCGGTCTCATCTCATCATCTCAGGTGCTCTGATAGCAGTGAGAGTGGCACTCCATGCATCGCGAGATTCCGGGCTGTTAAGACATTGCGTTCTCTCGAGTTTGTTTGCATTCGGCGTGTGTCTACGCGGGCGCGACTCTGCCTACTGCGTGTGCGTGTGTCGCGCTTCCCTCGAACTCTCTCGCACTAACGCTGCCGGGTTCTCGCCGTGTTCTCGCGCGTAACCACGTCTTCGGTGAGCCTCTTTGGCTTGCGTCTCGCTATCGTATTCTTTTTTCTCGAGGTTTTTCGCATCTCCTGCCGCGATGGAAGAATTGCTCCAGTGTCAAGAGCGTACGTCCGGACACATATTCCGCGCGATCGAGAACCTGAAGAGGCTCGGGCAGGCCAACGTCACGCTCGGAGTTCTCGAGGCGAAAATTGCATCGCTCGACAAGAAGTGGGACGCGTTCTGCGAGGTGCACGATAAGATTGAGAACACAGCAACTGCAGCCGATTTAAAGCGCGCCTATTTCTTGCAGGACGTGTTCGCTTCGACGGAGGACAGCTTCTTTTTGAATAAAGGGAAGATGCTCGATCTCGCACGGCAGCTTAAAGGGACGGCGGAGGAAGCTCCGACGAGGCGCGCTGCTCCTGCGACGCAACAGCTACCGAGGATCGCTTTGCCAACGTTCTCAGGCGTCTTCTCGGATTGGCCGTCATTCCGCGACCTCTTCACCTCGATGGTACACGAGTGCGACTCGCTCACGGAAATCGAGAAGCTTCACTATCTAAAGATGAGCCTCTCGGAAGAACCGGCCGCTCTGATAGCTTCTCTCCCGCTCACTAAGGAGAATTACACCGTCGCGTGGAACACGTTAAGGGATCGCTACGAGAACAAGCGGTTGCTCACGAACCCGCGTAGAAAAAATTAGTATGGGATTGACTCTGGGAGAACGATGGTCGAGAGTCTGGGATTTATTTGGGATTGAATCTGGGAAGCACTATGGGCAGTTATCTGGGTTTTGGGACCCGGCTAGATGGTTTCCCAGACCTTTTCCCATCGCTTCAGTGGACGGGGGCGTCCTCGTGCAATCAATCCCATACGTATTTCCATTCCAGATTCTCTCCCGGCCGTACCGTACGACCGGGGGGATCCTCGCGCGATCAATCCCATACATAGAATCCCATATTATGTGTAAATGAAAGAAGAAGGAAAAATAGATTTTGTCAAATGCAAGGAAAAAATGAAAAACGAAGAAATATGCTCAAATCTAATTTTTTTCAACGAATATGATTTCGCCGTGCAAAGTTAAGCGCTGTAGTACATAATCGGCGGTTAAATTTCATTTAAGGCCCCAAAAATAATGTGATGTACTGGGAAAAGCTTGGATAGATAAATTAAAAGATCTATGTTAAACTCATCCAATACTTTACAATATTTTTGGGACCTACATCGAATTTCAAACGCCGATTACGTACAGCAGCATTTAACTTTGCTCGGGGAACTCATATCCGTCGAAAAAAATTGGTTTTAGGCATATTTTTTCGTTTTTTATTTTTTTCTTCCATTTGACAAAATCTATTTTTTCATCTTCTTTCACTTACACATAACATGGGATTCTATGTATGGGATTGATCGCGCAAGGATTCCCCCGGTCGTACGCGACGGCTGGGAGAGAATCTGGAAAAACATATGGGATTGATTGCACGAGGATCCCCGTTCGTATGCGACGGCTGGGAGAGAATCTGGAAAAGCGTATGGGATTGATTGCACGAGGATTCCCCCCGTCCACTGAAGCTATGGGAAAAGGTCTGGGAAACCATCCAGCCGGGTCCCAAAACCCAGATGACTGCCCATAGTGCTTCCCAGATTCAATCCCAAACAAACCCCAGCCTCTCGCCCATCGTCCTCCCAGAGTCAATCCCATACTAATTTTTTCTACGCGGGAACGCGCAACTCTCGAGCATCTACTCTCTGCAGCCGATGCAGGGCGAGTCCTCGTCCGAGCTGAAAACACTGTTCAACGGAACAGTGAACGCCGTCTCCGCTTTGAGAGCGCTCGGTCGTCCTGTTGACGGGTACAGCGACTGGCTCGTCTTCCTTACCATCCTCAAGCTCGACAGGCAGTCCCGGCGCGAGTGGGAGATGCATGTCGGTGCGAAGAAGACGCCGCCAGAGTTCGCAGAGCTGCAGACGTTTCTCGAGACACGGATCTGTGCGATACAAGCTCTCGAGCCTTCTGGATCATCGACTGCAGCGGCAACGAAGGCACGAGACTCTTCAGCGAGCGCGACGAAGTCAGAAGCGAAGCACGGCTCACGAGTGAAGGTGCATCAGGCTTCCAGTTCGTCCAGCGGGCGGAGGAAGTGTCCCGTGTGCGATCGAGACCATTATCTCGGAGCCTGCGATAGGTTTCGGTCCAAGACGCTCGAGGAGAGGAAGGCAATCGTACGCACGGGCAAGCGATGCATCAACTGCCTCGGGCAGCATTACGTCCGAGAGTGCCCGTCGCAGCGGCTATGCCAGACGTGCAATGCAAAGCATCACACGCTCCTGCACGAAGCGCACGCGAACGCGACCACCGCAGGGTCGTCGGGAGGCGCACTGCCTCCGCCATCGTCGGCCGGATGTTCGAGCGGCACTCAGGGTTCCGGCGTTGCTGCTCTGAGTTCTCGGTGTTTCTCGACATCGTCGTCAGCACGCGTTCTCCTCGCCACCGCCGTGGTCACCGCGTTCACGGCGGGCGGTGAGTCGGTAGTTGTTCGAGCGTTGCTCGATCAAGGCTCGGAAGCCTCGTTCATCTCCGAATCTCTCGCGCAACGTTTGAGGCTCCCGCGTGCATTCGCGCCGATCGCCATCACGGGAATCGGCGGTAAAGCTTCGCTTCAAGCTCGGGGGCGTGTGACAATGACGATCGCGTCTCGCCTCGACGCTCGATGCGAGCTGAAGTTCGACGCTCTCGTGCTTCCGCGTCTCACGTCGTACACGCCTCCACAGTCGGTAACGGGAGCGCGGTGGCCCCACCTCGACGGGCTCTCTCTCGCCGACCCCGACATCTCGTCTTCGCTTCGAGTGGACCTTCTGCTCGGCGCTGAGGTGATGTCGCAGCTTCTACTGCCCGGGATTTGCCGAGGCGCTCCTGGTACACCCATCGCTCAGAATACGAGGCTTGGATGGATCCTCTCTGGCTTCATTTCTTCGTCTTGTAACGAGAATGCGACGTATTCGAGCTTACAGCTCTCGATTGACCACTCGCTATCTTCGTCGCTACAGCGCTTCTGGGAGCAGGAGGAACTTTCGTCACCGGTGCCTCTCACACCCGAGGAGGAGGAGTGCGAAGCACACTTCACGGCGACGCACGTTCGCGAGGCTGATGGGCGTTACACAGTTCGTCTTCCCGTCAAACTGCCGCTATCATCTCTCGGAAGCTCGTATGACGCCGCCTCGCGAGTGCTCACTCGCATGGAGCAGCGTGCCTCTCGAGACAGTGCCTTCGCTAACGCCTATACCGAGTTTCTCTCCGAGTACGAGACTCTCGGGCACATGGAGCTCGTGCTTCCTGAAGCCCACGAGCCAGCTCACGCATATTATCTCCCGCACCACGGGGTGACAAGAGAGTCGAGCGAAACGACAAAATTTCGCGTCGTCTTCAACGGGTCTCAGAAGACTAGTTCAGGAGTTTCCTTGAACGATTGCCTCCACGTGGGACCTCCGCTGCTGCCGGGCCTCTTCGACGTCGTTCTCCGATGGAGGAGGCACGCTGTCGTCTTCTCTGCCGACATGGAGAAGATGTATCGTCAAGTTCTCCTGCACCACGAAGATCGGGATTTTCAGCGCATTTTGTGGCGAAGGGGCTCGAGCGCACGGCCGAGTGAGTACCGGCTATGTACCGTGACGTACGGCATCGCGTGCGCTCCGTACTTCGCTCTCCGGGTCATACGCCAGCTCGCCAACGATGAAAAGGGTCGCTACCCGCGAGGTAGCGAGGCGCTGCTCAATGACGTGTACGTCGACGACGTCCTTTCCGGGGCCGACGACATCGCAACAGCCCTCGAGAAGCAGCGAGAAATTGTCGAGCTGCTCAAGGCGGGCGGTTTCACTCTTCGGAAATGGACATCGAGCGCTTTCGACGTCCTTTCCCACCTCCCGTCGTCTCTGCGGGCCACGGGGACGAGCTTCGACTTCTCAGCTGCGTCGTCGTTTCACATGCTCGGGCTCTCGTGGCAAGCAGGGAACGACAGTTTCGTTTTCGAGCTCAAGCCTCTCCACGTCGAACCACCGCTGACAAAGAGGAAGATTCTCTCGGCAATCTCCTCGCTGTTCGACCCTCTTGGTTGGCTTTCTCCCGTCATCGTGAGCGCGAAGATCTTGATGCAGTCGTTGTGGCTGCTGAAACTCGAGTGGGACGATCCTGTGCCGGCCTCTGTGGCACGTGAGTGGACTGCGCTCTACGAACATCTCCCGCGCGTCTCGGAAGCTCGAGTTCCACGCTGGCTCAACACGCATTCCACAACACGAGACATCGTGCTTCACGGCTTCGCGGATGCCTCGGAGAGGGCCTACGCAGCGGTGATCTACCTCGTCGTCGACTCTTCGCGCTCGGTCTCGCTCGTCGCCGCGAAGACGAAGGTAGCACCCGTCAAGCAAGTCTCGCTCCCTCGTCTCGAGCTTTGTGCTGCGCAACTTCTCGCCAAGCTGACGAAACATGTGCTCGATGTGTTGGCTCTCGAGTGCCCGGTTTACCTGTGGTCAGACTCGACGGTGACGCTCTCGTGGATTCGCGAGCATCCTGGGCGCTGGAAGACATACGTGGCCAATCGCGTGTCGGAAATTCAGCGTGCAGTGCCTAACGCGCTCTGGCGTCACGTCGGCACTTCAGAGAATCCTGCAGACTGCGCGTCGCGAGGCGTGCTGGCCTCTGAGCTTCGCGGTCACCCTCTCTGGTGGACAGGACCTCACTGGCTTCTCGCTCCTCGAGAAGCCTGGCCGAAGACCTTACCGCGGGAGGATTCCGAGACGCCGGAGAGACGAACTCACTCGCTCGTCGCCTCGAAGGAACGAGAGGAGCCGATCGAGCTGCTCACACGGTACTCGAACCTCGATCGCTTGCAGCGAGTCGTGGCGTGGTGCCTTCGCTTCATCACGAACCTGAGATATCGATGCGAGAAGAGTGTGAGCGACGTGACGCTCTCGCCGACTCTTCTCCCGGCAGAGCTCGCACATTCTCTCGTGCGTCTCACGAGGATCGAGCAGCTCCGATGCTTCCGCCCCGAGGTGACTCGTCTGCTCTCGCACTCGGCTCTTCCGAAGGGCTCACTCTCGCGGCTCAACCCTTTCCTCGACCGCAACGGGCAGCTACGCGTCGGAGGGAGGCTGAAGCACGCGGTTCTCGACGCGGACGAAAAGAATCCGGTGATTGTCGCACGAGAGTCTCCCCTCGCTCGGCTACTTATCGAGCGCACCCACGAGAAGACGTTGCACGGGGGCACTCAACTCACCCTCGCAACTCTTCGGCAGCGATTCTGGGTGCTCTCAGGGCGCTCTCTCGTAAGGACTATCGTCGGGAGGTGCATTCGGTGCCTTCGCTTCCGCGCAGCAACGGCGTCGCAACTGATGGGAGTTCTTCCGAAGGAGAGGGTGACACCTTCGAGACCTTTTTTCCACGCCGGCATCGATTACGCGGGGCCAATTTTCGTGCGAACGTCCAAGGGGCGAGGGCATAAATCCACGAAAGCCTACATCGCGGTTTTCGTGTGTTTTGCGACAAGAGCCGTTCACCTCGAAGCTGTCTCGGACTATTCGACTGACGCGTTCCTCGCCGCTTACAAGCGTTTCACGTCTCGTCGAGGCCTGTGCCGAACACTCTCGAGCGACTGCGGGACAAACTTTGTCGGAGCCGATGCCGAGATGCGCTCGCTCTTCGCTGCTGCCTCCGCGTCGAGCTCTCGGATCGCCAACGCACTCGCCAGCGACGGAGTCGAGTGGAGGTTCAACCCTCCGTCAGCTCCGCACTTCGGCGGGCTCTGGGAGGCTGCTGTGAAATCGGTGAAGCACCACCTTCGGCGAGTAATAGGCGAAACGACGCTCACCTTCGAAGAGTTGTCTACTCTGCTGACGCAAATCGAAGCGTGCCTTAACTCTCGCCCTCTGAGCGCCCTCACCGACGATCCCGACGACCTGAGCGCACTCACTCCGGGGCACTTCCTCATTGGGGCCCCCCTCTCAGCCGTTCCCGAGCCTTCGCACGAAGGAATTCCGGAAGCTCGTCTTTCTCGCTGGCAGCAGGTGCAACAGATGCGCGACAGTTTCTGGAGCCGCTGGTCGTCCGAGTACCTGCACCAGCTTCAGGTGCGACCTAAATGGAACGCAGCGCAGCCTCCGCTGTGCGTCGGAGACCTCGTCCTCGTCAAGAGCGAGATCTCGCCGCCAACGAAGTGGCCGTTCGCTCGCGTCGTTGCTACCCACCCGGGAGGAGATGGCCACATCCGGGTGGTTACCGTCAAGACCGCTACGTCAACGCTCAAGAGGCCCGTCGTCAAACTGTGCGTTCTCGCCAAGAGGGAGGACCTCGAGAAGAACGAGACTCACGCATGAAAGAGCAGCGGTTAATTCGTCGTTCGACGAGGCGGGCGGCATGTTCGGGATTATAACGGCTCGGTGCGAGGGTTTTCAAAACACGAGGCTCTCGCCGCGACTCTGTACGTCGTCGGTTCGATATATCGAAGCCTTCGAAAACATCTCGCTCGAGCCGTCCAAATTCGCGGTCACTGACCTACCTAAACAGCGCATCGTTCGAGTTTCACGGCCACGCTATTGTTC
This sequence comes from Cryptus viduatorius, assembly GCA_964006125.1. NCBI lineage: Eukaryota > Metazoa > Arthropoda > Insecta > Hymenoptera > Ichneumonidae > Cryptus > Cryptus viduatorius. The sequence goes on along the minus strand of OZ023222.1, from coordinate 20,162,501 downwards.
TCGCGCGATGTCAACACGACTCGAAGACATCGCTCGCGCTCTCTCTCTCGCTGTCGGGCTCGTCTCGCTCTGACCCATGGAGCGAGGCGAGGTAATCCCTCGCTTTTAATATTCGGCGGATTATTTTCTTCGAAAATACAGGCATCGCTGAGGGCATTAATCTGTGCCAGCTGATTGACACAGCGTTTCTCTCCGCCGTGGCCGGAACACCTGAGGATTCGCGAGGCGGCTTGTTTCCTCGATCCCGGATCGGGAGTCAGTAGCCTACGAGTTCGCGACGGGTTACCCGCGCCAGCCCTCGCACTCGCTCTCGCACGCATATCCGCAACGGCACATTTATATTGTTAATTTTTATTGCTCATTTATTTTGTTACGTTTTTAAAATACAGAGCTTTTTTTTACACGTTAATTTGCATCTCTCCGATTTTTTCCCTGCTTCGAATCCTCCGATCCGCTCAGCTGCTTCATAACAATGGATTTTTGGCAAATCTAAATAACATAACCTTTAAAGCAAATCTTGTTATAACCACTGTTTTTGAATTATTTTATAATTAAAATTATATTTGTCAGAATGACTTAAAATTTGTTGTGCATAGTGCTTTCGATGCAATGAAATATTGTTGCGAAAGAGAAAAGAATTGGTTTCCAGGATTCTTAATTGGAGCACCGTACGGACATCAGATGTGAGAAAATAATTTTTTAATGGAAAATTGTGATGAATAAATAGTTAGAGATGTAGGATTGTCTCTAAATTTGCTATGCGTAGTGCTTTTCATAAAACAAAATGATGCTGCGAAGGAGAAAAAAATTGGTTCGTAGAGTTCATTATGATGGCACCGTACGGACACTTGACCGAAGGCAAATGCAAATTGTGGCCAATAATTTTTTAGAAAAAATACTTAAAGCTCTTAGATTGGTTTTAAAAGTAATGTGCATACTGGAAATAATGTAATAAAAGTACCCTGCGAAGGAGAACAAAATTGGTTCGCACCATCTAAAGTTACAGTGTGATACGGACGTCCGAGAAGAAAAATTTAGCCAAAAAGTTGTTTTCATTGCACCGCAGGCTTAAAAAAATATTTCTATTCATCGCAGTCACTTCAAAGTAACTACGCATGATGTTGGAGATACACCGAAGCAAATGGTGAAAAATAAAAATTTTTGGAGTATGCGCTGCGAAGTAACCCCTTCGACAGACTCCGAAGAGCAACAGATGGTCATTTTAATAGGCACTCTTTGCCTATTATTATAATGAGTGCCTAAAAAGGGCTCACGTGTTGTACATCCGAATCGGCTACGAAAATCACGTATTCCTGCATCGTAAAACCAAAAGAAGAAAAGAAGCCGTTAGACAGCAAATAAGATAAACTGTGAACATTCTCGAATATTCATTATAACCTCTCAGGGAAATTTACAAAGAAAAATATAGTTACCTAACTAAATAAAAAAAAAAGGAAGAGGAAAATAGACATATCGCTACTGCGTGGGAATAATACTACTTATTAAACGTACTCATATTTATGAAGTTATAAAAAAAAAAAAAAGAGAAGAAGAAAAAAAAAAGAAAAAAAAACACAACAAGAAATCTCATAAATATATACGGATAATTCATCAACACAATGTCGACACTTGAACAACCACCGCAGCCCGATTATCGGTTCGAAAGGGTCCGTCTACAAAGTTATCCAGGTCCCCCACAGTTTACGTTAGATGCCGCAAAGTTTGCCGCTGCTGGATTTTATTACACCGGTATAAAGGATTACGTTCGATGCTTTGAGTGCAAACTCGCCATAAGCCAATGGTCTGAAGACGATGATCCCATGCGAGATCATGCAAAGTATCAAGAGCTGTGTCGATTCGTGAGGAATCTACCGTGTGGCAACGTCCCTATCGGTACGGACCCCGCGACGATTGCTCCCCCTCGGCCGGAGAGGAAAAAGGCTCCGACCAACACAGAGGGAAAAAGGCATTCTTGTATACAATGCGAAAGAATGTGCGGCAACGTAACGCCGAAACCCGGAAATACGTCATTAACTTTTCGGAGCTGGAAAAAAGCTGCGCATCCAGCGTTTCTCGATTTTAAGGATCGTATGGAAACCTTTAAAGATTGGCCTAAATGGGCCCCTCAGACGGCCGAGGATCACGCCAACGCGGGATTCTTTCGAGAAGGAAGTGGCGATCGAGTAATTTGTCATTATTGCGGAGGCGGGCTAAAGGATTGGCAGCCCGAGGACGTACCATGGGAGCAACACGCACGATGGTTTCCGAAGTGCGAATACCTCCTCTCGGTGAAGGGACCGGAGTATGTAAAGCAGATAAACGCACCTTCGGTAGTCACCATCGATACCCCTTCGGGCCCACCGCCGTCACTATACGCGCACATGGGCGGCGTGACGCTCATCCCCTCGGATCCGGTGCCCGAGAGTTGTCTACGCGCCAAGAATAGTAAACCGATCCCTTGCGACAACGGTATCGAAACGAAAGGTAAAAACAACGAAATACCGAAAACAGAGAGAACGTCTATGACGCTTCGTAACTGGGAGGATATGGGATATCCAGAGTATCATGATTATTGTGAACGTCTCAAGACTTTCAAGGATTGGCCGAAGAATTCGCCACAGACAAAGGAGAGTCTTGCTCGCGCAGGATTTTTCTGGCCGGGAACGGGCGACCTCGTGGTTTGCCACCATTGCGCGAGAGGATTAAAGGATTGGCAACCCAACGACAAACCGTGGCAACGTCACGCACGACTATTTCCGAAATGCAAGTACCTGCTTTCGATAAAAGGGCCGAGTTACGTAAAAGAAGTGAATGGAGGGCCAGTACCGAAGCCAACTGTTAATGACACTCCAGTAACCGAACAACCGGAGTTCGTAAAGAAGGACCCCGCTGTTCGCCTCCGTCGTCTGGAAAATCTTACGGAGGCAATTAACGAGTTCCTCGTTAGTGAGACTACCTACAAAACCGATGATTCCGAGTATGGTTCATTGAAGAGAGCAGGGTATACGGTATACACGCTCGACGAGGCAATAAACGACATACCTAAGGAAACTGGTGTGGCAACACCTCCGTCCGGCAAGACTAAACCAAGAAAGACAAAGAAATCCGCTAGTACGTCGGATGACTTTATAACGTTGCTCGCCCCACCGCTTCCAGGTTATAATGACCTAGAAATCAATCAGTACGTTATCGACAATCTTTGTGAGGGTTGCAGGTCGGCCGGTATCGAAACTATACTCTTACCCTGCCGACACGCAATCTACTGCGGCAAATGCGCCAAGAAGAACGGCGATTGCATAATCTGCGGAGCTTTGATATTCCGATACACCAAGATTACGATAGTACACGATTACAATTGTAGAGACCGGGGAATCTCAGTCGTTCCCGGTAACGTAACTGTACTTGAAGGTACCCGGCCGCAAAAGAGGAATAATGGAAGAAAAAAAAGGGGAAGGAAACGAAAAAAAAATATATATGCACGTATAATTAACCAACTACGAGTAGGATGCAAATTAAGAATGAGAAAAAGGGAAATCCATTGTTAGGACATTACGAATAGTAAAATTAGCAGATAGCAGTAGACGCGAAAAAAAAGGGGGAGAGAAAAGAAGTTATAGACGAAAAGAAAAAAAAAAAAAATATTTTTTTTTATCATTTTACGAACAAAAAAATAAGTAATTAATAGATTAGACATAAAAATTCAAACACCTATAATAGTCGCTATATAAGGACGACCTAATGAAAATTAAAAAAAAAAAAAAAATTAAAAAAAACAAAAAAAAAAGAAGAAAAAAAAATCAATAATTTAAAAATAAAAATAAAAAAAAAAATACACACATACATATGTACGTTAAGATTTCATAAGTAACGTTTCCAAAAACAGGAACGTGTGGAACAATGGCTCTTCATCACTGCTACTGTACGGAGTTCAGTTGGTGTCGACCACTTATGAACGACACCCACGAAGACACGCTTTGGATCTGTCTTAATCGAATAAGGCCCCGAGTAATCGTGCCGGGAACAGAAGCGTTGTTCTGTTATTGGAAAATTGCATTCTATCTGGAAATTCCGAAAAGAAGAGTAGATCTGTATGTGCCTCCTGAGTGGCGAACGATCCAACCGTCAGTATTAGATGAATGGATCGGTAAACTACGCGATAATCCATACGAAGATATAGTTCTTGGAGCTACTCTGTACAAATGGCTACCCGACGCACTCGTACCGTTGGGACAAAGGCTATCGGACATACCGATACCAGGGCGCGATGGATGGCCGGAATCTCGGGAGGAAGTTCCTTTCTGGGGCGAACCCCGGCTTCAATATTCCGACGGAACGCATCGACCCGTAAGGATAAACCGACAGATACCCCACGACATTGTAAATGGGTTGGAAAAAATATTCTGTTATTGGAAACTCGAATTGCCCCTCGAAAACGGGCGCAAATTCATCCTGTGGGTACCCCCCGAGTGGAGAAGACTCAGTAAAGAGGGGCGAGCCCGTTACATCTCGTTGTTATGTCAGAATATGTATCAACCCATCATCCTCGGAGGCGTAAGATACACGTGGAGAGGCGATTCCCTCCTCCCCGAAGGTCACTTAGTGGAAACAATGGAAAGCCAAGGCTACGGACTTTTCAATTACCATCCGCCCGAAGACACCGATGAAGACGAAGAAGATACGTTAGTGCCCTCGACACCGTACGAAACAGCTCCAGGTTCCGGTGATGAGAACGACGGTATTGGCACCCTGGACACTATGGAAAATGGATCGCAACAAATAGAAGAAAGAGAAGTTTTCGAAGAAATATGCAGGAAATTATACACCCACCTAGAAGAGGAGGACGAAACCCTCGAAGAGAAGAAGTTACTAGAAACCCCAGTATAAAAAAAAAAAGAAAAAAAATAATAATAATTATACTACAAGAGAAAATATTGTGACGTATTTTTCACCTAACGGAAACTCTAACTCAAATTCTATAAATAAAAATACAAAAAAGCCAAAAATCGAAAAGCTCAAACCAAACGGGAGCAAAACGCGAACGAAACTTACGTCACCTTCGGCCGTCCACCCTCGCGGATGCATCGGCGTCCCGGTGGGCGCCAGTTAATTTTTGTTTCGCCGGTATTAACAACCGGACTAAACTGGAGGCCGGTGGAACGACCTCCGCAGGGTAGATTTTTGTTTCGCCGGAATCACCAATCCGGACTAAACTGGAGGTCGGTGGAACTGCGACCTCCGCAACGACAACACGAAACGAAACGAAAACGATACGAGAACTAACGCCGACGCATTCGCGAAAGCAAACGGTTGCGGAAATGCACGGTTGCTCAGGATGCGGGTTGTGGTAGAAGGGTCGCGATCCGAGGTCAATAGAATAGCCACGAGAAACGGAGATCGAAACCTCAACGTTAAGTTAAGCGGGACCGAAAAATAATAATTTGGCTAAGAAGCCACGGGATCACACGTAAGTGCATCGGAAACGCTCAGCTGATCGAACGATCGAAGCGAGCTAACGAGAACGTAACAAAAACGGATCGATAAGCGATCGACAAAGTTCTATAATTCAAAACTCACCGAAACTTCACTTTAATCCTGTAATGAGCGGGAACCTGTATCTCACGATACACCGAGAACCGAATCACTATCACCGCTGCACAAGGAGCATTATCTCTAATGCTTCACTCACGCACGGGATCGCGAAGAATTTATTACAAAATTCTTTCGCTACACTCAGCTCACAAAACTCGAGCGATAGCCGAACGCGAACGAGAAACCGACAGCTAGGCCACACTGTGTGCGCGAGAGAGATAGCCTCACTCGAGCGCGCGAACAATAGGCCGAACGTCAACAACACGGGAGCGCGAGAGAGACCCGAGTTACCTCTAGGGCAGCTCTCGGTAGACTGACAATTTGCCTACGAAAATTCGTAACGAATTATGATAATTATTTTCGGGAGCTTGACCGATAACTACTGCCCTCTCAACCATCTCATGACTTTATCGAATCGAGAGCCGATACTATACGCGGTAACTTGAACGAATCTTCGCAATCGCTTCCCCCTAGTCAATGCGTGAGATACAAGGCTCTACTCAACTATAACGCAGCGCAAGGTGTTCCACCACTCTTGCCTGGACCAAACGATACCTCCGCCTGTTCTCAACGCATTGCACTATCTCTTGGGGTGCCGGGTTTGCACCGGACTTTGACGTATTCGCAAGACTCTTCGCCGAGTCCTTCCTCTATTTGGGCTCTTTATTATTACTTCTTACACCACCAAATAGAGTCGGAAACGTCGACTAAACTGAACTAAAAGAAATCTGAAATCGTGAACCAACTAAACAAACGGAATCTCAAAACTCGAACTGAACTAAACTAATAACGATAATGAAGCTAATTGGAATAATTATAACAAAATGATACAAACAAAACTGCAAAAAAAAATCTCGATCGGTAACTCAACGAGAGCGTGACGGTATCTTAAGTCGCTGGGAGAGGCAGTAACGCGAACTTCAGCACTAAAATCGTAATTTCCATGCGAGTAACGGTAGTTTTGGGTTTTTGTGACGTCGATTCCAAAAAATCACGTCACAATATATATGAATAAACAAGGGAAACGACAATGACGCTTTCTTATGGTAAAATTGGAGATGATAAGTAAAAACATTCAGAGGAAATAAATATAAAAAGATGAGGAAATCGAGCAGTTCCAAGGAAAATGCAATTAGTAATATGATGATAAAAATAAAATCTCTTTCAAAGAAAAAAAAAACCCCCACAAAAACAAAAAAAAAAAGGGAGAGAAGAAAATAGTAATAGTTATTACAATTAATTGATCGAAGAAAAAGAGAAAAAAAAAAAATACATATAGAACAGGAAAAATATATAAATATATAAATATATATATACCCATACGTAGGAAAAGTATTTTAATCAATAATAAGGCTAATCAGAACAAAAAAAAAAGGATAGGAAGTAGGGAAAAATAGTATAGAAATTGTGTGGAAATAGAAACTTGAGAAGGCGGACAAAAATGAAAGGATTCAAGCAAGACGAAGTTCACGAAATAAAAGGGAATAATAATAATAGTAATGACCATAATAGCCAGAATAAGGAAAACATCTAAACATAATGTTAATAACCATAAAGTCTAGATAGATAATAAGAGAGGAATACAACTTAGAGTCCTCAAGAAAAAAATAGATAATTATAGATATTACTATTAAAAAAAAAGTGAGCTCACAAGGAACTCAATCGAAGGAAACATATAATCAACAGTAACAATAAAAAAATATATATATATATATCAAAATAAAAATCATAAACAAAAAAAAAATTAAAAAAAGGCGGGAATTCTTAGAGGAAGTCGACCGGAGAATTAATAAGAAGAAAATTTAGAAAGGAAATGAAAAAAAAAAACAATAAAAATATAAATAATCAAATAAAAATAAAAAAAAAAATATTTAATTATGAAAAAAAAAGGGGAGAAGAAATAGAAATTAAAAGGAAAATTTCCTTGTTATAATCTAAATATAAAATATAATAATAATAATAATAAATTTTTCTTAAGCCGAAAAAAAAGGAGAGAGAAAAACGGGGATTTAATAGGAAAAAATTGTTGGGAGTCGTAGAGACTTGACCCACCACAAAAATTTCTATCTTAATAATAATGGAAAAAAAATATATAAATGAATAATATATATAGATATAAAAAAAAATATATTATTTTTTTTTTACGGGAGTCGTGAAGACTCGACCAACTGACTTTTCCTCTTAATAAAAAAAAAAGAGAAGAAAAAAAAAATCAATAAAAAAAAAAAATATAAATAAATAATATACATAGAAAAAAAAAATATTTTTTTTTATACATTTAACGGGAGCCGTGAAGGCTCGACCGAAAGGAAAAAGAGAAAAGCGAATTTCGAACAAATTATTGGGAATCCCGAGGACTCAACCAAGAAGAAAAGAGTGGGAAAGAAGGATACGCTTACAGGTTAATAATGAAAATTAGACTGTTGGCGGAGCAACAGAACCCAACGCAATATAAGTGAGGCCTGTTGGCAGAACAGCAGCCTCATCGCAATTCTGAAAAAAAAAAAATGGAAGCGTTGACGGAACAACACATTCCGCGCAGTCGTAAAAGTTAATTATAAAACGAGGCTAAACCTCCGCAATAATAAAAAAAAAGGGGAGGAAAGAAAAGGGTAGACACGAGAAGGTTAATTTTAAGCCCTTTCGGGCATTTATTAGAAAAAAAAAAGAGGAGGAAAATACAAAACAGTATATAAAACAAAAAAAAAATCTTATACTCTAACCTATGAATTAAAATTTAAATTAAAATCTACTACTACCTATAGTATTATATCTATACTATACTTAAATCTAAAAAAAAAAAAGAGAGAGAGAAGAAACTTAAATTTAATAAAAAAAAAAAAATAATATAAATTAAAACTAAACCCCCCCCCCCTCGCCCGGAACCCTATTAGGGCCGGAATCGCCAACTGAAACAGAAAAAAATATAACAAAATTAATTTAAAAAAAAAAAATAATAATAAAAAAAAAGGGAAACCGGTGAAAAAAAAACAATACTTACCAATTAAATTGAGCGAAGGGCCGGAGCGATCCAGGCGGCCCAGGGGGATCCTCGCCCCCCTCATCTACTCGAGATGCCGGCGGTGTCCCCACTCCCTCCGAATCGCCATCCACATCCATTTCTTCCTCCTTCCGGTGCTGCGGGACGAAGGCATAGTCCTCCGGATCAAACCCTGGAAGAGGATCATCTCCGTGCGAAAAATCTCCCTCGTCCCGATCCTCCAACCCCGGGAGTAAATTTGGGAAGCTTGAAGGCAGGGGGGGTACACCCCCGCGCCCCTCAGCACCTCCGAATAACTGGGGCCCGACTCCTCGGCGTCCCAGTTCTCGTCCGACCCGAAGTCGACGGACGGAGGGGCCCGCAATTCAGTAATCTAAAAAGAAAAAAAATATAAAATAAAAATATATATCGATATATACATACAACCCTTTATAAATAATCGCAACACTTACCCTCCGATTGAAAGCCTCTTGCGACCCGCTGCGGAGTAAGGCAGCGTAAGCCTCTAAGTAGGCCGCGTTCAATTGCTCGGCGTTTAGAACGGAAAACATTTTTTTTTTTTCGAAACGGTGATTTTTCAAGTGCAAGGACAAGAATGATTTTTCTTCCCCGGGAACAGCCGTTTAAATACACAAAGTCCCACTCCCGAAATTTTCGGGAACTCAACGCGGCAACCCTTGTTCCACGCGTTGAACCCGTCAACGGAGGAGGGAGAGGATTTTCCATTGGTCAAGGCACAAAATACTCTCGAAATTTTCGTGTCCACAGATTATAGAGTAGAAACGAACATTTGAAATTTAAAGATACAAAAAAAAGGAGAGAAGGAGAATATAATATTAGTAAACGGTCGGTATCTCACAACACAATAATATTGCAGAAAAATGAAGCTCGGAATTCTTCTCGCGTGGATTACGATGATCTGGTTAAATTCACGAATCTCGCCGACTCATGGATTGATTGGATACGATTGCGCCGGTGTTACGTCAAACATCACCAGCGTATCACTACTGGGAGTGGGAGAATGCAACATTCCCCAACAGGAAGTTAACGTCTCTCGCACCTATATCCAACTAATACAAATCAATGAATATTCATCTATAAAAGTAAGGCAATGTAAAGTGGAAATTTATCGAACGATCAAAAGATGCGGAATGCACTCCCACACGATGGACGTAACCAACGGAGAATATGGATATATAGATAGCGTCAACCGCGAATCTTGTCTCGATATGTATTGATACGGTAATATTAAAATAGGACAGACAACGGTTACAGGGATTACGACAAACGGAACGATTACGCGACCTATACATATAGTAGGGTCGATTTATAACGATGGTTCTTGCGAAGGCAGTACTTATTCTGATCCGTACGGGACATGGGATAAAGTAATAGTACATGAAAGTGTGAAAATATCGTTGAGAGATTACAACGCTCGAGTAAATGTAGATACTAATAAAATACATCTATGCTCCGGAACAAACTGTGAGTTAAACGAGGGTCATTGCGTCGATTTCGACGGCGGCGATACATACTGGGATCCGCTGCCCGAAGACAGTTGTAAAACCGGCAGGTACGGACTCTTATACGAAGGAATTGCCGATAGAATTACGGATTACAACGTAGGCAACGAACAAACAGTATACACTCTCACTGAAGGAGACGTAACGTTCGGACTTTCTAGCAAAAACCAGATTAAAGTTTGCGGATATATTTTGACGAAGACCGAGCATCCTAAGCTGCTTATCGTTGAAATCTCGCGGGGAAATCCCTTCATCGCGAAAAAACCAATTGAAGTAAATAATTTGGATATCTTCACATACATGAACTCTAAATTCGTGTTCGTAGAGAAACATATTCGCACGCAGATTAAAGATATGTATCGCGATATATTGATGCAACGTTGCAATCTCGAACGACAAATATTGCAAACCACTTTAACAATAGCAAGAATTTCTCCGGACGAATTCGCTTTTGATCTAATGAAAGGACCGGGATATATGGCTGTGTTAGCCGGAGAAGTGGCACACATTGCCCAATGTATTCCCGTCGAAGTAAAAATTGCCCGCACGACCGAATGTTATAACGAATTACCAGTAACAAGGGGAAATTTCTCCTTTCATTTGTCACCACGAACTCACATATTATTGAAACCTGGCACCGAGGTATCGTGTAATCGACTCCTCGCTCCTATGTATCTATTAGACGGAGAATGGTATTCGTTCGGACCCACCCCTATGCAAACTCAAACCCCCACAGTACTCAAACCACTTACAAAACCCACCTGGAAATACGTTAGTCCCTACGCATTAGCCACAAGTGGAATCTATACGCAGAGAAAATTGGAAGAACTCCGCGATCACCTAATGTTCCCCGCGGAAAGACCAGCAATATTAAATTCATTGGCGCGAGGAATTACCGGACATTCCACCATCGTTCAAGGCGGTTCGTTATCAAATCTTCTCGATGAAGAAGCATTAAACAAAATTGTAGAATCCGCATGGGACAAAACATGGGGGTACCTCATTAGATTCGGGAACGTACGTGCAGGAGTAATAGGAGTAATGATCATAATCAGGGGCATTAAACTCATCATCGACACAATAATACACGGATATGCTCTGCACACGGTATACGGATGGTCCATACATCTGTTAGGCGCTGTTTGAGACTCTGTCACGAGTCTGTTATTGCACCTAAGTAAAAAACAACCCAAACCGGGCAGGGGAAATAAAGGCGATATGGACACCGAGACTGAAACTACCGAACCGCTCCAGCCGCCCGCATACCAAGGTTGCGGAATTCCCATCGGAGACCTATCTACCGTCCCACCTTTAACATATGAATTCGACCCGAGGGTCCGAGATTTCAATCAAATCATGAGACACTCCGGATCAAATTTTCGTACGCTACCCCATCCATGCCGAAGAGAAGAATTATACCCTATGCAAGATTTAGCAAATGCGCAAATAAACGGGGCCGGGGAGACTGTAGCTATACGCACTCGCCCGGTTTATGACACGTTGCCGAAGGCTAGAGCCGTGTCACCGAAAGACACCGCCGCATCCACCTCGACTACTTATTCAGATGGTGCGGAAGAGATTAGTGAACCCAACACTTTATCTCACGAACTGAAAATTGATGGGTTAGAACCGGGCGAAGGCTCAAACACAAAGAATAAAAACAATATTTCCTATTGCAAAGACCAAAGAAGGAGGATAAGCAATAAGCTGGAGAGAAATAAAATCAGGCCAAATCTAAAAGAAAGACTAGCGTAAGGATAAGATAGGGAAACCCATAATAAAATATATACGAATTTTTAACAATTGTGAATAACAGGAAAAAGGAAAAAAAAAACATAAAAACAAAAAAAAAACACATAAAAACGTAACTATATTTTAAGTGAATATAAAAAAAAGAGAGAGGGAGAAAGAGAAAAAAAAATAATGATATCGATAATCACGTTTTAAAACGGCATACGTACGCCTCTTGACAAATGACGGAATGGGGGCTTGGAAAAACGCTATATTAATGACTACGATAAGAAAAAGAAAGGAAGAAATATACGAAGTAAGATTACTATTTTCGACCCAGGGCTAAACAAAGGAAAGTGAATTGAAAAAGAGAGAGGAGAAATAAATATATAGATATATCCCGAGAACCCATTTTCAACAACTCATTTCTTGAGGAAAGAAACATAAATGAAAAAAAAGGGGATAAGGAATATATAATAATAACGAAAGAAATATACGTTATATAATCTATAAACTAAGAACATATTATCTATAATCAACCAATCGTAGGTTATTAACTAGAAATAAAATCGAAATTGGACAAATAATTAATACCAACAATTAAAATTTAACAACAGAAATCCGAAGACATGGCGAGATGCAAATGTGGACGCGAATTTACTACGATAATACAAACCAGATCTGATCAACATGCACCGCTGCCGGAAACGCTGAAAATCAGAATCAACGAAGTGGCACCTGCAAACCTGGTGCCAGGAACTGCTGTTATTTACTGTTATTGGAAACTCTCTTTATACTTAGATATCGTGGATAGACCTTTCTTCTTGTACGTTCCACCTGAATGGCGACAAGTCGAGAAGAACCGTTTGAACGAATGGATCGCTCAATTACGAGCTAATCCGCTCGAAGATGTTACTCTAGGGCAAACGCAATATGAGTGGCGCAACGATATCCTCATGCCACAAGGACAACGATACTCTGCGATCCCCATACCTGGCACGAGAGGATGGCCAGAGATCAACGAACCGGTACCTGAGTGGCACGAGCCACTTAAACTACAAGGGTTGGGAAGACACCTGCCCATTGCCGTCAACCGACGATATACAAGCCCTCGGCTAGGAATGGAAAAACTCATCTGTTATTGGCGAGTGCCATTGGACCCGCCTGGCTATCAACAGCGATCCATTTGGGTACCGCCAGAATGGCGTAGATTAAGCCAAAGAACACGCCACCAATGGTTAAGACGAGCATCCGTCCGGCTCGGCCAGGATATTCATCTCGGAGGAACTACGTACGGATGGTACCTCGACACACTGACACCCCTCACGCAGAAGCCGGAACTCATCGAATACATGGGGAAAGGACAATACAGTCACGTAACGGTTGCAGAAGGCAATAGTGAGGACGAGAGCAATAGCGACGAAGAAGCCACCAACGATGCTCTCGATCTCTCCAGCAAAGCCACGTCCGAAGATATGGAAGTAGAACGCTACTCGCTGCAGGGACTATTGGAAGTTGACACCCGCGCGGTACCTTCGAATTTATCCCTTCGAAGCATTTCGGGTCTCGAAGAGGAGATAAGGAAATTAGAATACGCCAGAAGTCTAGCAGGGAGGGAGTTGGAGAATAAAGAGACACCGGATAACAAGTAAACGGTTATGTCGACGGTCAAGTGAGTCTACCCCTTTTGATAAATTCCCCTCCCTTTTAATCGAAATACCATAGACTCCTATACTAATAAAAAGATAATAATATAACAATGATAATAATAATAATAACCTCTAACAATGAATAAGAACTTCATATACACCTAATTAATGTAATCATTGTCAAAATTCACAGATGGTCCAGTACGTCCTGTCGATTGCCATCAACCACCCAAAGAACAGAGAAGGAAGAATATATCTACAACAACGTTATTGGCCCTTAAAACCCGGGTGTTACGTCCCACCGGAGTGGAAGGACATACCCAACGGCGTACTCGCGGAATGGACATGTAAATTACCACGCCAAGGCCGATCCGTCATTTTGGGTGGAACAAAATACACAATGGTGGAGGACATTTTATTACCGCTGGGCCAGGATTTCAACACCGTAGTCACCACTAGCGATGTTTACGCTTTCGGCGTCGAAGAATGGCTATAATAAACTGGAATGCATTATCAAGAAGAAGACCTCACGTCGACAATCACAAGCAACAAGACAACCTCACAAAACTCGCGTATGTTAGCGACAAGTTATAAAAAAAGGAGAGAAGCCATTTCGAATTTTATTATAGTTAGCGGGTATTATGGTTAATTTTTACAAATTATACAATTATTAATCTCGCTTAATGCCAAAGTAGTGCCTTACTTAAATATTATTCATAAAGCATATCCGCCAAAAGCATAGGAGATAGGGAAGAAATCATATATTCACATAGAAACGAATGTTTCGCATAAGCAGAGAGAAAACAACTACATAAAAGACAATAAAGCCACAATCTTATACTTACCTTAGGAAAAGAAAGAGAAAAGAAATATAAAATGTAACAATTCATTATCTTTGATTCAATTTATAAATCTCATTCTAAGAAACGAACGAGCGATGGTAACAAAACCACAGTATAGACACTCGTTAAAATATAAAAAAAAATTATGTATAAGGTTATATGGATGCATACCCATCGAGATGATCGTTAGGCTTCCCCTAACAATCATCTTAAGGGGGGAGGTGTTACGTCCTGACGTAACTCTCTTCATTTTTTCATTAATAACAGTTTTTCGCAACTCATTTTTCTGCTTATTTTCTTACTATGCAAACCTTTCTCCTTTCCAAAACAATTAATACATCTCACGGAAAATCCAAATATCACCCATCCTCATAAAAATCACGAGAAGAAATGATTTCTCTCATCAATCGTTGAACGATACTTCAGAAATGATTGTCCATTGGGAAAAATATGTCCAGGAAGATTAAAATAATCAGCATGTAAAGCTAAAAACAGGGTAAAAGATAGATGATAGAATTATCTACCACACGAGCTAGATGCGGACAGAGGTCTCAATCCCCCTCGACACACGCACTACCCTCGGTGAAACAGCGAACTCCGCTGCCGACGTCGGTACAATCGACCACTGCATCGACTCAAGGAGTATAGATTTAAGCTTTTACCCTGCGGCCAGACCATAAAAGTTTTCTAACTGAAGGTCAAAAAGGACCTCCAACATAAAAAGGGGAACCTACATTACCTTATGTATGGAAATTAACCCCGACTACCGAAATAGTTTCAGTATTTCGACACCAAACAGCATTGCATAGTATTTCTGAATATACGAGTCACACGATTGAGAGTCAGAACATCCCCCACATCATCCAACCACTCATCATTATAATGACATAATTTTCTTTAATCACGATCCTAAAAGAAATACGGTTTCATACTCCCACACGCTTTCTAATTTAACGCTAATTTAAGGAATATGACCATTTTAAAAAATCTTCGCAATTAAATTATAAATTACGGTATCAAATGAATCAAAGATGGTAAAATTGTCCAGAATTACAGGAGGAATAATCGATGCAAGTTATTGGCAAACGCTACTAATGCCATGAAAATATTAATAAATTCAAAACAGCAAAATTATTTTTGAACTTAGAAGTGCTATTCGATACTAGTTAGGAGTGAAATATCATTTATGGCAAGAAATCAAATACGATCATACAAAGGCTGATTAGTCGAATCACGCAAAGACACGAAAAATAGTCGAGACGAATAAACGTCTTTGATTTCGTGAAACACGTGCAGTCACCATAATGTTTGATAACACAATATGTAACGGTGGTGGAAAGGGCAAAGATGGTCAAAATTTGAGAAATAACAAACGAATGAAACAGAAAATTTACATTACTAAAGCTAAACAATTCAAGGAAGAGAGTCGTAAATCATTTCCGAACCGCCGAACCGAGTTGCGGTAGCGCGGGATGCAACACAAGTATGCCTCGACGATGAGTCACGAAGGCAAGGCGGCTCAACCACCAAGCGCGAAGACGCAATTCCGTTGAGAAAAGTCACATACCGCGCGCAGAAGAAATGCCTCCCTACGATCGGGAGAATGAAATAATGATATTTTAATGTAACTATTATCCTTCCGATAATGTTCACCGTATAAATTGATATCAGGAGTAAAAATGTACTCCTGGAATTTCGTTTTCTCGGCTCATGGTGCACAAATTTATAAATCAGTCAATATATCAAATTAATCAGGAATAATTCCTTATTCGTATGTCGCAACTATTTTTTTTCCAAAATTTATGGAAAAAGTCGTAACGTGAGCAACTACAAAGTACATGTAGCAGGAAAACGTACGTCGCATACAGTTGACTCGGCCCCCCCCCCCCCCATTTATAGTATAAAAATAAACATTGCAGGTTATATCAAAATGTTCAGGAACATTCCACCTTTAACATGGAATTGTTAATTTATCGATATTATTTAACATTCGACCAGAATTCACTTTCAAAGACAGAAAATAAGTCGGAATCGGCACACTGTAAGGATAATAAAAGGGGCCCGGGCAAGGAACGAGTTGCGTAAGCTAAGCTGCATAGCGTCAAGGTTAGTTCACGACGATAGGGGAAGGTCTAGCAGGTACACCGAAAGAGGGGAGTCATACAGCTCGCCCGGGCAACGGAACAGTAGTTCCGGAATGACCATATTTCCCAAAATATTTTTTCAAAAAAAAAAAAAAGGTACGCCAAGTACTGAAAAATCCGATTTGCAAATATTGTTTAAAAAAAAAAATGAACAAAATTTTATAAGCCAAGCATAACAGGAAAATAAAGATTCTATATAACAAAAAATATATTTTTTTTTCACAAAAATTGCTGAAAAAAATTGGCGTTCCAATGCTAGTGGTTTATTGTGACGCTTGGAAACACCGGAACGCCAATTTTTTACAGCAATTTTTGTGCAAAAAAAAATATATTTTTTGTTATATAGAATCTTTATTTTCCTGTTATGCTTGGCTTATAAAATTTTGTTCATTTTTTTTTTTAAACAATATTTGCAAATCGGATTTTTCAGTACTTGGCGTAACTTTTTTTTTTTTTTGAAAAAATAATTTGGGATATTTCACTTCTTTTTGAAAAGCTACTATTTTTTGTAATTTTCCCTTTAAAATTAATTTCGAATTCAGAAAATTTAAATCGAACAAAATTAATTCTCTATGCAAAACCGGGCGAACGGCACGTCACATATTCCACTTGATGATTGCCGGTTATGTTGTTCGAGATCGCAAAGAAAAGTTATAATTGATATAAAATCACACGTATACTCGTCATTTTTCTTTTTTACTTCGCGTCGAGACACTAAACCACGATACGCAATACATAATTATTATTTTCGGAAACACTCAAAAAAATGTTCACGCCGCAAAAATGCGTGCCGACGATAAGAACTGTCAGCTGAGCCGGCTGTGGCGACGAGCGCGCCATCGCGCGAATTTTTCTATGAACTTATGTAAACGTAGACGGCGTATAACATTGCCACTGACAACAGCTGACAGCTACGCCGGCTGTGGCGACGCGCGCGCCACCACGCAAATTTTTCGATGAACTGATGTAGACGCAGACATATATATACGGGACAGGACACTTTATAATCGTTTGGACCCTGTGAAATTCCCGACCTCGAGATCTCGAAATAGGCTAAACCAATTGAATGGTAACTAGGCTCTTTCGAAAGATTGACCCAAAATTACATTATAAAAGTGTCCATGAAAATTCGATTCGTTGTCTTATTGCGAAGATATATCGATCGAAAGTTCAACGCACTATACACTTCCTGCATATTGGCGTAGGTTACTCTTAGTAGCGACACGCCTTGTACTGTTTTTTCAGTACTTGGCGTCGAAGCGCTACCGCGCTTCTTGATAAGGGAATAAGACGATCGTACGACGTTGTTACCGGGCACGCGCAATAGTTGCTGCATGCCTCTCAGGGGGGCAACGCCCAAAGATATCGGGCCGGTTATGCTACCGATACCTCGGATATTTAGGAAAATGCTGATAATTTATAATGAAATAATTTGTACAAGAGCCGAGAAATATTTTTTTACCCTTCAGGTATATAATAATTTGACACCCAAACAATGACAATGCTACGAAATTATTAATAATAAAATATACATATCTCTCGACTCTTACCACCGTCCTCGGAATACGAAGACATACCGGAGAATTTTACAAACAGCAACTATCAGTTGATTTTTCTCTCTCTCTTATGTTAAACATATCAAATCTTAATTATTTTTAGTAATTTGTTTACGAATTATTAATATTAAAATTACAAATAACTCAGGCAAATAATTAGACATAAGAAAGGAAAGGGAATTCAATAGAAACGGGATAAATTTACAATTATCTCGCAATACGAATATTCCAGAAATCCTGGAATCTCGAGCAAGCCGAGAGGAGAATAGCGAAGGGGCAACGTTACTCATCAGGGGAGCAGAATGACCGGGATACGTGAGGGAGGGTTCTTCCCCCTCTGATTACCATTTTTCTAGTATATAAGAGCCCGCGAAAAGAGGGCACGAGAGTACCAGGACAGAGTAACTACCGTCAGGATTAGAGATCAGGAGTAGAGCTAGGAAGTCAACGGAAACGCGCAACCGGCGCATCCGATCGGTAGGCTGGTGCTCCGGCTGGGCGGCAAGAAGGATAGAGTCAGAGACCGCGCACTCTGTTTACCACCATTAGAAAGAGACATCACGGGTATTTTTCGGACAACGAATAGAGTTGTACCGCTCTCCTATTGGAGAAGTTTGTTTATAATATTTTCCATCTCCAAAAATTGTACTCATTTTCACTGTGACCAGAGTTTTCTTGGTCCGGTCCAGTTCACCAAATTGTCACTCTCAATTCATCCGTTGTAACGAAGTCACCTTCGCTCCACCGTCAAAATCCTCTCTTACTTTATTGTTGAAAGAGATTTTTGTACGAATAACGGTCTTGGAATCAATTGTATTTTCCAAACCTCGCATTCTCTTGCATTCTTTTTGAATCTGCCTCAGATATTTTTCTTTGAATAAAATTTGAATATTACGAGAATCCCGCGTACAAAGTCGTGTTTCACCGATTTCATCGCAACAATCAACACCTCAACGAACAACGTAAGTACAATTTTATTCAACTTCTTCAATATTTCTATAATTAGAAGAGTGTATAATATCCTGTGTCACTCTACCTCCCCGATAATTCGCCTAGCCGTCGCCAGACATCATCTACATTACTCACAGAACAACATTCAGGTTACCAGATCGTTTGTACCGCGTTGAAATATTTCGACATAATTAAAATCACCTATGATTCGCATTCTATTTACGCGACAGATAAGATATTTCGTAATACCTCTCAGACAAGTCAACGAATAGCATTCCAAGCCCTATCCTTAGTAAATTTCCTCACGGTTAGACTAGAAAATGGGCAGTTGCGCCGATAATTGATGCCAGGAGTGGTAGAGGAGGGAGAGATCTCTCTTGACCAGCGCGTATTCAATCGTACTCGACGCAACCACGCGTTAAAAATTAGGGTGAAAGGAGAAACATCCGCATTTTTGACGTAACAAAAGCATTAAAAACAAAAATGCCCCTTATCGCGCACCATCCTGTTAACAATGAGTAAAATAAGGCTCTATGGGGTGTTGACGACAATTTTCAAATTCTCTCGTGGTGTGTCAAATATCCGTATATATAGAAGCTGCTGTGGTGAGAGGTGATCTTAACCCCGCATCACCACCACCCCCACTGCTCCTTCTCCTTAAAAAATCACATCTCCAGATCCCCCCGGTACTCATGGACTTGGCTCATTAAGCGTCTGTAGTTCAGAGAACGAAGTCGATTTTTTTCTTGAATATACTCAAAATTACGCGAAAAATGGACAAGTTTGCCGTTGTTATGAACAACCAGCGTGTACTAAAGCGCACTCGTGTAGAAGAAACTGCGGTCACATCTGCTAATACGTGGAGGCCCCTAAGCAAAGCCATGCTGTCGCCAACGACATATGACTTGAACGCCTCGTGCAGTAAATCGGCTACAATTAGTATTGCGCTACTAAACGATGATGATTTTGCTGTGGCTGTGAAGTTCTCCAGCCGTAATTCTGGCACAATTTTGATCAATGTTGCCGACTGGCGGGAATTATCCCTACAAATGAGTGCAATTACATGCTGGTTCGCTGATGAACAAGAGCTAAACAGCGAACACGACGCCGCGCATATACAAACAGCCGGGAGTCTATAAGTGCGTCTTACAACGTCTTATCATGAGAAAGCCATTACCCTGAGTCTTAAGGAGAGTGACGAGCCAGTGAAAAAAGGCCCAAGAAAACTGTTCTCACCTGAAATCATCATGCAGCGGAAAACATTTGACGGTATAAAGCTGCTGAGCCCGTGCATTAATCACCGGATCCTGTTGCTTTTGGATTAGCTACAACTTGTGAGAGAGGTTCGAGATACGCTGATCGTGGAAATCTGTGCGCAGCTTACACAGACAAATACTATAGACCCTACAGCTAGTGGTTACCATGGACTTGAGAAAAAACAAGTCTTAGCCACTGGGCTGGACACTATTCAAACTGTGTACGGTGATGCGGATAGAAAACGATATTTAATCGCCGCGGAGTTACTAGGTCTTCATCATGAATTCATTTTTCGTAAAGTGGCGAATCGCATGCAGGACAAGTCAGTAGGAGTAGAAGCGCAGCATTTGTAAACTACACTCAATAATTTATATATATTGTGACGAGGCGTTGTAACGCTCTCGCAGGCACGCTAGCCGTTAGGAACGCGCGAGAGTCATAGGCGAACGCGAATACCGAGTCGTCCCCCGGCGACACCCGAGGAGAGAAAAATCTATAGGAATAGAGAAACTGCCGGCGCACATATTATACGTTTCAGGTGTCCAGCTACGCGGAGACGGCCAGTGGGAGACGCGAGAGGGGAACTACGAGAGGAGCGACGTCGCGAACATTCGAGCAATAAGGAGATTTTCGGCGACAAAGGGCTCGTTCCCCCTCCCACCAATTACCGAGACGCGTAACTGAGCACGAGCGAGAGGCACTCTCGCGCGACGCGTGGATCGATGCAGATCGATTAGTATAACGTGCGATAGAAATTCGATTAGTTAGAAAGTAGTGTAAAAAGAATAGTCCGTGATAGTTGTTGTACGTCGTGCGAGCCACGGGAGTTAAAGAAATCATTGTGCCCCGTGTCATCGGATAAGGGATTAATTTCTGTGAGGATGAACCGCCGTGACGACGGCCGAGGAATTGTTGGAAAGAATAGCGAATATTGGCTCGTAGCTCGAGGAAAGACACGAGGACAACCCGTGTAGCGTACGGACAGGGAAAATCAAGGTAGGTGCACGCAGTGCAGACCATCTTCGGTTATTTATTGTGCCGTCCACGTGTTGCCGTGGCTTTCTCGCTCGTGCCCGGTATTTCCGAGACATTACTCGGGTGATTTCCGCTCGCAGCGGCGAGAAACGAATCTATTCGGTTGCACTAAAGATTATATCGAATTTCGCGAGTCAATTCGAGTGGTCAGACAGCAGTCCATTGTATTGAGAAATTTTTGTTAATGAATAAACAGATCGTTATTATTGTTTTTATTAATTGAAAGCTTGAGTCAAATTATTGTTCCGAACTGCACCCCTCCTGCTAGCCGTAAGTAGTAGTCGAAGTGTAGAAGAAACCCTTGCATACTGGGGGTGGTACGGTATGCTGGCGCCCAACGAACGGTAGGGAAATAAAGTGCAAGGAACTTGGGGCGTCATTATATTTTGGGCGGGGTAGCCGATTGTCGTCGACCGAAAGCGACAAAAAGCCCGTCACAATTTTTGGCGCCCAACGTGGGGCTCGAAACAATAAAAATATTCGGAAAGTTGAGTTTGGCGAAATTGTCGTCACAATTTTTGGCGCCCAACGTGGGGCTCGGGAAAAATAAAATGTTCTCGAAACAATAAAGATTTCGGAAATTGTCGAACATTTATTGAAAAGTCGTTGAGAAAATATTCTCGAAGGCGTAGATTGCTTCGAGAATATTTTTCGGAAAGTATAAGTGTGTGAAATAGACATCGACGAGCCGAGCTCGAGTCGAGGTGACCGCGCGCGTAAAGTGTAAACAAAGTTCGCGCGACGATACTCGAAGTTCTCGCTCGAAGCGCGGTTTCGAGAACACGTGGAGAAAAAATATTCGTGAAATATTATATCCGTGACGCTCAACCGCGCGAACGTCGGAAGTGAAATAGACAGTACGCGAAATATACGACGCTCGTATGAGAGAAGTGCCGTGTCTCTCAGCCGCGAAGACGCTCGAAGCGCGAGAGAGACGAGTATAGTGCGAGACGCTCCAGTGCACGTGTACTGGGTAGCTACGGGTACGCACTTAGTCGCCGCGCGAGAAGTGACAGTTCGCGTACGAACAATATTCGCGATACGATATCGTCGACCAGTGAACGCAGACAATCGAAATAAATAAATAAATTCGAAATAAATAAATCAATTTGCAATTGATGAAAAAAATTAATTAGAAGAATTTAGTGAAAAATTACGTGAGGATTCGAAAAGTGTCAGCGCGATCGACAGTGGATATCTCGCGAATAAATTTTGACAGTGCGGTACAGTCGGTGAAGAAAATAAATGCGCGATCGAGTAAATAAAAAGAAAGTCGAATAAATAAAATTCGGTTGCGAAATATTATTTGGCGAGTTGAAAAAAATAAGTGCCGCACTTAAAAGAAAAACGGAATAATTCGGCCGCGATAATTAAATAAAAGTGGAAGTTTCTGGAACTTCGAGAGCAACAATAAATTCGGAATTTTCGGAAAATAATATCGCGTCGATTCGCAAATCGAGTACGAATTTTCGAAAGAAAATAAAGTCGGAATTTTCAGAAAATTATTATCGCGCCGATTCGAAAAATCGTCGTCGGACTTCCGAGGAAAAGTAATTCGGAATTTTCGGGGAAGTTGAATCGTGTCGTTTCGTAAATCGAGTACGAATTTTTCGATAAAAATAATTCGAGATTTTCGGAAAAATACATCGTGCGCCGTGTCGATAATTCAAGTGAGATTTTTTGGGAAAATTCGCATCGGTGAGATTCAAGATGGCCGAGAAAGCGGCAGGTTCGCTCGATCCATTCACGTCAATAGACGACGAGATGACGAGCGGACGAGAGGAAATCGATGCGACCTTCGTGAATACGGAGGAAAGAACAACAAAAAAGAAGAAAACAAAGAAGAAGGCGGTCTACGATCTCGACATCTCCGAAGCAATAGGAGATTTGCCAGAGCCGAAGCGGCCGAGTGATCCGCTACAGTGGATCGACGTAATCAACGACGCGGAGGTGCGACAATTACTACGCGTCGCCGGAGCGAGCGTGGAAGGCAACAGTCAGGAAATACGAGACCGCTTACGAAGGCACAAGTACCGGGAAAGCGGATGCCCACAGATCCCGTGGGGCCCGGAAGACATTGTACCGGAGGACGACGCGTCGCTCGCAGCATTGACGGCACAAGTAGACGAAATGCCAGTAGCCAAGGTTCGAGAAATACTGCAGGCGTTGTTCCTGAATACGTCAGGGGTACCAGCAGTGCTTAGAAATCGACTACGCACATGGATGCGTAATCCCATGCGGGGATCGAGCAATGCAGTCTCGAGGCCAGTCACTCCGGTGGACACAACTCGCGGAGCGATACCCAAAGTGCCTCGGGACAAATCGGTCGACGAATCAAGTAGGCGAGACTCGAGACGCCTCAACCCGGCAGCAGGAGACGACATCGAAGACGAGAGTGACGAAGAGTTGCATCCAGTGAGCGATAAGCAGCGTCGACGTGAGGCCTCGCGAAGAGTCCAGGAGGACATACCAGAGGGGACACAAAAAGGCGCTGCAGATCGCCACGGGGGTAGCAAACCGTCCACGAGCACCGTCACCAAGCCGAAG
The DNA here is from genome assembly GCA_964006125.1 of Cryptus viduatorius. Classification (NCBI taxonomy): domain Eukaryota; kingdom Metazoa; phylum Arthropoda; class Insecta; order Hymenoptera; family Ichneumonidae; genus Cryptus; species Cryptus viduatorius. The sequence goes on along the minus strand of OZ023222.1, from coordinate 20,138,676 downwards.
ACTAAGGAAATCGGTACACAGACCGACAGCGATACGGAACCGGAAAATACGAACCGAAGGAAGACCTCGAAGGGAAGCCAACGAGATATGTCGACTCAGAAGACAAAAGAATCGGCAAGGGCAATGCGTCACGATGACGACGAACGTCGGAGACGAGACAACGATGAACGTCGACGACGATACGACGATGAACGTTCGAGACGATACGACGACGAACGTTCGAGGCGATACGAAGACGAACGCTCGAGACGATACGACGACGAACGTCCGAGGCGATACGGAGACGAATGCTACAGGATATACGATGACGAGACACGCCCGAGGCGAAGCGTACGATACGCGCGGATGTACCGCGAAGCGGAAAGCGAGAGTGGACGCTCGTCGGACGAGTCCGACGATGAAGCGCGATGGCAACTGTATGGCCGAAGTCACAACCGCCGGCAGAGAGACCGAGGATTGAGTCCTGAGGAAGGCCCGCGGCGACGACTTCGACGCTCACCGACTCGACGAAGAAGTGGTCGGGATATTGGAGAAGTTGCGCGTAAATGGTCCTTGAAGTTCTCCGGAGATAACGATTTCGCGTGTGACGAATTCTTGGAACAACTCCGTGAGAAAATAGACGCAGCCGATATCCGGTACGAAGATCGACTACAAGTTTTACCGGAAGTACTGAACGGCCGCGCCATCTTGTGGTATCGATCGAATCGCCGAAAATGGGACTCATGGCGAGAATTTGTACACGAATTCCGCGCATGGTTCGGCGCAGATCAGGATCAAGAAGGACTGAAGGAGGACATACGCCAGCGAACGCAGGGAGATGCAGAAACCGCGAAGGACTATCTGATCTGCCTGCAGGGATTATTCGAACGACTGCGAAGACCGAAAAGCTTGCGCAGTCAACTCGATCACGCGTTCGCAGGGCTGCGCCCAGAGTACTGGGAGAAACTCGACAGACGGGACGTAAAGACGTACGCCGAACTCGTCATAGATGCAACGGCAATCGAGCAGCGATGGGCACGAGCCAAAGCTCGACGCCCTCCCCCGAGCAAAAGCGAATGCCACGCGAAGCAGTTCGCGTGCGAAGACAGTAAAAAGAAGACTGCGACGAAGAATAACGACGTAAGGAAATCGTATGGATTTCGTCCGCGCGCGCAGCAGGTCCATGAAGTCACGACGAACGAAAAAATAGAGGTCGAACCTGCAAAGCCGAAGAAGCAGAGAAGTCGGAAGAAAAGCGATGTCGTCGCGACGGTCGAACCGACGGCAACGACGAATACTCCACCAGGACAGGCCGCGAGGCAAGCACCGCAGCGACAGTCTGGTGGGGGGAAGGGCAACGGACGACCGGCGAACTACTCGAACAATTCGAGAGCAGCGCCAAGAGGCCAAGCATCGTTCACGAGACGAACGCCTCCCTTCTGCTTCAATTGCGGAGAGAAGGGACACTTCGGAAGAGACTGCAACAACGCACAAGTGCAATTATGCGTGGGATGCGGACGAAAAGGTGTTACGAATGAGACGTGCGGGTGCGCGTTTTCAAAAAACGAGAATCGGGCCTGGCAACGGCGGGAAAGCCAGAGCTCCGCGTAGATAGTAGCCCGCGAACGAGTAGTCAGTTACCGATCCCCCTAGTACCCTCTCCTAATCCCCCAATGGGTGCAGTTCCGAGGGAGCAATCGAGTCAGGAAAGTAGCGATAATGTAGTTGCGAGTACATCGAGCTCTCCGTTGGTAGAGAATACTAGTGAAGAAGTGCATGGGGTTTTGAGAGGCGAATCGACCCGCGGTCCGATCGGCGTGTGGACGCTGGACGACCCATGTTGGGGTGATGATGATGAAACAGAAGCGCGAGCGATCGGTGAAGCCTGTGGCGCTGATCGAGTACCGGCGAGGATTCCCGCCGACGGCGAAGTGGGCCGCCCTCCAGTAAACGAGTCGATCGTTACATTTCCGGCAGAGTTTGACCCGAGAGAACCTGATTGCTTGAGATTCACTGTTGCGTTTCCCGCTGCTCCGAAAGAATGGAAGCGCGAAAAAGGACACGAGCGAATCTTCGCGCAGTTGATAATCGGCGGCAGGTTATTAGAAGCATTGATCGATACGGGAGCGACTATCTCGGTTTTCGGGAGAATCGGGGGCGTGATAGTGGATACGCTTGGATTAGAACACCGAAACTTCTCGCGACACGAGAATGAGTACGTCACGATGGCGAACGGGACCCCCGAGCGAGTTCTCGGAGAAGCACTTTTCCCGATAGACCTCGACGGCGTGCAGAAATGGTTCCCCGCGATAATCGTGCGCCAATTGAAATCACATTGTCTGTTAGGAATGGATTTTATTCGCGCATTCGGGATTAATATATTCGGGAGTAGAGGCACGTGGTCGGTAGGGGAAAACGGAGTCGAGCACCCGATAGTGAGGAATAGCGACGAGGTAGCTACCGTAGGCGTTTGTTTTGGAATCCAGGTACCCGCTCGCGACGAGAAAGATAGGCTAGATGAGATGTTAGCGCGAATCAAGCCGACGCTACCGAACGACTTTAATGTTGCCGTGACGCTCACGCAACATGTGATAGACGCGCCAGTCGATAAAGCCGTGAAGCAACGGATGTACCGACGCTCGCCGGTCGTAGTAGAAAAGCTGCATGAGGAGGTTGATAGGATGTTGGCAGCAAACATAATCGAACCTTCGAACAGCGAATGGGCGAGTCCCCCGGTGATGGTAGCGAAGCCAAACGGGAAATGGCGATTTTGCGTAGATTACCGCGAGTTGAATAAGGTCACGCGGAAAGACGCATATCCACTGCCGCGCATGGATACAATACTCAGTAAGTTACAGGAAGCTGTGTATATCACGACGTTAGACATGAGTGCAGCTTACCATCAAATCATGATGGCCGAAGGTAGCAAGCATTTCACCGCGTTTATTGTCGAGGGAAAAGGATTGTTCCAGTTTCGGCGTAGGCCGTACGGTTTATGTAATGCACCAGCGACATTTCAAAGGTTAATGGATAGGCTGATAGGGCCGGCGCTCGAACCGAACGCGTTTGCATACTTAGACGACATTATAATCGTGAACCGGACGTTTGACGAACACCTCGAGTGGATCGAGAAGATCCTCGGTATCGTTCGTGAGGCCGGCCTCATATTAAACTATGAGAAGAGCGAATTTTGTCGGGATGAGGTACGCTACCTAGGATTTCTGGTGAATCGCGATGGTCTGAGACCGGATCCCGAAAAGATAAGACCGATTATCGACTATGAAAGACCGCGTAACGTGAGGGAATTGCGTAGATTCAATGGGATGGTAAACTGGTACCATCGCCATTTGAAAAATATTTCGCGAGTCGCGGGGCCATTAAATCGGTTGACTAGCAAGACAGTCGCGTGGGAATGGACGGAAGTCGAGGAAGCAGCATTTCAGGCGACGAAATCCGAGATTATAAACGCTGCGATCCTCACGTATCCGAACTACGACTTACCGTTTGTAGTGTATACTGACGCGAGTGACAAAGGGATAGGCGCGATCTTGACGCAGCAATGCGAGGAAGGAGAAAAAATGATCGAGTGCGCGAGCCGTGCGATGAAGGGGCCAGAAACGAGATACACGGTAACTGAGAAAGAGTGTCTGGCAGTAATCTGGGCAGTGCGCAAATTTCGTCCGTATCTAGAAGGCTATGAGTTTACGGTCGTAACGGATCATAGCAGCCTCCGATGGCTTTACAATCTCGCGGATCCGGTAGGTAGATTAGCGAGGTGGGCGTTTGAGTTGTCGGGGTACAACATGAAGGTAGAGTATCGGAAAGGCTCGGAAAACGAAGCTCCTGACGCGTTGTCAAGGATGTACGAGGATGTCGAACCGGATTACGAGGCCCAGGTAGATTCACTAGGCGAAGCATTCGAAATAGACTGGTACCAAGAAAGGCGCGAAGCCATACGCCGCAACCCGCGGGAGTTCGCGGAATGGCGAGTAGAGAATAATGCGATTTATTTCTACAGACCCGACGCGGTGAAAGAAGCGATGGGGGAAGATTTAGAAGCATGGAAATTGGTCGTACCATCCGAAGATCACGAATTGATCTTGCAACAGGTGCATGATAGTGAACAGGCAGGACATCCAGGGGTAGAGAAAACGTATCGGCGACTAGCGACTTACTATTACTGGCCCGGGATGTATCGCGACGTGAAACGGTATGTAGGGAAATGTTTAACGTGTGCGTCACACAAATCGAATCAAGCGCGTCCGATGGGGTTGATGGGACCTCGGGTAATCACCCAACCGTGGGATACAGTAGCATCAGACGTTATGGGACCGTATCCGCGCTCGAAGGCAGGGAATAAATACCTTATCGTCTTCGAAGACCTCTTCACGAGGTGGATAGAATGTATACCGGTATCGGCCGCGAATGGGAAGACGATCTGCGATGCGTTTCGGCAAAGAGTGTTGTGTAGATGGGGTACACCACGACGACTGTTGACTGACAACGGGACAGAGTACGTCAACCAGACGGTAAAGAAACTGACGGACGATTACGGTATTGAGCGAGTGACGACACCGCCGTACCACGCGCAAGCGAATCCGGTAGAAAGAGTGAACAGGAATTTGAAAACGATGATAGCGAGCTACGTTTCCGCCGATCATAGCGAGTGGGACTTGCATATCGCGGAATTTCAGTTCGCTTATAACACTGCCGTGCATTCTTCGCTAGGGGTGAGCCCGGCATTCCTGAATTTAGGTAGAGAACCGAAGCCGGCTCATCATTGGTCGCGAATAATAGAGAACGATATCCCGGACGCTCCGGATAAAGCGAAATGGGTAGCGAGGATGAAGAAACTCGTAGAGATGCATGATCTCGCTACGAAAAAGATTCAGGAAGCGTCCGAAAGACAGGCAAAGTACTACAATCGACATCGAAGGGACGTTCCACTGCACGTCGGAGATAGGGTTTATCGGCGATACCGCGTATTGTCTAAAGCCGCGAACAACTTAACGTCGAAGTTTGCGAAGAGGTATGCGGGACCATTCGACGTGGTGCGAGTCGTATCGCGAAACGTAGTAGAATTAGCCGATGCCGACGGTCGATGGCACGTAAAAGATTTAAAGTTATTGAGTAACATGCCCGCGGCGGAGAGCTCGATGATCGAAAAGTAGGAAATAGCTAAGGATGCAGGAGTGACTCGAATTAATTATCCGGTTATTATTTTCGTGTGTTGTATGATATTGTAGATAAAAATCGGGAAGATGTCGGCCCGTGGCCAATCGGGTAGTGACGCGGAAGAGACGCTCCGGCAGCAGCTGGAGGCGATAAGAATTCGCGCGAGTCGTAGGTACCACGGCGACGTTAGAGAAGAAGAGGCGATCGGTGCGCCTACGTCGGAAGAGGCGATCGATGCGCCTACGGCTGAACGGACATTGAGTGTTGAGGAGCAGCTTGCAGCGATTAGAGCCGAAGCTCGTCGAAGATATCGGGAGAGTCACCCGGTAGAAGAACCGGCAATAGCGCTCGCAGCGCCGGTAGAAGAACCGGTAGTACAGCTCGCAGCGCCGGAAGAAGAATCGGCTTTATCGCTCGCAGCACCGAGAGAATCGGCGACGATGACAGCCGGTAATACCAGTCGAGGACGGCCAGACGGAGAAACACCTCCGCTGGTAGAGCAGGAGGTACCTGTATTGACGCTAACAACGGGTAGCCGCCGCGAAGCCCAACGAACCGCGCGATGGGAACTACCGGTCGAAGAAACGTTGGCGGAGCTTTCAATCGCATCGAACACGGCGAGAAGAACTCGAGGGGGTCCTCCAAGGGGAGTACCCGGAAGACCGGCAGCCAACGGCAGAGGACGAGGAATCGCTAGGCAAAGAGAAGAGGATCGCCGTGCGACAGTCGCCATGGAGAGTCGCCGTGCAGCTCCGGCGGGATGTCTGAATTGCCGAAGAGACGGACACTCGTGGAGACGTTGCCCGCAGCCCTTGCGACCTCATTTCTGCCAACGATGCAACCGCGACGGAGTTTCGACAGCAAACTGTCCCGGACCGCATGGCTACGCGCGACACGCCAACCAGCGAGGAGGGAATCGACAGCAACCGGCCCGAAGGAGTCAGGGCAGCGCAATCGACATGGCGTGCCCTCGCTGTTTCGAAGAAGGACATGGGCTGAGGGATTGTCCCCGCCCGTGGTCGGAAGTGCGTCACGTCTATTGTACAACGTGCTATCGAGTGGGCTATACACGATCGACGTGCCCAACGTGCAATCCTCAACCGCGTTGGTGAAGAGAAATCGTGAAACGGAAAAAGACTATATCGCGAAGCGCGAACTTTCGTAGCTATTTTGAGAGCCCGAGAGTCGGGGATAAGGAAAAACGACCGAGTCGCTGCAAACGAGCGCGACGGAACGGCAAATTTTTAGTTATTTTGAGTTATTATTTTTTTTTAGTTACTACGAAAGCCACCGAGGCAACGCGAAAGGCGTTAGAAAATTTTGTTTGATTTTGATGTTATAAAAATAAAGATTTATGGTTTTGGTTTGGGGTATGTGTGTGTAATTATTGTAGGATAATGTGGTCGGGTTTTGAAAAATGCCGGGTACGTGCGGGGAATGACTCGGTAGCAAGGCGTGCAGATGGTTGATCGGCGTGTGCCTACCTGCGTAAGCGCAGGGTAGTCAGGGCCTAGTGGGGGGATGTGACGAGGCGTTGTAACGCTCTCGCAGGCACGCTAGCCGTTAGGAACGCGCGAGAGTCATAGGCGAACGCGAATACCGAGTCGTCCCCCGGCGACACCCGAGGAGAGAAAAATCTATAGGAATAGAGAAACTGCCGGCGCACATATTATACGTTTCAGGTGTCCAGCTACGCGGAGACGGCCAGTGGGAGACGCGAGAGGGGAACTACGAGAGGAGCGACGTCGCGAACATTCGAGCAATAAGGAGATTTTCGGCGACAAAGGGCTCGTTCCCCCTCCCACCAATTACCGAGACGCGTAACTGAGCACGAGCGAGAGGCACTCTCGCGCGACGCGTGGATCGATGCAGATCGATTAGTATAACGTGCGATAGAAATTCGATTAGTTAGAAAGTAGTGTAAAAAGAATAGTCCGTGATAGTTGTTGTACGCCGTGCGAGCCACGGGAGTTAAAGAAATCATTGTGCCCCGTGTCATCGGATAAGGGATTAATTTCTGTGAGGATTAACCGCCGTGACGACGGCCGAGGAATTGTTGGAAAGAATAGCGAATATTGGCTCGTAGCTCGAGGAAAGACACGAGGACAACCCGTGTAGCGTACGGACAGGGAAAATCAAGGTAGGTGCACGCAGTGCAGACCATCTTCGGTTATTTATTGTGCCGTCCACGTGTTGCCGTGGCTTTCTCGCTCGTGCCCGGTATTTCCGAGACATTACTCGGGTGATTTCCGCTCGCAGCGGCGAGAAACGAATCTATTCGGTTGCACTAAAGATTATATCGAATTTCGCGAGTCAATTCGAGTGGTCAGACAGCAGTCCATTGTATTGAGAAATTTTTGTTAATGAATAAACAGATCGTTATTATTGTTTTTATTAATTGAAAGCTTGAGTCAAATTATTGTTCCGAACTGCACCCCTCCTGCTAGCCGTAAGTAGTAGTCGAAGTGTAGAAGAAACCCTTGCATACTGGGGGTGGTACGGTATGCTGGCGCCCAACGAACGGTAGGGAAATAAAGTGCAAGGAACTTGGGGCGTCATTATATTTTGGGCGGGGTAGCCGATTGTCGTCGACCGAAAGCGACAAAAAGCCCGTCACAATATGTACACTAGATATAAGAATTTGAAAAATAAAAAATGTTAAATATGAAAACTATTTTAATTCTCTCTCTCACTTACCTTCCCCTTACTCTATTTTTACGTATTTATTTTTTTAACTGTCGGCTGAAATAATAATAAAAAAAAAATGCTAGATGTGGGATTCGAACCATACTCCCCCTCGGGGAAAGACAGCGCTTCATGCCGTCGCCTTAACCGCAAGACCAACCGAGCCTATAAATTCTCTTGTGCGTCATAATACTGACCTGGGCCAGAAAAAATATATTGTCGAAAATGAGGCTTGAACCGGTGGCCTATCGCGGCACCATACCCCCGCGAGCCGCTAGTCAGCAGCAGCTCCGCTGGCCTTCAGTGATAACACGGCCTAGTACGCGGATTCGACACAATACGGCCCTGGTGCTCCAGGCGCACAACACCCCCACACGCGTGCATTCACTCTCTCCCACCCTTCACTCACGCCTCCCTCCATACCACACCTGGTCAAGCTAGTCGAGTGTTCGAGTAAGGGCGGGTGGTTGGGACCTGACAGCCGACGAAGCAACATCTCTCCCGACCACCCTAGACCCCCCTTGGGCATTCGGGACCCCGAACACCGAGGTGTGGTGGGGGCGGCTCACACAATCACATCCGCATACACAGCAGCATCTAGCTAGCAGCAACCCCCACCACCAGCCGCCGCCATCTTGAAAAAATCCGTATAGGTACATTACCTACTTACAGAGGCAATAACGAGCTGATTCAATGTATTACGAAGAAGAAAAAAAATATATCTCAAATGGTAGAAATGAAATTTGTTATAAGAGGACTGTCAAAAAGCCTTCAAAGTCGAATTTTTCAAGAACTTCGTCAATTTGTAAAAAAATATTTCGGAGCTATCCAAGATGACAAATTTTTGACTCGAGCAACGTACTACTTCCTCTTCAATACATTGTTACGTCCCAACGAGCTCAAGTGAGTCCGTTCAGAACATGCGTAACGTCGGTCTCTCTTTCGAGTCAAGGCGTTGGCCCTTTACTCAGGGACGGAGACCTCGCCGTGCACTGTCCGTCGATAGGAGATTACGCTAGGAGGATTGTTGAGACTGATAGCCTCGTAGCACGATGGTAGAGCATGCAGAAATAATAGTTGAAGATGGTTTTTGCGTTGTACTCACTAAATACTTATTTATTTCTCGATGTTTGAAGAAAGTACAATCTTCTGGATACAATCACTAGTTTAACTTAAACTTTTTAGAGACTTAGCCGCGCAGGGCTTTCGCAGTTAGTCTCGTCGAACAGAGCCTTGCTCGCTCTGCGAAGTTTCGTTGCGGATGATGTTACTCGGAGAATAATCGTAGAACTACTGATTTTTGGTAAAGATGCTCGGTCTTATATACTAGTTTTAGTCCTATGCTAGTAATGCAAAATAGTTTGCGCTGGTGGGGTTAATGAGCATTATAAAAGTTCACGACCCCTTATTTGAAGTAACCGGCGAGATGAGTTGCGGTGCTCTAATTAATTCTCGATAGGAAAAATTTCGGCGAAGCGATTAATTGCTCTAGCTAAAAACTGTAAGATGACCGAATATTAGGAGAAATAGATTCCGCGTTTTTAATTGGCGTAATAAAACTAGTGGCGGTGTCCAAACGTATCGATAACGGAGCGCGGCGTTAGGAAGCTACAGCTGCAAAGGTCGTCTGACGTAGCGCTTCCTAATAGTGACTCGATGCGGAAGCGATGACGCGTGCCTCAGTCGTTTGGGCTATAGGCGTACGTATGCGCGCGAGTGACTCGTACACGAGATTCTAATACTTTATCTGGAGTGATATGTTTTTATGATTTTCGGTTTCGAGTTCTCGTTAATTGCTATGCGGTAGCTACTGTACGAAAGTTACGTAGGACGTAACACCTCCCCCCTTAAGACGAATGTCAGGAGTGTAAATGCTCTGACATGAGGTTAGATTTGTCTTCCTAATGTTGACTAACATTTTAATTAGTGGAATATAAGAAAAAGAATATATATATCCTTGATTAGATAAACGCTTAGAGGCACATATAGGTAATTTAGGTTAATATTTGTTCGAGTATATATATATGAATATAATTCATGGCTAACTCTACGCGATTAATATATTCTCGATATAAAGTGAGATTTTTTTTTTGTATAAGGCACTTATAAATAGTTGGTAAATGTTTGTTTTCATTATTTTCTTACGAAGTGTTGATGAATTCCAGTAGAGGATTGACGTATTCGCCCATGAATTCTTCGTCCTTTATTTCTTCTAGGACCGTATCCAGCCAGGTTGGTTTTGCGGATAGCTGTTGTTGTGTCCCAGAGTTTTCCACGTCCTTGAGATATTCCTTGACCATCTGGCTATTGGCGGTGGCAGCCAGAGCTTTCTCAGTCAAGGTGTTATCGAGCAGCATCCATTCTTCTGAAGTGTGGAAGATATCTCTTCCTTCGTCTTCTGCCAACTGGACCATCTCGATAATTTTTCGGTCCCATTCGTCCATTCCGCGGTACGCGGGTGTCTTAGGCCGTTTCTCCGGGTTATCGTAGGTTATTCGCTGCAAGTTCCATGGTACTTCCCCTGGTCGATAGGTGGATGTTGAATCGGCGGCATGTTGCGATTCGGTAATACGTGTTACTTCTTCGTCCTCTCTACTTCTCGGTTGATCGTTTTGCAGTCGGGTAACTAATTTCGCGTATGATTTCTCGATTCATTTGGTATGTTCAATCCTCATTATGTTGGCGGTGGTTCGGTCGAACACTTGTTGTTCGAGATTACAGTTTTGTTTTAAAATATCGTAGTACAACGTATTGAGTTCAGATCGAATGTGTTTCTCGAGATAAACGAATTTGGCGTTGATATATGTAAACATAACCAAACTTTCACTTGAAACTTTTCTGTGTGCATTTTGCATTGCTCCTCTCATAGATTCGAAGACGAACAATTTGGGATGCTCGGTACGATACAATATGTGTCCACATACATGAAGCTCTTGTTTCCGTGTTAGAGCGAACGTTATCTCGCCTCTAGTTACGGCATATACTACCTAAGGTCTTCCGTCGATGGTGCTTGAGAGTCTGTTTGAGAGTCCTTCGTACAAGACTTCGTATTTGCTGAAACGACATTTGTCATCTGGTAGTTCATTCCAGTAGGTGTGTCCTCCCTCTACGTCAACGCATTCTGTATCGGATAGCGGGCAAGTTATACCAGAACGTAGTGAGACTTGATTTGTATTGAGGTTGACCGTTGCGAAGTAATCTTGTAGCGTCACACGCACTTCGCCTTGAACTATGACGTCGTCCCATGTGCCGTAAGGGTCTGAATAGTGACTCCCTGTACAGTACCCGTCGTTTTTAATCGTCCCAGCTAGAGTAACGCTGCGTGTCGTTGTCGAATTGGGCTTTATACCAAGAAATACCGAGTACGGTGAAAGTCGTAATATGCCATTGACCTGTAGGTTTTTGCAAGCTTCGAATCCGATGTCGTGTATGTATTTCATAACTCCTTGGGCTACCACTGAATTATGCGAGTGCATTCCGCAGTGGTACACTGTGCGTCGTATAGAGATTTTACACTGTATGACGGCAGTTTTTGTGAATTCGCTGATTTGCATGAGCTGGATATACTTCGATGTTACGTTTGGTTCGACTTTTGGTATATCGCAATGTTCGACATCCAATAGTGATAGTGTGGTGATGTTCAATCGGGATGATCCGCAGTCATAACCTATGAGGCCTTCTGCACGACCAGCTATACCGAAGGTCAACAATGCTATAAACATTCCAAGTAGTTTACTGCTTCCCGCCTTCTTTTTCCTGGGTGGTTTTACAGGTACGGTTGGTGCAACTTCGCTCTCTAGTTTCCTCATTTTGTTCCGGAATATTTCTTCCTGTGCGTCGGGAGCTATCAGGGTCTCTGTGCTGTCCGCAATTGAAGGTGATTCTTCCTTGATAGGCGTTAATGCTTGCAAGTCGTTGCGGGTAGTCTGCACATGTTTTATAAGAAACTCGCGAATTCGCATGGCATGATTGAGAGCGCAGCAGCGAGTTCTTCGCAATATTATGCCGTGTTGTAGACAAAAGGCGTGTTGTCCCGGAAGTGTTTTGATTGGCGGTGCCATTCTTGTAATGTTTATAACTTCACAGGCAACAAAATCGCTCAGAAATTTTGCTATGTCACTGCCGTGTACATAGATTCGTTTAGCGTTTTGAGTCACCTTGGAAATTCGTTGAAATAGCCAAGAGTATGGTACATCTCCGATTTCCCATTCCAAGCCGTGGCCTGCTCTAGTCATGTATTTGTTTATAGCTTGCGCGTGGCGATTCAAGGTGTTGTGCCAGTAGGGAGGTTCCAGTATCCAATGGTCAGCGTATCCATGGAAGAGAGAGACTATCGCGATTTCCTTGGGTATGAGATTGTCTCCGTTGTCAATGAACCCCTCTATGTCGATGATGTAAATTTCGGTTTTGTCCATTTTCATGCTGTAGAAAGGATGTGAGCATGAATTTCGTGCGTATTATTATTTCTTATAATATTACTCATCATCGCTACTATTTTCTACGTCTATGTATGAATATCGGAGACGGTTGGGATGTACGATACGAGTCTCGTGCCCAATTCTTATCTTTATGTTTCCGTCCCGCATTATCTCTTCGATTCTATGGGGCCCGGTGTAATGATCACTAAATTTCCCTTGCTTTTTCCCACGTTGTAAATAAACGTAGTCACCGAGGTTGTATTGTTGAGGACTTATTTTACGATCATAATATTTTTTTGATCGCTCTTTGGAGGCAACCAAATGATTCCTCGCTATCTCTTGAACGTCGTGAAGTTTTGTCGCTAGCTCGGCAAGATAATCGCTATATGTTCTTGTCGGCTCGACGTCCGCTGCGGGTTCGTAAGAAGGCTGACGCGCTAGTTTTCCAAACACGAGCTCGTAGGGTGTATGCTTTGTTCCCTCGTGTACGCTCGTATTGTAGGAGAAGGTAGCGAGTTCCAACCATTCGTCCCACTCTTCGTCTCTAGTTACGTATTGTTTCAGGTATTCGACTAGAGAGTGGTGTGATCTCTCCAAGGATCCATTCGATTGAGGGTGAAATGCCGTTGTGCGACACTGTTTGATTTTAAACTTCTTTGCAACGCCTTTCATTACAGCGCTCAAGAAATTTGCCCCTTGGTCGGTAAGTATAGTTTTGGGAGCTCCGAAGATGCATATGAAGTGCTTCACGAGTGCATCGGCGATGTTGACTGATGTTGCTCTGGGTAGTGCTACTGCCAGCGAGTACTTAGTTAAAAGATCTTGCATCGTGAGGATGTATTCGTTGCCGATGCTCGTTCGAGGTAGTGGTCCCACAATATCCATGGAAATTTTGTCAAACGATGCGTCTGGTGTATCGGTAATTATCATTGGCTGACGAGTCTTGACGCGTACCAATTTTTTTAGATGACACGGTAGACAGTGTTGAATGTACTCTTGGATGGTGGTCTTCATGTCTTCCCAGTACCATCGTTGTCGTATGCGATTGTACGTCTTCGTGACACCCTTGTGCCCTCCTAATGCCGAGGCGTGAGCCTCGCGTATAATTTCCTTACGCTCGGCTTGCTCCGGATATCTTATCGTCCCCAGGCAAGTGATAAGCCTAGTTGGAACATCGATGAAGGCCTTTTTAATATTGCTCAGTATGTATTCCCATGACATACCGTTGATCGTTTTTGTTTTTGCAATGCTTATTGATCGTAGCTCTAAACTCTTCAGGATCCTTTTGAGTTCCGTTATCATTGATGTAAAGGTGTGTTGGTCGATAACTCCACCGTTCTTTGCTGCTATAACCATGGCGACGTGATGTTTAGAGTTTTGTTTCATTGCGACCACGTTACCAAAGATCAAATTGCGAAATTTTGGTAGCGAGCGTCGTGCTGCCAGATTTTTAGATCCTTCGTCACACGGTTCTCCTATTTCCGAGAGAAAGTATAGATAATTATCTTTCCTCATAAACAACTGCTCATTGCTGGTTATCTGGGGACTGTGTGTTTTTCCCGTTGATTTTTCTGTCGCTTCTGGCTGGTGAAAAGATTCTAATGTATCACTATCGGATCGGTCGAATATATATTCGTCCGAAGCACCAGATATACTAAAAGTTTCGTCTTCGTCGAGATTAGCGAAGATCGAGGATTGATTTTGTGTATTAGGATATACCGGTGTGTCTTCATCTATGCCAATCACAACAGGTGATTCCTGTCTTCTTCCCCTTCGTTGTTTAACTATGGGCTTTGTTTTGCCTATTTGAGCTGTAGTTGGAGCTTGTTTGTTATCGTGACTCCGTAGTCTTGATGATATTGGTCCAGCATCAGATGTTTCGGGCGCTGTAACCGTTGATGATTTTTTTTTACTTACTGTGGGCTGCGGAGCCCTTGGTCGTAGCCGTCTCGCTACTGGTTCTCTTTCTTCGTCTGCAGGCTCCTCATCCGAGCATGCTGCCTTTGTTTGTTTCCTTATCGGATAAGCGTGTTCCGATGCAGACGCGTGCCCGTTATCTTTTGAAGTCTCCTCGCAGGGATTTCGTGATAGGGCGTCAGCATTGACATTTGTCTTTCCTGCCTTGTGGACTACTTCGTACTCATATTCCTCAAGACGTAGGCGCCAGCGAGTGAGGCGCGATGTCGGGTCTTTTGAAGTGTGTATCCAAACTAACGGTTTGTGATCAGTAACTAATTTAAACAGCCGGCCATAGAGATATGGTCGGAACTGCGATACAGAGTGGAGTATCGCTACGGCTTCCTTTTCGTACGTGCTGTATTTTTGTTCTGCATCATTCAATACTCGCGAGGTATACGCGATAGGACGATCCTTGCCCAACGGTCCTTGACTGAGAATTCCACCGACTGCTGTCCCTGACGCATCCGTGGTTACGATAAACTGTTGAGTAAAGTCCGGATACTGTAACACAGGTTCTTCACATAGTTTATCGCGCAATGTTTCGAACGCTGCTTGTTGTTCGTCTTGCCAGTTGAAAGTGGCGTCTTTCTTTAGCAGAATCGTTAGTGGCCTTGCGATCTGAGAAAATTTGTCAATAAACCGTCTGTAGTAACCAGCAAGTCCTAGGAATTGTCGTATGTTTTTCGCGTTTTTGGGCCTCGGGAAATTTTTCACTGCCGATACCTTAGCCGGATCGGGTCTCACTCCGTCTTTCCCGATAACGTGTCCCAGATAAGCGACTTCTCTGCGTAGAAACTCGCACTTATCTGGTTGAAGCTTGAGGTGTGCTGCCCTCAATCGCTTCATTAGTCTTTCCAATTTCAATTCGTGTTCTTCCAAGGAAGAAGCATAAATGACGATATCATCCAGGTACACGAAGGCGTCGGAGCCTTGAACTCCAGTGAGTACCTGATTCATGAGTCGCTGAAACGTAGCCGGAGCGTTTTTCAATCCGAATGGCATTCGTGCGAACTCGTAGTGACCATATGGTGTAGAGAAGGCTGTTTTGTGCCTGTCCTCTGGGTGCATCTCGATTTGATTAAATCTAGACGCGAGGTCGAACGTTGAGAAGTATACTGCTCCTCCTAGTTGATCCAAAATTTCATTTATTAATGGTAGCGGGTATGCGTCGCTTATAGTTTTTTCATTCAAGGCGCGGTAGTCTAGTACCATTCGCCATCTCTTATTGCCTCGAGAGTCGGCCTTTTTTGGAACGATCCATAGTGGTGAATTATACGGAGATTTGGAGGGCTCTATTATGCCTCCGTCGAGTAAATCGTTGACTTGACGATTTATTTCATCCTTAAGAGTCGGCGGATATCTGTATTGCCGAAAGTTAATAGGGACCTCGTCGGTCGTGATTATGCGATGTTTTAGTACGTTTGTTGTTTGGAGTTTCTCGCCAGGTAGATAATATCTGTCAGCGAACTCCTCGAGGTGCATTTGAATGCTTTCTCGTTCTTCTGGATTTAGGTGATCCAGGCGTAACAGGCTTTTGATTTTTGCAACCCGGTCGTCTGTATGTATGACGTACGCCGTTGCAGTTTTGCCTTGAATTATCGCTTCGTGTGTATTCTTGTACGGAATCGCGTATAATCCCGCATCCTTAAAATTCTCATATGTTGGTGCGTCGTGGGCTTTGCACGGCGCGTGAGGCGGCTGTGTCTCAGTGTTATCGTGCTGTAGCGGGTTGGATCCCTCTGCAGTTTGATATAGAGCTGGCGTGGCCTCTGTCGCAACATCTATTTCCTTGTGGAGATTGTCCATAATCTCTTCGTATGGCTCGATTTTGAGCACTGGCACGGCGACTTCTATTTCTTCGTCCGTGGTATTAATGAGGTAAAGATGGGCCTTGCCATCATTATTTGTGACGAGTGCTTCACCAAGGAAGACTCCTTCTGAGATGATTTGACGGGGTAGATAGCCAAACTTTACTTCTGGATTGGCAACCCGTACGTAAAAGTGTCCCTTTGTTCGTGCTGGGATGACGATTGTTTCGAGCTTCATGAAAGGTATAGAGTTCATACCCCATCGTAGACATCGATCAGAGTATGATACATCCGCGTGGTAGGTGCGGAAGAATTCGGTTCCGATGAGACCGTCGTCTTCAATCGGAAAATCGTCATTTACGAGGTGAAAGGTGACGTTGGAGTCGAATATTTGTATCGCTGTTCTTCCCAGTGTCTGGACGTAATCCTTTGTTATTCCGCTGATCTTTACGATGTCCGATTTGTCAATGTATACTCTTGGTGAGATTTGTTTACATTTAATAAGGTTTAATGAAGAACCCGTATCGATCATCAGCATTGTTGGCTGTACAAGATCTTTAGAGGTTACCTTGACAACAGGTACGTTACTTGTGCGATTCAGCAGGGCTGTGGCGACTCTCGCTGCCGGAGTATTATCTTCCTGTAGATGCCTTACAGGTCGTTGTGGATTCTCTTGAGTTTCACTTCGCTGATTTTTCGTTGACGCACCGGAGGTGGTACCTGAATTTTTCTGTGAAATCCACCATTGTAATTTTCGACATTCTTCAAGCGTGTGTCCGAGATTCTTGCAAAAACTGCATTTAGGCAATCGTTTCCTTGACGATGAGTCCACTGTGTTGTACTGGTTTCTCCCTGTATTTGGGGGCCCTTGATAGTTTTTTCTGAACTGCTGCTGTGGTGATTTATTCCCTTCTTGACGCGAGTTCATAGGTGTAGAAGTTCGTTGCCAGCACGAAGCTGCTAAATGTCCCGTCTTGCCGCAAGTATGGCAAGTTGGCTTCTCCTTGATATAGTGTATCTTCTCTTTTCGCTGATTATGATCAGATGGATGTTGATTTGACTTCGGACTTCGTGGATTTCGTAGTACATTCTTTGCGTGTTCTTGTCTTTCGATATCTATTGCTTCCTTCATAGTATCGCTGAACGTTGCTCCCTTCGTAATTTTATTTTCGATCTCTGATTTAAGTCCTCTGTTGAAGCATTCGACCAGATCGACGTCGAGGCTTCTTTTGAATGCATCGTCTACTACTCCGTTGTGGCTCTGTTTGTAAGCATCGCCAATTCTATTACCGAGATCCTTAACTCGATTAGAATATGCGAGAACCGATTCGTTGTCGAGTTGGAATACTCTTCCCAATTCTCCTTGTAGTTGATAGACCGATTTTGCTGGCATATAAAGCGTTTTAAGGAAATCCATAAACGCTTGCACAGTATTTAGCGCAACCCCGTGTACCGCGCGACGTGCTTCTCCACGTAATTTGTTTCGAAGTATGAGCGCGAGGTTAGCCTGTGCCTCTTGAGGAAGCATCTGTGTTGCTTCTTCGCATCCTTCAATGAAATGTGACAGTGGAATGTTGTAACCGTCGAAGATGGGTACCGCTTCAAGCGCGTACTTAACAGAAACTGGAGGTACAGGTGGAGCGGCCATGACGTGTGCGACGATATTGTCTATACTGCCTTGTAGCTGATTAATTTGCCGTACTGCTAATTCGCCAAGACCTGAGTGAACTGGTTGTTCCGTTGGTGGTCGTACGGTTGGGTCTGTTGGTTGTTGATTTGTCTGACCCGTTGATTGAGTAGTCTCGTTATCTCCTTGATAACTAGTGCTTGTATGCGCACTGCTCATGCGAGGATTTTGTGTAGATGGAGTTTGATCCGCTGACGTTTTAGTTGGTGTCCTACCAAGCGTCATTCTTCATTCTCAAGACAGTGAGGGCGTTCAACATCCCACTTCTGACACCAAATTTTATTTTGTGTTACGTCCCAACGAGCTCAAGTGAGTCCGTTCAGAACATGCGTAACGTCGGTCTCTCTTTCGAGTCAAGGCGTTGGCCCTTTACTCAGGGACGGAGACCACGCCGTGCACTGTCCGTCGATAGGAGATTACGCTAGGAGGATTGTTGAGACTGATAGCCTCGTAGCACGATGATAGAGCATGCAGAAATAATAGTTGAAGATGGTTTTTGCGTTGTACTCACTAAATACTTATTTATTTCTCGATGTTTGAAGAAAGTACAATCTTCTGGATACAATCACTAGTTTAACTTAAACTTTTTAGAGACTTAGCCGCGCAGGGCTTTCGCAGTTAGTCTCGTCGAACAGAGCCTTGCTCGCTCTGCGAAGTTTCGTTGCGGATGATGTTACTCGGAGAATAATCGTAGAACTACTGATTTTTGGTAAAGATGCTCGGTCTTATATACTAGTTAGGCACTCACTATAACAATAGGCAAAGAGTGCCTATTAAAATGACCATCCGTTGCTCTTCGGAGCCTGTCGAAGGGGTTACTCTGCAGCGCATACTCCAAAAATTTTTATTTTTCACCATTTGCTTTGGTGTATCTCCAACATCATGCGTAGTTACTTTGAAGTGACTGCGATGAATAGAAATATTTTTTTTAGCCTGCGGTGCAATGAAAACAAATTTTTGGCTGAATTTTTCTTCTCGGACGTCCGTATCACACTGTAACTTTTGATGGTGCGAACCAATTTTCTTCTCCTTCGCAGGGTTTTTTTATTACATTATTTCCAGTATGCACATTACTTTTAAAACCAATCTAAGACCTTTAAGTATTTTTTCTAAAAAATTATTGGCCACAAATTGCATTTGCCTTCGGTCAAGTGTCCGTACGGTGCCATCATAATGAACTCTACGAACCAATTTTTTTCTCCTTCGCAGCATCATTTTGTTTTATCAAAAGCACTACGCACAGCAAATTTAGAGACAATCCTACATCTCTAACTATTTATTCATCACCATTTTCCATAAAAAAATGATTTTCTCACATCTGATGTCCGTACGGTGCTCCAATTAAGAATCCTGGAAACCAATTCTTTTCTCTTTCGCAACAATATTTCATTACATCGAAAGCACTATGCACAACAAATTTTGAGTCATTCTGACAAATATAATTTTAATGATAAAATAATTCAAAAACAGTGGTTATAACAAGATTTGCTTTAAAGGTTATGTTATTTAGATTTGCCAAAAATCCATTTTTCATCATGTTAAAAAAAAAAAACTTCGGTTTCGAAAAATAAAACACGAAATATCATACACAGATTCACAAATGTTTGCGTTTTTTATTTCGAAAATAATATATTATCACCGAAAATCATTCACATTCGTAATAAAAATGATAAATTTCACGTATTCACTGAAAAAATTGGTAGTAAACTCACAAAAAAGATTCATCGAATATCCAAAATAATTACAATTTCCCAAATAGAACTAAAAAAATCGCAAGTATATATTTTTTCGTTTTATTCTATCTGTCAAACTTTGGAAGCAGATGACAATTTCGTAGCAGACGATACACAGATGCTCATACGTCGCGGCGCGCGTACTCTGTGGCCGGATGATTTTCAAATAAAAAAAAATCGACATCTCGTTTAAATCTTTGTTCCTATTTTACGTAAATATAAATGGATTCTACGCGGTATAGCGCAAATAAAAAGTGTGCAATCATAAAAAAAAGAATTTCTTATCCTTCGACCGTCGAAGATTCATCGCAACCGAAATCTTTGTCAATTATGTTCACCCGATTTATTCGTTTACAGTTAATAATAAAAACTGCAAATTCTTTTTCTGGCAACGTATTTTGTCCTCTTCAAAACAAGCCAAAATAAGAGTCGAAATCTTTTTTCGCTGCCGAGATATGATTTTTTTAAGCAAAGACTAATTTTACGAATTTTCGTCAAAAAACGAATCGTTTTTTCAAATTTCTCGAAATTGCCGTCTCTAATCCTTTCCTCTCAAAGAAATCGTATTTACAACCTGACTCTCCGCGTTATTGTGCAGATAAAAAGTGTGCTATGTTTAAAAATTTTATTTTTTACACTTCGACCGTCGGAGATTCATCACATTCGAAATCTTTGTCAATTTTGTTCGCTGGATTTATTCGTTTACACTTGATAAGAAAACTGCTAATGATTATTCTATCGACGTATTTCCAACGTTTTTTTTTTTCAAATTTTTTCAAATTTTCGTCGAAATACGAATTTCTTTCATATGCTCACGTCTTAAAAAGTTTTTTTTCGCAAAAAAAAAACAATTGTACTCTTAAAGAACAATTATAAACAATTATTTATTAAGGAAGTGAAAACCACTGAATGTGTCGATTTTACGAGTTATTCCGTACCGCGAAACTTATCCTCGTTTGTGATTAAATAAAATTTAAAAAAATACGATAGGATATGATGCTAAATTTGATATTTTTAAGCGACGATAAATATCAATAAAATTTCATTGAAAAACGAAAAAAATTATCGAATTTCTCAAACTTCTCGTCTCCAATACCTGTCTGTTCTACAGAGACAATAACGAGCTGATTCCATGTATTACGAAGAAGAAAAAAATATATCTCAAATGGTAGAAATGAAATTTGTTATAAGAGGACTGTCAAAGAGCCTTCAAAGTCGAATTTTTCAAGAATTTCATCAATTTGTAAAAAAATATTTCGGAGCTATCCAAGATGACAAATTTTTGATTCGAGTAACGTACTACTTCCTCTTCAATAAAAGGCAGGAACCAAAAAGATATATTTTTCCGTCCTCGAGATAGCATTTTTTTGCAGCATCCATAAATATCGATAAAATTTCATTGAAAATCACAAAGAATAGCAAATTTCTTGAACTTTTCTTCTACAATGATTTGGTTTCCTACAGATAAAATAATGAACTGATTCCATCAATTATGGGGAAGAAAAAAAACACTGAAGGGGAAGGATTTAAAGGGGATATTTGGCCTGAATGCTAAATGGTAATCGTATTGGTGTCGGTACATGTTTTGTGTGTTTGTTTTATATTCATTAAATCTGGTCATAAGTTTTAAGCTAATAAAACGACTTTACTAGACATGATTTGATTCGTTAAATTAATTTGATCAACTTCTACGTGGTGCAATTCGTTATAATTGTCTCGTGTCCCAATATTTGACAATTTATCGTCAAACAAAAAGGAAATATCCGTTGTGAATATTAATAATAAATTGGTACAAAAAAGAAATATTTTTATTCCACGAAGGTTAAACACTATGAATTATTTTACGTAACTGATAAATGTTTTTCCCTCATACGTACTATCGAAAAGAAACGCAGAGCGCGACGTATAAACATACTTCATCCGTAGCGCATAGCGCGATGTGTAAATACACTCGATACGGAGCGCGTAGCGCGACGTGCACCCCCGTGAGTGCCTTAAAAAATGTCCCTTAGGGACATTTTTCGGGGGGTTTGGGGGCGGAGCCCACCAACAAGAGCATCTGCGCCCGCAGGGCGCTGAGACGCTTGTTTCCATTAATTTTTTTGTTATTTATTTGAATGATTTATTATTAAAGAAAACTGTTTTATTTTGAACGTCATTTTGAATGTGCGGAACATTTCTTTTTGTATCACACGCATAATATTTATTAATTTAAATTACTTATTATTGATTATTTATTAATTAGCAGGTTGTTGTGGCTCGCGCGATCGCATTGGACTACATTAGAACTACCTAAGTAAACGGTCGCGTACGCAGTGTCAGTGAATATTTAAGAATAAACGAAAAAATTTCGATGTCATAATACAATTGATAGATTTTTATTTGGTGGTTTTTGGCCAAATTCGCTCATAATTGAGTCATAAACTTTGAGTCGAGAATTTGTTATCGAGATGCTCCACGGAAAGGTAAACTAAGCATCTCATTTTAATTCGAGATTGATTAGGAGCGAGTTTTAAAACTACTAAGTAACCATTCTCGAATTAAATTAGCAATTGAAAATTAAAAGGTATATTGAATTTCAATTTCATTTTTGTTAACCAAATTTATAAATTTGATTTACGTACACGATTTCGAAAAATCAAAACCATAATTCAAAATTGCCGCCATCTCGGAGAACTTCTGTGTACACAATATTGGGTATTTTACTTCCACGTGCGTGAATGAATTACTTCTTCTTCGAACTTACACTTGAGCATCCTACATATAGTTGAACGTGTGAAAAACATTCATCGTATAAATCAATACCGGCAACTTCAAAAGGTTCACCTTGTTATTTGTTGATTGTCATCGCAAAACACAGTTTGAATGAAAATTGGATTCGTTTGAATTCGAATGGGTAATTTGTTGGTATCATGGGTATGCGTGGTATTAACACATGTTCGCCGATTGTATTACCGGTAATAATTTCAGCTCCTAATATGTAAGTCATTAATCTTGTAATTTTTAATTTGGTTCCGTTGCACAGGTTTGGTGAACTCAAATTTCTCAATAGTATGATAGGAGTTGAGATTTTTAATTTTAGCTTTTAGATCAGATGCAACTAGAACTCAAATATATTTGACAACTTCGCTTTGATTCTTCTCTCCTAATTATACCGAAATTATAGACAATAAATACACAAAAAGCAATGACGCCGACTACATTACCAAAGAATAACAACGTATTGAATCAAGGTAAAGATAATTTAATACTATATCGATATTTAATCAATAGTTTCTAGTGATTTGGTTTGTGAAATGTAGATAACCGCGAAACTACAATCTCACCTCCCGAACTTTCAACGATTCATCAGAATCAAGAACAATTACCGGCTCTCAATAACTCTTTTACGTATATCCCTTGGACGAGTAAATTTCAATGCAATTATTGTGAACGAATATTTGGAAAAAAGCATGGTGTTGTATGTACGACTCCAACGTCGCAATGCCAATCAAATTTGTAAGCAAACTTACACTTGTATTCATTGAAGAAGACGTTCCGGCAAAAAAATCACCCGAGTAATTATTTTAACATTAATTAAAAAATAAGGTACGGAAATAAAATATCATTTTTATGGCAAAGAAAAATGATTTATTAATGTACGTAAAATGTAAAACGACGTTGGAATTTTTATTCGCCGTGGTGTCTGTGAGTGTCTGTGAGTGGTGCCTGTGAGAGGTGTCAGTGAGTGTCTATGAGAGTGGCTGTGAGTGTCTGTGAGTGTCCGTGAGTGTCTGTAAGCATCTCCGGGACAAACATACATGAAAAATTGGGACTTTCTTTTCTCTCTGTATATATAAAGTTACCGCCGCTGTCGCCGCCGCCGCCGTGTCAGGAATTGATACATACTTATGAGACACCCGGTATATGAAACCCGTCAGAAAAATATTCTAAGTCCCACTAAGGGGATTCCCCCTTGGGCACCCCATCGACCAAAAATGTTCTAAGCCCCTCTAAGGGGGACATTCGCCTGAATATTTTCGCCTTGGGGAGGAAGGGGGAGAATCCCCTTATAGGGACAGAATATTTTCGGTCGAAGGGGGCAGGGGAAATCACCTGAGAGGGACTTAGAATATTTTTGGCTGAAGGGGTAATGGCGAAGGGGGGAGGAGAAAAATATTCTGTCCCTTTAAGGGGGACTGTCTAAGTAAAAATACTAAAAAAAAGCGACGTCGACCGCGATTGGTGAAAAGTTGCGGCGGTGATGAATCATTTTTATAATGTTGATAAAAGATAAGTGAGCGCGCGAGCCCGGGGAAACACTAGTCTCTCTATATATATAAAGTTTCCGCCGCTGTCGCCGCCGCCGTGTCAGGAATCGAGGGGAGGGCAAAAATATTCTAAGTCCCTCTAAGGAGGAAAAGAAAAATATTCTAAGTCCCTTTAAGGAGGAAAAAAAAAAAATAGTCTAAGTCCCTCTAAGGAGGAAAAGAAAAATATTCTAAGTCCCTCTAAGGGGGACTTATTCTAAGCCCCCCTTTCTAAGAAAGTCTAAGGGGGACTTAGAATATTTTCGGTCGAAGAGGGCGGGGGGAATCCCCTTAGAGGGACTTAGAATATTTTTCTGAAGGGGGGGGGGGGGGGTCGTGGGAGGGGAAAGTCAAAATATTCTAAGTCCTTCAAGGGGGGACTTAGAATATTTTTGGTCGAAGGAGTAATGGCGAATTGGGGGGGGGGGGGGGGTGGGGAAATATTCTAAGTCTCTTCAAGGGGGACTAAGTAAAAATACAAAAAAAAGCGGCGGCGACCGCCATTGGTGAAAAGTTGCGGCGGTGATTAAACATTATTATAATGTTGATAAAAGAAATGCGAGCGCGCGAGCCCGGGGAAACTCTAGTTTCTCTATATATATAAAGTTTCCGCCGCTGTCGCCGCCGCCGCCGCCGTCGCCGTGTCAGGAATCGAGGGGAGGGCGAAAATATTCTAAGTCCCTCTAAGGAGGAAAAGAAAAATATTCTAAGTCCCTCTAAGGAGGAAAAGAAAAATATTCTAAGTCCCTCTAAGGAAGAAAAAAATATTCTGTCCCTCTAAAGAGGAAAAGAAAAATATTCTAAATCCCTCTAAGGAGGAAAAGAAAAATATTCTAAGTCCCCCTTAGAGGGACTTAGGGGGGGGGGGTCGTGGGAGGGGAAAGTCAAAATATTCTAAGTCCTTCAAGGGGGGACTTAGAATATTTTTGGTCGAAGGAGTAATGGCGAATGGGGGCGGGAGGGGAAAAATATTCTAAGTCTCTTCAAGGGGGACTAAGTAAAAATACAAAAAAAAGCGGCGGCGACCTCCATTGGTGAAAAGTTGCGGCGGTGATTAAACATTATTATAAGGTTGATAAAAGAAATGCGAGCGCGCGTAGCGCGCGAGCCCGGGGAGACTCTAGTATATATATAAAGATGTATGCGCGGCTCGCATATGGACGCACGGACGCAACACACAGGTATCATGCGATATCGGACAAACAACAGACTATCGAAAAAATCTCTGAAGACAGGATCATGTCGAGAGCAGAACTGATCAAGAGATGTGGTAGCATCTCGACGCCAAGTAGTTTAAAAAGTTAAAAGACCGCGCGGTGTGTCCGCGCGCGTCGAGTGCTACCGTGTAAGCCAATATCGTGTCCCCTAAATTTCGACAGTTTTTTTCTCAGAAGCGAGACATCGGATCTAAATTCTAAAGATTCTTTCATAATATAAATCCATTACGAGCTTTAAACTGCACGAATTTATGAGATATCGCGATGCCGCTCGAAAAATCTTCACTTTTACGAAAGTCTGCTGTTTTTTCTGGTTCTGCTGGTTTGCTATTTCAAAATACATTATAAGTTATAAGTCAATAAATAAAGCACGAATCAAAATCAGAAGATTGAAATGAAATATTTATTTATTAGTAGCGTAAAAAACTGACCCCGAGGTTAATTCAATGAATTCAATCACTAAGCGATCTCCGATAAAAGTACAAATTCGAAAATAAAAAAACTAATCCATACTTCTTTCTTCAGTAAAGAGGAACTAATTGAATCGAAAAAATCTCATTCGATACATATGAAAAATAACATTCAGTTTTATTACAGTCATTTTAATGTTCAAAAATGCGGAAATAGTGATTATGTTACAAGGAATTAGTGATATTACAGAAAATACAAAAACGTTTTTTTCCCACTAGATGGCTTTCGGAGTAAACGTCTTTTCAGTGAAAGTTTCATGAACAAAAATATACACCGTACACAGAACACAAGAGTCGAAATATATTAGCGCGTGGATTCGTTCTCCTTGTCTGCCGGAACCCTGCTTTATATCACCTCGGCGCACTCGAACCTGTACTTAATTACGTGCGCAATTTCAATGCCATCCGGTTAGAAATTACGTCGTAAATAATTTAATGATCAGAAAAACACCAAAGAATACCATAATATTTTCTTTTAAGAAAAATCGCGAACTCCGTTGGACGTATCGTTACCGAGAATTACATTACGCAATAGAATTGCGCGATTACGGGGGGAGGGGGGGGGGGGGGGTGATTAGGTAATGTGCACGTGTCGGCATGTCAACCTGTTACAAGTTTGATCAATTATTATGAATCTTTTCCCAGCCACTTGGTATGTCGAAGAAAAATATTGTTCTCGAGTATTCCAAAATTGTACAAAAGAATTAAACGTGTTCCGTGTTTGTCTGTGAGAAGTCAAATAGTTTCAGAGATACCGATATGGAGAAAAGCACAAACGTTACCATCAGAGTCACATTGCCTTAAAGCACTCGCTCGATCGATATTAACATTATATTGCATGATCCGTATGGAATCATTCGGAAAAAGGTAAATCATCATCGCGGACGCTGAAATTGGATACATTGCACTTTTTGTTACCGTCTGGATGTGTATGAGTGGACAGGAGAGTTCTTTCAATTCCCCTTAATTACTGTATCGCAAAAAAACCAAGTTGTCTCTTGTCTTCTTTATTTCTTAATTTATTTATTAACGCAATAGACTGTTTTACAAATTCAAATGTTAAGGTTATAGAGATTAAAAGCTTAATATTTAAATGTAATAGAATGATATTGCAAGACTAATAGAGGCAATCGCATTTTATTTTCATTAGATGCTGAAGTTAACAGCAAAGTACCATTACAGTTGTTATTTTCGACTGAGCGTGAGTATGGTCGGCCGGAGAGTGCTTCACATTTCAGTTATACTTATAGATCTCCCTGATATGAAACTGTGCTTGTTATTGATAATGGACTCTGTAACACGCAACAAGAGTTACTCGGTGAAAAGGTTACCGTCGGAAATGTTCAGTAATCGCAGTAACGATAATTTTTGGCTCAAATAGTCAATTTCACAGGCTTAGCCGAACATTATTAGGTGCACCTAATAATTTTGACCAAGACACTACGCTCTAGTCTAGGAGTGACACCTAACTTTATTCATCTCCGAATAAGGGGTTAGTGGTGATCTTCTTATGGACTTCTAAGTAAAAGCTACCCGAAATCTTTACGACCACTAATTTTTACCGAAAGAGTCGCTAGGCGTATACACGTCTCAAACATTTTTACGTGACTTACACTCTCATTATTTCAATCCCACCGCTTAACGAATTTCAACGTTGGACAGATAGGGATAAACCACTATAAAAAGGCGAGCATTTGCGTTAGCAACTCAGTAGTTCTGCGTTTATACTCCGACCACCATTTACGAGACTCCACTGAGCGTGCAAGGCTCTGCCCGACGAAGTACCCGCGTAGAAAAAAAGAATCGCAGCGAGATTCTTGCCGAGAATCTCGGTGTGATTCCTCTGAAAATCTTTCCGAGGTTCTCAGCGATCTCGGTGAGATTCCTCTGAGAATCTTTCCGAGATTCTCAGCGAGATCTTGCTGAGAATGCCGCATGTGTCCCGGACCGCGATTATCGCCGCGCTTCTCCGCGAGATTTTTGTTTATCGCTGCGGGGAATCTCTCGCACAATCTCGCAGTGCTTCTTGCCGAGATTTTTATTTATCACGGCGGGGAATCTCGCACACAATCTCTCCATGCTTCTTCGTGTTTGAGCGAAAAATTAAAGAGAAAAAAAAAATTAAAATTAGTCAAATAGAAGGCGAAAATAAAAAATGTAGAAATTAGCTCGGAACCAAATTGTGGCAACAAAGTTGCATTCAGCGAGCAATATTAGACTCTATAGTAGAAAACGCTGATTTTTTTTTTTTTTTTTCAAAATTCTGCAAACTTTTGGCCGTCATGTGGGACTCTTGCTAAGATTCCTTGCGGAAAACCGGGAGCACTTGGAAAAAAAATCAGCGATTTTCCACTATAGCGTCTAAAATTTCTCGTAGAATGCAAATTTGTTGCCGAAAATTGATTCCGGCCAAAATTCTACGTTTTTTATTTTCGCCTTCTATTTGACTAATTTTAATTTTTTTTTCTCTTTCATTTTTCGCTTGAACACGAAGAAGCACTGCGAGATTGTGCGAGAGATTTCTCGCAGCGATAAACAAAAATCTCACGGAGAAGCACAGCGGGATTGTGCGCGCGATTAAATAATCTCGCCAAGAAGCACGGCAAGAATCACGGTCCGGGACACATGCGGCATTCTCAGCGAGATCTCGCTTAGAATCTCGGAAAGATTCTCGGAAAGATTCTCACAGGAATCTCACCTAGATTCTCGCCAAGAATCTCGCTGAGATTCTTTTTTTCTACGCGGGTACTCTGCGATCTACGAAAGGCCCTGTAGGGCCTACTCTCTCGACAAAGTGCGCAAGCTCTGCCCGACGGAGCTCTCTACGATAGACCTGCGCGGCTAAGTCCTCGAAGCTCTTACCAACCATAGTATCGTGAAGATTATTTTCAACACCGAACATCGAATTTAAATAAAAACATTGTGAGTACTACAACATCGAAAACTCTTCGACTTTATTTCTGCATGCTCTACAATTGTGCAACGAGACTATCAGTCTCAAATATCCTTCCAACGCATCTCCAACTTACTGCAGTGTTAAGACCAGGTCTCCGTCCCC
Source organism: Cryptus viduatorius (assembly GCA_964006125.1). Taxonomy (NCBI): domain Eukaryota; kingdom Metazoa; phylum Arthropoda; class Insecta; order Hymenoptera; family Ichneumonidae; genus Cryptus; species Cryptus viduatorius. The sequence continues at coordinate 20,110,198 of OZ023222.1, read as the reverse complement.
GAGTAAATGGCTAACGCCTGGACTCGAGAGAGAGGCCGACGTTACATATGTTCTGTACGAACTCGCAAGAGCTCGTCTGGACGTAACATCGCACCGCATCTTACGTTCCCCATCCCACCAATTCCGATCTTAAATACATGAAGTACGATACCCCACTTTACAGACGTCGTTGATCGACAGATAGTACATCTCATTTCGACCTTCGAGTACAGCACAAGGCTCGTAGTTGTGGCATTATCGATTGAGTTTTTTTGCTTGGGCCAGCAACGCCTTTCAATATCCATCATGTTTTATTCTCTTCTTTTATATTCATCATACTTAATCTAAAGAGACCATTCCTTCGGATGCGCCGGATTAAGTTCTGTGTGCCAAGCTGCAAATGAATAAGAAGAAATCAGACGATTTTTCTTCCATAATTCTACCCTTCAATCCTAAAATATCAATCGATATCTTGATCCAGAACATAAAATTCGCAATTTCCGTAAAGAAAAAAAATATCTAAAAATCTCTGAATTCGAAATCTTGAGATTACCAATATTTCGAAATATCACAATATATATGTATACAATACAATAAATGTAACAAACGTTTTTTATGTTAAATGAATATGCGATTACAATATGCTATTAAGGGGGCTGAGTCACCTAAAAATTATTTTTTTATTTATTTAAAAAAAAAAAAAAATTCTGAATGTACATACGGTGTACTACATACACACCAAATTTTACATCGAAATTTAAAAAATTAGCGAAGTTAGAAGCATTTTGGTAGTGTTAGAAATAATGCGTGAAAAAAAAAAACAAGCGTCTCAGCGCCCTGCGCCCCCAAAACCCCGAAAAATGTCCCTAAGGGACATTTAAAAACAAAAATGTCCCTAAGGAAAAATGTCCCTAAGGGACATTTTTTAAGGCACTCACGGGGGTGCATGTCGCGCTACGCGCTCCGTATCGAGTGTATTTACACATCGCGCTATGCGCTACGGATGAAGTATGTTTTGTGACGGGCCGTTTCGACCCTTCGGGTAGATCGAAACCACCGCCTCCTCTGCTCAGCGCATTCCTCTGCTCTTACCGTTAGGCGCCAGGAAGTTGTTTCTACTCCCAACTTCCAAGGAGATAGATTTTTCCCCGATGTTCCGTTTCCTCTGTATTTCGTTACAGGGGTGCAATCCGACGAGCTAGTTAATATCTTCGGATATGCGAGCGAAAAATAAATACGAGCGCCAACAATTCATAAAACAATGATAATCACACGATATATTTCCCAAATCCGTACAATGAAAGAAAACAAAACAAGAGAAAATAATAGGGTTTCAAATACAATAGTTCCTCTCTCGGAAACAATCGCGAAATCTTCACGCGGTACTCGAGTAATACGCCAGAGAGGCCGGCACGGCCGAGGAATCGATAGCACGACTTTTTATTACACCGGGAGAGACACTTCTCGTCCACGGAAATATTACGCAACAGAAACAATTCGGCTCTGCCTACCTTTACAATATTTCGATGCTGGACCTCGCGTCAATCCTGATCCCGAGTGAGCTCGGCTCTCGCTATCCTCGACTGACCTCTACGGCTTCGCCTCGCTCGGCGATTAACCCTTTCCTCGGAAAATTAGCCACGTCCACTAATTCCCACGCGAACTATCCCTATTTTAGTCTCTATCCTATTCTGCGTCGGTCTCCTACCGAACTTTCTTCTCGGTGCGTCGCCGAATCTATTCTATCTCGACTACTGTCTTCCCTAGACTCTCGTCGACGATCGGCTCTAGACGACTCTCTCTTGACTGCCGAAAATCGCTCATCGAGCCTCGATGTGTCGCGTGCCGGTGAGGAGAGGGGGCAACGCTCGCGAATATCGAGCGTCGCTTCACGTAGATCCTTCATCTAACGCTTCTCACGCTGTCTCTCCTCGCATAGTTGCCGAATTTCCCTGTAACGAATTCGAATAAACGGGAGCAACGCGCTAAATGATTTTCGCTTATCTATCGGCGCTCGGCGGGAGAGACGATCCAGCGGCTTATACTATAGCCTAACTCGCACGTTGCGACGACGGTGGTAACGCCTCGTCACAGTTTATACGTCGCGCTCTGCATTTCTTTTCGAAAGTACGTATGAGGGAAAAACATTTATCAGTTACGTAAATTAATTCATAGTGTTTAACCTTCGTCGAATAAAAATATTTCTTTTTTGGACCAATTTATTATTAATATTCATGACGGATATTTCCTTTTTGTTTGACGATAAATTGTCAAATATTGAGACACGAGACAAATATAACGAATTGTACCGACACCAATACGATTACCATTTAGCATTCAGGCCAAATATCCCCTTCAAATCCTTCCCCTTCAGTGTTTTTTTTCTTCCCCATAATTGATGGAATCAGTTTATTATTTTAGATGAGAGGGAAAGATGGCGGAGGGAAAGGTTGGGTGGAAGTGGTGCTGCTGAGGAAAGAGGGAAAAGTACGGGAAAAAGGGAAAGGAAATGGGACGGAAGCGAGGAAGAGAAAGAGGAAAGTGAGAGGGGCAGGAAGTGATAAGTGGAAACGAGAATGGGAGAAGGAAAGAAAGAAAGACGGGAATGAAAAAGTGACGATGGGAAAGGTTAGAAAGTGCGAGAGACGTAGAAGAAAGAGACGACGGCGCAGGCGCGAGAAGAGAGGGGACAGGACAGGCGAGCAGAGAGAGGAGGAAAAGAGAAGGTAAAGAAGGCAGAGGTACGACGAGGAAGGAGGAAGCAGACGAGGACGCGGCCGGACTATGAGAGGGAGAGAGAAGAAGGAAAGCGGCAAGCGAGGAGCCAGTGGGCAGACGGCGATAGTCAAGAGGCGAAGGACCGAAAATGAACGAGGAGAGACGGAAGGAGCCGAAGAGATATCGAGCGCGGCAGAGAAGACCGGCACGTGGAGAATCGAGCAGCGGGACAAAGGCGAGTGTGGCAACGTGTGGCAACAGGTGAGAAGATGGAGGAGCTGACAAAGGCGATCCGGGAAATGGTACAGGAGATGAGTGGATTAAGGAAGGAATTGAAGAAAGTGAGGAGTGAAATGAAAGAGATGAGAGGAAGAATGGGAAGAAGGGAAGAGAGAAGTAATAAGGGAAAGGGAGGAAAAGGGAGAAGTGAGAGTGAGTATGAAAAGGAAGGCAGCAGTGATGGGGAGATAGAAGTGGGATGGGAGACGGACAGTGAACAAGAGGGAGAGAGTACGTAATGTGAGAAGTCGGACAGTGAGAGAGATGGAGCGAGCGGAATGGAGGACGGAGACAGGGAAAGGAAAGAGCAGGGAAGAGAAAGAGAAGAAACAGACGGAGGCGACGGGAGAATAAAAGGGAAAGCCTGGACAAAGGTGATGGAGGAGGAAGAGGAAGAGGAAGCGAGGCGAATGAAGGAAGAGAGAGAGAAAGACAGATAGAAGATGGGAAGAGAAGTAAGGGAAGGACAGGCTGGAAGATGGTGGCAGGAGGTAAGGAAGAGGCAAGAAGAGGAAGGAAGAAGAGAGAAGAGGAGAAGCCGAGAGAAGAGGGATGGAGGAAGGAGAGAGAAGAGAGGGAAAAGCGAAGAAGGAGAGTGCTCATGAAGAGTGAGGCGGAAGTAAAAGAAATTGAAGGAAAGCACGTGGAAGAGGCGATAAGGGAAGCACTGGGAAGGAGAATGGTGGTGAAGAGGATAGTGGAGAGGAAGAGAAGAGGGAGTGAGGAGATAGTGATAGTGGAATTAGACAGTGAGGAGGACAAGAAGGAGTTATTGAGGCGGTGGAGTGAGATGGGAGATTACGGGATAGAAGTGAGAGAAGATTTGACGTGGTGGGAAAGGAGGACGAGGTTCAAGTTGAGAGAGAGGGCGGAGGAAGAGAGGAGAAAAGGAAGAAGGGTGAGGATGGACAACAGAAGTTTGGAGATCGACGGAACCCGATGGAGATGGGACGAGTGGGAAGACAAGTGGATAGAAGAGAACGAAGAAGGGAAGGGGAATGGGGAAAAGAAGGGGGAAGGAAAAGGAGAAATGTAACAAGGAGACAACCTTGACAAAAATCTTGAAACCCGAAAGGGAGCAATAAAGACATACAATACAATACAGTTCATTATTTTATCTGTAGGAAACCAAATCATTGTAGAAGAAAAGTTCAAGCAATTTGCTATTCTTTGTGATTTTCAATGAAATTTTGTCGATATTTATGGATGCTGCAAAAAAATGCTATCTCGAGAACGAAAAAATATATCGTCTTGGTTTTTGTCTTGAATTGAAGAGGAAGTAGTACATTACTCGAATCAAAAATTTGTCATCTTGGATAGCTCCGAAATATTTTTTTACAAATTGATGAAATTCTTGATAATTCGACTTTGAAGGCTCTTTGACAGTCCTCTTATAACAAATTTCATTTCTACCATTTGAGATATATTTTTTTTCTTCTTCGTAATACATGGAATCAGCTCGTTATTGTCTGTGTAGAACAGACAAGCATTGGAGACGAGAAGTTTGAGAAATTCGATAATTTTTTTCGTTTTTCAATGAAAATTTATTGATATTTATCGTCGCTTAAAAATATCAAATTTAGCATCATATCATATCGTATTTTTTTTTAATTTTATTTAATCACAAACGAGGATAAGTTTCTCGGTACGGAATAACTTGTAAAATCGACAAATTCAGTGTTTTTCACTTTCTTGATAAATAATTGTTTATAATTGTTCTTTAAGAGTACAATTGTTTTTTTTTTTGCGAAAAAAAAACTTTTCAAGACGTGAGCATATGAAAAAGAATCGTATTTCGACGAAAATTTGAAAAAATTTGAAAAAAAAAAAAAAAAAACGTTGGAAATACGTCGATAGAACAATCATTAGCAGTTTTCTTATCACGTGTAAACGAATAAATCCAGCGAACAAAATTGACAAAGATTTCGAATGTGATGAATCTCCGACGGTCGAAGTGTAAACAATTAAATTTTTAAACATAGCACACTTTTTATCTGCGCAATAACGCGGAGAGTCAGTTTGTAAATACGATTTCTTTGAGAGGAAAGGATTACAGACGGCAATTTCGAGAAATTTGAAAAAACGATTCGTTTTTTGACGAAAATTCGTAAAATTAGTCTTTGCTTAAAAAATCATATCTCGGCAGCGAAAAAAGATTTCGACTCTTATTTTGGCTTGTTTTGAAGAGGAGAAAATACGTTGCCAGAAAAAGAATTTGCAGTTTTTATTATTAACTGTAAACGAATAAATCGGGTGAACATAATTGACAAAGATTTCGGCTGCGATGAATCTTCGACGGTCGAAGGATAGAAAATTATTTTTTTTATGATTGCACACTTTTTATCTGCGCTATACCGCGTAGAATCCATTTATATTTACGTAAAATAGGAACAAAGATTGAAACGAGATGTCGATTTTTTTTTATTTGAAAATCATCCGGCCACAGAGTACGCGCGCCGCGACGTATGAGCATCTGTGTATCGTCTGCTACGAAATTGTCATCTGCTTCCAAAGTTTGACAGATAGAATAAAACGAAAAAATATATACTCGCGATTTTTTTTAGTTCTATTTGGGAAATTGTAATTATTTTGAATATTCGATGAATCTTTTTTGTGAGTTTACTACCAATTTTTTCAGTGAATACATGAAATTTATCGTTTTTATTACGAATGTGAATAAAATATGGTAAAATATTGCGAATGATTTTCGGTGATAATATATTATTTTCGAAATAAAAAACGCAAACATTTGTGAATCTGTGTATGATATTTCGTGTTTTATTTTTCACAACCAAAGTTTTTTTTTAACATGATGAAAAATGGATTTTTGGCAAATCTAAATAACATCACCTTTAAAGCAAATCTTGTTATAACCACTGTTTTTGAATTATTTTATAATTAAAATTACATTTGTCAGAATGACTCAAAATTTGTTGTGCATAGTGCTTTCGATGCAATGAAATATTGTTGCGAAAGAGAAAAGAATTGGTTTCCAGGATTCTTAATTGGAGCACCGTACGAGAAAATAATTTTTTTATGGAAAATTGTGATGAATAAATAGTTAGAAATGTAGGATTGTCTCTAAATTTGCTGTGCGTAGTGCTTTTGATAAAACAAAATGATGCTGAGAAGGAGAAAAAAATTGGTTCGTAGAGTTCATTATGATGGCACCGTACGGACATTTGACCGAAGGCAAATGCAAATTGTGGCCAATAATTTTTTAGAAAAAATACTTAAAGGTCTTAGATTGGTTTTAAAAGTAATGTGCATACTGGAAATAATGTAATAAAAAAACCCTGCGAAGGAGAACAAAATTGGTTCGCACCATCTAAAGTTACAGTGTGATACGGACGTCCGAGAAGAAAAATTCAGCCAAAAAGTTGTTTTCATTGCACTGCAGGCTAAAAAAAATATTTCTATTCATCGCAGTTACTTCAAAGTAACTACGCATGATGTTAGAGATACACTGAAGCAAATGGTGAAAAATAAAAATTTTTGGAGTATGCGCTGCGGAGTAACCCCTTCGACAGTCTCCGAAGAGCAACGGATGGTCATTTTAATAGGCACTCTTTGCCTATTGTTATAGTGAGTGCCTAAAAATGCCGAAATGCAACACAAATAATGCCGGAATACCGCATCTCCGCATGTTTTTTTTTTTCTTCTAATAAGAAGAATAAGAAACATCAAGAAAGGAACATAAAAAAAACAATCGATGTCGAAACTGCGTTCGGTAAGTAACGATTTACCGACCAAAGGGTCGTTACGTCTAATCAATGCGACTCAGATTATCGCCGTTACCGCACTTTGTTTTGAGTCTGCGATACACCGGCGTAATGTAGCAGCGATGATTTTTACTCGATTTTGTCAATCGGGTAAAAAACTGAGCTTGTAAACTCAGTGTAATAAGTTCTGTGTCAGTGTTTACAGTTTTTCCGAATGAACGGAATATATTCTGTATTTTTGGCCGCAATAGTGTAAAAATGTTTTTCGCAGTGACATTGTCGCAAAGCGAAAAGTCTCGCAAACTTAACCTCTTTTTTAAACGTCACATTTGACGTAAGAGTATATTTTTTTATTTTTTAAACATTTTTTTTTTTGCATTTACGAGATTTGTGAAGTGAAAAAAAAACCAAAAAAAAAAATCTGATTTTTATGTGATAGAAAAAAAAAGTGTACATTTTTATGCAACAAAAAAAATATAAAAATAATTTTTTTTATTGCGAATCACCCAATTTGGTTATTTTCATTAATCTGTGAAATTCATTTTTTTCTATTTTATTTTTCTTCGCTTGCCGCAGGTTTCAGAGAGAATGGCCCCACCAATTTTTGATTGCGATGGCTCATTTTCTTCGTAACTGTCAGTGTTACGAAATGAGTGCGGGGATTTTTCATGCGATCAAAAATGGATTTATCGCAAGCCATTGTGTGAGTGGTTACGAGACAAAAAGTGGAAAAAGTTCATTTTTTGGTAGTTTTTAACTCATAGCTTCGCCAGCGAAGCTTCAAAAAAAATCCCCGCACTCGTTCCGCAATAAACTCTCCAACGGAGAAAATAAGACATGGCAAGCAAAGATTGACGCTTTCGTTCAGTCCGAAAGCTGCGGCAAAGGAAAAATGTTTAACCATTGCGCGTTACACCGGAATACACTGTAGGTCTCCAAAAAAATTCACAGCGGTAATCTAACACGTATATATTATGGAGGTAAAATGGAATTTTTCATTAAACTTATATATACCGGAAAAAAATTTTTTTACTTTTCGATTTTTTAGGTGACTCAGTCCCCTTAAAATTTATTTTCGTTCACAAAAAACAAAAGAAATCAATCGATTCTCCCGAACACGTTATATATATTTGTGACAGTACTCAGCTGGTATGATAAATCGATGCTTTCTAATTTTCTACAATTGTTCGCCAATACGACAACACAAGACAGACGATTCGTTACATATATATTGTTACGTCCGGATAAAATTATTATCGAAAACTTAATATTACACGAAAATAGTAGCGCTCAAAAATAATAAAATGTATAGCAAAAAAAAAAAAAAGAAAAAAATAATTTCTTCCCGACCATCATCAGCGATCCCACGCTGATGATGGCGGTGTTATATTCGGAAGCGCTCTTATCAGCGCTTCTAACGATGGGATGCTGAGCAAAGTCAGCAGTCCCACGGTAGGAGACAGGGCGCAGCGCACCTCCGAGATGCGCTACGCCCTGCACAAACGATAATCAAAATTATTACGCGGTGACTGCGCCACCGCTTTTTACGGGAGTCTCATCCCGGAGCTCGACCAACGAGGTCGAGTCCGAGAAACAAATCATCTTTTTTTTTTCCAACGGCAACTACAAAGTTGCACGCGTGAACTAAAGTCTTACGTTAGGGCTCGACCTCGCTGGTCGAGCCCTAACGTAAGACTTTAGTTCCCGATAAAATACAAACATTCAAAATTAAAAATCAAATTTATTATTCCGTTTGTAACGAAACTGTTAAATTGTGAAGTTACGTTTTTTGTTTTAATAAAAAGTGAAAGAAAAAACATAAAGTCAAATTGAATAAATAAAAATCCCACATCCGATGGTCTCCGATCCCTGAACGTGTCTATCACGTTCAAAAACGGAGAAACTCTCGAATATTCACCGGTTACGCAGAGTCGGGACGTAACAATATATATTGTGACGTGACATTCCGTCTCGCCACCCGGAAGGAGGAGGCATTGGGTAGTGGGTCGGCTTTACGACCCATTGGACGTCGCATCGAGTCGGTCGTCCAGAACTCCAATCCCGTATTTTTAATTTTGCTTTTCTTTTTCGTTAAATTTAATAGTAATACTATCTTTACCTATTTAGGATATACTATCTACCTCGCAAAATTATTATTCTCGCTACCTACCGGCCTAGTTAGAAGCATTTACTTTCATTTCTTTTCTTTTTCTCGTTCGTCTCACAGTAGTGTTTACATCGCGACAGAGCCGGAGAATCGGGTGAGACAGTCGAGTAAGAAAGTTAGATTATTCGATGCGAGGGATGTCGCGGGTCGCGCGCGGTACAGTAATCGTTAGTTCAAGTGAACTCGCAAGGGAGTTTAAATTAATTGCAAGCGAATACCGAACGACAGGATTCGTGGTATAATGGATGCCGGGGTGAATGCGGTCCAATGACCGATACACAGTGTCGCCGATTCACCCCCGACTTAGCAGCCTAAGAGCTGCACCATCCCCGCGAGAAGTTCGCGATTCATAGTCCGCGTTAAACGGCGTCTCGCTATTGGGGTTCGAGTGGGAAAAGATGCAACGGGGTGCAGCGTATATTGTCGAGTGGACCCACCGTGAGGAGGAGGGACGCCTTGTCCTCACGAGGGAGGTCTCCCCCCGTTGCTATCGCCCACCGTCGGATCCTTCGAGAAAGAATCTCGAAAATTCTCGAATATTTCGTTGTGATTTGAGCCCTGACTGTACTTCGCGCGATCACGCGTTCATTGTTGTCGTTATCCCTCGCACCGTATTTCCCCTACGAGCTCCAATACATTTTCTTACGCGCGAACAATAACAACGGTCTCGCTATATTCGTGCGAATCGTACGTCATCGATGAATTCCCGGAATCCCTCTATGGCTCGACTCGCTGAGGTATCGCGTGAGAATTGGGGGAGGTAAACCGGTGGTCTTGCCGATCAGCCGAGAGGTGCGAATAATTAGTTCTGGACGTACCGGCGAATCGACAAGACGTGTCTACCTCGCCTCTCGGCTGTGTGGAACATTAGGTGAGCTCGAGGCTTCCCGTATCTCTGTGCGAGTCGGTCGGGATCTCGCGTTTCTTTAACTTCTTTTATCGTAATTAACTCGGGTTAATTATTTTTGGCGAATCGGTTCGCGTTTTGTGAGTAATTTTAAGTGTTAGTTTTTTTGTGTAACGCGAGTGACCGACCGACTCGGCTCTGGTCGACGATTTTTTCGTGTTTTATCCGGTGATTATATCGTGGTGGCTCGCGCCCGTGGGAATAAGCGGTGTATTACTGTGAGTACGTTCCGTATCGTTTCTATAGCATATAACTCTGGCAGTCGCAACCATTCTGGCGAATCACGATTCGCGTTATTCGGCGAGCTATTTTTCGGTGGTTATCGAAGGATCGCGAAGTAATAGTTTTGCGAGGACTCCTTATATTATCTAATTAATCTTTTACTATTATTCATTATTATTTGCGAGAATCGACGTGAGCTTTCTTTACTGGCGTGTACTGATTATTTAATAGCATTTACCTACTCATTGCCGATCCTCCAATCACGTTATCGCAAAATTATCTAATTATCTTTTTACTATTATTCCTTATCATTTGCAAGGATCGACGTGAGCTTCCTTTACTGGCGTGTACCGATCATTTAATAGCATTTACCTACTCATTGTCGATTCTCCAGTCACGTTCAGGCAACGATATCTAATTATCTTTTTACCACTATTCCGTATTATTGGCGAGAATCGACGTGAGGTTTCTTTACTGATGTGTGCCGATTATTTATTATCATCTACCTACTCATCGTTGATTCTCCAATCCCGCCATTGCAATATTATCTGATTATCTTTTTGTTGTTACTCCTCACGATTGGCGAGCACCGTCACGAGATTCCGTTACTAGCTTATGACGATCATTTACTCACGTTTACCTACTCGTTGGCGATGCTCCAGTCATTTTGCTAATACATTATCTTGTTATCTTGTACCGGTATCACGTAGTATTTTCGAGAATCGTAACGAGATGTCTTTACCGAGTTACTATCTATCTCTGATTACCTACTCGTTTGCGATTCTCCAGTAATTTTGCCACGGTATTATCTAATTATCTTTGGCGTATCTTACCTATTATCTATCGACTTACTGGCTTTTGTTCCACCATCAGTTATATTTTCCAAACCGTAATAAATTATACAGTAAATTTAATTTGGACGTTTCGTTATTCTCCCCGTCCACCCCCCTCTACTCTTCTCCCAGGCGGGCTGAGCTAGCCGAATCTCAGTGCCGTATGCCTGGCCCCGCCGTACGGGGACCCTAGGGCACATCTCGGGGTCTAACTAAAAACCGATCGTTGATCGGCGGTACGTAGTACCTGGCGCCCGGGTACCCCGGGATGTGCGAAAATCATTATCTCGTCGTGGGTTCGTTCCGTTATCGCCCCGGCGGCGGGAATGGTGTTGTCGGGGCCATGAGGTGCTGGAGTCGGAAAATCTCCTCACAATATATACTAGAGGTTCCCCGGGCTCGCGCGCTTCGCGCGCTCGCATTCGCATTATCAACATTGTAAAAATGTCTCATCACCGCCGCAGCTTTTCACCAACCGGCACCGCCGCCGCTTTTTTTTGTATTTTTACTTAGACAGTCCCCTCTAAAGGTATTTAAAATATTTTGGCCTTCCCCTCCCACGCCCCACCCCCACGAAAAATATTCTAAGTCCCTCTAAGGTGATTCCCCCTTATCTAAGTCCCTCTTAGAGGGACTTAGAATATTTTCGGCTTCGCCGCCGACCACGCCGGCTGCCTCCCTCGATTCCTGACACGGCGGCGACGGCGGTATCTTTATATATATAGAGAGATATATATATATATACCGGATGGCCCTCGATAAGCGAGGAGCTCCGGAATAGCGGGATTGAAGAGAGAGAGATGGGTAAAATAGCGTACGACCTTTTTTTCTTGTAAGATTACGATGAAGCTTCCGTGCGGCACCGTCTATGAGATTTGCGTCCGATCGTGACTCAAAAATGCCGTCCTCGAGGGAAATTTGCGAATAGATCCGAGCTGGTGATACTTTTCCCGAAATATGACGAGTCGCGCTGGCGAGTCGCGTTGTCGTTCTCGATTCGTCCCCGACAGATCGACTCTTGGACATGGAGATCTCCGGTGGGTTCGACGGGTGCCGCAAAAGTGCCGATTAGGGAGATTACTGTACTCTCGTTTTCCCTCTTCATTAAATTTCGGCAGCGATCGAGTGACGTATCGCCACGCATCGCTGACTTCGCTCGATGTGCTCGATCTCTCTCCCCTCTTCATTCGACCCGTTGGTCAGATTTATTTCTCTCTCCCTCTTTCTCTACTCTCATTGTCGTGTGTACCTTGACAAACTTGACGGCTAGATAATATACAAGCGTCTCAGCGCCCTGTGGGCGCTGATGCTCTTGTTGGTGGGCTCCGCCCCCCAAACCGCCCCAAAAATTTCCCTTCGGGACATTTTTTAAGGCACTCACAGGGGTACACGTCGCGCTACGCGCTCCGTATCGAGTGTATTGACATTTCGCGCTATGCGCAACGAATGAAGTATGTTTATACGTCCCGCTCCGCGTTTCATTTCGAAAGCACGTATGAGGGAAAAACATTTATCAGTTACGTAAATTGATTCATAGTGTTCAACCTTCGTCGAAGAAAAAAGATTACTATTTTAGACTAATTGATTATTATTATTCACGACGGATATTTCCTTTTTGTTTGACGATAAATTGTCAAATATTGAGACACGAGACAAATATAACGAATTGCATCGCGTAGAACTTGATCAAGATAATTTAACGAATCAAATCATGTCTAGTAAAGTCGTTTTAATGGCTTGAAACTTATGAACAGATTTTATGAATATAAAACAAACACACAAAATATTTACCAACACCAACACCATTATTATTTACCATTCGGGTCTAATGACTCCTTTAAATGCATCTGTTTAAATATTTTTTTCTTCCCTAAAATACGTGGAATCACTTTATTATTCTGCCTCTGGACAGAACCTGAATATCCAAAAAATTTCCTTTTTTTATGATTATCAATGAAATCTACTCGATATTAATCGCTGTAGTAAAAAAAATTATAACTCAAGAACGAACACAAATATCGTCTTGGTTCTTATCGTGTATTGAAGAGGAAGTAGTACTTTGTTTTCGACTTTCGACTGTCGATCTATAAGAGAATTCGGCTATAACACTTTAAGCATTTTTTCTCTTCCCTATAATAGACAGAATCAATTCGTTATTGTCACTGTCCAAGAGTAAAACATTTCAGACGAGAAATTCGAGAAATTTTATTTATCTATCGTTTTATTTTATTTTGAGATAGGTATATTGAAATAATTGAAATAAAATAGAAGGGTGGTTGGAAAAATACAAGGTAAAATAAATTTTTTTTTTTGTTTCGAAAAATTGTTAGATTTGAAAAAATTAAATTGCAGCTTCCCAATATTTAAAGTTATATACATTAAATAATGAAAAACAAGCGTCTCAGCGCCCTGCGGGTGCAGATGCTCTTGTTGGTGGGCTCCGCCCCCCAAACCCCCCGAAAAATGTCCCGAAGGGACATTTTTTAAGGCACTCACGGGGGTGCACGTCGCGCTACGCGCTCCGTATCGAGTGTATTTACACATCGCGCTATGCGCTACGGATGAAGTATGTTTATACGTCGCGCTCTGCGTTTCTTTTCGAAAGTACGTATGAGGGAAAAAACATTTATCAGTTACGTAAATTAATTCATAGTGTTTAACCTTCGTCGAATAAAAATATTTCTTTTTTGTACCAATTGATTATTAGTATTCACGACGAATATTTCCTTTTTGTTTGACGATAAATTGTCAAATATTGAGACACGAGACAAATATAACGAATTGCACCACGTAGAAGTTGATCAAATTAATTTAACGAATCAAATCATGTCTAGTAAAGTAGTTTTATTGGCTTAAAACTTATGACCAGATTTAATGAATATAAAACAAACACACAAAACATGTACCGACACCAATACGATTACCATTTAGCATTCAGGCCAAATATCCCCTTTAAATTCTTACCCTTCAGTGTTTTTTTTCTTCCCCATAATTGATGGAGTCAGTTCGTTATTTTATCTGTAGGAAACCAAATCATTGTAGAAGAAAAGTTCAAGAAATTTGCTATTCTTTGTGATTTTCAATGTAATTTTGTCGTTATTTATGGATGCTGCAAAAAAATGCTATCTCGAGAACGAAAAAATATATCGTTTTGGTTCCTGTCTTGTATTGAAGAGGAAGTATTACGTTACTCGAATAAAAAAATTGTCATCTTGGATGGCTCCGAAACATTTTTTACAAATTGATGAAATTCTTGAAAAATTCGACTTTGAAGACTCTTTGACAGTCCTCTTATAACAAATTTCATTTCTACCATTTGAGATATATTTTTTTTCTTCTTCGTAATACATGGAATCAGCTCGTTATTGTCTCTGTAGAACAGACAAGTATTGGAGACGAGAAGTTTGAGAAATTCGATAATTTTTTTCGTTTTTCAATGAAATTTTATTGATATTTATCGTCGCTTAAAAATATCAAATTTAGCATCATATCATATCGTATTTTTTAAAATTTTATTTAATCACAAACGAGGATAAGTTTCTCGGTACGAAATAACTCGTAAAATCGACAAATTCAGTGTTTCTTACTTTCTTGATAAATAATTATTTATAATTGTTCTTTAAGAGTACAATTGTTTTTTTTTTTTTTGCGAAAAAAATTTCGACTCTTATTTTGGCTTGTTTTGAAGAGGAGAAAATACGTTGCCAGAAAAAGAATTTGCAGTTTTTAGGCACTCACTATAACAATAGGCAAAGAGTGCCTATTGAAATGACCATCCGTTGCTCTTCGGAGTCTGTCGGTGGGGTTACTCCGCAGCGCATACTCCAAAAATTTTCATTTTTCACCATTTGCTTCGCTGTGTCTTCAACATTATTCGTAGTCAATTTGAAGTGACTGCGATGTCTAGAAATATTTTTTTTAGCCTGCGGTTCAATAAAAACAACTTTTTGGCTGAATTTTTCTTCTCGGACGTCCGTATCACACTGCAACTTTGGATGGTGCGAACCAATTTTGTTCTCCTTCGCAGCAATTTTTTATCATATTATGACAAGTATGCACATCACTTTTGGAGTCCATTTGAGAACTATAAGTATCTTAAAAAAAAAAATATTGCTGAAAATATCCTTTTTCCTTTCGTCAAATGTCCGTACGGCGCTGTAATAATGAACTGTGCGAACCAATTTTTTTCTCCTTCGCAGCAATATTTCATTTCATTAAAAACGTTATGCACGTCAAATATGAAGACAATCCGACATCTCTAAGTATTTATTTTTCAAAATTTTTCATTAAAAACAAATTTTCTCTCAACGAATGTCCGTACGGTGTTCCAACTAATAATCCTGCGAACCAATTTTTTTGTCCTTCGCAGCAATATTATATTTCATCGATAACACTATGCACATCAAATATGAAGACAATCCGACATCTCTCAATATTTTTTTCTTAAAATTTTTCATTAATAACAAATTTTCTTTCACCGAATATCCGTACGGCACTATAAGTAGAAATCCTACGAACCAATTGTTTTCTCCTTCACAACAATATTTCATTATATTAAAAACATTATACACAGCGAATTTGAAGTGTTTCCGATATGTATATTTGTTTCATTGACAAATTTTATTAACAATTAGCAATTACAGTACAGGTTATGTTTGTTTTCGTTTTATCTTTCAATAAAAAATATTTTATCACATTAAAAAAAAACAGCACTAACAAACACAATAAAATATTAATTAACATAAACAAATACACATTTATTTTTTCCTTTTTATGATATAAATGAGAGTTTTTCACCAAAATTATGTCAACAGTATCTTGCAATTTATTATTCAAATTTGTAATGAAAAATCTAAATTTCACATTCGGATGTAAAAACTTGTGTATTAATTCACAAAAATATTAATTCATTATTGCACATTCAATCACTCTATCACTCTATTCACTCTATTTGCAATTGAATAAATAAATTTCTTTTTAAATTTCGAGAGCAATTTTTTTTTCGGTCTGCTAATTTTCAGAAGCAGACGATTATTCATTGCGGCCGTGAAATAAACTCCGAAAAGTATTTTGATTAAATATAGCCCGCGTAGAAAAAATTAGTATGGGATTGACTCTGGGAGGACGATGGGCGAGAGGCTGGGGTTTGTTTGGGATTGAATCTGGGAAGCACTATGGGCAGTCATCTGGGTTTTGGGACCCGGCTGGATTGTTTCCCAGACCTTTTCCCATAGCTTCAGTGGACGGGGGGAATCCTCGTGCAATCAATCCCATACGCTTTTCCAGATTCTCTCCCAGCCGTCGCATACGAACGGGGATCCTCGTGCAATCAATCCCATATGCTTTTCCAGATTCTCTCCCAGCCGTCGCGTACGACCGGGGGAATCCTTGCGCGATCAATCCCATACCCAATCCCATGTTATGTGTAAGTGAAAGAAGATGAAAAAATAGATTTTGTCAAATGGAAGAAAAAAATAAAAAACGAAAAAATATGCCTAAAACCAATTTTTTTCGACGGATATGAGTTCCCCGAGCAAAGTTAAATGCTGCTGTACGTAATCGGCGTTTGAAATTCGATGTAGGTCCCAAAAATATTGTAAAGTATTGGATGAGTTTAACATAGATCTTTTAATTTATCTATCCAAGCTTTTCCCAGTACATCACATTATTTTTGGGGCCTTAAATGAAATTTAACCGCCGATTATGTACTACAGCGCTTAACTTTGCACGGCGAAATCATATTCGTTGAAAAAAATTAGATTTGAGCATATTTCTTCGTTTTTCATTTTTTCCTTCCATTTGACAAAATCTATTTTTCCTTCTTCTTTCATTTACACATAATATGGGATTCTATGTATGGGATTGATCGCGCGAGGATCCCCCCGGTCGTACGGTACGGCCGGGAGAGAATCTGGAAATACGTATGGGATTGATTGCACGAGGACTCCCCCGTCCACTGAAGCGATAGGAAAAGGTCTGGGAAACCATCTAGCCGGGTCCCAAAACCCAGCTAACTGCCCATAGTGCTTCCCAGATTCAATCCCAAATAAATCCCAGACTCTCGACCATCGTTCTCCCAGAGTCAATCCCATACTAATTTTTTCTACGCGGGAGGTTAGGCGAAAGAACGAACGCGCGACAAAGCGCCAAAGTCTGACGCCCCAAGCGCGAACCCCAAAGAAACGAAACTCGGCTCTCAGTCCGCACGGTTGACTGGGAGCGTCATAAATACATTTTCACTTGTCATAAATAAATACTCTTAAATAGTGTTAGTACTGGGTTACCCGCTAATGATCGCTACGAAAAACAAATTATTAAAAAAAGTATGATCGAGTATTCGCCAATGAAAGAATCACGGGACTGCAGTTCGAATAACCTTTGCGTTTTGTGGTTAGGATTCTACGGATGTAGACGTAAACATTTTTCATTATCGTCCCGGCAAACTCGTCGCGTATTTTTTTATTGCTGTAGTGAAAAATCGTTGTGATTTACCGTGTCGACGGATGGTGTAGTTATCGGAAATTAAACAGGACGCTGTGCGTAACATGATCTATTCAGTCTGCCATTTTAGATTGTCAATTTTATTTCAACGAAATGTTAATTACGCGGCACTAAAATTTAGCACAAAAAAAATATCTCCTTGTAATCGTAACGATTCCGGTGTGATAATGAAGGTCCTGAATGTAGCGGAGAAAAATGATGCCGCAAAGAACATTGCCGCTCTTTTGGGCAGAGGAAACTATCGTTGCGTAAGTCGATATGAAGTTTTATTAAGCACTGCGATTCGACAACCAAAATAAATTTTTGTTTTTTAATTTTTTTCAGCGAGACGGTTCATCGGTTTACAACAAAATTTACGAATTTGATATGCGACTGTTTAATCAAAATATTGACAATTTTGATGTTGATGACGTCAATATCGGGACATTTATTGAGTTACGAATTTGTCGGCAACAACAGAAAATGATATGGCTGCCATCCGCTTACTCTTTTCGATGCGCCGGTCGTCAAGCAATGTGCGGAAGACAATTACTTAAAAATGAAGAAGTCGCTGGAGAGGGAGGTTAAGAATTGCTCAACGCTGATTATTTGGACCGATTGCGACAGAGAAGGCGAAAATATTGGTTTTGAGATCATCCAAGTTTGCCAGGCGGTGAAACCCAATATACGAATTTACAGGTGAAAAATAGACGCCACGTATATCACAGTTGTAAAATACTTTTACATAATTTGTACGATTAAATATAATTAATATAATTAATGCTTTTAATGAAAATTCCCAAAGATCTAATCATTTTTTTGCGTAATTCAATGTTTTTCGCGATTTAATAATTTTTAGTAAATTTTTCGTGATTTAATAATTTTTGAAAAAAATTTCGCGATTTAATTATTTTTGATCGTTTTTTTGGGTTTTAAATAATTTTTCATCGATTTCTGCGACTCATGAATAATTTCGATGCTTTAATTATTGATTCAATAAAAAGTTATCGTTGTCCAGCGAATGTTTCTTTAGTACGACAAACTGTACTCCGAGCTCCGCGCAAAATTATTATGTTCCCGAAATTAATTTTCGTTTGAAGCTTTTCCTCGCGATAACACGAGAATCTTTGGTTTTTCAGAGCAAAATTTTCCGAAATAACTCACGCGTCAGTACAGAGAGCAATTCAAACGCTTGGCGAGCCGAACAAAGCGATAAAGGACACGATGGACGTCAGAAGCGAATTGGATCTGCGGATAGGTGTCGCGTTCACGAGATTTCAGACGCTAAGACTGACGAAAGTATTTCCAACAAAGCTGAACGACATGCTAATAAGTTACGGAAGTTGTCAATTTCCCATATTGGGTTTCGTAGTCGAAAGATTTTTGGCTATCCAGAGATTCGTATCGGAACCCTACTGGAAAATCAAAGTTTGCGACAATCACGACAACATTAACGTGGAATTTCGATGGGGAAGAAATCGTTTGTTCGAGGAATTGCCATGTCAAATTTGCTTGGATATGTGTCTCGAACAGCCGCACGCTACCGTCGAAAAAGTAATCGGAAAACTGAAGAGTAAATGGAGATTTTGCCTCTCGATACAGTTGTGAGTTCGCAAAGAGTTCCCCACAAAAAAGAAAAAGCTTCGCTTCCTTTTCTCATCAATGCGCACGAAAAAAAAAATTTGTCTCAATGTCTTAAATACTATTTTCAGGAACTCGAGAAACAGGGATCGCGAAAGCTTCGCCTCAACGCCAAGGAGATGATGAAAGTCGCCGAAAAATTGTATACTCAAGGATTCGTAAGTTATCCGCATACCGAGACGAATATATTTCCGAAAGAATTGGATTTGGCGCCTCTGGTACAGCAACAAGTGAATAACGAAGCTTGGGGCGAATTTGCTCAGCGAGTATTGGACGACGGAGTTTCGCCGCGACAAAGAAAGAAACGCGATCAAGCGCATCCGCCGATTCATCCGCCAAAACTCGCTTCCGGTCTCCAGGGAAACGAGGCGAAGGTTTACGACTTCGTAGTGCGGCATTTCCTCGCTTGCGTCTCGAAGAAGGCCGAGGGACACGAAACCATTGTGGAGATCGACATTGCCGGCGAAAAATTCGTCGCCTCCGGACTGCAGATTCTCGCGAAGAATTATCTCGAAGTTTACATCTACGAGAAGTGGAACGCGAAAGAGATTCATCTCTACGAACGGAGACAAGTCTTTTCGCCGACGAGCATCGAAATGGTTAAGGAACATACTTCGCCGCCGAGTTTACTTACAGAAGCCTATCTCATTGCTCTGATGGACAAACATGGTATCGGCACCGACGCCACGCATGCCAATCACATTGATACCATCAAATCGCGACAGTACGTCGGTCTCTGCGACGGAATTTACTTTTTACCTGGAAAATTGGGCATTGGACTCGTAATGGGTTACGATGATATAGGATTTCAGATGTCGAAACCGAATCTTCGAGCGGAACTCGAAAGCGATCTGAAAGAGTGAGTCTTTCATACATTAAAATTCGTTCATAAAAAAAAAAAAAATGAACATATCGTATATTTTTTGCTATCGAACTTAATTTTTTTTTTAACGCAACAGAAGTTTTTCTAAATTTAATACAAAGCTATGCGCTTCTATTTTTTGATAACACCGAGAGAAATAATTAATTTGCTTAATTAACGTTTCGTTTTCCAGCATTTGCGAGGGACGCAAAGATCCCAACGTCGTTCTGGAGCGTCAGATAACGAAATACCGCGACGTCTTTACAATCGCTTTGGAACGCGCGAATTTGATGGACGCGGCATTAGCCAAATATCTCGAGGTGACGCCGACGCCGGCTGCTGAATTAAAGAACATTATACCGGCCGATGATCCAACGGTTTTCAAATATCCGCGTTGCGGATCGAATATGACGCTAAAGGAAAGACGACAGGGTAACGGGAAATATCTCGGATGCACGTGTTATCCAATGTGTAACAACGCTATTTGGCTGCCGCAGGATGTTACGGATGTCGAAGTACTCGACGAAATCTGTCCTCGTGTAAGCGATTTTTTTTTCGACATTTTTTTCTTAGGATAATTATTCGAGGAGATTTTTGGATTTTTCAGGAAGTGATCTCGTTGCGTATTACCGAAGATTTACGCGAAAATCAAAGAGAACTTCGACGACTTTCTAATGGAATAAAAATCTGAAAAAATTCCACTGTACAGGACGTGCTACAAAGATTAACTTTCCATAACAATAATTCCAAAAAGTGACTAACAAATTCTGTAGTAAAAAAATATCATGTTTTTAACGAATTATGCGGTAACCTTACTTTTTCTTTGGCCGAAATTTATTCGATAATTTTTTTGAATACTTATGATATTTTTGTCTAATTTTCGAAAAAGAATTTTTTTATTTTTATTTTGTATGAAAAAACACAAATTTTCGAAAATTAAAAAAATTCTTCTATTTTTTTTTTAATGATAAAAATTCTATTAAAAAATTGTCGAAATTCTCTTTAAATTTCGCGCGAATCGCACTTTTTGGCAATACACAGCGAGACCACTTCCTTAATTAAAAAAATATCGATTAATAAGAATTAACGCCGTCGACTTCGTTTTTTAATGGCAATGTTTCTAACCACCGGATTTTCGTAACTGTTATTCCGATATGTATTTTAGTGTCCCGGTGATGTGCACAAGTTGAATGTAAAAATTAAACCCGGTGCGTTCCCGATGTTGGGTACAGAGTACACGGCGTGCATAGGAGGCTGTGATCCGATGTTCACGAGATGATCAACGAGATGATGAACATCAAACAAGAGAATATAACAAGAGTCGATCGTCCGAACGACAGCGGCTATGGCGCTTCCAATGGATCGGCGAATACCGGAAATTCCTCCAGTCATTCGAGATCGACGCAAAGTTCGAGTAACTCGCGACCTCCGTCCGGCGGCGGCGGCGGTAGAGGTTCTTCGACGGCCGGAAATCGGACCAACGCATCGGGACCAACGAGAGGCAGAACGTCCGGTGGAAATCGTGCAAACGCTGGAAACATCGGTAACGTAGGATTACCTGCCGCGGCGAACAGAAGGCCGCCGACATCAGGTTCGGCAGCGAGAAATTTTAAGAGGCCTTCGGCGCCAACCGGAAACGCCGTTATAGCGAACAGAGAAAATTTATTTCCAACTTGGGGAACGATCGACGATGACGTCGTTATACTGTGCGATTGCCACGAAAGCGCAAGTCAGAGAACTGTTGTAAAAGACGGTCCCAGTAAAGGTTTGTGTTTAATAAGCTATTGAAAGAAAACGGAAATTATATAAAATTAAATCTCTGTAATTTTATTCTCATGGAAAAAACATTAATGAAATTATTCCCCGTTTTTCGAGATATGAAAGTTGGAATTTTGACAATTGCGAGAAAATAGATACTATTTTTTCACGAGATAAATTCGAGTAAATAATCAATTAATTGACTTTTTTTGCGTTTATTTCTATCTTAGGACGTCTGTTCTATGTGTGCGCCAAGCCTCGCGACTCACAGTGCAAATTCTTCTTGTGGGCCGACGATGCCGATGGACAAAGGCAACAGAATAATCCACAGCAACCAAAGCCCAATAATAACGCGCAACCGCGTCCCCGTCCCCCGACATTCAATCGGAGTTCTTCGAGACAAAACGGCGACAATCCTCCTGCAGTGGGAGGAGCGCCAACCTGTACCTGCGGACAGCCAGCAGTAGAGTAAGAAAAATATATTCATTGAAATTCAAAGACTGAAGTTTCCTATTACTATTTTACTGCCTCATGGCTCTCTAAACGGAGCCAATAGTATGAATATACAGTGAAAAAAGATTTAGAATGGAAATGAACATTTGCGACTTCAATTAGATCGTTAAATTTCCACCTTATTAACTTTGCGAGGAAAAATAATGGACGAAAAATATTTACAGATAAAATGCAAAACAAATATATCGTTGGGATTTTTTTCTTTTTTTTTTTTTTTTCATTTTTTTTATATTGACAAAATTTGTGCAAGAAAATTTAAGTTTCGAAGACTTGAAAATATGGAAATATCTCCGATTGACGAATTTTCCTGAGAAGAATCATCTCAATGTGTAATTCCAGACGAAAAAAAGATAAAGATAGAAGAAAGATAGAAGAAAGTTCTGGACCTGTCCTCAGGGTCCCGGAAGTCCATGTAACTTCTTTTCCTGGTCCGACGAAACGAACGCTGGTGACGCGGACCAAGGAAATGAAACTGATTGGGGCGGAGGCGCTGGACCTTCCAGAAGAGGAGGCGGCGGCGGTGGCGGCAGCAGAGGAAGAGGAACAACTCGAGGCCGGGGTGATGCTCCAAGAGCTTCCGGATTTTTCCGGAAATTCCAAGAGTTTCGATGTTTTGCAGTCCACTGGATGTTACGCGTCGAAAGTTTGTTTTGTTTTCTCAAAAATCGCCGTGGCAACGGATGGACTGCTATTGGCGCTCAATCCCGTGACGGCATGTGGGCCGTTTGCCCACGCGCACGCGCGTGAGACACGTATTGTCTGTACAAAGACTGAAAAAAATGAAAAAAAAAAAAATTGAATTGGATTTTTTCAAATTTGAAATGTTTTTTTTTTTATTTAATTCTAATTTTTTGATAAAACAAAATTGTACTTTTTCTATCCTCGGAAAAGAAAAAACGTCGAAAAATTGAAAAAAAAAATTAATTGAATTTTTTCAAATTTAAAGTGTTTTTTTTTTAATTTAATTCTAATTTTTTGTTAAAAGACCAAAATTATACTTTTTTTTATCCTCGGGAATGAAAAAATTGCGGAAAAAAAATTAAATGAAAATAACGAGATAAATTTGCTATATTTTTTTCTTTTATTATATTTCTTTTATTTTGTTTTCTACACAACTAATGCCTTCGCGGGCACTGCTGCGCGCGTTTCTATAATATAAACAAAAATATATGAGTTTTGTTGCCTTTTTTTTTTTTTTAATGGTATTCAACAATCTGTACAAAATGTGTAACACTGCGCGCCGTAATTAATAGCGTTTTATTATCTATTTATTCCACAATGAAATCGAAAAAAAGGAAAAAAAAAAACGTATAATTTTACGCGTCGAAAATATAATATATGTATAATTTTATATTTATTATGTATATAATATTTGTGAAGTATATTTGTATAGTTATATCATTTTCATTGGTTTCCAAATACATATTTATAATAGCGGAGGGCGCGCGCAAGGGTAAGGAGGGGGGAGGGAGGAGGGCGGATCTTCAAATATATAACAATCTGTAAATATATTCGTAACATATATTATGACACCTAAAAGATAAGCGGTCCTTCTTTTTCGTATTTTTTTCATTTTTGTAACTTTTTTTTTTCTCTTTCAATGCATTCGCATGACAATTATTTCGTTCATTTCACCCTCGAGGTCAGGTACTTTTCAAAGCCGTACTTATTATACGATTTTTTTTTTTTTCTTTCATTTTTATCCATTCTTTTTCGAAGCTATAGCAACCTATTTTTTTACTCAGAGAGTCAATACCTTAACTCTGTACGTAGTTAACTCTCGACGATGTCTTTTCCATCTCTTTTTTTTTCTTTCTTTTATTCCTTTTTCGTGAAAACATTCAAAGCAGAAACTCTACCGCCTCAGCATCAAATGCACGTTATACATATCTATACTATTATAAATAAGAATCTAAAAATTATAAAAAAAAAAAGATTTTTTTTCTTCTTTTATTTTTTTTTTCGGCAATTTCTCTTGAAATCTTCAGAAGATACGGTAAATCAGTTTAGCGCTTTTATGAATTTAGGGTTTCGCGATGAAATTCTACGATTGCGAGGATTTCTTCCTTCTGCCGAAAAGATTACTCAGCACAGAGCTTCTTTTGTAATCGCGATCCTTGCGACTTCCGCCGGAACTCTGCTCGCTCTCGGATCCGCTCTCCGAAGCTCTTCGTCCACCGTCGACGACGCTGATATTGTGGGCACCCGGCGATATCGCTGGTGGCGGAGCTACGTAAGGCGGCAGAGAAGTTGGTCTTCCAGTGAAGGAATTCACCGACTGTTGTCCCGACTAAAAAAAAAAAAAATAATTTATCGTAAGTAAATTTGATTCGAATCGATTTTTTTCCCGAATAGGGGATGTGAGACGATATTTTTTAATTTTTATTGATCTCACCTGCCGAAGGTTCAGCGCCACGTTGCCGTAAGCTGAAAGATAAAAAAAAATAACATATCGTTAGACGAGAAGAGAAAAAGACGTGCAGTTTAACTCGCCGTTCACTGCCGTAAGAACGTTCGTCACATCGGAAAAATAATTTTATCTTTGACATCGAAGTATTTTATCGGAGAAAATGCGGAGTTTTTTTTATTATACATTTTTTATCTTCGTCATAACATTTTTTGGGATAATCGAACTTTTTACCGATCGACGCATTTTTCGTTTTTGCCGAATTTATCTTTAATTCTTCGAAAACGATTTTTTTAAACTCGAATCACAGAAAAATTAGACAAATTCCATAAAAAAGTAATGTTCGTTTTTTTTGTAAAA
The DNA here is from genome assembly GCA_964006125.1 of Cryptus viduatorius. NCBI lineage: Eukaryota > Metazoa > Arthropoda > Insecta > Hymenoptera > Ichneumonidae > Cryptus > Cryptus viduatorius. The sequence continues at coordinate 20,085,350 of OZ023222.1, read as the reverse complement.
AAAAAAAAAACTATTTGCATTCGAATTTTTTTTAGCAATAGCGCGACGAACGTTTCTTTGGCGAATAACGGCGAATTTCAAGAATCTTAAGGGTGCATATACAGGCGTGTGCTATGTTTATTGCAAAAAGGGGTAAGAATAAAAAATAAAAAATCCATTTTTGCAGCAAAAAGTATACGTGGGGTGCGATGTACGAGAAAAAAATTGGGAATGTGATGAATGTGGTGATACTGATTATTTCAATTGGTTATTAATCGGATCCCGTCGCATGCAGTTTCGGTAACAGGCATACAGATACGTGAAAGCTATTTATTTGTGTAAAAAAAAAAAAAATTAATTAAATATATTAAAAAAAAATTTCGCGAATCGCGTAATCTCGGTTCATTCTTTTGACGAACGAAGAACTGACCGGGATCGTGAGGAGTGTTCCACTGAACCATCCTCGTCGGTGGCGGAGCACTCGATGGCAAGGGAGGCGCTACTTCTATAAAATGCATTCATTTCGATAAATTCGACCATTTGTTTCCGTTGTGATTATTGTGAGAGATTAATGACAATGTAAATAACGTTTTACTGTTTTCTTCTCATGATTTTTCGTGCCAAAAACGATCTGGGAAAAGGATTCGCTTATCTTGACTCGGTGCCGCGTAGTCCGCGCTGCTCTGTCTTTGCCAATTATCGTTCGACGCGTAGTGCTGACCGGATCCGTTGTGATTCAGCGTTGTTGCTCGCGGCTATTGATAAGACTGCGGTCGCGTCTGCATCGGGTGATGTTCTACGTCTACAAAAAAAAATAATTTTCATTAATCGTTTCGAAAAAAAAAAAAAAAAATTAATTATCACAAATTTATCTCAACAACAGAAATCCTCCTTTTTCAAAATTGAAATATCCTTTTTATTATTGAAATATTTATTCAAAATTGAAATATCCTTTTTATTATTGAAATATTTATTGCTTATAAATCACATACTCCATAACGTTTTACACCTATATGAAATCTCTTGTAACTCCACATGTGACTGGATTGCGTGTAACTTTTGCTGCATATATTACAAACATACGGTCGCGGAATGTTATGCCGTCTTCTGGGAGCCAACAACGAATACGCGGTCGGCAACAAACTGCCGACTTACGAATACTTACGAATCCCCGAGCGCAAAGTTCGCAAATGTATTTCTCGTCGTTCTCATTATTCGGCGATTTTCTCGCAGTTAAATGTTCGCATTTTCGCTTATGTTTGTGAAGCACCGATAGTTATTTCGTTTCTTTGCCGCAAACATCACAAAGATATACTGTCACAACTCGAAACCCCGTCGAGTGTTCCTTCCAATTAAGAACAGCTTCGGCAAAAGATTTACATACAGTCGCCCAATCATTGCACGTATAGAGATTTTCGATCACGTGAAAACTCTGATGCACCCGAAAAATCTCCGTATTATCGAAATAACAGTTACAAAATTCGCTATGATACATTTTCGATATAGAAATTTCCTCGATCGATTGTTTCGCGTGTCTTGTTTTTGTTACAATAAAATTATAATTTACTCATGATATTTTTTTCATAGTCTTGACATCCCATTGCGATTTATTTATTTTTTCATATTAAGTACTGTAGAGTGGATCTCATGTCTGTCGATACCGTTGACTTACTTTTAATTAGACTTAAACTTTTCGTTTCATCGCGTCATCATTGTAACGACCTTAATGACTACGATATTGTGTACTCTTAAATATTTTTATTCCAGAAAAAAGCATAACTTTCGATAACGAAAAGAAAAGTTGGAGGTCTCGCCGCGGCATGGATTATAATTAATCAGGAATGCGTGATACATCAATAAACTTTTCTCGGATTCATCTACTTTTGATATCGAAATCGTTATTCTTATATCTTCTGTCCTCGAAAAATGCAATACTGATGAATTAACTATGTAAAAAGACGTGCAGCTCGTTTATTATTAAGTTGATTACACTCAGAAGGCAATACACAGCGTCAGATGAGATTAGACTTTTTTGAAGCGTACGAAGTCTCAACAGTTCGCACGATTTTTCGTGCTTCTTCCACAGTATTAATAACGGGGAACGTATTTACAAGTGCAAAGGTGCAAAGTTCGTCCGCCGTTGTTCTCCGATATGAAAGAAAAGTACGGGATATATTTTTTTTTACGTCGAATAAAATACGCGAATCTCGCGAAACAATTCGAGCGCTTGCATCGACGCGTTGTCGTTAAATATTACTTCCGGTTCGTCCGCGAACGGCAGGATATCGTCGAAATCGTGCCAATATCGATATATTATTATGTATACAATTACAAATGTAAATATGTAAACGACGAATTCTTAAAAGATGATGCCGAGCAACGATAAAGCGCCTTTAAATCGGTGTATTACTTTCACAAAATTGGGCCTCACGTTCGATAATATGAGAGCGGCTACCAGCATCTTGGTACCGCCCGATTCCTCGTAAGTGTTGCATACGCACAGCCGGCCGATCATGACGATGAAAAACGGAATGACGATACTCTGCAACAACGAAAAACAATTATTTATTTTGCACATCGAAAATTAAAAGAATCTCTGCTTTTGATAAATAATTATATTTCAAAATATCTTAAATTCTTTCACAATTTTAAACATAATTGTGAAAAAAAAATTGCCAAACACACTGAAAAAAACGTGTTTTTCGGTCGCAATTTCGTAACAATGTTTTTGTTGTTCATGTCTCCGAGGTCATTAAATGACATCATTAAAAAATATGTGGGGGACAAATGAGAAGAATAATTTTTTTTTATTCAGTATAATTTATCTCAAAATAATTTTTAAAAAATTCGGAAAAAAATGATCAACAATTAGTCAATTAAAAAAAATTTGACCAATCGAAACTTTATGAAAATGTCTTTGTTTTTCGCATTTCGGCAGTAATAAAAATTCACTTTTCCGAACAATAGAAGAGGCAATCGAAAAAAAAAACATCAGTGATTTATTCAAAAATAATTTTTTTAAATTCCAAAAAAAATGAATCGATATTGGACGAAAAATGTTAACAACCGGAATTTCATGAGATTGTCTTTGTTTTTCGCGTTTTGGCAGTAATAAAAAATGGATTTTCCAAAACTTGTGGGGACAATCGAGAAAAATTATGTTTTTTTTTTTAATTATGTGAAATTATTATTTCTTGCCATGCCAAACAAATGCTCCATTTTTAGAACCAATGCAATGTCTATAACGTCGACGAGGATTGCATAGACCACGGATTAAACACAAGTGTGTTAAACGTCGATAGCTCCGGACTCCTATATGAAATGTAATTTTCTCCGTCGGTATCTATTTACGCTCCCAATGAATCACCTTGTCTGTCAAAATTGAGTCCAATGTTGTTAGAGGCGGTGAGTTTCACAGATCCAACAGCATTGCCATTTTCATTAGGAACGTTGGTTCGAGCTGTGTTTCGTCAGTGCGATTCTTAAAAATTCTTTCTTTCGCAAGTCACTGACCTTTCACAATGTGGTAAAAATTTTACCAAATCTGTCGTCATACAGCAATGAATTTGTCTCATCGTTGTCTATATGGGCGTTGATTTCTAAAAAAATGTAATAAAAATATGCATTTTAGTTTGATGCAAAACGCTCTTTTACCGCAACTTTTATCGTCACGAATTATCGTTGTTGAGAATATCGATGGTTTAATATCCGATGAAAGTTTCGTTCGCCAAAATACCATTGGCAATACAGATTGGCATCGTAGGTTAAACCTCCGTCATAGTGACTTTTTTGCAACGTTCCGCGTCACGATGTGCGTTTAGAGGTTAAATCCGTTCGCGAACACGCGAGTAGCACTGAATCTTCATATTTCGACGATAACACCTGCTTACCTGACTTCGATGTGATTAACCTGCGGTTCTTGTTCAATTCCATTCGGCTTCGCCGCGTCACTCAGTAAATCACCGGTGATTCTTTACAGTCGATATTCCGCATTTTCCAGTATCCCTCGTTTTCTCGCTTCCCACCCAGCGACCACATCAATCATGACTAAATTATTATATCTCCTTCCAAAATTATTACACCGACGTTCCGCCATCGGTTAGTAAAAGTTTTTCGGAGTAAACTTCGCGTGAAGTTTTATTTTTGAGATTTTACACAACATTTGCGTGTTTAACCTATACGTCAACTTCGTAAAAAAACAACACCACACACTGTTGTGTCGCGTACCTGTGCTGTTTCTTTGACTCATTTTGACGAGACTAACAATGACGGTTCATCGTATAAAATAAAGACACACACGACGCGACTCGTTTTGTTTATTTTAATCAGACGAAAGTAACTCCATTCATCCCGTAAGCCGATAAACGTCAGACTAACCCCCGACGGTGATACGGCAAACTTCGCGACGCGAAAACAAAAAAGTATATTTTGTAAATGTAATAAAAAAAAAAGAACAAAAAAACAGAGTAAACTTTTAGAGTCTGAAGAAGTAACGGTATTCGATAATTTAAAATAAATAATGATGGTTTTAGATAATGGTATTAATTGTAATAGGCACTTTTTTTTAGTTAGTCGAAAAAATTATCGATACGACAAGAAACTAATTGTTAAGGTCACTTATTAAACGAACTAAAAATTAAGGATGGCACTAAAATCAATTATTCATCGAATAAATTCATAGATCGTGAAAAAAAAATAACAAGTGTAGCACGTGCCGATACACGAGCCGAAAACAAATGCAATTGGTCGTTTCGTAATACGAAACAAAGTACAATTCGTCGACCGCAAGTTCCCCCGAGACGAAGATGATCAGCTGATGTCGAGCTTTAAACGACGAGACTATATTTTTCGTAAATTTTCCCGCAGTTCCATCGATCGACATAAAAACTTTTCACTTGTCATAAATAAATACTCTTAAATAGTCTTAGTACTGGATTACCCGCTAATGATCGCTACGAAATATAAACTATTAAAAAAAGTATGATTGAGTATTCGCCAATGAAAGAATCACGGGACTGCAGTTCGAATAACCTTTGCGTTTTGTGGTTAGGATTCCACGGATGTAGACGTAAACATTTTTCATTATCGTCCCGGCAAACTCATCGCGTATTTTTTTATTGTTGTAGTGAAAAATCGTTGTGATTTACCGTGTCGACGGATGGTGTAGTTATCGGAAATTAAAAAGGACGGTGTGCGTAACATGATCTATTCAGTCTGCCATTTTATTTCAACGAAATGTTAATTACGCGACGCTAAAATTCAGCACAAAAAAAATATCTCCTTGTAATCGTAACGATTCCGGTGTGATAATGAAGGTCCTGAATGTAGCGGAGAAAAATTATGCCACGAAGAGCCTTGCCACTCTTTCGGACAGAGGAAACTGTCATCACGTAAGTCGATATGAAGTTTTATTAAGCGCTGCGACTCAACAACCAAAATAATTTTTTTTTTTAATTTTTTCCAGGGCGACGGTTTATCCGTTTACAACAAAATTTACAAAATTTTGATATGCGACTGTTTAATCAAAATTGTCAAATGTTGATGACGTCAGTGTCGGGACATTTATTGAGTTACGACTTTGTCGGCAACAACAGAAAATGGTACGGCTGCCTTCCGCTTACTCTTTTCGATGCGCTGGTCGTCAAGCAATGTGCGGAAGACAATTACGTAAAAATGAAGAAGACGCTGGAGAGGGAGGTTAAGAATTGCTCAACGCTGATTATTTGGACCGATTGCGACAGAGAAGGAGAAAATATTGGTTTTGAGATCATCCAAGTTTGCCAGGCGGTGAAACCCAATATACGAATTTACAGGTGAAAAATAGATGCCACGTATATCACAGTTGTATAATACTTTTACATAATTTGTACGATTAAATATAATTAATGATTTTAATGAAAATTCCCAAAGGTCTAATCATTTTTTTGCGTAATTCAATGTTTTTCGCGATTTAATAATTAAAAAAAAAAATTTCGCGATTTAATTATTTTTGATCGTTTTTTTGGGTTTTAAATAATTTTTCATCGATTTCTGCGACTCATGAATAATTTCGATGCTTTGATTATTGATTCAATAAAAAGTTATCGTTGTCCAGCGAATTTTTCTTTTGTACGACAAACTGTACTCCGAGCTCCGCGCAAAATTATTATGTTCCCGAAATTAATTTTCGTTTGAAGCTTTTCCTCGCAATAACACGAGAATCTTTGGTTTTTCAGAGCAAAATTTTCCGAAATAACTCAAGCGTCAGTACAGAGAGCAATTCAAACGCTTGGCGAGCCGAACAAAGCGATAAGCGACGCGGTGGACGTGAGAAGCGAATTGGATCTGCGGATAGGTTCCGCGTTCACGAGATTTCAGACGCTAAGACTGACGAAAGTATTTCCAACAAAACTGAACGACATGCTAATAAGTTACGGAAGTTGTCAATTTCCCACATTGGGTTTCGTAGTTGAAAGATTTTTGGCTATCAAGAGATTCGTATCGGAACCCAACTGGAAAATCAAAGTTTGCGACAATCACGACACCATTAACGTGGAATTTCGATGGGGAAGAAATCGTTTGTTCGAGGAATTGCCATGTCAAATTTTCTTGGATATGTGTCTCGAACAGCCGCACGCTACCGTCGAAAAAGTAACCGGAAAACCGAAGAGTAAATGGAGATCTTTGCCTCTCGATACAGTTGTGAGTTCGCAAAGAGTTCCCCACAAAAAAGAAAAAGCTTCGCTTCCTTTTCTCATCAATGCGCACGAAAAAAAAAATTTGTCTCAATGTCTTAAATACTATTTTCAGGAACTCGAGAAGCAGGGATCGCGAAAGCTTCGCCTCAACGCCAAGGAGACGATTAAAGTCGCCGAAAAATTGTATACTCAAGAATTCATAAGTTATCCGCATACCGAGACGAATATATTTCCGAAAGAATTGGATTTGCCGCCTCTGGTACAGCAACAAGTGAATAACGAAGCTTGGGGCGAATTTGCTCAGCGAGTATTGGACGACGGAGTTTCGCCGCGACAAGGAAAGAAACGCGATCAAGCGCATCCGCCGATTCATCCGACAAAACTCGCTTCCGGTCTCCAGGGAAACGAGACGAAGGTTTACGAGTTCGTAGTGCGGCATTTACTCGCTTGCGTCTCGAAGAACGCCGAGGGACACGAAACCACTGTGGAGATCGACATTGCCGGCGAAAAATTCGTCGCCTCCGGACTGCAGATTCTCGCGAAAAATTATCTTGAAGTTTACATCTACGAGAAGTGGAACGCGAAAGAGATTCATCTCTACGAACGGAGACAAGTCTTTTCGCCGACGAGCATCGAAATGGTTAAGGAACATACTTCGCCGCCGAGTTTACTTACAGAAGCCGATCTCATTGCTCTGATGGACAAACACAGTATCGGCACCGACGCCACGCACGCCGATCACATTGATATCATCAAATCGCGACAGTACGTCGGTCTCTGCGACGGAATTTACTTTTTACCTGGAAAATTGGGCATTGGACTCGTAATGGGTTACGATGATATGGGATTTCAGATGTCGAAACCGAATCTTCGAGCGGAACTCGAAAGCGATCTGAAAGAGTGAGTCTTTCATACATTAAAATTCGTTCATAAAAAAAAAAAAAATGAACATATCGTATATTTTTTGCTATCGAACTTAATTTTTTTTTAACGCAACAGAAGTTTTTCTAAATTTAATACAAAGCTATGCGCTTCTATTTTTTGATAACACCGAGAGAAATAATTAATTTGCTTAATTAACGTTTCGTTTTCCAGCATTTGCGAGGGACGCAAAGATCCCAACGTCGTTTTGGAGCGCCAGATAACGAAATACCGCGACGTCTTTACAATCGCTTTGGAACGCGCGAATTTGATAGACGCGGCATTAGCCAAATATCTCGAGGTGACGCCGACGCCGGCTGCTGAATTGAAGAACATTATACGGGCCGATGATCCAACGGTTTTCAAATATCCGTGTTGCGGATCGAATATGACGCTAAAGGAAAGACGACAGGGTAACGGGAAATATCTCGGATGCACGTGTTATCCAACGTGTAACAACGCTATTTGGCTGCCGCAGGATGTTACGGATGTCGAAGTACTCGACGAAATCTGTCCTCGTGTAAGCGATTTTTTTTTTCGACATTTTTTTCTTAGGATAATTCTTCGAGGAGATGTTTGGATTTTTCAGGAAGTGATCTCGTTGCGTATTACCGAAGATTTACGCGAAAATCAAAGAGAACTTCGACGACTTTCTAATGGAATAAAAATCTGAAAAAATTCCACTGTACAGGAAGTGCTACAAAGTTTAATTTTCCATAACAATAATTCCAAAAAGTGACTAACAAATTCTGTAGTTAAAAAATATCATGTTTTTAACGAATTATGCGGTAACCTTACTTTTTCTTTGGCCGAAATTTATTCGATAATTTTTTTGAATACTTATGATATTTTTGTCTAATTTTCGAAAAAGAATTTTTTTTATTTTTGTTTTGTATGAAAAAACACAAATTTTCGAAAATTAAAAAAAATTCTTCTGTTTTTTTTTTAATGATAAAAATTCTATTAAAAAATTGTCGAAATTCTCTTTAAATTTCGCGCGAATCACACTTTTTGGCAATACACAGCGAGACCACTTCCTTAATTTAAAAAATATCGATTAATAAGAATTAACGCCGTCGACTTCATTTTTTAATGGCAATTTTTCTAACCACCGGATTTTCGTAACTGTTATTCCGATATGTATTTTAGTGTCCCGGTGATGTGCACAAGTTGAATGTAAAAATTAAACCCGGTGCGTTCCCGATGTTGGGTACAGAGTACACGGCGTGCATAGGAGGCTGTGATCCGATGTTCACGAGATGATCAACGAGATGATGAACATCAAAGACGAGAATATAACAAGAGTCGATCGTCCGAACGACAGCGGCTATGGCGCTTCCAATGGATCGGCGAATACCGCAAGTTCCTCCAGTCTTTCGAGATCGACGCAAAGTTCGAGTAACTCGCGACCTCCATCCGGCGGCGGCGGCGGTAGAGGTTCTTCGACGGCCGGAAATCGGACCAACGCATCGGGACCAACGAGAGGCGGAACGTCCGGTGGAAATCGTGCAAACGCTGGAAACATCGGTAACGTAGGATTACCTGCCGCGGCGAACAGAAGGCCGCCGACATCAGGTTCGGCAACGAGAAATTTTAAGAGGCCTTCGGCGCCAACCGGAAACGCCGTTATAGCGAACAGAGAAAATTTATTTCCAACTTGGGGAACGATCGACGATGACGTCGTTATACTGTGCGATTGCCACGAAAGCGCAAGTCAGAGAACTGTTGTAAAAGACGGTCCCAGTAAAGGTTTGTGTTTAATAAGCTATTGAAAGAGAAAGGAAATTATATAAAATTAAATCTCTGTAATTTTATTCTCATGGAAAAAACATTAATGGAATTATTCCCCGTTTTTCGAGATATGAAAGTTGGAATTTTGATAATTGCGAGAAAATAGATACTATTTTTTCACGAGATAAATTCGAGTAAATAATCAATTAATTGACTTTTTTTGCGTTTATTTCTATCTTAGGACGTCTGTTCTATGTGTGCGCCAAGCTTCGCGACTCACAGTGCAAATTCTTCTTGTGGGCCGACGATGCCGATGGACAAAGGCAACAGAATAATCCACAGCAACCAAAGCCCAATAATAACGCGCAACCGCGTCCCCGTCCCCCGACATTCGATCGGAGTTCTTCGAGACAAAACGGCGACAATCCTCCTGCGGCGGAAGGAGCGCCGACCTGCACCTGTGGACAGCCAGCAGTAGAGTAAGAAAAATATATTCATTGAAATTCGAAGACTGAAGTTTCCTATTACTATTTTACTGCCTTATGGCTCTCCAAACGGAGCCAATCGTATGAATATACAGTGAAAAAAGCTTTAGAATGAAAATGAAAATTTGCGACTTCAATTAGATCGTTAAATTTCCACCTTATTAACGTTGCAAAGAAAAATAATGGACGAAAAATATTTACAAATAAAATGCAAAACAAAAATATCTTTGGGGTTTTTTCTTTTTTTTTTTTTTCATTTTTTTATATTGAAATAATTTGTGCAAGAAAATTTAAGTTTCGAAGACTTGAAAATATGGAAATATCTCCGATTGACGAATTTTCCTGAGAATAATCATCTCGATGTGTAATTCCAGACGCAAGAAAGATAAAGATAGAAGAAAAATAGAAGAAAGTTCTGAACCTGTCCTCAGAGTCCCGGAAGTCCATGTAACTTCTTTTCCTGGTCCGACGAAACGAACGCCGGTGACGCGGACCAAGGAAATGAAACTGATTAGGGCGGAGGCGCTGGACCTTCCAGAAGAGGAGGCGGCGGCGGTGGCGGCAGCAGAGGGAGAAGAGCAACTCGAGACCGGGGTGGAGCTCCAAGAGCTTCCGGTGGCGCAAAAAGAAAATGTGGATTATGCCAACTCGAGGGTAATTTTCATCAATTTTATTCATTTTTTCATTTATTTATTTTAATTACTACAAAATAAATTTCAATAAATATAATTTTATTTATTTATTTATTATTATCATCATAATTACTTTTTTCCTTTTTTTTGTTACAAAATAAATTTCAATAAATTCATTTCTATTTATTTATTTACTTAATTGTTTGCTTACATCAATCATTTATTTTTTTTTTTTTTCATAATTTATTTTATTCATTTTTTACTCAGAAAATCAACGCTTATACTTTAACTTTACGTTTATTTATTTATATCTATTTTCAGGTCACACGAGAAGAACATGTCCGCAAAATTCTATGGACTAGAAAACGGAAAACGAAAAAAAAATGTTACTCATTCCACTGAGTGGATTGTAAATAATAGTTTGCTCGACTGTAAATATGTAGATTATAGCTGTGTCGAAAGTTTAACGTGACATCGAGCTGTACGGGTGATATATAAATATGTTTTTTAAGATCTTCTACTTGGTGTCTTAAAGTTATTAATCTTTTATAATATACAATATCATTTTTTCATATATATTTATCGTCCTATACATTATAACAAAATTTGTCGGACAATATTGATGACTGAGTTGACTGCAGGAATCTATTTGCCATTTTTACCGATACCATTTTTTTTTATGTCGCAACTCGTTTGCCGTAAGATAATTTACTTCTTAGGCTTTCGAGTTCATCACGATGGAGATGCGCTTCAGCCGTTGTTTCCATTAGCTGCGAAAAAAAAAAAATGTTGAACGATCGATATATACATACACATACATACATGTATATATGCATTAATCCATAAATTTATTTGATTTTTTTTTTTTTTTTTAGGCGAAAATAATCGAACACGAAGATTCACCATATCGAGGAGAAGTTCGAACTTTATTTTTAACAGATTGTTCTCCTCCTCGAGTTTCTTCAATTCTCATTGTAATTTCTCTTTCTCCCGGAAAGTTCTGGCGACTTTTCCGGTTTGCGGTATCCAAACTCTCGACTCGAAAGTTGCCTCTTGGTCCCCGAGACGAAGTTTTATCGGTCCGATTTCCGGTTCAAGTTCGCGTTCTATTCGTTTTGGACTCAAATCCTTGTTTGCCAATGACACCGATGCTTTACGCGTTGGCGTGCGTTTCAGCGAAAATTTACTCTTGAAAAACGGCATTCTTCACGCACAGCTTTGACGCATGATGTACGCTTCGATGTTTTGCACTCCACTCGATGTTACGCGTCGAAAGTTTGTTTTGTGTTTTCAATAATCGCCGTGGCAACGGATGGACTGTTATTGGGGCTCAATCCCGTGACGGCATGTGGGCCGTTCGCCCACGCGCACGCGCGAAAGACACGTATTATCTGCACAAAAACTGAAAAAAATGAAAAAAAAAAAAGAAATGAAAAAAAAAAAATTGAATTGGATTTTTTCAAATTTGAAGTGTTTTTTTTTTAATTTAATTCTAATTTTTTGTTAAAACAAAATTGTACTTTTTTTATCCGGAAATATATACGCCGGAACTCTGCTCATTCTCGGATCCACTCTCCGAAGCTCTTCATCCGCCGTCAACGACGCTGATATTGTGGGCACCCGGCGATATCGCTGATGGCGGAGCTACGTAAGGCGGCAGAGAAGTTGGTCTTCCAGTGAAGGAATTCACCGGCTGTTGTCCCGACTAAAAAAAAAAAAAATAATTTATCGTAAGTAAATTTGATTCAAATCGATTTTTTTCCCGAATAGGGGATGTGAGACGATATTTTTTAATTTTTATTGATCTCACCTGCCGAAGATACAGCGCCACGTTGCCGTAAGCTGAAAAATAAAAAAAAATAACATATCGTTAGACGAGAAGAGAAAGGGACGTGCAGTTTAACTCGCCGTTCACTACCGTAAGAACGTTCGTCACATCGGAAAAATAATTTTTTCTTTGACATCGAAGTATTTTATCGGAGAAAATGCGGAGTTTTTTTTATTGTACATTTTTTATCTTCGTAATAACATTTTTTGGGATAATCGAACTTTTTACCGATCGACGCATTTTTCGTTTTTGCCGAATTTATCTTTAATTCTTCGAAAACGATTTTTTTTAAACTCGCATCACAGAAAAATTAGACAAATTCCATAAAAAAGTAATGTTGGTTTTTTTTTTGTAATAAAAAAAAAAAAACTATTTGCATTCGAATTTTTTTTAGCAATAGCGCGACGAACGTTTCTTTGGCGAATAACGGCGAATTGCCAGGATCTTAAGGGTGCATATACAGGCGTGTGCTGTGTTTATTGCAAAAAGGGGTAAGAATAAAAAAAAATAATAACATAAGAAGAGCGTATGCCGCGAAGGTGAAGAAAAAAAATAAAAAATCCATTTTTGCAGCAAAAAGTATACGTGGGGTGCGATGTACGAGAAAAAAATTGGGAATGTGATGAATGTGGTGATACTGATTATTTCAATTGGTTATTAATCGGATCCCGTCGCATGCAGTTTCGGTAATAGGCATACAGATACGTGAAAGCTATTTATTTGTGTAAAAAAAAAAATTAATTAAATATATAAAAAAAAAATTTCGCGAATCGCGTAATCTCGGTTCGTTCTTTTGACGAACGAAGAACTGGCCGGGATCGTGAGGAGTGTTCCACTGAGCCATCCTCGTCGGTGGCGGAGCACTCGATGGCAGGGGAGGCGCTACTTCTATAAAATGCATTCATTTCGATAAATTCGACCGTTTGTTTTCGTTGTGATTATTGTGAGAGATTAATGACAATGTAAATAACGTTTTACTGTTTTCTTCTCATGATTTTTCGTGTAAAAAACGATCTGAGAAAAGGATTCGCTTACCTTGACTCGGTGCCGGGAAGTCCGCGCTGCTCTGTCTTTGCCAATTATCGTTCGACGCGTATTGCTGACCGGATCCGTTGTGATTCAGCGTTGTTGCTCGCGGCTATTGATAAGACTGCGGTCGCGTCTGCACCGGGTTCTACGTCTACAAAAAAAAAAAATTTATTTTTCATTAATCGTTTCGAAAAAAAAAAAAAAAAAATGAATTATCACAAATTTATCTCAAAAACAGAAATCCTCCTTTTTATTATTTATATTAAAATTTAAATATTTTAAATATTAAAGGAAAAAAGGGGTAAACTGAACGGAATGAAAAAAAAAGTAAAACAAAATAAAAAAAAAACAATTCTACTATCCACGGAAAAAACGATGAAGAGGGGAAAAACAGAAATAAAAACATACATAAATAAGACGGAATGACATAAATGGAAGAAGAAAGGAAGAACGATAAACGACGAAAAAAACTGAAAAGAAAAAAAAAAGAAACGAAATAACAAAAAAAACAGTGAAGCAAAGTAAAGTAATTAATAAAACATAAAGAATATAAAAAAAATAAAACAAAATGAACATAGGAAAGGAAAACAATTCTACTGCAGACGAGGAAAGGGCACGATGAAAAATAGAGAAAAGCTAAAAGAAAAAATAGAAAAAAAAAGAGAGAAAGGAGAAACAAACATAAATAAAACGGAATGAAATGAACAGAAGAAGAAGGGAAGAACAATAAGAGACAAAGAAAACAAAGAAAAAAAAGAGAGAAATAAAAAGATAAAGAGTGAATTACAATAAAAAAATAAAGAACTAGTATTCAAATAATGACTTAATCAGACTAAAAAATATTGATACCGATTTAAAGCAACAATGTTCCATTTCTAAAAAGGATAATATAATACAATATAACATAATATAATATAACAAATAATAACAGTGGATAGTAGGACTCATGGGGATTCACCACTTAAAAAAAAGAAACGCGCCGATTGCTATACCTCATGGTGGTGTGGAAATTAGCAAAATATTATAAAACTGCTGTAAAACTTGACCAACCTTATTTGCATACTTAGTTGCAGTACGCTGTTTTAGTAAATATACTGAAGTAGAATTGATTCGCGACAACCGCGAAAATTAAAACATATAGTTGTCATTATATAAATTCACTTCCATCTCTACACATAAAAACGTTCAAAGATTCTAAGTTCATGCTATTTTCATTTGTACTGAATACGTCCAAGAAATACATAAAACAAAAAGGTATCTTATCGACTCGGTAAAATGTAAATCTTTGAGCAACATAATGCTTTATGATTAATGAAAATTTAAATATGCAATGAACGCAACTATTTTTCATTGTTTTATATTTCCATTTTAAGTTCACTTGTAAATAAATCGTAACAAGAAAGTCAATTTATAATTTGTTAAAAGTTATTTTTATAAATACTTAGTACATTTTTTGGTTATCCATTTTATAGTCATTAAATCTATTAATAAGTGTTAAGCCAATAAAAAAATTTTTACTAGATATGATTTGATTTTTTAAATTAATTTGTTCAAATTCTACGCGACGCAATTGATTATAATTGTCTTATGTCTCAATATTTGACAATATATCGTCAAACAAAACGAATATCTCAATGACGCAAAATAATAATCAGTTTGTATATGAAAGAAATATTGTTATTCTATTAAGATTAAACACCATGAACCAATTTACGTAACTGATAAATGCTTTTTCCCCATACATACTTCCGAAATAAAACGCGCAACGCGACGTGTGAACACACTCGATACGGAGCGCGTAGCGCGACGTGCGTATGAATTTAAAACGGAGCGCGTAGCGCGACGTGCATATAAATTTTAAACGGAGCGCGTAGCGCGACGTGTACCCCTGTGAGTGCCTTAAAAAATGTCCCTTCGGGACATTTTTTAAGGGGTTTGGGGGGCGGAGCCCACCAACAAGAGCCTCTGCGCCCGCAGGGCGCTGAGGTGCTTGTTATTATTAACTGTAAACGAATAAATCGGGTGAACATAATTGACAAAGATTTTAGCTGCGATGAATCTTCGACGGTCGAAGGATAGAAAATTCTTTTTTTTATGATTGCACACTTTTTATTTGCGCTATACCGCGTAGAATCCATTTATATTTATGTAAAAAAGGAACAAAGATTGAAACGAGATGTCGATTTTTTTTTTATTTGAAAATCAGGCGGCCACAGAGTACGCGCGCCGCGACGTATGAGCATCTGTGTATCGTCTGCTACGAAATTGTCATCTGCTTCCAAAGTTTGACAGATAGAATAAAACGAAAAAATATATACTCGCGATTTTTTTAGTTCTATTTGGGAAATTGTAATTATCTTGGATATTCGATGAATCTTTTTTGTGAGTTTACTACCAATTTTTTCAGTGAATACGTGAAATTTATCATTTTTATTACGAATGTGAATAAAATATGGTAAAATATTGCGAATGATTTTCGGTGATAATATATTATTTTCGAAATAAAATCGCAAAAATTTGTGAATCTGTGTATGATATTTCGTGTTTTATTTTTCACAACCGAAGTTTTTTTTTTTAACATGATGAAAAATGGATTTTTGGCAAATCTAAATAACATAACCTTTAAAGCAAATCTTGTTATAACCACTGTTTTTGAATTATTTTATAATTAAAACTAGCAGGTTGTTGGGCTCGCGCGCTGCGCGCGCTCGCATTGGATTACATTCGAACTGTCTAAGTAAAGGGTTGCGTACGCAGTGTCATTAAATATTTAAGAATAAACGAAAAAAATTCGACGTGTTACTACAATTGATAGATTTTTATTTGTTGGTTTTTGGCCAAATTCGCTCGTAATTGAGTCATAGTCTTTGAATCGAAAATTTGTTTTCGAGATGCACCATGGGAAGGTAAACAACTAAGCATCTCATTTAAATTCGAGATTGATTACGTAGCGAGTTTCAAAATTACTACGTAACCATTCTCGAATTAAAATAGCAATTGAAAATTATAAAGTATATTAAATATCAATTTCATTTTTGTTAACCAAATTTACAAATATGGTTCACAAACACGATTTTGTAAAATCAAAACCATAATTTAAAATTGCCACCCTATTGGAGAACTTCTGTGTACACAATATTGGGTGTTTTATCTCCAGGTACGTGAATGAATAAATTTTTTTTGTGAACTTACGCGTGAGCACCTTACATATAGTTGACCGTGTGAAAAACATACATCGTGTATGGGTAATTTGCTGATATCACGGGTATGCGTGGTATTATCACATGTTCGCCGATTGAATTACCGGTAATAATTTCAGCTTCTAATATGTAAGTCATTAATCTTGTAATTTTTAATCTGGTTCCATTACACAGTTTTGGTGCATTCAAATTTCTCAATAGTATGATAAGGGTTACGATTTTTAATTTTTGGGTATGTCATGGAAGTCCTGGAGGGTTGAGAGAATTTAGAAATTCAATGGGATAATTTGTTACTTGCTGAATTTCTGTGACACTATCGATCGACCGATACACATATTTATGTGTATCTTTAAGTATCAATTCGTTGATGAAATTAACTCTGTCATTTTTCGGCGCAAGTATAGCGCGTTCCCGAAATCAAGAGCCCGTATGTTTTGAAGGTGTCGATATATTCGGATAGACTTTTGATATTAATTCAGTCAGATCAGGTACCACCGTCGCTAATTTTGAATTAATATTATTTTCGCCATTCTGTTCAGGGTACGTTCCACTGCCAACTTGCAGTAGTGTATCACAAAATACACCTGCTCGTGCGTCACGTTTTAAATAACCTTGCATGTTTGTTGTTAGAGTCAAAATTCCGCTAGATTCCCACAAAAAGATGATTTCACACATGCATTAATGGCGTCGGCTTTACTGCCTCTAGGTATTACAGGAAGAGTTTGTCGAAAATCTCCCGCAAATACTATCGACAGAATCAAGAACAATTCCAGACTCTCAATAACTCTTTTGCGTATGTCCCTGGGACGAATAAATTTCAGTACAATTATTGTGAACGAATGTTTGCAAAAAGCGCAATCCGAATCAAATTTGTAATCGAATTTACACTTGTATTTATTGAAAGAAGACGTTCCGGTAAAAAAATCATCTAAGTTCCCACAATAGGCAGCATTAAAAACCGAAAATAAAGTATGATTTTTACAGATTATTTTTATGTTCTATATATGTGTCTGTGAGTGTCTGTGAGTGTCTGTGAGGGTCTGTGAGGGTCTGTGAGTGTCTGTGAGTGTCTGTGAGTGTCTGTGAGTATCTGTGAGTGTCTGTGAGTGTCTGTGAGTGTCTGTGAGAGGTGTCTGTGAGTGTCTGTGAGTGTCTGTGAGAGGTGTCTGTGAGGGGTGTCTGTGAGTGTCTGTGAGTGTCTGTGAGAGTGTCTGTTTTTTTTTTTTTTTTTTTTTATTTTATAGAGGAGGTTTGAAAATGCATTTACGCATACCCGAGTGGGTTATGTGGGACTCGGCCATTCCTGGCAATACCCACTAAAACATTCCTCCTCTCGACTGTATTCCCCCCCGCGGAAACCGCCCGAAAGGCTTTACTTCGCGAGGGGCAGTCTAAGCCTCAGACGGCCCTTCTAGCACGCGCTCTGATTTTAGGCGCGTCCGCCTCTCCGTTCTTCCATCTTCCTGATGGAATTCAGCTTCTCCACAATGGACGTGGCGAGGCTAACCACCGCATCCCAACCATCCTGTGAGCCAAGCAGGCACCTTCCCATGCCTTCAGGCGTCATGGATCCTCCCCATGACGCTCGGAATCGCTCCCGGTCATCGGCGAATCTCGGGCAATAGAAGAGCACGTGTTCCACGTCCTCGTCGATCCCAGGGCACACCGGGCATTCCGCGCTATCGTACACGCGAATACGATGTAGGTAGCTGCGGAAGCAGCCGTGCCCGGTGAGTACCTGGGTCAGGTGGAAAGTTGTAAGTCCACCGTGCCTGCTCGTCCACGCTCCCACATTAGGAATCACGCGGTGGGTCCACCGACCCTCGCCTGCTGAATCCCATCTCTGCTGCCATTCTTCGAAGGTTCTGCTGGACCATCGATCATCACCACGCTCTTGATCGTCGCCATCAGCACCAGTACGCCTACGCTCACGGTACACCCTGGCCCTCTCGGCTGCCAGTAGATCAACAGGAGGCAGTCCTGCGATCACCGAGAGAGCGATGTCAGACACGGTTCGATACGCTCGGGCCACCCTTAGCGCGACAGTCCGGCAGGCCCGTCGGCATGTGGCTCCGTAACTCGCATTGGTCTTCAAGGCACCAGCCCAAATCGGAGCCCCGTAGAGAATTACGGAGCTCACAACAGAGGAAAGAAGGAACCGTCGCGGCTCCTTCGGTCCCCCGATGTTGGGCATGATGCCCGCTAGCGCTCCCGCAACCCGTGATGCCTTCGAGCCCGCGTTCAGAAGATGTTCTCTGAATGACAGCCGCGCATCCAGGATGACACCGAGATATTTCAACGTGTCTGCGGTCTTGATTTTGCTACGACCGACCGTGAATGTGGCGTACGCCCTCTTCTTCGTCCGAGAGATGAGCACCGCCTCAGTCTTCTCGTCCGCCAGACTCAGCCCATGGTCGCTCAACCAGCCAGCTACTACCTCGATTGATTCGTCTCCGAGGTGCTGCACCTCATCGATGGTTTTCGCGACGACGACAAGGGCGACGTCGTCCGCAAAGGCCACCATCGATACCCCGTCTGGAAGCGGCTGCCGAAACAGGCCATCGTACAAGACGTTCCAGAGGAGGGGCCCTAGGGCCGAACCCTGTGGCACGCCTCCTGTGATGTTATAGGAGTGCGTGCCGGCGTCGGTGTCGTAAAGCAGGGTCCGGTCCGTCAGGTAGCTCGAAATGACTCTTCGCAGGTAGAGCGGCACCTTGAGATCTTGCAGGGCCAGCAAGATCTTGTCCCACCTGGCCGAGTTGAATGCGTTCCGGATGTCCAAAGCGATGATGGCACACATGCGCTTTGTACACCGGCTGCCACTGATGGCGTCCGTAGCTAGCGCCACAATCCGGCCGATGGCATCCACCGTTGAGCGACCCTTACGAAAGCCGAACTGGTTTTCAGACAGGTCTCCAGCTCCCTGCATGGCTGCCTCTAGCCTGGCACATATGACTCGTTCGAATAGCTTCCCGGTTATGTCTAGCATGCACAGCGGTCGGTACGAGGTAGGTTCGTCCGGGGGTTTGTTCCCCTTGGACAGAAGGACCAACCTCTGTACCTTCCACTGTGCCGGGAAGCATCCTTCGTGAAGACATGCGCTGAATGTATTCCCAAAGATATCGGGAGCATTCAGCACAGCGGTCTTCACGGCCAGGCCAGGGACCCCGTCCAGCCCTGGAGCCTTACGGACGGTGATCCTGCTGGCAGCCATCTTCAGTTCGTCTTCCGTGACGTCTGGCGTCTCGGCTGCACCATCGTCTACCATCAGACCGGTCTCGGCACGCCGCTTCCGGTGTTCCGGGAAGAGGTGTCGGACGACCCTGTCGAGGAAGATTGGACACGTTGGAGCGGTGGCACCCCTGGGCTTGATCTTGTTCATAACCGTTTTATACGGTCGGCCCCAAGGGTCACTGTCCACTTCCTGACAGAAGTCCAGCCAGCACTTTCGCTTAGAGGCCTTGATGGCAGCCTTGAGGCGTTTCCGCATTATTTCATAGGCCGCAGCCAATTCCTGGTATTGCGGCCTATGAACAGCTCTTTGGTGCAGCCTACGTGCTCGGAAGCACTCTCGGCGTATCTCCGCGATGTCCTCGTTCCACCAGTATACTGGTGGACGACCGCGAGGGTTGGACTTCGCGGCCATGGAGGCATCGCAGGCCGCTGTGATGGTTTGCGAGAGGCTTCGAGCTCGTTCCTCGGGCGTTCCCTGCACTGTCGCTCCCTCTAGCATGCAGAGAAACGTCTCCCGGTCGAAGGTGGCGGGTGCCCATCTCTCTTTTTTGCGTCTGCACGACGCCCCTGCTGTCCTGCTGGTCAGCTGGAGCTGGTATACCAGGGCGTGGTGGTCGCTGCCCGTATACCGATCGCTAACTTTCCAGTCGAGCCCTTCCCTCATCAGTCTAGGATCGATGAAAGTCAGGTCGATAATGGAGGTCCTGCCGCCCTTTGAGAAGGTTGGCTTGGACCCGGTGTTAGCGATTTCCAGCTCCAGTATTGCGAAGGCCTCGAGGAGGGCGCGACCGCGGTGATTGGTGCTCGCGCTGCCCCACTCCGTCGCCCATGCGTTAAAGTCCCCTCCGATGACGACCGGCAATCGGGAGGTCCTAGCACTGTCGACGATGGCATCCAGGGATCTCAGGTATTCGTCGGTGGTATCACTGGGTGGAAGGTAGCAACTGTATATTCTTATACCAGCCACCTCCACCCAAGTGAAACCGGGCCGAGGGGCGACCATCTTGTTGGATATATGGAGGTTTCCGCATACCCAGATGGCCGCCTTGCCGGTCGAGTCCCCTACCCAGTTCGGTTCACTGAGATCCCTGTACTCCTCGTTGACGATGACTACGTCTGCCTTCTCTTCCCTGACCAGCTGAAACAACAGGTCCTGGGCCACAGCGCAGTGGTTCAGGTTTATTTGGAGCACCTTAGCCATTGCTGGTCGATGCCCCAACCTCCTGCACTGCCTGTCGCCTAACTATGCAGTCCACAGCCCTGTGACCATCTTTGCCACACCGGAAGCACTGCGCCGACCGGTCGACCTCGCTCTCGCAGTCTTTCGCCAGATGCCCAGTGTTGTGGCACCTGAAGCAACGGGAGGATCTTTGGCGCGGCCGAACCCGGCAATTCACCCATCCAATCCTGAGCCTTCCGCTTTGCAACAACTTCTTTGCTGCTGCAGCGGGAAGCAGGACGCTAGCCGCCTGGGTGCCACTGTAGGAGTCCCTGAGTTTAATATCTCCAGGGGTTACCGCTCCTGGCCCAATCGCCGCAGTGATAGCCTGTGCCACCTCTTCTACGGTTGTGGCCTCGTCCATGTCCTTGATAACCAGGACTTCCCTATGAGTCAGCGTCTGAACAGCCGCCGACTCCACTAAGGTGGCCGAGACCACTGCTTGTAGCACTGGGGTCTCTACACCAGGCTTCCCCAGCTCCAGGAGTAATTCTCCAACTCGGGTCCGCCTGATGCGGGTCACCCGATCCCCCAGAGGTTTGAGGTCCGGTGCGGCTCGGACTCTGCGAAGAATGTCAGCATACGACACCTCACCCGTTGCCTTGATGTGGATCGCATCAGGACGGGGGGGTCTAAGCGAAACCTTGGGCTTTGGCTGCCTTTGGTCGCGCCTGCCGGCCTCTTCTATTGGCAGCGGCTGCTGCCGCTGTTTTTTCTTGCCCCGTTTGACGACTGTTGCCCAGTCGGGGTCTTTCTGCTGGGCAACTGGCTGCTGTCTGGCTTCAGCTGGCCGGGGCGGATCCCTCTCGGGCGTCGCCTCTCTCTTCTTCTTCTTCCGCTTCTTCCTCGCCTGCGGAGACCTAGGTGGCGAGGGGCGCTCGCGGTCCAGGTCTCCGTGGGGCGCCCGGTCGTTGCGAAAGAGAGGCGAGGTTTGGCTCGACCCCTCCTTGCTCGGTCGTGCTGCCCGGGCTGCGGTTGCCGCGGGCCGCGCCGCCGCAAACTCTTTCAGCGCCCTTAGAGTGCCCCGTGCCTTGACTTTGAGCTCTGTGTGGAGGTTCTTCTTCTCCAGGATGAACCCCACCAAGGACTCAAGTTCCTTTGTTAGGCGCTGAAAAGCCTCTTGAGCCTTCAGCGTCACGCTCTCGCCACCTGCGTCACTTGTTGCATTAGATACTACAGAGGCCGAGTGACCAACCTCTGTAATACTGCGGTCGTTAGATGACGACGTCCCGGGGCCCGCTTGCTCACCCCTGACAGACGCCGGTACTGGGGATCCGAACCCCTGCACCGTAATCGTTTTTTCCGCCGTACCACTCATGACGATTTGTTGACGAGGTTTACTCCCCACTGTTGGTCCGCGGGAGGTATTTTAATTCCCTCCTACCCTCCATATCTGGAGAGCGTTCCCCTATCCGCCACCTGGGGACGCGCCACGTAGGGGTCAGTTCCCCCTGTGGTGTGAGAGTGTCTGTGAGTGTCCGTGAGTGTCTGTGTGAGTGTCTGTGAGTGTCTGTGAGTGTCTGTGAGTGTCTGTGAGTGTCTGTAAGCGTCTCGTGGACAAACACACAAGAAAAATCGGGACTTTCTTTTATATATATAAAGATTATATTTGTCAGAATGACTCAAAATTTGTTGTGCATAGTGCTTTCGATGCAATGAAATATTGTTGCGAAAGAGAAAAGAATTGGTTTCCAGGATTCTTAATTGGAGCACCGTACGGACATAAGATGTGAGAAAATCATTTTTTTATGGAAAATTGTGATGAATAAACAGTTAGAGATGTAGGATTGTCTCTAAATTTGCTGTGCGTAGTGCTTTTGATAAAACAAAATGATGCTGCGAAGGAGAAAAAAATTGGTTCTTAGAGTTCATTATGATGGCACCGTACGGACACTTGACCGAAGGCAAATGCAAATTGTGGCCAATAATTTTTTAGAAAAAATACTTAAATATCTTAGATTGGTTTTAAAAGTAATGTGCATACTGGAAATAATGTAATAAAAAAACCCTGCGAAGGAGAACAAAATTGGTTCGCACCATCTAAAGTTACAGTGTGATACGGACGTCCGAGAAGAAAAATTCAGCCAAAAAGTTGTTTTCATTGCACCGCAGGCTAAAAAAAATATTTCTATTCATCGCAGTCACTTCAAAGTAACTACGCATGATATTGGAGATACACCGAAGCAAATGGTGAAAAATAAAAATTTTTGGAATATGCGCTGCGGAGTAACCCCTTCGACAGACTCCGAAGAGCAACGAATGGTCATTTTAATAGGCACTCTTTGCCTATTGTTATAGTGAGTGCCTAAAAATGAGATTTTTTTTTCGATTCAAATCATCCCGCTACAGAATACCAACGTCGCGGCGTATGTGAACTTTATCATGTCTGCTATGGAATTATTGTCGGCTTCCGAGGTTTGACAGATAGAATGAATGGAAAAAAATAAATGATCGTGATTGTTTTCAATTTTACAAATTGCAATAATTTTGGATATTTGATGATTGATGATTGATGATTTCTTTGTGAAATTATAACCAAGTTTTCAGTGCAACCGCAAAATTTTTTATTTTTAATATGAATGTGAATAACGTATTGTAAAATATTTTGAATGATATTCGTTCAAAATATATTATTGTCGAAATAAAAAGAATTAATATTTGTCAATCAATGTGTGATATTTCGTATTTTATTTTTCGCAAACAAATTTTCTTTTTTGACATGATAAAAAATTGTTTTTTGGAAAATTAGAATAACATAACCTTTAAAATAATTCCTCACTAAAAATAATTGGAGAATAAAAATATTACGAAATGTCAGAATGTCTTCAAATTTGCTGTGCATAGTGTTTTCGATGCAATGAAATATTGCGGAAAATTAGAAAAAAAAATCGTTTGTAGGTTTAAGAATTGCAGCGCCGTACAGACATTTGACGGGAAAAAATCGATATTTAAATGGAAAATGCCTATTGGAGCAGTGGGTTTATCGCGCTAGCAATTTGGGGAATCGAAGAGTGGGAGAGCGCTATACGAGGAGTGTAGTCAAATACGGGTAAAAGGGCTCGGGGCACGTCGGCATACTTCGGTTTTCCGAACGGGTATCAGACTCTCGCTAAGCGTCACTCTACCGGCGTCTCTCGCTCTACTTCTTCGTCGATCGTTGTGCTGCGCACATGCTACAAAAGTGTTAATAAAATAATTCAAGTGTGTTCAAAATCAAGCGTCATATTTATTTATTTTCTGTTCGCCCAATCCTTTCCTCATAAACTTGCGGTGCCTCGTTATCTTCTATCAAATGGTTCAATAATGCCGGCAAAAAATGTTCAGAGACGTTGAAATGTCTTCAAATTGCTTAGTGCTTTTGCTAAAATAAAATAATGCTGTGAAAAAAAAAATGAGGTTTGTAGACTTCATAATTGGGGCACCGTATGGACATTTAGTGGAAAAAAATTGAATTTTTATTTTGAAACAACTCATTAAAGGCTTTGCAGTAGTTTCAAATCGATTGTGCCCAATGGTCATGATATGATACATCACCTCTGCGAAGAAGAAAAAAATTGCTTTGCACAGTCCAAAGTGACAGCTCCGGACAGATACTTGTCGAGGCAAAAATGGATTTTTTTTGTTAAGCAAATATTCAAATGCTTCGCAGGGGCTTCAAAATGTATGTGCACAATGGTGATGATATGATACATCATTCCTGCGAAGAAGAGAAAAATTGGTTTACACAGTCCAAAGTGACAGCACCGGACAGATACTTGTCGAAGCAAAAATGGTTTTTTTTTGTTAAGCAAATATTCAAATATTCAAATGTGATACGGACGTCTAAGAAGATAATTTCAGTAATAAAGGTATTTTTATTCAACCGCAGGCGAAAAAAAATATTTCCAGTCATTGAAATCACTTCAAATTAACTACGCATGATGGGAGAGGCACACCGAAGTAAATGCTGAAATACTACATTTTTTGGAGCATACGCTGTGCAGAAACCCCATCAAAAGCTGTGTGAAGAGGCTTCGCTGGTCATTTGAATACGCACTCTTTGCCTATTGTCATAGTGAGTGCCTAAAAAACGATAACGTATAACTTTATTGGAAAGAAAAGCGGGTTTCTTGTGTAGTATGAATTGGGTAACTGAAAGTGGGGAAGTCAAGTAGCGTGTGGGCGAATGGAAATGGATGGAAGGGGAGCTGAGAATAGGAGATATAACTGTGTGTGTGGCTGGTGCGTAAAGTGCGACCGTGTGGGTGTATATATGTGTGCGTCAACGAGGCTACCCAGAGGCGTGGTTTATCCGCGAAAATATACATGTAGGAAATTTCGCAATAATTTTTTTTCCAATTGTTCAACAGCTTGCTCTTCAGCAAAATATACACGAGATATCAACGTTAGAAAGACTTGCGTAAACAAATTTCGTAGCTTCTGTAAAAATGCACTAGGATGTAAAAAAAAGGAGGATTTTAATTTTGTTACTATTTTTATTTCATCAGTCAATCAGGATAGATTGAATTTCAAATTGATATTAGTTAGTACAGCATTGAAGAAGAATTCGTGAACATTTGACCTTCAGTTAACAATAATCATTCCTCTCGAGTAATACCACTATTGCCATATATTTCATTATTCAATTACACACTCATTGTGGTATAAATTATTGACAAGCTCCGATTCGTCAGCTCCGTACAAATCTGTAATAAAAACATCATGTTTTTTTTAATAAATTACTTTTAATGCGCAACATTATTATTTCTTTTCTTCAATGTGATAATATTACAAGATATTTCATTTATTCGTTTTATTTTTAAAAATATTCTACGAGTAATACGTGAAGCTCGGGCATAGTTACCGGCCCGGTTACCGAGCTCGGGTCTACTGTAGAATTATCTGTAATCAGATGTATCAGACTGGAGTTAATATTTTTTCACGGAATAGTGATAATCGATAGTCTTTCTTATTCGTACCTGCAGAACCTCTCATTCTTGAAGCGCTCCGTTTTGCACACCTTCTGGAAGAATGCCGGAAGTGGTTCCGGTTCACAATTTACGGATGTATCCATGGCTCCAAACAGAATTAGAATTATCGCGGATAGAAGCAAAAAAGCGTACTTTCTACCGGGTATCTTCATAATGCTGATGATTATTTCGGTGCGCTATCCGCGAAAAGAGACGATGCACGAAGAGACTATCGCAGAAAACTTCAATCTACTTGTCTGTGGAAATTATGCCAAGAATTGCACATTTATAGTCTCGTAATGCATAGCAATGACTCATAAGGAAGTGCGCTTTTGTGACGTTATTAAAATAATGCAATTTCCAGAGAATTCGATAGATTGAGTATTTTTTTCCTTAAGGATAAAAATCCACGTTCCACTCAAGGATAGTTGTGTCAAAGCTGCGAAAATCTATTCCAATTGCGTCAGAAAAAGTTGGACTTTGCACTGTATAAAATCGTGTTTAATTAAATGAAACAATCGGATGAATTTGAAGGGTTTGAAGGTTTGAAGGGCATATTTCATATTTTTTATTTTGTTTCTAATTCCTACAATTTTATACAAAATTGAAACAAGATAGAAGAATTTTCTTTTTTTTTCGTAAGCATTACGCCTTTCGATTACATTTTCGAACTCGAAAATGAGACGATGGGATGGGGTGTAAAATTTGGACGCAATTGTACGGTATAAACGATACTAGCGCATTGCAAATAACTATAGACAGTACTGTCGAGCGTGAAGAATTATTTTCATGTACGTGGAAATTGTACAATGATGACATCATTTTTGCGTTCGTAGAAGGAAAATCGAATGTAACAAGTAGATCTACCCTCCTATTATACTCTCTATAATAGGCACTCTAACAAACAGACGCTGCAGGAAAGTCAGACTACCTATACGTATTTACTCTAATGTTCAGGCAGATATATTAGTCTCTAATGAACGTTACTTTATGGGATATTTCAGAGAAAGATATTTGACCAACAGGATAACTTTTCTATACGATATTTTTTGCAATTAGTTTCAATGCTATAGATCGATAAACAACATATTGTTCACAATAAATAATAATAAACCACATATTGTGAACAATATGTTGTTTATCGCGATGTTCACGTTTACAACAAATTATTTGTAATACGTACTCGACACTCAGTCGATAACAAAAACTATAAAAAAACTGATTTATAGATAATCGGTTCTTCGAGAAAAATGCAAAATATTCTCACGCACTAGTTTCCGTGTTGGAAGGGAGGAAAATCATTTTTTTTTTTATGACCATAAAATCTGTAACAGAATGATCAGAATGTCTCTTTATTCGTATAAAATAAAAAAAATATAACGATAACCCTTGCAATTTTTTCTATCATACTATGTATTAGTAATGACTCAATGTAAACAATGTGATTCAATGTAATTCAATGTGCACGTCGCGCTACGCGCTCCGTATCGAGTGTGCTTACACATGGCGCTATGCGCTACGGATGAAATATGTTTATACGTCGCGCTCCGCGTTTCTTTTCGAAAGTACGTATGAGGGAAAAACATTTATCAGTTACGTAAATTAATTCATAGTGTTTAATCTTCGTCGAATAAAAACATTTCTTTTTTGTACGAATTGATTATTAATATTCACGACGGATATTTCCTTTTTGTTTGACGATAAATTGTCAAATATTGAGACACGAGACAAATATAACGAATTGCATTACGTAGAATTTAATCAAATTAATTTAACGAATGAAATAATGACTAGTAAAGTCGTTTTATTGGCTTAAAACTTATGACCAGATTTAATGAATATAAAACACACACACAAAACATGTACCGACACCAACACGATTACCATTTAGCATTCAGGCCAAATATCCCCTTTAAATCCTTCCCCTTCAGTGTTTTTTTTTCTTCCCCATAATAGATGGAATCAATTCGTTATTTTCTCTGTAGGAAACCAAATTATTGTAGAAGAAAAGTTCAAGAAATTTGCTATTCGAGAACGCTATCGAATGCTATAGAGAATGCTATCTCGAGAACGGAAAAATATATCGTCTTGGTTTCTGTCTTGTATTGAAGAGGAAGTAGTACGTTACTCGAATCAAAAAATTGTCATCTTGGATGGCTCCGAAATATTTTTTACAAATTGATGAAATGCTTGAAAAATTAGACTGTTGTTACGTCCAAAATGCCGAGGTTTTACCTCAACAATTTTTTTGGTAACTGTTGCACCTTTTAAATCGTCTCGCGCTGGTCAGAACGATAATAAACCGATCTATACCACACCTGGAGTCGATTCCGGGTGTCAACGTACGCTCTTTTTAAAGCCTAACCTTGCGGAAAATTGCTTGGGATAGAGTCCTAGGAATGCTTGTCGTTACGAAGGTCTAGAGGTATCTACATCTGTGTTTTTAATCCCTTAACTAACAGCCAAGGATTTATGATCCTCGAGACTACCTGAATAGTCGGAGTACCCGAGGGCGTCTCTTTAAACTGAACTGGTAGGAGATTGACAAAGGAAATCATTAAATGGTCATGCAAAAATCACAGAGGAAAAAAAAATAAAGATGTACTTACGATTGTTAATGGAGAGCAGCGAACGACGGTGATTTCGTGGTTTCTTTTGTTGATTGTGCTGATCGGTGATGGCGTGTGAATTATTTAAACACGAATAACTGTTTTTAATGTTTCACCACCTTTTAATGATTAAAGAATAAACAAATGGTTCGCAATAATACACGTAAAAATTGTTTACAAACGTCGGAATAAAATAATAATTCGAGGAAGGTGACAAATTTATCGGTGTCCGGCCGAGAATAGAATTCCGGTGAACAGAGGATCAATGAGAAATATAAGTTTTACAAAGCTCAAGAAACCGATGTTTAATAAAAGTCAGAAAAAAAAATGTCGTTGGGTCGAAATTTTGACAGCAAAACGCTCTGTCCGCTGGTTCAACTGACTCTCCCTGAGTGGGCGTTTTTGGTGGGTTATATACCCTTTTTTCCGTATCCGAAGACAATACTTTGTATTACATGTAAGAAATTTCCTAAACGTAGTGGGGATGTATTAGATGAGGTGGACGGATTTTAGGGCGGGATTTCGATCGTATGATCGTACATTGATTTTTTCCGTTGGAAGGCCCATTCCTCACGGCGAGGCTAGAGTGGGGTGTACGTATGCGCCTAGTCTGACCTGTCGTATGTCTCCAAGGTTTCGGGCGGTTACATTTCTCGGAATCGATTGTCCATCCGAGACCGTTGAAATCCTCGGTGGAGAGAGAATTTTACTTAGAGTCGCACACGAGATGTTTTGTAAATTAATACATGTTTTTTCGATTCTCCCGCTATTGTTTCGTAAGGTGTAGATTTTTACTACTTACATTAAACGTTTCGGTAATAAAATAGATACGTGTATGTTTATTTCATACTCAAGAAAGATTGGTAGCCTGAGTTGGAATATTAATAATTTCCTCTTGCTTTCGTGAAGCTTACTAGAAGTGAGGTTTTTATAGTTGTATATTCCTCAATTATTCAAGTCGTGGTACAGGGGTACGTGGTTTCCGGCAGAATTCTGAAAGTTTTACTACTATTTCTTTAGCGCGTGATTGTTGCTAGGGAGAGACTTCGCACCTTGGTCCGCCTCTCCCCCTTTTTGACATCAGAAGTCTCTCGGAGACCCGTTGAGGCATTTTATCGTTATTGCCAAAGGAAGTATGGGTTGTAGTCTATGGTTAACATAGATCATCGATCGTACGTGCGTTTATTTGAAGTGGATGGGCATAAGGCCCCGAGGTGACATAGGCGCGCGCCGCGGCGTGATTTTATGAATATGTAATGTGCTCGTGCCTTCGTAGTTCATGCTTTTCTCTAGTCATGGATTTCGCCGGTCACGCGGCATGTGTCACCTTGCCTCCCCCCCTTGAATATAAATGAGATTAAAAACAGATCGTGGGAAATATTTTGTTCGGCATATTCGCCGATTTTGTGTTTATCATCTCGTGTGTAATTACTCGTAATCAAGTAACAACGCATCATTCATTGAGAATATTCATTTCTTTAATTTCCTTGTATTTCTTTTCCCTGTCGTCACTTTGAGGGCCCTGAGAGCTGTCCTTTTAGTTTGTATTTTTTTTAAAATAATTTGAGTAATTGAACGACTAAAGGTGCCTTTCTAACTTCTGCAACGATCCGTATCTATTTCTTTTGCCCTTCTCCTTTCTAACTGTGGGTCCTTATTTAAACACGAGGCGGCTTCGGCAAATTATCGTTAGAGTGGTGGCCGCCGCCCGAAACATTATTTCGGGGGTCTTGGGCCCCGCGGCCGGTGGACGTAAGTCCCCTCGCCGATGACTCTCCTACTAGTGGTAAAGAAGCGAGTAGATCCTAGGTTACCATAGGCGGGCTCTTTTTTTTGTTTCTTTTGGTAAAACGCCGGAGCGCCAAACGGGGCAGAGATTGTACTTGCCACCGCCGGTGAATGCCTAGATCTGTTTCTACCAGGAGTTTATTAGATCGATTTGTCGAATTACCCGCCTGTTTTATCTGGAGTCGTGTATGTTATGTTTTGTAGATACCGATCGCGGCCGAAAAGTAAAAAGCACTCTTTTGAGAATTATTTAATGTTTTAAGACTTTAATAGATTCAAAGTTTTTGTGAAAAAGGGAAAAGCAATGATTAGAAAGAAAAAAAATAAAAGGGTCGTTACGCAGGACGTAACACCTCCCCCCCTTACGAAGATTATTAGTACATTACTAATAATCTATATTGCGTCTAACGCGCCTCCCGTTTTCCTTTCCTTTGATCTGTGTTTATTCTCGGTTGCCCTTTCCGAACTCTATTGGTTATTTTTATATTCTATACCTTATTTACTCTACTTGTCACCCTGTTGATTAGTTAGTTTCCCTATTCCAATAGTTTATATAAAGAAATGGTTTCCTATTACTAAGTATACTATTCGTCGTTGAGTAAACCGTCGAGCAGCAAATTTCTTCTATTCAAACGATTTCGGTTGAAGTTGTTCCTGGCGACTCCCAGCTCGCGTTCTGCCGCGTGTCTTTCGGCTTTCCAGTGTAATAAAGCGTCGTCCTCGGTCATGATGTAATGAGAGGCTTGACCTACAGGTAACAGTAGGTTGTCTTCCAATGTATACACGGTTCCGCCGATGGAAGCCTTTTCCCCTTCGTCCGGTATTTCTTTAATCCATTCTTCTAATATGCAGACGGGGACGTCCTTCCATTCGGGCGGTACATGAATTCCCGGGATGATGGCCCAGTAGTGTTGTTTGCTATGTTTTGCGTATGTATTGTCGACGGTGATTACTAATTGGTATTGAACCATATTCTGTAAATGATAATATATATGCTGTTACCTTAAACATTTTAGATTTCCAATATTCGTGTAGATACTGCTATTATCGATATTCACGGAGTGGGGATTTTTCCTCTTCACTGTTCTGATTTTCCCTCCACCTTTTATTTATTGCATAAATTGCATATTTTTTTTTTTTTATTTTATGTGATTTTTTTTTTTATTTCACCATTTATAGGTAGGTGCTATTTCCTTTGTTTTTGTATATATCCATATATTTATTTATTTATTTATGTATATTTAAAAAAAAAAATTTTTTTTTCTTCTTTTTTTTTGTATTTGCTATATAATATATTTTCCTTTAATGTTTTTTTTTTTCACTTTCCTTGTCAATTTCCTTACTTTCCGTATTAAAGCATACTTGTTAATAAGTTTTAATTTTATGCGAGGACTATTTCCTGGGTTGATTTTAGTTAAATTATACCATAACTGTTGTCGCTGCGTGACTGCTTGTATTTATTTTATACTCCCTTAGACCCTTGTCTCTGGCCCTGTGTAGGGTTGCATTCGTTGGTATCCATGAGAGGCGTCGACGGGCTCTCGGTAGAGGCTCGCTATTCTTGAACCGATTAACCTCTCTCTACTGGGTGTGAGGCTGCGATTACCGGGCCGCGTGGTGACTCGGGGAAGGAGATCGGGGTCCGGAGTGCCGGGTTTTGGAAGAATATCCAAGTAACCCTTATTTCCTTCTCCGTTGGGCGCAACGTGTTGATATCTTCCCAGTCCCAGGTATTCGATGGAGGTGGGATTTTGACCGTGAGGAATAATAGTGTTATTTTCCCAGTAATAATGAGTTTTACCGAGTACGATAGGTTGGTCAGGGTTAGCGCCTAGTCTGCGTGCCCACAACCGGCGTGTTTTGTCGGTGAGTTTTCTCCATTCAGGGGGCACCCAAACGTATCGTCTCGGCTCTACCGTCCGGGGTAACATCATGCGCCAATAGCACACGACGTTTTCCATTCCTAGACACGGTAATAACGGAGCTCGGTTAATGGTTATAGGTAGTCGATCTGTTGCGAATGTGAGTCGGGGTTTGTTCCAGAGAGGTACGGGTTCGATTAAAGTGGGCCATCCGTTCCTTCCGTGTATTGGGACCGTTCTATAGTCCTGTCGTGAGGGCACAAGTACATCGATACTCCAATGATACATGACTCTTCCTAATACGATATCTGCGAATGGTTGATCACGCAGTTGATCGGTCCAATCCTCCAGTAATGCAGGCGTCAAACTCCTCCATTCAGGTGGGACGTAAAGGTCGAAGTTTCTCCTTGCGATGTCGATATACAGTGTTATTTTCCAATCCCACAAAAACACCAATAATGGTGTACAAAAAGTTGAGACAAGTACATTTACAGTAGTTGTTTTGACAACACACTAAAATATAAAAAATAGTTCTTTAAAAATTAAAAAACATATGTTCGATCTTTGCAAAAAGTTATTAAATAAATTAAAAGCTTCTTAGGGTTCGTGGCCAAGTACATGTACATTTTGACTCACTTAGTAAAAGGTCAGTCATAGCAGCATACGAGTTATGAATTACAGTCGGATCATTTTGTAAGTCAAAGTATATTTTAAAAGTAACTTGTCTGGCCGTAATCGTCACATAATAATTGATTACAAAGTTATTAGAAGTTTTTTTAGCTAATTACGCATTCACATATTGATTTGTTCAGTATAATGGCCAGACAAGTTACTTTTAAAATATACTTTGACTTACAAAATGATCCGACTGTAATTCATAACTCGTATGCTGCTATGACTGACCTTTTACTAAGTGAGTCAAAATGTACATGTACTTGGCCACGAACCCTAAGAAGCTTTTAATTTATTTAATAACTTTTTGCAAAGATCGAACATATGTTTTTTAATTTTTAAAGAACTATTTTTTATATTTTAGTGTGTTGTCAAAACAACTACTGTAAATGTACTTGTCTCAACTTTTTGTACACCATTATTGGTGTTTTTGTGGGATTTCATATCTTTTTGCAAAGATTTGATTGAAATATTTTAATGTCCCGTTTTAAATGTTGATTTATCATAATTTTTCTTTAAAATATTTGCGTTTTTTTATTTTTGTAATATTTTTTTAATACTTCCAGTCATATGTTTATAATATATACATACGAACTTAGCAGCAGCAAACAAAAGTAAATGCAGCGTCCGCTGCAATTTGAAGCGATATATATATATATTGTGACGTATTTTTCACCTAACGAAACTCTAACTCAAACTCTATAAATAAAATTAAAAAAACCAAAAATCGAAAAGCTCAAACCAAACGGGAGCAAAACGCGAACGAAACTTACGTCACCTTCGGCCGTCCACCCTCGCGGATGCATCGGCGTCCCGGTGGGCGCCAGTTAATTTTTGTTTCGCCGGTATTAACAACCGGACTAAACTGGAGGCCGGTGGAACGACCTCCGCAGGGTAGATTTTTGTTTCGCCGGAATCACCAATCCGGACTGAACTGGAGGCCGGTGGAACGACCTCCGAAGGGTAGATTTTTGTTTCGCCGGAATCACCAATCCGGACTGAACTGGAAGTCGGTGGAACTACGACCTCCGCAACGACAAAACGAAACGGAACGAAAACGGTACGAGAACTAACGCCGACGCATTCGCGAAAGCAAACGGTTGCGGAAATGCACGGTTGCTCAGGATGCGGGTTGTGGTAGAAGGGTCGCGATCCGAGGTCAATAGAATAGCCACGAGAACGTTAAGTTAAGCGGGACCGAAAAATAATAATTTGGCTAAGAAGCCACGGGATCACACGTAAGTGCATCGGAAACGCTCAGCTGATCGAACGATCGAAGCGAGCTAACGAGAACGAAACAAAAGCGGATCGATAAGCGATCGACAAATTTCTATAATTCAAAAACTCACCGAAACTTCACTTTAATCCTGTAATGAGCGGGAACCTGTATCTCACGATACACCGAGAACCGAATCACTATCACCGCTGCACAAGGAGCATTATTTCTAATGCTTCACTCACGCACGGGATCGCGAAGAATTTATTACAAAATTCTTTCGCTACACTCAGCTCACAAAACTCGAGCGATAGCCGAACGCGAACGAGAAACTGACAGGTAGATCACACTGTGTGCGCGAAAGAGATAGCCTCACTCGAGCGCGCGAACAATAGGCCGAACGTCAACACGGGAGCGCGAGAGAAGTCCGAGGTACCTCGAGGGCGTCTCTCGGTAGACTGATTTGCCTATTACACTATCTCGACGAAATCTTATTATTATTTCGGAGATCGCGATCGATAGCTACTGCCCTCTCAACTATTTCGCTACGTTATCGATACGAGACTCGAAATTCTTAGCGGTAATCGGGGATCTAGAAGGAATCTTCGCAATCATTACCCCTAGTCAATGCGGGAGAACAAGGCACTCACCTCGACTAACAAAACCGCGGCAAGGTGCTCCAACCTTGCCCGGGACTCAAACCAAATCTCCGCCTGTTCTTCCACGCATTGCACTACGTCGCGGGGTGCCGGGTTTGCACCGGACTTTGCCGTCTTGCAACTACACCTTGTCGGGACTTTCCTTTACTCGGGCTTTTAATTCTTCGTGATTCACCACCGAGTAAAGTCAAGTACGCCGACCAACTAAACTTAACTGACAAAACTGAAGCTAATCAATCAAAACTAAATTCATAAAATAACTGCAAAACAAAATAAGTCAAAACAAAATAAACAAATGAATCAAAACTAAATTCATAGAATAATTGCAAAAAAATATCTTGAATCGAAAACATACGGGAACAAAACCGTAATGCGAAAGTTAGTGAGAGGCAGCAAAACCGGAACTATAACAACAAGAATCGATATCTGTAGAAAATTGTACTTCTTGTGTTATTTGTGACGCTGATTGAAAAAATCACGTCACAATATATATATATAGTGCACAGTGTGCGCCGACGACGCCGCTGATATCTACCTATATACCTATATATATAAAGCAATATGGCGGCGAA
Organism: Cryptus viduatorius; assembly: GCA_964006125.1. Lineage (NCBI taxonomy): Eukaryota > Metazoa > Arthropoda > Insecta > Hymenoptera > Ichneumonidae > Cryptus > Cryptus viduatorius. Next base: position 20,050,088 of record OZ023222.1, on the reverse strand, counting down.
CACTACGGTGATGGGTGCCGCCATGTTGTGTGCGGTGGAGACGACCACTGAATTCGTATTTCGGGTCGCTCAAAAAAAATCAAACCGATATTTCTTATACGCCGGTATCCTACAGGCTTGAAATAAATCGGATTTGATAGATAAAAATAAATAAAAAATTAATGTTCAAACGTTTATTACGTAAAACGTTCGTGTATTAATAAACAAATAAAAATGTTTTTCGAGAGGCCGAAAACAGCGATGTTTCGCGTATAGGAGTCTTGTCGCGTCTATCGAGCGTCGTCGGTAAAGTAGAACGTAAATGTACTTGTCTCGAGACGCGACCGCGTCTCTTGATAGCAGTAAAGCCGAGAAGCCCCTGGTGCTAAGCAGGGTGATTTTTCTCTTCCAATAGCAATGGGAAGAGTCTCGGAAGTGCTGAGTTTGGGAGCTATATCGTGAACTTCATGATTAGCTTCTCTTCCACATATGCATCGAGACATGTTGGTTGACTGTTGATAAGAAAAATTTACGAAAGTTATGATCCTGTCTGGATACGTAGTTGAACCCTTGACCTACTTAGTCATTGTTATTACAAAATGCCATGCTGCTTTGAGAGGAAACATAGAGATATTATTTGTTAATAAACACACAAAAAAAAATAAAAGCTCCATGTTCCTGCAGGTTTAAGGATTAAGGGTCAATGCTGAAGCTATATATATACCCGCGTAGAAAAAAAGAATCGCAGCGAGATTCTTGCCGAGAATCTCGGTGAGATTCCTCTGAAAATCTTTCCGAGATTCTCAGCGATCTCGGTGAGATTCCTCTGAGAATCTTTCCGAGATTCTCAGCGAGATCTTGCTGAGAATGCCGCATGTGTCCCGGACCGCGATTATCGCCGCGCTTCTCCGCGAGATTTTTGTTTATCGCTGCGGGGAATCTCTCGCACAATCTCGCAGTGCTTCTTATTTATCACGGCGGGGAATCTCGCACACAATCTCTCCATGCTTCTTCGTGTTTGAGCGAAAAATTAAAGAGAAAAAAAAATTAAAATTAGTCAAATAGAAGGCGAAAATAAAAAATGTAGAAATTAGCTCGGAACCAAATGGTGGCGACAAAGTTGCATTCAGCGAACAATATTAGACTCTATAGTAGAAAACGCTGATTTTTTTTTTTTTTCAAAATTCTGCAAACTTTTGGCCGTCATGTGGGACTCTTGCTAAGATTCCTTGCGGAAAACCGGGAGCACTTGGAAAAAAAACCAGCGATTTTCCACTATAGCGTCTAAAATTTCTCGTTGAATGCAAATTTGTTGCCGAAAATTGATTCCGGCCAAAATTCTACGTTTTTTATTTTCGCCTTCTATTTGACTAATTTTAATTTTTTTTTCTCTTTCATTTTTCGCTTGAACACGAAGAAGCACGGCGAAATTGTGTGCGAGATTCCCCACAGTGATAAATAAAAATCTCGTCAAGAAGCACTGCGAGATTCTGCGAGAGATTTCTCGCAGCGATAAACGAAAATCTCACGGAGAAGCATGGCGAGATTGTGTGCACGATTAAAACAATCACGCGGAGAAGCACAGCGGGATTGTGCGCGCGATTAAATAATCTCGCCAAGAAGCACGGCAAGAATCACGGTCCGGGACACATGCGGCATTCTCAGCGAGATCTCGCTTAGAATCTCGAAAAGATTCTCGGAAAGATTCTCACAGGAATCCCACATAGATTCTCGCCAAGAATCTCGCTGAGATTCTTTTTTTCTACGCGGGTATATATTTTTGTTACTATTTCCGTCGTAGGGAATTCTTGTTATTCATATTCATTTGTATGTTATTAATTTTTTTTTTTTATATTATTCCACGGGCATCCTTCCTTCGGTTTATTGCTTATCTGTTCGTCGTTCGAGGGTGAAATACACCGGCTTCCGGTCAGGGAGAGGGGTGTGAACGACTGTCTTTTTAATTCTCTCAAGCGTTGGATAGATCTTTGTCTCGGGTGTGGTCGATGTTTCGGGTTCCGGTTCCTCACTGGACTTGAGAAGGATTGATTCTTCCTTAGGAACTAACTCTTTTGATTCGAGCCCATTTTCTGCGAGTTCGGTATAATATATAGGACGAGGGGTTTTGTAGATTTCTTCCGTTGTGTCGACAGGAGCCTTTTTGAGTTGCCCTGTGGTTCGAGGTAATGTAGCAGAGATGGGCTTGACTTCGGGGTTACAAGGTAGGTACTGAGCGTTTTCTCGGTGTACGGTTACTGGGACTTGGTAGTGGTGACCCAATGACTCCGTAGGCATTGATGGCCGCAAGTTATAAATCCTCGGGTCGAAGCCAAACCGTAGCGGTCCCGGCGAAAATTCTGTTCGGGGCCGCACAGGTGTGTAGGTGGGGCGATACTTTGGTGGTTCATCGTAATTCAATGGGCTTTTAGGGCCGGACTCATCGTCGCCGTCGTTGTCGTCTTTGTCTGTCTTGGTAGGTCGCCTGGCGAGATGCATCAGCAGATTTGTTACAGAGTCCCAGATAGCACCGATGAGATAGAGCGATCAACCGTACACAGTGTGCAAAGCATAACCGTGTATTACTGTGTCGACTATGAGTTTAATCCCCCTGCACAACATTATAATACCGATCATTCCGGCGCTGAAGGTGCCGAAGGTGGAAAAATACCCCCAAGATTTTTCCCAAGAGCTTTCGATAATTTTGTTTATCGCTTGTTCGTCAATTAGATTCGCGATTGTCCCTCCTTGCGTAATCGTAGGTTGCCCCGCTATTCCTCTGGCTACGGAATTTAAAATTGCTGGTTGTTCAGCGGGGAACATTATGTGGTCACGCAGATCATCTAGATCTTTTTGCGTGTATATGCCACTGGTGGCGGGAGTTTGAGGGTTTCTATATATGAAAGTGTGTTGCGTGAGTGGTTTGAGCACTGTCGGTGGTGTTGCATGAATCGGTCGAGGCTCGATAGAATACCACTCTCCTCCTATCTTATACATGGATGGCACGAGCCCGTTGCACGTGACTTGGGTGCCGGTTTTCTTAAGGATATGAGTACGGGGTGTTAAATGGTATGAATGATTTCCTACCTCTACGGGCAATTGTATGTAGCATTCTTTGGTGTCTCTAATTCTTACTTCCAGTGCAATACATTTTATGATGTGGGCTACTTCACCGGCCAACGCAGCCATATACCCGGGACCCTTCATTATATTGTAGGCAAACTCGTCGGGGGTCTGTTTGGCGAGTCCAATGGTGTTTTCTAATACCTGCCTTTCGAGATTGCATCTCTGTGTTAGGATGTCTCGATACATCTGTTTCATTTGTGTGCGTACATGCTTTTCGACATAAACGAATTTTGAGTTTACGTACGCAAATAAGTCGAGGTTTGCTATTGAGAGGGCTTCCTTTTTTATAAAAGGGTATCCTTTTTGTATCTCTACAATTAGTAGTTTCGGGTGTTCTGTTCGAATCAGAGTGTATCCACATACTGTCGTGTGGTCTTTGGCGGTCAATGCGAAAACTACATCTCCTTCCGTAAGGGAGTACATTGTTTGTCTATACCGAGTGTCAACGTCGCTCGTGCGTTTCGCGGGTCCCTCGTAAAGTACCCCGTAGCGTTTGGTGTGGCAGCTATCCGCCGGAAAGGGGTTCCAATAGGTATCGCCTCCGTCTATGTCGGTGCAACGGCCCTCGTCGAGCTCACACCGCGTACCTGATTTTAAATGTATTTTGTTGGTCTCTACATCGACGTCGGCCATATAATCTCGGAGCGTGATCTTCGCTGTTCCCTTCACGTATACTTTTTCCCAATTTCCGTAAGGGTCGGATTAATAAACTCCTTCGCATTCTGAATTTTGTGTTACTGTTCCTGCTATTGAGATGGGTCTAGTCGTTGTCCCGTTTTGGCGGATTCCATGGATCTCCGTTTGACCAATTTTTACTTCTCCGTGTTTATACATGTCGGTGCACGCATCACGCGATACGGTGTCGAGAATTCACCATTAGGTACGTCCATGCCGTGAGACCACATGCCGCATCGTCGTATGACGCGGTATATCTCTACTTTGCATTGTTTTACATGGATTGAGGAGTACTGATTTATTTGTAGCAATTGTATATGGACCCCGGTTTCGTTTACTTCCTGTTGCGGGAAATCGCATTCGCCAACTTCCAATAAGAAGACGGTTGTGATATTCAAAGTAGCGCCGGTGCAATCGTATCCGATTAATCCTTCCGTCTGACGGAGAAAAGTTACCAGGTAGAGGATTACTATCCCTCCAATTAGTAGCCTTCCAAATTCCATCTGTAACGCCATCGATTTTGCTGATAAATCGAATCGTATGAGCTCATATGAGAAACAAAGAAATGGGGGGGGGGGGGGGGGTGGAGGAGTGTCACTACCGTCTATCCTCCCGTTGTCTTTCGTCGTTAATAGTCACGTCGCGGCTACGTGCGTGATCGCCCATTGACTACATGTGTAAACATTGGATTTTGATACGTGAATTATAAAGAAAGAGGCGGAGTGTTTGCTCCATCGAAATGACTAAAAAGGCCGCACTGTTCGAAATTTGGGTATTGATATTCTCTATCTGATCGGGTAAACACTCTTTCGTAAGCCGGGAACAAAATGAGATGTGTACGCGAACCGCTACCGCCGTCTCTGCAACGATTATTGGATCTTGATCCCCTTGTTGAGGGCATGGTATCTGTTAGTGTACGCCGGGAAGTGCAACGTGTAAGATTTATCCGGCGGCTATTAAATGACGCACCGTAAGTATGGATAATGTTGTTTGTACCTTCTGTCATATTTATACACAGGTATATATATATTTTTCTCTAAATTTTTATTTATTTGTTGTTTAATTCCCCTTTTCTTTCAGTTGGCTTTTGCTGCATGATGATGTGTTTGATTTACGGCGGCTTTTTGGTGTGGGGTCTCCTGAGCCGGACGATTCCGTTGAAATTGCTGGGCTTCCTGAACCCGATCCTGTCCGTCCGCGTTCGTTTTGGCGTTTGTGTTGGTCAGTATACTCTTTCTTTTTCCCGTTTTTTTTTCTTTTTTTTTTTCGCTTTCCCTTTTTTATGGTGGGAAAAGAAGAAAGGAAGAAAGAAAGAAGAGAATAAATGTGTATATATTTTTTCAAGTGAATTTTCGGGTGGAAAAAGTTTTGTTTTTGTATTTGATTTATGTATATTACTTTTTTGTTAGCACACAAAAAATTGTAGAGTGATAAAAGGAAATAAATAAATCGTCTTTTATTTGTACGTGTGTCGAGTCTTGGTTGTATAAGTTTTTAAGGAGTGGACCCCGTCTTCCTGTATTTTCTATTCGTTCCTTGCCTTCCTATTTCCCCTTCTTTTCGTTTCCCTATTTTCCTATTGACTCGTGGGTGTATCGTGGACGACCATTGGTCACCTCTGGAGAGGGGATCGTTAGCAGAAGGGATGATCTTGTGTTTAAAAACCCCTGTGTGTAGTATTTTGTCACCACTTGTAGTTTGCTTCTTCAACCAAACTTCACATTTCAACATGGCAATTTACGGACCGTTCTCGACCTGGGAGTCCCTGGATTTTGTGGACGCGTTCGATGTGATGACGGGAGACCATGGTCCCGTCATCGAGGGGTGTGTTAACCCCTTGGAGCAAGCGTTCCGGGAGCTGGTGGCCCGTGCTCGGGTCACCCGGCGCCAAGAGTTGGAGAAACGTAAGTTTTCTTTTTTTTTCTTTTTGTTTTATATATTATATTTTTTTTATTCACTTGTTTATTTATTTATTTGTTTTGTTTGTTTTTTTTCTTTTTCAGTTGGAATTTTGATCGGGACTTCGCACTACGGATCTTATTCGGGATCGATCCGTACGAGGAGGAGGAAAATTGGGATAGCAGTCCTGTTCAGTTTGAGGGGAGTTTTTTCGAGGGCGACGAGGGGCTGCGTTTCGCATGGTACGCCAGTATCATGCGATACCATTGGGCGGTTACGCCGCCTACCCTCTTCACGACGGCGCAACGCCACATCCCTGCCGTGCCGGAGCCGACAGCTGGATTGATCTGGCCCGGCATGGCCTTACAACAAGTGTGGACGAACCTCCGTATTTACGGCTACACTTGTCGTCGCCGGGGATTGCCGGAGAGCCCGGCCAGTCCGCCACCGGAGGAGCGCGGGATCCCGGTCATCGAGATTAGTGACGATGACGAGGATGAGGGGGTCGACATGTAGTTAGACCCCCCTGACCGTCTCATCGCGGAGGTGTTGGCGGAACTCGAGGGCCCGGACCCATATGCGCCGCCGTTGCGAAACCTCCGCGCTCGGCGTGAGGTAAGAATTCGCTTTTTTTTTTTGTTTTATGTATTTTTTTCGTTTATACCTGTATTAATTCCTGTTTGTTCTTTTTTGTTTCAGGGTTGACGCCGTCCCTCCCTCTAGTTTTACTTTATTTTTATTATGTAATTTTCTATAAGTGTGTGTCTCTTTTTTTGTATTCGTTCTGTAAGCGTGTGTTTTTATTGTAATTTTTTTTGTATTTTTTTCTGTAAGTGTGTGTGTTTTTTTTGTAATTTTGTATTCGTGTGTTTTTTTTATTTTGTAAATATACGTCCCTTGCGGGACACTTTATACGCAATCTGTCTGAAGTCTTCGGTTTTTCTCTTTTTTTCTAACACCTTTTCCTCCGCTACCTCAAAGATTTCGTTCACCGGATCTTTTCGTCGTTTGCTCGTTTTTGTCGTTGTCGTTCCTTTTTTTCTCGTCTTCATCGTTCGCTGTTTCCATCGTTCATCGTTTCACCGTTCGTTGTTTCATCGTTCTTCGTTTTTATCGTTCATTGGTTTTATCGTTCGTCATCGTTCGTCGTTTCATCGTTCGTTGTTTTCATCGTTCATCGTTTCACCGTTCGTTGTTTCATCGTTCGTTGTTTCATCGTTCTTCGTTTCATCGTTCGTTGTTTCATCGTGTTTTTTTTTTTTTTTTTCAGGGAAAGGAAAAAAAAAATTGTAATTATACATTTTTTTTTTGTATATGTATCTTCGTTCCCCCCTTTTTTTTTGTTTTGTCACTGTATTTGTGGTGTCAAATCATGTATGCGTGCATTATATATTTTTTCAATAAACGTCCCGCATGGGACAATTTAAACAAAAATTTTTCTGTAACATGTTTTTCCAAAACCCTTCCTTGCGTTAGGTTTAAGTTTTCCGTTCACCGGGTCGTTGGGAAAAAAAAATTTGTTGTTTCATCGCCTTTTGTCGTCGTTGGTTTTAGCAGGGTTTTGTTCCATTTTTTTTTTTTTTTTTTTCCATTATTATTGTAATATTCTTTTTTTTCATAATAGTTTTTTTTTATATTTTATTATCTCTTTTTTTTTTATTTTATTATTATTTTTTTCCTCTCTTTTTTTTTCTTTTTTATTATTTTTTTTTTATTCTTAAATGATTATTTAATCTTATTATTATTATTATTATTTTTATATATATTTTTCTATGTGTTTTGTAGGAGTTCCTTTCTTATCCCCTCATGTTGTGTGTTCTTTTTTTTCATTTGTATATGTGTGTGTCCCTCTTCCTCATCTCCTCCTATATCAAGTTTGTCTATAGCGTTAGCGTGATGATTTTCAGAGACGAGATTGCGCGTCTCGTATGTTGGCGAGTGTGGATTTTGAAGGGAGAGGAGGGAAAAAGGGAATAAAAGGACGGTGTGTATTTCCGTATCCTTTTTCTCCCTGAATTTAACTAGTATACTCGACGAGGCATGATTTTTGCCCCGAGTAAAAAAAAATGCTTCCTGGCCTAATACTCCCTAATACGACTTCTTCTGCCGCGGTTGAGCATCTCTCTCTCTCTTGCTGTTGTAAGATTCCCATTGGTTCCTTGAAACCTCTGGTTGAGTCCCTTCTAGGTGTTCATTACTCCTCCCCTTTTTTTCCTCTGTTGTTTCCGGGCGATTTTATTGCCGTGGTTGAGCATTCGTATCTTACGCTAAAAATGATTTTTCCTCTCTCTTTTTTTTTTATGGATGTATTTTATTGGGTATGATGTTGCATTACAGTGCGCATTGCTTATACGAATATTTTCCTTTCTCTCCTTGTGTTCCCACCACCTTCACTAATTATTTATTTCCTATTATATGTAAAGTATATGTATTTTAATTTTGGTCCTATTATTTAACCTTCACCCTTGCTAGTAGGTAGCGTATTTATAATATTTTTTTGTTTATTTATATAGTCTTTTTTTTGTTGTTTTCTTTCTTTTTTTTTATATTTTTTTTTATATATTTTTTTTCCAAATCGTTATATTCTATTCCCTTTAATGATACTAATTTCCTTCCCTTATTTTCCTAAAACCTTCACCCTTATTAATTAATTATCTGCTCTAGAGGATTTTTGTCATTCTTTTTTCTTTTATGCAACTAAGTAATTTCTCTAATCCTGTTTAACAGTGGTTACCATTCTCTCCCCTCCGTTTGGCCTCCACTTTTCCTTAATTCCTTTTACCGATAGCCTGCAATACTCGAATAGTGGCTCGAGTCAAATCCTTTGCTTCCTGAATCATTGTGGGTGATACCAATAGCTCGTAGTCGGTAATTGCGTGATCAGGGATTATTATCATATGTTTTATGTAGAGAATTTCCTCTTGACAGAGATCGCATTGCTGGGTCGCTAAACCGCATTGGTAACAGGCGATAGCATGAGCGCACAGCACGTAGATCCCGGAAACTCGGCGCGTGCCGCAGTAACGGCATAAGTTGTCAAATACGATGTCGTCCAGTCTGACACTGGGGTTTACGAAGCCGGCCGGTATACATGCCATTAACGCCTCCCTTTCGGCGTCGGGCATCGGTTCCCTTGGAACGTCGAGCGGTTGGATTCGCTTTTGGCAGAGTGACCTGTAGCAGTCCATTGTTTTGGCTAGAGTCTCCTCGCCTTTTGGCTTCCTGCTTACCTTTTCGATGAAATCCTGTCCTTTACGTCCGAGGAGATACGTGCATGTTTTATGCCACCTCGCGGGTTCTTCCCACGGGTCATCATGAACACTCCATTTATGCAGTAATCCGTGGCAGCGGAAACATTTGACTTTATCACTGACCCCTAGATAGAAGAACCCGGCGTCCGCCATACTTTCCGCGGTTTGTTTCATTGCCGTGGGCCATTCTTTGAAACTTTCTACTCGTGATTCATAGCGTGAGTAATCCTCTGCTACTGGTCTCATAGGTAGGTCTATATACGTAACGTGACTATGGTCAGGTTTCGGCGTTGATCCCATGGTGATGTTAAGTTTCTTAGCTTCGGTTTGATTAGTCAAATTGTTTCGTGTCTGGACTCCGCTGGTCGAAGGGCCAGGTCTCGGTTTACTGGTAGATACCGGGGGCGTTGGCGTGCCCTGTGCTAGCAGGTGCGAAGAGAGTGGATCGCTGCCGGCTAACGCTATTCTCATAGCGGTGCGTGCCAGGTCCTGTCCCTCGGTAATGCTGCTTTCTTTTTCTTGCCGCTAACCGCGCCGGTTAGGCAGGCTTCTTCTACCGCTGTCCTTTTTCCAATGTTTGATACTCGCGGGGACTTAATGGGAGCCTGTACGAGATTCAATGTCCTACGCAATTCCTCCAATGCTTCCTTATTACTTCTTTCCTGGCTGTTCACAACTATCTTTACTGATCCCTTTCCAGTAGTGACTCTGCTTGGTGTTTTGTTTGTCGCGATCCTCGGTTCTTCGTGAGTAGTTAGTCCCGATTCTCCATCTTTCGCAGCTTCCTTGGGTGCGTCGGGCGCTGTTCTCCGCGGAAATTTGCTAACGGATGGTCTGGCTTTCTCCGCCTCGACAGTAATGTTTCCGCATGGAAGATTATTAATGAACCGACAATTCGGCCAATCGTCCCTGTGCTCGGCCATAGGGTCCTCCCTGCGTTGCCAATTATTTATCTCCGTACCGCATTCGAAACAAGCAACGTCGTCGCCTTGTCCCAGGTAGAAAAATCCCGCTGCGGCTAATAGCTGAGGCTTCAAGTATTGCAACGGCCAGTGTTCAAAACTTGCCAATCGATCTGACTCGCGCCGGAAACGAGGGTAGGCGGTGCGCGGGGTCGCCGTTGATGGCGAATTGCCGTTGTTACCTCTAGTTACCTCGCTGCCTTCCATCATGGTAACGGAATGTGAGATTTCTTTACTCGTTCCGGATGTACGACGCACGTTTTTCCCTTCAATTGTATACGTAGATTTCCTTTTTCCAGTAATTCCAGTATCTCAAATGGTCCAGTGTATTGATCGCCTAATTTTCCTGGTTTCGGTCCTTTAAGCAAAAATACAGGTTCACCGACTCTGAACGTGACTGGGTTAATTCGACGGTCCCTGTATTCTTTAGCCTTTTTTTTCGAGGCTATTAGATTAATTCTACCCAGGGTCTGTATTTCATGAATTTGTGTGACCAATCGGGTTAAATAATCGTCATAAGTCGCGAGTTGATCTATATCGTCCAATGGGAAATTAGAGGGCGTCCGAGCGATTTTTCCGAATACCATCTCGTATGGGGTGTGTTTTGTGCTTTCATGTACATTGGTGTTGTAATTGTAGATAGCTAGTTCGACCCAATCGTCCCAGTTATTTTCTTTTGTTGTGTATTGCTTGAGATATTCCCCAAGGGCGTGGTGCGATCTTTCTAATGAACCGTTCGATTGTGGGTGAAATGCTGTTGTTCTTATTTTCTTTATTTTAAACAATTTCGAAATCTGTTTCATAAAGTTGCTTAAAAAATGCGTGCCCTGATCAGTAAGCACGGAACGAGGAGAACCAAAATTACAAATGAATCTTTTTACAAAAGCTTCGGCTATCGTTACCGCCTTCGCGTTTGGCAACGGCGCAGCCGCCGAGAATTTTGTTAACTGGTCTTGCATTGTGAGAATGTATTCGTTATCCTTATTAGTCTTGATAACCATTGGTAACCATTGGTTGTTTTGTCTTTACTCTAACTAATTTTTTTAACTGACAATTTAAGCATCTTCGAATATATTCTTCTATATCTTGTTTTAAATTTTTCCAATAAAAATCGTGCCGGATACGTTTGAACGTTTTGCTGACACCTCTATGACCTCCCGTGGCGGAACAATGTTTTTCGATGATTATCGCTTCACGGTCTTCCACTGGTGGTTCTTTAACGATCCTTAGACAAATTATTATTTTTATCCCCGAATCTTGAAACGAAGCTCGAATTTGCGTCATTACATTCTCCCATGGTATGTTACAGATGGCAAGAGATTTTGCCACGCTAATTGTTTGTAAATTTAATTCCCAAGCTAATTCTCGACAGCTTTTTAAAGTTTCCGTTATATTTTCGAGAATTCTCGTCGGGCCATCCCCGATTTCCTCACGGATAGGAAGAGCGAGGAAGTATCGGTTGTTTCTTTTCGATATTGCCTTTGCCTCGAGGATTTTTAACTTTTTTAAACTGGGCATTTCTCCCTGTTCCGTTAGTGCTTGTCCGCCTTTGTCTAAAGGTCTACCTTTTGTATCGACAAAAAACATCATATTGTCTTTACGAGTGTAGAACAGATCTCGAGACTGCTTGTCATTTTTAGAGGTCGTCTGTCTCGCTCTAGTGTCAGGTATGCCGGGTACTATGGGTTCATCGAATTCCGTATTCCTACGGCGGCTCGAGGGAGCCTCGTCGTCTGACGCCTCGGACTCGCTTAGCGCCGTGGGTCGTCGTTTTTTTCGCACACGAATTACCTCATTTTCCTCGTCCATCTCGTCGGACGAGTTAGTTCTATTCGTCTTGGTTTTTCCCTCTGTCCGCGGCGGAGGATTGTCTTTGGTTGACAATTCATCGCCAGGGTACATGTCTTTGTTGTGCTTAGCATAGATGCCTTCGACCAATTTTGGGGTTGCATTTTTTCCTTGCGTCTCTGGCTCTCCGGTTAGCTCCTCCGGAAAACACGTTGGGGAGTCGGAAATTCTGTCGCCGGTGTGAATATTATCATCGTCATCTTGATTATTTCTGGAGTTGTCTAGACTTTGTACGAGGGAAGCGGGCTCCGGGGCATAGTGTTACGTCCTGACGTAACTCTCTTCATTTTTTCATTAATAACAGTTTTTCGCAACTCATTTTTCTGCTTATTTTCTTACTATTCAAACCTTTCTCCTTCCAAAACAATTCATACATCTCACGGAAAATTCAAATATCACCCATCCTCATAAAAATCACGAGAAGAAATGATTTCTCTCATCAATCGTTGAACGATACTTCAGGAATGATTTTCCATTGGAAAAAATATGTCCAGGAAGGTTAAAATAATCAGCATGTAAAGCTAAAAACAGGGTACAAGATAGATGATAAAATTATCTACAACACGAGCTAGATGCGGACAGAGGTCTCAATCCCCCTCGACACACGCACTACCCTCGGTGAAACAGCAAACTCCGCTGCCGACGTCGGTACAATCGACCACTGCATCGACTCAAGGAGTATAGATCTAAGCTTTTACCCTGCGGCCAGACCATTAAAGTTTTTCTAACTGAAGGTCAAAAAGGGCCTCCAATGTAAAAAGGGGAACCTACATTACCTTATGTATGGAAATTAACCCCGACTACCGAAATAGTTTCAGTATTTCGAGACCGGACAGCATTGCATAATATTTCTGAATATACGAGTCACGCAATTGAGAGTCAGAACATCCCCCGCATCATCCAACCACTCATCATTATAATGACATAATTTTCTTTAATCACGATCCTAAAAGAAATACGGTTTCATACTCCCACACGCTTTCTAATTTAACGCTAACTTAATGAATATGACCATTTTAAAAATCTTCGCAATTAAATTATAAATTACGGCATCAAATGAATCAAAGATGGTAAAATTGTCCAGAATTACAGGAGGAATAATCGATGCAAGTTACTGGCAAACGCTGTTACGATCGCGCCGGGAAAGGATCCGTGCTTAACGGAAAATTCCCCGGCGAAATTCGAGAGCCCCTCATCATGCCGACTAAGTTCTCGCACTCGTGCTGGTCGTCGATGCGGTAGCGAATTTCGCTGCCGTAGCCGCGATCGCGCGAGTGCGCGAAATAGAAACCAAATAGAAATATAAGCTAAGTTAGATAGATAAGCAAGGAGATGAGCTGACTGCTGCGCACGTTCCGCGGACAGTAACGAATACCGCGATAACGGCTTCGTTACCTTTTTCCGCTGACCACAAAACGCGACGGCAGCAAGAATCCTCCCCGGCCTGCCACCCGCCGGTCGCGAGATCGGCGGATGTGCACGCCGGAGAGATCAGTCCCGTTAGACAACGAGAGCGAAAAGCTAGTCTCGGAAAAACTCCTCGAGTAGCTCCTGCTTAGTAAACTTAAAATCTTTCTTCGGAAATCCGCGGTCTATAGAAATCGTTCGAAAGTCGATAAGGCCGAAGGGAGCCAAGTTAGTGTTTTACGTCGCGGTGGTCAGCCTTCTCCCGCTAGTTATAGTGTCTTGAATTACGCCACGAACAATATTAACTGTCGTGTAGATTTAAGCATCGAATTCTAAGAATTAATCGTAAGTAGTATTAGACAGTATGCGTGTGTGAGTGGAGAGCGACTTTAATTATTCCTTTATTTTGTCTGTAGTTTATCTAACGCTCCTTAAACATTCACTATTAATAAACAGAACATTTTTACATTTCAAATCTCATATATCATTGACTCGCACAGCCAACCTCAAGAACGTCCTGTACAGGGCGAATCAGACCGATCCCAATAAAAAAATAAATATAAACTCTTCGCGCTTCACGCGAGGAGGTTTAACTTGACTCCCGAGACCGCTCCGGGACGTAACAACGCTACTAATGCCATGAAAATATTAATAAATTCAAAACAGCAAAATTATTTTTGAACTTAGAAGTGCTATTCGATACTAGTTAAGAGTGAAATATCATTTATGGCAAGAAATCAAATACGATCATACAAAGGCTGATTAGTCGAATCACGCAAAGACACGAAAAATAGTCGAGACGAATAAACGTCTGTGATTTCGTGAAATACGTGCAGTCACCATAATGTTTGATAACACAATATGTAACGGTGAAGGAAAGGGCAAAGATGGTCAAAATTTGAGAAATAACAAACGAATGAAACAGAAAATTTACATTACTAAAGCTAAACAATTCAAGGAAGAGAGTCGTAAATCATTTCCGAACCGCCGAACCAAGTTGCGGTAGCGCGGGATGCAACACAAGTATGCCTCGACGATGAGTCACGAAGGCAAGGCGGCTCAACCACCGAGCGCGAAGACGCAATTCCGTCGAGAAAGTCACATACCGCGCGCAGAAGAAATGCCTCCCTACGATCGGGAGAATGAAATAATGATATTTTAATGTAACTATTATCCTTCCGATAATGTTCACCGTATAAATTGGTATTAGGAGTAAAAATGTACTCCTGGAATTTCGTTTTCTCGGCTCATGGTGCACAAATTTATAAATCAGTCAATATATCAAATTAATCAGGAATAATTCCTTATTCTTATGTCGCAACTATTTTTTCCAAAATTTATGGAAAAAGTTGTAACGTGAACAACTACAAAGTACTTGTAGCAAGAAAACGTACGTCGCATACAGTTGACTCGGTCCCCCCCCCCTATTTATAGTATAAAAATAAACATCGCAGGTTATATCAAAATGTTCAGGAACATTCCACCTTTAACATGGAATTGTTAATTTATCGATATTATTTAACATTCGACCAGAATTCACTTTCAAAGACAGAAAATAAGTCGGAATGGGCACACTGTAAGGATAATAAAAGGGGCCCGGGCAAGGAACGAGTTGCGTAAGCTAAGCTGCATAGCGTCAAGGTTAGTTCACGACGATAGAGGAAGGTCTAGCAGGTACACCGAAAGAGGGGAGTCATACAGCTCGCCCGGGCAACGGAACAGTAGTTCCGGAATGACCATATAAGGGAATAAGACGATCGTACGACGTTGTTACCGGGCACGCGCAATAGTTGCTGCATGCCTCTTAGGGGGGCAACACCCAAAGATATCGGGCCGGTTATGCTACCGATACATCGGATATTTAGGAAAATGCTGATAATTTATAATGAAATAATTTGTACAAGAGCCGAGAAATATTTTTTTACCCTTCAGGTATATAATAATTTGACACCCAAACAATGACAATGCTAC
Source organism: Cryptus viduatorius (assembly GCA_964006125.1). NCBI lineage: Eukaryota > Metazoa > Arthropoda > Insecta > Hymenoptera > Ichneumonidae > Cryptus > Cryptus viduatorius. The sequence goes on along the minus strand of OZ023222.1, from coordinate 20,034,973 downwards.
GAAATTATTAATAATAAAATATACATATCTCTCGACTCCTACCACCGTCCTCGGAATACGAAGACATACCGGAGAATTTTACAAACAGCAACTATCAGTTGATTTTTCTCTCTCTCTTATGTTAAACATATCAAATCTTAATTATTTTTAGTAATTTGTTTACGAATTATTAATATTAAAATTACAAATAACTCAGGCAAATAATTAGACATAAGAAAGGAAAGGGAATTCAATAGAAACGGGATAAATTTGCAATTATCTCGCAATACGAATATTCCAGAAATCCTGGAATCTCGATGAAGTCGAGAGGAGAATAGCGAAGGGGCAACGTTACTCATCACGGGAGCAGAATGCCCGGGATACATGAGGGAGGGTTCTTCCCCCTCTGATTACCATTTTTCTAGTATATAAGAGCCCGCGAAAAGAGGGCACGAGAGTACCAGGCCAGAGTAACTACAGTCAGGATTAGAGTACAGGAGTAGAGTTAGGAAGTCAACGGAAGCGCGCAACCGGCGCATCCGATCGGTAGGCTGGTGCTCCGGCTGGGCGGCGAGAAGGATAGAGTCAGAGACCGCGCACTCTGTTTACCACCATTAGAAAGAAACATCACGGGTATTTTTCGGACAACGAATAGAATTCTACCGCTCTCCTATTGGAGAAGTTTGTTTATAATATTTTCCATCTCCAAAAATTGTACTCATTTTCACTGTGACCAGAGTTTTCTTGGTCCAGTCCAGTTCACCAAATTCTCACTCTCAATTCATCCGTTGTAACGAAGTCAGCTTCGCTTCACCGTCAAAATCCTTTTCTTACTTTATTGCTGAAAGAGATTTCTGTACGAATAACGGTCTTGGAATCAATTGTACTTTCCAAAACTCGCATTCTCTTGCATTCTTTTTGAATCTGCCTGAGATATTTTTCTTTGAATAAAATTTGAATATTACGAGAATCCCGCGTACAAAGTCGTGTTTCACCGATTTCATCGCAACAATCAACACCTCAACGAACAACGTAAGTACAATTTAATTCAACTTCTTCTATATTTCTATAATTAGAAGTGTGTATAATATCCTGTGTCACTCTACCTCCCCGATAATTCGCCTAGCCGTCGCCAGACATCATCTACATTACTCACAGAACATCATTCAGGTTACCAGATCGTTTGTACCGCGTTGAAATATTTCGACATAATTAAAATCACCTATGATCCTCATTCTATCTACGCGAGAGATAAGATATTTCGTAATACCTCTCAGACAAGTCAACGAATAGCATTCCAAGCCCTATCCTTAGTAAATTTCCTCACGGTTAGACTAGAAAATGGGCAGTTGTGCCGATAATTGATGCCAGGAGTGGTAAAGGAGGGAGAGATCTCTCTTGACCAGCGCGTATTCAATCGTACTCGACGCAACCACGCGTTAAAAATTAGAATGAAAAGAGAAACATCCACATTTTTGACGTAACAAAAATTTTGGGGGCTCGTCCGGGATCTATGGAATGCTCGTTATAATAAATCATACTCAATAAATATTCGCGGATAGAATTCCAAACGATTGTCCTGAAATAACATCGTACATACGCGCACACTCGCACAAAACGATAGGAATAACGAAAAGAAAAAGTGTGGAAAATAAGTAACGATTATTCAATGCAAACGGGAATTAATCTCATTACAGTCTATAATTTTATATCATTGAGCTGCTACGTTAGTGCGAACCGTAACCTTTTACAACCTTGACTGGAAACTGGGATTTGCGCGGTTCGCCACGCAACCCCACTCAAAAAACCTTTTTCTAAGTCGCTGCGCAGTTCGCTGTAAAGCCACACACTCCTGTCTAAACCCCGGTTCGTACAGCGTTAGCAGTATCTCGCAAGAATTAATCTTCGAGGTCGGAAAAGAAAAATATAATTTTTTTTTTGTAATTCATATAAAAGAGAATCAATTAAATTTTAGAACCATTGTGCCGTGCGCTAATACGAGCTGTAACCTACAACAACCTTTACTAGAAACTGGAACTGACGCGGCTCGCCACGCAGTTTCACTCAAAAAACCCTTTCCTAAGTCGCTGCGCAGTTCGCTGCAAAGCTACGCATTCCTGTCTAAACCCCGGCTCGTACAGCGTTAGCGGTGTCTTGGAAGACTTAACACGTAATTTTTAAATCATTGTGCCGTTGCGTTAACACGAACTGTAACCTACAACAACCTTTACTGGAAACTGGAACTGACGCGGCTCGCCACGCAGTTTCACTCAAAAAACCCTTTCCTATGTCGCTACGCAGTTCGCTGCCAAGCCACGCATTCCCGTCTAAACCCCAGTTCGTGTAACGACAATTGAAGGCGTATTTCATCCAAACTATATCTGTATAGCATTGTGCCGCTGCGTTAATGCAAATTGTAAACCTTTTATAACCTTGACTGGAAAATGGGATTTGCGCGGTTCGCCACGCAACCCCACTCAAAAACCCTTTCCTAAGTCGCTGCGCAGTTCGCTGCAAAGGCCACGCTCTCCTGTCTAAACCCCAGTTTGCATTGCGATAGTTGCAGCTCTGCGGTGTTTGCAAGATTCAAAATTCGAGCCGTTCAATTTTGTTCTATTATTATTTTATAATAATCGTTTCTTATGGACACACAAGGGTTACAAGCGAGAAATGACAACTCTCAAACTCCGCACGAACACGGTGTAGTCTTGAGAGAAGCTCGACGAAACGCACGGACTTCGGAGGACAATAAAGAAAATATTGCGCCACAGATCATTTACTCATTGAAACCTATCGAGTACAGTCCAACACCTGTAGACACAGAAAACATTAGCTGGTACGATCTGCGACGGGAATTTTACGAAAACCAGAATAATTTCAGAACAGAAAGAGAATAAGACAAAAAAAAATATACGGACGAATAAAATGGTAATTAAATAATAACGAAAAAGAAAGCAGATAATAAAAATTCGTAATAAATATCCAGTCACATAAAAAGAAAAGGGGGGTAAGGCACCTTGTATAAAATTTAAACAAAAAAAAAAGTGAGAAAGGAAAAGAAAGAGTTTCCAACATCCTGGGACTAAATCTGGTAGTTTGCAGAAACAAATTTAATAAAAACAAAAGGAAGGAAACGGTGAAATATTTTTAAACAAGCGTCTCAGCGCCCTGCGGGCGCAGATGCTCTTGTTGGTGGGCTCCGCCCCCCAAACCCCCCGAAAAATGTCCCTTCGGGACATTTTGTAAGGCACTCACGGGGGTGCACGTCGCGCTACGCGCTCCGTATCGAGTGTATTTACACATCGCGCTATGCGCTACGAATGAAGTATGTTTATTCGTCGCGCTCTGCGTTTCTTTTCGACAGTACGTATGAGGGAAAAACATTTATCAGTTACGTAAATTAATTCATAGTGTTTAACCTTCGTCGAATAAAAATATTTCTTTTTTGTACCAATTGATTATTAATATTCACGACGGATATTTCCTTTTTGTTTGACGATAAATTGTCAAATATTGAGACACGAGACAAATATAACGAATTGCACCACGTAGAAGTTGATCAAATTAATTTAACGAATCAAATCATGTCTAGTAAAGTCGTTTTATTGGCTTTAAACTTATGACCAGATTTAATGAATATAAAACAAACACACAAAACATGTACCGACACCAATACGATTACCATTTAGCATTCAGGCCAAATATCCCCTTTAAATTCTTCTCCTTCAGTGTTTTTTTTCTTCCCCATAATTGATGGAATCAGTTCGTTATTTTATCTGTAGGAAACCAAACCATTGTAGAAGAAAAGTTCAAGAAATTTGCTATTCTTTGTGATTTTCAATGAAATTTTATCGATATTTATGGATGCTGCAAAAAAATGCAATCTCGAGAACGAAAAAATATATCTTTTTGGTTCCTGTCTTGTATTGAAGAGGAAGTAGTACGTTACTCGAATCAAAAATTTGTCATCTTGGATAGCTCCGAAATATTTTTTTACAAATTGATGAAATTCTTGAAAAATTCGACTTTGAAGGCTCTTTGACAGTCCTCTTATAACAAATTTAATTTCTACCATTTGAGATATATTTTTTTTCTTCTTCTTAATACATGGAATCAGCTCGTTATTGTCTCTGTAGAACAGACAAGTATTGGAGACGAGAAGTTTGAGAAATTCGATATTTTTTTTCGTTTTTCAATGAAATTTTATTGATATTTATCGTCGCTTAAAAATATCAAATTTAGCATCATATCATATCGTATTTTTTAAAATTTTATTTAATCACAAACGAGGATAAGTTTTTCGGTACGGAATAACTCGTAAAATCGACAAATTCAGTGTTTTTCACTTTGTTGATAAATAATTGTTTATAATTGTTCTTTAAGAGTACAATTGTTTTTTTTTTTGCGAAAAAAAACTTTTCAAGACGTGAGCATATGAAAGAAATTCGTATTTCGACGAAAATTTGAAAAAATTTGAAAAAAAAAAAAAAAACGTTGGAAATACGTCGATAGAATAATCATTAGCAGTTTTCTTATCAAGTGTAAACGAATAAATCCAGCGAACAAAATTGACAAAGATTTCGAATGTGATGAATCTCCGACGGTCGAAGTGTAAAAAATTAAATTTTTAAACATAGCACACTTTTTATCTGCGCAATAACGCGGAGAGTCAGTTTGTAAATACGATTTCTTTGAGAGGAAAGGATTAGAGACGGCAATTTCGAGAAATTTGAATAAACGATTCGTTTTTTGATGAAAATTCGTAAAATTTGTCTTTGCTTAAAAAAAATCATATCTCGGCAGCGAAAAAAGATTTCGACTCTTATTTTGGCTTGTTTTGAAGAGGAGAAAATACGTTGCCAGAAAAAGAATTTGCAGTTTTTATTATTAACTGTAAATGTATAAATCGGGTGAACATAATTGACAAAGATTTCGGCTGCGATGAATCTTCGACGGTCGAAGGATAGAAAATTCTTTTTTTTTATGATTGCATACTTTTTATTTGCGCTATACCGCGTAGAATCCATTTATATTTACGTAAAATAGGAACAAAGATTGAAACGAGATGTCGATTTTTTTTTATTTGAAAATCATCCGGCCACAGAGTACGTGCGCCGCGACGTATGAGCATCTGTGTATCGTCTGCTAGGAAATTGTCATCTGCTTCCAAAGTTTGACAGATAGAATAAAACGAAAAAATATATACTCGCGATTTTTTTAGTTCTATTTGGGAAATTGTAATTATTTTGGATATTCGATGAATCTTTTTTGTGAGTTTACTACCAAATTTTTTAGTGAATACGTGAAATTTATCATTTTTATTACGAATGTGAATAAAATATGCTAAAATATTGCGAATGATTTTCGGTGATAATATATTATTTTCGAAATAAAAAACGCAAACATTTGTGAATCTGTGTATGATATTTCGTGTTTTATTTTTCACAACCGAAGTTTTTTTTTTAACATGATGAAAAATGAATTTTTGGCAAATCTAAATAACATAACCTTTAAAGCAAATCTTGTTATAACCACTGTTTTTGAATTATTTTATAATTAAAATTATATTTGTCAGAATAACTCAAAATTTGTTGTGCATAGTGCTTTCGATGCAATGAAATATTGTTGCGAAAGAGAAAAGAATTGGTTTCCAGGATTTTTAATTGGGGCACCGTACGGACATCAGATGTGAGAAAATAATTTTTTAATGGAAAATTGTGATGAATAAATAGTTAGAGATGTAGGATTGTCTCTAAATTTGCTGTGCGCAGTGCTTTTGATAAAACAAAATGATGCTGCGAAGGAGAAAAAAATTGGTTCGTAGAGTTCATTATGATGGCACCGTACGGACACTTGACCGAAGGCAAATGCAAATTGTGGCCAATCATTTTTTAGAAAAAATACTTAAAGGTCTTAGATTGGTTTTAAAAGTAATGTGCATACTGGAAATAATGTAATAAAAAAACCCTGCGAAGGAGAACAAAATTGGTTCGCACCATCTAAAGTTACAGTGTGATAAGGACGTCCGAGAAGAAAAATTCAGCCAAAAAGTTGTTTTCATTGCACCGCAGGCTAAAAAAAATATTTCTATTCATTGCAGTCACTTCAAAGTAACTACGCATGATGTTGGAGATACACCGAAGCAAATGGTGGAAAATAAAAATTTTTGGAGTATACGCTGCGGAGTAACCCCTTCGACAGACTCCGAAGAGCAACGGATGGTCATTTTAATAGGCACTCTTTGCCTATTATTATAGTGAGTGCCTAAAAAATAACGAATTCATCAAGCTAAAGATCTAACCGTAAAATAAAAAAAAAATATATATATATATAATACGTAAAGCAAACATAGGTATCGCGGTGTTCCTTCTGCGGCGTAAGTTTGAAGCCTGAATTTTTACATAGACTAAATTACCAAAAAAAAAGGGGAAAAATCTATCCCTTCAGGAGAAACTAATTAAACAGGGAAATTAATTCAGATTATTGAGCTCGACGACGAAGGACTACTCAAAATGTTTCACTAATAAAAAAAAAGGAAAAAAAAACACACGAAGCTGAGCAGATCGGCATTTAATACGAAGAAATAAACAGTAATGCTACACTATTGGATGGTATTGATTTTCATAATTTTATGGAGTCGATATAACGGTAAAGGAATTAAGAAATACGTGTACAAGAAAAGCAGCAATAAAATCAGGAAAGAGAAACACGTTTATCTTAGGTGTCGCAAACCACCCGGACTCCGTCATTAAATTCGTATAATATTCATCTTGTACAAGAATTTGACGCGATTGTCCTTAAAATTGATATACGCTGTAAGGTCATTTATTCTCTTTATACTCAAGGAATTACCGCAGAATGAAATTTTGATAAAAAAAAATAAGCAGTCGAAAGAGAAAACGTAGATTCCGTCACTGTCGATATTCTGAAAGATTAAACCTTCGGGAAAATAGATAAAAAAGAGAGGATAAACCCATATTAATAAAAATAAAAGAATGGAGTAGTAATCGATAAATTCAATATAATGAAAATAATCGTGAAATAAATGCCGGCGACTCGGTCTCAATTAAAAATCCAAGGCGACGATGTTCTCAGAGAATACCCAGAGGAACGTAAAAGAACGACAAAACCGAAAGCTAAAACTAAGGAAGTGAGTGGACCATCGAAATACTATGAGTCTCTTAAAGAAACTATCGAAGCTTTAAACCTCGGGAAACGATACCCGCTTGTACATTACGACTCGTGTCCTGCGTTGATAAATCTCGGTACTGTAAAGTCGGAGTTCAACTTTAAATCTAATGAGGAAACAAAGGTTCATTATAACTCATCACCCGCTTTGATAAATTCTGAGGCAATAAAATTACCCACTCCTATAACCGTTGATATTGACCCTCATACAGAGGCAAAGATCCGCGAACTCGAACGAAAATTTAATATACAGATCACATCGGTGTAAGCAATTTCGAACGAAGAAATCAAGGAATTACAGGATAGAGCAGGACACATTTTTACGGAACTTGAGACAATAGAAGCCAATATCCTTCGTACTGCCGATGAGGTAGCTCAGCTAACGGAAGAGGCGGAAAGTACGGGCGAATTCCCTGTTATAGTTAAGATCGTGAAAACAACCGAACAAATACCGACACCTGTAGGAAAATCTCCCGTGAATTCTCCTGTGAAAACGCCTATGAAAAGTTTTGTCAAAACACCAGTGACATCGTTTCGAAAGAAAATCACGTTTTCTCCCGAATCTACGCCAAAACTCTCTCCCGGTGGGATCTCAGACACAGGAACTGTTATTATCTCCCCTAAATCAAGTCCGGAGAACACTCCCGTAGCTATTTTAAACCCGGGAACTGTAATTCCGTCTAGGAAAAATTCAGAGGGAAACTTTGAACGAGAACAACAGGTAGACGAAGGCACTGCTCCGCCAGTAGAATTTAATAGAACCCCCGAAGACCACTCAGGAAACGAAAAAAACAAGAAAAATTATCGAGACCCCTCCAGGATCCCCTCACGAGTCTATTAAATCGGATGCATCCAGCACCGATCTTGATATATATTCTACACCACAAGGAACAATTTGTGATCTTTCCGCGAAAAACGGTCGACCTCTGAGACGTAAAATATTTGGAACTATAAGAACGACACAAAAAAAACATACAAAGGGAATTAATCCAGAATTAAGTAACTCAATAACGCGTACAGTCGTAAAGCCATTGGGACTAAACAGAAAAAAAGCTATATTAAGTATTTTCAAGACAAAAGAGGACAACCTTGATGGAAAAAATTTAATCGACGACGCAGATAAAAAACGTATTACAACCAAAGTTAGTAACGTTACTCCTATAGACCGGGGCGAAGGAAAGACACCGAGTAAATATAGTGAAAGGCCTCTCGACAGTAAAATAGGTTGTACAACGATGGTTAACCACAGCCAAGTCGTATCCCTTCGAGACGCACTCGCAGTAATACCAGAATACGATGGGAAAACCACGTCACTTGGCGCGTTTATACAAGGATGCGAGGAGGCAGTCGAAATGTTGGAACCCGAAAACGAGAAAAATCTAGTAAAAGTACTCAGAGTAAAAATTAAAGGCGAACCGCGACGAACAATTCATCTAAACACTTTCGAGACGGTCGAAGAATTAACAGATTTTTTGAAAAGCATTTACTCTCCCGCTCGCAATATTTATCAATTGCAAGGAGAATTGGGAGCTATTTACCAAAAGCCAAACGAGACAGTAATTACCTTTTCAAATCGACTACGCGACATCGGTTACCAAATATTAGACGCATACGAATTCGGAAAAAACAGCGCAGCTGACGAGATTTTCAAGAAAAACACCACCGAGAGCCTTCCGCCGTGTTTTATAAACGGATTAAAACCCGAAATCGAACAAAGAATGAGACCGTGCAACACGATAGACGAAGCCATTAAAATGGCAGTAAAAATAGAGAGAGAACTAGCCGGCCGTGCCGCGCTCCGAGGTGAGACCACAAACCCCCCTGAAACGAAAGGAAATAAATCCGACAATAAGCGTAATGTTCATGTAGTAACCGGAGACCAAGTAAATTGTCAACTTTGCAAAAAAACAGGACACACTGCCGCAGCATGTTCATTGAATAAATCCGTTAACACACAGTCGCAAGGAACAAAGGAAAACGAAATCGAAAAGAAGAATGTCCCCGTATGTCAAGTATGCAATAAAATCGGCCACACCGCGGAAAGGTGTTTTAGACTCTTTCCCCCTAAAAATAACGACAGTCAGTCGAATCAAATCGCCGCCCCGATGATAACTTTATGTCAGGTGTGCGATAAACGTGGCCATACGGCAGATCGATGTTATAAAATTTTTCCCCCTGACAAGAAAAATCAAGGGCAACCCTCAGCACTATGTCAGCTGTGTAAGCAGACAGGACACATAGCTGCGAACTGCCCGCAACTACCGCGGTCCGCTCAAGCGCCGGTCAGCGGACGAGACGCACAGGTGCCCCAGGGCCTGAGGTATGGGCCGCAACCCTCTATAAACTGCCAGATTTGTAAGAAAGACGGCCACGGGGCCTATATATGCCCCTATCGAACGAATAATTCGCAGCCTCCGAACCGGAATCAAGCAACACCGCAAAAGTCAAACGGAGAGACAAGTAATAATTTCATATGTCATTATTGCAAAACTTCGGGACATTTCATTAGAGAGTGCCCCAAGAGACTGGCAAATGAAAGTAAAGCGCAAGATACGTCGGGAAACGCGAGTGGTCTCCCGAGCTCGGGTGCAACGAGAGAGGCCACAACGAGCTCGCACCCTGTCCGAGTGATCAGAGCAGTAGAATTCGCCAACCCAGAATTTTAAAAATCTTCACGATAAAATTGCATAACGAAAGTTCCGTACCTTCCGTTTTATTACATAGTGAAGAAGTCGCGTCTCCTATAACCATTATGGTTGACACAGGGTCCGGACCTAATATCATAAAAGAACGTTGCTTGTACCCCGAGACACGCGTGAACCGGCAAGAAATTTTACAACTCAACGGTATTACCGAATCTTCAATCTATACGTTAGGTCACATTAAAATCCAGGCGTACGGGCGTTATGCTACTTTCCATGTGGTTAGCAATGATTTCCCTATCACAGAAGAGGGAATACTTGGTTCTGAATATCTCGATGGCAATCGCGTTAAAATAGATTACGAGAAACGACAATTAAAGATGCAAGATACAAAGATACCGTTCTCGAGACAAGAAAAAATGTTTATACCGGCCAACACAAAGAAACTGTGTTTTGTGCGCATTAAAAATTTAGATATCAGAGAAGGATATTTACCGCTCCTCGACGCAGGCGAAGGACTTACGCTCGAGAGTGGGTTTGTAGAAAATAATAACGGAAAGGCTTACATTTTTATTACCAACAGTAACAGCTACAATGTTGAGGTAGAAGTACCTGTAATGGCGCTTCGACCCGTCCCAACGCCAGGGAACCCCAGGTATCGAAAGGAAACACTAATATCACGCAATGACTCAAGGACAATGATTGACAAAGAGATAATAAAAGATAAAAAATGTAATTCTGAAAAGTCGGTTGAAAACTTCAAAGATCGTGCAGATAGCAATACTGGACCGGTCGCCGGGCCGAACGCCATCGATTATAATAATAAAGGAAATCCAGTTAAAATGGTGAAAGATACGTGTTTGATTATCGACTCGGTACCCAGTGAAGGGCCGAGCGATATCAACGGTTTAGTTTCAAGTTCGCGTTCTATGAGCGACTCTGTGTCCTGTGAGAGGCCAGGCACCATAGACGGTTCAGTTTCAAGTTCGCGTTCTATCAGCGACTCTGTGTCCTGTGAGAGGCCAGGAGCCATAGACGGTTCAGTTTCAAGTTCGCGTTCTATGAGCGACTCTGTGTCCTGTGAGAGGCCAGGCGCCATAGACGGTTCAGTTTCAAGTTCTCGTTCTACGAGCGACTCTGTGTCCTGTCAGAGGCCAGGCGCCATAGACGGTTCAGTTTCAAGTTCTCGTTCTATGAGCAATTCTGTGCCCAGTGAGAGGCCAGGCGCCATAGACGATTCGGGTTCCAGGTATTATACGATGAGCGACTCTGTGTCTCGCAAAAGGCCAGGCGTTATAAAGAAAATCAGTTCAGGAAATGTTGACAAGATTATGTGTGAATCATATGTAAGTAAAGACCAATTGCTCATGGAAGGAGCAAGCGACCTTGATAATAAAGTTTCAGTAAATTCGGTTTGCAATTCGAATACGGTGAGCGATAAAAGGTCGGATGATATCGACGAGTTATGTTTAATAATTTCAGACGAAGAAAGAAAAAATTCAGGAGAAAATTCAGATTTGGACAAAATAATCACGAAAAAAATTGATAACAATACGGAGGAAACAGAATTGTATATTACAGAAATATTCGAAGAAGATTCAATTGTTGTTAAAGAGCAAAATATCCGAGAGTCATTGAAAGGAAATCAGGGAGAGAAAAGTGTAAACAATAGGGAAAACGAACGAACGTATGAAATTAAGGACATCGCGTTAGTAATGAGGCTCGGAGCCATCCCCATTTCTCGCGAAATCCATCCCATCATCCGAGAGGAATATTGCTATGGAATTAGTGAGGTGGCTACGATCGCCCGTTTTGAACAGATAAGACTTGCAAGACTTGCAAGGGGAAACATCACACCCTTCTGCACGAGGCATCCGCATCAGCTCGATCAGCAACGACTCAAGGCACAGCTCAGCAAGGAACGAGCTCGACCTCCCAATAGGGAGGTTATGCGGTCGTCGCTCTCCAGGATTCAGCTCGCTCACTTCGCGCGTCGCACTCGATTTGGACAACTCGATCGTCTTTTAGCCAGGACGAGGCTGGGAATTCTCACCCGGACACAGCTCGCACGGAAATACCTCACGAGTCATCAGCTCTCTCAGTGACTCAAGCTCTCATCCCATCTTCTCAGTCGTTGCTTGCAACTGCCGTCGCAGTTGTACGCGCGTCATCGACGACTCATCAGGTTTGACTTCTCGTTGATCCTGGATCAGAGTTCAGCTTCATCGCTGACGAGCTTGTGTCAGCTCTGCATCTCTCTCGACAATGGTCTCCGCTCATCGTCACGGGCATTGGAGGCACTCACACGACAAAGACCAAGGGGGTCGTTCAACTCTCTTTGGCTTCGGTATACTCGTCGGAGAGTGTAATGGTTCGAGCTCACGTGCTTAAGAAGATCGCAGCGGCGTTACCATCTGCCGACGTGATCGTAGATGCATGGCCTCATCTGCAGAATCTCGAACTCGCTGATCCGCTGTATTATCAATCTCGAGCAGTGGACGTGTTGCTCGGAGCAGACGTCTATGGACAAGTCATCAGGCCCGAGGTGATAAGGGGATCTCGCTCAATGCCAGTGGCGCAATGCTCAATTTTCGGATGGTTAATTCTCGGCCCAGTGACAACTCAAGGGGTAGCTGCTCATCAGAACGTCTCGCTCGCTGGAAGGATCGACAACGACTCTCAAGCTCTTCAGGATCTTCTCGCGAAATTTTGGGAACAAGAGGAAGTTCCAACAGACGAGACGGCGATTCTTTCGCCCGAAGAACAGGAGTGCGAAAATCATTTCCGGTCGACTCATACGAGGGATGAAGAGGGACGATACATCGTGCGTATCCGTCTCAAGGCTTCCGTCTCATTGCTGGGCGACTCGTATTCAACGGCGCGTCATCGTCTCCGCAAAACTTTGCAACGGCTTGCAAGGGATGACGTGTACAAAGAGTTGTACACGCAGTTTCTGGGGGAATACGAGAAGCTCGGGCATATGGCTCGCGCTCCAGTATCGGCTCAACGCTCGGAGGATCCGGCGGCATACTATCTGCCGCATCATGGGGTGTTACGACCTGAGCGAACTACAACAAAGCTTCGGGTTGTGTTCAACGGATCTAGCGCCTCCGCATCAGGATACTCGGTGAACGATCTCATGCACACTGGTGCCAATTTGCTCTTGGACATCTCGGACGTTCTCATATGGATTCGGCATCATCGACATCTCTTCGCGACGGATGTGACGAAGATGTTTCGTCAAATCAGAGTGCACGAAGGGGATCAAGACCTTCAGCGCATCCTCTGGGTCGATGAAAAGCTCAACGAGGTACCGTATCGTCTCACCACCGTGACGTACGGCACGAAATCAGCGCCGTTCTTGGCGGTGCGAACTATGCTTCAGCTCGCTGAGGATGAGGGGCACAACTTCCCATTGGCAGTGCCTTCTCTCTTGTACGGAAGATATGTTGATGATATCTTTGGCGGTGCTGACACGGAAGCAGCTCTTTTGGAAACGGCTCAACAGTTGAAGGGACTCTGTCACGCGGGAGGATTCCCGTTGGCTAAGTGGCATGCTACGAGTCTTTTGGTTCTCGCACAGCTTGGGTCATCTGGTGATCAGTAAACCATCCAGTTCGACGACTGCACAACCAAATTACTCGGGGTTCAATGGTCGCCAAAGGATGACAAATTCACGTTTGTTTCTCGGTCAAGCTCGCCTACCGGCAAGGTCTCAAAACGCGTGGTACTCTCGGAGGTCGCGAAGATCTTCGATCCTCTCGGCTTTATCTCACCGGTTACCATTCGCGCCAAAGCGTTGATCCAGGAGCTTTGGCTGCATAAACTCGGATGGGATGAACCACTCCCAGCTCTTCTGGCGGAAAAATGGCAGGCGGTAAGAGAAGAGTTCACTCAACTGGCTAGTCTCTCTGTTCCAAGGTGGTTCAACGCATGCCAGGGGGCACGCGTTACTCTGCATGGCTTCTCGGACGCGTCACAGCTTGCCATGGCGGCCGTGGTGTATCTCACGGTCGACTCGCCGTCCACGGGGAAAGTGACGTCACTAATCTGCTCGAAAACAAAGGTCGCACCCTTGAAGCGACTAACCATCCCGAGGTTAGAGCTCTCTGGTGCTCTCATTCTGGCGAAGCTCGTGAGTCATATCAGGAAGAAAGAGGGTCTTGATATCGACGAGGTATTTTTGTGGACGGATTCGAAGGTCGCTCTCACCTGGATCAAAGCTCATCCCTCTCGGTGGAAGGATTACGTGCGGAACCGAGTCACGCAAATCCAGGATCTCTCACCGGATTGCTCGTGGATGCACGTGCCGGGAACGTGCAATCCCGCTGACTGCGCGTCGCGCGGGGCGACAACGCAAGAACTGGCAGCTCTCACGTTGTGGTGGCAAGGGCCATCATGGCTCACTCAGCCCCGGGAAAAATGGCCTTCTCAGACAGACGTGTCTGAGGTGGCTAGCGGCTCAGAGGCGAGGCCAGGGGTTTCGCTTGTGGGGGCTCTTCCGGAACCTGATTGTCAATGGGATCTGCTCTTCAGGTACTCATCATATTTTAAACTTCTGAGAGTAACGGCTCTGTGTTTCAGGGTGATTGATCGGCTAAAGCGCCTACCGAAAGCACCCATCGGACGACTCTTGCTACCCTCGGAACTGCATCGTGCACAGCAGTTTTGGGTTAAAGCATCTCAGGCGACATCGTTCGCCTCGGAGCTCAGGATGCTCTCGAAGGGGGATACTCTTCCGCCAGGTCACCCTCTGAGCAGGTTGACGGCCTTTATCGACGCAGATGGTGTCCTCAGAGTCGGTGGACGGCTCGACAATTCTGCTCTCAAGGAAGAGAGTAAACATCCGGCAATTCTCTCACGGCATTCGCACTTGTCGTCGCTGATAATCGACGAAGCTCATCGGAGAACTCTTCACGGCGGGACTCAGCTCACTCTATCTCATACTCGGCAACGGTTTTGGATTCTTGGAGGAAGGAGTACGGTACGAGCTCATGTGCTTCGGTGCGTGATGTGCGCTCGGCAGAGGGGAATCCGTGCCCGTCATTTGATGGGCCAACTACCTCTTTGCCGGGTTACACCATCTCGCCCGTTCATGCACACAGGCTTGGACTACGCTGGACCACTCATGCTCAAGTCGTGGCAAGGTAGAGGAGCTAAAACTCACAAAGGCTGGCTTTGTGTGTTCGTCTGCCTCAGCACTTCGGCGCTTCATCTGGACGTTGTCACGGACTACTCAACGGAAGCGTTCCTCGCAGCCTTTCGGAGATTTGTCTCACGGAGAGGCATCCCCACGGCAATGTATTCGGACTGCGGGACGAATTTTCTCGGAGCCGACGCAACTCTCAAACAGATGTTTACGGCAAGCGCCCGTGAACATCGGACGATGGCTCTGGAACTCTCGAGGGAAGGAATCAGCTGGGTGTTCAACCCCCCAGCAGCTCCGCATATGGGCGGAAAATGGGAAGCGGCCGTAAAATCCGTCAAATACCATCTTCGGCGAACGGTACGCGATGCATTGCTCACGTATGAACAGTGGGCTACGCTGCTCACGCAGATCGAGGCTCTGCTCAACTCAAGGCCGTTGGAACCTCTTCGCGACGATCCAGAGGATGTCTCAGCTCTAACACCCGGACACTTCCTTGTCGGCTCTGCTCTGACGACGATACCTGAGCCTTCAGTACTCGATCTCAGAGAGGCTCGCCTCTCTCATTGGCAACTACTCCAGCAGAAGACGCAGCAATTTTGGAAGGTTTGGTCAACTCATTACTTGCATCAACAACAGGCGATCTCGAAATGGCAGCACTCTCAAGATGCAATTCAGATCGGCTCTCTGGTTCTCATCAGTGACGAGAGAGCCCCTCCAGGGAGATGGCCTCTCGCTCGAGTCACCGCTCTTCATCCAGGGCGCGATGGACTAACTCGGGTTGTTACCCTGAAAACCGCAACGACCACACTCACTCGCCCAGTTGTGAAACTCGTCCCTATGCTCACAGAAGGGACCAAGGGATAACATCTCCGCGGACGCGGAGATGGCGGGCGGGAATGTTGCGAACGATCGCTTATTTTCCAGACTGCCGCGCTCTCCTAGCGCGGCAGCACGCTCCCGCATCGATCACTGATCGATACTCGCGCACGCGCGGCTCCGTCGTCTTGCCGCTGCTCGACGAGAAAGAGGAGACTACCGGCACGGGACGACGGCGGCCATTATCAGCATCGGCATTGTGCGAACTCCACGTGCGTTCTCGCGTCTCTACGGTTTTCGGATATTCTCGGACGTTCTCTCGGTCTTCTCGTCATCGGAATATTCTCGCGATCAGCTCAGTGATAGTGGAAGAGGTGTGTGCGACAACTCAACGCATATTCGCGAACAGGAGCGCTCATCGAGGGGAATCTCAACGACTCAGCTACTCTCGGCATCGCCAACGGACAGTTCAACGGTCGACTCAACGGCGTCGCGTCTCACCGTCGATTTATTATCACACGGAGCGCTCAAGAACTCGACAGGTATATTTCACTCTACGCGGTACTCTCGAATTGTATAGTGAAATAAAGACAACGCTCGAATACCTGTAATGCGTCTCTCGAGGTAAATTTATTTAATTGCCCTGACCCCTCTCCCGCGCATCCATCTTGCTCTCGATCCTTACTACGCGAGTTTCACGACTATACGAAACATTTTTTGGCCCTGCTGCGCCTTGAGACGCAGCAGGACGCACAATGCGACAACCGTTGAGAATGAGTTCTCCTGAATTTAGTGAGTGCGATTACATTGTAATCGAGCGCGTGAAAGACGAAGTATATTGAAAACGATCAGCAGCGATGTAGCGCGTGGCACGTATCGATGAATACTAAAGAGCTAAGATGGCTGCCGCCGGCCGGCGAGCCGTTGCGAGAACATCGTGGTCGATTCTAGATCCTTCCACGATGCCTCGCGTTGCCAGCCGGCTGCGCCCGTGAGGTGCTGCCGCGCAACGGATCGTTCGCGCTGCGAGGAGAGTCGCTCGTGCCGCTGATTTGCGACACGGAATCCCGAACATTCTCCCGCCATCATCACAGGGTTGATGATGTCTTCATATGAGGTGATCCTTGAGTCGCACTGGAAGCGGTGCGAGCTTGGTGATGGGCCTGGTGAGTGTGGTTGTTGCTGTCCTCAGCGTAACCACTCTGGTGAGTCCATCCTTGCCAGGGTGTAGAGCTGTGATTCTGGCCAGCGGCCACTTGCTTGGGGGGAAACGCTCGTCGGCCGTCTTTGTTGCTCATGCAACATGGTGTGATGTCTGCCACCACATGTCTTGCAGACAACTGATGACTTGCATGCATGGACACTGTGACGTCCAATGCAGTTGAAACACAGCCGACGTTGCTTCGCGACGTTCGTTCGTTCGGTCGCATTCATATTCCGGAATGTAGGACACGAAACGATGAAGTGAGTGCCCTACATTCCGGAATATGAATTCAAAACGTTTGAGAAATGCCGAAATTTTTGCCGGGATGTAGGATGATCGTGACAAAGGGTGTTAAATAAAAGTTCCGACACTTTTCGTGAAAAAATGTGAACAAAAAACACACGTCTTTATTTGATGTAAAAACAAATAATGTCACTGAATATTGCGATGCACAGTCAACGAGTGAAATGAGATTAATGTCAATGATTATGATGTCGAGTCAATCACTAAAAGATTAATGAGAAAATCCGCGAAATTAAATTACACTATTAAGATGAGATTTACACTAAAACGATGCCGCGACGAAATTATATTAATTTGACGCGGACAACGTTGAGATCGCGCCGATGAGTGCACGATTGCATCCACGAGTTTGGCGAGTCCACGTGGTGAGAATGAGATCGTTCAAATGAGGATGCACTATAGATTTGCGATTGCGCCCGGTGCGACAACCGTTGAGAATGAGTTCTCCTGAATTTAATGAGTGCGATTACATTGTAATCGAGCGCGTGAAAGACAAAGAAAATTGAAAACGATCAGCAGCGATGTAGCGCGTGGCACGTATCGATGTATACTAATGAGCTAAGATGGCTGCCGCCGGCCGGCGAGCCGTTGCGAGAACATCGTGGTCGATTCTAGATCCTTCCACGATGCCTCGCGTTGCCAGCCGGCTGCGCCCGTGAGGTGCTGCCGCGCAGCGGATCGTTCGCGCTGCGGGGAGAGTCGCTCGTGCCGCTGCTTTGCGACACGGAATCCCGAACATTCTCCCGCCATCATCACAGGGTTGATGATGTCTTCATATGAGGTGATCCTTGAGTCGCACTGGAAGCGGTGCGAGCTTGGTGATGGGCCTGGTGAGTGTGGTTGTTGCTGTCCTCAGCGTAACCACTCTGGTGAGTCCATCCTTGCCAGGGTGTAGAGCTGTGATTCTGGCCAGCGGCCACTTGCTGGGGGGGAAGCGCTCGTCGGGTAAGAGTGCGAGCGTTCCCACTTGGATGTCGTGCGAAGGATGATGCCACTTTGAGATTGCCTGCAGTTGGTGCAGGTAATGAGTGCTCCATTGCTTCCAGAAGCATTGAAATTTCTGTTGTATGAGTTGCCACCGGTCTAGGCGAGCGATGTTGAGATCCATGAGTGACGCTTCAGGTAGAGATGTGAGGGCGCTTCCGATTAGAAAGTGTCCAGGTGTGAGTGCTGATACGTCGTCTGGATCGTCGCTGAGTGGTTCGAGAGGTCGTGAGTTGAGAGTTGCTTCGACTTGCGTGAGAAGCGTGGTGAGTTCCTCGAACGTAAGTTGCGTCTCGCCGATGGTGCGTTTGAGGTGAAATTTGACTGATTTCACTGCGGCTTCCCATTTGCCGCCCATGTGTGGAGCTGCGGGTGGATTAAATTGCCACTGAGTGCTGTCGTTTGACAGTAGCGAGGCAATTCTATGATGTTCTTGAGTGCTTTGCGTGAACATCTTCCGTAGAGTTGCATCTGCTCCGATGAGGTTGGTTCCGCAGTCGGAGTAGAGCGTGCCGGGGATTCCTCGTCGTGAGATAAACCGTCGATATGTGGCAATGAATCCGTCGGTTGAGTAATCGCTCACGACTTCGAGATGTATCGCCGAGGTCGTGAGACAGACGAACACGCAGATCCACCCTTTTGATAATTTCGCTCCACGGCCTTTCCACGTTTTGATGGTGAGTGGACCAGCATAGTCAATGCCGGTGTGAGTGAATGGTCTCGATGGTGAGACTCTAGCCATCGGTAGTTGTCCCATCAGTTGTTGAGCACGAATTCCTCGCTGCCGTGCGCACGTGACGCAGCGAAGAACATGAGTTTTTACCGGTGCTCGACCTCCGATGATCCAGTATGAATTCCGTACGTTTGCCAGTGTAAGCTGAGTGCCGCCGTGGAGCGTTCTGTAATGAGATTCCATTCCGGATTGGCTGGCAAGGATGGACTCACCAGAGTGGTTACGCTGAGGACAGCAACAACCACACTCACCAGGCCCATCATCAAGCTCGCACCGCTTCCAGTGCGACTCAAGGATCACCTCATATGAAGACATCATCAACCCTGTGATGATGGCGGGAGAATGTTCGGGATTCCGTGTCGCAAAGCAGCGGCACGAGCGACTCTCCTCGCAGCGCGAACGATCCGTTGCGCGGCAGCACCTCACGGGCGCAGCCGGCTGGCAACGCGAGGCATCGTGGAAGGATCTAGAATCGACCACGATGTTCTCGCAACGGCTCGCCGGCCGGCGGCAGCCATCTTAGCTCTTTAGTATTCATCGATACGTGCCACGCGCTACATCGCTGCTGATCGTTTTCAATATACTTCGTCTTTCACGCGCTCGATTACAATGTAATCGCACTCACTAAATTCAGGAGAACTCATTCTCAACGGTTGTCGCATTGTGCGTCCTGCTGCGTCTCAAGGCGCAGCAGGACCAAAAAATGTTTCGTATAGTCGTGAAACTCGCGTAGTAAGGATCGAGAGCAAGATGGATGCGCGGGAGAGGGGTCAGCGCAATTAAATAAATTTACCTCGAGAGACGCATTACAGGTATTCGAGCGTTGTCTTTATTTCACTATACAATTCGAGAGTACCGCGTAGAGTGAAATATACCTGTCGAGTTCTTGAGCGCTCCATGTGATAATAAATCGACGGTGAGACGCGACGCCGTTGAGTCGACCGTTGAACTGTCCGTTGGCGATGCCGAGAGTAGCTGAGTCGTTGAGATTCTCCTCGATGAGCGCTCCTGTTCGCGAATATGCGTTGAGTTGTCGCACACACCTCTTCCACTATCACTGAGCTGATCGCGAGAATATTCCGATAACGAGAAGACCGAGAGAACGTCCGAGAATATCCGAAAACCGTAGAGACGCGAGAACGCACGTGGAGTTCGCACAATGCCGATGCTGATAATGGCCGCCGTCGTCCCGTGCCGGTAGTCTCCTCTTTCTCGTCGAGCAGCGGCAAGACGACGGAGCCGCGCGTGCGCGAGTATCGATCAGTGATCGATGCCGGAGCGTGCTGCCGCGCTAGGAGAGCGCGGCAGTCCGGAAAACAAGCGATCGTTCGCAACATTCCCGCCCGCCATCTCCGCAGCCGCGGAGATGTTATCCCTTGGTCCCTTCTGTGAGCAGAGGGACGAGTTTCACAACTGGGCGAGTGAGTGTGGTTGTTACGGTTTTCAGGGTAACAACCCGAGTTAGTCCATCGCGCCCTGGATGAAGAGCGGTGACTCGAGCGACAGGCCATCTCCCTGGAGGGGCTCTCTCGTCACTGATGAGAACGAGAGAGCCGACCTGAATTGCATCTTGAGAGTGCTGCCATTTCGAGATCGCCTGTTGTTGATGCAAGTAATGAGTTGAACAAACCTTCCAAAATTCCTGCGTCTTCTGCTGGAGTAGTTGCCAATGAGAGAGGCGAGCCTCTCTGAGATAGAGTACTGAAGGCTCAGGTATCGTCGTCAGAGCAGAGCCGACAAGAAAGTGTCCGGGTGTTAGAGCTGAGACATCCTCTGGATCGTCGCGAAGAGGTTCCAACGGCCTTGAGTTGAGCAGAGCCTCGATCTGCGTGAGCAGCGTAGCCCACTGTTCATACGTGAGCAATGCATCGCGTACCGTTCGCCGAAGATGGTATTTGACGGATTTTACGGCCGCTTCCCATTTTCCGCCCATATGCGGAGCTGCTGGGGGGTTGAATACCCAGCTGATTCCTTCCCTCGAGAGTTCCAGAGCCATCGTCCGATGTTCACGGGCGCTTGCCGTAAACATCTGTTTGAGAGTTGCGTCGGCTCCGAGAAAATTCGTCCCGCAGTCCGAATGCATTGCCGTGGGGATGCCTCTCCGTGAGACAAATCTCCGAAAGGCTGCGAGGAACGCTTCCGTTGAGTAGTCCGTGACAACGTCCAGATGAAGCGCCGAAGTGCTGAGGCAGACGAACACACAAAGCCAGCCTTTGTGAGTTTTAGCTCCTCTACCTTGCCACGACTTGAGCATGAGTGGTCCAGCGTAGTCCAAGCCTGTGTGCATGAACGGGCGAGATGGTGTAACCCGGCAAAGAGGTAGTTGGCCCATCAATTGACGGGCACGGATACCCCTCTGCCGAGCGCACATCACGCACCGAAGCACATGAGCTCGTACCGTACTCCTTCCTCCAAGAATCCAAAACCGTTGCCGAGTATGAGATAGAGTGAGCTGAGTCCCGCCGTGAAGAGTTCTCCGATGAGCTTCGTCGATTATCAGCGACGACAAGTGCGAATGACGTGAGAGAATTGCCGGATGTTTACTCTCTTCCTTGAGAGCAGAATTGTCGAGCCGTCCACCGACTCTGAGGACACCATCTGCGTCGATAAAGGCCGTCAACCTGCTCAGAGGATGACCTGGCGGAAGAGTATCCCCCTTCGAGAGCATCCTGAGCTCCGAGGCGAACGATGCCGCCTGAGATGCTTTAACCCAAAACTGCTGTGCACGATGCAGTTCCGAGGGTAGCAAGAGTCGTCCGATGGGTGCTTTCGGTAGGCGCTTTAGCCGATCAATCACCCTGAAACACAGAGCCGTTACTCTCAGAAGTTTTAAATATGATGAGTACCTGAAGAGCAGATCCTGATCCAGATCCAGATTGACAATCAGGTTCCGGAAGAGCCCCCACAAGCGAAACCCCTGGCCTCGCCTCTGAGCCGCTAGCCACCTCAGACACGTCTGTCTGAGAAGGCCATTTTTCCCGGGGCTGAGTGAGCCATGATGGCCCTTGCCACCACAACGTGAGAGCTGCCAGTTCTTGCGTTGTCGCCCCGCGCGACGCGCAGTCAGCGGGATTGCACGTTCCCGACACGTGCATCCACGAGCAATCCGGTGAGAGATCCTGGATTTGCGTGACTCGGTTCCGCACGTAATCCTTCCACCGAGAGGGATGAGCTTTGATCCAGGTGAGAGCGACCTTCGAATCCGTCCACAAAAATACCTCGTCGATATCAAGACCCTCTTTCTTCCTGATATGACTCACGAGCTTCGCCAGAATGAGAGCACCAGAGAGCTCTAACCTCGGGATGGTTAGTCGCTTCAAGGGTGCGACCTTTGTTTTCGAGCAGATTAGTGACGTCACTTTCCCCGTGGACGGCGAGTCGACCGTGAGATACCCCACGGCCGCCATGGCAAGCTGTGACGCGTCCGAGAAGCCATGCAGAGTAACGCGTGCCCCCTGGCATGTGTTGAACCACCTTGGAACAGAGAGACTAGCCAGTTGAGTGAACTCTTCTCTTACCGCCTGCCATTTTTCCGCCAGAAGAGCTGGGAGTGGTTCATCCCATCCGAGTTTATGCAGCCAAAGCTCCTGGATCAACGCTTTGGCGCGAATGGTAACCGGTGAGATAAAGCCGAGAGGATCGAAGATCTTCGCGACCTCCGAGAGAACCACGCGTTTTGAGACCTTGCCGGTAGGCGAGCTTGACCGAGAAACAAACGTGAATTTGTCATCCTTTGGCGACCATTGAACCCCGAGTAATTTGGTTGTGCAGTCGTCGAACTGGATGGTTTGCTGATCACCAGATGACCCAAGCTGTGCGAGAACCAAAGGACTCGTAGCATGCCACTTAGCCAACGGGAATCCTCCCGCGTGACAGAGTCCCTTCAACTGTTGAGCCGTTTCCAAAAGAGCTGCTTCCGTGTCAGCACCGCCAAAGATATCATCAACATATCTTCCGTACAAGAGAGAAGACACTGCCAATGGGAAGTTGTGCCCCTCATCCTCAGTGAGCTGAAGCATAGTTCGCACCGCCAAGAACGGCGCTGATTTCGTGCCGTACGTCACGGTGGTGAGACGATACGGTACCTCGTTGAGCTTTTCATCGACCCAGAGGATGCGCTGAAGGTCTTGATCCCCTTCGTGCACTCTGATTTGACGAAACATCTTCGTCACATCCGTCGCGAAGAGATGTCGATGATGCCGAATCCATATGAGAACGTCCGAGATGTCCAAGAGCAAATTGGCACCAGTGTTCATGAGATCGTTCACCGAGTATCCTGATGCGGAGGCGCTAGATCCGTTGAACACAACCCGAAGCTTTGTTGTAGTTCGCTCAGGTCGTAACACCCCATGATGCGGCAGATAGTATGCCGCCGGATCCTCCGAGCGTTGAGCCGATACTGGAGCGCGAGCCATATGCCCGAGCTTCTCGTATTCCCCCAGAAACTGCGTGTACAACTCTTTGTACACGTCATCCCTTGCAAGCCGTTGCAAAGTTTTGCGGAGACGATGACGCGCCGTTGAATACGAGTCGCCCAGCAATGAGACGGAAGCCTTGAGACGGATACGCACGATGTATCGTCCCTCTTCATCCCTCGTATGAGTCGACCGGAAATGATTTTCGCACTCCTGTTCTTCGGGCGAAAGAATCGCCGTCTCGTCTGTTGGAACTTCCTCTTGTTCCCAAAATTTCGCGAGAAGATCCTGAAGAGCTTGAGAGTCGTTGTTGATCCTTCCAGCGAGCGAGACGTTCTGATGAGCAGCTACCCCTTGAGTTGTCACTGGGCCGAGAATTAACCATCCGAAAATTGAGCATTGCGCCACTGTCATTGAGCGAGATCCCCTTATCACCTCGGGCCTGATGACTTGTCCATAGACGTCTGCTCCGAGCAACACGTCCACTGCTCGAGATTGATAATACAGCGGATCAGCGAGTTCGAGATTCTGCAGATGAGGCCATGCATCTACGATCACGTCGGCAGATGGTAACGCCGCTGCGATCTTCTTAAGCACGTGAGCTCGAACCATTACACTCTCCGACGAGTATACCGAAGCCAAAGAGAGTTGAACGACCCCCTTGGTCTTTGTCGTGTGAGTGCCTCCAATGCCCGTGACGATGAGCGGAGACCATTGTCGAGAGAGATGCAGAGCTGACACAAGCTCGTCAGCGATGAAGCTGAACTCTGATCCAGGATCAACGAGAAGTCGAACCTGATGAGTCGTCGATGACGTGCGTACAACTGCGACGGCAGTTGCAAGCAACGACTGAGAAGATGGGATGAGAGCTTGAGTCACTGAGAGAGCTGATGACTCGTGAGGTATTTCCGTGCGAGCTGTGTCCGGGTGAGAATTTCCAGCCTCGTCCTGGCTAAAAGACGATCGAGTTGTCCAAATCGAGTGCGACGCGCGAAGTGAGCGAGCTGAATCCTGGAGAGCGACGACCGCATAACCTCCCTATTGGGAGGTCGAGCTCGTTCCTTGCTGAGCTGTGCCTTGAGTCGTTGCTGATCGAGCTGATGCGGATGCCTCGTGCAGAAGGGTGTGATGTTTCCCCTTGCAAGTCTTGCACAGTTGTGCGTTCCTGCAGACACGAGCGCTATGCCTCCCCAGGCAATTGAAGCACAGCCGCTTCTCGACGACCAGCGAGCGTCTTTCCTTCGCGTTCTTATGCAGGAACGAGGCGCAAGCCGTGATATAATGCGACCCTTGACAGCAGTCGCATGCGTAGGCCGATCGAGAAGCGCCGTATCCCTGAGCCGATGTCTGTAGAGCCGATCCCCGTTGTTGAGCTGCCGATTGAGTCGATCTTCTTCTGAGCTGCAACACCTTGATGTTGTTCCGTCGTCTCGAGAGAGCGCAGTTTGCCTCGCACATATTCCTCTACCTTATCGTAGCTGTAGGGAACTTTCGTGCTTCCGAGAGCGAAAGCCAAATCTCTCCTGAGCGAGGGGTCCAAATTTCTCACCATGAGATGCGCCCAGAAATTATCCCCGATGTCGAGTTCGGCCGCAAGAGATTTCACGGTCCTTGCCGCCTCCGACACGACACCGTATATTTTCTTTAACTCCGCCTGATTCGACGAAGTACACGGCGAGAGCGAGAGCACCCGTTCGAGGTAAGAGGCGATGACTCGTCCCTTATCCTCGTATCGAGCCGTCAGAGTTTCCCAGGCCTCCTTCAGTTTTCCTTCCTGGAGAGGGACTGCCGAGATGAGCTGAGCGGGCTCCCCTTCGAGACAGCTTCAAATACTGGAGCTTATGCACGTCCGAGATGCTCTCTGGCTACAGTACCAGAGAGTTGAACAGCTGCGAAAAACGCGGCCACTCGTAGTATGCCCCCGAGAAGGTCGGCAAGTCAAGCTTGGGAAGCTTGGCTGCCGCCGTGACCTTTGAGCCGCCCGCTGTCGAGGTGCCCGAGAGAGCCGATTCCGTTAAACCCAAACTGCGCTTGAGCCTCAAGATTGCCATGAGAGTGTTGTTCCGAGTGCTGGTGATCCTGCGGAACAACCCTTCCATAAAGTAGGGATGATTCAAGTTCCCTGATGGCCAATGATCCGAAATAAATTCGTTGGCCTCCTTCGCGTCGTTAAAGAGCTCCTCGATTCGCGCTTCCCACATAGCGAGATGCGAGAGCGATGACTCCCGATCATGCGCCTGCGCGACGGATTGCGCGAACTCTCCGAGCATCTCCAACCTCTCTTCCTGCTGGAAGATGCGAGAAGAGATCGGTCCGGTTATCCTCGCAGGAGATGCCGAACGAGTGCGACGATTTGTTGTCTGAGCGGACGGAACGCTGAGAGTCTCCACAGCGGAGAGAGAAGCCCCTTGATTACCATCAAGAGACGTATCCTGTTCACCGCGAGTCGTTCCTTGAGCGAATTCCGGAGCTGAATCCTGAGCTGTTGCCGTCACCGATTCCTTCGTAATGCTCTCGTTAGGAGAGACGTCATCGGCCCAACTCATGGGCGGGGGAGGAGCCGGTCTCTTTTTGTCCTCCATCGTATCCTGAGCTGTCGAATTCCCGGAGTCTTGAGTTCCTCCTGTCGAGTTGATTGTAAATGAGCGCAATGTCAGAGGATAAAAGAAGACGAGATAGACACAGACGGCAACAGCAACAGCGCACAATAAATTGTCCAAAAGAGAGAAATTTCTTCAAACAATTGTCCGAAAATTATCTGCACTCTCGATAACACAAAGTTGCACAAAATTAAGCGAAACCGAACGTTAAAAAACGTGCAACCGAACCGTGAGCCGATACCCGAAGCGCGCGAACATTTACGCCTATCTGTCACCGTGCGCGAGAGAGAGAAGTCCGATAGGCGTAAAGCTTGAGGTATGCCGTGCGAGCGAGACGCACCGAATCCCCGTTACAACGCGAGAGAGCGAGTGAGAGCGCACCACCACGCCGCACCGCACGCTCGAACGCGAGACAAAGTCGGTACACGAGCACCCAACCGACGCGCACTACCACACTTATAATACCCCGGAGACTTCGACGCACCGATCGACCGTTGATCGAAGTGCGCACGAGGCACGAGAGAGACCGAGAGCTCAACCGCCGCGAGAGAGCCCACGCGACGAGAAAGCCGTTGTTTCGCGCGCGAGACTGAGAAAGAGAGAGAAAGACGACGGCTCGTGCTGTTCCCCTCACGAGCCAGAGAGAGATGCCGAGAATATTCGACGTCTCACGCTGTTCCCCACGCGAGAGCGAATACCGCGAAAATTATATTATGCCCGCGAAACGCCACACGCGCACAACATCCGAGTTTTTTCCGAGACAATTCACAAGAGTACCGCGAGATAGAAATTGCCCTGTCAATTTCACCGATGCACCCGCACACAAAGAGTCGCACGCGAGAAAAACACCGAGCTGATTTTTCACGAATGCCCTTTCACAAAAGTCTTGAGAAGTCCACACAACAAACCACTGACCACTCCACCCACGAGGTCTCGATCCGGCTCGAAGGACCAAAAAATGTTTCGTATAGTCGTGAAACTCGCGTAGTGAGGATCGAGAGCAAGATGGATGCGAGGGAGAGAGGTCAGGGCAATTAAATAAATTTACTTCGAGAAACGCATTACAGGCATTTGAGCGTTGTCTTTATTTCACTGTACAATTCGAGAGTACCGCGTAGAGTGAAAAATACCTGTCGAGTTCTTGAGCGCTCCGTGTGATAATAAATCGATGGTGAGATGCGACGCCGTTGAGTCGACCGTTGAATTGTCCGTTGGCGATGCCGAGAGTAGCTGAGTCGTTGAGAATATTCTTGATGAGCGCTCCTGGTCGCAAATATGCGCTGAGATGTCGCATACACCCTTTCCACTATCACTGAGCTGATCGCGAGAATATTCCGATGACGAGAAGACCGAGAGAACGTCCGAGAATATCCGAAAACCGTAGAGACGCGAGAACGCACGTGGAGTTCGCACAATGCCGATGCTGATAATGGCCGCCGTCGTCCCGTGCCGGTAGTCTCGTCTCTTTCTCGTCGAGCAGCGGCAAGACGACGGAGCCGCGCGTGCGCGAGTATCGATCAGTGATCGATGCCGGAGCGTGCTGCCGCGCTAGGAGAGCGCGGCAGTCCGGAAAATAAGCGATCGTTCGCAACATTCATTGCTGCGTCCTTCGCAACATTCATTGCTCGCAACGGCTCGCCGGCCGGCGGCAGCCATCTTAGCTCATTAGTATTCATCGATACGTGCCACGCGCTACATCGCTGCTGATCGTTTTCAATATACTTCGTCTTTCACGCGCTCGATTACAATGTAATCGCACTCACTAAATTCAGGAGAACTCATTCTCAACGGTTGTCGCACCGGGCACAATCGCAAATCTATAGTGCATCCTCATTTGAACGATCTCATTCTCACCACGTGGACTCGCCAAACTCGTGGATGCAATCGTGCACTCATCGGCGCGATCTCAACGTTGTCCGCGTCAAATTAATATAATTTCGTCGCGGCATCGTTTTAGTGTAAATCTCATCTTAATAGTGTAATTTAATTTCGCGGATTTTCTCATTAATCTTTTAGTGATTGACTCGACATCATAATCATTGACATTAATCTCATTTCACTCGTTGACTGTGCACCGCAATATTCAGCGACATTATTTATTTTTACACCTAATAAAGACGTGTGTTTTTTGTTCACATTTTTTCACGAAAAGTGTCGGAACTTTTATTTAACACCCTTTGTCACGATCATCCTACATCCCGGCAAAACTTTCGGCATTTCTCAAACATTTTGCCACCATTGCGCGGGTGGACTAAAGGATTGGCAACCCAACGACAAACCGTGGCAACGTCACGCACGACTATTTCCGAAATGCAAGTACCTGCTTTAGATAAAAGGGCCGAGTTACGTAAAAGAAGTGAATGGAGGGCCAGTACAGAAGCCAACTGTTAATGACACTCGAGTAACCGAACAACCGGAGTTCGTAAAGAAGGACCCCGCCGTTGGCCTCCGCCGTCTGGAAAATCTTACGGAGGCAATTAACGAGTTCCTTGTTAGTGAGACTACCTACAAAACCGATTATTCCGAGTATGGATCATTGAAGAGAGCAGGGTATACGGTATACACGCTCGACGAGGCAATAAACAACATACCTAAGGAGGCTGGTGTGGCAACTCCCCCGTCCGGCAAGACTAAACCAAGAAAGACAAAGAAATCCGCTAGTACGTCGGATGACTTGATAACGCTGCTCGCCCCACCGCTTCCAGGCTATAATGACCTAGAAATCAATCAGTACGTTATCGACAATCTTTGTGAGGGTTGCAGATCGGCCGGTATCGATACTATACTCTTACCCTGCCGACACGCAATCTACTGCGGCAAATGCGCCAAGAAGAACGGCGACTGCGTAATCTGCGGAGCTTTGATATTCCGTTACACCAAGATTACGATAGTACACGATTACAATTGTAGAGACCGGGGAATCTCAGTCGTTCCCAGTAACGTAACTGTACTTGAAGGCACCCGGCCGCAAAAGAGGAAGTAATGAAAGAAAAAAAAGGGGAGGAAACGGAAAAAATATATATATGCACGTATAATTAACCAATTACGAGTAGGATGTAAATTAAGAATGAGAAAAAGGGAAATGCATTGTTAGGACATTACGAATAGTAAAATTAACAGAAAGCATCAGATGCGGAAAAAAAAGGGAGAAAAGAAACTAAACAAAAATTTTTAATAATCATTTTACGAACATAATATAAGTGATTAATAAATTAGATATAACAAGCGTCTCAGCGCCCTGCGGGCGCAGATGCTCTTGTTGGTGGGCTCCGCCCCCCAAACCCCCCGATAAATGTCCCGAAGGGACATTTTTTAAGGCACTCACGGGGGTACACGTCGCGCTACGCGCTCCGTATCGAGTGTATTTACACATCGCGCTATGCGATATGGATGAAGTATGTTTATACGTCGCGCTCTGGGTTTCTTTTCGAAAGTACGTATGAGGGAAAAACATTTATCAGTTCCGTAAATTAATTCATAGTGGTGAACCTTCGTCGAATAAAAATATTTCTTTTTTGTACCAATTGATTATTAATATTCACGACGGATACTTCCTTTTTGTTTGACGATAAATTGTCAAATATTGAGACACGAGACAAATATAACGAATTGCACCACGTAGAAGTTGATCAAATTAATTTAACAAATCAAATCATGTCTAGTAAAGTCGTTTTATTGGCTTAAAACTTATGACCAGATTTAATGAATATAAAACAAACACACGAAACATGTACCGACACCAATACGATTACCATTTCCCATTCAGGCCAAATATCCCCTTTAAATCCTTCCACTTCAGTGTTTTTTTTCTTCCCCATAATTGATAGAATCAGTTCGTTATTTTATCTGTAGGAAACCACATCATTGTAGAAGAAAAGTTCAAGAAATTTGCTATTCTTTGTGATTTTCAATGAAATTTTGTCGATATTTATGGATGCTGCAAAAAAATGCTATCTCGAGAACGAAAAAATATATCGTTTTGGTTGCTGTCTTGTATTGAAGAGGAAGTAGTACATTACTCGAATCAAAAATTTGTCATCTTGGATAGCTCCGAAATATTTTTTTTCAAATTGATGAAATTCTTGAAAAATTCGACTTTGAAGGCTCTTTGACCAGAGATTAGTAGGGAGATGCACAACGCTCGGCTTTTGGCCGTCCCCGTTTGAGTGGCGCTAAATCGTAGCGGCGAACTCGGGAGTACGATTTTGTGATCATCGCCTCGGCCAACATTGCAGAGTCGGGGCGAACGTGATCACCGGTGCGGTGGGTAATACAGGCGCGCGATCACGAGTCAACGCTTGGCGGGGAGAACCTCTGCGCCGCTCGAGCTTCGTTCTCGCAAACTCGGAGACTTGGTTCTTCGGACACCGATGAATTTTTTTTTCCTCTTGTTTGCTTCTTGCAAATAGCCAACCATTGTCTACGTACTCTACAACGTGCGTGACAAGACTAATCAATTAGCGTAGGCGTGATTAGACGAGGAAAAAATATTTTCTTACGGCAAGCGATCTCGCAACTTTTATGCGACTTTCATGCATTCAACTTAAAAGTCATCGGTTAGCCGAGAGCGTCTCGGCATCTTTTTTTGCTTCGACGATTCAACGTTCGAGCCCAAGATGTATTGATTCATTTTTATTTTTTTTTTCGTGTTACAGCAACTTTCGGAATATCTGTGTGCAGTCCCACGTGCACTAAATGACTTATTAATTATTGTAGGTAGTACAATATGGGATGGAGAAAAATATTTTCTAACGGCAAGCGAGCGCGCAATTTTTATACGACTTCCGTACACTCAATATTTAAAATATTCGGTTAGCCGAGAGCGTTGGCGCATCCTTTTTTACCTCAAGAATCTGAGGTTCAAGCTAAGGTAGATCGGCCTATTTTTTTTTTTTTCTTTCAGTTAGTTGCGATCAGTTTTTTTTATCCTTTACGCTTGTATAAAGACCGTGATCGCAACTAACTGAAAGAAAAAAAAAAAAAATAGGCCGATCTATCTTGGCTTGAACCTCAGATTCTTGAGGTAAAAAAGGATGCGCCATCGCTCTCGGCTAACCGAATATTTTAAAATTGAGTGTACGGAAGTCGTATAAAAATTGCGCGCTCGCTTGCCGTTAGAAAATATTTTTCTCCATCCCATATTGTACTACCTACAATAATTAATAAGTCATTTAGTGCACGTGGGACTGCACACAGATATTCCGAAAGTTGCTGTAATACGAGAAAAAAAATAAAAATGAATCAATACATCTTGGGCTCGAACGTTGAATCGTCGAAGAAAAAAAAGATGCCGAGACGCTCTCAGCTAACCGATGACTTTTAAGTTAAATGCATGAAAGTCGCATAAAAGTTGCGAGCTCGCTTGCCGTGAGAAAATATTTTTTCCTCGTCTAATCACGCCTACGCTAATTGATTAGTCTTGTCACGCACGTTGTAGAGTACGTAGACAATGGTTGGCTATTTGCAAGAAGCAAACAAGAGGAAAAAAAAATTCATCGGCGTCCGAAGAACCAAGTCTCCGAGTTTGCGAGAACGAAGCTCGAGCGGCGCAGAGGTTCTCCCCGCCAAGCGTTGACTCGTGATCACGTGCCTGTATTACCCACCGCACCGGTGATCACGTTCGCCCCGACTCTGCAATGTTGGCCGAGGCGATGATCACAAAATCGTACTCCCGAGTTCGCCGCTACGATTTAGCGCCACTCAAATGGGGACGGCCAAAAGCCGAGCGTTGTGCATCTCCCTACTAATCTCTGCTTTGACAGTCCTCTTATAACAAGTTTCATTTCTACCATTTGAGATATATTTTTTTTCTTCTTCGTAATACATGGAATCAGCTCGTTATTGTCTCTGTAGAACAGACAAGAATTGGAGACGAGAAGTTTAAGAAATTCGATAATTTTTTTCGTTTTTCAATGAAATTTTATTGATATTTATCGTTGCTTAAAAATATCAAATTTATCATCATATCATATCGTATTTTATTTAATTTTATTTAATCACAAACGAGGATAAGTTTCTCGGTACGGAATAACTCGTAACATCGACAAATTCAGTGTTTTTTACTTTCTTGATAAATAATTGTTTATAATTGTTCTTTAAGAGTAAAATTGTTTAGTTTTTTTTTTTTGCGAAAAAAAACTTTTCAAGACGTGAGCATATGAAAGAAATTCGTATTTCGACGAAAATTTGAAAAAATTTGAAAAAAAAAAAAAAAAAGGTTGGAAATACGTCGATAGAATAATCATTAGCAGTTTTCTTATCAACCGTAAACGAATAAATCCAGCGAACAAAATTGACATAGATTTCGATTGTGATGAATCTCCGACGGTCGAAATGTAAAAAATTAAATTTTTAAACATAGCACACTTTATATCTGCGCAATAACGCGGAGAGTCAGTTTGTAAATACGATTTCTTTGAGAGGAAAGGATTGGAGACGGCAATTTCGAGAAATTTGAAAAAACGATTCGTTTTTTGACGAAAATTCGTAAAATTCGTAATCTTTGTTAAGAAAAATCATATCTTGGCAGCGAAAAAAGATTTCGACTCTTATTTTGGCTTATTTTGAAGAGGAGAAAATACGTTGCCAGAAAAAGAATTTGCAGTTTTTATTATTAACAGTAAATGAATAAATCGGGTGAACATAATTGACAAAGATTTCGGCTGCGATGAATCTTCGACGGTCGAAGGATAGAAAATTTTTTTTTTTATGATGGCACACTTTTTATTTGCGCTATACCGCGTAGAATCCATTTATATTTACGGAAAATAGGAACAAAGATTGAAACGAGATGTCGATTTTTTTTTATTTGAAAATCATCCGGCCACAGAGTACGCGCACCGCGACGTATGGGCATCTGTGTATCGTCTGCTACGTAATTGTCATCTGCTTCCAAAGTTTGACAGATAGAATAAAACGAAAAAATATATACTCGCGATTTTTTTTAGTTCTATTTGGGAAATTGTAATTATTTTGGATATTCGATGAATCTTTTTTGTGAGTTTACTACCAATTTTTTCAGTGAATACGTGAAATTTATCATTTTTTAGGCACTCACTATAATAATAGGCAAAGAGTGCCTATTAAAATGACCATCCGTTGCTCTTCTGAGTCTGTCGAAGGGGTTACTCCGCAGCACATACTCCAAAAATTTTTATTTTTCACCATTTGTTTCGGTGTATCTCCAACATCATGCGTAGTTACTTTGAAGTGACTGCGATGAATAGAAATATTTTTTTTAGCCTGCGGTGCAATGAAAACAACTTTTTGGCTGAATTTTTCTTCTCGGACGTCCGTATCACACTGTAACTTTAGATGGTGCGAACCAATTTTGTTCTCCTTCGCAGGGTTTTTTTATTACATTATTTCCAGTATGCACATTACTTTTAAAACCAATCTAAGACCTTTAAGTATTTTTTCTAAAAAATTATTGACCACAATTTGCATTTGCCTTCGGTCAAGTGTCCGTACGGTGCCATCATAATGAATTCTACGAACCAATTTTTTTCTCCTTCGCAGCATCATTTTGTTTTATCAAAAGCACTGCGCACAGCAAATTTAGAGACAATCCTACATCTCTAACTATTTATTCATTACAATTTTCCATAAAAAAATTATTTTCTCACATCTGATGTCCGTACGGTGCCCCAATTAAGAATCCAGGAAACCAATTCTTTTCTCTTTCGCAACAATATTTCATTGCATCGAAAGCACTATGCACACCAAATTTTGAGTCATTCTGACAAATATAATTTTAATTATAAAATAATTCAAAAATAGTGGTTATAACAAGATTTGCTTTAAAGGTTATGTTATTTAGATTTGCCAAAAATCCATTTTTCATCATGTTAAAAAAAAAACTTCGGTTGTGAAAAATAAAACACGAAATATCATACACAGATTCACAAATGTTTGCGTTTTTTATTTCCAAAATAATATATTATCACCGAAAATCATTCGCAATATTTAACCATATTTTATTCACATTCGTAATAAAAATGATAAATTTCACGTATTCACTGAAAAAATTGGTAGTAAACTCACAAAAAAGATTCATCGAATATCCAAAATAATTACAATTTCCCAAATAGAACTAAAAAAATCGCGAGTATATATTTTTTCGTTTTATTCTATCTGTCAAACTTTGGAAGCAGATGACAATTTCGTGGCAGACGATACACAGATGCTCATACGTCGCGGCGCGCGTACTCTGTGGCCGGATGATTTTCAAATAAAAAAAAATCGACATCTCGTTTCAATCTTTGTTCCTATTTTACGTAAATATAAATGGATTCTACGCGGTATAGCGCAAATAAAAAGTATGCAATCATAAAAAAAAAGAATTTTCTATCCTTCGACCATCGAAGATTCATCGCAGCCGAAATCTTTGTCAATTATGTTCACCCGATTTATTCATTTACAGTTAATAATAAAAACTGCAATTCTTTTTCTGGCAACGTATTTTCTCCTCTTCAAAACAAGTCAAAATAAGAGTCGAAATCTTTTTTCGCTGCCGAGATATGATTTTTTTTAATCAAAGACTAATTTTACGAATTTTCATCAAAAAACGAATCGTTTTTTCAAATTTCTCGAAATTGCCGTCTCTAATCCTTTCCTCTCAAAGAAATCGTATTTACAAACTGATTCTCCGCGTTATTGCGCAGATAAAAAGTGTGCTATGTTTAAAAATTTAATTTTTTACACTTCGACCGTCGGAGATTCATCACATTCGAAATCTTTGTCAATTTTGTTCGCTGGATTTATTTGTTTACACTTGATAAGAAAACTGCTAATGATTATTCTATCGACGTATTTCCAACGTTTTTTTTTTTTTTTTTTCAAATTTTTTAAAATTTTCGTCGAAATACGAATTTCTTTCATATGCTCACGTCTTGAAAAGTTTTTTTTCGCAAAAAAAAAAAAAACAATTGTACTCTTAAAGAACAATTATAAACAATTATTTATTAAGAAAGTGAAAAACACTGAATTTGTCGATTTTACGAGTTATTCCGTACCGAAAAACTTATCCTCGTTTGTGATTAAATAAAATTTTAAAAAATACGATATGATATGATGCTAAATTTGATATTTTTAAGCGACGATAAATATCAATAAAATTTCATTGAAAAACGAAAAAAAATATCGAATTTCTCAAACTTCTCGTCTCCAATACTTGTCTGTTCTACAGAGACAATAACGAGCTGATTCCATGTATTACGAAGAAGAAAAAAAATATATCTCAAATGGTAGAAATGAAATTTGTTATAAGAGGACTGTCAAAGAGCCTTCAAAGTCGAATTTTTTAGGAATTTCATCAATTTGTAAAAAAATATTTCGGAGCTATCCAAGATGACAAATTTTTGATTCGAGTAACGTACTACTTCCTCTTCAATACAAGACAGGAACCAAAAAGATATATTTTTTCGTTCTCGAGATTGCATTTTTTTGCAGCATCCATAAATATCGATAAAATTTCATTAAAAATCACAAAGAATAGCAAATTTCTTGAACTTTTCTTCTACAATGGTTTGGTTTCCTACAGATAAAATAACGAACTGATTCCTTCAATTATGGGGAAGAAAAAAAACACTGAAGGGGAAGGATTTAAAGGGGATATTTGGCCTGAATGCTAAGTGGTAATCGTATTGGTGTCGGTACATGTTTTGTGTGTTTGTTTTATATTCATTAAATCTGGTCATAAGTTTTAAGCCAATAAAACGACTTTACTAGACATGATTTGATTCGTTAAATTAATTTGATCAACTTCTACGTCGTGCAATTCGTTATATTTGTCTCGTGTCTCAATATTTGACAATTTATCGTCAAACAAAAAGGAAATATCCGTCGTGAATATTAATAATCAATTGGTACAAAAAAGAAATATTTTGATTCGACGAAGGTTAAACACTATGAATTAATTTACGTAACTGATAAATGTTTTTCCCTCATACGTACTGTCGAAAAGAAACGCACAGCGCGACGAATAAACATACTTCATTCGTAGCGCATAGCGCGATGTGTAAATATACTCGATACGGAGCGCGTAGCGCGACGTGCACCCCCGTGAGTGCCTTAAAAAATGTCCCGAAGGGACATTTTTCGGGGGGTTTGGGGGGCGGAGCCCACCAACAAGAGCATCTGCGCCCGCAGGGCGCTGAGACGCTTGTATTACGAATGTGAATAAAATATAGTACAATATTGCGAATGATTTTCGATGATAATATATTATTTTCGGAATAAAAAACGCAAACATTTGTGAATCTGTGTATGATATTTCGTGTTTTATTTTTCACAACCGAAGTTTTTTTTTTAACATGATGAAAAATGGATTTTTGGGAAATCTAAATAACATAACCTTTAAAGCAAATCTTGTTACAACCACTGTTTTTGAATTATTTTATAATTAAAATTATATTTGTCAGAATGACTCAAAATTTGTTGTGCATAGTGCTTTCGATGCAATGAAATATTGTTGCGAAAGAGAAAAGAATTGGTTTCCAGGATTCTTAATTGGAGCACCGTACGGACATCAGATGTGAGAAAATAATTTTTTTATGGAAAATTGTGATGAATAAATAGTTAGAGATGTAGGATTGTCTCTAAATTTGCTGTGCGTAGTGCTTTTGATAAAACAAAATGATGCTGCGAAGGAGAAAAAAATTGGTTCGCAGAGTTCATTATGATGGCACCGTACGGACACTTGACCGAAAGCAAATGCAAATTGTGGCCAATAATTTTTTAGAAAAAATACTTAAAGGTATTAGATTGGTTTTAAAAGTAATGTGCATACTGGAAATAATGTAATAAAAAAACCCTGCGAAGGAGAACAAAATTGGTTCGCACCATCTAAAGTTACAGTGTGATACGGATGTCCGAGAAGAAAAATTCAGCCAAAAAGTTGTTTTCATTGCACCGCAGGCTAAAAAAATATTTCTATTCATCGCAGTCACTTCAAAGTAACTACGCATGATGTTGGAGATACACCGAAGCAAATGGTGAAAAATAAAAATTTTTGGAGTATGCGCTGCGGAGTAACCCCTTCGACAGACTCCGAAGAGCAACGGATGGTCATTTTAATAGGCACTCTTTGCCTATTGTTATAGTGAGTGCCTAAAAACTCGAACACCTATAATAGTCGTTACATAAGGACGACCTAATGAAAAAAAAAATAAAAAAAAAAGCAAAAAAAAAAAGAAGAAGAAAAAAAATTCAATAATTTAAAAATAAAAAAAAAAATACACATACATATGTACGTTAAGATTTCATAAGTAACGTTTCCAAAAACAGGAACATGTGGAACAATGGCTCTTCATCACTGCTACTGTACGGAGTTCAGTTGGTGTCGACCACTTATGAACGACACCCACGAAGACACGCTTTGGATCTGTCTTAATCGAATAAGGCCCCGAGTAATCGTGCCGGGAACAGAAGCGTTGTTCTGTTATTGGAAAATTGCATTTTATCTGGAAATTCCGAAAAGAAGAGTAGATCTGTATGTGCCCCCTGAGTGGCGAACAATCCAACCGTCAGTATTAGATGAATGGGTCGGTAAACTACGCGATAATCCATACGAAGATATAGTTCTTGGAGCTACTGTGTACAAATGGCTACCCGACGCACTCGTACCGTTGGGACAAAGGCTATCGGACATACCGATACCAGGGCGCGATGGATGGCCGGAATCTCGGGAGGAAGTTCCTTTCTGGGGCGAACCCCGGCTTCAATATTCCGACGGAACGCATCTACCCGTAAGGATAAACCGACAGATACCCCACGACATTGTAAATGGGATGGAAAAAATATTCTGTTATTGGAAACTCGAATTGCCCCTCGAAAACGGGCGCAAATTCATCCTGTGGGTACCCCCCGAGTGGAGAAGACTCAGTAAAGAGGGGCGAGCCCGTTACACCTCGTTGTTATGTCAGAATATGTATCAACCCATCATCCTCGGAGGCGTAAGATACACGTGGAGAGGCGATTCTCTCCTCCCCGAAGGTCAATTAGTGGAGACAATGGAAAGCCAAGGCTACGGACTTTTCAATTACCATCCGCCCGAAGACACCGATGAAGACGAAGAAGACACGTTAGTGCCCTCGACACCGTACGAAACAGCTCCAGGTTCCGGTGATGAGAACGACGGTATTGGCACCCTGGACACTATGGAAAATGGATCGCAACAAATAGACGAAAGAGAAGTTTTCGAAGAAATATGCAGGAAATTATACACCCACCTAGAAGAGGAGGACGAAACCCTCGAAGAGAACAAGCTACTAGAAACCCCGGTATAAAAAAAAAAGAGAAAAAAAAAATAATAATAATTATACTACAAGAGAAAATATATATGAATAAACAAGGGAAACGACAATGACGCTTTCTTATGGTAAAATTGGAGATGATAAGTAAAAACATTCAGAGGAAATAAATATAAAAAGATGAGGAAATCGAGCAGTTCCAAGGAAAATGCAATTAGTAATATGATGATAAAAATAAAATCTCTTTCAAAGAAAAAAAACCCCCACAAAAACAAAAAAAAGGAGAGAAGAAAATAGTAATAGTTATCACAATTAATTGATCGAAGAAAAAGAGAAAGAAGAAAAGAAAAAAAAAATACATATAGAACAGGAAAAATATATAAATATATAAATATATATACCCATACGTAGAAAAAGTATTTTAATCGATAATAAGGCTAATCAGAACAAAAAAAAGGATAGGAAGTAGGGAAAAATAGTATAGAAATTGTGTGGAAATAGAAACTTGAGAAGGCGGACAAAAATGAAAGGATGCAAGCAAGACGAAGTTCACGAAATAAAAGGGAATAATAATAATATTAATGACCATAATAGCCAGAATAAGGAAACATATCTAAACATAATGTTAATAACCATAAAGTCTAGATAGATAATAAGAGAGGAATACAACTTAGAGCCCTCAAGAAAAGAATAGATAATTACAGATATTACTATTAAAGAAAAGGTGAGCTCACAAGGAACTCAATCGGAGGAAACATATAATCAACAGTAACAATAAAAAGAAAAATATATATTGTTACGTCCTGGGTTGCACCTGCTCTTAATTTTAACTACATTTTCATTTAATTATTTTATCTCAATACTTAATCCTTCTTTTTATTTGTTTTTCAAAAAGTAATAATAAGTTTATTCATACGCGAAACTCGCTCCTCCGCAGATACGAGAGCAGCGAGTCTCGCGAGCGTTATCTCTTCGAGGTTTAGGGTAACAGCCGAACCGTGCGACCAAGCGCCCGAAGATGTTCTCTCGAGCGTCAGCATCCACGATTCCGAGGAACTCGTGTATGCAGCGTGCGATTGAACATCTCGCTATTGTCAGCACTTTTTCATAGCGAAAGGTGGGGTCCAGAGTCGTAATGGTCAACCCCAGAATCTCAGAGCAGTCAGTCTCCTCGAGAACTTCAACCGCGCGAATTCAATATTCGAACCGTAACAAGGCGAAGTACAAAGGTGAAGCCGGGTTTATACGCGATCGGGTAAAAGAACTTGTATCTCCAACGAAGTACAAAGGTGAAGTTGAGAGAATAATCCGTTCTACCCTGAAGTTTCGTTCAAACGGGCTCAGTAATTAATAATCGTATAATCCACATAGTGTTTAATTCAATTAGTTTACGTGATTAATTCATTTAAGTGTTTTATTGTAATAAATCGTTAATATCAAATCCTTTGTGAAATTCAGTGGTGGTAGTGAACGACGAACATCAACCATCCTTCGTACCTTCCTAGTGCTTTGAGGTGATTGACTCAACTCTTACTGATTTTCAATTTCATATTTGTGTATTGCGGTGCTAGATTGCTCTGCACGCAATACTCAAATTCCTACCGTGAACCCCGTGGTGCATAAAAGCTGCACACGAAGTGAACACCCTATTCTTTGCTGCTGCACTAGATTGCGTTGCATGCAGTACCAAAAATCTCTCTTTACAATTCGGTGGTGTCGTAACCAGTCGCACACCGAATTATACTTTTCTTAGTATTGTGGTGCTAGATTGCTCTGCACGCAATACGAAATCTTTGCTCCCAATTCGGTGGTGCTGTATTATCCGCACACCGGATAGGACGTTTCTTCTACGGAATCAAATGACCTTCGAGCCATTCCCCTTTCCGTATTAAGATAATTTTCGTTTCTCATCTATGGGAAAGAAACGACGTGGTGGTGTAAAATATCAAATACGTCGGGCAATTGCAATTGCCACCGGAGCATCCAGCGGGCAATTGCAATTGCCACCGGAGCATCCAGCGGTAATCTCGCCGGAAACTCCGCTGACAAATCAACCATTGCCCATACCAACAAAATTATTGTCAAACCACCAGTGGCACAAGTGATTCGAGACAATTCCAAATCGTACTCTAGTAGTGAACAAACTGAAAGAGTGCCGATTAATCGAGTCCTGCCGACGTTTGTGGAGAAACCGACGATCGCAATCGACGATCCCGAGCCGTACATTCCTCATCCGATTCGGGCCCATACGATTCGACCACAGGAATATAACCCACAACCAATAATCCAAGGAAACAATCCGAACGGCGGAAATTCAAACACACCTACGGTCGAATTTATTATCTTGGAATAGGTCAACGACAAGGTAAGAGCAAAAATTACAATTATCTTTAATTTTATCCTCACAGACTCGCGCTCCTATCCCCGGCTTGCTCTCACAAGCCTAAATCAGGAGCAAATTCTTTTCAATATACCGACAACCGCCGCGTTTTTATAAATATAAACCCACGGACGTAACAATATCAAAATAAAAATCATAAACACAAAAAAAAAAATGAAAAAGGCGGGAATTCTTAGAGGAAGTCGACCGGAGAATTAATAAGAAGAAAATTTAGAAAGGAAATGAAAAAAAAAAAAAAACAATAATTATATAAATAATCAAATAAAAATAGATATGATAGATATGTTTATTTTGCATGTACAGGAATACAAGATTCATAATGCAGAGGGATCTGAGTAATACATTTTTGTTTTGATTTGTTTTTACAAATAGTGTTTCGTGAATAATGACATACTGGTTTAGGCTGACCGGGCGCTGTCGGGTTGTAAATTCTAAGAGTTCGTCAACGACGCTCGCAACTTAAAACAGCTAGACAGAAAGTAATACAGTAACTTAATGCTGTCAATATCGTTACGGGCTAATAATATTTTAAGGGTTTCCTCTGGGCTAAGATTAACATGAGCACGAGCAACTAAATAATACTGTCTGATCGGAGCGTACACGGGGCATCGTGACAGAATATGTGCCAAGGATTCCATTTCGTTGGAACGGCAGAGGGTGCAGATCTGCGTAGGGTCGTACAGGTGGACTGTGTTGTTTATAATAAACCTTCGCGTATGTACAGACGCCAGCCTGAGTTGCATTTTTGCTCTGGAAAAATTAACCGCGCAGCGGGAAGGGTAGAAACTAAGGAAGTTATCCTCTAGGCTGCGGGAGATCTGTATTTGGTACGAGTGAGATTCCGCGAATTTCGATAAGTCACCAGATTTTAATCGCCGTTCCAGATCTTGAAGTACAGTATCTTTGTGTGCTGCCCAATAGACACCGGTAATGTTTGACCATAGATTTACATTTTCAACCGTATCTAGAATCGACTTAAATTGGGTAATCCAATTGTATTTGGCAACTACGCCAGCGGCGTCTAACTGGATCTGTCGCAACAAACAGATTTTCGGTAAACGATCGTCAGACATTTTTAGGATCTTGATGATCCAGCCGATTGCTAATTTCACAACATCGTAAGTCACGCTTTTGATACCCAATTCAAGTCTCAGGGCGCATCCAGGTGTATTCTTAGGGAGGTGAAATAGTCGCTTAAAGTAGCCAAGTTGCGCTTTTTCTAAAATAGCGGTGTATCTTAAGCCCCAGATCGGAGCGGTGTATAGTAACGTGGAAGCAATAATGCTGTTAAACAGTTTCATCATTGCATCCCAAGAGTCACCCTTAGCAGACGCGAGAATAGATAGCACCGAAGCTGTGGCGACCCTGGCTTTATTTACTGCGGCATTTGCGGAAAGGAGTCCTGCAGAGGAGTCCGCAAGCGTAACTCCCAAGTATGGATATTTGTTTACTGTCTCAACTCTCTGTCCCTTGTATAAAAAGTTTTTAGCGTCTTTAGCCAGTTTCCCTCCCGACCTAAATACCATAATCTGTGTTTTTAATGTGTTCACCGTAAGGCCATTCATATCACAATAGCACGCCAGTGTTCTAAGCTTGCGCTTGAGGTCCACAGGGGAGTGAGCCAGGATCACCAGGTCGTCGGCGTATAAGAGCATAAGCAAATCAGTTGTGCCGTTTAGGTCTAGACCTCTTAGATTGTTCTCTCTAAAATAAGTGATCATATCCGAAAGATAAATAATGAATAACAGTCGACTAAGGACTTCCCCCTGGAGCACACCTTCGCTTACTTCCGCCGCATCCGATAAACCAGAACTGGTGACTATTTGCAAGGAGGCCCAGTCGTATAAATTCTTTAAAATTCGGATTGCTTTCGTGCTAATACCGAGTTGAAACATTTTTTCCCAGAGCTTGTTTTGCGGGACCGAATCGAACGCTCTACGGAAGTCCACAAATAAGGCGTAGGCTTTGCCGCCGGGTTGTCTCAAACGGAAGTGAATCGCGGATTGTAATGTAAACAAGTTATCCATAACCCCTCTACCCTTTCTGAAGCCCGCTTGCTCCTCCGGAATTAGGTCAACTGCCGTGGCCCACTTAACCAGTCTGTCGTGAATAATCTGAGTGAAGAGCTTTGTGATTGAATTAACCAGGGCGATGCCTCGATAATTTAGAGGATCCGCCACGTTTCCTTTTTTGTGCAACATGCACAGCGTGACTTTAGACCACATTTTAGGTAACTCTTCAGTCTCTAAGATTTTGTTAAACATAGCCAATAGGTAGTTCGCCCACTCTTCGGGCAGCGCTTTGTAGAACTCACAAGAAATTTCGTCAACTCCGGGAGCCTTGCCGGGTTTGGATTTTGCTATGCAGCCCTGAAGCTCTTCCGCTGTAATGATTGCGTCCAATAACGGATCGCGCGGGCCAATAAAATTACTAACGACCGCGT
This sequence comes from Cryptus viduatorius, assembly GCA_964006125.1. Lineage (NCBI taxonomy): Eukaryota > Metazoa > Arthropoda > Insecta > Hymenoptera > Ichneumonidae > Cryptus > Cryptus viduatorius. The sequence continues at coordinate 19,991,865 of OZ023222.1, read as the reverse complement.
TTCTGGTCGGGTAAATATTACGCAAGAACTCATTCCATGTTTCGAGAGAGGGCGTAATCGCTGGCCTAGGTCTAGCTTTACATCTTTTCACCACACTCCAGAAAGTCTTTGGGTTATTTATGTTAGCGAGCGATTCCACCCTTTCCGTCATATACGCCGCTTTCTTGTTTTTTATTAACAGTTTGTACTCTTTTTTTGCAATTAGGTATTCCGCTAACTCTACCGGTCTGAAATTCGATATTTTGGCTGCTTTCTGCTTGTTTATCGTACTCCGCCTTTTGTCGTTACAATTTTTGTCGAACCACGGTTTGTGCGACCAATTAGATCGACTTCCTCCGGTTGTTTTACACATTTCAACGGATATGGCCGCCTCCGCGATTGCAAGACGTATGTTGTCGTAGATCTCATCGATATTTGCTGTTGAAAAATTCAAAAAAATTCTCGAGGACAGTGTTAACTTATCTTGATAATCCGCGAACTTGTGATTTAGCCATTTTAATTTCCTTTTGCCACCTTGGCGCGTGTCGGCCAGAACGTAATTCTCTTCTAAAAGGTTACAATTATCAAACAATTCGAGCCATACCGGGAAATGGTCGGAGCCTTGGAGGTCATCACCGATTTTGAGATCCTTAACAAATTCTAATTTCGCTGCCGCAACCCAAACTAAATCGATGGTACTTAGGCCATTTGAACTAGCGTATGTGTATTGTGCAGGGCGGTCGCTGCTAGTACGCCCGTTTAATAAAACAAAGTCGTTGGCTGACATAAACTCGAGCAGAAGAGGACCCCGCTCATTACTGATTTTATCAAGGGATTCTCGTGTCTCGTAAAGTAATGTGGAATCAAATATTTCCATGACTAAGTCGTCTTCACCGCACACCCGCGCGTTAAAATCGCCACCGAGGACTATTATGTCTTCCGGGAATCTCGAGAGAATGTCGTCTAAAATCGGTTGAAACAGTTCTAATAAAACTCTCAAGTCACGCGCAGGACTAAAATAAAAGGAGCCGATTATTGCATGCCAAGATTGCCCAGATATTCTTATTATACACCACCAATGGGAGACGTCGATAATTTCTGCACTAAATTTATTCTTTACAATGTTCACCAAACCTCCACTTGCTCTTCCCATTTGGTGCACTCTGGTTGCGAGGGCCCACGCGCTGTAGCGGTCTCGAAGTTGGTAGGGTAAAGCTCCTCTCTGCTCCCATTCAGCCCACGTCTCGTAGAAGCAGCCGACGTCCATGTCCTCGCGAATATCGTTGTTGTGTAGGTTGCCAAGGCCTTGTGAGTTCCAAAAGACAAGCTTGACGCTGCCTAGTTTTTTGGATCCGGAGAGCGGCTAGTGGATGGCACTGCTGCAGGCGGTCTTTCCTGGCCTTTTTCGAGACACTGTTTGTTGCGGTTCCAGAAGAACCACTCTCCGTCGATTCTCAGCTTTCGATAACCGATTTTCACTGCTTTCCCCACTTCTCTAAGTTCCTTCGCTCTATTTTTAATTTTGTTGTAAACTTCGAGTTCAGCTGCGGATAGCTCGTGCTCAATGTAGACCTTACGTGCACCGAGTTTCGGTTTTTGTCGCATAATTTCCTCTTTGATAGCCCGACTATGTAGTTTGACAATCAGGATGCTGTAGTTGTTGTACTTTCTGCCAGTTTCTCTAACGTCGGACACTGCATTAATTATTCCGAAAGTCTCTTGCAGAAAGTTTACCACGCACTCCATAGGCGGGTTCTCCCCACGATCGAGGCCTTTGATTACAATGTTGTTACTAAGAAGAGATCTTTCCTGGTCTTCCAGTCTTCTTTTCAGCTTTAATACTTCTTCGTTGGTGCAGGCATTGTCGGCACTTGCGGGTCGGGGAGTATTTTCTAAGCGAGCAACTCTTTCGCTGAGGGCTGAAATTTCCGCGCGTGGATTAGATTCGGCCAGTTTGTTTTCAACGGCGGTAAATCTCTCGTTGAATTTATGCTCCAGAATCTGCAGCGATTGCTCATATCTCGTGGAGTTTTTAGCCACCTCTTCCCGAATTCCCTCCTTGATGCTGACGTAATTTTGGTTGTGAGCCTGAGCCGCCTCGTTGAATTTACGTTCAAGTTGTTGAATGTTGGTCAGGTTTTCACTTCTCATCGCGTTGAGTTGATCCATTATCAACTTGATACAGTCGGGTTGCAGCGGCGCGGGCGTTTGGTGAGGGGCTTCCTCGTTGCAACCACTTTGAAGAGTCTCAGTTTTGTTGTGGTTCGGGCTTACCGTGAGCGCTTGGGCAGCAGGTGGCTCGGTAGGGGAATCGACGTTTTCCGAATAGTTCGTCGGCTGGTTCTCTGGAGAATGCAATGTCAGGTTACTTCTCTTAAACGGCGAATCAGCGAGGAATTTTTCAATCAAACCGTGCTCAACTTCCTCTCTCTTCCGCTTGAGTAGGTCTTTGAAATTACCCGCGGAGCCGCTTCTTCCCCTGAAGCGCAGGGAGTCGGCGTGCGTTGGTCTTCCGGGTTTTCTTTTCGTTTCCATAACATTGGCGGAGAGAGGCGTACTGAATATTTCCTGCATTCCCAGAGACTTATTAACCGCCGGTGATAGATTACCGACTGTTGGCATCGAAGAATGGCTGGACACGGCATAGATGTCGTCCCAAGTCGCTGGCAGGGCCTCATGCGTGGGGTCAGCAGGCCGCACATTCCCGCAGGTGCCATCTGCTGTGCTCTGTTCAAACGAACGAGTGCCTTCGGCACTGCCGGTATTTTGTTTACCGGCAGGCATTCTTTCCCAAAAAAGCTAACCTAAATTGCAAGTTAGACTTAGATAAATCGGTATCAAAAGTAATTATTCTGTATGCGTGTAACTGAATTTTTTATCACCATTTATGACCGGGGGGGCGAACTTTCACACACTGCACTCTGAGTATGTAACCGCCGATGTATTATGACTTTTGAACTGACTAAACTGGAGGGGTAACGAAACACGTGTCCTTCGTGTTAAGTCCGGAACAGAACCCCAATCAAATAAAAATAAAAAAAAAAATAATAATAAAAAAATATTTAATTATGGAAAAAAAAAAAGGGAAGAAGAAATAGAAGATAAAAGGAAATTTCCTTGTTATAATCTAAATATAAAATATAATAATAATAATAATACATTTTTCTTAAGCCGAAAAAAAAAGGAGAGAGAAAAACGGGGATTTAATAGGAAAAAATTGTTGGGAGTCGTAGAGACTTGACCCACCACAGAATTTTCTATCTTAATAATAATGGAAAAAATATATAAATAAATAATATATATAGATATAAAAAAAAAATATTTTTTTTTTACATTTAACGGGAGCCGTGAAGACTCGACCGAAAGGAAAAAAGAGAAAAGCGAATTTCGAACAAATTATTGGGAATCCCGAGGACTCAACCAAGAAAAGGAGTAAGAAGAGAGGACACGTTACAAGATAATAATAGAAGCGAGACTGTTGGCGGAGCAACAGAACCCAACGCAATAAGTAAGGACTGTTGGCAGAACAACAGCCTTCATCGCAATTTTGAAAAAAAAAAATGGAATCGTTGACAGAACAACACATTCCCGCGCAGTCGTAAAAGTTAATTATAAAACGAGGCTAAACCTCCGCAATAATAAAAAAAAAGGGAGGAAAGAAAAGGGTAGACACGAGAAGGTTAATTTTAAGCCCTTTCGGGCAATTATTAGAAAAAAAAAGGAGGAAAATACAAAACAGTATATAAAAAAAAAAAAAAAATCTTATATTCTAACCTATGAATTAAAATTTAAATTAAAATCTACTACTACCTATAGTATTATATCTATATTATACTTAAATCTAAAAAAAAAAAGAAAAGAAACTTAAATTTAATAAAAAAAAAAAATAATATAAATTAAAACTAACCCCCCCCCCCCCTCGCCCGGAACCCTATTAGGGCCGGAAACGCGAACTGAAACAGAAAAAATATAATAAGAATTAATAAAGGAAAATTATCAAAAAGGGGGAAATCGATGAAAACCTACAATACTTACCAATTAAATTGAGCGAAGGGCCGGAGCGATCCAGGCGGCCCAGGGGGATCCTCGCCCCCCTCATCTACCCGGGATGCCGGTGGTGTCCCCGCTCCCTCCGAATCGCCATCCACCTCCAGTTCTTCCTCCTCGCGATTCCGGGGACGAAAGGCATAGTCCTCCGGATCAAAGCCCGGAAGAGGATCGTCTCCATGCGAAAAATCGCCCTCGTCCCGATCCTCCAACTCCGGGAGCAAGTTTGGGAAGTTTGAAGGCATGGGGGGATACACCCCCGTGCCCCTCAGCACCTCCAAATAACTGGGGCCCGACTCCTCGGCGTCCCAGTTCTCGTCCGACCCGAAGTCGACGGACGGAGGGGCCCGCAATTCAGTAATCTAAAAAGAAAAAAATATAAAATAAAATATATATCGATATATATATACCACCCTTCATAAATAATCGCGACACTTACCCTCCGATTAAAAGCCTCTTGCGACCCGCTGCGGAGCAAGGCAGCGTAAGCCTCTAAGTAGGCCGCGTTCAATTGTTCGGCGTTCAGTACGAAAAACATTTTTTTTTTTCGAAACGTTGATTTTTCAAGTGCAAGGACAAGAATGATTTTTCTTCCCCGGGAACAGCCGTTTAAATACACAAAATCCCACTCCCGAAATTTTCGGAAACTCAACGCGGCAACCCTTGTTCCACGCGTTGAACCCGTCAACGGAGGAGGGAGAGGATTTTCCATTGGTCAGGGCACAAAATACTCTCGAAATTTTCGTGTCCACAGATTATAGAGTAGAAACGAACATTTGAAATTTAAAGATAAAAAAAAAAAAGAGAGAAAGAGAATATAATATTGCTAAACGGTCGGTGTCTCACAACACAATAATATTGCAGAAAAATGAAGCTCGGAATTCTTCTCGCGGGGATTACGATGATCTGGTTAAAATCGCAAATCTCGCCGACTCATGGATTGATTGGATACGATTGCGCCGGTGTTACGTCAAACATCACCAGCGTATCACTACTGGGAGTGGGAGAATGCAACATTCCCCAACAGGAAGTTAACGTCTCTCGCACCTATATCCAACTAATACAAATCAATGAATATTCATCTATAAAAGTAAGGCAATGTAAAGTGGAAATTTATCGAACGATCAAAAGATGCGGAATGCACTCCCACACGATGGACGTAACCAACGGGGAATATGGATATATAGATAGCGTCAACCGCGAATCTTGTCTCGATATGTATCGATACGGTAATATTAAAATAGGACAGACAACGGTTACAGGGATTACGACAAACGGAACGATTACGCGACCTATACATATAGTAGGGTCGATTTATAACGATGGTTCTTGCGAAGGTAGTACTTATTCTGATCCGTACGGGACATGAGATAAAGTAATAGTACATGGAAGTGTGAAAATATCGTTGAGAGATTACAACGCTCGAGTAAATGTAGATACTAATAAAATACATCTACGCTCCGGAACAAATTGCGAGTTAAACGAGGGTCATTGCGTCGATTTCGACGGCGGCGATACATACTGGGATCCGCTCCCCGAAGACAGTTGTAAAACCGGCAGGTACGGACTCTTGTACAAAGGAATTGCCGATAGAATTACGGATTACAACGTAGGCAACGAACAAACAGTATACACTCACTGAAGGAGACGTAACGTTCGGACTTTCCAGCAAAAACCAGATTAAAGTTTGCGGATATATTTTGACGAAGACCGAGCATCCTAAGCTCCTTATCGTTGAAATCTCGCGGGGAAACCCCTTCATCGCGAAAAAACCAATTGAAGTAAATAATTTGGATATCTTCACATATATGAACTCTAAATTCGTGTTCGTAGAGAAACATATTCGCACGCAGATTAAAGATATGTATCGCGATATATTGATGCAACGTTGCAATCTCGAACGACAAATATTGCAAACCACTTTAACAATAGCAAGAATTTCTCCGGACGAATTTGCTTTTGATCTAATGAAAGGACCGGGATATATGGCTGTGTTAGCCGGAGAAGTGGCACACATTGCCCAATGCATTCCCGTCGAAGTAAAAATTGCCCGCACGACCGAATGTTATAACGAATTACCAGTAACAAGGGGAAATTTCTCCTTTCACTTGTCACCACGAACTCACATATTATTGAAACCTGGCACTGAGGTATCGTGTAATCGACTCCTCGCTCCTATGTATCTATTAGATGGAGAATGGTATTCTTTCGGACCCACCCCTATGCAAACTCAAACCCCCACAGTACTCAAACCACTTACAAAACCCACCTGGAAATACGTTAGTCTCTACGCATTAGCTACAAGTGGAATCTACACGCAGAGAGAATTGGAAGAACTCCGCGATCACCTAATGTTCCCCGCGGAAAGACCAGCGATATTAAATTCATTGGCGCGAGGAATTACCGGACATTCCACCATCGTTCAAGGCGGTTCGTTATCCAATCTTCTCGATGAAGAAGCATTAAATAAAATCGTAGAATCCGCATGGGATAAAACATGGGGGTATCTCATTAGATTCGGGAACGTAAGTGCAGGAGTAATAGGAGTAATGATCATAATTAGGGGCATTAAACTCATCATCGACCCAATAATACACGGATATGCTCTGCACACGGTATACGGATGGTCCATACATCTGTTAGGCGCTGTTTGGGACTCTGTCACGAGTCTGTTATTGCACCTAAGTAAAAAACAACCCAAACCGGGCAGGGGAAATAAAGGCGATATGGACACCGAGACGGAAACTACCGAACCACTCCAGCCGCCCGCATACCAGGGTTGCGGAATTCCCATCGGAGACCTATCTACCGTCCCACCTTTAACATATGAATTCGACCCGAGGGTCCGAGATTTCAATCAAATCATGAGACATTCCGTATCAAATTTTCGTATGCTACCCCATTCATGCCGAAGAGAAGAATTATACCCTATGCAAGACTTAGCAAATGCGCAAATAAACGGGGCCGGGGAGACTGTGGCTATACGCACTCGCCCGGTTTATGACACGTTGCCGAAGGCTAGAGCCGTGTCACCGAAAGGCACCGCCGCATCCACCTCGACTACTTATTCAGATGGTGCGGAAGAGATTAGTGAACCCAACACTTTATCTCACGAACTGAAAATTGATGGGTTAGAATCGGGCGAAGGCCCAAACACAAAGAATAAACAACAATATTTCCTATTGCAAAGACCAAAGAAGGAGGATAAGCAATAAGCTGGAGAGAAATAAAATCAGGCCAAATCTAGAAGAAAGACTAGCGTAAGGATAAGATAGGGAAACCCATAATAAAATATATACGAATTTTTAACAATTGTGAATAACAGAAAAAAGGAAAAAAAAAACATAAAAACAAAAAAAAAAACACATAAAAACGTAACTATATTTTAAGTGAATATAAAAAAAGAGAGAGGGAGAAAGAGAAGAAAAAATAATGATATCGATAATCACGTTTTAAAACGGCATACGTACGCCTCTTGACAAATGACGGAATGGGGGCTTGGAAGAACGCTATATCAATGATTACGATAAGAAAAAGAAAGGAAGGAATATATGAAGTAAGATTACTATTTTCGACCCAGGCTAAACAAAGGAAAGTGAATTGAAAAAAAAAGAGAGGAAAAATAAATATATATATATATATCTATCCCGAGAACCCATTTTCTACAACTAATTTCTTGAAGAAAGAAACATAAATGAAAAAAAAAGGGATAAGAAATATATAAGAATAACGAAGGAAATATACGCTAAATAATCTATAAACTAAGAACATATTATCTATAATCAACCCACCGTAGATTATTAACTAGAAGTAAAATCGAAATGGGACAAATAATTAATACCAACATTTAAAATTTAACAATAGAAATCCGAAGACATGGCGAGATGCAAATGTGGACGCGAATTTACTACGATAATACAAACCAGATCTGATCAACATGCACCGCTGCCGGAAACGCTGAAAATCAGAATCAACGAAGTGGCACTCGCAAACCTGGTGCCAGGAACTGCTGTTATTTACTGTTACTGGAAACTCTCTTTATACTTAGATATCGTGGATAGACCTTTCTTCTTGTACGTTCCACCTGAATGGCGACAAGTCGAGAAGAACCGTTTGAACGAATGGATCGCTCAATTACGAGCTAATCCGCTCGAAGATGTTACTCTAGGACAAACGCAATATGAGTGGCGCAACGATATCCTCATGCCACAAGGACAACGATACTCTACGATCCCCATACCTGGTACGAGAGGATGGCCAGAGATCAACGAACCGGTACCTGAGTGGCACGAGCCACTTAAACTACAAGGGTTGGGAAGACACCTGCCCATTGCCGTCAATCGACGATATACTAGCCCTCGGCTAGGAATGGAAAAACTCATCTGTTATTGACGAGTGCCATTGGACCCGCCTGGCTATCAACAGCGATCCATTTGGGTACCGCCAGAATGGCGTAGATTAAGCCAAAGAACACGCGACCAATGGTTGAGACGAGCATCCGTCCGCCTCGGCCAGGATATTCATCTCGGAGGAACTACGTACGGATGGTACCTCGACACACTAACACCCCTCACGCAGAAGCCGGAACTCATCGAATACATAGGCAAAGGACAATACAGTCACGTAACAGGCGCAGAAGGCAATAGTGAAGACGAGAGCAATAGCGACGAAGAAGCCACCAATGATGCTCTCGACCTCTCCAGCAAAGCCACGTCCGAAGATATGGAAGTAGAACGCTACTCGCTGCAGGGACTATTGGAAGTTGACACCCGCGCGGCACCTTTAAATTTATCCCTTCGAAGCATTTCGGGTCTCGAAGAGGAGATAAGGAAATTAGAATACGCCAGAAGTCTAGCAGAGAGGGAGTTGGAGAATAAAGAGACACCGGATAACAAGTAAACGGTTATGTCGACGGTCAAGTGAGTCTACCCCTTTTGATAAACTCCCCTCCCTTTTTAATCGAAATACCATAGATTCCTATACTAATAAAAAGATAATGATAATAACAATGATAATAATAATAATAATAACCTCTAACAATGAATAAGAACTTCATATACATCCAATTAATGTAATCATTGTTAAAATCCACAGATGGTCCAGTACGTCCTGTCGATCGCCATCAACCACCCAAAGAACAGAGAAGGAAGAATATATCTACAACAGCTTTATTGGCCCTTGAAACCCGGGTGTTACGTCCCACCGGAGTGGAAGGACATACCAAACGGCGTACTCGCGGAATGGACATGTAAATTACCACGCTAAGGCCGATCCGTCATTTTGGGCGGAACAAAATACACAATGGTGGAGGACATTTTATTACCGCTGGGCCAGGATTTCAACACCGTAGTCACCACTAGCGATATTTACGCTTTCGGCGTCGAAGAATGGCTATAATAAACTGGAATGCATTATCAAGAAGAAGACCTCACGTCGACAATCACAAGCAACAAGACAACCTCACGAAAATCGCGTATATTAGCCGACTAGTTATAAAAAAAAAAAGAGGAGAAGCCATTTCGAATTTTATTATAGTTAGTGGGTATTATGGTTAAATTTTACAAATTATACAATTATTAATCTCGCTTAATGCCAAAGTAGTGACTTACTTAAATATTATTCGTAAAGCGTATCCGCCAAAAGCATGGGAGATAGGGAAGAAATCATATATTCACATAGAAACGAATGTTTCGCATAAGCAGAGAGAAAACAACTACATAAAAGACAATAAAGCCACAATCTTATACTTACCTTAGGAAAAGAAAGAGAAAAGGAATATAAAATGTAACAATTCATTATCTTTGATTCAATTTATAAATCTCATTCTAAGAAACGAACGAGCGATGGTAACAAAACCACAGTATATACACTCGTTAAAATATAAAAAAAAAAAAATTATGTATATGGTTATATGGATGCAAACCCATCGAGATGATCGTCAGGCTTCCCCTAACAAGCATCTTAAGGGGGGAGGTGTTACGTCCTGACGTAACTCTCTTCATTTTTTCATTAATAACAGTTTTTCGCAACTCATTTTTCTGCTTATTTTCTTACTATGCAAACCTTTCTCCTTCCAAAACAATTCATACATCTCACGGAAAATCCAAATATCACCCATCCTCATAAAAATCACGAGAAGAAATGATTTCTCTCATCAATCGTTGAACGATACTTCAGGAATGATTTTCCATTGGGAAAAATATGTCCAGGAAGGTTAAAATAATCAGCATGTAAAGCTAAAAACAGGGTACAAGATAGATGATAAAATTATCTACCACACGAGCTAGATGCGGACAGAGGTCTCAATCCCCCTCGACACACGCACTACCATCGGTGAAACAGCGAACTCCGCTGCCGACGTCGGTACAATCGACCACTGCATCGACTCAAGGAGTATAGATCTAAGCTTTTACCCTGCGGCCAGACCATTAAAGTTTTTCTAACTGAAGGTCAAAAAGGGCCTCCAATGTAAAAAGGGGAACCTACATTACCTTATGTATGGAAATTAACCCCGACTACCGAAATAGTTTCAGTATTTCGACACCGAACAGCATTGCATAATATTTCTGAATATACGAGTCACGCAATTGAGAGTCAGAACATCCCCCGCATCATCCAACCGTTCATCATTATAATGACATAATTTTCTTTAATCACGATCCTAGAAGAAATACGGTTTCATACTCCCACACGCTTTCTAATTTAACGCTAATTTAATGAATATGACCATTTTACAAATCTTCGCAATTAAATTATAAATTACGGTATCAAATGAATCAAAGATGGTAAAATTGTCCAGAATTACAGGAGGAATAATCGATGCAAGTTATTGGCAAACGCTACTAATGCCATGAAAATATTAATAAATTCAAAACAGCAAAATTATTTTTGAACTTAGAAGTGCTATTCGATACTAGTTAAGAGTGAAATATCATTTATGGCAAGAAATCAAATACGATCATACAAAGGCTGATTAGTCGAATCACGCAAAGACACGAAAAATAGTCGAGACGAATAAACGTCTGTGATTTCGTGAAACACGTGCAGTCACCATAATGTTTGATAACACAATATGTAACGGTGAAGGAAAGGGCAAAGATGGTCAAAATTTGAGAAATAACAAACGAATGAAACAGAAAATTTACATTACTAAAGCTAAACAATTCAAGGAAGAGAGTCGTAAATCATTTCCGAACCGCCGAACCCAGTTGCGGTAGCGCGGGATGCAACACAAGTATGCCTCGACGATGAGTCACGAAGGCAAGGCGGCTCAACCACCGAGCGCGAAGACGCAATTCCGCCGAGAAAAGTCACATACCGCGCGCAGAAGAAATGCCTCCCTACGATCGGGAGAATGAAATAATGATATTTTAATGTAACTATTATCCTTCCGATAATGTTCACCGTATAAATTGGTATTAGGAGTAAAAATGTACTCCTGGAATTTCGTTTTCTCGGCTCATGGTGCACAAATTTATAAATCAGTCAATATATCAAATTAATCAGGAATAATTCCTTATTCTTATGTCGCAACTATTTTTTCCAAAATTTATGGAAAAAGTCGTAACGTGAGTAACTACAAAGTACTTGTAGCAAGAAAACGTACGTCGCATACAGTTGACTCGGTCCCCCCCCCTATTTATAGTATAAAAATAAACATCGCAGGTTATATCAAAATGTTCAGGAACATTCCACCTTTAACATGGAATTGTTAATTTATCAATATTATTTAACATTCGACCAGAATTCACTTTCAAAGACGGAAAATAAGTCGGAATCGGCACACTGTAAGGATAATAAAAGGGGCCCGGGCAAGGAACGAGTTGCGTAAGCTAAGCTGCATAGCGTCAAGGTTAGTTCACGACGATAGGGGAAGGTCTAGCAGGTACACCGAAAGAGGGGAGTCATACAGCTCGCCCGGGCAACGGAACAGTAGTTCCGGAATGACCATATAAGGGAATAAGACGATCGTACGACGTTGTTACCGGGCACGCGCAATAGTTGCTGCATGCCTCTCAGGGGGGCAACGCCCAAAGATATCGGGCCGGTTATGCTACCGATACCTCGGATATTTAGGAAAATGCTGATAATTTATAATGAAATAATTTGTACAAGAGCCGAGAAATATATTTTTACCCTTCAGGTATATAATAATTTGACACCCAAACAATGACAATGCTACGAAATTATTAATAATAAAATATACATATCTCTCGACTCTTACCACCGTCCTCGGAATACGAAGACATACCGGAGAATTTTACAAACAGCAACTATCAGTTGATTTTTCTCTCTCTCTTATGTTAAACATATCAAATCTTAATTATTTTTAGTAATTTGTTTACGAATTATTAATATTAAAATTACAAATAACTCAGGCAAATAATTAGACATAAGAAAGGAAAGGGAATTCAATAGAAACGGGATAAATTTACAATTATCTCGCAATACGAATATTCCAGAAATCCTGGAATCTCAAGCAAGCCGAGAGGAGAATAGCGAAGGGGCAACGTTACTCATCAGGAGAGCAGAATGCCCGGGATACATGAGGGAGGGTTCTTTCCCCTCTGATTACCATTTTTCTAGTATATAAGAGCCCGCGAAAAGAGGGCACGAGAGTACCAGGCCAGAGTAACTACAGTCAGGATTAGAAATCAGGAGTAGAGTTAGGAAGTCAACGGAAGCGCGCAACCGGCCCATCCGATCGGTAGGCTGGTGCTCCGGCTGGGCGGCGAGAAGGATAGAGTCAGAGACCGCGCACTCTGTTTACCACCATTAGAAAGAGACATCACGGGTATTTTTCGGACAACGAATAGAATTCTACCGCTCTCCTATTGGAGAAGTTTGTTTATAATATTTTCCATCTCCAAAAATTGTACTCATTTTCACTGTGACCAGAGTTTTCTTGGTCCAGTCCAGTTCACCAAATTGTCACACTCAATTCATCCGTTGTAACGAAGTTCTCTTCGCTTCACCGTCAAAATCCTTTTCTTACTTTATTGTTGAAAGAGATTTCTGTACGAATAACGGTCTTGGAATCAATTGTACTTTCCAAAACTCGCATTCTCTTGCATTCTTTTTGAATCTGCCTGAGATATTTTTTTTTGAATAAAATTTGAATATTACGAGAATCCCGCGTACAAAGTCGTGTTTCACCGATTTCATCGCAACAATCAACACCTCAACGAACAACGTAAGTACAATTTAATTCAACTTCTTCAATATTTCTATAATTAGAAGTGTGTATAATATCCTGTGTCACTCTACCTCCCCGATAATTCGCCTAGCCGTCGCCAGACATCATCTATATTACTCACAGAACATCATTCAGGTTACCAGATCGTTTGTACCGCGTTGAAATATTTCGACATAATTAAAATCACCTATGATCCGCATTCTATCTACGCGACAGATAAGATATTTCGTAATACCTCTCAGACAAGTCAACGAATAGCATTCCAAGCCCTATCCTTAGTAAATTTCCTCACGGTTAGACTATAAAATGGGCAGTTGCGCCGATAATTGATGCCAGGAGTGGTAAAGGAGGGAGAGATCTCTCTTGACCAGCGCGTATTCAATCGTACTCGACGCAACCACGCGTTAAAAATTAGGATGAAAAGAGAAACATCCACATTTTTGCCGTAACAATAGCTTGTAGAGTCTTCGTCAAAGGCATCGTTCGTTAAAGGTTCCCCGGGGTTTTCTCCTGTTTCGAAGAGCTCTTCATCGGGGTCTATTGTTTCGTCTATATCGTCTTCGTCGCTGTCCATCGCTAGATAGCTGGCAATTTCTTCGTCGGTCAGTCCGCGCGCTGGTTTACGACGAGTTTTTGTCGCAGGGTTAGTTCGGATAATAAATATTCCGTCCGTACCACTGGGTTCTTCTACAGGATTTCGAGAGAGAGCGTCTGCGTTAACATTAGTTTTTCCTGCTTTGTATATTACATCGTACTCGTATTCGGCGAGTTTCAGCCGCCAGCGCAAAATTTTAGGGTTACCGTCGGTAGCACGGCGGAACCATAATAATGGTTTATGATCGGTGACAACCGTGAATTGTCGGCCGTATAAATAAGGACGGTAGTGCAGAATGCCGTATACTATAGCCAATGCCTCTTTTTCGTAAGTATCGTAGCGTTCTTCTGTTTTGTTCAGGGCTCTTGAAGCATAAGCACACGGATGGTCATTGTTGATTTTTCCTTGAGACAGAATCCCTCCAATTGCTATTCCCGAGGCATCAGTTGTCAAGATAAAAGGTTTAGAGAAATCCGGATATCGTAGGACTGGTGCCGTGCATAATTTTTCTTTTAGAATGTCGAATGATTCTTGCTCCTCGGCGTCCCAAATGAAAGTAATTTCTTTGCGCAAAAGTAATGTAAGGGGTTTGGAAATTTTCGCGTAAGATTCTATAAACCGTCGATAATAACCCGTTAGCCCTAAAAATTGGCGGATATTTTTAACGTTCCTTGGTCTCGGGAATTCTCGCACCGCCTCTAATTTTTTTGGATCTGGCTTGACGCCGTTTTCGCCGATTATATGGCCTAAGTACGCTACTTCTTTCTTCAGAAATTCGCATTTATCAGGTTGTAATTTTAAATTCGCTGCTTCGAGTCTTTTTATTAATTCTTCATAAATTATTCGATGTTCCTCCAAATGTTTTGCATAAATTACTATGTCGTCCAAATAAACAAATATGCCCTTCCCGAGGATACCGCTTAAAGTGAGATCCATAGTTCTTTGAAAAGTGGGCGGGGCGTTCCGGAGTCCGAACGGCATCCTAACAAATTCGAAATGGCCCCTCGGTGTTGTGAATGCGGTCTTATGTCGATCCTCTGGGCATACTTCTATCTGATGGAAACCCGATGCCAAATCGAAGACGGAGAAATATTTTTCGCCTCCTAACTGATCGAGAATTTCCGTGATATTCGGTATCGGATACGCATCTGCTATAGTTTTTTCGTTTAATGCTCGATAGTCGAATACGACTCGCCACTTTTTATTTCCCTTTGAATCGTTTTTCTTCGGTACCACCCAGACTGGGCAATTATAAGGTGAGGTTTATGTTATTATTACCCCGTTTTTGAGCATATCGTCTACTTGTTTTTCGATCTCATCTTTGGTACATTCAGGCCACCGGTAACCCCTCGTATTAATAGGAAGGTCATCCGTCGTGGGTATTCGATGTTGTAAAATCGTCGTGTGGCTTAGCGCTTCGCCAGGTAGATGATAGAGTTGTGTACTGTCTCGTAATAATTTTTCGATGCTATCCATTTCTTCACCGCTGAGCCCGTCTAGTCTTAAGAGAGATGTTATCCGTCCGAAACGTTCCTCTGCATCGGAGGCAGAAAACGTGAGGCAAAAACTTTCTCTGGTGAAGGGTTGTATACCTCGCGAGGCGATCGTCGTCCCAAGCCTCTTGGCGAGCTCAGGGTTTACAATGGTGTAACTCTTGCTATGTCCTGCTGGGTTTTTGTCTTTGCGAACTTTTTTATGATCCCTCGTACTTTTACTCGACAATGACTCTAAATACTGCATAGCCATACTGTCGTCCGAAATTTTTTCTACTACTCTTAATTCTTTTGTCTCTGTTTCTGATTGTTCGTGACTCTTTTTCCCTTCTTCTCTCGTATTATTTCTAATCTCCTCCGTTATTCCTGTACTTTCATTATTTTTTTCAATCTCGTTATTACTATGTTTGCCGTGAATAACATACACTGTATCAACGGTCAACATTTTCAAGTCGGCCTCTCGCGTACTACTGGTACCGGGCTCGAGCTCCTGAACAGATTTATCGATTTCGCTTCCATCTTTTATTTGGACGAGGCGCGTATTAACTTTCTCTTTTGTGCTCAATGTTTCGTAAATATTTAATTTTTGTTTAACCGTTGATACGTGATCTTCGGAAATATTATTATTCAAACCACATGTCTCTCCCCTTGTTGAAAGCGCGGGGTCCAGCATGTCTATGGGATTCACTGGCTTGGGGACAAAAGTTTCTATCCACTCTGTTTCTCCCCTTTCACCTACGTTAAGTTTCGTCACGATTGTTTCCTTCGATTTTCACTCCTGGAGATACCACAAGTTCCGATTCCCTTGTAGCCACCGTTATTCCTCTCGATTTTTCATTTCCTTCTTTCTTGTTAGCTTCGTTTGCGTGTATTTGTTTATTATCGCCGATAATTTTGGTTTCCGAATATAAATTTAATACTGGAACTTGGAGTTGTATTGTATGGGGATTATTGTTTGTCGCGTAAATATAAGCTTTACCATTCTTGTTCGTTACTCGTCCTGTTTCAAGTCTGACTCCGTGACCAGCATCCAAAGGCGGGAGATATCCTTCCTGAATCTCCAAGTTTTTTACGCGAACGAAACACAGCTTCCTTTTTCTAGCGGGTATAATTATCGTCTCCGATGTCGCGAAGGGAATTTGCAACTCTTGCATTTTTAAAACCCTTTTTTCGTAATCAATTATAACTCGATTTCCGTCCAGATATTCTGATCCTAATATCCCGCCTTCGTTAATGGGAAAATTGCTTTCTACTATGTGAAAAGTAGAGATGCGTCCAAAGACATTGATTGTCACGTGGCCGAGTGTGTATATGGAAACCGCGGTGATATCATTTAATTGTAAAATTTCGTCTTTATTGATGGGTGTCGTTGTAGTTAAAAAGTTTCTTTTTATGATGTTGGGCCCCGCCCCCGTGTCGACCATTAGAATTATGGGCGTTGTTAATTTATCACATTTCAATTCGACTGTGGGAACGCTACTTTCTTTGTGTAATTTAATTGTATGTATTTTTACAACTCTTGATTGTTCGTTGCCACTACTGAGATGGTATGTATCGGGTGCGTGCTCTGGGTGGTCCCCGATGCACCCGTGGTCGGGAGACCGTTAGAGTATCCCGAAGACTTTCCGTACCGTGCTTCGTTTGTTTGTCTGACCGGGCAGTCGCGGATAAAATGACCGATCTGTTTACAATAATGGCACGCGCCGTTAAGTGTAGGATCGTTTCTAGTAGCTTCAGCATAGGTCTGGGGGTTACTGCCGGGGCATTGCGCGGAGTTATGACGATAAGGGCAAAGGTACGCACCGTGCCCTTGTTTTTTGCAAATTTGGCATATTACATCGGCCGTTTGTCGAAACTTAAGCCCTTGCGGCACCTGACTACTTTGATTATCTGGTAACGGGCCCGTGCGTCTGGCGAGGGATGAGCAATTTTTTCCTTCGTGCCCCCGGTTGTGGCATATTTGGCATACCGTTTCCTTGTTGCTCGGAGGATATAACTTGTAACAGCGATCCGCCGTGCCCCCGGTTGTGGCATATTTGGCATACCGTTTCCTTGTTGCTAGGAGGATATAACTTGTAACAGCGATCCGCCCTCTTTTATTACAATGTTGACATACCGTAATCGCCGTAGTGTTTGAGGCAGGGGGTTTTAATGGAGGATATAGTTTGAAACACTTGCTCGCCACGTGTCCTTTTTTATTACAGTTCTGGCAGGTCGGCACATTTTTTTCCGCGCTACCTGTTCCCTGTGTTTCGGTGGCTGGGCCTTTCGGTTTACTAGGACAATTCATCGCTACGTGACCTGTCTCGCTGCAGAGTTGACATTCTACCTCCTCGGCGGCTATTACTTTCACGCTGCGTTTTGTCTCCGCTCGTGGTTCCCTGGGATTCGGAGAGTCTCTAATTCCCTGTCGTAGAGCGGCGCGTGCTATAAGTTGTTTCTCGATTTTTACAACCCTTTTTACTATATCGTCGAAGGTTCCTTCTGCTGACATGCGTGCCTCTATCTCAGGTTTTAATCCTTGAATAAAACATGGCGGAAGACTGTTGGTAGTATTTTTCTTAAAAGCTGCGTCGGCAGGGGTATTATTTTCCGACTCGTAAGCCTCCAATATTTGGAAACCCAAATCGCGTACTCTGTTCGCGTATGCTACAACGGATTCATCAGAGTTTTGAAAAATTGATCCAAGCTCTCCTTGTAGTTGGTAAATATTTCTGGCCGGTGCATAAATGCATTTAAGGAAAGCATATAGTTCTTTTAAAGTGTCGAATCCCTGTTGAGCTATGGAACGCCGTGGTTCGCCGACGATTTTAATTCTGACAGCTTTGACTAATTGTCCCTCCCCGGCAGGGTCAATCATTTCGAGTGCTTCATCGCAGCCTTGTATAAAAGACTTTAGAGAGGTAGTTACTCCGTCGTATGCGGGCACAACCGTTAAAGCGTCTTTAAGAGACACCTTAAGACCGGAGTTAGCCATTTCAAATTTTTTTATTGTGTATTTTCCAGGTATGCCGGTTGGGGTTTCGTCTTTGTTAGTTCGTTTATTTGTTGATCCTTCAGGAGTACTCTCGCAAATAGTAGTTTCCTCTTCGTCGTCGGAGCTGTCGATGGGTATTTCCGTCTTCGTATCGTCGTTGGTATTACCGCTCGTTCTCCCGGAAATACTTGGCTTAATATTTTTTATTGGATATAGCGTGCGTTTAGCAATATTCACCTTTTCTAACGATGTTTTCGGGATGGGAAATTCACCTTCCGGGGTATAGAATTTTTCGTTCTCTTCTTCTGTGCGTTCAAGACTCTGATTGAAAGGAGTTGTGTCAAGAAGTGACAGATAAGGACCCGTTATATCGTCTTCCGAAAAATTCTGTATTGCTGATTTTATGCTCTTGTCGTCGCGGTCGTTGTTGTCATCAAATTTATGGACGGTGGGTGTGTCTGGTCTCACTTCCGAAGGTTGCGAAGGGGTCTCCTCTTTTTTATCTCCCGTTTGATCGCGACCCGCAGCAATCGTTCGTGCCGATATTTCCAATCTCAATAATTCAGATTCGATAAATCGTTGTCTTACAATTATTTCGTCTGTGTCCGTAGATTCTGTCGTCGTTACTCCCTCTATTGTTAATGTTTCAGGTTCTTCGCGTGTTAAGTCTTTGTCGTATGTGTCTCTTCCCACCCTTTCGGTTTCGGCTTCCTCGTTTTCCTCAGGGATCGGCGGAACCTCTACCTGCTCCTGATACTCTGTTTTCCTAATACTTAAGGTTCGGTCCCCCCGGTGGTTCTTCCGTTCGTTAATATATTCGTGCACAATATTGTCGGGTAGCACGGTGTTAGATCGGGTGGATCGCGTGGAACGAGATGTCGATTCGCGTTGTTCATGTGGTTTCGAAGAACTCATTTAGGGTGTTTTTTTTTGTTTTCCTTGTATTATTCCCACTCAGTGTCGTCTTTTCGGATGTTTACGTCGTGATTTGTATTTAATATAGCGTATTTTGTAAGACCGGATGGGCTTTCCTGAATTGTCTTTAATTATTCCTTGTGGTTTCACAAACAAAGAGCAGCATACTCTAATGATTTTTGTAAATGTCTGATATATTTTATCTATCCACATGGACTGGGAATAAAGAATTTGGGATATATTTCCTATGGGAGTGGATCTCCTGCTTCGGTTTTGAAAATAAATGCTGGGCGTAGGTTAATCTGCGGTTGTGCTTCAAGTAATTGTTCAGGAGTGAGGTCAGGGAATATATATACTGAGAGTTTGATTCGAAGTCGCGAAAGTATCGTGTCCGGTTGAATATGTTCTTCGTGAGTACTGTTTAGCTGACGGGGACCCCGTATTTCTATGAATGCCCCAATTCTTCTCGTGAGGACGATATAATCTGTGAGAATTGTACCCCGTCTCAAGTCGTCCCACGTCAAACCCTCCGGGTATTTTTCCAAAAGTTTGTCTTTAACGAATTCTATTACTATTTTTCTGAACCTCCTATGTGGCATTGGTCTGCGTAGTTTTTATTGTGTTTACTGTTATTATTATATATATTTTTTTTTGTATTGAAACGTTACGAGTTATTATCACACGATTTGATAGGGCTCGTCCCTATCATTCGGGTGATTTACTGAGATAACTCGCTGCGTGAGTCTGATTATATATTTTTTTTTGTACACGGATGACTCGCGTATTATTATGTACTATGGTTCGTGTCTTGGACTCGACTCAGAAATTATTTGACGGGAGCTGGACGTGAAGTTCACAGATTTTCGTTAGTTATTTAAGTTTTTCCTTTCGTACGTTTCTTTTTTTCTTTTCGTTATTTTAATTTAGATAATGGCCTCAGTGGTCTAGTATCACTCACAGGTATTTCGCGCTACCGAAGTGTTTGACCCTCTCATCATCGGCGCATTTATACAGGATGTTAATGACGGTGAAGAAGGATACCTCTGATCTCTTCTTTCCGTTCCTTGTTATTATTCTTACTTCTAAGTTAAACGGCCAGAAGGGCTGATGGCAAATTGACTCTAAAGATTTTAAATTCACCCGACTACGGGACGTATGCCGAGTGGAGCTCAACACTCAATTTCAAAAAAAAACAAAATCTTTTTTTTTTTTCTCGATCGTCAAATCACCGATCTCTTGTAGACACTTTGTCTATCGTTCACGCAGCCAGAAGGGCTGAAATTTAATGATTCTACTTTGTTTAAATTTCGATATTCGTACGGTGGTTTTGTTCCCACCGCACGGAGCTTAACACTCAATTTTTCCGAATAAATTTTATATTATCTCCTCGAAGATCTCTCCCTGTTTCTAGCCTCCTTCCTACGTTTGATATAACTCCTAGTTGTTCGCGATTTTGCTGATATCGAGAAGCGCTTCCGATTCGTTTCACCTGATCTACGAGGGGAACGAGAAGGAGTCGCGAAGCAGATTGCAAGGTCGCTGTCCACGGAGATGCGAGCGTTAGGAAATTCCACAACACTCTCGCTTCTCGCGTTTATATGCGTTTGACAATCCGCATAAACGATTAATCGCTTATTAATTCGCGACTCACTTTCTCGGTAGAAGCAGACTGGAGAAATGGACGCAGGTGTCCAGCCCAGAGCTCACGGTTTCGTCGTTAGGAGTATGGAACGGCGGACGCAGTTATCCGGAATTCCAGTACTCTCAACGGTCCCTATCTTTTCTCACGAAGACGTAACGGACTGATAGTATCTTTTATCACGAAGATGTAACGGACTGATAATATCTTTTATCACGAAGATGTAACGGACTGATAATATCTTTTATCACGAAGAAATAACGGACTATACTGTTGGGACTAACGATCTCGTTAAGTCGTAAACTCGATGATTTTTCTGAGGTGTCACAGCCTTTTCGGGTGCTCGCTTTTATATCAGTCTCCAGGGGGTGGAGTCGGCACATGTGGCGTGATATTTCGTCATCTTTTCTATGTTGGGGATGAAATTTGCGTAGGAAGGGGAGAAATCATACCATGTCACGTGGTATTTCGTCGTGGTAGGGATGAAATGCATTGGGGAAGGGGAAATGTCGCGCGATGTCACGTGGTTTGATTGCATCACCTCGATTTTGGTAGGGATGAAATCTCGAGTAGAAGGGGAGATGTCGCGTGATGGTGAGTCACGCTGTTACGTAACCCGGACCGCTGAGAGGGGATGAAATTGCCTGTGGTGGGGCGAGAATCACGCGATCTCACTGCCGTACGAAGTGGCTGTGGGGCCCGCCATTCCCTTTTTGTTGTTAACAATGCTTTTATGGTTATGTTTGGAGACTTATCAGTGCTCTTTTTATGCTTCTTTTATGAGGATCGACTTTTCTTAGGCATTGGTTTGCTTGACGAGCGTTCTTTTTATTGTTTTTCTCCGGGCATTGTAAGAATACGTGCTTCTGTTGTGATTAATCTCAAAAATGTTGTTAATCACATGTTTGTTTTTCTTCCCGCGATGTTGTAGAGCCTAAGAGACGTTTTACTCTTACTTTTTTATAAATGTCCGATTTCCTGTTTTCGGTTGAGATGTTTAGCAGCGTCGGTTGCCTCGTATTTCTCGTTAATTCTTTGGGAATTTTCGCATAAGTTGCTTGTTCTTTCCTGTTTGTCTTTTGGCAAATTCGTGTTGATGGGACTCCCTGCGTTTATCGTAATTTCTACTTTAATTGTGTCATCGGTTTTTTTGTATTTTTTTGCCACTGCGTTCGTTATTTATAGAAAACCAATCTTTCAAAAGAGGATTTTTCGCTGCTCGGATCTAGCTCTTGGTAGTTTAGGTAGGTTACCCTTTGGGTCGTTATCATCGGCTCTTATCGCGCTCGTGTGATACTGCCGATTGATTGCTTGGGCATCCTACTGTACCGACCGCGAGTCTGGATCGTTGCGTTATCGCATGATCGTGTTTGAGGGCGGGTTCATCGACCGCGGGCCTTCGATCTCGTGGGCGGAGCCTCGCGCTTCTCTCAATCCCGCCTTGTCGGGTTGCCGACTACGTGCTCCTCGAGCTTTCTTTGCTCCTGATGGGTCGCGTGGATCGATATGCGATCGACGCGACCCTTTGTGACGGAGGCGCTTCAGCTGTTCGCGTCGTTCCGTTACAACGCCCTTCCAAAATGCCTATTCTTTAGGTAAGTAATAGAATACTGGAGGATATGCATTTTTTTTTTCTTTATTTCTTTCCTTAATGATTACAAGATAAAGTTTCCATTATTCGGGTCCAAATAGCTCCTCGATTCTCTTCTGGATTCTCCTCTTCTTGCGTGTTAGCTCCTCAAGCGTGGGCTCCGGAATGCTCCGTGCGGGACGAGGATTCCCCGTTTGTATGGGCGTTCGCGAGTTTTTTCGACGAACTGCATCTTCTGTCTCTCTGTCGTGAGTGACCGCCTTGGTCTCCTTCCGTTCGAGGTCCTAATTACGGTGCATTAATGCATTGATTGTGTACGCCAAATTATTGGGCGATATGTTTTTATTTTATTTCTATTTTTATTCCTTTACCTTGGCCTCCGGGTTCCTTAGTAGAAACACTCGATGATCCGGCAGCGCTGTTGCCAGAGGTCCCTGCCTTGGTAGAAAGCTTTTGTGTTCCCGAATCTTTATCTTGGGTACTTGCGGTTTTTCTGGATTTAATGCGCACTCCGTGATGGGTCCCGGTTTGATAAAGGGGATCTTGATCCTTGTAGTCCCTTTCTTAAACCAGATTGGCGCGTCTGGCGCCCATCCCAAGAGCTCCCGCTGCATTTCGATGTCATCTCTCAGAAATCGCTGGTATAGTGGTTCCACTTTTGTTTCCTTTTTAGCTACGTTTTCCCGTGGAGGTCGATTGCGGTCACACGTACGCCATGGCACGTATGGTCGCGGGGAAATCGCGATTCCCGTGTAGGGGTCGCCGGTTTGTACTGCTACACTTAACTTTGACATGTCTCTTCGGTGATTGACTTAATACTGATCTTAGAGCGTCTAGAGGACCCTATTCTCGTCACCTCCCGGTGATGTTTTTCTTTTATTTGTCATAAACTTCGCGGTTGCGATATATCTAGTGGTCCCGTATTATGGTGTTCCTTGTAGTTGTTATCATAGTTGATCAATTGTGTTCGCTCTCTATTGCTGTTTAACCTCTAGCTGCTGTTGTTCTTGGTGATATGGTCTGAGGTCGCTTATATGATACATACCTCTTTCCTTATTGCCGGAGAGATAGGCAAGAATATACGATGTGTTGCCGATTTTCGCTTTGATACTGTACGGTCCTTCGTATAGAGGTAGAAATTTCGCTATTCTCTTCAACGAGGGATTTGATACATTTAACGCTTTGGCGAGCACTAGATCATTCTCTTTGAACTCCGTGTGTTTGTGTGCGTCGTTGAATTTCTTGGCTTGTCTTCCTCGATTTCTTTTCATGCCTTCTCTCGCGATTAGTATTAAGTTGTCATGATCGTTCTCAGGTTTTTTTTTCAATCTCAATGGTACTTGCCAGGGCCGCTCTGGACGTTGCCCTGTATGCAGTAGCAATGGTATCTGTCCCGTTGCTTCATGATGAGTTTCATTGATGCAACTCTCGATAATTTCGACCCACTGATACCATGCGTTATGCTTATCTTTTAAGAACGTACGAAAGAATCGCGATAGCTCTCTATTCGTCCTCTCCACGGGATTCGCTTGAGGATGTCGGATGGATGTCATGATTTTCTTTATGTTATTGTCCGTAAGTAGTTGTTCCCATTTTTTTCCAGTGAATTGTGTGCCCTGGTCAGAGAGGATCGCTTTAGGTTTTCCGAATACCGGGAAATAATTTTTTTCCAGGCATTTCCACGTACTCTCAGCCGTGGCTGCTCGTAGAGGGAAAATTTTTGTTAATTTGGAGAAGACGTCGATGACTGCGAGTATGAATTTATTTCCATAATTCGATGTAGGCAGCGGCCCATAGTAGTCCAGTGACACGAGTTCATTAGGTCGATCGGGAATTATATTCTGCATCTCGGCGTTGATTCCTTGTGTGTAAATTTTATTCCGCTGGCACGAATCGCAATATGTTAATTGTTTTCTGATATATCGGTACAAATTAGGAAAGCAGAAGTCGTCGCGTAGTAGAAGATAGCATTTCTTTGCTCCTGCGTGACCGTAGATTTGGTGACACTCCCGTACCAGTAGAGCCGCGTGGGAGGCGGGGATTACTGCGCGCTCCAGGCCCGCCCTTCCTTTGTAGAGAATGCCCTCCCGGATGGTGTAATCTTTTGCCTCTTGACCACTTTCGAGGGTGTATTTTATTTTTTTGCAGAATTCGTCTTGGTCTTGCTGTGTCGCAAAGTTGTCTAACAGCTGTGTAAATTCCTCACTTATTTCTCGAGCCAATCTGGCAATAATTATTTCTTCCTCTGTTGTTTCTCGCTCGGGCCTGCTTAGGATATCGGCAATCGTATTTTTTTTTCCTTGACAGTGCTCGATTGTTGCGTGATAATCCTGTATGGCTAGCGACCATCGTGTGAGACGTGCATGAGATAATCGACACTCCCTCAAGAATGTTAACGCCGCGTGGTCGGTGACGATAATTACTTTAGACCCCAGGAGATAAGTTCGGAATTTTCCAAGCGCCCAGACGATCGCTAATAATTCTTTTTCCGTTGTCCCGTATCCGCGCTCAGCACCTCGCAAAGTTCGGCTGGCAAAGTAGAGCACTCGATGTTCGTCTGTGTCAGTTTTTTGATATAGCACGGCACCTAAGGCGAAGTCGCTTGCGTCTGTTTGTACGTAGAAAGGTTTGCCTTTTAGGGGATAGTGCAATATTATGCTTTCGCAGAATTTTGATTTTATGTCTTCGAACGATCGTTCTTCGTCTTCCCCCCATCGCCACTTCTCTCCCTTTCGCAGAAGGTGTAGCAATGGTACTGTAGCCATGCCATGTTCTCTCGTAAATTTGCTATAATAGTTGATCAAGCCTAGGAAGCCCCGAAGTTGCTTTATGTTCTTTGGAGCTGGAAAATTGTGTATTGCTGATACCTTGTCAGGATCCGGACGAATTCCCTCTTGCGTAAGAATGTGGCCCAGAAAGCGCGTTTGTTTTCGAAAAAATTGTGATTTTTCCAGGTTCAATGTCAGACCGTGTTCTCTGAATCTTGTTAATAGTTCATCGAGGTTCTGTATGTGCTCCTCAAAAGTTTCGGATGTACATAATAAGTCATCGACGAAATTAATGACATTTCCCAGCCCCTGCAGGACTTTTTCAAGTCCTCTTACTAGACTAGCTGTGCTGGAGCTCAATCCAAATGGAGTTACACGGAATTCATAGCATCGGCCTCGATGCATGAAAGCTGTGTATTTCCTAGATTCTGGTGTAAGTGGTACTTGCCAGAAACTCGTGCGTAAATCGAAGGTTGTCATGTAACGTACAGTCCGGCATTCTTGAAAGAGTTCGTCTGCCGTTTGCATCCTTTCGTTGTCGGCTTGGAGGATGCTGTTTATTCGGCGTGCATCAAGACAGAGTCTGACACCCCCATCCTTTTTCGCAACTATTACCAGCGGGCTGTTGTATGGGCTTGTTGATTTTTGAATGACCCCTTGACGTATTAACTTTTCTATTTCCTCATCCACTTTTTCTCGATACGCCAATGGTACCGGATAGTTCATTGCCTTGAATGGGTCGTGTGGGATAACTTTGAGTTGGTGGGCATATGAGTTCAGCCATCCAGGACGTTTTAGGAACGCCGCTCGGTGTTTCGTAAGGAGGTCTCGGAGAATGTTTGCTTCTCGGAGTTTCAGTCCTTCAGTGCTTTTGATCTTTTCCATGATCTCTTCGTCGGAGATGCTGTAAAGTTGTTCGTCTTGTTCCGTAATTTCTCGGATTTCTTTCATTTCTGTCTCCTCTTTTTCGTCATCTGGCAGAAATTTTATCTTAAATCTCTCTGTACTTCGTGATGGTAGCGCGAATGATATTTCCTTCTTCACTAAATCGATTTTTGTACTGATTTTTGTGAGAAAGTCAATTCCCAGTATGCAGTCGTTGGATAAGTTGGGGACTATTATGAGAGTGTTACATTCCTTCTTGTTATCTAAATCAATATTCGCAAAGAGCTGACGAGTGACTTTCACTGCCCTTCCCGACGTCGCGCCTCTCACTGAGAGATTAGTAAGGGGTAGTATCGGACATTTTCTTAGTATGTTCTCGTGATTATCGAAAAATTGTTGCGATATTGCACTGATTTCGCTTCCCGTGTCGATCAGAGCTCGTATGTTAACTCCGTTAATGTGAATTTGCAGTACTGGGCATCTCACTTTTTTCTGAGGCTTACTCTCTGTCTCCTCGAGGAGTTTCTGTCGCGTATCTTCGCCGAAACCCAGCGTCACCTCGTTTATTGCGACTCTTCGGTGGGTGACGCTTCTTCGTTTCCCGATTCGCCAGACTCTTCCGATGTGATCGCTAATGACTCTTCGTCACCTTTGCCTGCCTCGATTGCCCGAATCTGTTTGTATTCCTTCCCCTTGAAGGCTGTTTTTTTTTCGCTGTTACTCTTTCCATCGGGTTTCGTCGACGCCTTTACTTCTTCTTTCTTAGTTGTTTCTGTCGATTTTTGTTTAACTTCGGTATTGATTCCCTGCATATGATAGCGATCACGGTGCTGTGGTCTCACTCGCTCGCGATTTCCTGGCCCCTCTTCGTCGTATGACGACAGTAGGTCGAGTAGCTGTGGAATCGTTCTGATCCCAAGTGTGCGTATCGTCGCTCTCACGTCTTCCGAAAAATGACGTTTAATTTTGTGTATTATTACTTCATCGGAGAGTGGAGGGCTTAGGTCGCGTGCTAGTCCTATGATTTTCATTGCGTACCCGAGACGTGATTGTTTTTTACTGCTATCATACCATTCGTAGTCTAACTTCATTTTTATGTTGTTTTGAATCTCTTCATTCCAGAAGCGTCGCATGAATTGCTGCTCGAAGTCTCCCCAGGTATGTATTTCATTCCGTGTGAGATCCCACCAATTCCTAGCAAGCCCTTCCATACACTGATTGATTATGATCTTGAAATGGTACCTTGGACTATAGACGTCACGGTACGCTTTTAGTCTCGAGAGAAACTGCATCGGTTGTTCGGCTGATTTCCCGTGGAATATTGGAGGTTCTATCTTCATACTTCCACACATCGCGTTTGTATTGGTTGGGCCATAGATCATAGAGTCGGACACTAGTGGTGGTGTGTTGTCGCTTAACTTTTGCGAATCTACTGTGCGCTGAAAGTTGCCGATCTTTGCAGCTGGCGTTAGCCCTGTAGTAGCTTGGGTGGCGCCTATCGGTTGGGGCTCCCTGCACGCGTATGCCGGCCGGGTTGCCTGTGTTGAGGCGCTCACGGGCTGTGGGTAGAGCTCCCAGCTGTAGTTACTCCGACCCGTTGTTCCAAGATTCGGAGGACCTGTTCCATCATTGATGTTCAATGCTCGCGAGAAGATCGCTTCCCTTCCTTTGTCACTTCCTGTTTTTTCACCAATTCTCTTTGAAATATCGCCGATCTCGGTGAACAGCGCGTTGCAATTTGATGTCACAAATTCGAACATTGAGTCCAGTCGTTTTGAAAACGTTGCGTTGAGCTCTTGACTTCTAAGTAGCTGCACTTCGTCGTCGATTTCCCGTTGTCTTTGCAGCTGCTTTAATAACTCGTTCATTGATTGCATTTGTAATTGTTGCATATGCACATCTGGCGGTTCGCTTATTCCACTCGAGTTGTCGTCAAGAATTGTCGTGCTGTTGGCGTTTAGCGTGCTGCGTTTCTTCGTCGCCTTCACCAGTCTATGTGCGTTGCGTTCTTGTAGTAAAAGGGGTCCTTCCGCTCCTCTCACTTCAATATCCTGCTCATTCCTCTCTGCGCTCGGTGGGTGTAAGAGGGGATTTGTCTTCTTTCTTGTTCCATCGTGGATGATTGCCACTTCTTGATTCTTTTGGTGTTCTCCTCCATCCTCTTTTGGTGGAATTACGTTCTCTGGGTTTCTTCTTTCTTCTTCCATTGTGCGCTCGTTGTTATCGGTCTTCTTCCCTTTTCTCTTTTTGAATCCGCTTCGATTTCGAAGAAGTTCTTTAAATTTTCTCCGCGATAATTTGCTTTTATCCAGCTTGAATAATTTTATTTTGTCGAGTCCCTGTTCGGGCGCCAATGAAACGTTACGAGTTATTATCACACGATTTGATAGGGCTCGTCCCTATCATTCGGGTGATTTACTGAGATAACTCGCTGCGTGAGTCTGATTATATATTTTTTTTTGTACACGGATGACTCGCGTATTATTATGTACTATGGTTCGTGTCTTGGACTCGACTCAGAAATTATTTGACGGGAGCTGGACGTGAAGTTCACAGATTTTCGTTAGTTATTTAAGTTTTTCCTTTCGTACGTTTCTTTTTTTCTTTTCGTTATTTTAATTTAGATAATGGCCTCAGTGGTCTAGTATCACTCACAGGTATTTCGCGCTACCGAAGTGTTTGACCCTCTCATCATCGGCGCATTTATACAGGATGTTAATGACGGTGAAGAAGGATACCTCTGATCTCTTCTTTCCGTTCCTTGTTATTATTCTTACTTCTAAGTTAAACGGCCAGAAGGGCTGATGGCAAATTGACTCTAAAGATTTTAAATTCACCCGACTACGGGACGTATGCCGAGTGGAGCTCAACACTCAATTTCAAAAAAAAACAAAATCTTTTTTTTTTTTTCTCGATCGTCAAATCACCGATCTCTTGTAGACACTTTGTCTATCGTTCACGCAGCCAGAAGGGCTGAAATTTAATGATTCTACTTTGTTTAAATTTCGATATTCGTACGGTGGTTTTGTTCCCACCGCACGGAGCTTAACACTCAATTTTTCCGAATAAATTTTATATTATCTCCTCGAAGATCTCTCCCTGTTTCTAGCCTCCTTCCTACGTTTGATATAACTCCTAGTTGTTCGCGATTTTGCTGATATCGAGAAGCGCTTCCGATTCGTTTCACCTGATCTACGAGGGGAACGAGAAGGAGTCGCGAAGCAGATTGCAAGGTCGCTGTCCACGGAGATGCGAGCGTTAGGAAATTCCACAACACTCTCGCTTCTCGCGTTTATATGCGTTTGACAATCCGCATAAACGATTAATCGCTTATTAATTCGCGACTCACTTTCTCGGTAGAAGCAGACTGGAGAAATGGACGCAGGTGTCCAGCCCAGAGCTCACGGTTTCGTCGTTAGGAGTATGGAACGGCGGACGCAGTTATCCGGAATTCCAGTACTCTCAACGGTCCCTATCTTTTCTCACGAAGATGTAACGGACTGATAGTATCTTTTATCACGAAGATGTAACGGACTGATAATATCTTTTATCACGAAGATGTAACGGACTGATAATATCTTTTATCACGAAGAAATAACGGACTATACTGTTGGGACTAACGATCTCGTTAAGTCGTAAACTCGATGATTTTTCTGAGGTGTCACAGCCTTTTCGGGTGCTCGCTTTTATATCAGTCTCCAGGGGGTGGAGTCGGCACATGTGGCGTGATATTTCGTCATCTTTTCTATGTTGGGGATGAAATTTGCGTAGGAAGGGGAGAAATCATACCATGTCACGTGGTATTTCGTCGTGGTAGGGATGAAATGCATTGGGGAAGGGGAAATGTCGCGCGATGTCACGTGGTTTGATTGCATCACCTCGATTTTGGTAGGGATGAAATCTCGAGTAGAAGGGGAGATGTCGCGTGATGGTGAGTCACGCTGTTACGTAACCCGGACCGCTGAGAGGGGATGAAATTGCCTGTGGTGGGGCGAGAATCACGCGATCTCACTGCCGTACGAAGTGGCTGTGGGGCCCGCCATTCCCTTTTTGTTGTTAACAATGCTTTTATGGTTATGTTTGGAGACTTATCAGTGCTCTTTTTATGCTTCTTTTATGAGGATCGACTTTTCTTAGGCATTGGTTTGCTTGACGAGCGTTCTTTTTATTGTTTTTCTCCGGGCATTGTAAGAATACGTGCTTCTGTTGTGATTAATCTCAAAAATGTTGTTAATTACATGTTTGTTTTTCTTCCCGCGATGTTGTAGAGCCTAAGAGACGTTTTACTCTTACTTTTTTATAAATGTCCGATTTCCTGTTTTCGGTTGAGATGTTTAGCAGCGTCGGTTGCCTCGTATTTCTCGTTAATTCTTTGGGAATTTTCGCATAAGTTGCTTGTTCTTTCCTGTTTGTCTTTTGGCAAATTCGTGTTGATGGGACTCCCTGCGTTTATCGTAATTTCTACTTTAATTGTGTCATCGGTTTTTTTGTATTTGTTTGCCACTGCGTTCGTTATTTATAGAAAACCAATCTTTCAAAAGAGGATTTTTCGCTGCTCGGATCTAGCTCTTGGTAGTTTAGGTAGGTTACCCTTTGGGTCGTTATCATCGGCTCTTATCGCGCTCGTGTGATACTGCCGATTGATTACTTGGGCATCCTACTGTACCGACCGCGAGTCTGGATCGTTGCGTTATCGCATGATCGTGTTTGAGGGCGGGTTCATCGACCGCGGGCCTTCGATCTCGTGGGCGGAGCCTCGCGCTTCTCTCAATCCCGCCTTGTCGGGTTGCCGACTACGTGCTCCTCGAGCTTTCTTTGCTCCTGATGGGTCGCGTGGATCGATATGCGATCGACGCGACCCTTTGTGACGGAGGCGCTTCAGCTGTTCGCGTCGTTCCGTTACAGTATATAGTATGTATTGTAACGGGACGGCTACCCCCCCCCTAGCATCCTTTCCTAATTTTCCACCGCTCCGTTAGATGGCGAGCCGGCGGAGGTTTCGCGTAAGCGAAAGCGCTCCAGCGAGCCTTCTAATACCCCACCTCCCCATTCCCAATCACTCTATCCATTCCGACCAAACACACTCATACCACATGGGTATCTCCGCAGCAATGCGTTGAACCTCATTTTTGTATGTGTGACTAGCGGTCTCACGACTCGCAGTCACACACAACTCTAAGCATAGCCCAGGCTTACGTCTTGTCTTCGTCCAGGACGAATGTACGAACATTTTGCATTTGGTTCTCTACGCGATTGTTCGGTAGCCCAACGACCAATCGTGATTCGTGAGCTCGCCCAGCTTACCAAATGTTAAATAGTTTTATATCTCGTCTTTCCTATCCACAGTTCGGAGGAGAGTACTCTTTCTTGAACGTCGGGTGGATCTCCGGTCCCCGAATTGCAAGTTATGAAGAAATCTGACGGCTAACTCCTTTCCTCCTTTCCTTTCCTCACAATATCTCGCCAGTCCAGAGCTTGAACTCGAGTCTTTCCGCAAGGAAAAAGAGGATCTAAAAAATCCTAAGTTCGAGATTTTAATTCGTTAAAATCTCGAAACGTTACAGTATATATATTTTTTTGTTGCTTCGAGAAGTAATCAGTTTAAACAAGCACTCCTGTGATCCCGGACGAGCCCCCAAATTCTGTTACGTCCAAAATGCCGAGGTTTTACCTCAACAATTTTGTTGGTAACTGTTGCACCTTTTAAATCGTCGCGCGCTGGTCAGAACGATAAT
Organism: Cryptus viduatorius; assembly: GCA_964006125.1. Lineage (NCBI taxonomy): Eukaryota > Metazoa > Arthropoda > Insecta > Hymenoptera > Ichneumonidae > Cryptus > Cryptus viduatorius. The sequence goes on along the minus strand of OZ023222.1, from coordinate 19,960,045 downwards.
AAACCGATCTATACCACACCTGGAGTCGATTCCGGGTGTCAACGTACGCTCTTTTCAAAGCCTAACCTTGCGGAAAATTGCTTGGGATAGAGCCCTAGGAATGCTTGTCGTTACGAAGGTCTAGAGGTATCTACATCTGTGTTTTTAATCCCTTAACTAACAGCCAAGGATTTATGATCCTCGAGACTACCTGAATAGTCGGAGTACCCGAGGGCGTCTCTTTAAACTGAACTGGTAGGAGATTGACAAAGGAAATCACTAAATGGTCATGCAAAAATCACAGAGGAAAAAAAAATAAAGATATACTTACGATTGCTAATGGAGAGCAGCGAACGACGGTGATTTCGTGGTTTCTTTTGTTGATTGTGCTGATCGGTGATCGCGTGTGAATTATTTAAACACGAATAACTGTTTTTAATGTTTCACCACCTTTTAATGATTAAAGAATAAACAAATGGTTCTCAATAAGACACGTAAAAATTGTTTACAAACGTCGGAATAAAATAATAATTCGAGGAAGGTGACAAATTTATCGGTGTCCGGCCGAGAATAGAATTCCGGTGAACAGAGGATCAATGAGAAATATAAGTTTTACAAAGCTCAAGAAACCGATGTTTGATAAAAGTCGGAAAAAAAAAATGTCGTTGGGTCAAAATTTTGACAGAAAAACGCTCTGTCCGCTGGTTCAACTGACTCTCCCTGAGTGGGCGTTTTTGGTGGGTTATATACCCTTTTTTCCGTATCCGAAGACAATGCTTTGTATTACATGTAAGAAATTTCCTAAACGTAGTGGGGATGTATTAGATGAGGTGGACGGATTTTAGGGCGGGATTTCGATCGTATGATCGTACATTGATTTTTTCCGTTGGAAGGCCCATTCCTCACGGCGAGGCTAGAGTGGGGAGTACGTATGCGCCTAGTCTGACCTGTCGTATGTCTCCAAGGTTTCGGGCGGTTACATTTCTCGAAATCGATTGTCCATCCGAGACCGTTGAAATCCTCGGTGGAGAGAGAATTTTACTTAGAGTCGCACACGAGATATTTTGTAAATTAATACATGTTTTTTCGATTCTCCCGCTATTGTTTCGTAAGGTGTAGATTTTTACTACTTACATTAAACGTTTCGGTAATAAAATAGATACGTGTATGTTTATTTCATACTCAAGAAAGATTGGTAGCCTGAGTTGGAATATTAATAATTTCCTCTTGGTTTCGTGAAGCTTATTAGAAGTGAGGTTTTTATAGTTGTATATTCCTTAATTATTCAAGTCGTGGTACAGGGGTACGTGGTTTCCGGCAGAATTCTGAAAGTTTTACTACTATTTCTTTAGCGCGTGATTGTTGCTAGGGAGAGACTTTGCACCTTGATCCGCCTCTCCCCCTTTTTGACATCAGAAGTCTCTCGGAGACCCGTTGAGGCATTTTATCGTTATTGCTAAAGGAAGTATCGGTTGTAGTCTATGGTTAACATAGATCATCGATCGTACGTGCGTTTATTTGAAGTGGATGGGCATAAGGCCCCGAGGTGACATAGGCGCGCGCCGCGGCGTGATTTTATGAATATGTAATGCGCTCGTGCCTTCGTAGTTCATGCTTTTCTCTAGTCATGGATTTCGCCGGTCACGCGGCATGTGTCACCTTGCCTCCCCCCCTTGAATATAAATGAGATTAAAAACAGATCGTGGGAAATATTTTGTTCGGCATATTCGCCGATTTTGTGCTTATCATCTCGTGTGTAATTACTCGTAATCAAGTAACAACGCATCATTCATTGAGAATATTCATTTCTTTAATGTCCTTGTATTTCTTTTCCCTCTCGTCACTTTGAGTGCCCTGAGAGCTGTCCTTTTAGTTCGTATTTTTTTAAAAATAATTTGAGTAATTGAACGACTAAAGGTGCCTTTATAACTTCTGCAACGATCCGTATCTATTTCTTATGCCCTTCTCCTTTCTAACTGTGGGTCCTTATTTAAACACGAGGCGGCTTCGGCAAATTATCGTTAGAGTGGTGGCCGCCGCCCGAAACATTATTTCGGGGGTCTTGGGCCCCGCGGCCGGTGGACGTAAGTCCCCTCGCCGATGACTCTCCTACTAGTGGTAAAGAAGCGAGTAGATCCTAGGTTACCATAGGCGGGCTCTTTTTTTTGTTTCTTTTGGTAAAACGCCGGAGCGCCAAACGGGGCAGAGATTGTACTTGCTACCGCCGGTGAATGCCTAGATCTGCTTCTACCAGGAGTTTATTAGATCGATTTGTCGAATTACCCGCCTGTTTTATCTGGAGTCGTGTATGTTATGTTTTGTAGATACTGTGACGATAGTGCAGCCTACGCCTTATTTTCCTTTCCCACGTACTCCTTAGATCCCCTTCCTGCCTACGTGACTTTCCACGACAGCTGCACCCTCGCTATCGCCAGGGCGTCGCGCAGTCGGAATGCGCACCCCCTACATTCCTGATAAGGCCCAAGGACTTTATCTTCCAACTCCCATAGTCCAGCCATGAAGCACCTTCTTTATGACCTGACCTTCCTAGAATCCGAGACATCTGCTGTTCCCAGCATCGCCCAAGACGTGCCCTTCTTCCGACTCCTAAATTCCCTCCCCACCATATCACTGTTTTCCCATAGAGTAGTGCTATAAGAACCACCCTCTTCCTAGGCTAGTTAGTTAGTAGTTTTCCGATGATCTAAGCAGTAACGTCACGCTGTACATTGTATCATCAAGAATAAACGTCTTGTGCTATTCGAATAAGTGTCTACCGCGTTTTTCCTTTCAACAATCGCGTTCCATAGCCGAGTCGGCAGCTACCTCAACTAATTTTCAACGAATAAATAAACCACGACGTCACATTGGTGCTAAGTGTGGGGTCTGCCAACTCTAAGTGCCAGGAACATTGAAACGATTAACAACACTAAGAAGTAGCACGAGACACAAATTTAACGCTGGACCATCAAAGAAAATCTGTGAGTAATAACTCATTTACTCAATACCGCGATCAAACACTCCCAATCGCGACCGATTCCGAAAGTGACTCCACAACTACTAACTCGTGCTCTATGACAAACGTCAGTGGAGTAATTGACAACAAAATGAGCCAAGAAGACGAACGATCGCGACGCGACAGCGAAATATCCGAATTAGATACGGAAGAAATCACACCAAAAGAGGCAATAGAACTTATTAAAGAATTCGATTGAAAAAATATTGGTGTCGAGATGTTCATCAGTTCAATCGAAGACGTGAGACAACAGGTCACCCGACAAGGCTATCTCCGCCGTTTAATTATCGCGAAAAGAATTATCGGGGACGCGGCGCGTGAACTTCAAGAATACAACATCGGATCGTACGACAAACTCTATGAAGGCCTTCGGATTTTATTCGGCAACTTGCAACCAGTGGGTGTATATCGCGATAAACGTTCTCGCATGTTTCAAGGAAAGGTCGAATCCGTATCGAAATTCACGAATAGATTCCTCGAAGTCCAAAATCAAGTATTAGCTGTACTCGCGAATTCCACCGTAGACGAGGATAGACGCAAATTTATTATCGAATACGAGAGAGAACAAGGACTCGAACAATACCTGTTAGGACTTCGTAAAGAGATATCTGCCGAAGTACGCGCGCAGCGGCCAAGCAACATTCGCTCAGCAATAGCCAAGGCTCAGGCCTCGGAGGCCTACGATATCACAAGGGAAACAATGACCCAGAGTCTCAACCTATCCGAAAGAAACTCGACAGCGGCTCCTCGCCGCAACACGACGTCGGCCTCTCGACCACCTTCGACTTCGTTCACAAGACAACGACCACAGGTGCAATGCCACTACTGTAACCGCATGGGCCACATAGAAAAGGACTGCCGCACAAAGAGGCGGGACACAGAAAATCGTACCAACAGCTCCTTCCAACAGTCGGGTTTTCAAAGGGACAAGCCTCTACCTCGCCCCCCACCGAGAGTGAACCACGTGCCAGAAGAACCGACTTTGGAGCAAAAGACAAAAGAGGACTACCAAGAATTAACGCCATCGGATCAGACAAGCGAGTGGTCAAATTATCAATGCGAGGAACCAGGGAACCAGGAAGATTTCTATTAGATACCGGATCTGCCATTAGTTTATTGAAAAAGAACATGTTAACAACGAGATCGTTGGTCAACAAAAATGTTCGCACAAAGTTCACAATGGGCAACGAAGAACATGAATCACTGTTTATCACACAACAGGAATTTGATGGCCGAAAACAGATTTTCCACGTGATACCTGATGATTTCCCTCTTCTAGAAGACAGGCTCATCGGTATTCCATTTATGAAGCAGTACCAAACCTTCATTGGTATTGGGCCAGAAGAATTTCTCGAACTACTTCAACGCTACGACTTTGAAGGAGACGAAATAACGATTCCAGCTAGATCGGTGTACTGGATTCGGACATTAACAAACATTAAAAATGGACCAGCTGTTACAGCGGAAGAAAATCCAGAAGTGGTCGTACCTTGTATTTTCGAAGCGAAGGACTACCAAGCCCGGGTGCCTGTAATAAACGACTCGGAAGAACCCAAGCGGATTACGATAAACCTGCTGCGTGGAATACCGCTTGAGGAACTTACTCCTCCACCGTCGGAAGAGCGCCAACATGCACCGCCGGACGTAGTAGCGATACACCATATCGAAAGCCAGAACACAGCTGACCGAGTACGAAAACTACAAGAAAATGTGCGGCTAGAGCACGTGCCACCGGAGCAAGCGGAGCAGGTATGGGACATTATCTCGTCCTTCCTCGACGTCTTCGCTCTACCGGGCGACCCTCTACCGGGCACAAAGGCGGTCAAACATCGCATTATTACCAGCGACGATGTGCCGATAAATGTCAAGCAGTACCGATACCCACCGGCACACAAAGAAGAAATTGATCGGCAAGTAAACGATATGTTGCAACAAGCACTCATCGAGCCAAGCGATTCACCGTATAATGCCCCGCTATGGGTCGTGCCAAAGAAATCGGATGCATCAGGAAAGAAGAAATGGAGAATTGTCATCGATTTTCGTAAGTTAAACGAGAAGACTGCTCACGATGCCTATCCCCTCCCTTGTATTGATGAAATACTGGATCAATTGGGACGAGCTAAATATTTCTCCGCCTTCGACCTTGCCTCCGGCTTCCACCAAATCGCTATGGACGAGCGTGATAAACAAAAAACAGCATTCTCTACACCATCAGGGCACTATCACTACAACAGGATGCCCTTCGGCCTGAAGAACGCACCGGCAACGTTTCAGAGAATGATGAACAACGCTCTGCGAGGTCTTATTGGTAACGCATGCTTCGTTTACCTCGACGACATAATCATATACGGTAACACCCTTGAAGAACACAACAAAAAAATGATTGACGTCCTTAAGCAATTACGTGCAGCCGATCTCAAACTCCAACCAGATAAATGCGAATTTCTTCGCCCCGAATTAGAATTCCTGGGACACGTAATTTCGGAAAACGGCGTTCAGCCGAACCCATCGAAAATTAAAGCAGTGAACGACTTTCCTCGACCAAACGACCCCAAAGCAATTAAACGTTTCTTAGGACTCGCAGGATATTACCGAAAATTTATAAAAGACTTCAGTAAAGTGGCGAAGCCGCTAACGGAACTTTTAAAGACATCAGCTACCTGGGATTGGACGGAGAAGGAAGAACAAGCCTTCAACTTGTTACGCACGGCACTTATGACTGCTCCCGTGCTACAGTATCCTGATTTTTCAAAACCATTCGTTCTGACCACCGACGCTAGCAACTTCGCTCTCGGTGCCGTGCTATCACAGGGGCCTATTGGCAAAGACCGACCGGTAGCCTATGCATCGAGAACCCTCAACAAAGCGGAGCAGCGATACTCCACAACAGAAAAGGAAATGCTCGCCATAACCTGGGCAACAAAACACTTCCGTCAATACCTCTATGGAAAACAATTCCAAATAGTGACTGACCATAAACCACTCATCTGGATACTCAAAGCCACTGACCCTCCTACGAACAGTCGCCTGATGAGACTAAGACTGAAGCTCGAAGAATATGAGTACGAACCTATCTACAAAAAGGGTTCGCTCAACACTAATGCCGACGCTCTCTCTCGAGTTTATGCCGTGACGACACGTCGACAACAGAAGGTGATACAAGAAGAAGCCGAAGTCGTAGAAGAGCCCAGCAACGATGACTGCGAGGCAACCGAAACACAACAAGCCGAAACTGTAGAGGAAGAACCACCACTCTACATGAAGTTCGAATTATGTGAAGACATCCCAATGGTCACGGAAATAAGCGAGGACGTTCCACCGAGAGACACTCCAGCACTGAAGATTACGGATTCACCAAGCGACGCCTCAGACTGTTTGTACATTAATTTCAATAAAGATGAAATTGATTGGTACAATAGGATCGGCACCGCGCTCATGAAATTGGATAAACCAACAAAAATATATTTAGGCTGCGAACACCTGCGCGCTCACCCCGGTACGAAGAACCGAATCATGCAAATCATAAATTTCATCTGGGCGTCAAGGAACGAGCGGCCGTCGCTGTACTTGTACGACCAAGAACGTTACGAACCAGAGACGGAGGAGGACCGGCAGCGCATCATAAAGGAGCACCATGGGACAGAGCCACGGGACACTTCGGGGTAACCAAGACCTTCGACCGTATCAAGGCCGTTGCTACCTGGCCGAACATGCAGAGGGACATCGAAGACTTTATCCGGAAGTGCGACACTTGCCAGAGGATTAAGCTAGTTCGCATACGTCCGCAGGCAGAGGCGATAATAACCGATACACCTGAACGACCAAACGATAAAATCGCCTTGGATCTCGTAGGACCTATCCCAGAAACAAGCGACGGATACAAATATATTCTTTCGGTACAGGATCAACTCACGAAGTACATAACGCTCATCCCGCTTAAAACACAAGATGCCAAAGCAACCGTAGATGCGCTCATAGAAAACTTCATCTACATCCATGGAGCCTCAAAGAAAATCCTCACGGATGGTGGACGCAACTTTATAAGCCAGACGTTCAAGCACATGGAGAAACTTTTCAAGATCTCGCACATGACCACGACGACTTTCCACCCGCAGAGCAATGGAAGCCTGGAAAGAGCACACGGACCAATCAAAGAACAAATAAAATCTCTCATCCATGATCACCGCGAGGACTGGGATAAAAAATTAAAATTCGTGTCAATGGCATACAATACGGCTAAACAAGAAGGGATTGGGCTCACACCTTTCGAAATGCAGTTTGGACGAAAACCAAATGTTCCGAACAGTATTCCCATTCACCGGACTAACACAACCATCGACGAATACTTCGAAGGACTCCGAGCGGACCACGAACGAATCCTGAAGAAAGGGCGCGACCATCTCATAGCAGCGAAAGAACGTTATAAGTCAACGCAAGATTCTAAAATCTACCGGCCTACACCTATCTTCAACGTGGGCGACGAAGTTCTTGTCGCTCAAGAAAGAGATAAATCCCCACTGGCATCAAAGTGGGAAGGCCCCGCCATTATACTTGACCGAACATCCGAAGTCAATTATGAAATCTTGCTTAGGAACAGAAAAAAATTGATTCATGTAAATAAGTTAAAGCCTTATTACAGGAATTAACCACTCGTCTGTTTAGGTCATGCCGCTATTCTTGCTTCTCCTGCTAGCAGCATCCGCAGCCCCCGGAAATTTCGAACCGTTCCAAGTAGAACCGGTCTCTGGAGCCATTTACCTAGAACACCTCGGGGATGTGGTGATGTTTCACAAGACCTGGACCGTCGTGAACTACGTGGACCTCACAGATATCAACGCTCAACGAGATGAACTTTTTACCATCGCTCAAAAATTGTCTATCGTTTGTAATATTACACAAAATGGAAAGAAATGCCTCGAGTCTGTAACGATAGAAACGGTGCGACAAAGATTACATAGAATAGAAGACCGTAGAGTCCGACTCATGAGCATAATAAATTATACTCCCCGCCTTAAAAGAGGAGTATTCAATTTCATTGGAGACATAAGTAAAATCCTATTCGGCACTCTTGGAAATTCTGATGCAGAATACTATAACGCAGAAATAGATAAAGTCCATCAAGATAATTCAAAATTAAGCACACTCGTCCGTAACCAAACGACAATAGTAAAAGCAATGATTTCTACTTTCGCGGACGCAATAGAAAGTTTAAGAAACGAAACCGATTATCTGCATAAAGGATTATACAACGTAGCGTATCGAACAACAAACAACACTCGGGATATAATTATCAGTTCACAAGTAGCACTGTTAGAGACACTCATTGACGAGTATAGTGAAAATCTTAATAACGTTCTAAACGCAGTTAATGACGGTAAGCAAGGAATCGTCCACCCGCAAATTCTCCGACCAGCTGACTTAATTAAAGCGCTCCTTACTATCCGAGAGAGAACTATCTCCAGCGACACACCTCCAGTACCATTGGAAGAATCTGCTTTTGCTGCAATAGTGGACATTAGTGACATCAGCGTCATGATCAGTGACAATCGCTTTTCTTATATTATCAAGGTCCCTGTAGTAGAAAATGCCGTGTTACACGCTTACAGACTAATCCCGGTACTCCAACAAAAATCGGCAGCCAGTACATTCTACTATCTGAACCCCCCTGATACCATAATCATTGTAAACAGTGTGAGAACCTTGTTCACACCAAGTAGCGAAAATGAACTCTCACGATGTAAGAAACTAAGCTCAAAATTCCTTTACAAACGGCAAAACCCTGATTACGCGATAAATAACCCAGACAGCTGCGAAGCAATCATCTTACAAAGACCATCAGATATATCCGATTCACATTGTCAAGTGTTGTTCATGAACCTAGCGAAATCCTTATGGATTCAGGTAAAGGTTGGAAACTCTTGGATTGTGACCTCTCCAGTACCTGAAGTACTTCATCTGCTATGTGATGACAACAAGATGCGCCAGGCGACATTACATGGCATGAACAAAGTAACGATCTCAGGAAATTGTCTCGGCCAAACAGATCACATTGTCATTAGACCCCGAATCGATGAAAAGCTTGAACAAACGACAGACGTAATTATAAACAAGACGGTCGTGACTCCTAGACTCGATGACCTTTTGAGCAACCATTCTGTATCTCTCCAAGACTTAGTATTAACGGCGTTAGGAAGACCCACACACATCGACGTGACACAACTGAAATCCCTCGGACAAACATTAGACGAGATTTCGAATGAGGCCAAAAAGATCGGACGCCACAGACGGAACAAAACGTTACTTGAGAGTGCTCACGATGGACTGAAGTACCTCGGATATGTGTGTATCTGTATTGTAGTATCATTATTAGCCTGTAAGGTAGGACTATGCACTTGCCTAGGCAAATTGTTAGCAAAATTTCTATCATGTTCCTTTTCGCCCTGTATCAACGTTTACAATAATTGCTTTCACACTAATAACACCGATAGTGCCAATTACGCTGTACAGTATCCACGAGAAGAACTACTCTCACTAGCGGAGATAAATCACCCTCGAGTTGCATCTCAATCTGTAAGACGTACCAGTAGGAATAATCTTAATTATGTTAAAGCTTAGAAAATCCTTACAATATTCAAAGGATTTTCTAAATTAAGGGGGGAGGTGTGACGATAGTGCAGCCTACGCCTTATTTTCCTTTCCCACGGACTCCTTAGATCCCCTTCCTGCCTACGTGACTTTCCACGACAGCTGCACCCTCGCTATCGCCAGGGCGTCGCGCAGTCGGAATGCGCACCCCCTACATTCCTGATAAGGCCCAAGGACTTTATCTTCCAACTCCCATAGTCCAGCCATGAAGCACCTATCTTTATGACCTGACCTTCCTAGAATCCGAGACATCTGCTGTTCCCAGCATCGCCCAAGACGTGCCCTTCTTCCGACTCCTAAATTCCCTCCCCACCATATCACTGTTTTCCCATAGAGTAGTGCTATAAGAACCACCCTCTTCCTAGGCTAGTTAGTTAGTAGTTTTCCGATGATCTAAGCAGTAACGTCACGCTGTACATTGTATCATCAAGAATAAACGTCTTGTGCTATTCGAATAAGTGTCTACCGCGTTTTTCCTTTCAACAATCGCGTTCCGTAGCCGAGTCGGCAGCTACCTCAACTAATTTTCAACGAATAAATAAACCACGACGTCACAATACCGATCGCGGCCGAAAAGTAAAAAGCACTCTTTTGAGAATTATTTAATGTTTTAAGACTTTAATAGATTCAAAGTTTTTGTGAAAAAGGGAAAAGCAATGATTAGAAAGAAAAAAAATAAAAGAGTCGTTACGCAGGACGTAACACTGTGAAGGCTCTTTGACAGTCCTCTTGTAACAAAATTCATTTCTACCATTTGAGATATATATTTTTTCTTCTTCATAATACATGGAATCAGCTCGTTATTGTCCGTGTAGAACAGACAAGTATTGGAGACGAGAAATTTGAGAAATTCGATAATTTTTTTCGTTTTTCAATGAAATTTTATTGATATTTATCGTCACTTAAAAATATCAAATTTAGCATCATATCATATCGTATTTTTTAAAATTTTATTTAATCACAAACAAGGATAAGTTGCTCGGTCCGGAATAACTCGTAAAATCGACAAATTTAGTGTTTTTCACTTTGTCGATAAATAATTGTTTAAAATAGTTCTTTAAGAGTACGATTGGGTTTTTCGCGAAAAAAAAACTTTTCAAGACGTGAGAATATGAAAAAAAAAATCGTTTTTCGACGAAAATTTGTAAAATTTGAAAAAACGTTGGAAATATGTCGATAGAATAATCATTAGCAGTTGTTTTTATCGACTGTAAACGAATAAATCAAGCGAACAAAATTGACAGAGATTGCGAATGTGATGAATCTCCGACGGTCGAAGTCTAAAAAATTCAATTTTTAAACATTGCACACTTTTTATCTGTGCTATACCGCGTAGAATCCATTTCTATTTAGGTAAAATATGAACGAAGATTGAAACGAGATGTCGATTTTTTTTATTTGAAAATCATCCGGCCACAGGGTACGCACGCCGCGACGTATGAGCATCTGTGTATCGTCTGCTACGAAATTGTCATCTACTTCCAAAGTTTGACAGATAGAATAAAACGAAAAAATATATACTCGCGATTTTTTTTAGTTCTATTTGAGAAATTGTAATTATTTTGGATATTCGATGAATCTTTTTTGTGAGTTTACAACCAATTTTTTCAGGGAATACGTGAAATTTATCATTTTTATTACGAATGTGAATAAAATATGGTAAAATATTGCGAATAATTTTCGGTGATAATATATTATTTTCGAAATAAAAAACGCAAACATTTATGAATCTGTGTATGATATTTCGTGTTTTATTTTTCACAACCGAAGTTTTTGGTAAATGGATTTTTGGTAAATCTAAATAACATAACCTTTGAAGCAAATCTAGTTATAACCACTGTTTTTTAATTATTTTATAATTAAAGTTATATTTGTCAGAATGACTCAAAATTTGTTGTGCATAGTGCTTTCGATGCAATAAAATATTGTTGCGAAAGAGAAAAGAATTGGTTTTCAGGATGTGGCGGGATGATTTTCAAATAAAAAAGAAATTCAACCTCTCGTTTCAATCCTTGTTCGTATTTTACCCAAATACAAATTGATTCTACGCGGTATAGCGCAGATAAAAAGTGTGCAATCATAAAAAAAGAATTTTTTTTCTGGCAACGTCTTTTCTGCTCTTCAAAACAAGACAAGAGTCGATATCTTTTTTCACTGCCGACATATGATTTTTTTTAAGGCGGCTGAGTGACCTAAAAATTATTTTTTTATTCATTTTTTTAAATTTTTGTTTCTGAATGTACATACGATGTACTACATACACACTAAATTTTAGATCGAAATTTAAAAAATTACCGAAATTAAAAGCATTTTAGTAATATTAGAAATAAATAATGCGTGAAAAAAAAAAATTCCGAAATGCAACACAAACAATGCCGGAATACCGCATCTCCGCATGTTTCGTTTTCTTCTAATAAGAAGAACAAGAAACATCGAGAAAGGAACTTAAAAAAAACAATCGATGTCGAAACTGCGTTCGGTAGGTAACGACTTACCGACCAAAGGGTCGTTACGTCTAATCGATGCGACTGAAATTATCGTCGCTACCGCGCTTTGTTTTGAGTCTGCGATACACCGGCGTAGTGTAGCAGCGATGATTTTTACTCGATTGTATCCATCGGGTAAAAAACTGCGCTTGTAAACTCGGTGTAAGTAGTTATGTGTCAGTGTTTACAGTTTTTCCGAATGAACGGAATATATTCTGTATTTTTGCCCGCAATAGTGCAACAATGATTTTCACAGTGACAGTGTCGCAAGGCGAAAAGTCTCGCAGAATTAACCTTCTTTTTATACGTCACATTTGACGTAAGAGTATTTTTTTTTATTTTTTAAACATTTTTTTGCATTTACGAGATTTGTGAAGAGAAAAAAAAAAAAACAAAAAAAAAATTCTAAGTTTTATGTGATAGAAAAAAAAGTGTACATTTGTATGTGATAAAAAAATATAAAAATAATTTTTTTTATTGTGTATCACGCAAGTTGGTTATTTTCATTAATCTGTGAAATTCATTTTTTTCCCACTTATATTTTTCTTCGCTTGCGGCAGGTTTCAGAGAGAATGGCGCCAGCAATTTTGGATTGCGACGTCTCATGTTCTTCGTAACAGTCAGTGTTACGGAACGAGTGCGGGGATTTTTCATGCGATCAAGAATGGATTTATCGCAAGCCATTATGTGAGTGGTTACGAGACGAAAAGTGGAAAAAGTGAATTTTTTGGTAGTTTTTAGGCACTCACTATAACAATAGACAAAGAGTGCCTATTAAAATGACCATCCGTTGCTCTTCGGAGTCTGTCGAAGGGGTTACTCCGCAGCACATACTCCAAAAATTTTTATTTCTCACCATTTGCTTCGGTGTATCTCCAACATCATGTGTAGTTACTTTGAAGTGACTGCGATAAATAGAAATATTTTTTTTAGCCTGCGGTGCAATGAAAACAACTTTTTGGCTGAATTTTTCTTCTCGGACGTCCGTATCACACTGTAACTTTAGATGGTGTGAACCAATTTTGTTCTCCTTCGCAGGGTTTTTTATTACATTATTTCCAGTATCCAAATCACTTTTAAAACCAATCTGAGACCTTTAAGTATTTTTTCTAAAAAATTATTGGCCACAAGTTGCATTTGCCTTCGGTCAAATGTCCGTACGGTGCCATCATAATGAACTCTACGAACCAATTTTTTTCTCCTTCGCAGCATCATTTTGTTTTATCAACAGCACTATGCACAGCAAATTTGGAGACAATCCTACATTTCTAACTATTTATTCATCGCAATTTTCCATAAAAAAATTATTTTCTCACATCTGATGTCCGTACGGTGCTCCAATTAAGAATCCTGGAAACCAATTCTTTTCTGTTTCGCAACAATATTTCATTGCATCGAAAGCACTATGCACAACTAATTTTGAGTCATTCTGAGAAATATAATTTTAATTATAAAATAATTCAAAAACAGTGGTTATAATTAGATTTGCTTCAAAGGTTATGTTATTTACATTTGCCAAAAATCCATTTTACGTCATGTTAAAAAAAAAACTTCGGTTGTGAAAAATAAAACACTAAATATCATACACAGATTCTCAAATGTTTGCGTTTTTTATTTCGAAAATAATATATTATCACCGAAATTCATTCGCAATATTTTACCATACTTTATGTACATTCGTAATAAAAATTATAAATTTCACGTATTCACTGAAAAAATTGGTTGTAAACTCACAGAAAAGGTTCATCGAATATCCAAAATAATTATAATTTCCCAAATAGAACTAAAAAAAATAGTCAAACTTTGGACGCAGATTACAATTTCGTAGCAGACGATACACAGATGCTCATACGTCGCGGCGCGCTTACTTTGTGGCCGGATGATTTTCAAATAAAAAAAAATCGACATCTCGTTTCAATCTTTGTTCATATTTTACCTAACTACAAATCGATTCTACGCGGTATAGTGCAGATAAAAAGTGTGCAATCATAAAAAAAAGAATTTTCTATCCTTCGACCGTCGAAGATTCATCGCAGTCGAAATCTTTGGCAATTATGTTCACCCGATTTATTCGTTTAGAGTTAATAATTAAAACTGCTAATTTTGTTTCTGGCAAAGTATGTTCTCCTCTTCAAAACAAGACAAGATAAGAGTCGATATCTTTTTTCGCTGCCGAGATATGATTTTTTTTTACGCAAAGACTAATTTCACGAATTTTCGTCAAAAAACGAATCGTTTTTTCAAATTACTCGAAATTACCGTCTCTAATCCTTTCCTCTCATAGAAATCGTATTTACAAACTGACTCTCCGCGTTATTGCGCAGATAAAAAGTGTGCAATGTTTAAAAATTGAATTTTTTACACTTCGACCGTCGGAGATTCATCCCATTCGAAATCTTTGTCAATTTTGTTCGCTCGATTTATTCTTTTATAGTCGATAAAAAAAACTGCTAATGATTATTCTATCGACGTATTTCCAACGTTTTTTCAAATTTTACAAATTTTCGTCGAAAAACGAATTTTTTTCATATTCTCACGTCTTGAAAAGTTTTTTTTTTCGCGAAAAAACCAATTGTACTCTTATAGAACAATTTTAAACAATTATTTATCGATAAAGTGAAAAACACTAAATTTGTCGATTTTACGAGTTATTCCGGACCGAGCAACTTATCCTTGTTTGAGTTTAAATAAAATTTAAAAAAATACGATATGATATGATGCTAAATTTGATATTTTAAAGCGACGATAAATATCAATAAAATTTCATTGAAAAACGAAAAAAATTATCGAATTTCTCAAACTTCTCGTCTCCAATACTTGTCTGTTCTATACGGACAATAACGAGCTGATTCCATGTATTATGAAGAAGAAAAAATATATATCTCAAATGATAGAAATGAATTTTGTTATACTGTATTGTTATACAGAGGACTGTCAAAGAGCCTTCACAGTCTAATTTTTCAAGCATTTCATCAATTTGTAAAAAATATTTCGGAGCTATCCAAGATGACAATTTTTTGATTCGAGTAACGTACTACTTCCTCTTCAATACAAGACAGAAACCGAGACGATATATTTTTTCGTTCTCAAGATAGAATTTTTTTTGCATCCATAAATATCGACTAAATTTCATTGAAAATCACAAAGAATAGCAAATTTCTTGAATTTTTCTTTTACAATGATTTGGTTTCCTACAGATAAAATAACAAACTGATTCCATCTATTATGGAAAAAA
Organism: Cryptus viduatorius; assembly: GCA_964006125.1. Lineage (NCBI taxonomy): Eukaryota > Metazoa > Arthropoda > Insecta > Hymenoptera > Ichneumonidae > Cryptus > Cryptus viduatorius. Next base: position 19,944,684 of record OZ023222.1, on the reverse strand, counting down.
AAAACACTGAAGGGGAAGAATTTAAAGGGGATATTTGGCCTGAATGCTCAATGGTAATCGTGTTGGCGTCGGTACATGTTTTGTGTGTTTGTTTTATATTCATTAAATCCGGTCATAAGTTTTAAGCCAATAAAACGACTTTACAAGACATGATTTTTTTACGTCAAAAATGTGGATGTTTCTCTTTTCACCCTAATTTTTACCGCGTGGTTGCGTCGAGTACGATTGAATACGCGCTGGTTAAGAGAGATCTCTCCCTCCTTTACCACTCCTGGCATCAATTATCGGCGCAACTGCCCATTTTCTAGTCTAACCGTGAGGAAATTTACTACGGATAGGGCTTGGAATGCTATTCGTTGACTTGTCTGAGAGGTATTACGAAATATCTTATCTGTCGCGTAAATAGAATGCAGATCATAGGTGATTTTAATTATGTCGAATTATTTCAGCGCGGTACAAACGATCTGGTAACCTGAATGATGTTCTGTGAGTAATGTAGATGATGTCTGGCGACGGCTAGGCGAATTATCGAGGAGGTCCAGTGACAGAGGATATTATACACACTTCTAATTATAGAAATATCGAAGAAATTGAATTAAATTGTACTTACGTTGTTCGTTGAGGTGTTGATCGTTGCGATGAAATCGGTGGAACACAACTTTGTACGCGGGCTTCTCGTTATATTCAAATTTTATTCAAAGGAAAATATCTCAGGCAGATTCAAAAAAATGCAAGAGAATGCGAGTTTTGGAAAGTACAATTGATTCCAAGACCGTTATTCGTACAGAAATCTCTTTCAACAATAAAGTAAGAGAGGATCTTTGACGGTGAAGCGAAGCGGACTTCGTTACAACGGATGAATTGACAGTGACAATTTGGTGAACTGGACTGGACCAAGAAGACTCTGGTCACAGTGAAAATGAGTACAATTTTTGGAGATGGAAAATATTATAAACAAACTTCTCCAATAGGTGAGTGGTTGAATTCTATTCGTTGTCCGAAAAATACCCGTGATCTCTCTTTCTAATGGTGGTAAACCGAGTGCGCGGTCTCTAACTCTATCCCTCTCGTCGCCCAGCCGGAGCACCAGCCTACCGATCGGATACGCCGGTTGCGCGCTCGGTTTGCGGCGCTTCCGTTGACGTCTTCAGCTATTGGCTGAAGGCCAAGGAACACGACCGACCGATAATTCTTTCGAATCATCGTTCTGTCAAGACGTGTGTGGGAAAGAAAAGTATTTTGGAATCGCAAATACGAGGCGCGAGACTAACGCTTAAGCCGTCACTTCCAGATCGGAGCCGTCTCCAGACGGGAAACGGATATCCGGTGTGCGGGGGCGGTCCGAAAAATCCCGGGAGGACGCCGGCTCGGATTCGGCAGCAAGGGCGGCGATGTTCGTAGGAACATACGCTACGTCCCCGGATGATATCGCGTTGGGTAGAGGCCCCGGAACATAAGGTTCCACGGTGGAAGCCTCTTTGACCCGTACCCGGTCGTGAGAGTCGCAACCGACGTGATGCGCGGCTTATCGGACGCCGAGGGAGCTCGCTTGTCGTTGACGACGAAAAGCGGAGGGATCGCCGTTCGCGGGGGTGAGCGTAGCAAAGCCGGAAGGGCTTGTCGCGCCCGTTCCTCCGCAAACTCCTCGAATTCCGCCTCCTCGTTTCTCCGCCACGAGCCGCGCGTGAGCGAGAAATCGTTTCCTCCCTCCTCTTTTCTTCCCTTTCGACATGGGCTAAACCCTTACTATCAGCGACGCAGTGTTCGCGGCGATTGATTCTAAATTTGCTGCCCAGGCGCAAATGGGAGAGACTCGTTTGCCATGTGCGATGGGCTGTCGGCACAATGAGTCGGAAGGATCTTTTGCTCAAGGAATGTGGGGTAGCCTCCCAGACTTCGGCCGTGCGTGCTGCCCACTCGGTGGGCGCACGGAGACGGTGCGAGACTGGAGAGGTCGGATGGTAGGTTTGGCCGAGGGTGGAAGAAGGAAGGGGCAACCCCTGGAGTCCGTAACTCGGCAGGCGGGCGGCCTAGGGGCGCACGGAGCGTGCAGCCAGAAGGCGCACGAAAAGCGCGAGCACGGAGATCCGGGGGGCGGAGGGGCGAGAGAAGGGTAGGCGTCAAGAGGTTACGTTAGAGTGCTTTGAAAAAAGCAGTTGTTGCCTGGAGTCGATCCTGGGTCGAGCCGATGGTCGTGAAGCCGTGGAAGATGCCGAGAAACGAATGCCGAAAGTCCGAGAGTACCGTGGAATCCGTGGAGCCGAGTGAGAAGCCAAGTCGTCAATGGAAAGGGTGATTGAAAGAATCAAGCCCGGGTTCGTTCGAGTAGCCTTTACTTCGCTGTCCAGAATGATTACAGGTGATCGTTGGGCGCTGTAGGGCCACGAGAGCAGCGAAACGGCCGATTTCTATCAACGAGCGCGTACGTTGGAGAGAGGCGTTTTCGGGGATTTGCATGCGCGCAAGCGCGCACGCAATGATAGTGGGTGCTGCGCGAAAAGACAGGAATCGGCCCTTTCGTGCCTCATCTTGACTCGATACAATGTAAATGTTTTACAAAAGAAGTACAAATTTTAACGAGTTAATTGGTACCAATAATAATTATAATGAGAACGTGTGAGGGAGTAATAATTAATTTCGTTTGCGGTGAGGAACGTGAGGGAGCTATCGTATGTACTTCGAGCCAGTTTTCGGCCTCATGTTTAAACGTTTGGTGAGCGAGAACCAATTAGATGGGAGCTAATAAAATTTGCAATGTTATTGCATATTTTGGAAATACGGATGAGTAGAGGCATTAATTCCAGAAGTTGAGTAGTAATTCGCTGAGTTTCGCTAGCTCTCTCTCGCTCTGATTGGTTTCTCGGCGTTCGAAACAATCCCTAAGTGACGGAATTTCGTCGAAGTACGCATACTAGCGGAAAGCTGAGGAAATTAGCCTTCGTCTAGTATCAAGGCTTACTAAAAAAATGTCTGCATATCCTATCATAACAGCGAGTTTTGTTCTTGCGGATCCCCGGCGTGAGAGAGACAGCATGTCGCCTCGCGGCAGTCGCACTCGACTCTCGTCAACGTGACGTCACGCTACGCACGGCCTTCGGCCAATGATAGCGTTTGTCGCGCTTCGAGCCAGAGAAAGTTTTGACCGGCAGCCGTAAAATTATAGACCGTTCACGCGGTTCTGCTGGAACGGCGATGATTGACCCCCGGAACCGGGGGGGGGGGGGGGGGGGGGGGGGGTGCGAGTTTCTTCGCGTATTTCGGAGATACGACAAACCTAGCTGACTGAGTAAATTATAATAAATTTATTTTTTATGTCCCTGAGCGCAACGTAGATCTACCTGAAGGGAAAAAAAGGTATGCTTGCGTACAACACCGTTGATTTCCTAACTCTACTCCTGATCTCTAATCCTGACGTAGTTATTCTGCCCTGTTACTCTCGTGCCCTCTTTTCGCGGGCTCTTATATACTAGAAAAATGGTAATCAGAGGGGGAAGAACCCTCCCTCATGTATCCCGAGCATTCTGCTCCCCTGATGAGTAACGTTGCCCCTTTGCTATTCTCCTCTCGGCTTGCTCGAGATTCCAGGATTTCTGGAATATTCGTATTGCGGGATAATTGTAAATTTATCCCGTTTCTATTGAATTCCCTTTCCTTTCTTATGTCTAATTATATGTCTGAGTTATTCGTAATTTTAAAACTAATAATTCGTAAACAAATTACTTAAAGTAATTAAGATTTGATATGTTTAACATAGGAGAGAGAGAGAATCAACTGATAGTTGCTGTTTGTAAAATTCTCCGGTATGTCTTCGTATTCAGAGAACGGTGTTAAGAGTCGAGAGATATGTATATTTTATTACTAATAATTTCGTAGCATTGTCATCGTTTAGATGTTGGGTGTGAAATTATTATATACCTGAAGGGTAAAAATATTTCTCGGCTCTTGTACAAATTATTTTATTATAAAGTAATAGCATCTTCCTAATATTCCGAGGTATCGGTAGCATAATCGGCCCTATACCTTTGGGCGTTGCCCCCCTAAGAGGCGTGCAGCAACTATTGCGCGTGCCCGGTAACAACGTCGTACGATCGTCTTATTCCCTTATATGGTCATTCCGGAACTACTGTTCCGTTGCCCGGGCGAGCTGTATGACTCCCCTCTTTCGTTGTACCTGCTAGTCCTTCCCCTATCGTCGTGAACTAACCATGCAGCTTAGCTTACGCAACTCGTTCCTTGCCCGGGCCCCTTTTTTTATCTTTACCGTTCGCCGATTCCGACTTATTTTCTGTCTTTGGGGGTGAATCCTGGTCGAATGTTAAATAATATTGACAAACTAATAAATTCATGTTAAAGGTGGAATGTTCCTGAACATTTTGATATAACCTGCGATGTTTTATTTTTATACTATAAATTGGGGGGGGGGGGTAACTATATGCGACGTACGTTTTCCTGCTACATGTACTTTGTAGATGCACACGTTACGACTTTTTCCATAAATTTTGGAAAAAATAGTTGCGACATAAGAATAAGGAAATATTCCTGATTAATTTGATATATTGACTGATTTATAAATTTTTCCACCATGAGCTGAGAAACGAAATTCCAGGAGTACATCTTCGCTCCTAATACCAACTTATACGGTGAACATTATCGGAAGGATAATAGTTATATTAAAATATCATTATTTCATTCTCCCGATCGTAGGGAGGCATTTCTTCTGCGCGAGTTATGTGATTTTTCTCGACGGAATTGCGTCTTCGCGCTCGGTGGTTGAGCCGCCTTGCCCTCGTGATTCATCGTAGAGGCATACTTGTATTGCATCCCGCGCTACCGCAACTCGGTTCGGCGGTTCGGAAATGATTTACGAATCTCTTCCTTGAAATGTTTAGCTTTAGTAACGTAAATTTTCTGTTTCACAAGTTTGATATTTCTCAAATTTTGACCATCTTTGCTTGTCCGTCACCGTTGCATATTGTGTTATCAAACATTATGGTAACTGCAACGTGTTTTACGAAATCACATACGTTTATTCGTCTCGACTATTTTTCGTGGCGTTGCGTCATTTGATTAATCAGCCTTTGTACGATCATATTTGATTTCTTGTCATAAATTATATTTTACTCTTAACTAGTATCGAATAGCACTTCTAAGTTCAAAAATAATTTTGTTGTTTTGAATTTATTGATATTTTCATGGCATTAATAGCGTTTGCCAATAGATTGCATCGATTATTCTTCCTGTAATTCCGGACAATTTTACCATCTTTGATTCATTTGATACAGTAATTTATAAATTAATTGCAAACATTTTTTAAATGATCATCTTCATTAATTAGCATTAAATTAAAAAGCGTGTGGGAGTATGAAACCGTATTTCTTTTAGGATCGTGATTAAAGAAAATTATGTCATTGTAATGACGGCTGATTTGATCATGTGGGGGATTCTGACTCTCAATCGCGTGACTCGTATATTCAGAAATATTATGCAATGCTGTTCGGTGTCGAAATACCGAAACTATTTCGGTAGTTGGGGTTAATTTCCATACATAAGGTAATGTAGGTTCCCCTTTTTACGTTGGAGGCCCGTTTGACCTTCAGTTAGAAAACTTTAATGGTCTGGCCGCAGGGTAAAAGCTTAGATCTATACTCCTTGAGTCGATGCAGTAGTCGATTGTACCGACGTCAGCAGCGGAGTTCGCTGTTTCACCGAGGATAGTGCGTGTGTCAAGGGGGATTGAGACCTCTGTCCGCATCTAGCTCGTGTGGTAGATAATTTTATCATTTATCTTTTACCCTGTTTTCAGCTTTACATGCTGACTATTTTAACCTTCCTGGACATATTTTTTTCCAATGGAAAATCATTCCTGACGTACCGTTCAACGATTGATGAGAGAAATCATTTCTTCTCGTGATTTTTATGAGGATGAGGGATATTTGGATTTTCCGTGAAATGTATGAATTGTTTTGGAAGGAGAAAGGTTTGCATATAGTAAGAAAATAAGCAGAAAAATTAGTTGCGAAAAACTGTTATTAATGAAGAAGCGTTACGTCAGGACGTAACAATTTGATTCGTTAAATTAATTTGATCAAGTTCTACGTGATGCAATTCGTTATATTTTTCTCGTGTCTGAATATTTGACAATTTATCGTCAAACAAAAAGGAAATATCCGTCGTGAATATTAATAATTGTTGCGAACGATCGCTCATTTTCCGGACTGCCGCGCTCTCCTAGCGCGGCAGCACGCTCCGGCATCGATCACTGATCGATACTCGCGCACGCGCGGCTCCGTCGTCTTGCCGCTGCTCGACGAGAAAGAGACGAGACTACCGGCTCGGGACGACGGCGGCCATTATCAGCATCGGCATTGTGCGAACTCCACGTGCGTTCTCGCGTCTCTACGGTTTTCGGATACTCTCGGACGTTTTCTCGGTCTTCTCGTCATCGGAATATTCTCGCGATCAGCTCAGTGATAGTGGAAAGGGTGTGTGCGACATCTCAGCGCATATTTGCGACCAGGAGCGCTCATCAAGAATATTCTCAACGACTCAGCTACTCTCGGCATCGCCAACGGACAGTTCAACGGTCGACTCAACGGCGTCGCGTCTCACCATCGATTTATTATCACACGGAGCGCTCAAGAACTCGACATGTATTTTTCACTCTACGCGGTACTCTCGAATTGTATAGTGAAATAAAGACAACGCTCAAATACCTGTCATGCGTCTCTCGAAGTAAATTTATTTAATTGCCCTGACCCCTCTCCCGCGCATCCATCTTGCTCTCGATCCTTACTACGCGAGTTTCACGACTATACGAAACATTTTTTGGTCCTTCGAGCCGGATCGAGAGCTCGTGGGTGGAGTGGTCAGTGGTTTGTTGTGTGGACTTCTCAAGACTTTTGTAAAGGGGCATTCGTGAAAAATCAGCTCGGTGTTTTTCTCGCGTGCGGCTCTTTGTGTGCGGGTGCATCGGTGAAATTGACAGGGCAATTTCTATCTCGCGGTACTCTTGTGAATTGTCTCGGAAAAAACTCGGATGTTGTGCGCGTGTGGCGTTTCGCGGGCATAACATAATTTTCGCGGTATTCGCTCTCGCGTGGGGAACAGCGTGAGACGTCGAATATTCTCGGCATCTCTCTCTGGCTCGTGAGGGGAACAGCACGAGCCGTCGTCTTTCTCTCTCTTTCTCAGTCTCGCGCGCGAAACAACGGCTTTCTCGTCGCGTGGGCTCTCTCGCAGCGGTTGAGCTCTCGGTCTCTCTCGTGCCTCGTGCGCACTTCGATCAACGGTCGATCGGTACGTCGAGGTCTCCGGGGTATTATACGTGTGGTAGTGCGCGTCGGTTGGGTGCTCGTGTACCGACTTTGTCTCGCGTTCGAGCGTGCAGTGCGGCGTGGTGGTGCGCTCTCACTCGCTCTCTCGCGTTGTAACGGGGATTCGGTGCGTCTCGCTCGCACGGCATACCTCAAGCTTTACGCCTATCGGACTTCTCTCTCTCGCGCACGGTGACAGATAGGCGTAAATGTTCGCGCGCTTCGGGTATCGGCTCACGGTTCGGTTGCACGTTTTTTAACGTTCGGTTTCGCTCAATTTTGTGCAACTTTGTGTCATCAAGAGTGCAAATAATTTTCGGACAATTGTTTGAAGAATTTTCTCTCTTTTGGACAATTTATTGAGGAACTCAAGACTCTGGGAATTCGACAGCTCAGGATACGATGGAGGACAAAAAGAGACCGGCTCCTCCCCCGCCCATGAGTTGGGCCGATGACGTCTCTCCTAACGAGAGCATTACGAAGGAATCGGTGTCGGCAACAGCTCAGGACTCAGCTCTGGAATTCGCTCAAGGAACGACTCGCGGTGAACAGGATACGTCTCTTGATGGTAATCAAGGGGCTTCTCTCTCCGCTGTGGAGACTCTCAGCGTTCCGTCCGCTCAGACAACAAATCGTCGCACTCGTTCGGCATCTCCTGCGAGGGTTACCGGACCGATCTCTTCTCGCATCTTCCAGCAGGAAGAGAGGTTGGAGATGCTCGGAGAGTTCGCGCAATCCGTCGCGCAGGCGCATGATCGGGAGTCATCGCTCTCGCATCTCGCTATGTGGGAAGCGCGAATCGAGGAGCTCTTTAACGACGCGAAGGAGGCCAACGAATTTATTTCGGATCATTGGCCATCAGGGAACTTGAATCATCTCTACTTTACGGAAGGGTTGTTCCGCAGGATCACCAGCACTCGGAACAACACTCTCATGGCGATCTTGGGGCTCAAGCGCAGTTTGGGTTTAACGGAATCGGCTCTCTCGGGCGCCTCGACGGCGGGCGGCTCAAAGGTCACGGCGGCAGCCAAGCTCCCTAAGCTTGACTTGCCGACCTTCTCGGGGGCATACTACGAATGGCCGAGTTTTTCGCAGCTGTTCTACTCTCTGGTACTGGAGCCAGAGAGCATCTCGGAGGTGCATAAGCTCCAGTATTTGAAGCTCAGTCTCGAAGGGGAGCCCGCTCAGCTCATCTCGGCAGTCCCTCTCCAGGAAGGAAAACTCAAGGAGGCCTGGGAAACTCTGACGGCTCGATACGAGGATAAGGGACGAGTCATCGCCTCTTACCTCGAACGGGTGCTCTCGCTCTCGCCGTGCACTTCGTCGAATCAGGCGGAGTTGAAGAAAATATACGGTGTCGTGTCGGAGGCGGCAAGGACCGTGAAATCTCTTGTGGCCGAACTCGACATCGGGGATATTTTCTGGTCGCATCTCATGGTGAGAAATTTGGACCCCTCGCTCAGGAGAGATTTGGCTTTCGCTCTTGGAAGCACGAAAGTTCCCTACAGCTACAATAGTAGTAGGGGTCAGGTATAGGGAGACAGGATTTACCCCCTCCACGCGGCCACTGGCGCCAACCCCCCACCACCACCGTCTACCCCCACCCTCTCCCCTACCACCTGTGGTCCCCTGTCCACCCATAAGGCCCCTTAAGCCACGCCCCCTTGGGTTATAGGGAACCAATGAGAGGACGGGTGGAAAATTCTCTGGTTCGTGATTGATCGTCTTTTTTTCCCCGAGCCGTGATTGGCCGACTGGAAATTCCCCGAGCTCTTATTGGCGGACGGCTTTTCCGAGATGCCCTCTACAAATTTTCATCGTTTTTCTGTACTAACATTATTCTAGTAAACTTGTTGTGTTTTGATTGGCCGTCTTATTTCTCCTGGCGCCCTCTAGGAGTTACTGACAATTTATAATACTAATGTTTTCTGCAGTCGGTAAATTAGTTTTCGCCTTCTTCTATATACCAAATAGCAATATAGAAAATGTAGGAAGTATAGAAAAAACTTTCGCCCAAATCGGGGATCGAACTTGACTATCCTGGTCGCCGAAATTGATGGTCGTGTACGCTAACCACTTAACCACGGGTCGCGTATTATAAAAACACTATTCTATAGCTAGTCAACCTAATCGTGTTCTCTCTAACCTTACGGTTAATATCCTCCATACAGTCGAAAGTCGGAAATATTTTCTTTTATTGATTTATCTAATGTCTTATTTAAAATAAATTTATTGATTTTGTAGTCGTGTAAATTTTTTAAAAATTTCCGACATTTTCAAATCATTTTCAAAATTTTGAAAAGTGAAATAAAGTCCCAAATTTGGGTATGTTCGCGTAAAAGCATTTCTAATCACACTCGTAAAGTTTCGACGCGAGTGAACGAAAGTTAAAATAACAATAGTCTAAACATTTTTTAAAAAACATACATTTTTTTAAGTTTTCTGATATTTTTGCATTTGTTCGAAATTTTGAAAAATGATTTTTTCGAAAACATACATTTTTACACATTTTCTGACATTTTTAATTTTTTGAAAATTAAAAAAAAAGAACATAAATCCTGAAATTATGAATATGTTGTTGTAAAATTTTTCTCACTGCCCTTGTAAAGTTTCGGAGCGATTGTGTGAAAGTTAAAGTAACAATAGGGTAAACATTTTTTAGAAAACACATTTTTTAAGTTTTCTGATATTTTGCATTTTTTCGAAATTTTGAAAACGAAATTTTTTTGAAAACATACATTTTTACAAATTTTCTGATATTTTTCAACTTTTTGAAAATTTAAAAAAGAACATAAATCCTGAAATTATGGATATGTTTTGTAAAATATTTCTCACTGCCCTTGTAAAGTTTCGGCGCGATTATGTCATAGTTAAAGTAACAATAGTGTAAACATTTTTTAGAAAACACATTTTTTAAGTTTTCTGGTGTTTATATTTTTTCGAAATTTTGAAAAATGAATATAAGTACAAATATCCACGTATTTGCTGTGAGGATATAGAAAAGTGGTAGATACATTTGTATCGCCGGTGACACGTACGTCGTAATCACACGATACATTAAAAAAAAAAAAAAAAAAAGATGAAGACTTCAAAATGCTACGATGTTCACCGAACGCCGCAGTAATGCAGTAATGCAGTAATTACTGCTGGTACGGCGTTCGGTGAACATCGTAGCATTTTGAAGTCTTCATCTTTTTTTGGCGATCGGTTAACCGATCGCCAAATTACTGCTGGTACGGCGTTCGGTGAACATCGTAGCATTTTGAAGTCTTCATCTTTTTTTTTTTTTTAATGTATCGTGTGATTACGACGTACGTGTCACCTGCTGCCTGCTGGCTGCTGGCTGCTGGCTGGTAATCACTGCTGCAGCAGTAATCAGTCTTCATCTTTTTTTTTACTGCTGGCGTACCAGCAGTAATTACTGCTGGTACGGCGTTCGGTGAACATCGTAGCATTTTGAAGTCTTCATCTTTTTTTTTTTTTTTTTTTTAATGTATCGTGTGATTACGACGTACGTGTCACCGGCGATACAAATGTATCTACCACTTTTCTATATCCTCACAGCAAATACGTGGATATTTGTACTTATATTCATTTTTCAAAATTTCGAAAAAATATAAACACCAGAAAACTTAAAAAATGTGTTTTCTAAAAAATGTTTACACTATTGTTACTTTAACTATGACATAATCGCGCCGAAACTTTACAAGGGCAGTGAGAAATATTTTACAAAAACATATTCATAATTTCAGGATTTATGTTCTTTTTTAAATTTTCAAAAAATTGAAAAATATCAGAAAATTTGTAAAAATGTATGTTTTCGAAAAAATTTCATTTTCAAAATTTCGAAAAAATGCAAAATATCAGAAAACTTAAAAAAATGTATGTTTTCTAAAAAATGTTTACACTATTGTTATTTTAACTTTCGTTGACTCGCGCCGAAACTTTACGAGTGTGGTTAGAAATGCTTTTACGCGAACATACCCAAATTTGGGATTTATTTTTCTTTTCAAATTTATTTCACTTTTCCAAATTTTGAAAATGATTTGAAAATGTTGGAAATTTTTTTTTAAATTTACACGACTTGTCCAAAATCAATAAATTTATTTTAAATATGACATTAGATAAATAAATAAAAGAAAATATTTCCGACTTTCGACTGTATGGAGGATATTAACCGTAAGGTTAGAGAGAATACGATTAGGTTTACTAGTTATAGAATACCGCTAGTATAATACGCCACCAGTGGTTAAGTGGTTAGCGTACACGACCAGCAATTTCGGCGACCAGGAGACTCAAGTTCGATCCCCGATTTGGGCGAAAGTTTTTTCTATACTTCCTACATTTTCTATATTGCTATTTGGTATATAGAAGAAGGCGAAAACTAATTTACCGACTGCAGAAAACATTAGTTTTAAAAATTGTCGGTAACTCCTAGAGGGCGCCAGGAGAAATAAGACGGCCACTCAAAACACAACAAGTTTACTAGAATAATGTTAGTACAGAAAAACGATGAAAATTTGTAGAGGGCATCTCGGAAAAGCCGTCCGCCAATAAGAGCTCGGGGAATTTCCAGTCGGCCAATCACGGCTCGAGGAAAATAAGACGACCAATCATGAACCAGAGAATTTTCCACCCGTCCTCTCATTGGTTCCCTATAACCCAAGGGGCGTGGCTTAAAGGGCCTTATGGGTGGAGAGGGGACCACAGGTGGTGGGGGAGAGGGTGGGGGTAGACGGTGGTGGTGGGGGTTGGCGCCAGTGGCCGCGTGGAGGGGGTAAATCCTGTCCCCCTATAGCTGTACACTACTACTAACACCTCTCAACACCAGCACCTCTGCGCCCGCAGGGCGCTGAGGCGCTTGTTATTATTAATTCTAAACGGATAAATCGGGTGAACATAATTGCCAAAGATTTCGATTCTGATGAATCTTCGACGGTCGAAGGATAGAAAATTCTTTTTTTTATGATTCCACACTTTTTATCTGCGCTATACCGCGTAGAATCCATTTGTATTTAGGTAAAATACGAACAAAGATTGAAACGAGATGTCGATTTTTTAATTTGAAAATCATCCGGCCACAGAGTACGCGCGCCGCGATGTATGAGCATCTGTGCATCGTCTGCTACGAAATTGTCATCTGCTTCCAAAGTTTGACAGATAGAATAAAACGAAAAAATATATACTCGCGATTTTTTTTAGTTCTATTTGGGAAATTGTAATTCATTTGGATATTCGATGAATCTTTTTTGTGAGTTTACAACCAATTTTTTCAGTAAATAGGTGAAATTTATTATTTTTATTAAGAATGTGAATAAAGTATGGTAAAATATTGCGAATGATTTTCGGTGATAATATATTATTTTCGAAATAAAAAACGCAAACATTTGTGAATCTGTGTATGATATTTCATGTTTCATTTTTCACAACCGAAGATTTTTTTTAACACGATGAAAAATGGATATTTGCCACATCTAAATAACATAACCTTTGAAACAAATCTAGTTATAACCACTGTTTTTGAATTATCTTATAATTAAAATCATATTTGTCAGAATGACTTAAAATTTGTTGTGCATAGTGCTTTCGATGCAATGCAATATTGTTGCGACAGAGAAAAGAATTGGTTTCCAGGATTCTTAATTGGAGCACCGTACGGACATCAGATGTAAGAAAATAATTTTTTTATGGAAAATTGTGATGATTAAATAGTTAGAGATGTAGAATTGTCTCCAAATCTGCTGTGCATAGTGCTTTTGATAAAACAAAATGATGCTGCGAAGGAGAAAAAAATATTCGAATTCAGTGAAATCATCGGTCTATTATCTACTCCGTCTCCACCAGGTCCTTCCTTTTCCTTCCACCAGATAACAGCTGACGACATTCTTAATTGCTCGCACTCACTTTCATCTAAATCTCTCGCCTCGGGTCACGATGGATTGTCGCAATTTGCTATCTACAATGCTCTTCCTACTCTTTCCACCATCCTATCATCCTTTTTCAATCACTGCTTACAATCATCCTACTTCCCATCCTCCTGGAAACGCGCCTTTATCCGCCCCCTCTCAAAAATTAAAACCCCCTTAACGCCTTCTGACACGCCTCCAATTGCCAATCTCAGTGAAATATCCAAGCTGTTTGAACGTACTGTGCATCATCAAATTACTTCGTTTATCGAGACCAACGATATCTTTGACTCCAGGCAATCTGGTTTCCGTTCTGCACACAGCACTCAATCAGCTCTTCTTAAAATTACAAATGATATCAACCTCGGAATAGATCAGCGAAAAGTCACAATTCTAGTACTCTTCGACTTCAGCAAAGCTTTTGATACAGTCTCCCACCTTCTTCTTCTCACTAAGCTTCAACGTCTTGGCTTTTCTCCATCTGCCCTTAATTGGCTCTTCTCTTATCTAACCGGCCGATCTCAATCAGTGGTTTGTGAGGATGGCTCGAACTCCGAGTGGCTACCGGTGACAGCTGGAGTTCCGCAAGGCTCTGTTTTGGGTCCTCTACTATTTTCCCTCTTCATCAATGATATAGCCAACGGACTACGATACTGTGAGCATATGATCTTTGCTGATGACACTCAGATCTACTTCCAATGCTTTCCGCCTGATCTCTCGAATGCCATGGCTCTTGTCAGTCATGATATTCGAGTTATCGCTGATTACGCTACAGCGAGTGGTCTCAAGCTTAATACTCGGAAGTCCAAAATCATGATTATAGGCAGCAGCGTTTATGTTCGTTCTATCGATGTCGATTCTCTAACATCTATAACTATTGGTAGTGACACGATCCCTTTCGTTCATGAGGCCTGTAATCTCGGAGTCTTCCTGACCTCTAATCTCTCTTGGAGCAAACACGTCTCATATATCTCGCAGAAAGTCCACGCCTCACTACACAAACTCAAGTACCATAAAAACAGTCTTTCTACTCCGCTCCGCATAAAACTCGTGAGCACGCTTATCTTCCCGCACCTCGACTACTGCTGCGCAGTCTATCATGGTCTATCGGATGAGCTTAATACTAAACTGCAACGCCTCGTCAATATGTGTATCCGCTTCGTCTTCAACCTCCGTCGAGACGTCCACATAACTCCGTATCGTCACCAATTGCGTTGGCTTTCAGTAAAGAATCGTCGCAACTACTTCCTAGGAATCCAAGTTTATCGAATCCTCAATCTACACTCGCCAGCCTACATCAAGGAAATTTTCGTTAGGCGCCGAGCGGGTGCTCCTCGACCCATTCGTCACCCTCAGTCGACCCTCACTTTTGCCATCCCCCACCACCGAACAGCAGCATATCACAATGCCTTTCACTTGTCAGCGGTCTATCTGTGGCATTCGCTTCCGCCTCTCGTCACGTCGTCTCCTTCTCTCGCAGTCTTCAAAAGTCGCCTTTTTGAGCACCTATTCGAGCTCGAAACAAGTCAATCACCCAAGCTATAAGGTACAATACGAAAGCATGGACTACCCACTTTGCTATGTTCAATTGTTATTATTAAGCTAAGTTTTAGCGTCATACCTACTTTACTTCCTACCTAAATTTTAAGTTTCCCCACAAATTACATATGTTATCTTCGTGATGATCTCACGATGAAATACGAAAATGTTTAATTCTTGCGGCCTATATATATATATACTTAAGTACTCACGTTATTGCTTCACATTTTATAAACCTATTGTATGCTCCAATTGTTATTTTGCCCTATAGTACTACTTGGGCATAATAAAAATAATCAAATCAAATCTCTCTCTCTCTCTCGTGAGTACAACACTTCGCTACTACCTGTCGCTCTGCTTCCTACCTGAATTTTTACTGCTCGAATCTGCCTACGGGCGTTATTCTTTTGCAGACTAAGCAAGCTATCTACTGCTTTCACGCTGATAATTTCGATTGCATCGCTTTTTCTTGATTGGGGGCGCGTTTTTCGCTGGAAAGTCCATACATTTCATAACCTCAATCCCGGAATTTATTCTCCATCTCTCTCGGAGTCTGTGGTGATTGGTTGCGCATGCGCTGCGACTGTGATAACTGGCCTTGAACGCGCGCTCCGCCATCTACAACGCTTCGTGAGCTTCGTTCTGCGAATGTGCTGTGAGTGCAGCGGCTGATCGTGGACGCTTGTTGCTCCATCTACAACAATTTGCACTGATCTACATCGACTACGCCAGCGCCATCTTCAACACTTCCTCTCTTGATCTCAGCGCCTCATCGATTTTCGCCTATAATCGCACGTCTGCTATACCTTCATCTACCTGCGTGATCTACCTTACCTTCACTCGCGAGGTATACCATAACTGCATGTCTACGTACTTCTATAAATGCACGAAATCCATAGCCGGTGAGATAGATAGCTGCGTTAATTGTAAACGGAATTTCCACCCGGGTTGCGTTAAGCATTATCTTAAATATAAATCGTCACTATCGTGCTGTCGCGCTTCGCTAAAGAGTGACGTGGACACCATGAACTCTAACAATTTTAATTTGCCTCAGAGCCCCTTTCCACAATCTCCTCAGCCGGTGTCTCTCGATACGATTTTTGCATATATGAAAGAGTCCGATGCTCGTCTATCGTCGTTCATTAACTCGCAGCAACAAGTCAATAATGATATAACGAGTAAGTTAAATGATTTACCAGAGCTCATTCAAGCTGTCAAGACTAATTCCAATCGTATTGCTAATCTTGAACACGACAACGCACAGCTTAGGCAGGAACTATCGTCGCTTCACTCGCTCGTCACTCATCAGCCGGTCTCTCTCAAAAGTGAGTTGGTGATGTCCGGTTTTCCCTCTGACCTCGCTGTCGCTCCGGCTGATCTCGCGAAAAAAGTTCTCGTTGCTCTTGGTCTCGAAGCTCTCACTAGCCATGTACTCGCCGCACGCGTACTTGTAAAAAAGAATACTAATCTGCCGAGCACGACGCGTTCCTCGATGTCCATCGTTGTCGTAATGACATCTAACTCAGTCTGTGATGTAGTAATCGGTGCTAAGCGATCTAAACGCGATCTTCGAACAAACGAGGTTCTGGGTAATGAAGCCACTGGCAATATTTTCGTTAACGAGATGCTCCCGTCAGCCTTGTACAATCTTCTCCGTCAAACAAAAACCCGCGCATCACAAGCGAAGTACAAACACGTGTGGGTACGTAATGGAGTTATCCATGTTAGGAAAGATGACGGGTTATCGATTATCGACGTCCACACTGCTTCCGATCTCGATAAACTCGTCTGACTGTCCTCTTCCGATCTCGATAAGGCTGCACCGTCAGCTGTGCCTGAATCCTTGGATCTCCAAACGAATTTACGCGTCGCGCAGTTTAACGCCAACTCGCTCTTAGGCCATATAGATCATATTCGTCACTATTTTAATAATAATTGCTTTCACATTATTTCTATTTCCGAAACATGGCTGCACTCGCACATCCATGGTAGTCTTGTAAGTTTAGATAGTTATTTCTTAGTCCGTAACGATCGTGAAGGAAAAGAGGGTGGAGGGATCGCGTGCTATATCCATGAATCCTTATCGGCTCAAATACTTGCTGCCTCACCTAGTAAATTCTCGAACGCGCCTGAGGATCTCATTCTGAAAATTCAATTGCGAAACGCGCAGTCGCTCTTATTTGCTTCTATCTATCGTCGTCCGAAAGCCTCTCTTTTCCACGATTTGGAAACTGATTTTAATAGATTTAGTCACGCGTTTAGAAATATAATTTTAGCAGGCGATTTAAACTGTAACCTACTGACTAATAATTTCGAAGCGCAATATTTACGTAATTTTATTTATACCTCTTCTCTTTTCCTTATTCAATCGGCACCAACGTTTCATACGAGTACGTCATACGAGTTCATGGCTTGATGTCATTATCATCGATAGCGAAGACAATCTTATCTTGTTCGCCAAATCAGACTCTCCGTTTATTTGTGGCCACGATCTTCTTGAATTATCCTACGCGCTTGATGCTCGCATCTTTGAGCCTCGCGTTATCTCTCGCCGAAATCTGTCACACTTCGATCCAGCTGAATACGTGGCTACTCTCACGTCCCTCTTAGCTGACGGCACTCAATCACCGCTTTCTATTACCGACTCGTCGCCGGATCTTGATAGTTTCTGTGAAACACTCTCTTTCTCAATCCTTAGCGCGTTGAATATCCATGCGCCGCTAAGAACTTTTCCGATTCGTAAACCGTCGTCTCCGTGGATTACTGATATTCTCAAGGAGCGTATAAGATAGCGCAATCGTTTGTACAAACAGGCTAAGCGATCCAATAGTCTCTTGGGAATGGGTGTCTATCGCACTTTCCGAGATCAACTCACCATTGACCTACGCACTGCTCGACAGAAATACCACCTGAGCCGTCTAAACTCCATCACAGACCCATCTAGACTCTGGCGTGAACTTGGAAATATTGGGTTGGTCAAGAAAACTTTTGCCTCTCCTCTTCACTTCTTTCCTGCGAATCAACTCAATGCTTACTTCGCATCTATCTCGAACCCCTCCCCTCCCCTGCACATTGATGATTTTCTCCAGTTACTCTCAACACCTCTTCCTTCTATCCCATCCTTTTCTTTTCGTCCTGTTACCTCCGACGATGTTCTCGACCACTCAGCCTCCCTTGTCTCGCAATCTCTCTCGCCGGGGCCTGATGGGTTGTCACAATTCGCTATTTCCAATGCGCTTCCTGCTATCTCTTCTTCTCTTGCGACATTCTTCAACGACTGCTTAAAAAATGCTTACTTCCCATCCTCCTGGAAGCGTGCCTTCATCCGCCCACTCTTGAAAATCAAGACACCACTGTCTCCGTCAGACACACGTCCGATTGCTAACTTAAGCGAGCTTTCGAAGCTACTTGAGAGAGTTGTCCACGACCAAATTGTGACGTACGTGGAAGCTAACAACATTTTTGATTCTCGCCAATCCGGCTTCAGGTCGGCTCACAGCACGCAAACGGCCCTCCTAAGGATTGTTAATGATATCTGTCTCGGGATTGATCAGCGGATGATAACGATTCTAGTCCTGTTCGACTTTAGTAAAGCGTTCGATACCGTTCCTCATCGCCATCTCCTAGCGAAGCTCCGACGGCTTGGGTTCTCTCCTTCCGTCTTGAGATGGTTCTTTTCGTATCTCACCGGCCGATCGCAGTCAGTAATCAGTGACGATGGAAAGTGTTCAGAGTGGCTAGCGACTTCCGCCGGTGTTCCTCAGGGTTCCGTTCTTGGCCCGTTGCTCTTCTCGCTTTTCATCAACGATATTGCCGATGGACTGCAGTACTGCAACCACATGATTTTTGCCGATGACACCCAAATTTATCTTCAGTGCTCGCCTTCCGATCTGCTACACTCTGCTCTGCTATGTCTCTTATCAACCATGATGTTAGAGTAGTCGCCAGACTATGCATCGTCATCCGGGCTCACGTTGAATCTTCGCAAGTCGAAAATAATGGTCCTCGGCAGTAGCCCGTACGTTCGCAGTCTTGACTATGCTGAATTGCTACCACATGTAGTTATCAATGATTCTCCGCTCCCATTTGTATATGAAGCGTGTCATTTAGGGGTACACATGTCCTCGAACCTATCGTGGAAAAAACATGTCTCTTCCATTTCGCAAAAAGTTCACGCGTCGCTGCCCGCGTAGAAAAAAAGAATCTCAGCGAGATTCTTGGCGAGAATCTAGATGAGATTCCTGTGAGAATCTTTCCGAGAATCTTTGCGAGATTCTAAGCGAGATCTCGCTGAGAATGCCGCATGTGTCCCGGACCGTGATTCTTGCCGTGCTTCTTGGCGAGATTATTTAATCGCGCGCACAATCCCGCTGTGCTTCTCCGCGTGATTGTTTTAATCGTGCACACAATCTCGCCATGCTTCTCCGTGAGATTTTCGTTTATCGCTGCGAGAAATCTCTCGCACAATCTCGCAGTGCTTCTTGGCGAGATTTTTATTTATCACTGCGGGGAATCTCGCACACAATTTCGCCGTGCTTCTTCGTGTTCAAGCGAAAAATGAAAGAGAAAAAAAAATTAAAATTAGTCAAATAGAAGGCGAAAATAAAAAACGTAGAATTTTGGCCGGAATCAATTTTCGGCAACAAATTTGCATTCAACGAGAAATTTTAGACGCTATAATGGAAAATCGCTGGTTTTTTTTCCAAGTGCTCCCGGTTTTCTGCAAGGAATCTTAGCAAGAGTCCCACATGACGGCCAAAAGTTTGCAGAATTTTGAAAAAAAAAAAATCAGCGTTTTCTACTATAGAGTCTAATATTGTTCGCTGAATGCAACTTTGTTGCCACAATTTGGATCCGAGCTAATTTCTACATTTTTTATTTTCGCCTTCTATTTGACTAATTTTAATTTTTTTTCTCTTTAATTTTTCGCTCAAACACGAAGAAGCATGGAGAGATTGTGTGCGAGATTCCCCGCCGTGATAAATAAAAATTTCGGCAAGAAGCACTGCGAGATTGTGCGAGAGATTTCCCGCAGTGATAAACAAAAATCTCGCGGAGAAGCGCGGCGATAATCGCGGTCCGGGACACATGCGGCATTCTCAGCAAGATCTCGCTGAGAATCTCGGAAAGATTCTCAGAGGAATCTCACCGAGATCGCTGAGAATCTCGGAAAGATTTTCAGAGGAATCTCACCGAGATTCTCGGCAAGAATCTCGCTGCGATTCTTTTTTTCTACGCGGGTGCATAAGCTTAAATACCACAGGAACTCTCTATCAACTGAACTTCGGATAAAACTAGTCAGTACGTTAATTTTTCCCCATCTTGATTACTGTTGTATGTATACTGTTGTTTATCATGCGCTAACTGACGAACTCAATATGATCCTCCAACGCCTTGTGAACATGTGTATTCGGTTCATCTTTAAGCCCCGACGTGACGTGCACATTACGCCTTATCGCTACCAGCTAAGATGGATCTCAGTAAAAAATCGTCGCAATTACTTTATAGGAATCCAAGTTTACCGTATCCTCCATCTACACTCCTCAGCGTATATTAGTAAGCTCTTTCGCAGACGCTCTGCTGAAGCCACTCGGCCGTCACGCCAGGTTCAACCTACACCGACTTTCTTCATCCCAACGCATCGAACATCTGCGTACCGCAACGCCTTTCACCGTTCAGCGGTCTATCTGTGGCACTCCCTTCCTCTCCCTGTAACCACTTCTCCCTCTCTAGCAATTTTCAAAACTCGACTATATGCGCATTTACTTCAGACCGAAACTACATAAATATCCAACGCTAAATGAATATTGTTTAGCAAGCTTTAGTTCGTAAGCATCGTCTCTGAAGCTATTGGTTGATTTTTTGTTTTGTTATTCACTACCCCAATATAGTTTATATAGTTTATACTGTTTCATAGTTATAGTTAAAGGTTATCTCTAACCATAGGCAGTGATATCCGATGTTGTCAACATGATGTACTCACGGTAGTCTATTAATTTTTATTTAGTTGTAAGTTATTTTCTCTCTGTAATATTCAAATTTGCCCTATAGTTTAACTCGGGCATAATAAAAATTTCAAATCAAATCAAAATCTCTCTCTCTCTCTCTCTCTCGTGAGTACTTAACACAGCTTCTATATCGCTCCTATCTTACGAGAATTTTTTCTGTCGCCTGCTGCCTACGGGCAATTTTGTTGCAGATTGTTTGCACGCTCTCAGTTGCATTTTCGTCTTGAGCTAATCATCCTAACGAGCATTTCTTCTTTAACGAAGATTACTCGACGAATTGCGAGGCTGCTTTTCTAACCTCACTCTTTGCACTTTGGCCTTGAGCGCGACCGCGTTCCTCTACACCGCTGTGCGCATGCGCTCCTATGCAGTTTCATCGTCTCTGCTGCTGTCTCGCTCACTCCAACGCCGGCTTCATCCCACGCGGTCTGCTACGCGCATGCGCTTTCTCCTGGCTTTCTCCGGGCGTGCGGTCTCATCTGGCTTTCTCTCTCTCATCGACGCTGATTGCTCTCTTCGCATGCGCTAAATCATCGACGTCGTGAGTACGAGATCTTCTCACTATCCGCAACGCTACCGTGAACTAGCTGCTGGTCAAGGAGATCGCCATCTTATCAACGCATGTCTTGGTAGACAACCGCCATCTTCGCTAACCGTCAAGCTAATTCGGTAAAGTAGATCGCCCTTCTACTGCCGTCGAATAAGTCTTATGTATGCAGAGCGCTAAGTGCTACAAGTGTACGAAAAACATCGCAGGAGAAGCTTTGTTTTGCGCGGACTGTCTGAAAAAATTTCATCCCGGCTGCTGTAGAACGTACATTCAGTACAAATCCGCTTCTCCGTGCTGCTTTAATAATTTTAAACATTTATTACCCGACGCTGTGCGCCCTACTCAGACAGCAATGAGTTTCTCTATGTCGTCAACTTACACTAACGTCGCTCAGAATGCTTTTGGCGCTCGACCGGTCTCGGACTCAGATAAATTACAATTCATTATTGATAAATTAAATTCGTCGGAGGCTAAATTCGATTCTTTTATGCACGAACAACTTACAACTAATAAAGACATCGCTGAAAAACTGAGCGGTTTACCGCAAGTTTTCAAGAAAATCGAAGAACACGATGCCCGTCTTGACAATCTAGCCAAAGAAAATTCCGAGATGAAGCATGATTTAGAGCAGCTTAAGCGCACGATCACAGGCGGTCAGCAGTCGTCGTCCGAGATCGTTATTGGTGGGATTCCTGTTAACGTCACCCTTGACCAAGTATCTATCGTTTCGAAAGTGTTTGATTCTCTCGGCGTGCAGCATCTTCTTAACGACGTCCTTGGTGCTCGCATCCTTGAGCGCAAAAAGCCGGATGGTGCGTCTCTACCTCCGTCGAACTCAGCCAATACTAGCAGGTCGTATGTAATATCGTTGAAATCCGCGGAAGTCAAAGATTTTATCATTAACAAGAAACGCTTGAAGCGCGATTTACCTAATAAGGTTGTTTTCGGAGACCAGTATGGCGGTCTTATCTACGTCAATGAAATGTTACCGTCCGACAAATATAATTTGTTAAAGAAAACCAAAGCTAAAGCGAAGGCCACGGGCTACAAGTATGTCTGGATTAGATTTGGCCGAATTTCAGTCAGACGCGACGATGGTTCTCCAATTATACCGATTTACACTGACGCCGATCTCGCTCGCCTCGTTTGACTTCCTTTGGGTTCGGTTTCTTCAGCATTGGTTGATAAGAGGAATAAAAATTTTGGCTTAAAAATTGCACAATTCAA
This sequence comes from Cryptus viduatorius, assembly GCA_964006125.1. NCBI lineage: Eukaryota > Metazoa > Arthropoda > Insecta > Hymenoptera > Ichneumonidae > Cryptus > Cryptus viduatorius. The sequence goes on along the minus strand of OZ023222.1, from coordinate 19,922,141 downwards.
TGCGAATTCCCTCCTCGGACATATTGATTATATACGAGCTTATTTCTACAGTAATTTTTTTCATATCATTTCCATCTGCGAGACTTGGTTACATGCCCACATCGCCGATGATCTTGTCAATCTAAAAAACTACTTCCTTATTAGAAATGATCGTGAAGGCAGGGAGGGCGGTGGTGTTGCTGTCTTTGTTCACGAGTCACTTAAAGCTAAAATATTAGCTACTTCTCCGTTCACTTTCTCTAACTCTCCCGAGTTTTTGATTTTAGATCTTCGTTCAGACGTGTCTCCGCCGCTGCTCTTTGCCTCCATCTATCGTCGACCGAAGGGTTTATTGCTTAACGATTTCTCGGAATCTTTATTGCAATTTTCCCATGCGTATGAAAATATCATAATCGGAGGTGATCTCAATTGTAATCTTGCTTCTAATGCTTTTGAGCCGAACTATCTGCGTAATTGGGTTTTCTCGCTCTCTTTTCACCTTGTAAATTCGGAACCAACCTTCCACACTGCGACCTCCGACTCCTGGCTTGACGTTATCATACTTGATTCACCGGAAAAACTACACGCTTTTTCGAAAACCGAAGCTCCTTTCATTGCTGGTCATGATTTGCTTGAACTCGCATACAACTTTGTATCGCCGTCTCTCGAGGATCGCAAAATTATTCGACGCGACTTTAGAAATTACAACGGTGGACATTTTTGCAATACGCTCAGTGACTTAATCGCTACTTACAATACGCCTGGGCTGATCGGATCGCCAGACGAATTTGATGCTCGTATCGTCGCTACGTCGCAAACTCTGCTAGCTGCTTTCAATCAACACGCACCCCTTCGTAGCTTTACCATTCGTAAACCCCCTATTCCCTGGTTAACCGACGAGCTAAAACGGCGCATCAAACATCGAAATATATTATTTAAGCAAGCGAAGCGATCGAATAGCTTACTCCATTATGAAATCTACCGTCACACGAGAAACACGCTGAATGTCGACATCAAAGCTGCCAAAAGTCGCTATCACTTTCAACAACTTAACGCTATCAATGATCCCAACCAAATGTGGAAGGAGCTTGCTCGTCTCGGCTTAGTTAAACCCTCTCTTACCTCCCCTCTGAACTTCTTCTCCAATTCTGAACTTAACCACTTCTATGCCGCCGTTTCTAATTCCTCTTCCATAGGTTCTCCGTCTCTAATTGCTAGTGCCCTTTCGCTCATTCCTGTCTCATTTCCCGCTTTTTCTTTCCGATTAATTGAAGAAGATGATCTACTCGAAGCCGTAAACCTTTCCTCTGCTAATTCTCACTCATTCGGTTCCGATAACATTTCTTCTTTCTGCATTAATCAAGCTATTCCTATCGTTTCACCACTTCTCCTCGATCTATTCAATTCCTCGCTGCGCCTGTCTAAATTTCCGGACTCATGGAAACAAGCGTTTATCAGGCCACTTTCCAAAATCCGTACACCTCTCTCTCCCTCTGACACCAGACCAATAGCGAACCTTCCTGAGCTATCGAAAATGCTCGAACGTATCGTCCATAAGCAAATCACGCAATTCGTATCACAGTACAATCTTCTTGATCCGCGGCAGTCGGGATTTCGCGCTGGCTATAGCACTCAGACTGCACTACTCCGAGTTACCGATGACATTCGCAAAGCCATTGATGAGAGAAAAATCACCATACTTATCCTATTCGATTTTAGCAAAGCTTTTGACACGATATCTCACTTACAACTTCTTTGCAAACTTAAGACTTTTGGCTTCTCCCAATCGGTACTCTCGTGGTTTGCATCGTATCTAACCGGGAGGACGCAGGCAGTCTTGGGGGAGGACAACGTTCCTTCCTCTTGGCTTCCCGTATCCTCTGGGGTACCGCAGGGATCGGTTCTTGGGCCGCTACTTTTCTCGCTCTTTATTAACGACGTTAGCCGCTCTTTAAAGTACTCGAGCCATATGGTCATTGCCGACGACACTCAAATATACCTTAGCTGTTCTCCACAGCTTCTCCACCAAGGTCTTGAGAGGATAGCATTTGATGCCGCTGCCATTTTCGATTACGCGAATTCAAACGATTTAAAACTCAATTTATCCAAATCCAAGGTCATGATCCTAGGTAGTGAAGCTCATGTGAGAAACATTGACTTAAATTCACTTTCACCTATCACTATTAATGGTCAAGCGCTTCCATTTGTTACAGAAGCTCGTAATCTTTAAATCTAACCTAACGTGGAACAGTCACGTCGCTATGATCTCACAAAAAGTTAACTTCTCTCTACACCGGTTAAAGTATCATAGAAATTCGCTCACTCAGTCTCTCCGTATTAAGTTAGTGAGTACTCTCATTTTTCCCCTCATTGACTATTGCTGTCTGGTATTCCATGATCTTACCAACGAACTTGACAGTAAACTTCAAAAGCTTATTAATTGTGCCATCCGATTTATATTCGACTTGAGACGTGACGTTCATATAACACCTTATAGGCATAGACTCGGGTGGCTGTCGGTGCGTAATCGTCGCCAGCTTTTCCTGGGAATGTTTGCCCACCGCCTTCGTTACCTTGGAACAGTACCGTATCTCAGCGAGTTATTCTCCATTAGAAACCCGGCTGCCCGATCCTCTCAGCGTAATGTGACTCCCGAATTCTTTCATGTACCAAATCACCGCACCGTTTGCTATCGAAATTCTTTCCACCTATCCGCTATCTACCTCTGGCACTCGCTCCCTATCGAATTAACTTCCGAGAGGTCAAGCTACTTATATAAACAGAAGCTTTTCGATCACCTTATGGCTCTTGAACAATCCTCGTAGCCCTCAAAGGGCATTCAGAGGGTGAAATGGTACCTTCTCTCGCTATCTTTGCTAGCTAACCTACGTTATCTATTTATCTATTAATCTAATCTATTAAGATATAAGTTATTGCAAATTGTAACCTCTATTCAATCGTACTACTACATTAAGTTACCTCTATATACATTTATAAAGTTATTGCGCTGCGAAGTACTCACTTTCTTGAGATATTTATTTATTGTACAGCAACAGCTTTATAACCCTTTCTTATAATTTAATTTTAAGATTGCGTTCTACTGTATATCCTTTATTGCCTAACAGTTATCTAAGGCATAATAAATCTAATCAATCAATCAATCAATCAATCTCTCTCTCTCTCTCTCTCGTGAGTACGATACTGCGTATCTTACTGCGTATCGCTCTATCTTAACTGTCGATACTTCGCTGTTGTATTCTGCCTACGGGCCCCCTTCGTTCAGAGCTGAGCAAGCATTTGAACGCTCTTCATCTATTACTATTACTTTCGACTCTCTTTCCGTCATTGACTGAGAATTTCCATGGGAAGTCGAATGCTCTTCTAACCTCACTTCGGCCGGGTTTGCTGCTTATCGGTGGATTTCGAACATTTCATCGCTTTGCGCATGCGCTTCTCTTCTTCGACGACCTTCAGGTACTACACTGCTATCTACAACAACCTGTGGGGAATTCGCTTATATTTATTGGCGCTGCTATTTTAAATAAGTTGAGTCGGTACACGAAGGTTTAAACGAAAATTATATATTTTATTGAATATAAAGACGTCGGCGTTGAAGTGAGCTTGCAAAGGGAGCTCTTGTCAAATTTAGCGTTGATAACGCCGGGTTCCGTGTAAGACTGATTTGCTATCGATGATCAATCTCATCGATAGCATTATCCCGGAAAAGCTATATACAGTGAGGTTTTCTTGAAACTAGACAGGGCTCGAGCGCGCGAGCTACAGTCTTCGAATCTGATTGGCTGCCGCCGTCCGCTGACAGTGCGTCTCAACCCGACGGTTACCTCAAGTTAACGGGGCATCGGAGGGAGTTAGGGAGAGGGTAAGGGAGGTCGAAGGGAGGGAGTTTCCCCCATGGTAGGGGCGAGGGACGCTACGAAGACGCGTACAGCTGGATAGGCCGCGTGTACTCGTTTTGGAGTAAATTTAATTTGACGTTAAATTACGCTTCAAGTAATTGTGAGTTAAAAAATTGCAATTAAAAACGTTTGCGATTAATTCATTGACAATAAGTCAGAATATTCAGTGTGTGTAAACCCAACAAATTTGCGCGTCGTGTAATGAAGCCTCGTAATAAAATAAAAATTAATAGTAATTGGGTGAATTTGTGATAATGACAGGCATTGCAAAAAAAAAGGCGTCCTTTCAATATTAACGTAGCTTTTTATTCAACTTAGCCTAACAATAAAAAACGGTAAGTGAACAAAAAATATAATGTTTGATTTAATTTGCTATTTTACGTAACTATTGATTAGATTCATTTTTTTTTTGTTAATTTTTCTTTTTCTTTGTTAATGTCAGTGTGTTTCATGTGTGCGTGTGCTTTGTTTGAGTGCGCGACAATTTGCGTTCTTTTCTTCGAATTAACGCATGACTAGATTTTTTTTAGAGTAATATCTAAATTTAAAGTAACATTTCAAAATGTCCTCCTTCCGCTGCCGAACAATAACCCAAACGGTCGTAAAATTCGTTGACAGAATTCCGAAGTTGTTGCGGAGTGATGTCACCGAAAATGCGCGAGATTCGCCTCTTCAATTCTGCTGCATTTGTGACGGGGGTGGTGTATAACTGGCTTTTCATATGGCCCCACAGGAAAAAGTCCAAAGGATTTAGACCCAGCGAGCGTGGGGGCCACAGCATTGGGCCGTACCGTCCGATCCAGCGGCCACGAAACTGCTCGTTCAGCAATTGTCGAACGGCGAGGGTGATATGTGGAGGTGCTCCGTCGTGTTGATACCACATATGATCCAGAAAATTGGAAATTATTGTGACATGTAAGTACTGTTAAAGCCAAATATTGATCTACAAAAATATGTATCCTTGCATGGAAAAAGTTCTTCCAAATATTGTTTTACTTCAGCAGTGTAATTATCTTTACAAAGTTATTCGAATTCATAATTTAAGCTGCTTCGCATCATTTTTTTGCAGAATATCTTTAGAAGCTATTTAAAGAGTATCTTTAGAAGCTGTGTTATGTCAAATTTTGAAAGATAGCCGTTTAAAACCTTAGTTTTAACTGTGGAAAAGATTTTTCCTTGCAATGAATATTTTTCTATAATTTTTTTACCTGCGCGGTATAGTTGTCTTTACAAAGTTATTGAAATCAAATCGAAGAAAACATTTTTCAAACATTGTATTACCTACGCAGTGTAGTTGTATTTACAAAGTCAAAGACAAGTCAAGTTATTTAAAGTCATGAGTCAAACTGCTCTGAACTATTCTTTTGCGGAGTATCTTTAGAAGCTAGAGGGCCAACTGCGTTATATGGAATTTAGAACCAAACCCAAACAATTGTGAAATCAAAGTTTGAACTGCGGAGGGTTTTCCTTGCAAAGAAAAAGAAGTTTCAAGAATTGTTTTACCTGCGCAGTAAGTCATTAAAAACAAAATTTAAACTGCGCAGGAAGTTTTTCCTTGCAAAAAAAACCTGTTTCGAACATTCTGTTACCTACGCAGTGTAGTTATCTTTACAAAGTCAAAGACAAGTCAAGTTATTTAAAGTCATAAGTAAAACTGCTCTGAACTGTTCTTTGGAGTTATTTTCTGTGGAGAGGCTATATTATTTCAAAATGTTCCCAAGGATTTTGTAGCAATAATTAAATCATAAATGATCAAGATTTTATTAGAATATAAAATGCACTTACGATTGGCATAACTTCTCTTAACGCAGGTATCACACGCTCTTCGAGAAGTGCGCGATACGTTGCACCGTTCAGATTCCCATCAATAAAAAATGGGCCAATGATTTGGTCGCTAATGATCCCAGCCCAAACATTGACTTTCGCTCTGTACTGAGTCTTCTCATCGACGATGTAGTGCGGATTCGATCTGGACCATATTCGAAAATTCTGCTTATTTGGACGTCCTGAGATTTCCACAGTAGCCTCGTCGGTGAATAGGATTCGGGAAAGCAAGTCTTCGTCGTTGTTAATTCTATTCATCATTTCTTCGCAGAACACCATGCGCGGCTCATAATCAGCGTCGAAAAGTTTTTGCACACTGAACGCCTTGTACGCAAAGTATTTTTCCGCGTGAAGAATTTTAATTACCGACGATTTTGAGATGTCCACCATCTGCGCTATCTGCGATGCTGGATATCGGTCCATCTCCATTAACGCACACACTTGTATTTTTTTCTCTTCTGGGACTTGTCGATTTGGTTGAATCACTTTTCGGTGGGTCAGTTGGAGGCAGCCTCTGTCATCAAATCGCTTGATAATGGCACAAATGGTCTGCACACAGGGGACAGGACGATCCGGGCGCAAGACCATAAAGGAGGCTCGAATTTCTCTCAAACTGAGACCTGCGTGATGCCATCGCACCATCTCTTGCGACTCCTCTACCGAATACTTAATATTCGGCATAATATCACCGACCACGACTCACCACGACAACAAAGAGTTTGTACAACAAAAGACGCTTAGCAATAATTTAACAATGAATTACTGTTTCGTATAGTCGTGAAACTTGCGTAGTAAGGATCGAGAGCAAGATGGATGCGCGGGAGAGGGGTCAGGGCAATTAAATAAATTTACTTCGAGAGACGCATTACAGGCATTTGAGCGTTGTCTTTATTTCACTATACAATTTGAGAGTACCGCGTAGAGTGAAAAATACCTGTCGAGTTCTTGAGCGCTCCGCGTGATAATAAATCGACGGTGAGACGCGACGCCGTTGAGTCGACCATTGAACTGTCCGTTGGCGATGCCGAGAGTAGCTGAGTCCTTGAGATTCTCCTCGATGAGCGCTCCTGTTCGCGAATATGCGTTGAGTTGTCGCACACACCTCTTCCACTATCACTGAGCTGATCGCGAGAATATTCCGATGACGAGAAGACCGAGAAAACGCCCGAGAATATCCGAAAACCGTAGAGACGCGAGAACGCACGTGGAGTTCGCGCAATGCCGATGCTGATAATGGCCGCCGTCGTCCCGTGCCGGTAGTCTCCTCTTTCTCGTCGAGCAGCGGCAAGACGACGGAGCCGCGCGTGCGCGAGTATCGATCAGTGATCGATGCCGGAGCGTGCTGCCGCGCTAGGAGAGCGCGGCAGTCCGGAAAATGAGCGACCGTTCGCAACATTCCCGCCCGCCATCTCCGCGTCCGCGGAGATGTTATCCCTTGATCCCTTCTGTGAGCAGAGGGACGAGTTTCACAACTGGGCGAGTGAGTGTGGTCGTTACGGTTTTCAGGGTAACAACCCGAGTTAGTCCATCGCGCCCTGGATGAAGAGCGGTGACTCGAGCGAGAGGCCATCTCCCTGGAGGGGCTCTCCCGTCACTGATGAGAACCAGAGAGCCGATCTGAATTGCATCTTGAGAGTGCTGCCATTTCGAGATCGCCTGTTGTTGATGCAAGTAATGAGTTGACCAAACCTTCCAAAATTGCTGCGTCTTCTGCTGGAGTAGTTGCCAATGAGAGAGGCGAGCCTCTCTGAGATCGAGTACTGAAGGCTCAGGTATCGTCGTCAGAGCAGAGCCGACAAGGAAGTGTCCGGGTGTTAGAGCTGAGACATCCTCTGGATCGTCGCGAAGAGGTTCCAACGGCCTTGAGTTGAGCAGAGCCTCAATCTGCGTGAGCAGCGTAGCCCACTGTTCATACGTGAGCAATGCATCACGTACCGTTCGCCGAAGATGGTATTTGACGGATTTTACGGCCGCTTCCCATTTTCCGCCCATATGCGGAGCTGCTGGGGGGTTGAATACCCAGCTGATTCCTTCCCTCGAGAGTTCCAGAGCCATCGTCCGATGTTCACGGGCGTTTGCCGTAAACATCTGTTTGAGAGTCGCGTCGGCTCCGAGAAAATTCGTCCCGCAGTCCGAATACATTGCCGTGGGGATGCCTCTCCGTGAGACAAATCTCCGAAAGGCTGCGAGGAACGCTTCCGTTGAGTAGTCCGTGACAACGTCCAGATGAAGCGCCGAAGTGCTGAGGCAGACGAACACACAAAGCCAGCCTTTGTGAGTTTTAGCTCCTCTACCTTGCCACGACTTGAGCATGAGTGGTCCAGCGTAGTCCAAGCCTGTGTGCATGAACGGGCGAGATGGTGTAACCCGGCAAAGAGGTAGTTGGCCCATCAGTTGACGGGCACGGATCCCCCTCTGCCGAGCGCACATCACGCACCGAAGCACATGAGCTCGTACCGTATTCCTTCCTCCAAGAATCCAAAACCGTTATCGAGTATGAGACAGAGTGAGCTGAGTCCCGCCGTGAAGAGTTCTCCGATGAGCTTCGTCGATTATCAGCGACGACAAGTGCGAATGCCGTGAGAGAATTGCCGGATGTTTACTCTCTTCCTTGAGAGCAGAATTGTCGAGCCGTCCACCGACTCTGAGGACACCATCTGCGTCGATAAAGGCCGTCAATCTGCTCAGAGGATGACCTGGCGGAAGAGTATCCCCCTTCGAGAGCATCCTGAGCTCCGAGGCGAACGATGCCGCCTGAGATGCTTTAACCCAAAACTGCTGTGCACGATGCAGTTCCGAGGGTAGCAAGAGTCGTCCGATGGGTGCTTTCGGTAGGCGCTTTATCCGATCAACCACCCTGAAACACAGAGCCGTTACTCTCAGAAGTTTAAAATATGATGAGTACCTGAAGAGCAGATCCCATTGACAATCAGGTTCCGGAAGAGCCCCCACAAGCGAAACCCCTGGCCTCGCCTCTGAGCCGCTAGCCACCTCAGACACGTCTGTCTGAGAAGGCCATTTTTCCCGGGGCTGAGTGAGCCATGATGGCCCTTGCCACCACAACGTGTGAGCTGCCAATTCTTGCGTTGTCGCCCCGCGCGACGCGCAGTCAGCGGGATTGCACGTTCCCGGCACGTGCATCCACGAGCAATCCGGTGAGAGATCCTGGATTTGCGTGACTCGGTTCCGCACGTAATCCTTCCACCGAGAGGGATGAGCTTTGATCCAGGTGAGAGCGACCTTCGAATCCGTCCACAAAAATACCTCGTCGATATCAAGACCCTCTTTCTTCCTGATATGACTCACGAGCTTCGCCAGAATGAGAGCACCAGAGAGCTCTAACCTCGGGATGGTTAGTCGCTTCGAGGGTGCGACCTTTGTCTTCGAGCAGATTAGTGACGTCACTTTCCCCGTGGACGGCGAGTCGACCGTGAGATACACCACGGCCGCCATGGCAAGCTGTGACGCGTCCGAGAAGCCATGCAGAGTAACACGTGCCCCCTGGCATGTGTTGAACCACCTTGGAACAGAGAGACTAGCCAGTTGAGTGAACTCTTCTCTTACCGCCTGCCATTTTTCCGCCAGATGAGCTGGGAGTGGTTCATCCCATCCGAGTTTATGCAGCCAAAGCTCCTGGATCAACGCTTTGGCGCGAATGGTAACCGGTGAGATAAAGCCGAGAGGATCGAAGATCTTCGCGACCTCCGAGAGTACCACGCGTTTTGAGACCTTGCCGGTAGGCGAGCTTGACCGAGAAACAAACGTGAATTTGTCATCCTTTGGCGACCATTGAACCCCGAGTAATTTGGTTGTGCAGTCGTCGAACTGGATGGTTTGCTGATCACCAGATGACCCAAGCTGTGCGAGAACCAAAGGACTTGTAGCATGCCACTTAGCCAACGGGAATCCTCCCGCGTGACAGAGTCCCTTCAACTGTTGAGCCGTTTCCAAAAGAGCTGCTTCCGTGTCAGCACCGCCAAAGATATCATCAACATATCTTCCGTACAAGAGAGAAGGCACTGCCAATGGGAAGTTGTGCCCCTCATCCTCAGCGAGCTGAAGCATAGTTCGCACCGCCAAAAACGGCGCTGATTTCGTGCCGTACGTCACGGTGGTGAGACGATACGGTACCTCGTTGAGCTTTTCATCGACCCAGAGGATGCGCTGAAGGTCTTGATCCCCTTCGTGCACTCTGATTTGACGAAACATCTTCGTCACATCCGTTGCGAAGAGATGTCGATGATGCCGAATCCATATGAGAACGTCCGAAATGTCCAAGAGCAAATTGGCACCAGTGTGCATGAGATCGTTCACCGAGTATCCTGATGCTGAGGCGCTAGATCCGTTGAACACAACCCGAAGCTTTGTTGTAGTTCGCTCAGGTCGTAACACCCCATGATGCGGCAGATAGTATGCCACCGGATCCTCCGAGCGTTGAGCCGGTACTGAAGCGCGAGCCATATGCCCGAGCTTCTCGTATTCCCCCAGAAACTGCGTGTACAACTCTTTGTACACGTCATCCCTTGCAAGCCGTTGCAAAGTTTTGCGGAGACGATGACGCGCCGTTGAATACGAGTCGCCCAGCAATGAGATGGGAGCCTTGAGAGGGATACGCACGATGTATCGTCCCTCTTCATCCCTCGTATGAGTCGACCGGAAATGATTTTCGCACTCCTGTTCTTCGGGCGAAAGAATCGCCGTCTCGTCTGTTGGAACTTCCTCTTGTTCCCAAAATTTCGCGAGAAGATCCTGAAGAGCTTGAGAGTCGTTGTCGATCCTTCCAACGAGCGAGACGTTCTGATGAGCAGTTACCCCTTGAGTGGTCACTGGGCCGAGAATTAACCATCCGAAAATTGAGCATTGCGCCACTGGCATTGAGCGAGATCCCCTTATCACCTCGGGCTTGATGACCTGTCCATAGACGTCTGCTCCGAGCAACACGTCCACTGCTCGAGATTGATAATACCGCGGATCAGCGAGTTCGAGATTCTGCAGATGAGGCCATGCATCTACGATCACGTCGGCAGATGGTAACGCCGCTGCGATCTTCTTAAGCACGTGAGCTCGAACCATTACACTCTCCGACGAGTATACCGAAGCCAAAGAGAGTTGAACGACCCCCTTGGTCTTTGTCGGGTGAGTGCCTCCAATGCCCGTCACGATGAGCGGAGACCATTGTCGAGAGAGATGCAGAGCTGACACAAGCTCGTCAGCGATGAAGCTGAACTCTGATCCAGGATCAACGAGAAGTCGAACCTGATGAGTCGTCGATGACGCGCGTACAACTGCGACGGCAGTTGCAAGCAACGACTGAGAAGATGGGATAAGAGCTTGAGTCACTGAGAGAGCTGATGACTCGTGAGATATTTCCGTGCGAGCTGTGTCCGGGTGAGAATTTCCAGCCTCGTCCTGGCTAAAAGACGATCGAGTTGTCCAAATCGAGTGCGACGCGCGAAGTGAGCGAGCTGAATCCTGGAGAGCGACGACCGCATAACCTCCCTATTGGGAGGTCGAGCTCGTTTCTTGCTGAGCTGTGCCTTGAGTCGTTGCTGGTCGAGCTGATGCGGATGCCTCGTGCAGAAGGGTGTGGTGTTTTCCCTTACAGGTCTTGCACAGTTGTGCGTTCCTGCAGACACGAGCGCTATGCCTCCCCAGGCAATTGAAGCACAGCCGCTTCTCGACGACCAGCGAGCGTCTTTCCTTCGCGTTCCTATGCAGGAACGAGGCGCAGGCCGTGATATAGTGCGACCCTTGGCAGCAGTCGCATGCGTAGGCCGATCGAGATGCGCCGTATCCCTGAGCCGATGTCTGAAGAGCCGATCCCCGTTGTTGAGTTGTCGATTGAGTAGATCCGTGTGTCTTCTTCTGAGCTGCGACACCTTGAGGTTGTTCCGTCGTCTCGAGAGCGCGCAGTTTGCCTCGCACATATTCCTCTACCTTATCGTAAGTAGTATTGTACAGCTATAGGGAGACAGGATTAGTAGTAGGGGTCAGGTATAGGGAGACAGGATTTACCCCCTCCACGCGGCCACTGGCGCCAACCTCCCACCACCACCGTCTACCCCCACCCTCTCCCCTACCACCTGTGGTCCCCTGTCCACCCATAAGGCCCCTTAAGCCACGCCCCCTTGGGTTATAGGGAACCAATGAGAGGACGGGTGGAAAATTCTCTGGTTCGTGATTGATCGTCTTTTTTTCCCCGAGCCGTGATTGGCCGACTGGAAATTCCCCGAGCTCTTATTGGCGGACGGCTTTTCCGAGATGCCCTCTACAAATTTTCATCGTTTTTCTGTACTAACATTATTCTAGTAAACTTGTTGTGTTTTGATTTCCCGTCTTATTTCTCCTGGCGCCCTCTAGGAGTTACGGACAAATTACAATACTAATGTTTTCTGCAGTCGGTAAATTAGTTTTCGCCTTCTTCTATATACCAAATAGCAATATAGAAAATTTAGGAAGTATAGAAAAAACTTTCGCCCAAATCGGGGATCGAACTTGACTCTCCTGGTCGCCGAAATTGCTGGTCGTGTACGCTAACCACTTAACCACGGGTCGCGTATTATACAAACACTATTCTATAGCTAGTCAACCTTATCGTGTTCTCTCTAACCTTACGGTTAATATCCTCCATACAGTCGAAAGTCGGAAATATTTTCTTTTATTGATTTATCTAATGTCTTATTTAAAATAAATTTATTGATTTTGTAGTCGTGTAAATTTTTTAAAAATTTCCGACATTTTCAAATCATTTTCAAAATTTGGAAAAGTGAAATAAAGTCCCAAATTTGGGTATGTTCGCGTAAAAGCATTTCTAATCACAGTCGTAAAGTTTCGACGCGAGTGAACGAAAGTTAAAATAACAATAGTCTAAACATTTTTTAAAAAACATACATTTTTTTAAGTTTTCTGATATTTTTGCATTTGTTCGAAATTTTGAAAAATGATTTTTTCGAAAACATACATTTTTACACATTTTCTGACATTTTTAATTTTTTGAAAATTAAAAAAAAAAGAACATAAATCCTGAAATTATGAATATGTTTTTGTAAAATTTTTCTCACTGCCCTTGTAAAGTTTCGGAGCGATTGTGTGAAAGTTAAAGTAACAATAGGGTAAACATTTTTTAGAAAACACATTTTTTAAGTTTTCTGATATTTTGCATTTTTTCGAAATTTTGAAAACGAAATTTTTTTGAAAACATACATTTTTACAAATTTTCTGATATTTTTCAATTTTTTGAAAATTTAAAAAAGAACATAAATCCTGAAATTATGAATATGTTTTTGTAAAATATTTCTCACTACCCTTGTAAAGTTTCGGAGCGATTGTGTGAAAGTTAAAGTAACAATAGTGTAAACATTTTTTAGAAAACACATTTTTTAAGTTTTCTGATATTTTGCATTTTTTCGAAATTTTGAAAACGAAATTTTTTCGAAAACATACATTTTTACAAATTTTCTGACATTTTTTAATTTTTGAAATTTAAAAAAGAACATAAATCCTGAAATGATGAATATGATTTGTAAAATATTTCTCACTGCACTTGTAAAGTTTCGGCGCGATTATGTCATAGTTAAAGTAACAATAGTGTAAACATTTTTTAGAAAACACATTTTTTAAGTTTTCTGGTGTTTATATTTTTTCGAAATTTTGAAAAATGAATATAAGTACAAATATCCACGTATTTGCTGTGAGGATATAGAAAAGTGGTAGATACATTTGTATCGCCGGTGACACGTACGTCGTAATCACACGATACATTAAAAAAAAAAAAAAAAGATGAAGACTTCAAAATGCTACGATGTTCACCGAACGCCGTACCAGCAGTAATTTGGCGATCGGTTGGCCGGGACCGTGTTTGACCGGCCTTGTCAGACCGAACATTACATGGAATTAGTCGGGCAAGTTGGTTATAATGAGAAATTGTTGATTTACATTCGCTTTTGTTGGTCGAAACTTCACGTATAAAATGCGTCGGAACAATTTTTTTGATAAGTTGTTTGGCTGGAAACGATGCAATGGACATTCGATCGGTATCGCCGTCGCAAGAAAGACATAGAGAGAGAAAGAGAGAGAGAGAGAGAGAGACAGGTGTTGCATACGAGATTGCCTAGCATTCATTGAAGATGTCTCAATTAAAGAATCGAAAATCCGCAATCTAGAGCTCTCTGTGTTCTTACGAACTTTTTCCAATTTAAATTTGAAACATTTTCTGCATGTTATTCTTCAAATATGTCGGCTACGTTCTGACTCACACAAAGAGGTGAAATACGTTACCTCGCTTTCTCTCTCTCTCTCTTGCTCCGGCGTAACGTCCGATCATGTTATCTCTCTCGCACACCATAGGAATCTCCTCTTAAAGATTATAAGGCTATCCGTGCAGTACAGCCGAGAATATGCCGATCTTAACAAATGGCTCCTTCGTGCTTTATACGAGAAGTTTTTGTCACCTAATGCAAATTATAAAATAAAACATTTCGTATTATTGACAATCTACTAGATTAATCATGTGGTGCATTTCCTCAATCAAGTTCCGTCAAACTCCGCCCCGTCCACCCGCACACAGAGTTTCTGGTGAGATGTACGTCCGGTTCGGTCCGGTACGTCATCACAGCATTTTGAAGAATTTAAATTTTTTCAATCAATCAAACGCGAACACGCGATTCATGGCTTTTTCGGAAGATAGACACATGGGAGATTCTCAATGTGTTTTAATAGCATTTTTAAATTTTTGCCAGAAAAATTTCTCAATTTTCGTGTACGTGAATTCGGAAATTCATTTTTTAGTTTTTATTTCTTTGTCGACCGCAAAGAAAAAATATATGTAAATTTTTAAAAATACGCACATGAGAGATTGCAAAATAATTATTAAAATTTAATATTTTTACCAAAATGTTTGCCAAATATTCATTACACGAATTTGGATCGAATATTTATTCTGTCACGAGTAGAAAATTCATGAAGAATCTGTCAAACAAAAAATTACCTGGGATCATATTTTATGTTTAATAAAAAAATCCTTCTTACGAACGAATGAAAATTCGTTAAGCAGTTTCAACTATGTAAAGATTCATGAATTTTTCAAAAACTGCTACACGGAAAAATTAAATTTGCGAAATCAATGTGCTTTTAATGCCGTTTGTAATTTTTACTTAAACATTTTTTAATGGTCGTACACTTGAAGTTGCATTTCATTTTTTATTTCTTTTTGTCGATCGCAAATACAAAATTTATAAAAAATGTTTCAAACAATAGATATTTGAAAGTTGCTCAATATTTATCAATAGTTTTACAAAAATGTTTGCCAAATATTCATTACACGAATTCGGATCGAATATTTATTCTGTCACGCGTAGAAAATTCATGAAGAATCTATCAAATAAAAGTTACCTGGGTTCATATTTTATGTTTAATAGAAAAAAATCATTTTACGAAAGAATGAAAATTTATCAAGCATTTTTAACTGTATCAATTTTTTTGTTTATCCCGTTTGTAATTTTTATTTCTTTGCGTCGATCGCGAATACAAAATTTATAAAAAAAAAATGTTTCGAACAATTGATATATGAAAGTTGCTTAATATTTTTTATTTTTAGTAAAAGTTTGGCAAATGTTCACCGTACAAATTTGGGCCGAATATTTTTTTATCGTGAGTACAAAATTAATGAAAATCTTGTAATTCAAAATTACAGGGCTCTTTCTTGTTCGTATTTATTTAATTATATTAAAGACAAACCAATTATCGAGCAAGCTCACCGAACATAATCCAACAGAACAAATCCTTTACAAACATTCAATACATTTTTTCACATTACCGTAAATATTATATTCTTATTTTAGAGCAGCATTATTAGACTACTTAAAATAATATATATTAATTTTAGACTTTGAAAAACGCACCTAGCCGTAAAAAAAATCAAATCTCTGCCGACAAATAAATTTAAACTAAGTAGAGACACAAATTCCAATGCATTGCAATTTCTATTTGTCACTTTGGCCTGTCAAACTTTTAGCTTTTCGACCGTACGGTGTATTTCGACATTTTCTCGAGTTTTTTCTGTAAACAAAAAAAAAAAAATGTAAAATACATGAATATTGTTGTACAAAATGGAACTCTTCTACATTATACAAATGATTGGAAAATATTTGAATTAATATAAAAACGGTACATACGATTCAATAATGTTGGCACGGGGACGCGTTCGAGCGCTTCTGATTGGCCCGCAACTTTCTCTTTTGTTCAGTAGCCCCACTTCCGATGAAAAACGCTCTACGATCTCAACCAAGACTTGTGGTTCCTCCTCTGAATCCCAGCTTGGCTCGTCGTTTAAGCCCCATAAATCCGTGGTCGTTGGAATAACACGGATATTTTCATTTATATTTCCGTAATATCCCGCATTTTTTTCCTTCTTAGAGGTATCTCGCCAAGATGTGAAGGTAAATGAGGTGGATGCGTCCATGCTTTGTCTACAAAAGACAGAAAGTACATATGATGTAACGCGCAAATATTCACAATCCTTAAAATAATACGCGAGAAGAAAAATATGGAACACAAAAGTCACCTCTCCATTTCTGCAGGTAATCGAAAAGCTCCTTTCGATTGTACGGTGACTCGGTTTTGACGTCTGACGAATGCAACGACAACGCGCCAGGTTTATATGGATTGTCCCCACCATACCTGTTTTGGGCGTATTTGTTTGACATTTTCTCTAATGCTTCATGCATCCTAAGATTTTAGTGAAAAGATCTGTGAAACTATACGTTTCTCTTACTAATATAGCAGCCCGACCCATTCTATTATCTTTATAACCGAACGACATGAAAAAAAAAAATGCTTCACCCCTTGAATAACCCAGGTAAAAGGGTACAAAAAAAAAAGAAAAATTTCTCTTGTTCACGGTACCGTGGTGAAGTTAAACACCGTGTCTCCTTACATACTAGTTAGAAAAAATATATTTTCACGATACCTTCAGTACTCGAAACACGGTTTTTCTTTAGAAAATTATCATAATGAGGTTTCGATTTACCTTTTGCAGGAGGATGTGAGACGTCGCAACACCTTTGTTGAATATTTTAACGAAACAAAATTCTGCGGGAATTAACTTGAATATGATGCCTTGGACATGTAATGTTTGGGAAATCGTGAAAATAAAAAACAACACTTTCATGTATAGTCAATTTTCGGTTTAACATTCAATTTTTATTTAACATCACTAATCTTTACAATTATGCAAATACGCAATGAGAATTCGAACATCGGTTAAAGATATGTAATATCATTGCGATGTGTACAGGTCACCGTTGATGTACAGTCGTAGCAGTAGCCTAAGTATTGAAGTGTGCACTCGTGAATAGCCCATCCGTGGAATGGCACAACTATGTTAATAGAACAAATGTGTAACACATTAAAATTGTGATATATATAGACGGTAAATGCATATTTTTTAATTTTAAAGTAAAACTTACACGTTAACGGTGACAGTACGCTGTGTCCGAAGAGTTGAAAGCCCGAGTTGAGAAAACTTTCAGTAGTTGCATGCGCCGCGTCGGCCTGAGATGAAGTAGGATACCTCGCACGAAAATAGGGTTGTCCGAACGCAAATTCTGCGGTATTGGTGTTGAAATTTGAATCAGTAGAATCACTTTGCCGATAGCGCTGCACTGCTATGTAACGATTCATAAGACGACTCACGCCCGGAAAGTCACTACCGCCCCTCGAGCGAATGATTCCAACCGCAATTAAGACGGCTTGGTAAGACACGTCAAACGCTCCACAATCATACACGCGGCCAATTTCTCTAAGAGACAATCGGTACAAAACCGACCGCATCGTGCGGCGAGCGTGCTGAAGCCTCATACTCCTCAACTTCGAAAGGCGATGTAACGTAAACCATCTTGCTATGGACGCACTCCGGACGCGCATTAACGTCACCGTTTTAGTAATAGCTTCAATCAGGTCGTTTGCAAGATAACAATCCATTTTTATTTGATTTATTTCAATTTATGATCAAAACCAGTACACACGACAACACAGGACAAGTTATACGAGCATCCGTACGATAGGACCGAGGTTGGAAATTGTCAAAATGTTTGAGTATGCGCTGCTTTATACATTTTTCTCAGACAACCGTTACCGGCTTTGCCGAGGGGCGGGTTTTTCGAAATTGTGCATTTACTGTGTAGGAAGAAACGCATGATTTGTCGAAATGTACGCTTTCCCTCTATCATTTGTTGGACGAAACCTGTTACTGTCGTATTTGGTAATTCAACAGGTAAACCGTTTTCAAATTTTATACTTTGGACAGGCTTTCAGTCCTGAGAAGATCGGCAAAAAAAAAAACGGCAATAAACAAAAAAAAAGGAGTGAAAGAAAAGTATGCTACCGTGAACAGGTGATTTTGGATGTCGGCTAGCGTTTTTCAGAAGGTTGAACGGCCATAAAGACACTTGTGTTTACAGGTAGATGTTAGTCACCTCAACAGTGTCACAGGTCATATTAAGGAAACAAAGCCCTGTTGGAGCAAAGCCCTCCGAGTAAACACAGGTACTGGTATATACAGAAGAGATTCATAGCATCTGCAGTATAAAAAAAAAGGAGTGAAAACACGGATGCGTCCATCGTGAGATCATCGGAGTCGGCTCCCCGTGGTTACTGCCTCGAAGTCGTTGTAAACCCGACGAAATTGCTCAGAAAATCGTCGAATTTCCTTCCATTTGATCCTCTACAAAAAAATCAACGAAACGGCTTCCGTTTGATCTTTTACAACAAATCAACAAAACTGCCTCGTGCTGCTCCTCGAAAAGCCGTCGCAACTGCCTCCTTTTCCTCCTACACATTAAAAATCGAGGAATCCAGTTCACAGCTGCCTTCTTTTCCTCTTCCTTCGACTACCTCCGTTTCCTCTTCCACATACAAAAAAATCGAGAAATTCCGGCCCCAATTTTAATTCTGAATTTCTCGATTTTTTTGTATGTGGAAGAGTAAACGGAGGTAGTTGAAGGAAGAGGAAAAGAAGGCAGCTGTGAACTGGATTCCTCGATTTTTAATGTGTAGGAGGAAAAGGAGGCAGTTGCGACGGCTTTTCGAGGAGCAGCACGAGGCAGTTTTGTTGATTTGTTGTAAAAGAACAAACGGAAGCCGTTTCGTTGATTTTTTTGTAGAGGAGCAAATGGAAGGAAATTCGACGATTTTCTGAGCAATTTCGTCGGGTTTACAACGACTTCGAGGCAGTGACCACAGGGTGCCGACTCCGTTGATCTCACGATGGACGCATCCGTGTTTTCGCGCCTTTTTTTTTTTTTTTTACACTGCAGATGCTATGAATCTCTTTTGTATATACCAGTAGCTGTATTTACTCGGAGGGCTTTGCTCCAACAGGGCTTTGTTTCTCATTTCTTCTTTGTTTCCTTAATATGGCCTGTAACACTGTTGAGGTGACTAACATCTACCTGTAAACACAAGTGTCTTTGGCGCGGCTCAACCTTCGGAAAAACACTAGCGGACATCCGAAATCACCTGTTCACGGTAGCATACTTTGCTTTCACTCCTTTCTTTTTTATTTATTACAGTATTTCAGATCTTCTCAGTACTGAAGGCCTGCCCAAAGTATAAAATTTGGAGGGTATGTCACGCACGTGGAAGGAAATTCATCGATTTTCTCAGCAATTTCGTCGAGTTTACAACGACTTCGAGACAGTAACCACGGGGAGCCGACTCCGATGATTTCACGATGGACGCATCCGTGTTTTCACTCCTTTTTTTTTATACTGCAGATGCTATGAATCTCTTCTGTATATACCAGTACCTGTGTTTACTCGGAGGGCTTTGCTCCAACAGGGCTTTGTTTCCTTAATATGACCTGTGACACTGTTGAGGTGACTAACATCTCCCTGTAAACACAAGTGTCTTTATGGCCGTTCAACCTTCTGAAAAACGCTAGCCGACATCCAAAATCACCTGTTCACGGTACCATACTTTTCTTTCACTCCTTTTTTTTTGTTTATTGCCGTTTTTAGGCACTCACTATAATAATAGGCAAAGAGTGCCTATTAAAATGACCATCCGTTGCTCTTCGGAGTCTGTCGAAGGGGTTACTCCGCAGCGCATACTCCAAAAATTTTTATTTTCCACCATTTGCTTCGGTGTATCTCCAACATCATGCGTACCCGCGTAGAAAAAATTAGTATGGGATTGACTCTGGGAGAACGATGGTCGAGAGTCTGGGATTTATTTGGGATTGAATCTGGGAAGCACTATGGGCAGTCATCTGGGTTTTGGGACCCGGCTAGATGGTTTCCCAGACCTTTTCCCATAGCTTCAGTGGACGGGGGGAGTCCTCGTGCAATCAATCCCATACGTTTTTCCAGATTCTCTCCCGGCCGTACCGTACGACCGGGGGGATCCTCGCGCGATCAATCCCATACATAGAATCCCATATTATGTGTAAATGAAAGAAGAAGGAAAAATAGATTTTGTCAAATGGAAGGAAAAAATGAAAAACGAAGAAATATGCTCAAATCTAATTTTTTTCAACGAATATGATTTCGCCGTGCAAAGTTAAGCGCTGTAGTACATAATCGGCGGTTAAATTTCATTTAAGGCCCCAAAAATAATGTGATGTACTGGGAAAAGCTTGGATAGATAAATTAAAAGATCTATGTTAAACTCATCCAATACTTTACAATATTTTTGGGACCTACATCGAATTTCAAACGCCGATTACGTACAGCAGCATTTAACTTTGCTCGGGGAACTCATATCCGTCGAAAAAAATTGGTTTTAGGCATATTTTTTCGTTTTTTATTTTTTTCTTCCATTTGACAAAATCTATTTTTTCATCTTCTTTCACTTACACATAACATGGGATTCTATGTATGGGATTGATCGCGCAAGGATTCCCCCGGTCGTACGCGACGGCTGGGAGAGAATCTGGAAAAGCATATGGGATTGATTGCACGAGGATCCCCGTTCGTATGCGACGGCTGGGAGAGAATCTGGAAAAGCGTATGGGATTGATTGCACGAGGATTTCCCCCGTCCACTGAAGCTATGGGAAAAGGTCTGGGAAACCATCCAGCCGGGTCCCAAAACCCAGATGACTGCCCATAGTGCTTCCCAGATTCAATCCCAAACAAACCCCAGCCTCTCGCCCATCGTCCTCCCAGAGTCAATCCCATACTAATTTTTTCTACGCGGGTAGTTACTTTGAAGTGACTGCAATGAATAGAAATATTTTTTTTAGCCTGCGGTGCAATGAAAACAACTTTTTGGCTGAATTTTTCTTCTCGGACGTCCGTATCACACTGTAACTTTAGATGGTGCGAACCAATTTTGTTCTCCTTCGCAGGGTTTTTTTATTACATTATTTCCAGTATGCACATTACTTTTAAAACCAATCTAAGACCTTTAAGTATTTTTTCTAAAAAATTATGGGCCACAATTTGCATTTGCCTTCGGTCAAGTGTCCGTACGGTGCCATCATAATGAACTCTACGAACCAATTTTTTTCTCCTTCGCAGCATCATTTTGTTTTATCAAAAGCACTGCGCACAGCAAATTTAGAGACAATCCTACATCTCTAACTATTTATTCATCACAATTTTCCATTAAAAAATTATTTTCTCACATCTGATGTCCGTACGGTGCCCCAATTAAAAATCCTGGAAACCAATTCTTTTCTCTTTCGCAACAATATTTCATTGCATCGAAAGCACTATGCACAACAAATTTTGAGTCATTCTGACAAATATAATTTTAATTATAAAATAATTCAAAAACAGTGGTTATAACAAGATTTGCTTTAAAGGTTATGTTATTTAGATTTGCCAAAAATCCATTTTTCATCATGTTAAAAAAAAAACTTCGGTTGTGAAAAATAAAACACGAAATATCATACACAGATTCACAAATGTTTGCGTTTTTTATTTCGAAAATAATATATTATCACCGAAAATCATTCGCAATATTTTAGCATATTTTATTCACATTCGTAATAAAAATGATAAATTTCACGTATTCACTAAAAAATTTGGTAGTAAACTCACAAAAAAGATTCATCGAATATCCAAAATAATTACAATTTCCCAAATAAAACTAAAAAAATCGCGAGTATATATTTTTTCGTTTTATTCTATCTGTCAAACTTTGGAAGCAGATGACAATTTCCTAGCAGACGATACACAGATGCTCATACGTCGCGGCGCGCGTACTCTGTGGCCGGATGATTTTCAAATAAAAAAAAATCGACATCTCGTTTCAATCTTTGTTCCTATTTTACGTAAATATAAATGGATTCTACGCGGTATAGCGCAAATAAAAAGTATGCAATCATAAAAAAAAAGAATTTTCTATCCTTCGACCGTCGAAGATTCATCGCAGCCGAAATCTTTGTCAATTATGTTCACCCGATTTATACATTTACAGTTAATAATAAAAACTGCAAATTCTTTTTCTGGCAACGTATTTTCTCCTCTTCAAAACTCTCTTTTTTAAGCAAAGACTAATTTTACGAATTTTCATCAAAAAACGAATCGTTTATTCAAATTTCTCGAAATTGCAGTCTCTAATCCTTTCCTCTCAAAGAAATCGTATTTACAAACTGACTCACCGCGTTATTGCACAGATAAAAAGTGTGCTATGTTTAAAAATTTAATTTTTTACACTTCGACCGTCGGAGATTCATCACATTCGAAATCTTTGTCAATTTTGTTCGCTGGATTTATTCGTTTACACTTGATAAGAAAACTGCTAATGATTATTCTATCGACGTATTTCCAACGTTTTTTTTTTTTTTTCAAATTTTTTCAAATTTTCGTCGAAATACGAATTTCTTTCATATGCTCACGTCTTGAAAAGTTTTTTTTCGCAAAAAAAAAAAACAATTGTACTCTTAAAGAACAATTATAAACAATTATTTATCAAGAAAGTGAAAAACACTGAATTTGTCGATTTTACGAGTTATTCCGTACCGAAAAACTTATCCTCGTTTGTGATTAAATAAAATTTTAAAAAATACGATATGATATGATGCTAAATTTGATATTTTTAAGCGACGATAAATATCAATAAAATTTCATTGAAAAACGAAAAAAAATATCGAATTTCTCAAACTTCTCGTCTCCAATACTTGTCTGTTCTACAGAGACAATAACGAGCTGATTCCATGTATTACGAAGAAGAAAAAAAATATATCTCAAATGGTAGAAATGAAATTTGTTATAAGAGGACTGTCAAAGAGCCTTCAAAGTCGAATTTTTCAAGAATTTCATCAATTTGTAAAAAAATATTTCGGAGCTATCAAAGATGACAAATTTTTGATTCGAGTAACGTACTACTTCCTCTTCAATACAAGACAGGAACCAAAAAGATATATTTTTTCGTTCTCGAGATTGCATTTTTTTGCAGCATCCATAAATATCGATAAAATTTCATTGAAAATCACAAAGAATAGCAAATTTCTTGAATTTTTCTTCTACAATGGTTTGGTTTCCTACAGATAAAATAACGAACTGATTCCATCAATTATGGGGAAGAAAAAAAACACTGAAGGAGAAGGATTCAAAGGGGATATTTGGCCTGAATGCTAAATG
The DNA here is from genome assembly GCA_964006125.1 of Cryptus viduatorius. NCBI lineage: Eukaryota > Metazoa > Arthropoda > Insecta > Hymenoptera > Ichneumonidae > Cryptus > Cryptus viduatorius. The sequence goes on along the minus strand of OZ023222.1, from coordinate 19,898,834 downwards.
GTAATCGTATTGGTGTCGGTACATGTTTTGTGTGTTTGTTTTATATTCATTAAATCTGGTCATAAGTTTAAAGCCAATAAAACGACTTTACTAGACATGATTTGATTCGTTAAATTAATTTGATCAACTTCTACGTGGTGCAATTCGTTATATTTGTCTCGTGTCTCAATATTTGACAATTTATCGTCAAACAAAAAGGAAATATCCGTCGTGAATATTAATAATCAATTGGTACAAAAAAGAAATATTTTTATTCGACGAAGGTTAAACACTATGAATTAATTTACGTAACTGATAAATGTTTTTCCCTCATACGTACTGTCGAAAAGAAACGCAGAGCGCGACGAATAAACATACTTCATTCGTAGCGCATAGCGCGATGTGTAAATACACTAGATACGGAGCGCGTAGCGCGACGTGCACCCCCGTGAGTGCCTTACAAAATGTCCCGAAGGGACATTTTTCTGGGGGTTTGGGGGGCGGAGCCCACCAACAAGAGCATCTGCGCCCGCAGGGCGCTGAGACGCTTGTTTTTTTTTTGCCGATCTTCTCAGGACTGAAAGCCTGTCCAAAGTATAAAATTTGAAAACGGTTTACCTGTTGAATTACCAAATACGTCAGTAACAGGTTTCGTCCAACAAATGATAGAGGGAAAGCGTACATTTCGACAAATCATGCGTTTCTTCCTACACAGTAAATGCACAATTTCGAAAAACCCGCCCCTCGGCAAAGCCGGTAACGGTTGTCTGGGAAAAATGTATAAAGCAGCGCATACTCAAACATTTTGACAATTTCCAACCTCGGTCCTATCGTACGGATGCTCGTATAACTTGTCCTGTGTTGTCGTGTGTACTGGTTTTGATCATAAATTGAAATAAATCAAATAAAAATGGATTGTTATCTTGCAAACGACCTGATTGAAGCTATTACTAAAACGGTGACGTTAATGCGCGTCCGGAGTGCGCCCATAGCAAGATGGTTTACGTTACATCGCCTTTCGAAGTTGAGGAGTATGAGGCTTCAGCAGGCTCGCCGCACGATGCGGTCGGTTTTGAACCGATTGTCTCTTAGAGAAATTGGCCGCGTGTATGATCGTGGAGCGTTTGACGTGTCTTACCAAGCCGTCTTAATTGCGGTTGGAATCATTCGCTCGAGGGGCGGTAGTGACTTTCCGGGCGTGAGTCGTCTTATGAATCGTTACATAGCAGTGCAGCGCTATCGGCAAAGTGATTCTACTGATTCAAATTTCAACACCAATACCGCAGAATTTGCGTTCGGACAACCCTATTTGCGTGCGAGTTATCCTACTTCATCTCAGGCCGACGCGGCGCATGCAACTACTGAAAGTTTTCTCAACTCGGGCTTTCAACTCTTCGGACACAGCGTACTGTCACCGTTAACGTATAAGTTTTACTTTAAAATTAAAAAATATGCATTTACCGTCTATATATCGCACAATTTTAATGTGTTACACATTTGTTCTATTAACATAGTTGTGCCATTCCACGGATGGGCTATTCACGAGTGCACACTTCAATACTTAGGCTACTGCTACGACTGTACATCAACGGTGACCTGTACACATCGCAATGATATTACATATCTTTAACCGATGTTCGAATTCTCATTGCGTATTTGCATAATTGTAAAGATTAGTGATGTTAAATAAAAATTGAATGTTAAACCGAAAATTGACTATACATGAAAGTGTTGTTTTTTATTTTCACGATTTCCCAAACATTACATGTCCAAGGCATCATATTCAAGTTAATTCCCGCAGAATTTTGTTTCGTTAAAATATTCAACAAAGGTGTTGCGACGTCTCACATCCTCCTGCAAAAGGTAAATCGAAACCTCATTATGATAATTTTCTAAAGAAAAACCGTGTTTCGAGTACTGAAGGTATCGTGAAAATATATTTTTTCTAACTAGTATGTAAGGAGACACGGTGTTTAACTTCACCACGGTACCGTGAACAAGAGAAATTTTTCTTTTTTTTTTTGTACCCTTTTACCTGGGTTATTCAAGGGGTGAAGCATTTTTTTTTTCATGTCGTTCGGTTATAAAGATAATAGAATGGGTCGGGCTGCTATATTAGTAAGAGAAACGTATAGTTTCACAGATCTTTTCACTAAAATCTTAGGATGCATGAAGCATTAGAGAAAATGTCAAACAAATACGCCCAAAACAGGTATGGTGGGGACAATCCATATAAACCTGGCGCGTTGTCGTTGCTTTCGTCAGACGTCAAAACCGAGTCACCGTACAATCGAAAGGAGCTTTTCGTTCACCTGCAGAAATGGAGAGGTGACTTTTGTGTTCCATATTTTTCTTCTCGCGTATTATTTTAAGGATTGTGAATATTTGCGCGTTACATCATATGTACTTTCTGTCTTTTGTAGACAAAGCATGGACGCATCCACCTCATTTACCTTCACATCTTGGCGAGATACCTCTAAGAAGGAAAAAAATACGGGATATTACGGAAATATAAATGATCCGTGCTATTCCAACGACCACGGATTTATGGGGCTTAAACGACGAGCCAAGCTGGGATTCAGAGGAGGAACCACAAGTCTTGGTTGAGATCGTAGAGCGTTTTTCATCGGAAGTGGGGCTACTGGACAAAAGAGAAAGTTGCGGGCCAATCAGAAGCGCTTGAACGCGTCCCCGTGCCAACATTATTGAATCGTATGTACCGTTTGTATATTAATTCAAATATGTTCCAATCATTTGTATAATGTAGAAGAGTTCCATTTTGTACAACAATATTCATGTATTTTACATTTTTTTTTTTGTTTACAGAAAAAACTCGAGAAAATGTCGAAGTACACCGTACGGTCGAAAAGCTAAAAGTTTGACAGGCCAAAGTGACAAATAGAAATTGCAATGCATTGGAATTTGTGTCTCTACTTAGTTTAAATTTATTTGTCGGCAGAGATTTGATTATTTTTACGGCTAGGTGCGTTTTTCCAAGTCTAAAATTAATATATATTATTTTAAGTAGTCTAATAATGCTGCTCTAAAATAAGAATATAATATTTACGGTAATGTGAAAAAATGTATTGAATGTTTGTAAAGGATTTGTTCTGTTGGATTATGTTCGGTGAGCTTGCTCGATAATTGGTTTGTCTTTAATATAATTAAATAAATACGAATAAGAAAGAGCCCTGTAATTTTGAATTACAAGATTTTCATTAATTTTGTACTCACGATAAAAAAATATTCGGCCCAAATTTGTACGGTGAACATTTGCCAAACTTTTCGTAAAAATAAAAAATATTAAGCAACTTTCATATATCAATTGTTCGAAACATTTTTTTTTTATAAATTTTGTATTCGCGATCGACGAAAAGAAATAAAAATTACAAACGTGATAAACAAAAAAATTGATACAGTTAAAAATGCTTGATAAATTTTCATTCTTTCGTAAAATGATTTTTTTCTATTAAACATAAAATATGAACCCAGGTAACTTTTATTTGATAGATTCTTCATGAATTTTCTACGCGTGACAGAATAAATATTCGATCCGAATTCGTGTAATGAATATTTGGCAAACATTTTTGTAAAACTATTGATAAATATTGAGCAACTTTCAAATATCTATTGTTTGAAACATTTTTTATAAATTTTGTATTTGCGATCGACAAAAAGAAATAAAAAATGAAATGCAACTTCAAGTGTACGACAATTAAAAAATGTTTAAGTAAAAATTACAAACGGCATTAAAAGCACATTGATTTCGCAAATTTAATTTTTCCGTGTAGCAGTTTTTGAAAAATTCATGAATCTTTACATAGTTGAAACTGCTTAACGAATTTTCATTCGTTCGTAAGAAGGATTTTTTTATTAAACATAAAATATGACCCCAGGTAATTTTTTGTTTGAAAGATTCTTCATGAATTTTCTACTCGTGACAGAATAAATATTCGATCCAAATTCGTGTAATGAATATTTGGCAAACATTTTGGTAAAAATATTAAATTTTAATAATTATTTTGCAATCTCTCATGTGCGTATTCTTAAAAATTTACATATATTTTTTCTTTGCGGTCGACAAAGAAATAAAAACTAAACAAGCGTCTCAGCGCCCTGCGGGCGCAGATGCTCTTGTTGGTGGGCTCCGCCCCCCAAACCCCCCGAAAAATGTCCCTTCGGGACATTTTTTAAGGCACTCACGGGGGTGCACGTCGCGCTACGCGCTCCGTATCGAGTGTATTTACACATCGCGCTATGCGCTACGAATGAAGTATGTTTATTCGTCGCGCTCTGCGTTTCTTTTCGACAGTACGTATGAGGGAAAAACATTTATCAGTTACGTAAATTAATTCATAGTGTTTAATCTTCGTCGAATAAAAATATTTCTTTTTTGTACCAATTGATTATTAATATTCACGACGGATATTTCCTTTTTGTTTGACGATAAATTGTCAAATATTGAGACACGAGACAAATATAACGAATTGCACCACGTAGAAGTTGATCAAATTAATTTAACGAATCAAATCATGTCTAGTAAAGTCGTTTTATTGGCTGAAAACTTATGACCAGATTTAATGAATATAAAACAAACACACAAAACATGTACCGACACCAATACGATTACCATTTAGCATTCAAATATCCAAAGCCAAATATCCCCTTTAAATCCTTCCCCTTCAGTGTTTTTTTTCTTCCCCATAATTGATGGAATCAGTTCGTTATTTTATCTGTAGGAAACCAAACCATTGTAGAAGAAAAGTTCAAGAAATTTGCTATTCTTTGTGATTTTCAATGAAATTTTGACGATATTTATGGATGCTGCAAAAAAATGCAATCTCGAGAACGAAAAAATATATCTTTTTGGTTCCTGTCTTGTATTGAAGAGGAAGTAGTACGTTACTCGAATCAAAAATTTGTCATCTTGGATAGCTCCGAAATATTTTTTTACAAATTGATGAAATTCTTGAAAAATTCGACTTTGAAGGCTCTTTGACAGTCCTCTTATAACAAATTTCATTTCTACCATTCGAGATATATTTTTTTTCTTCTTCGTAATACATGGAATCAGCTCGTTATTGTCTCTGTAGAACAGACAAGTATTGGAGACGAGAAGTTTGAGAAATTCGATATTTTTTTTTCGTTTTTCAATGAAATTTTATTGATATTTATCGTCGCTTAAAAATATCAAATTTAGCATCATATCATATCGTATTTTAAAAAATTTTATTTAATCACAAACGAGGATAAGTTTTTCGGTACGGAATAACTCGTAAAATCGACAAATTCAGTGTTTTTCACTTTCTTGATAAATAATTGTTTATAATTGTTCTTTAAGAGTACAATTGTTTTTCTTTGCGAAAAAAAACTTTTCAAGACGTGAGCATATGAAAGAAATTCGTATTTCGACGAAAATTTGAAAAAATAAAAAAAAAAAAACGTTGGAAATACGTCGATAGAATAATCATTAGCAGTTTCCTTATCAAGTGTAAACGAATAAATCCAGCGAACAAAATTGACAAAGATTTCGAATGTAATGAATCTCCGACGGTCGAAGTGTAAAAAATTAAATTTTTAAACATAGCACACTTTTTATCTACGCAATAACGCAGAGAGTCAGTTTGTAAATGCGATTTCTTTGAAAGGAAAGGATTAGAGACGGCAATTTCGAGAAATTTGAAAAAACGATTCATTTTTTTATGAAAATTCGTAAAATTAGTCTTTGCTTAAAAAAAATCATATCTCGGCAGCGAAAAAAGATTTCGACTCTTATTTTGGCTTATTTTGAAGAGGAGAAAATACGTTGCCAGAAAAAGAATTTGCAGTTTTTATTATTAACAGTAAATGAATAAATCGGGTGAACATAATTGACAAAGATTTCGGCTGCGATGAATCTTCGACGGTCGAAGGATAGAAAATTCTTTTTTTTTATGATTGCATACTTTTTATTTGCGCTATACCGCGTAGAATCCATTTATATTTACGTAAAATAGGAACAAAGATTGAAACGAGATGTCGATTTTTTTTTGTTTGAAAATCATCCGGCCACAGAGTACGCGCGCCGCGACGTATGAGCATCTGTGTGTCGTCTGCTACGAAATTGTCATCTCCTTCCAAAGTTTGACAGATAGAATAAAACGAAAAAATATATACTCGCGATTTTTTTAGTTCTATTTGGGAAATTGTCATTATTTTGGATATTCGATGAATCTTTTTTGTGAGTTTACTACCAATTTTTTCAGTGAATACGTGAAATTTATCATTTTTATTATGAATGTGAATAAAATATGCTAAAATATTGCGAATGATTTTCGGTGATAATATATTATTTTCGAAATAAAAAACGCAAACATTTGTGAATCTGTGTATGATATTTCGTGTTTTATTTTTCACAACCGAAGTTTTTTTTTTTAACATGATGAAAAATGGATTTTTGGCAAATCTAAATAACATAACCTTTAAAGCAAATCTTGTTATAACCACTGTTTTTGAATTATTTTATAATTAAAATTATATTTGTCAGAATGACTCAAAATTTGTTGTGCATAGTGCTTTCGATGCAATGAAATATTGTTGCGAAACAGAACAGAATTGGTTTCCAAGATTCTTAATTGGGGCACCGTACGGGCATCAGATGTGAGAAAATAAGTTTTTTATGGAAAATTGTGATGAATAAATAGTTAGAGATGTAGGATTGTCTCTAAATTTGCTGTGCGCAGTGCTTTTGATAAAACAAAATGATGCTGCGAAGAAGAAAAAAATTGGTTCGTAGAGTTCATTATGATGGCACCGTACGGACACTTGACCGAAGGCAAATGCAAATTGTGGCCAATAATTTTTTAGAAAAAATACTTAAAGGTCTTAGATTGGTTTTAAAAGTAATGTGCATACTGGAAATACTGTAATAAAAAAACCCTGCGAAGGAGAACAAAATTGGTTCGCACCATCTAAAGTTACAGTGTGATACGGACGTCCGAGAAGAAAAATTCAGCCAAAAAGTTGTTTTCATTGCACCGCAGGCTAAAAAAAATATTTCTATTCATCGCAGTCACTTCAAAGTAACTACGCATAATGTTGGAGATACACCGAAGCAAATGGTGAAAAATAAAAATTTTTGGAGTATGCGCTGCGGAGTAACCCCTTCGACAGACTCCGAAGAGCAACGGATGGTCATTTTAATAGGCACTCTTTGCCTATTATTATAGTGAGTGCCTAAAAATGAATTTCCGAATTCACGTACACGAAAATTGAGAAATTTTTCTGGCAAAAATTTAAAAATGCTATTAAAACACATTGAGAATCTCCCATGTGTCTATCTTCCGAAAAAGCCATGAATCGCGTGTTCGCGTTTGATTGATTGAAAAAATTTAAATACTTCAAAATGCTGTGATGACGTACCGGACCGAACCGGACGTACATCTCACCAGAAACTCTGTGTGCGGGTGGACGGGGCGGAGTTTGACGGAACTTGATTGCGGAAATGCACCACAGGATTAGTCTAGTAGATTGTCAATAATACGAAATGTTTTATTTTATAATTTGCATTAGGTGACAAAAACTTCTCGTATAAAGCACGAAGGAGCCATTTGTTAAGATCGTCATATTCTCGGCTGTACTGCACGGATAGCCTTATAATCTTTAAGAGGAGATTCCTATGGTGTGCGAGAGAGATAACATGATCGGACGTTACGCCGGAGCAAGAGAGAGAGAGAGAGAGAGAGAGAGAGAGCGAGGTAACGTATTTCACCTCTTTGTGTGAGTCAGAACGTAGCCCACATATTTGAAGAATAACATGCAGTAAATGTTTCAAATTTAAATTGGAAAAAGTTCGTAAGAACACAGAGAGCTCTAGATTGCGGATTTTCGATTCTTTAATTGAGACATCTTCAATGAATGCTAGGCAATCTCGTATGCAACACCTCTCTCTCTCTCTCTCTCTCTCTCTCTCTCTCTCTTTCTCTCTCTATGTCTTTCTTGCGACGGCGATACCGATCGAATGTCCATTGCATCGTTTCCAGCCAAACAACTTATCAAAAAAATTGTTCCGACGCATTTTATACGTGAAGTTTCGACCAACAACAGTGAATGTAAATCAACAATTTCTCATTATAACCAACTTGCCCGACTAATTCCATGTAATGTTCGGTCTGACAAGGCCGGTCAAACACGGTCCCGGCCAACCCGCGTAGAAAAAATTAGTATGGGATTGACTCTGGGAGAACGATGGTCGAGAGTCTGGGATTTATTTGGGATTGAATCTGGGAAGCACTATGGGCAGTTATCTGGGTTTTGGGACCCGGCTAGATGGTTTCCCAGACTATTTCCCATAGCTTCAGTGGACGGGGGGAGTCCTCGTGCAATCAATCCCATACGTTTTTCCAGATTCTCTCCCGGCCGTACCGTACGACCGGGAGAGACTTTACTTATGTGTAAATGAAAGAAGAAGGAAAAATAGATTTTGTCAAATGGAAGGAAAAAATGAAAAACGAAGAAATATGCTCAAATCTAATTTTTTTTCAACGAATATGATTTCGCCGTGCAAAGTTAAGCGCTGTAGTACATAATCGGCGGTTAAATTTCATTTAAGGCCCCAAAAATAATGTGATGTACTGGGAAAAGCTTGGATAGATAAATTAAAAGATCTATGTTAAACTCATCCAATACTTTACAATATTTTTGGGACCTACATCGAATTTCAAACGCCGATTACGTATAGCAGCATTTAACTTTGCTCGGGGAACTCATATCCGTCGAAAAAAATTGGTTTTAGGCATATTTTTTCGTTTTTTATTTTTTTCTTCCATTTGACAAAATCTATTTTTTCATCTTCTTTCACTTACACATAACATGGGATTCTATGTATGGGATTGATCGCGCAAGGATTCCCCCGGTCGTACGCGACGGCTGGGAGAGAATCTGGAAAAGCATATGGGATTGATTGCACGAGGATCCCCGTTCGTATGCGACGGCTGGGAGAGAATCTGGAAAAGCGTATGGGATTGATTGCACGAGGATTCCCCCCGTCCACTGAAGCTATGGGAAAAGGTCTGGGAAACCATCCAGCCGGGTCCCAAAACCCAGATGACTGCCCATAGTGCTTTCCAGATTCAATTCCAAACAAACCCCAGCCTCTCGCCCATCGTCCTCCCAGAGTCAATCCCATACTAATTTTTTCTACGCGGGAAGCGTGTTCTTTCCAGGGGTCGTCACCGGGAACCCATCTGTGCAACTCGCCTCCGCATGAGAAACATTTTACTCGATCACCCTTTTGCAGGTAGTAGAATCCCGCATCGGCCATTCTTTCGGGAGTTTGTTCCAATGCAATCGGCCAGTCCTCATATGTCTTGAGCCGTTGCTCATATGTAGAATATTCTGCATGCGGTGCCGGTCCGATATTAATTACCTGACTATACGAAGGCCTTGGCAAAAATCCTGGGATGAACCTCGGCGGATCTGGTATGGATCTTGTTTCGCCGTATGCTCTGGGGGGTACTATTGCGCTTATTGCAGGTGCAGGAGTTTACGTTGACCGCGGGGGTTCTGGAGCTCTCATTTTACACGGTTGATGTGTTGGTGGCAAGGGATCGTCACCGCTTTGAACTGAACCAGACGCTCCAGAATTGCTCCTTGTCTTTCTTTTACCTTTTGGTGGTATATCTACTCTGCTTCCGACCACCGCTATCCTTTTCTCGCTCGCTGCCTCTTTGTTGGCAGACCGTGAACTCCCTTCTCCCGGCTCAGGGCAAGAGAGACAGAGATTATTATTTCCCTTCTCTATATTTTCGTGTTGATTCTCGGAGATAATTTCGTCCCTTCCTCCATGATCCATTGGTGATACCGGGGAATTGGGGGGTCCGATAGGGCTTGGTGGAGCCGGTGGTAGTTCTGGCGTTTTTGGGTGGTCCGGCGGAGTCGGAAGGATTATTGCTCCTGATGCTGTTAAACGCACATAGTGTTCGATCGGAGGGTCTTCTTGATAAGTGGCCGTTCTCTTTTGCATCCATGGGGGAAGCCTCTCTCTTTTCTTTTCGTCCATCGGTATATTACCGCATGGAAGTCCGTGCGCGAAACGGCATCCTATCGATTCCAATTTATGCTCAGTTAAAGGATCCTCGCCGATTTTCCAATCATGCATTATTATACCGCATTCAAAGCAGATAACATCGTCACCTAGGCCCTCGTAATAAAATCCAGCGGCAGCGAGTGCCTCGGGTTTCAGGTACGGTCGCGGCCATCCGACAAAACTTTTCACTCTCTCTGTCTCACGCCGATATCGGTGGTATTGCGGCTGCTTCCGGCTTTTCGGTGTTTGAGTCGTGTTGTTCGAAACACCTGCAGACTCTCCAGTGTCGCCTGTTCCCATCATTTTCGTACAGGTATGTGCGACTTCTTCACTCGCTCTGGGTGAACGACGCACGTTTTGCCTTTGAGTTGAATCCGCAGATTACCCTTTTCCAAAATGTCCAATATCTCGAAAGGTCCTGTATATTGATCTCCTAATTTCCCTGGCTTTGGCCCTTTAAGCAGAAAGACGGGTTCGCCAACCTTGAACGTAACTGGATTGATGTGGCGGTCTCTATATATCTTGGCTCTCTCTTTAGAAGCTATGAGATTTATTCTTCCTATGTTTTGGATCTCGTGTATCTGTGTAACTAATCTTGTCAAATAGTCGTCGTACGTTGCTAGCTTGTCGAGGTCGTCAAGAGGAAAATTCGAGGGGGTTCTTGCGATTCGACCGAATACCATTTCGTAAGGGGTGTGCCTTGTGCTCTCGTGAACGTTCGTATTGTAATTAAAGATAGCTAATTCCACCCAATCATCCCAATTATTTTCTTGGGTTGTATATTGTTTGAGATATTCGCCGAGAGCGTGATGTGATCTTTCTAATGAACCGTTCGACTGTGGGTGAAAAGCTGTAGTTTTAATCTTCTTGATTTTAAATAACTTTGAAATTTGTTTCATAAAGTTGCTCAGAAAATTCGTGCCTTGGTCGGTCAATACGGCTCGGGGAGAACCGAAGTTGCAGATAAATCTCTTAACGAATGACTCAGCTATGGTTACAGCTTTGGCGTTCGGTAGAGCTACCGCGATTGAAAATTTTGTTAGTTGATCTTGTATAGTAAGTATATATTCGTTTTGCTTGTGAGTTTTCGGCAATGGTCCCACGATATCCATAGCAATTTTTTCGAAAGCCGTAGGGGGTGTATCGGTGATGACCATCGGTTGTTTTGTCTTGACTCTCACGAATTTTTTTAATTGACAATTCAAACATCTTTTTATATAGTCCTGAACGTCCTGTTTGAGATTTTTCCAATAGTAATCGTGTCGAATTCGATTATATGTTTTGCTCACACCTCTGTGTCCGCCAACGGCCGAACAGTGTTTTTCCGTTATTATTGCCTCTCGCTCTTCGTCCTTTGGTTCCCTGATAATTCCCAGACAGACTATTATTTTTATGTCTGTTTCTTGAAATAATTGGTGGATTTGAATTACGATATCGTTCCATTGTATATTGCAAATCGCATAAGACTTTGCAACGCTGATTGATTTCAAGTTTAATTCCTCTGCGAGGTTTCGGCAGCTTTTTAAACTTTCGACGATATTTTCAAGGATTAATGTTGGTCCGTCTCGTATTTCGTCTCGAATAGGCAAAGCAATAAAATATTTATTATTTCGCTTAGACAAGGCTTTCGCTTCTCGTAATTTCAATTTTCTTAAATTGGGCATTTCTTCTCGGTCTACCAATGATTGCGCCCCCTTATCCATCGGCAGCCCCCTTGTATCCACGAAAAACATCATGCTATCTTTACGACTGTAGAAAAGATCTCGAGATTGCTGGATAGTCTTAGACTTTTCCCGCTGTGCTCGGACGTCAGGTAAATTAACTTTGAGTCTCTCGCACTCGTTGCCGGGTGTGCAGCGTGAGGTGCTCTCGTCGTCGGAATTCTCCGAATCGCTGTAAACCAGCGGTTGCGGACCATCTTTTTTTCTTATAGGATTGTCCTCAATATCACTACCCTCGTCCGAAAGTTCGGTGTCTTCCTTCGTTAGCTCGTTGTCAATATCCTCGAGATCTCCGGTCGCCTGAAGAGGTGCACCGTCTTCGTGCATGTTACCGTAGCTTATCCTAGTATCGGTAGTCTCGTTAATTCTTCGGCTGCAGCTTTCTCCGAAGGTTTCCTGATCTTTTCGTTCCGGCGTGGGATTCCTCCCTCGGGTTGATTTTTTATGACTTTTTGATGGTCCGGCTGAGTGGACTTTCTCGTAATCCACGTTGCCAAAGTCGTCCCCGCTTTCTTCAGGCACGTCTCCTTCTTGTGTCCCGCCGGCTGGTCCAAGGGCGCCGCTCGTCGAGGCTTCGCATATGTTGTCAGGGTCTGGAGGCTCCCACGGATCCTCGTCGGCTTTTAATAATTCCTCATCTGGATCTATGGTTTCATCGACGTCTTCGTCGCTATCTAAAGCTAAATACTCGGCAATTTCCTCGTCGGTTAATCCGCGTGCCGGTTTATGGCGCGTTTTAGTCGTGGTGTTGGTGCGAATTATAAAGATGCCGTCGGGACTAATGGGTTCACAGGCGGGATTTCGAGAGAGAGCATCAGCATTTACGTTGGTCTTTCCTGCTTTATATACTACGTCATATTCATATTCGGCGAGTTTCAGCCGCCATCTCAAAATCTTCGAGTTTCCGTCCGTGGCTCGGCGGAACCATAGCAGTGGTTTATGGTCGGTTACTACCGTGAATTTGCGTCCATATAAATAGGGGCGATAATGAAGGATGCAATATACTATTGCGAGAGCTTCTTTCTCATAGGTATCGTATCGTTCTTCGGTTTTGTTGAGGGCGCGGGAAGCATAAGCGCATGGATGGTCACGGTTAATTTCCCCTTGAGAAAGGATACCGCCGATAGCTATTCCTGAAGCGTCGGTCGTTAAAATAAAAGGTTTCGAAAAATCTGGGTACCGTAACACAGGAGCGGTGCACAATTTTTCCTTTAAAATTTCGAAAGCCTCCTGTTCCTCGTTATGCCATTCAAAGGGTATTTCTTTCCGAAGAAGCAGAGTGAGTGGTTTTGATATTTTTGCATAGCCATCAATAAAACGTCGATAATAACCCGTTAGTCCCAAGAATTGGCGAATATTTTTAACGTTCTTGGGCCGAGGAAATTCGCGTACTGCCTCGAGTTTTTTAGGATCGGGCTTAACTCCGTCATTGCCGATGATATGTCCTAGATAGGCGACTTCTTTCTTTAAAAATTCGCATTTGTCAGGTTGTAGTTTTAGAGTTGCCACTTCGAGCCTTTTCATCAGTTCTTTGTAGATGGTTTCATGTTCTTCTAATCCTCGCGAATAAATAACGATATCATCCAGATATACAAATATTCCTTTTCCAAGTAGTCCGCTTAGAGCGAGATCCATAGTTCTTTGGAAAGTGGGCGGAGCGTTCCGAAGTCCGAACGGCATTCGAACGAACTCGAAATGGCCTCGTGGTGTCGTAAATGCGGTCTTATGCCGGTCCAAAGGACTGACTTCTATTTGATGAAATCCTGATGCCAAGTCAAACACAGAAAAATACTTTGCGCCGCCTAATTGGTCCAGTATCTCGGTTATGTTAGGGATGGGATAAGCATCGGCAATAGTTTTTTCATTAAGGGCCCGATAGTCAAATACCACCCTCCATTTTTTATTTCCTTTAGAGTCGTTCTTTTTTGGTACTACCCACACAGGGCAATTGTAAGGAGAGGTCGATGGTACTATTACTCCGTTTCTTAGCATATCGTCGACTTGTTTTTCTATTTCGTCCTTTGTACATTCCGGCCAGCGATATCCCCTCGTATTAATGGGCAAATCATCCGTCGTGGGAATTCGATGTTGTAATATTGTTGTGTGTGTTAATGCTTCTCCCGGCAAGTGATAGAGGTGAGCGCTGCTTTGTAATAAGGATTCGATGCTGGTTTTTTCTTCCATATTTAATTCATCCAATCGGAGGAGAGATTTTATCTTCTCAAAGCGATCTTTCATGTCGAGGACTGTGAGTGTAAAACAGAAACTTTCCTTTAAAAAGGGTTGTAGGCAGCTAGATCGTAACTTCTCCGCAAGTTCGAGGTTTACGACGGTATAACTTTTATTATTTTTTGAAAGAGTGTCATTATTTACTATTCTTCTCTGGTTACAAGTTTTCTTATTCGTCAAGGATTCTACATGTCGCATGGCCATACTATCTTCTTCGTATTTTGTAGGTAAATTTCCCATTTCCTCGGGATCAGTTTCATCCTCATGAGTTTTCGTATTCGGCTTCGTAATTTCGTGGTATCTCGTAGTACATTCTTTTTCTTTTCCTTGTTCTTCCGCCTCACTTGGGCGATTATAAATTTCATTGACTTCAGACTCTTCGACTTGACCACTGTAAACTCTCTCGGTCATACCTAGACCCCTAGAGCTACCTGGGCTCACGTCACAGTCTTTAGCAGCAACAGAATTATTTTTTTCATATTCCTTATCAACTTTAACTTCCTCACTTTGTACTGATGTTAAAACGAAATCATCACGAAATTCCTGGGCCTCACTTGATTCCCCTGTGGATTCGTATAGCGATGTTTTTGTAGATTTACTTGATTTTTCTTTAGATATACACTCGTCTTTATTATTTATCAGCGATTGTCGGGTCACAATAGTTATACTTTGCGGTTCAGTTGTCATCTCAATTTCCTTGGTTTCTTTAATATCCTCGTTCATCCTTCCTGCATCCCTCCTGTTCTCCTTGGATTCCAAAGGTCCCTCGGGCTCCGATTTCACCGAGAGCGCAGTATCTGCGGAATTTTTCCCCTTATTTTCATTACTCGTTATTTCCTTTTCTATGCCAGTTGCCTTTTCCGTGAGTAGTTCTAGTACTGGTACTTGCAAATTGATCGTGTAGGGATTATTATTTGTCACATAAATGTATGCTTTTCCATTTTCATTAGTAACCAATCCGGTTTCTATCTCAACTCCCTTTCCAGCTTCCAGGGTGGGCAGATATCCCTCACGAATTTCCAAATTTTTTATTCGAACAAAACAAAGTTTTCGCGATTGTCCCGGAATTATTATTGTTTCGGGGGTAGAGAATGGAATTTTTAGATCTTGCATTTTTAAGTGCCGTCTTTCGTAGTCGATTACAACTCTATTTCCGTCCAAATATTCCGATCCCAGTATTCCGCCTTCGTAGATGGGGAAATTATTCTCTACTACATGAAATGTAGCAAATCGTCCGAAAACTTCGAGCGTCACTCGTCCAAGGGTGGTTATTGAATTATTGAATTGGTGGTAATTCCGTTTAATTGTAAGATCTCGTTGTCATCGATCACCGTTGTTGAGTTTACGAATTCCCTTTTGATGATATTTGGTCCAGCTCCAGTGTCAACCATTAATATTATAGATGTTGTTAAATTTTCACTCGTTAACTCGATCGTCGGGACGCTGCTTTCCCTGTGCAATATTACTGTGTGAATTTTTACTGTTCGTGTGGATTGGATACTACTGAGATCACGTGTATTGGGTGCACGCTCTGGGTGGTCCCCGCAGCACCCGTCGTCGGGAGACCGTTGGAGTTTCCCGGAGACGTATTATACCGCGATTCATTGGCTTTTTTCGCCGGGCACTCTCGAATAAAATGGCCGGTTTGTTTGTAATAATGGCAAGCGCCGGTTGTTTTTGGATCGCCTTTAGTGGTGTCTGCGAAAGTTTGTTGCTGGGACGAGGCGCATTGAGCTTGATTGTGGCGGTAAGGGCATAAATATGCCCCGTGTCCATTCTTTTTACATATTTGACAGACGATATTGGCTGCCTGCGTGAACGGCAAACCTTGCGGCACGGGATTGTTGCGAGTGTTCTGATTGCTCGTTATTTTTTTAGCATGGCCTGGCAACAGGTGACAATCTTGCACCGTATGTCCTTGATTTTTACATAGTTGACAGATAACAGATGGCTTCTCTTGATTTGATGGAGGGAATAATTTATAGCATCGATCAGCAGTATGACCTCTTTTGTTGCAATGTTGGCACACGGTAATTACGGGGGTGTTGGGCGTGGGGTCATTATTTTTCTTAGGAGAGAATAACTGGAAGCATTTGCTGGCCACGTGTCCTTTCTTGTCGCAGTACTGACAGGTGGGTACTACCTTTTCTGGGCTACCTGAGTCCGTAGATCCCGCCGCGTTGTTTACAGGTTTGTCGGGGCAGTTCACAGCTATGTGTCCAGGTTTGCTGCAAAGCTGACACTCGGGTGTCTCGCTGCTAATTGCCCGGATAGGACGTTTACCCTCGACTCTCGCATCCTTGGTGTTTTCTGAACTCCTGTTACCTTCGCGCAAAGCAGCTCGAGCTATTAATTGTTTTTCGATCTTTACTGCTCTTTTTACTATGTCGTCGATCGTTCCTTCCGCTGTCATTCGTGCTTCGATTTCCGGTTTTAATCCTTGTATGAAACATGGAGGGAGGCTGGAGGCAGTGTTATCTCTGAAAGCCTTATCTGCGGGTTCGTTATTTTCCGATTCGTAAGCTTCCAGTATTTGGAAACCCAAATCACGGGTTCTATTTGCATAGGCCACTACGGTTTCTTCGGGTCGTTGATATATGGAGCCGAGTTCTCCCTGTAATTGATATATATTTCTCGCGGGCGCATAGATACATTTTAAAAATTTATGCAACTCCTTCATGTTCCTAAATGTCTGTTGAGCTATTGATCGTCGGGGTTCGCCGACGATTTTTATTCTGACTGCCTTGACTAATTGCTCCTCGCTAGAGGCGTCCAACATCTCTAATGCCTCTTCGCAACATTGGATAAACAGATTCAGCGAAGTATTAATACCGTCATACATGGGGATGACGCCCAAAGCGTCTTTGAGAGACACTTTTAGCCCGGAATTAGCCATGATGTTCTTCTGTTCGGGGGTGTCTCGTGGAGTATTTATGGGAGGACTTCTTGTGTTTTTTGTTTCGGGTGTCTCAATTTTACCCGTAAGCGTTTTATCGAGATCAATTGGTTGTTTTGAGGCTGTAGAGATTTCTGAATTTGATTTTGGCTTGGTTCCCGGTGTTCGGTTTGCACCTTCTCCTATGATTGGATATAGATTACGCCTAACTGCGTCAAGTTGCGGGAGAAAAGTTTTAGGCACAGGATAATCGCCTTCCGGTGTATAAAATTCTTCCTCACTCGTATCAAACTCAGCGAGGCTCTTATAAATTGTCTGGTCTGCGAACGATATGTATGTTGAGTTCCCTTCTATGTCTTTTTCAAAAAAATTATCAATGATCGTATGTGTACTCTCGTTGTCGGACTCGGTGGTCGTATCGAGGAGATGGGGTACAGGCGTATCGGGTCTCCGTGAAGGGTCTGCGAGCGTTTCAACAGTGTTTCGCTCGGTTGATTTAAGTTCCTCCGCTTCCAACCTGTCCTCAGCTATAGACAAACTCTGGGCTCTAACGCTTAATATTTCGTATTGTTCTTCTAGGTACCTTTGGTTCGCCGTTACTTCGTCTGTCTCTTCTTGTTCGATTACCTTCTCTATTACCTGTGTCTGAGTGTCTTCTTTCGCTGCTTGTGTCTCTTCTTCAAGGTTTTCCTCCTCTTCTTCTTTGAGGGATTCGTCTATGGTTGGTATTTTTTTATGGACTGTTCCCTCTTCCGCGAGTAATGACTTGTTACTTCTGCTACTTCTTCGTTCGTTTACGTATTGGTGTACAATGTGGTCAGGAATAGTGGTGTTTGAACGAGTTGATCGGGTGGAACGGGACGATGGTTCGCTTTTTCTCGCGGGGTTAGTAGAACTCATTTAGATTCTCAAAAGGAAGTGGAAAGGAATTATTTCGTTATTATTATTATTATATTTATTATCCTTATTCAATTTTTCTGCTCGGCGTATTTTATTTCCTTAAGACCGTTCTTACCCTATGCTTGTGAGAGCGTGGTTTGATGAAAGATATTTTGTACTGTGTGATAATTTTGTTCTTTCGGTGTCGGTTGGTTATGAACAAGTAGCAATAGCTCTTAATTAATTTTCTCAAAAGCTTTAAAACGGATTTGGTTAGCATATAGAAACTGGTTATTTTCCTCCTCTATCCTTTTTTTATGCCTTACCGCTTGTGTTTTTTTCCTCCGGCAAATAAAATAATTAGTTTACAATTTTATTGAAACCAGCTTTCGGGGATAACAAAAGATTCTGTTGGTTTTATTGGCGTGATTATTATTTGGGCTTCTTCGAACTTACTAACTCGCGGTTTGTTCTCGAATAACTTGAAAGATTTCACCGAGAGAGGCTTTTTCCAAATTTCACAAAATATCGCCTCGTTGGAAGTTAAATAAAGAAAGTCTATTTCCACCAATTCCCTGGTCGATCTGTCTTCTAGTGATGGGGCGATAGGATTTGATTCAGCTACTGGTTTTTGATTGCTTTTGTTTCTTACTAATGCTCGTAATTTTCGTCGCCAGCCTCCTTGCTTCGGCATATAACCTGTCTATTGCCCCTTTATTTATTTTTTTTTTGTACACAGGGTAGGAAATTCGGGTATCGTTACTTTTTATAGAGGTGTTAGCGTTTGTTTGGAGAAAATGTTTGTGTTTTGTTTGTGTTTGTTTGTGTGTGTTTGTGTTACTTCATCAACTTGTTCGCCTATGTAAGCGTTTAAACAAATGATGGCTTATAACTAATTGTGTTCTTCATCAACTTGCTCGCCTATGGAAGCGTTTAAACAAATGATGGCTTATAACTAATTGTGTTCTTCATCAACTTGTTCGCCTATGGAAGCGTTTAAACAAATGATGGCTTATAACTAATTGTGTTCTTCATCAACTTGTTCGCCTATGGAAGCGTTTAAACAAATGATGGCTTATAACTAATTGTGTTCTTCATCAACTTGTTCGCCTGTGGAAGCGTTTAAACAAATGATGGCTTAGGAAGGTAGGAGGAAATGAGAGGAGCGTGTACAGTTGTGTTATTTTTTTTGTGTTACCCCCTTTTTTTTCCCCCCTTTTTTTTTGAGATTATCTTCTACTCCCCTTTTTTTTTTATTTAAATGTTTAAACAAACACTCTAATGATCCCGGACGAGCCCCCAAAAATTCTGTTACGTCCAAACTAGCGTTGTTTCTTTACTAGTTTGAAATATAACAGTTGTCTCCGTTATAATCGCACGCGCTGGTCAATTGGGTGTTAAACCAACCTTTACCACACCTGGTGTCGATAAGGAGGACAACGATTGCTCCTTTTTAAAGCCTAACCTTGCGGAAAATTGCTTGGGATGGAGCCCTTAAGAGTGCTTGTTAAATGCGTGTCGTAGGGTGTAAACTAATTAGTAGAGGGTTTGGCGTCTCTCAGGCAAAGAGAGAGATAGAGAGGAAATCTTCGGTGAGACGGCAGCTACCTGCCGTTTTCTGACCAGGTGTCGGAGCACGCGACACGGTTAAACGAGATTTTGGTGGTCACTTCAAATCACTGGGTTGCAAGAACAAAATGAAATAATGCACTGTTGATAAATAAATAAACAGGTACTTACGGTAATAAACGGTGCTTTCCTAATGTTCGCGGATATAGAACTTTCTTCACGTTGGTTTAATTCAAAAATGAATTTAAAGGGAAAAAAAATGATGTGTTTCACGGAAATGCAGATAGAGTTAATACTTTTTAATGTCACAAAAAAAAATATGAGTAATACAGGTGATAATATTGAACAAAAAAAACAATGGAGACCAAATGTCTATATGGTTGGAATTCCTAAAACTCGCGAAATACAATGTCAAATTATAGACTGAAGAATTAATTCCGTTTCTCTGAGTCCTGGATTTAATACTGACAACTCGAAAGTCTGAAAGACAATCGGGTTAAAACTGAATTTCGAAACAATGGATAACTGATTTGAGCTGTACTACTGTGGTATATTGAACAAATAAATGAAAGAATATGCTGAACAAAACTGAAGGAAACCGAGGGAATATCCTCCTCTAATAACTGGCTAAAGTGTGCTTAAAAAAACTGAAGAAAGTGTGCTTATGAAACTGAAAGAGGTGTGCTCAAGAAAACTGAAGAAACTGTGCTGCTGAGCGTACAATTTCGGGGGTTTTTATACCATTTTCCTTGGTGACAAGTAGAGGGGATGTTGCTATGCGAGTGTCTTTTTGTATATCTATTCGGTATAAAATTCTGGTACAGTAACGAGAAGATGAGGTGATGCTACCGGTCTCATCCCTGATTGGTCCATGATCTTAAGTCCTTCTTTTAGGCGCAATGCGTTTATCGGGCCCCGCGCCGTGGATGACGGGGTGGGGTATCGAAAAGTAAAAGGGCGCAGACGAGATCACGTAGGCATCAATCCCCTCCTTTTCTCGTTTCCGTTTTCCGGGAAGTCATTACCAGAAAGATTTTTGTTGGTATGCAGCCTTTTATGGCTAAATACTTTATATGTAAAAAGGTCGCACGAGTTCCAATCGGACTATAGAATTTCGTCAACTGTCTAGACAAATAAAAACCGGTATTGAACAGTGAAAATACGCTCTCCTATGTCTTCGGAATTTTATACGTATTACGTGAATTATAAAATTCGTAGTTTCTCGTAAGACTCTTATAACCAGGACTCGCTTATTCCTAACAGAAATGAATATAATAATGAAATATAATAATGAATATCATTGATATAAACCATAACCTATTATCGTGAACTAATTATTTAGTACTTGATTAGTTTGTACTCGTCTGTCTGGATAATAATGCAAAAGTATAATTCTATATTACTAATAAAGCAATAAATCTTTTCCATGTTATTTCGTCCAGGGGCGTGCCATGGGAAAGACTTTCCTCGGCAAATGCTTTACCGTTAACTCCTTCAGTCATTTGTTTAAACAAATGGCGTACAAGTTGTCCAAGGTTAAGAATTTCTCGAAGGACGAACTAAATTAATATTGTACGTGTAGTAATTTCTTTACAGTCGGAGAGTTTATGGACAAGTTTTCTGCCTGTTGCGAGAGAACTCTTTTTCGTTACTCGGCGGTTTTGTACCTGAACTGTCGAATGCCAACGTTGTATAATTTTCAGAAGGTGAAAATCCCTTTTCGTTTTTATAATGGTATCATTCTCCGTGTAATTACTACTACGTACTTAATTAATACCATAAGGATAAACACAGGCGTTCAAGAGAGCAATTCCTGGGGGTGAATTGTCTATTATTATTTCTTTTTAAATTGACTATATTCTCAGTTTCGTTTTCCTATTGATCATTACTTTATTATTTTCTTCAGAAGTCTGACCTCTATTGCTTTCCGATGTGTTATAATGAGAGGAATCCGTGGTTTACTAATTATTTAAAGATTAATTAATTAAGATTTAATAGAAGATATATCCTTCTTCCTGCTAAAATCAAGGTCATGAGCCCCGTCTCCTTTGTTTTAACTTGTGGAGTTCGGTTCAACTAAAACACTGTTTGAAGCGTTTCCCTTAACGAGGATAACTTGTCGACCCGATTCTATGTATCTAAACCCGACGGTTTTAATCGACTGTCTGTAAAATCCTCCCCGAATGGTTTCGAGCCATGGTAAAATAGATTTACTGATCTACGGGGAGGTAGTCGATATCGATACTAGTAGGTCCCAATGGTAACTGTCAGCGGGCCGCGTTTCTTTTAATTCCTTTTTGGCTCTCCAGGGGAGCGCTCAGGAGAGGGGTCAGAGACCGCCTTTCTCGACCTCCGCCTGTGAGGCCCGGATCTGTTTTACCCTGCTTCATCGGTATCGACTCGCTAAGGTAGGACACCGATTTTGGAAAGACTCTAGGCTACCTTGACACTGATTAAGCAGTAGGTAAAATAGATATTGTTAAATGAAGAATTTTTAGATCAGATTCCCCTTTTTACTTTCACAAAGAAGGTTTAGGCTCAAATGCTATTGAGGGTAAAGCAGAAAATAAACTATGCGTTACGCTGGACGTAACACTTATGAGACACCCGGTATATGAGACCCATCAGAAAAATATTCTGTCCCTCTGAGGAGGAAAAAAATATTCTGTCCCTCTAAGGAGGAAAAGAAAAATATTCTAAGTCCCTCTAAGGAGGAAAAGAAAAATATTCTAAGTCCCTCTAAGGGGGACTTAGAATATTTTTGGTCGAAGGAGTAATGGCGAATGGGGGGGGGGAATATTCTAAGTCCCTTCAAGGGGGACTGACTAAGTAAAAATACAAAAAAAAGCGGCGGCGACCTCCATTGGTGAAAAGTTGCGGCGGTGATTAAACTTAAATTATTATAAT
This sequence comes from Cryptus viduatorius, assembly GCA_964006125.1. Taxonomy (NCBI): domain Eukaryota; kingdom Metazoa; phylum Arthropoda; class Insecta; order Hymenoptera; family Ichneumonidae; genus Cryptus; species Cryptus viduatorius. The sequence continues at coordinate 19,876,588 of OZ023222.1, read as the reverse complement.
GTTGATAAAAGAAATGCGAGCGCGCGCAGCCCGCGAGCCCGGGGAAACTCTAGTATATATATATTGTTACGTCCGTGGGTTTATATTTATAACAAGCGTCTCAGCGCCCTGCGGGCGCAGATGCTCTTGTTGGTGGGCTCCGCCCCCCAAACCCCCCGAAAAATGTCCCTAAGGGACATTTTTTAAGGCACTCACGGGGGTGCACGTCGCGCTACGCGCTCCGTATCGAGTGTATTTACACATCGCGCTATGCGCTACGGATGAAGTATGTTTATACATCGCGCTCTGCGTTTCTTTTCGAAAGTACGTATGAGGGAAAAACATTTATCAGTTACGTAAATTAATTTATAGTTTTTAACCTTCGTCGAATAAAAATATTTCTTTTTTGTACCAATTTATTATTAATATTCACGACGGATATTTCCTTTTTGTTTGACGATAAATTGTCAAATATTGAGATACGAGACAAATATAACGAATTGCATCACGTAGAAGTTGATCAAATTAATTTAACGAATCAAATCATGTCTAGTAAAGTCGTTTTATTGGCTTAAAACTTATGACCAGATTTAATGAATATAAAACAAACACACAAAACATGTACCGACACCAATACGATTACCATTTAGCATTCAGGCCAAATATCCCCTTTAAATCCTTCCCCTTCAGTGTTTTTTTTCTTCCCCATAATTGATGGAATCAGTTCGTTATTTTATCTGTAGGAAACCAAATCATTGTAGAAGAAAAGTTCATGAAATTTGCTATTCTTTGTGATTTTCAATGAAATTTTGTCGATATTTATGGATGCTGCAAAAAATGCTATCTCGAGAACGAAAAAATATATCGTCTTGGTTTCTGTCTTGTATTGAAGAGGAAGTAGTACGTTACTCGAATCAAAAATTTGTCATCTTGGATAACTCCGAAATATTTTTTTTACATATTGATGAAATTTTTGAAAAATTCGACTTTGAAGGCTCTTTGACAGTCCTCTTATAACAAATTTTATTTCTACCATTTGAGATATATTTTTTTCCTTCTTCGTAATACATGGAATCAGTTCGTTATTGTCTCTGTAGAACAGACAAGTATTGGAGACGAGAAGTTTGAGAAATTCGATAATTTTTTTCGTTTTTCAATGAAATTTTATTGATATTTATCGTCGCTTAAAAATATCAAATTTAACATCATATCATATCGTATTTTTTTTTATTTTATTTAATCACAAACGAGGATAAGTTTCTCGGTACGGAATAACTCGTAAAATCGACAAATTCAGTGTTTTTCACTTTCTTGATAAATAATTGTTTATAATTGTTCTTTAAGAGTACAATTGTTTTTTTTTTTGCGAAACAAAACTTTTCAAGACGTGAGCATATGAAAAAAATTCGTATTTCGACGAAAATTTGAAAAAATTTGAAAAAAAAAAGTTGGAAATACGTCGATAGAATAATCATTATCAGTTTTCTTATCATGTGTAAACGAATAAATCCAGCGAACAAAATTGACAAAGATTTCGAATGTGATGAATCTCCGACGGTCGAAGTGTAAAAAATTAAATTTTTAATCATAGCACACTTTTTATCTGCGCAATAACGCGGAGAGTCAGTTTGTAAATACGATTTCTTTGAGAGGAAAGGATTAGAGCCGGCAATTTCGAAAAATTTGAAAAAACGATTCGTTTTTTGACGAAAATTCGTAAAATTAGTGTTTGCTTAAAAAATTCATATCTCCGCAGCGAAAAAAGATTTCGACTCTTGTTTCGGCTTGTTTTGAAGAGGAGAAAATACGTTGCCAGAAAAAGAATTAGCAGTTTTTATTATTAACTGTAAACGAATAAATCGGGTGAACATAATTGACAAAGATTTCGGCTGCGATGAATCTTCGACGGTCGAAGGATAGAAAATTCTTTTTTTTATGATTGCACACTTTTTATCTGCGCTATACCGCGTAGAACCCATTTATATTTACGTAAAATAGGAACAAACATTGAAACGAGATGTCGATTTTTTTTTTATTTGAAAATCATCCGGCCACAGATTACGCGCGCCGCGACGTGTGAGCATCTGTGTATGGTCTGCTACGAAATTGTCATCTGCTTCCAAAGTTTGACAGATAGAATAAAACGAAAAAATATATACTCGCGATTTTTTTTAGTTCTGTTTGGGAAATTGTAATCATTTTGGATATTCGATGAATCTTTTTTGTGAGTTTACTACCAATTTTTTCAGTGAATACGTGAAATTTATCATTTTTATTACGAATGTGAATAAAATATGGTAAAATATTGCTAATGATTTTCGGTGATAATATATTATTTTCCAAATAAAAAACGCAAACATTTGTAAATCTGTGTATGATATTTCATGCTTTATTTTTCACAACCGAAGTTTTTTTTTAACACGATGAAAAATGGATTTTTGCCAAATCTAAATAACATAACCTTTAAAGCAAATCTTATTATAACCACTGTTTTTGAATTATTTTATAATTAAAATTATATTTGTCTGAATGACTCAAAATTTGTTGTGCATAGTGCTTTCGATGCAATGAAATATTGTTACGAAAGAGAAAAGAATTGGTTTCCAGGATTCTTAATTATAGCACCGTACGGACATCAGATGTGAGAAAATAATTTTTTTATGGAAAATTGTGATGAATAAATAGTTAGAGATGTAGGATTGTCTCTAAATATGCTGTGCGTAGTGCTTTTGATAAAACAAAATGATGCTGCGAAGGAGAAAAAAATTGGTTCGCAGAGTTCATTATGATGGCACCGTACGGACATTTGACCGAAGGCAAATCCAAATTGTGGCCAATAATTTTTTAGAAAAAATACTTAAAGGTCTTAGATTGGTTTCAAAAGCAATGTGCATACTGGAAATAATGTAATAAAAAAACCCTGCGAAGGAGAACAAAATTGGTTCGCACCATCTAAAGTTACAGTGTGATACGGACGTCCGAGAAGAAAAATTCAGCCAAAAAGTTGTTTTCATTGCACCGCAGGCTAAAAAAAATATTTCTATTCATCGCAGTCACCTCAAAGTAACTACGCATGATGTTGGAGATACATCGAAGCAAATAATGAAAAATAAAAATTTTTGGAGTATACGCTGCGGAGTAACCCCTTCGACAGGCTCCGAAGAGCAACGGATGGTCATTTTAATAGGCACTCTTTGCCTATCGTTATAGTGAGTGCCTAAAAACGCTCCTGATTTAGGCTCGTGAGAGCAAGCCGGGGATAGGAACGCGAGTCTGTGAGGATAAAATTAAAGATAATTGTAATTTTTGCTCTTAACTTGTCGTTGACCTATTCCAAGATAATAAATTCGACCGTATGTGCGTTTGAATTTCCGCCGTTCGGATTGTTTCCTTGGATTATTGGTTGTGGGTTATATTCCTGTGGTCGAATCGTATGGGCCCGAATCGGATGAGGAATGTACGGCTCGGGGTAGTCGATTGCGATCGTCGGTTTCTCCACAAACGTCGGCAAGACTCGATTAATCGGCACTCTTTCAGTTTGTTCACTACTAGAGTACGATTTGGAATTGTCTCGAATCACTTGTGCCACTGGTTGTTTGACAATAATTTTGTTGGTATGGGCAATGGTTGATTTGTCAGCGGAGTTTCCGGCGAGATTACCGCTGGATGCTCCGGTGGCAATTGCAATTGCCCGACGTATTTGATATTTTACACCACCACGTCGTTTCTTTCCCATAGATGAGAAACGAAAATTATCCTAATACGGGAAGGGGAATGGCTTGAAGGTCATTTGATTCCGTAGAAGAAACGTCCGTTCCGGTGTGCGGATAATACAGCACCACCGAATTAGGAGCAAAGATTTCGTATTGCGTGCAGAGCAATCTAGCACCACAATACTAAGAAAAGTATAATTCGGTGTGCGGCTGGTTACGACACCACCGAATTGTAAAGAGAGATTTTTGGTACTGCGTGCAACGCAATCTAGTGCAGCAGCAAAGAATAGGGTATTCACTTCGTGTGCAGCTTTTATGCACCACGAGGTTCACGGTAGGAATTTGAGTGTTGCGTGCAGAGCAATCTAGCACCGCAATACACAAATATGAAATTGAAAATCAGTAAAAGTTGAGTCAATCACCTCAAAGCACTAGGGAGGTACGAAGGATGGTTGATGTCCGTCGTTCACTACCACCACTGAATTTCACAAAAGGATTTGATATTAACAATTTATTACAATAAAACACTTAAATGAATTAATCACATAAACTAATTGAATTAAACACTATGTGGATTATACGATTATTAATTACTGAGCTCGTTTGAACGAGACTTCAGGGTAGAACGGATTATTCTCTCAACTTCACCTTTGTACTTCGTTGGAGATACAAGTGCTTTTACCCGATCGCGTATAAACCCGGCTTCACCTTTGTACTTCGCCTTGTTACGGTTCGAATATTGAATTCGCGCGGTTGAAGTTCTCGAGGAGACTGATTGCTCTGAGATTCTGGGGTTGACCATTACGACTCTGGACCCCACCTTTCGCTATTAAAAAGTGCTGACAATAGCGAGATGTTCAATCGCACGCTGCATACACGAGTTCCTCGGAATCGTGGATGCTGACGCTCGAGGGAACATCTTCGGGCGCTTGGTCGCACGGTTCGGCTGTTACCCTAAACCTCGAAGAAATAACGCTCGCGAGACTTGCTGCTCTCGTCTCTGCGGAGGAGCGAGTTTCGCGTGTGAATAAATTTATTATTACTTTTGAAAAACAAATAAAAAGAATAATTAAGTATTGAGATAAAATAATTAAATGAAAATGTAGTTAAAATTAAGGGCAGGTGCAACCCAGGGCGTAACAATTTATCTCTCTATATATATAAAGTTTCCGCCGCTGTCGCCGCCGCCGCCGTGTCAGGAATCGAGACCCCTGCCGCCTCGATCCCGCTCGCTCAGGACTTAGAATATTTTCAGTCGAGGGGGTCGGGGGGAAATATTTTAAGTCCGTCTAAGGGGGACTTAGAATATTTTCTCCTCTCCTGGCCCCGCTCGACCCTTCCCCTGGCGCCCTGCTCCCGCTCGCTCAGGACTTAGAATATTTTCGGTCGAAGCGGTCGGGGGAGGGGGATATTCTAAGTCCCCCTTAGAGGGACTTAGAATATTTTTGCCTGGAGGGGGGGATCCCCTTAGCAACGGCCATAGCAACGGTTGCCTTAGTAACGGTCGCCATAGCAACGGTCGCCATAGCAACGGTTGCCCTAGCAACGGTCACCATAGCAACGGGGCGGCAGGGGAAGGGTCGAGCGGGGCCAGGGAGAGAGATATATATCTCTCTATATATATAAAGTTTCCGCCGCTGTCGCCGCCGCCGCCGCCGCCGTGTCAGGAATTGATACATACTTATGAGACACCCGGTATATGAGACCCATCAGAAAAATATTCTAAGTCCCTCTAAGGAGGAAAAAAAAAATATTCTAAGTCCTTCTAAGGGGAACTTAGGACGGAAAGTATTCTAAGTCCCTCTAAGGGGGACTTAGAATATTTTCGGTCGAAGGGGGCGGGGGGAATCCCCTTAGAGGGACTTAGAATATTTTTCTGAAGGGGGGGGGGTCGTGGGAGGGGAAAGTCAAAATATTCTAAGTCCTTCAAGGGGGGACTTAGAATATTATATACAAGAGAAAAGATATGTCGTTCATGCCGACAAAGTGAAAAAATGCTATGTATAAAAAAAAAATATATCAAGAGACGCGGCAGCGTCTCGACGCCAAGTGGTTTAAAAAGTAAAAAGTCCGCGCGGTGAGTCCGCGCGCGTTGAGCGCTACCGTGTACTTATACGCTAATATCGTGCCCCCTAAAGTTTGACATTTTTTTTCTCTGAAACGAGACATCGGATCTGAATTCCAAAGACACTTTCATAATATAATTCGAATATAAGCTTCAAAATGCGCCTGGAATCAGCCCGATCGGTGCTCGAAATGATGAGATATGGCGATGTCGCCCAAAAAATCCTCACTTTCACGATAAAATTTTTCTTCAGAGATTTTTTCGTCTGTCCGTTGTTTGTCCAATGTCCCATCATGCCTGTGTGTTGCGTCTGTGTGTCCATGCGTGCGCCCTGCGTATACAATGGTATATGCGGAACGAACGGTTAGCTGTTACCGATTCCAAGTGTCAGTTCGTGAACACAGCAACTTGTAATATCCGTATCCGCGATCCGCGAATAGTGCACTCGCGTTCAGTCATCGAAATAGAGGTTAAATACTAAGAGGTTATTTATAATTTTCCTATCGCGAAAGGTACTAATAAAAAAAATCTCTCGTGGTAAAAAAAAGGGATACCGGTGTGAAAAAATTATCTTAACTAATTGCAGGCGAGTGGTAATTTCAATTAATAAATATTACGCGTGTGATACAAAAAAAATCTTTAAAATTAAATAATTCAAATTAATAATAATAAAATAAATGAAAAAAAAAGAATAAAATAAATAATAAAAACATTTTTCTACAAAAATGTAAAAAAAAAGACGCCAAGTGGTTTAAATAATGTTTGCGAAAAAAAAATTCAAAAAATAAAAAATCATAGCAGCCAAGTAAAAATAAAAATAAAAAAACTTGGCGAGTCCTTAGACCACAAATAAATGTCGTAGGAATGAACGAAAGGACGAGCAAAGTTTTTTATTTTTATTTTTACTTGGCTGCTATGATTTTTTATTTTTTGAATTTTTTTTTCGCAAACATTATTTAAACCACTTGGCGTCTTTTTTTTTACATTTTTGTAGAAAAATGTTTTTATTATTTATATATATACTAGAGTTTCCCCGGGCTCGCGCGCTACGCGCGCTCGCTCGTCAATCGTGAAATATTTTGAGTTAAGACCCATTTGGGGAATATTTTTGCTTTCTCCGCCGCCGACCACCGCGGCTGCCTCCTTGCTATGACCGTTGCTATGGCGACCGTTGCTATCGTGACAGTTGCTATGGTGACAGTTGCTATGGCAACCGTTGCTATGACAACCGTTGCTATGTCGACCGTTACTATGGTGACCGTTGCTATGGTGACCGTTGCTATGGTAACCGTTGCTATGGTGACCGTTGTTATGGTGACCGTTGTTATGGCAACCGTTGCTATGGCGACCGTTGCTATGGCAACCGTTGCTATGGCGACCGTTGCTATGGCGACCGTTGCTATGTCGACCGTTGCTATGTCGACCGTTGCTATGGCGACCGTTGCTATGGCGACCGTTGCTATGGCGACCGTTGCTATGGCGACCGTTGCTATGGCGACGTTTGCTATGGCGACGGTTGCTATGGTGACCGTTGCTATGGTGACCGTTGCTATGGCAACCGTTGCTATGGCAACCGTTGCTATGGCAACCGTTGCTATGGCAACCGTTGCTATGGCAACCGTTGCTATGGCAACCGTTGCTATGGCAACCGTTGCTAAGGCAACCGTTGCTATGGCCGTTGCTAAGGGGATCCCCCCCTCCAGGCAAAAATATTCTAAGTCCCTCTAAGGGGGACTTAGAATATCCCCCTCCCCCGACCGCTTCGACCGAAAATATTCTAAGTCCTGAGCGAGCGGTAGCGGGGCGGCAGGGGAAGGGTCGAGCGGGGCCAGGAGAAGAGAAAATATTCTAAGTCCCCCTTAGACGGACTTAGAATATTTCCCCCCCGACCCCCTCGACTGAAAATATTCTAAGTCCTGAGCGAGCGGTAGCGGGGCGGCAGGGGAAGGGTCGAGCGGGGCCAGGAGAAGAGAAAATATTCTAAGTCCCCCTTAGACGGACTTAGAATATTTCCCCCCCGACCCCCTCGACTGAAAATATTCTAAGTCCTGAGCGAGCGGGATCGAGGCGGCAGGGGTCTCGATTCCTGACACGGCGGCGGCGGCGGCGGCGACGGCGGCGGCGGCGGCGACAGCGGCGGAAACTTTATATATATAGAGAGATATATACTAGAGTTTCCCCGGGTCGCCGCAACGGTCGCCATAGCAACGGTCGCCATAGCAACGGTCACCATAGCAACGGTCACCATAGCAACGGTCGCCATAGCAACGGTCACCATAGCAACTGTCGTCATAGTAAGCGTCGCCATAGCAACGGTCCCCATAGAAACCGTCCTCACAGCAACGGTCACCATAGCAACGGTCGCCATAGCAGGGTGGCGGGGAGAGAAAAATCTTCTAAGTCCCCCCTCCAGGGGCGTTTCGAAGGAGGCACCCGCGGTGGTCGGCGGGGGAGAAAGCAAAAATATTTCCCAAATGTGTCTTAACTCAAATTATTTTACGATTGACGAGCGAGCGCGCGTAGCGCGCGAGCCCGGGGAAACTCTAGTCTCTCTATATATATAAAGTTTCCGCCGCTGTCGCCGCCGCCGCCGTCGCCGCCGTGTCAGGAATCGAGACCCCTGCCGCCTCGATCCCGCTCGCTCAGGACTTAGAATATTTTCAGTCGAGGGGGTCGGGGGGAAATATTCTAAGTCCGTCTAAGGGGGACTTAGAATATTTTCAGTCGATAGGGTCGAGGGGGAAATATTCTAAGTCCGTCTAAGGGGGACTTAGAATATTTTCTCTTCTCCTGGCCCCGCTCGACCCTTCCCCTGCCGCCCCGCTCCCGCTCGCTCAGGACTTAGAATATTTTCGGTCGAAGCGGTCGGGGGAGGGATATTATAAGTCCCCCTTAGAGGGACTTAGAATATTTTTGCGTGGAGGGGGGCATCCCCTTAGCAACGGCCATAGCAACGGTTGCCTTAGCAACGGTTGTCATAGCAACGGTCACCATAGCAACGGTTGCCATAGCAACGGTTGTCATAGCAACGGTCGCCATAGCAACGGTCGCCATAGCAACGGTCGCCATAGCAACGGTCGCCATAACAACGGTTGCCATAACAAAGGTTGCCATAGCAACTGTCACCATAGCAACCGTCGTCATAGTAAGCGTCGCCATAGCAACGGTCCCCATAGAAACCGTCCTCATAGCAACGGTCACCATAGCAACGGTCGCCATAGCAGGGTGGCGGGGAGAAAAAAATCTTCTAAGTCCCCCCTCCAGGGGCGTTTCGAAGGAGGCAGTCGCGGTGGTCGGCGGCGGAGAAAGCAAAAATATTCCCCAAATGGGTCTTAACTCAAAATATTTTACGATTGACGAGCGAGCGCGCGTAGCGCGCGAGCCCGGGGAAACTCTAGTATATATATATATGTAACAGCAAAAACATAATCAGATAATATGGTGGTATCGGTATGATATGGTGGTGGTGGTATCTTTATATATATAAAAGAAAGTCCCGATTTTTCTTGTGTGTTTGTCCACGAGACGCTCACAGACACTCACAGACACTCACAGACACTCACACAGACACTCACGGACACTCACAGGCACTCTCACAGACCACAGGGGGAAACTGAAACCCCTACGTGGCGCGTCCCCAGGTGGCGGATAGGGGAACGCTCTCTAAATATAGAGGGTAGGAGGCAATTAAAATACCTCCCGCGGACCAAACAGACCCGGGGATGAAACCCCGTTAACAAATCGGTATGGGCAGTACGAAGGATATTACGTTTACGGTGCAGGGGTTCGGATCCCCAGTACCGGCGTCCGTCGGGGGTGAGCAAGCGGGCCCCGGGACGTCGTCATCCAGCGACCGCAGTACTACAGAGGTTGGTCACTCGGCCTCTGTAGCATCTAATGCTACAAGTGACACAGGCGGTGAGAGCGTGACGCTGAAGGCCCAAGAGGCTTTTCAGCGACTAACAAAGGAGCTTGAGTCCCTGGTGGGGTTTATCTTGGAAAAGAAGAACCTCCACACTGAGCTCAAGGTAAAGGCACGTGGTACCCTAAGGGCGATGAAAGAGTTTGCGGCGGCGCGGCCCACGGTAACTCTAGCCCGGGCAGCACCACCGAGCAAAGAGGGGTCGAGCCAAACCTCGCCCCTCTTTCGCATCGACCGGGCACCCCACGGAGACCTGGACCGCGAGCGCCCCTCGCCGCCTAGGTCTCCGCCGGCGAGGAAAAAGAGAAAGAAGAAGAAGAGAGAGGTGACCCCTCAGGGGGACCTGCCTCGGGCAGCTGAAGCCAGGCAGCAGGCAGTTGCCCAGCCGAAAGACCCCGACTGGGCAACAGTTGTCAAACGGGGCAAGAAAAAACAGCAGCAGCAGCCGCTGACAATAGAAGAGGCCGACAGGCGCGACCAAAGGCAGGCAAAGCCCAAGGTTTCGCTTAGACCCCCCCGTCCTGATGCGATCTACATCAAGGCAACGGGTGAGGTGTCGTATGCTGATATTCTTCGCAGAGTTCGAGCCGCACCGGACCTCAAACCTCTGGGGGATAGGGTGACCCGCATCAGGCGGACCCGAGCTGGAGAATTACTCCTGGAGCTGGGGAAGCCTGGTGTAGAGACCCCAGTGCTACAGGCAGTGGTCTCGGCCACCTTAGTGGAGTCGGCGGCTGTTCAGACGCTGACTCATAGGGAAGTCCTGGTTATCAAGGACATGGACGAGGCCACAACCGTAGAAGAGGTGGCACAGGCTATCACTGCGGCGATTGGGCAAGGATCAGTAACTCCTGAAGATATTAAACTCAGGAACTCCTACAGTGGCACCCAGGCGGCTAGCGTCCTGCTTCCCGCTGCAGCAGCAAAGAAGTTGTTGCAAAGCGGAAGGCTCAGGATTGGATGGGTGAATTGCCGGGTTCGGCCGCGCCAAACATCCTCCCGTTGCTTCAGGTGTCACAACACTGGTCATCTGGCAAAAGACTGCGAGAGCGAGGTCGACCGGTCGGCGCAGTGCTTCCGGTGTGGCAAAGATGGTCACAGGGCTGTAGACTGCGTAGTCAGGCGACAGGCAGTGCAGGAGGTTGGGGCATCGACCAGCAATGGCTAAGGTGCTCCAAATAAACCTGAACCACTGCGCTGTGGCCCAGGACCTGTTGTTTCAGCTGGTCAGGGAAGAGAAGGCAGACGTAGTCATCGTCAACGAGTACAGGGATCTCAGTGAACCGAACTGGGTAGGGGACTCGACCGGCAAGGCGGCCATCTGGGTATGCGGAAACCTCCATATATCCAACAAGATGGCCGCCCCTCGGCCCGGTTTCACTTGGGTGGAGGTGGCTGGTATAAGAATATACAGTTGCTACCTTCCACCCAGTGATACCACCGACGAATACCTGAGATCCCTGGATGCCATCGTCGACAGTGCTAGGACCTCCCGATTGCCGGTCGTCATCGGAGGGGACTTTAACGCATGGGCGACGGAGTGGGGCAGCGCGAGCACCAATCACCGCGGTCGCGCCCTCCTCGAGGCCTTCGCAATACTGGAGCTGGAAATCGCTAACACCGGGTCCAAGCCAACCTTCTCAAAGGGCGGTAGGACCTCCATTATCGACCTGACTTTCATCGATCCTACACTGATGAGGGAAGGGCTCGACTGGAAAGTTAGCGATCGGTATACGGGCAGCGACCACCACGCCTTGGTATACCAGCTCCAGCTGACCAGCAGGACAGCAGGGGCGTCGTGCAGACGCAAAAAAGAGAGATGGGCACCCGCCACCTTCGACCGGGAGACGTTTCTCTGCATGCTAGAGGGAGCGACAGTGCAGGGAACGCCCGAGGAACGAGCTCGAAGCCTCTCGCAAACCATCACAGCGGCCTGCGATGCCTCCATGGCCGCGAAGTCCAACCCTCGCGGTCGTCCACCAGTATACTGGTGGAACGAGGACATCGCAGAGATACGCCGAGAGTGCTTCCGAGCACGTAGGATGCACCAAAGAGCTGTTCATAGGCCGCAATACCAGGAACTGGCTGCGGCCTATGAAATAATGCGGAAACGCCTCAAGGCTGCCATCAAGGCCTCTAAGCGAAAGTGCTGGCTGGACTTCTGTCAGGAAGTGGACAGTGACCCTTGGGGCCGACCGTACAAAACGGTTATGAACAAGATCAAGCCCAGGGGTCCCACCGCTCCAACGTGTCCAATCTTCCTCGACAGGGTCGTCCGACACCTCTTCCCGGAACACCGGAAGCGGCGTGCCGAGACCGGTCTGATGGTAGACGATGGTGCAGCCGAGACGCCAGACGTCACGGAAGACGAACTGAAGATGGCTGCCAGCAGGATCACCGTCCGTAATGCTCCAGGGCTGGATGGGGTCCCTGGCCTGGCCGTGAAGACCGCTGTGCTGAATGCTCCCGATATCTTTGGGAATACATTCAGCGCATGTCTTCGCGAAGGATGCTTCCCGGCACAGTGGAAGGTACAGAGGTTGGTCCTTCTGTCCAAGGGGAACAAACCCCCAGACGAACCTTCCTCGTACCGACCGCTGTGCATGCTAGACATAACCGGGAAGCTATTCGAACGAGTCATATGTGCCAGGCTAGAGGCAGCCATACAGGGAGCTGGAGACCTGTCTGAAAACCAGTTCGGCTTTCGTAAGGGTCGCTCAACGGTGGATGCCATCGGCCGGGTTGTAGCGCTAGCTACGGACGCCATCAGTGGCAGCCGGTGTACAAAGCGCATGTGTGCCATAATCGCTTTGGACATCCGGAACGCATTCAACTCGGCCAGGTGGGACAAGATCTTTCTGGCCCTGCAAGATCTCAACGTGCCGCTCTACCTGCGAAGAGTCATTTCGAGCTACCTGACGGACCGGACCCTGCTTTACGACACCGACGCCGGCACGCACTCCTATAACATCACAGGAGGCGTGCCACAGGGTTCGGTCCTAGGGCCCCTCCTCTGGAACGTCTTGTACGATGGCCTGCTTCGGCAGCCGCTTCCAGACGGGGTATCGATGGTAGCCTTTGCGGACGACGTCGCCCTTGTCGTCGTCGCGAAAACCATCGATGAGGTGCAACACCTCGGAGACGAATCAATCGAGGTAGTAGCTGGCTGGTTGAGCGACCATGGGCTGAGTCTGGCGGACGAGAAGACTGAGGCGGTGCTCATCTCTCGGACGAAGAAGAGGGCGTACGCCACATTCACGGTCGGTCATAGCAAGATCAAGACCGCAGACACGTTGAAATATCTCGGTGTCATCCTGGATGCGCGGCTGTCGTTCAGAGAACATCTTCTGAACGCGGGCTCGAAGGCATCACGGGTTGCGGGAGCGCTAGCGGGCATCATGCCCAACATCGGGGGACCGAAGGAGCCGAGACGGTTCCTTCTATCCTCTGTTGTGAGCTCCGTAATTCTCTACGGGGCTCCGATTTGGGCTGGTGCCATGAAGACCAATGCGAGTTACGGAGCCACATGCCGACGGGCCTGCCGGACTGTCGCGCTAAGGGTGGCCCGAGCGTATCGAACCGTGTCTGACATCGCTGTCTCGGTGATCGCAGGACTGCCTCCTGTTGATCTACTGGCAGCCGAAGGGCCAGGGTGTACCGTGAGCGTAGGCGTACTGGTGCTGATGCCGACGATCAAGAGCGTGGTGATGATCGATGGTCCAGCAGAACCTTCGAAGAATGGCAGCAGAGATGGGATTCAGCAGGCGAGGGTCGGTGGACCCACCGCGTGATTCCTAATGTGAGAGCGTGGACGAGCAGGCACGCTGGACTTACAACTTTCCACCTGACGCAGGTACTCACCGGGCGCGGCTGCTTCCGCAGCTACCTACATCGTATTCGCGTGTACGATAGCGCGGAATGCCCGGTGTGCCCTGAGATCGACGAGGACGTGGAACACGTGCTCTTCTATTGCCCGAGATTCGCCGATGACCGGGAGCGATTCCGAGCATCATGGGGAGGATCCATGACGCCTGAAGGCATGGGAAGATGCCTGCTTGGCTCACAGGATGGTTGGGATGCGGTGGTTACCCTCGCCACGTCCATTGTAGAGAAGCTGAATTCCATCAGGAAGATGGAAGAACGGAGAGGCGGACGCGCCTAAAATCAGAGCGCGTGCTAGAAGGGCCGTCTGAGGCTTAGACTGCCCCTCGCGAAGTAAAGCCTTTTGGGCGGTTTCCGCGGGGGGGAATACAGTCGAGAGGAGGAATGTTTTAGTGGGTGTTGCCAGGAATGGCCGAGTCCCACATAACCCACTCGGGTATGCGTAAATGCATTTTCAAACCTCCTCTATAAAATAAAAAAAAAAAAAAGACACTCACACAGACACTCACAGACACCTCTCACAGACACTCACAGACACTCACAGACGCTCACACACGCTCACAGACACTCACGGACACTCACGGACACATATAGAACATAAAAATAATCTGTAAAAATCATACTTTATTTTCGGTTTTTAATGCTGCCTATTGTGGGAACTTAGATGATTTTTTTACCGGAACAAATTTGATTCGGATTGCGCCGGTGGTGTTGTAAAACACCATGCTTTTTTGCAAACATTCGTTCACAATAATTGTACTGAAATTTATTCGTCCCAGGGACATACGCAAAGGAGTTATTGAGAGTCTGTAATTGTTCTTGATTCTGTCGATAGTATTTGTGGGAGATTTTCGACAAACTCTTCCTGTAATACCTAGAGGCAGTAAAGCCGACGCCATTAATGCATGTGTGAAATCATCTTTTTGTGGGAATCTGTCGGAATTTTGACTCTAACAATAAACATGCAAGGTTGTTTAAAACGTGACGCACGAGCAGGTGTATTTTGTAATACACTACTGCAAGTTGGCAGTGGAACGTACCCTGAACAGAATGGCGAAAATAATATAATTCAAAATTAGCGACGGTGGTACCTGATCTGACTGAATTAATATCAAAAGTCTATCCGAATATATCGACACCTTCAAAACATACGGGCTCTTGATTTCGGGAACGCGCTATACTTGCGCCGAAAAATGACAGAGTTAATTTCATCAACGAATTGATAGTTAAAGATACACATAAATATGTGTATCGGTCGATCGATAGTGTCACAGAAATTCAGCAAGTAACAAATTATCCCATTGAATTTCTAAATTCTCTCAAGCCTCCAGGACTTCCATGACATACCCAAAAATTAAAAATCGTAACGCTTATCATACTATTGAGAAATTTGAATGCACCAAAACTGTGTAACGGAACCAGATTAAAAATTACAAATTTAATGACTTACATATTAGAAGTTGAAGTTATTACTGGTAATTCAATCGGCGAACATGTGTTAATACCACGCATACCCGTGATACCAGTAAATTACCCATTCGAGTTCAAACGGATCCAATTTCCAGTCAAACCATGTTTTGCGATGACAATCAACAAATCACAAGGTCAAACTTTTCAAGTTGCCGATATTGATTCACACGATGTATGTTTTTCACACGGTCAACTATATGTAAGGTGCTCACGCGTAAGTTCAGAAAAAAATTTATTCATTCACGTACCTGGAGATAAAACACACAATATTGTGTACACAGAAGTTCTCCAATAGGGTGGCAATTTTAAATTATGGTTTTGATTTTTCAAAATCGTGTTCGTGAACCAAATTTGTAAATTTGGTTAATAAAAATGAAATTCATATTCAATATACTTTATAATTTTCAATTGTTATTTTAATTCGATAATGGTTACGTAGTAATTTTGAAACTCGCTACGTAATCAATCGCGAATTTAAATGAGATGCTTAGATGTTTACCTTCCCATGGTGCATCTCGAAAAAAAATTCTCAACTCAAAGACTATGACTCAATTACGAGCGAATTTGGCCAAAAACCAACAAATAAAAATCTATCAATTGTAGTAACACGTCGAATTGTTTTCGTTTATTCTTAAATATTCACTGACACTGCATAGGCAACCCTTTACTTAGATAGTTCCAATGTAATCCAATACGAGCGCGCGAAGCGCGCGAGCCCAACAACCTGCTAGTATATATATATACCACCACCACCATATCATACCGATACCACCATATTATCTGATTATGTTTTTGCTGTTACATATATATATACGAGCCCAACAACCTGCTAGTATATATATATACCACCACCACCATATCATACCGATACCACCATATTATCTGATTATGTTTTTGCTGTTACATATATATATACTAGCAGGTTGTTGGGCTCGCGCGCTTCGCGCGCTCGTATTGGATTACATTGGAACTATCTAAGTAAAGGGTTGCCTATGCAGTGTCAGTGAATATTTAAGAATAAACGAAAACAATTCGACGTGTTACTACAATTGATAGATTTTTATTTGTTGGTTTTTGGCCAAATTCGCTCGTAATTGAGTCATAGTCTTTGAGTTGAGAATTTTTTTTCGAGATGCACCATGGGAAGGTAAACATCTAAGCATCTCATTTAAATTCGCGATTGATTACGTAGCGAGTTTCAAAATTACTACGTAACCATTATCGAATTAAAATAACAATTGAAAATTATAAAGTATATTGAATATGAATTTCATTTTTATTAACCAAATTTACAAATTTGGTTCACGAACACGATTTTGAAAAATCAAAACCATAATTTAAAATTGCCACCCTATTGGAGAACTTCTGTGTACACAATATTGTGTGTTTTATCTCCAGGTACGTGAATGAATAAATTTTTTTCTGAACTTACGCGTGAGCACCTTACATATAGTTGACCGTGTGAAAAACATACATCGTGTAAATCAATATCGGCAACTTGAAAAGTTTGACCTTGTGATTTGTTGATTGTCATCGCAAAACATGGTTTGACTGGAAATTGGTTCCGTTTGAACTCGAATGGGTAATTTACTGGTATCACGGGTATGCGTGGTATTAACACATGTTCGCCGATTGAATTACCAGTAATAACTTCAACTTCTAATATGTAAGTCATTAATTTTGTAATTTTTAATCTGGTTCCGTTACACAGTTTTGGTGCATTCAAATTTCTCAATAGTATGATAAGGGTTACGATTTTTAATTTTTGGGTATGTCATGGAAGTCCTGGAGGCTTGAGAGAATTTAGAAATTCAATGGGATAATTTGTTACTTGCTGAATTTCTGTGACACTATCGATCGACCGATACACATATTTATGTGTATCTTTAACTATCTATTCGTTGATGAAATTAACTCTGTCATTTTTCGGCGCAAGTATAGCGCGTTCCCGAAATCAAGAGCCCGTATGTTTTGAAGGTGTCGATATATTCGGATAGACTTTTGATATTAATTCAGTCAGATCAGGTACCACCGTCGCTAATTTTGAATTAATATTATTTTCGCCATTCTGTTCAGGGTACGTTCCACTGCCAACTTGCAGTAGTGTATTACAAAATACACCTGCTCGTGCGTCACGTTTTAAACAACCTTGCATGTTTATTGTTAGAGTCAAAATTCCGACAGATTCCCACAAAAAGATGATTTCACACATGCATTAATGGCGTCGGCTTTACTGCCTCTAGGTATTACAGGAAGAGTTTGTCGAAAATCTCCCACAAATACTATCGACAGAATCAAGAACAATTACAGACTCTCGATAACTCTTTTGCGTATGTCCCTGGGACGAATAAATTTCAGTACAATTATTGTGAACGAATGTTTGCAAAAAAGCACGGTGTTTTACAACACCACCGGCGCAATCCGAATCAAATTTGTTCCGGTAAAAAAATCATCTAAGTTCCCACAATAGGCAGCATTAAAAACCGAAAATAAAGTCTGTGAGGGGTGTCTGTGAGTGTCTGTGAGAGGTGTCTGTGAGTGTCTGTGAGAGTGTCTGTGAGTGTCCGTGAGTGTCTGTGCGAGTGTCTGTGAGTATCTGTGAGTGTCTGTGAGCGTCTCGTGGACAAACACACAAGAAAAATCGGGACTTTCTTTTTATATATATAAAGATGTCATCAGGCATATTTGGGGACACGTCCCCCCACCCACTCCATTTGATGGCAATTTTGATTACGAATACGTAGGAACCAACATTTTTTCCAAAAACCTTAAGGAAATAAATATACGACTGATTCTGTAACTATGGGTTGTTACGAGGACACCCTTATATCGGCCGATTCCAGGACTGTAGCGTGTTCCAGGACTTAAAAATATTCAGTCATTTGGAGACACTGCCTCTTCCAGGTCATACAATGAACGATTATTTTCGGGACCTTGCAAGTTCCAGGACTTCCAATTAACGGTTGATTTGGGGACATTGCACTTTTCCAGGACTCGATATTATCATCTGGAATAGAGTTACGACGTGATCCAAAATTTTTGATTAAGGGTTGTTTCGGGGACTCTGTAATTTCCAGGACTTTGGATTAACGGTTTCTTTGGGGACGTTGCGTTCTTTTCAGGACCAATTGATTCAGGGACATAGCGTTTTCCAGGACTGCCGATAAGCGGTTCCTTTGGGGACTCAGTGTATTCCAGGTCTTAAGATTAATGGCTTATTTGGGGACTCCACTTTATGGCACTTGTCAATGCCTACTGATTCAAGGACACTGCGTTTTCCAGGACTATCAAGTAACGTCAGTTTCTGGGACTCTGGATTTTCCAGGACTTCATATAATTGGTTGATTTGAGGCCTCTACGTTTACCAGGACTATGAAGTAACGGCGTTTTCTGGGACTCTGGATCTTCCAGGACTACATACTAATGGTTGATTTGAGGACTCTACGTTTACCAGGACTGCCAAGTTACGTTTGTTTCCGGGATTCTGGGATTTCCGGGTCCGAGAACACTGTTCTTGAAACTGCCAATGTGTATTGTCGATTATTACTATATTGGCACTTTCAGGGACCGCGTCGGTACCATCAAGAGTCCCGTATTTAACTGATAGATCTGGTGTTTGCGGTCCTGGAAGAACGGTCCCCGCGTAGAAAAAATTAGTATGGGATTGACTCTGGGAGAACGATGGTCGAGAGTCTGGGATTTATTTGGGATTGAATCTGGGAAGCACTATGGGCAGTCATCTGGGTTTTGGGACCCGGCTAGATGGTTTCCCAGACCTTTTCCCATAGCTTCAGTGGACGGGGGGAGTCCTCGTGCAATCAATCCCATACGTTTTTCCAGATTCTCTCCCGGCCGTACCGTACGACCGGGGGGATCCTTGCGCGATCAATCCCATACATAGAATCCCATATTATGTGTAAATGAAAGAAGAAGGAAAAATAGATTTTGTCAAATGGAAGGAAAAAATGAAAAACGAAGAAATATGCTCAAATCTAATTTTTTTCAACGAATATGATTTCGCCGTGCAAAGTTAAGCGCTGTAGTACATAATCGGCGGTTAAATTTCATTTAAGGCCCCAAAAATAATGTGATGTACTGGGAAAAGCTTGGATAGATAAATTAAAAGATCTATGTTAAACTCATCCAATACTTTACAATATTTTTGGGACCTACATCGAATTTCAAACGCCGATTACGTACAGCAGCATTTAACTTTGCTCGGGGAACTCATATCCGTCGAAAAAAATTGGTTTTAGGCATATTTTTTCGTTTTTTATTTTTTTCTTCCATTTGACAAAATCTATTTTTTCATCTTCTTTCACTTACACATAACATGGGATTCTATGTATGGGATTGATCGCGCAAGGATTCCCCCGGTCGTACGCGACGGCTGGGAGAGAATCTGGAAAAGCATATGGGATTGATTGCACGAGGATCCCCGTTCGTATGCGACGGCTGGGAGAGAATCTGGAAAAGCGTATGGGATTGATTGCACGAGGATTTCCCCCGTCCACTGAAGCTATGGGAAAAGGTCTGGGAAACCATCCAGCCGGGTCCCAAAACCCAGATGACTGCCCATAGTGCTTCCCAGATTCAATCCCAAACAAACCCCAGCCTCTCGCCCATCGTCCTCCCAGAGTCAATCCCATACTAATTTTTTCTACGCGGGTCCTGGAAACTGCCCATGTGGGTTATAGATTATTACTAAATCGGCAGTTCCAAGGACAACTTTTGGGTATATCAAAAGTCCCGAAAATCAATGCAACGTTCGGAATGGCGGGTCCTGGAAGCTGCCTATATGACTCTAATACGATGATTGCAACAGCTAATTTAGAGATCACTTCGGGTCGTACTGTTTCTGAATAATGTCAGTAACACCTTACGAAAGACATCAGATTCATGATTAGTTAATGTTAAGCCCCAAGTTTCTTCATATCATCAAATCGTAAAAATATCATCCGTTTCCTGTCTTCAGAATACTACGGAATGTCTAAGAATCACTCTCTATTAGCAGCGGCTCCTGAGAGTCTTAATGTAGTCGTAGCTACATCTCCTGATTATTGCCAATGGTTCTGCGAGCCTATTGCTACATTGACAGCTCTAAAGACGGCTGTTTACTTCGCCAAAGTCATTAATTCGCAATTTTTACTCGATTTGTACTGACTGTAAAGAAGGGCTTCAAAGATGCCCGTATAAAGTCGAACCTATCCTGTCAATGGTAGCTTTAGGAACCGCCCCGGTATCACCGACAGTTCTGGAAGTTACTGATAGAGTTGGTATTGCCGGTCCTGGAATATAACTCCATGAAACTGCCGATAGGTGTTGTAGATTGTTCCCGAATCGGTAGTTCCAAGGTCGGCTTTCCGATATATCAAAAGGCCCGACAATAGACGATACGCAAAAAAATTTAGGTCCTGGAAGCTGCCTATACGACGTACACCATGGTTGCAAATACTAACTTCGGATCATTTCGGGTAGTACGAATTTCGAAGACACCCCGATGGGATAAAAATCTGAAAAATCACCCGTAAGGCCATAATGTCGAACCGTTATTAACAAATTAGTTTTCAAATAATTGATCAATGGATTATCCGGTAAATTAATTTTTTTGCGGAATTTGATTCATTAAATTATCGTAATACATAGCAATTTTTTACAGATTTTTTTCTTATTTTCAAAAATTATGAAAAAATCTGATATTGATATTTGCAAATATGTTCGATAAAAAGTTAGGTTACCGAATCTTTCATTGAACAATTTTGTTAAAACTAATTTGTTAATAACTTTTCGGCTTTATTATTATGCGAAAATAATCTTCTGATGACCTTCTGTACGATTATCGTATTCAGGTTTTTAATCCATTGGGAAATATTCGAAATTCATTCGGACTTTCACCTTTATCTCGAACCGCGAAAGTTTGAATTTATAAATTGCGTTCAAAGTTCGCGCGGGGAGCGTGCGCATGAGGCGCACTCGGGCTTCATTCGGGATTGGTCGGTGACGACCGATCACACGCATGTGCACAATGCGAGCGTAGCTAATACACTTTCACTCCACCGGATGTCTCGAGTACTCGACTCGCGCGCGTATACCAACATTGTTGTTTTTACACATTTGTATTGCAAGTTTTGTTCATCGTATCGAGAGAAAAATTACATTGCGCCTTACATTTATTTATTTACTAATTTTTTTTTATTTTGCGTTTGGTATTTTTTTCCGCGGGAAAACTGTTTTCTCCGTGAGCCAATGATATTGCGTGTGTACGAGAATCTTTACTTTATTGGTCAATACATCCGTCTTTTCGTCTTCCGGTTGGCGGTCTTTCACATCGCGTATGTCGTTTCACGACGAGCCATAGTTTTTACTATCGGTATACTACGATGGCTGATCGCGAAAAGTGTGATCCAGAAGAAAAATGTAAAAACGAAGGTAAGCAAATGCTATTTATCAATAAAAAATGTTTTTATTATTAGAATAAAAAAAAGTGATTTGAACCCCGGGTTACATTTTCTCAGTCGAAGAAAATGACGGGGAGTTTCAAGCCGTTTCACGCGAGAAGTCCAGCCCGACGCCGGCTATATTAAGCGATTCCGGAAAAATAATAACGTCAGGTAATGAAAAATATATCGGGGCATTTTTCAAACATATACACGAGTATTATTACTTGATTATTCTCAATTGTCCAGCGGACGATATCTACAAAGATTTTTCCGATCTAATGGATAGCACCGGTGAGATGGGCAATGGAAGTGACATCACAGAGTCAACCGAGAACGAGTTGCTAAAAGGTATACGATTTACTACGACGTATACCTACTACTACGATTTATTCGATTTTTATTTTTTTTTTATTCGTTTTTTTTTAAGTTGAATATATAGCAGTTTTTTTATGCGTTGGTGTGTATGTGAAAGGTTTTTTTCAATTTCAACACAAATTTGCTGCGTCAAGGTTGTTTCGACAAAATTTTGTTTCGCCAAACTTGGCTGCGACAAACCTTGCCTGGCTGCGACAAACCTTGCCTGGCTGCGACAAAGTTTGTCTGGCTGCGACAAACCTTGCCTGGCTGCGACAAAGTTTGTCTGGCTGCAACAAAGTTTGCCTGGCTGCGACAAAAGTCTGGTTTCTTACCCTTTCGAAAGAATTTCTTCACTCAACTAAATTTTTTTTCCTTATCTTTCAATCTTCAACTGTAAAGTTTTTTCAAGATAAATAAAAATTCGATGCTCGGTATTTTATATTGATATTATCAGTAATTTAATATTAACTAATTGACGATTTTTACACATTGGGAAGAAGACTGCTCATCGAAACAGGACACAGCATCGTTGCTCGCAGAGCTCGACACATCCGAGTCTGGTGAGCGATCTTTATTTTCAGCAATTTGAATAAATCGACGAATTAATGAATATAATATATAAAAAGAAAATGTTCCAATGTTAGAATGAAAAAAAAACTATGTTCATTCCGTTACGTTTGATTGTGCATAAAAAAATAAAACTGCGATGTCCTATATCTCCATTCTCCATATCCTGAGCCGTTTGTGTTATCTTCTGTAGGAGAGAAAAAAATGAAGAACGACGACAAAATTACGACGACACCGAGTCACGTGTCGGAAGAACAAAATCACGACGACAAAATCGAGAAGAAGTCGGACGAACAAAAAAAAAATGCGTTGCATGGAGATGGCGTGAACGAAGAATCTGTCGAACAGATACCGAATCTCCCGTTGCAAGCCGAAATAAAACGCGTTCACAGAGACTCAGAAGAAGAAATTGCTGATGTCGAAGCGGAAGGTCGGAGCGAAAAGTCGGCGCATGGTCACGTCTTTTTGAAGCCGGCGCCTCTCGCTTTAAAAAAAAACAACTTATGCAACAGTGATAACGGTATCGGAGACGCGGCAGAAATTGAAAAGGAAAAAGAAAAAATAGAACGCGACAATCATGCCAAATCCATGTCCAGCGATGGCGATATCGGAGATAAGGCTGAAATTGAAGAAGAAAAAAAAAATCGAACGAGAAGACGATGACGACAAATCCATGACCAGCGATAACGAAAGCGTATCATCCGTGGATTCTAAATACGCTCCGTCGGAACACAGAAAAGGCGCTAGTGCTAGCGATTCTTCCGACGAGGACGAAAACGAGCGCTCGAACGCAACAGCACCGGTAAATTCAAGCTGTGATTCATCAACATACAGCTTGCAGGCGTCGTTTAATGTTCCCGGTAATTCTGCCTGCGACGAAAGGAATCAAATAGCCGAAATGTCGCATGGAGCAAAAGGTGGACAGAAAAAAAACTTTTGCTTCTATTGTAAATCAGAGCAAAGCAAAATCGCACGACACCTAACGAACAAACACGCCGATAAGGAAGAAGTAAAACGCTTTCTGAGTCTGCCGAAGAAGAGTGTCGAACGTGGCCAGATTATCGCTAATATTCGAAAGAAGGGAAATTTCTTATATAACGTAAATGGAGAATATAATAACGGGAAGCTAATCCCTGTCCGCAGACCACGACAGACCGAGAAACGTCGTGGGGAAAATTTTATTGCGTGTCTGAGATACCGTGGGTTTTATTCTAAAAACAATATCCGCCATCACCATCGTCACTGCGCAAAAAAAACTGATAATTCTCGCCATGTGTTGGCGGAAGCGCGAAAAACGCTCGGACGCATACACGAGAGCGCTTCATTGGTATTACGCCAAGAAGTTTTTCCAGTTTTGAGGGACGATAATATCTCGCGATTAATTAGATACGATAAATTGATCATTTTATACGGAAATAAAATGTGCAAAAAACTTCGCTTGGCCCATCAGCACGATGAAATTCGAGCTCACCTACGAAGATTAGGCCGATTCCTCGAAGTGATACAAAATATCGAGCCAAGTATCACGAACATGACTTCCGTATTCGATCCGAAACATTACGACGCCGTAGTCGAAGCAGTCAATGTCTTAGGCGAGTTGAATCCAAAAACGCAATTATACAAGACACCATCCGTTCCGACAGCGATTGGCGCTGCGTTGAAAAAACTGGGTCACATCTTGGAAGCAGAGTGTATAAAGGATCACGATGCGGAAAAAAAACGAAATGCGAAGGATTTCTTAAAACTACTTCTCGATGATTTTGGCACCAGCGTAAACAAAGGAGTCCTCGAAACAATGGCAAAAGTGCAGCGGACGAAAAAAATCACGTTGCCTAAGACTGACGATATCAGAAGACTCGACGATTTTCTTGATAAGGCCATCGATAGAGCGACTTCGCAACTTCAAAATAAATTTAATTCCGATTCGTGGAAAGATCTCGCCGAAGCGATATTGATTAAAGTACAAATCTTTAATCGTCGAAGAGCGGGAGAAATCGAACGCTTGTCGATCGAAGAATTCGAAAATCGACAGTGTATTAAGGACGACGATGAATTGTATCAGAAGTTGAGCGGACGAGACAAAATATCGGCGAAAAAGTATGTACGACTCACAATACGCGGAAAACTTAACCGAACAGTACCGGTATTGATGAGTATGAAAGTACTTGACGGCGTGAAACTCATACTAAAACACCGTAAGTCCGCAGTGGTGCCCTCGGCGAATTCATTTGTCTTCGGTATTGCGAGCACTGACAAAAAACGCCATCGTTACTTAAGAGCTTGTATTTTGATGCGAAAGTTTTCCGAGGCATGCGGCGCGCAAGATCCTTCTTCTCTAAGGGGAACAACCTTGAGAAAACACATCGCTACTCGCTGCGCTGATATGAACTTAACGGATAATCAAATATCAAGCGTTGCAAATTTTATGGGACACCACGAGAACATTCATCAAAACATTTATAGACAACCGGTCGTAAAATCCGATATTGTCGACATGTCAAAAGTCTTGGAAAAAGCTCAAGGCGACCAAAATGCTTCTCATGGATCCCACGAACACGACACGAACACGACTGAAGAACAGAGTGTTGTTACAGGTCACTACTACAGTCACACTACTCAATCTACCCACAGTCCCCTCGCGTCATATTTAAAAATAAATTTTCTAAGTCTGTTCTTTTTTTCGTTAAATTAATAAATTTTTGTTGTGTTTTTTTTTAGATACCAATACGTGTGACACTTCGAGTATCGACATTACCGATGGTATGCCTCGACATCACCTTATGGAGATAACTCCGGTGAACCGCGAACGTCGATGCTCGGAAACGCCTAAGCGATCGGTACCGCCGAAACCAACAAAGTCTGTGGGCGGCAGACAAAATCAAATGACGTCGACGCCGACACGAGAATCGTCGTCGAAGCGAAAAGCCAAAACGTCGAGCCTTAAAAAAGAAAATATTAAAAAACCGCGCAGAGATCCTGTCGCATCGCCGAACTTAACGGCCGTGATATCGGAGTCCCCACCGAAACGGGTTACGAGGAGCTCGACAGATGGTCGCGCAGCAGCTCCGCAGGAATCAAGACTCGAAAATACGCCACCGGTTGCGAAAAAAAAGGAACGAAGAGGAAAGCAGCCTGTACGACTCCGGAAACTTCTCAGTCGTCGCAGTCATCGGAGTCATGGCAGTAATCGCAGTCCGACGCGAGTCTTTCGAATTCGAGAGCAAAGAACAAAAACAAAGCGAAAAAAAAAAATGTTACGACACGAGTGCAGAGAAAATTACCTATTGGTAAATATTCGGTCGATAAAATAAGTATATACATTCAATAGATTTCGTTCTAATTTAATTCTAAATTTTTTCAGCGTCGTCGACGGGAAAGAGGCCGCGTTGGGAAAAAGATGAAATTCAGCAAGCCTTAGAATGTTTCGGGTCGTATTTGAACGAAGACAAATTACCGAGTCTGCCAATGATCGAGCAGATGAAAAAAGAACGAAACTTTTTACAAGGGCGGAGTGCCGCTGTCGTAAAAACTTGGCTCAGCAACCAATTGCGAATAGTAAGAAACGGAGGTACACCGCAATATGCGTCGAACTCCACCCCCGTATCAAAAAGTGTATTGAAGCACGCCGAATTTATTTTCGAGGATTGTATTGCTGAGGGGCGAATACCCTCAATTAAAGACTGCGAAGACGTGCGTAAACACGACAAAAAAAAGGACTCATTTGAGCGCAAGAGAGATTCGTAACATCGCGAAATCTCTCATTAATGAATAGTTTTTTTTGTTGATAATACAGGTATGTTTTTATTTTGTTTTTAAAGGGAGTTTATCAAATATCACAATATTTCCGCACGTTCACTTGAATCGAAATATGATAGTAAATCTCCATAACCATTACCTTCGTTCTGTATGCTGAGGTTTCCACCGTCGTTTCCGGTTGCACGCCATCGCGTCGTAAAAATGTCGGCACTTTTCGTTACACTTTTTACATTTTTTACTATAACGGGATAAACGTAACGATGGATATTTGGTATAAACGGCGTATATTTGTTAAAAGTCTTCATTGTCAAAAAGTCGCTAACCCTACAAAAGTCGCCATTAATTTAGATATCTCTGAAATAATCAATGCTTAGGACTCGCAATGTTCGCTCTATTTAAGTTTTTTTCTGCCGGCGACAAAAAAAATAACAGCATCCTCTTCTCCAATAATTCTTAAGCAACGATGGTCGTGTAATAAGATCTGTTTTTTTTGTTTTCATAAACGAAGTATGTTTTCTTTATACGTTTTTTCCGATGAGAAACACGGTTTTTCTCCTTTTTTATCGAGCTGTGTCTAATAATCGCTAATATATATATTTTTTTTTGTTTTCATAATATAACTATGTTTTCATTTTATTTCGTTTTTTCTCCCGCCGATAAAAAAAGATAACTAAAATAAGTGACAAATTTTTATAAAAGTAAAAAACTGTTTCTTACGACGCTAAATATAGATAGATTGCGTTGTGATAGCGGATAAAAGGCAGTATAAATCGTTACATAGAATATTGTATCGATTCATAATCGTTTTTGTTAATTTCAAATAAATTACTTTTATATCTACTTGTTTTGTTTATTTAATAGATTTATATGTGGGCGAATAATCACAATCGCATTTCTCGCGTCGACTATGCAGCGATTGCATATTGTGTCCGAAAAGTCAAACCTTTTTCTTATAATTGGCACTGCGAATTATGAATAGAGTTTAACCGGTGTTACATCCATGTCCAACAACCGTAAAACTATTATAAACCGAAATGGCCCAATGGCATATTCCAGGACAGGAAGAGCAAAAAAAATAATTATATCATGAACTTGTTCTATTCATGCATAGATATTTCCCAGGACAGTATAAGACTAATAATTGTACGTACATCAATACGTAAAATATATATTACAAATGTATAGGCATCTTCCAGGACTATATATATGAGTTATACGTACACTCAGGTATAAAGTGTACAATAAACAATATAAGGGTACCTTCCAGGACTGAATGCGTATTGTAAAATATGTTCAAGGGACTTACAATAGTTCCCCCCCCCCCCCATTCGCCATTACTCCTTCGACCAAAAATATTCTAAGTCCCCCTTAGAGGGACTTAGAATATTTTTCTTTTCCTCCTTAGAGGGACTTAGAATATTTTTGCCCTCCCCTCGATTCCTGACACGGCGGCGGCGGCGGCGGCGGCGGCGGCCCCATTCAAGCGGGATTCAAGAGGGAATCAAGGGGGACTGACTAAGTAAAAATACAAAAAAAAGCGGCGGCGACCTCCATTGGTGAAAAGTTGCGGCGGTGATTAAACATTATTATAATGTTGATAAAAGAAATGCGAGCGCGCGTAGCGCGCGAACCCGGCGAAATTCTAGTATATATATATATAATAAAAAAAAACGCAAGTGAAGAAAAAGGGAAGGAAAGGAATACGTATATATGTATAGTGAAGAGATTTTCCGACTCCAGCACCTCATGGCCCCGACAACACCATTCCCGCCGCCGGGGCGATAACAGAACGAACCGACGACAAGATAATGGTTTTCGCACATCCCGGGGTTCCCGGGCGCCAGGTAGTACGTACCGCCGATCAACGATCGGTTTTTAGTTTAGACCCCGAGATGTGCCATAGGGTCCCCGTACTTCGGGGCACGGCATACGGCACTGAGATTCGGCTGGCTCAGCCCGCCTGGGAGAAGAGTAGAGGGGGGTGGACGGGGAGGTAACGAAACGTCCAAATTAAATTTACTGTATAATTTATTACGGTTTGGAAAATATAACTGATGATGAAACAAAAGCAAGTAAGTCGATAGATAATGTTAGGTAAGATAAAGCAAAAGATAATTAGATAATACCGTGGTAAAATTACTGGAGAATCGCAAACGAGTAGGTAATCGGAGACAGATAGTAAATCGGTAAAGAAATCTCGTTACGATTCTCGAAAATACTACGTGATACCGGTAAAAGATAACAAGATAATATATCAGCAAAATGACTGGAGCATCTCCAACGAGTAGGTAAACGTTAGTAAATGATCGGTATAAGCCAGTAACGGAATCTCGTGACGATGCTCGCAAATCGTGAGGAGTAACAGCAAAAAGATAATCAGATAATATGGTGGTAACGTGATCGGAGAATCGTCAATGAGCAGGTAAATTACCTTGAAAGATCGGTATACGCCAGTAAAGAAATCTCATGACGATTCTCGAAAATAATAAGAAATAATAGCAAAAAGATAATTAGATAATATTGCGATAACCTGAGTAGAGAATCGCCAATGGGTAGGTAAATGATAGGAGATGATTGAAATAAGCCAGTGACGAAATCCCATGCCGATTCTCACGAATAATAAGAAATAATAGCCAAAAGATAACTAGATAATATTGCAATAACCTGATTGGAGAATCGACAATGAGTAGGTAAAGGATATTGAATGATCGGTACAAGCCAGTAAAGAAACCTCACGTCGATTCTCGCGAATAATAAGAAATAATAGCCAAAAGATAATTAGATAATATTGCAATGACGGGATTGGAGAATCGACGATGAGTAGGTAAATGATATTAAATAATCAGTAAACACCAGTAAAGAAATCTCACGTCGATTCTCGCCAACAATACGGAATAGTAGTAAAAAGATCATTAGATAATATTGCCATAACGTGATTGGAGAATCGACAATGAGTAAGTAAATGCTATTAAATGATCGGTACACTCCAGTAAAGAAAGCTCACGTCGATCCTCACAAATAATAAGGAATAGTAGTAAAAAGATAATTAGATAATATTGCAATAACGTGATTGGAGAATCGACAATGAGTAGGTAAATGCTATTAAATAATCGGTACATGCCAGTAAAGAAAGCTCACAACGATCCTCGCAAATAATAAGAAATAGTAGTAAAAGATAATTAGGTAACGGAACGAATCCTCGCAAAATTATTACTTCGCGATACTTCAGATAATCACCGAAAAATAGCTTGACGAATAACGCGAAAGGTGATTCGCCAGAATGGTTGCGACTGCCAGAGTTATATGCTATAGAAAACGATACGGAACGTACTCACAGTAATACTTTGATTGTTCCCACGGGCGCGAACCACCACGAGATAATCACCAGATAAAACACACGAAAAATCGTCGACCAGAGCCGAGTCGGTCGGTCACTCGCGTCACACAAAAAAAATTAACACTTGAGGTTACTAACAAAACGCGAACCGATTCGCCAAAAATAATTAACTCGAGTTAATTACTATGAAAGAAGTTAAAGAAACGCAAGATCCCGACCGACTCGCACAGAGATACGGGAAGCCTCGAGCTCACCTAATGTTCCCACAGCCGAGAGGGCGAAGAAGACACGTCTTGTCGATTCGCCGGTACGTCCAGAACTAATTATTCGCACCTCTCGGCTGATCGGCAAGACCCTCGGTCTACCTCCCCCAATTCTCACGCGATACCTCAGCGAGTCGCGCCATAGAGGAATTCCGGGAATTCATCGATGACGTACGATTCGCCGAATATAGCGAGACCGTTGTTATGGTTTGGGCGTAAGAAAATGTATCGGAGCGCGTAGGGGAAATACGGTGCGAGGGATAACGACAACGATGAACGCGTGATCGCGCGAAGTACAGTCAGGGCTCAAATCACAACGAAATATTCGAGAATTTTCGAGACTCCTTCTCGAAGGATCCGACGGTGGGCGATAGCAACGGGGGGAGACCTCCCTCGTGAGGACAAGGCGTCCCTCCTCCTCACGGTGGGTCCACTCGATAATATATGCTGCACCCCGTTGCATCTTTTCCCACTCGAACACCAATAGCGAGACGCCGTTTAACGCGGACTATGAAACGCGAACTTCTCGCGGGGATGGTGCAGCTCTTAGGCTGCTAAGTCGGGGGTGAATCGGCGACACTGTGTATTGGTCATAGTAGTAGGTGGTGCACTATGGCGACCCCCACTCCTATCCCCACTCCTATCCCCTCCACTTCGGCCCCGTCTTGAGCTCGGCTTGAAGTGGTGAGATAAAAGTGGGGATAAGTAGCGTTTTGGGGCGTCATAGTGCACCACCAGTTTATTAGAGCCATTAATAATTTTTAAAATTAAAATTAAAAATTTAAAAATTAAAAAAATTTTTAAAAATCATTTTTAAAATCAAAAATTTAAAAATTTAAAAAATTTTAAAAAATAATTTTTAAAATTAAAATTAAAATTTAAAAATTAAAAAAATTTTAAAAAATCATTTTAAAATTAAAAATTTTTTAAATTAAAAATTTAAAAATTTAAAAAATTTTAAAAATTTAAAAAATTTAAAATTTTTTTAATAATTTAAAAAATTAAAAAAAATGTAAAAATTAAAAAATAAAAAAGAAAATTAAAAAAGAAAATTACCTTTACTGCATCCTCTCTTTTCTCCTGTCTTTTCACTCTCTCTCTCTCTCTCTCTCTCTCCTGTCTTTTTTCACTCTTGCACTCTCCTGTCCTTTTTAACACACTCCTGTCTTTAATACACTCCTGTCCTTTTATCACACTCCTGTCTTTAACGCACTCCTGTCCTTTTTTCGCGCACTCATTCTCCTAATATACCTAGCAGCACCTTCATGCTGCGGATACACTCGGCTGCGTGAAATTTAAACGACCGAACTTTAACGCTGCCCCTACACAAGGGGCAGCGTACTTTTTTATCGGGTCTTAGCTGCGAGCGTGCAGCTCTAACGACAGCCCTGAAGCAGCGCAACCAATTATGGTCCGCTCCTTCAGGGCAGAAAGGGCAGATATTATTTTTAATTTTTTCTTCGATTATTTGCAGCCGGCCGTTTGTACGATTTTGCTGCACCTCCTGAAAGCCCGTCGTATCGCGTTCCGGATTAAATCGCGTGCTGAATCCCCAATCGTTATTATCAGCCATTTTTTTTTAAAAACAATTACAGCACTTTTTTTAAATAGCGTTATTCGCGCACTCGATGTTCTCGCACACGCGCTACTCGATGAACTGAGTGCCTGTTGCTGCAGTTGTGCAGTAGCTCGCGAAGAAGTTGCTGACACTGCAAATTCTCAGACGCTCTACGGTGCGGACGCCGTCCGAGTCGTCAACGGGTTGGCGATCTCTGTCGCACCTATTCGACGATATGTAAAATTTTAAAGAATTAAATTTAAAAAAAAAAATTACGTCAACGGTTTGTCGGTCTTTGTCGCGTCTGTTCAATGATTAGTAAAAAATTTAAAGAAATATTTTCAAAAATTTTAAAGAATTAAATTCAAAAAAAAAAAAAAAAATTACGTCAATGGTCTGTCGATCTTTGTCGTACCTATTCGCTGATACGTAAAAATTTTAAAAGAAATATTTTCAAAAAATTTTAAAGAATTAAATTCAAAAAATTACCTTTCACTGTATCGTCTCTCTCTCTCTTTCTCCTGTCTTTTTCACGCTCCTGTCTTTTTTCACTCTCCTGTCTTTATACACTTTCACTCTCCTGTCTTTTTTTTCGCGCACTCTCCTGTCTTTACACACTTTCACTCTCCTGTCTTTTTTTCGCGCACTCTCCTGTCTTTTTTTTTTTGTTACTCCTCCGCTATATTGTTACCCTCCTCCTCGACATCATCATTTACGAGAGCAATGTCGAGGAGCTCGTATTGCCGATTAAAATGCTCTGCAATAATACGACCTATATCTATAAAAGGCATCTCCTCTCTATTACCCCCGTAATTGGTTTTGTATAACGCTATGATGGGGTAGGGAGTGCCTTGTTCTACCGTTAAAGCCGTAAACGCAACGGCATTATTATTATTATTATTATTATTAATGCGCACAGCATCACCAACACCACCGCCACCATTGTCACCATCACCCCTCTGTTCTTCTTCTGCCGGATCGTCCTCACCTGCGAAGCCCTCATCGCTGTCGTTATCACTTTGATAACCCCACATGTTACCTGGTTCTTCTTCTTCTTCTTCCTCGTCAGAGTCTTCGCCGTTGTCGTTTGCGTTTTCATCTTCCACGGCTTGAGCGATTTCTTCGTTCAGGTGGTTTTCAGCCTCATAATTCACGGTCTCGTCGTCTGCCAATTCGCGAAGTCCGTGAATTTCGCAGTACACGACGAGAGCCGGAACGGTAGCAAAGAGGGGATGAGGCCTGAATAGTTCCCTGAACTCACAATATGTCGAAACGTCTTCGTCTACCAGATAAACTTCTGTGTAGCCGTCATCATCTATATAGACGATTTCGCATCGATACATATTATAATTACGCAGCAGTACACAAGCCGTGCCGGGTGCTGTAAACCGGCGGGGAAGCTTCCACTGCGAGCTACAGTTTTTATAAAAATCGTTCATTAAAGTTTTGAGGGTCTTATAGGACCCACACAAATTATCGAATCGGATGGCTATTATGCACGCCGACACTACATGCAACACTTCGCACACAAAACCCTCGGGCATTTCGGTGGTGGGGTATCGGAGATACATTTTTTAGAAAAAAAATTTAAAAAATCACGTACACGCACACGTACACACGCAATAACAACTCGCACGATGCCGATACAGCTCTAATAAATATATCAACTATTTAACCCGAACACTAACGATGAAATTATTATTATTTTTATATTTTTCCTGTAAGCTGTGCGCTATGTTTGGAGGCTGATGAAAGACTAATGATGCGTTTCATATATTTGTGAAAATAGAGGAGGTGATATAGAGAGCATAGCAACCATCTTCACTGTAATTAATATCGGTACAGCCCAGACAGTCGCTCAGGGTCACCTCACGGATTGATTCCCGAAAATGCAGTATCAGTGCATTCCCAGGTGCGCTCGTGCAGCGAAAAGAGATGCTCTTTATAAAGAGGAATTATAGAATTAAATATTGTGATTTTCTCCACCTAATGAATGCTAGCATATTAGGGTGTGGCACTTTATTTGGGGACCTCTAACTCGTGAACGAGGGGTGCTAGCCGAATTCTGATCACGGTGGTACCACCCCTATGAGCCCCTCTTTCGTCTCCCGAGAGGGCCAATCACTGTACCGATTGGTAATTCGCGGTTTTCGCGAGGTACAGTCATTGGCATAGCGTATTAACGTATTAGCAAATTAGGGTGTGGCACTTTATTCGGGGACCTCTAACTCGTGAACGAGGGGTGCTAGCCGAATTCTGATCACGGAGGTACCACCCCTATGGTCCTCTCTTTTGTCTCTCGAGAGGGCCAATCACTGTACCGATTGGTAATTCGCGGTTTCCGCGAGGTACAGTCATTGGCATAGGGTATTAAATGTATTAAGAGCGACTCTTTATTTAGGGTGGGGGGGATCGTCATTGGTTGATCCTCATCGAGAGCAATACCAGAGGATTCAAATAGCTCAGGGTCACTTAGCGGATTGATTCCTCAAAATGTAGTGTCAGCACATTCCCAGGTGCTGTAGATGCGAATGTGATTTTCTCACAAATAAAAAATTTACGATCATCAGGCAGTAGCGCTTCGCTTATCGGACGATTTGGAAGTAATGAGCTATTGTTAATAGAAAAAAAAATGTCAGACCATACCATACGTAAATGTATTATAGATTTATTGAAATTAACAAAATTACGTAGTGCGATACTTCAACGACGGTGCAATGAACAGTGGTATAGAGATTTGCGCGATTTATCGGGAAATGGCCTTGTAAGGCGTTTGAAATTCGTTGTATGGTGGTCGCCAGTACGAGCCCTCGCAAAAGCTTACAAGAGAGGGATGTTTAATGGACATGAGGTGTTAACATGCGTTTTCAATGAATTACGACGACGGTGTGTCGAAGATTTACCATGCTTCCGTGGTATAGCCGAAGAAATCAGAGGTAAGTTTAAAAACTGTACAGTATTCCCCTAAAAAACGGAATCATCTCGGAAATTGCGTGTACTTCAATGTGTATAGGCAATGGGAATGCGAGGATTATTCCTTTGACTTGCTTTCTAAACGCTTAAGGAAAAATTTCGCGAATAGGGTGGGGGGCCTTAGTGTGTTAACGTATGTAGTGTTGCATGTGACCCCGACCTCCTATCAAAAAAACTATTAATTAGTATCTGACTTGTAGCGTATCACGAACTATTGGACGCGTCTCCTCATGAAGAGGAAGAGCTTATTGTAGCGGCCGATAATACAGAGCGCCAATATCAGCAGGGGCATGAGGCCCCTCTTATAGAGGCAGCAGCCGATAATACAGAGCATCAACATCACCAACGGTGTGAGACTCCCCTTATAGAAGCAGCAGCTGCAGCCGATAATGGAGAGAATATGCGTCAAGACGAGCCTACTGAATATTCACTCGTAAATTTCCCGCGTGATATTCCCTTTGCGCGTGAGTATAAAACTGAAACAGTATGAGAATTAAAGGAAAGCATGTAAGTGGCTAATTATATTCAAAATTTACAGCAGCATTTCGGCTTCGTCTAACGAGACCTCTAGAAGGTGAAGATGACGGAGCGTGTGAATTACATACACCCGAGGGCCCTATGGAGAGCGAAGAAGAAGAAGTCCAGCATTCGCAACGTTCAGAGGCTGATGATGATGATGATGAAGAAAACTGTATATACCATGAAAATCAGTTGTGGGCGTGCCGTCGCTGTAACCCTGTCTTAACGAGGACTGAGTGTGTAGGAGAAGAAGAGGAGGAACTCGTACCACCCTCTGAACTACCCGCACCGTGGAGGAGGGGCGAGGAAGAAGAAGCGTCATTACTACGCGCTGAGGTACAGCAGAATGAGGGCGAAGAAAACCAACTATTGGAGAATACGATAGCAGAGTGTGAAATACCGCAAACTCTAGAGCCTCGAGATCACAGCTGGTTTCACGATCTGATGTCTGATAATAACGATACAGGTAAATATACTTTAATTTAGATTTCGAAAATATAGTGAGTTGAATTATTTTGTAACAGGGCGATTGGTAGCAGCTTTAATTGATGATGATGAAGATACTTAAATTGCTTCAGCAGGTACTAGCAATATTTCAGCGAATTTCCGAAACAATAAATGTTTATCATTAATTCATAATACCTTTCTACAGAAATACAGACTGGCACCGGTAGAGTACCCAGCGTAGCGACGAAAACCTCAACATTTGGCGACGTACAACCACCGGGGATGCGAGTTGAGATAGTGCAGAGCATCAGACGCTATTTTAAGCGATTTAAACTTCGAGGTCAGGAGACTACGTTGCGAATACTCAGGCCTCCCCCCGAAACAAATATCATAGAGTGGCTCGAGGGAGCGTTCCGTGACCTATTAACGTATATGACTAATTCCTGTGAGGGTGGCGACTATGCCGGCATTTCGTTTACAGCCGACAATTTATCTCAGGGTCCCGTATGGCTTTCTTTTAGACCCGTTCGCGACTTTACGTTTGAAGATATTTGGCAATTGATATTCAGTGTTGCTCAAAGTGCGGCGTCAATAGATATAAATGACTCGTGTAATATAAAAATGTCTGTTGTCAAGGGTATCGAGGGTACAGGTAGAAAAACTCTCACGCACGAGGCCGTCGCAAAAAAATCCATTCTGACAATACGAAACGATGATAACCTATGCTTGCCGCGCTCACTCGTAGCAGCCCGCGTAGAAAAAATTAGTATGGGATTGACTCTGGGAGAACGATGGTCGAGAGTCTGGGATTTATTTGGGATTGAATCTGGGAAGCACTATGGGCAGTTATCTGGGTTTTGGGACCCGGCTAGATGGTTTCCCAGACCTTTTCCCATAGCTTCAGTGGACGGGGGGAGTCCTCGTGCAATCAATCCCATACGTTTTTCCAGATTCTCTCCCGGCCGTACCGTACGACCGGGGGGATCCTCGCGCGATCAATCCCATGCATAGAATCCCTTATTATGTGTAAATGAAAGAAGAAGGAAAAATAGATTTTGTCAAATGGAAGGAAAAAATGAAAAACGAAGAAATATGCTCAAATCTAATTTTTTTTCAACGAATATGATTTCGCCGTGCAAAGTTAAGCGCTGTAGTACATAATCGGCGGTTAAATTTCATTTAAGGCCCCAAAAATAATGTGATGTACTGGGAAAAGCTTGGATAGATAAATTAAAAGATCTATGTTAAACTCATCCAATACTTTACAATATTTTTGGGACCTACATCGAATTTCAAACGCCGATTACGTATAGCAGCATTTAACTTTGCTCGGGGAACTCATATCCGTCGAAAAAAATTGGTTTTAGGCATATTTTTTCGTTTTTTATTTTTTTCTTCCATTTGACAAAATCTATTTTTTCATCTTCTTTCACTTACACATAACATGGGATTCTATGTATGGGATTGATCGCGCAAGGATTCCCCCGGTCGTACGCGACGGCTGGGAGAGAATCTGGAAAAGCATATGGGATTGATTGCACGAGGATCCCCGTTCGTATGCGACGGCTGGGAGAGAATCTGGAAAAGCGTATGGGATTGATTGCACGAGGATTCCCCCCGTCCACTGAAGCTATGGGAAAAGGTCTGGGAAACCATCCAGCCGGGTCCCAAAACCCAGATGACTGCCCATAGTGCTTCCCAGATTCAATTCCAAACAAACCCCAGCCTCTCGCCCATCGTCCTCCCAGAGTCAATCCCATACTAATTTTTTTTACGCGGGAGCTCGAGTTCATGCCGAACGGGGCGAAATTCGAACAGGGGCTCTGCATGCAAATTGGCAAAGAATTAGACAGATTAATGGATCGCTGCAGAAAGAGCAGGCATTACAGCTCACCAGAGCTGCAGATGTTTGCATACCTAGAAACGGTTGTCGTCTCAGCGAAGTTACACAGTATCAAGATCATTTAGCATTAGAGGGCATAGCGATTGTGGTTTTTGAATTTTTGGGCTTAGGCGGTCGTAAGAAAGAAGCTATATCCAACGGTACACAAAAAGTTCTGAATATATTCGGTTCGGTTCAACATACTCTATATATTGTGTATTACGAACGTTCGCACCATTACGAGCCAATTTTAAATCTTAGAAGGGCTGTCGGTTGCTCGGGTTTTTGCTATCTGTGTAACAGGCTACATCGTCAATTAGATCACAGATGTGTGAAAAAGAAATGTCCGCGGTGCTGGAAACAGCCACCATGCGATCCCCGTGCAAATGAGTTAATAAAATGCGTAGGGTGCAATCGTGAATTTTTTGGGGAAGAATGTGCACGTCATCACAGCACAACCGTAGTAGTAAAGTACACGCGAAATAAAAAAAAAGGCGCTACGCTGTGCGAGGCACTTAAGCGATGCAGACTATGTTTCAGAACGATACATCCTTTGGTGAAAAAAAAGAAACATGTATGCGGCTATAGTTTTTGCACGATATGTAAATCCGATCAGCTACACAATCATTTATGTTACATGTCGACCGTTCGACGAAAAGCATTTAAAAACAATATTTACATTTTTTATGACTTTGAAACGCAGCAGTGTACACCGTTACAAGGCGATCCTACTGTATTTGCGCACGAGCCGAACCTCTGTGTGGCTCAACGTGTCTGCACATTCTGCTGTGATAACGTTTCTATAGACGACCCCTGCGAATATTGCGGGATACACGAATTTGTATTTAGACACAGTCCCGTATGTCAGCTTGTGGAATTAGCTATGCAAGACAACAGAGATTTTTCACGCACAATTTTAATTGCTCATAATGCAGGCGGGTTTGACGCACAGTTCATTTTGCGCTATTTAGTCAACGAAAAAAAGACGCAGATGCCCGAATTGATAATGAACGGGACGAAAATTATTACCATGCGAATCGGCAAGCTCGTATTTCTCGATAGCTTAAATTACTTTCACATGCCTCTAAGTGCATTACCAAAAGCCTTTGGCTTAACGGACTCTATTGCTAAAGGGGCTTTTCCCCACTTGTTTAATAGGCCTGAAAATCAAAATTTTGTGGGAAAATTGCCGCCCATAGAATATTTTTC
Organism: Cryptus viduatorius; assembly: GCA_964006125.1. Taxonomy (NCBI): domain Eukaryota; kingdom Metazoa; phylum Arthropoda; class Insecta; order Hymenoptera; family Ichneumonidae; genus Cryptus; species Cryptus viduatorius. Next base: position 19,838,249 of record OZ023222.1, on the reverse strand, counting down.
CTCGGAAACGATGAACGCTACTGCTCGCGAAAAATTATTAGGATGGTATAAAGAATTGAGTGATGCCAACTATGTATTCGATTTTGCAAAAGAGATAGTGTCCTATTGTAAGACCGATGTCACAATATTGAGAAGAGCTTGTATCGCTTTTAGGCGTTTGTTCATTACCAGCGGAAATGTTTGTCCGTTCGACGAAAGCACTACGATAGCTTCAGCTTGTTTTCGCGTTTTTCGAAAAAACTTTCTGAAAAATGATACGATAGGCGTCATACCCACCGGGGGCTACAGATGGGCTCATAATCAGTCAAAAAAAGCGATCGCATGGCTCGTATGGATGGAGCATTCTCTCGGATGTTTAATAACTCACGCAGGTCGAACGCGTGAAAATAAAATATTTCAAAACCTACTGGTAGACGGGTACTACGAAACCCAGGACGCGGAGCACGTATTGCAGTTTCACGGCTGCTATTGGCATGGATGTCCTCACTGTTTCGCGATAAACAGAGAAAGCGAACAGAGCGACGGGGTATCAATGAATGAGCGTTTCGAGAGGACAATTGCTATGAGTAATAGAATCCGTGCGGGTGGGTACGTACTAACTGAGATTTGGGAATGCGAGTACGACCGTATGTTAGAAACAAATGGCGAAATGAGGGAATTTGTACGAAATCACCCGCTGGTTATGTTAGAACCTCTCAATCCACGGGACGCATTCTTCGGAGGGCGTACGGAAAACATGGTTACACTCTACGATGTAAACGATACAGAGCAGATACGCCATGTGGATGTCTGCTCCTTGTATCCTTACATCTGTAAATTTGGCAAGTATCCTGTTGGTCATCCCACAGTATATGTAGGCGACGAGTGTAAGGCTTTGACAGGTTCTGATAACACAAACCTGTCAAAAGTCGAAGGGCTTGTAAAATGTACCGTATTACCGCCGCGGAATTTGTATCATCCTGTCCTACCTGTGCGCATGCATCATCGTTTGTTATTCGCTCTGTGCCGAAGTTGTTGCGAGAGTATGAGCCAAGAAGAGTGTATGCACGAAAATCCGGAAGAACGCACGTTCGATGGAACATGGGTGGTAGACGAACTGCGAAAAGCTGTCTCGTGTGGGTATAAAGTGATGAGAGTTGATGAAATATGGCAATATCAAATCACGCAGTTTCAGCGTGAAACAAACGAGGGCGGCCACTTTGCGACCTATATAAATACATTTCTGAAAATCAAACAAGAAACCAGTGGATGGCCCGATAACTGTTCCCAAGACAGCGCGGCTCAAGATCAATATATTGCCGCTTTTGAACAGTCTGAAGGCATTAAGCTGGACCGCAATGCGATAGACAAAAACCCCGGATTACGGTCCGTGGCTAAGCTATGTCTCAATTCATTCTGGGGTAAATTCGGCCAGCGCGAAAATTTGTCACAAACGGCGATAGTGTCCACCCGTAAGGAGCTTATGGAATTACTGGATAGCCCCGAGTCTGATGTCACAGGAATTCTACCTGTTAATCATAACATTTTATACGTTAGTTATACGAAAATTACCGATGCTGTACAGCCGACAGGCATTGCTAACGCTGTAATAGCTGCTTATACCACAGCTCAAGCTCGTTTGAAACTTTATAGTTACCTTGAGCGCTAGGATCGCCGTGCCCTCTACTGCGATACGGACTCGGTAATTTACGTGACAGACAAAAATAGACCAAACGAATACGAACCACCGATAGGTCAACTTCTAGGAGAACTAACGGATGAGTTGGGCACGGGGCATTATATTAAATCTTTCGTTTCCGGAGGACCTAAATTTTATTCGTTCATAGTTTGCGCTCCCGATGGAACTGAAAGCGAAGTCTGTAAAGTAAAAGGGATCACGCTTAATTTTAAAAACAACGCGTTAATCAATTTTAACTCAATCCGATCGTTCATTATGGGTGAACGCGAAGAACCGATCGTATTGAGCTCCAACTCTATTCGTCGCACGCCATTTCATCAAGTTGTAACGCGCTCCGAAACAAAATCGTGCAAACCGCCGAGTGTCAAGCGAAGACAAGATGGCCGGTATGGTAGTCTACCTTATGGTTATAAAAGTTGAAAAATATTTTAGAATTACACTGTATGTTATTGTTATAAATAAACTATCTATAATTTAGGAAAATGCTCCAAGACCTCTTTATTAGTTACATCGTAGTAGAAAGTCTCATCACTCACTCGGATGGATAGGAGGTGGAAACATCCCTGGACCGCTATGATCTGCGGTCCTACAGGTTGCGGTAAGACGTTTTTTGTGAAAAAGTTTTTGAAGTTCGTTACACGTATGAACAGTGTGCCCTTTGAGAGAATTATTTTCTATTATTCTGAATGGCAATCAGCTTACACGGAATATGGTAAATCAATAGAATTTCACGAGGGCCTGCCTCAGCCCTCAGATTACGCTAATGACCCCCGTTCTAAACTCGTAATTATCGATAATTTGATGCGCGAGGCCTCGAATAACGCAGTCGTTGATCTATTCACGAAAGGTAGTCATCATAAGAATTTAAGTGTTATTTTTATAACGCAAAACTTGTTTCATCAGGGTCACGGTCAGCGAGATATTTCTCTGAATGCCAATTACATAGTTGTTTTCAAGAACCCTCGTGATCGTGCTCAGATACAACATTTAGCACGTCAGATATATCCCGAAAACCCTCGGTTTTTACAAGAGGCCTATCACAATGCTACCTCCGCTCCGCATGGCTATCTTCTACTTGACTTGAAACAATCGACACCCGATAACTGCAGGTTTCGCACATGTATTTTCCCCGATGACCCGCATCATTTCGTGTATGTGCCTCGTAAACAGATAAAAAGCAGTCGCGCACAAGACGAACTTCCAGTATTGCGCTTGTAATGGACAATAACGCGTCATCAGACAGGCAACTGAGCATTGCACAAAATAAACTGTCCGCGTCTCGAAGCGCTTGTGAGTGTGCACTTAAGGTTCTGCGCGGTAGCGTTCCATCTCGCGCTCATTCGGCTAAAAAGTTAGAGGTCTTCACTGCACTATCAAAAGCCTGTCAGTTCTACGCCTGTGATGGCACGAAACGGATCACCTCTCTGTAGGAAGCACATTGCGATATTGCAGGTTCTTCAGCATCTCAACAAAGATCAGCGTGAGGCTGTTTTGCGTAAAGCAGACTCATCCACAATACGGTGTATTTGTGAGTGTGCACTAAACATACTTCGTGGCAATGTACCACTGAAGCCCGAGCAGAAGAAAAAATTACGACGACACGCGCATGTTCTTCGCCTCTTAGCAGCAAAGAAAGGTTGCTGGAAAAGCAAGAAGAGGTACGTTGTCCAGAGCGGTGGCTTTTTACCGCTCTTGCTAGCTCCTATACTGGGCACTGTTCTGTCAAGTCTGATAGGTAAATAATGGAGCATGCCCGAAAAATGGTGCTAGTGCCTGAAGAAAATTTGCCGCAGTTGAGTGCCCAGAATCAGAGGCAAATAATTTTTAATGAGCCTACGGTATCACCAGAGTTACGAGCTATTGGTGCTACCTTGAGTAGGCTGGATACGGAAATGAATGATATTTTGACGTGTAACACCTACAAGGATGACAGGGAGAAGTGGTCAGCATATTTGGCAGTGTTGCAGCGCTATCTTCATTTTGCTGACAGCGAGCGAGCTCAGCAATACATGAATATGGCCGTAAAAAAGAAATACCTGTGCAGAACTATGAAAAGAAAAAGAAATCAGTGCACATGCATGATTCTGTCATAATTGAAAGTATACCCGCGAAATATCGCCCTAAAGCAAAGCTTTTATTGCGGCGACTGCACGACGTGCCTGAGCCAAATTTCGCATGGGATTCTGCAGGTGTAGTTTCCATTAGCGGAAAACCAATCAAAGACTCGAATATTGTTGATCTTGTGAACGATGCGATGCGAGCGAGAAAAGCTCCTAAGCCTGTGGGTCGAAAAGCGTTTGCTCGCTTTTTGAGAGAGATACAGGCACCTCGAGAGTTTGTGGGTAATGAGGAACTCTGGGCTGAATCCCGAGCCAATTCAACACTGCAACCCCGCGATAGTGACGCCAACAGAGACACCCGTGACGACGATGGTGATGACGAAGAGGAGAAGGAAGAAGAAGCTGGCATCAGCGACATAGAGCCTGATTTTTCCAGTGACCCCTATCAATCGGGCCGCAGTGGTGGGAGTGATAGCATCGGTAGACCTAGTCCACTTCGTAAATCAAAACGTCATTTACAGAGTGGAGGATCTGGATATAAAATTAAGCGTGTAACTTGGTCAAATCTCAAATTATAATCATGAAAATATTAGAAAAGGTGTACTTTGATTCGTCCCATCCCGCATCTTTTTCGGGTGCTACTAATCTATTGCGCTTGGCTCGTAAGAAAAAAATTAATGATAAAAAAGCGTTACGATGGTTGGAGGCTCAGGAAGCGTTTACCAGACATAAACCTGTAAGACGGCGCTTTCCACGACGTTTCTACAATGTACGAAATATTGACGATGTTTGGGAGGCTGATCTCGTCGACCTTCGTTCGCTTAAGGATTACAATGACGGTTTCGTCTATCTTCTCGTAGTCATAGATGTTCTCAGCAAATACGCTTGGGTTGAACCTCTGCGCGATAAGACTGCTTCGTCAGTGGCTAAAGCATTTACACGCATTTTATCACAGAGCAAAGGAAGATCGCCGATTTGTCTTCAATCGGATAAAGGTAAAGAATTTATTGGCACTGCTTTTCAAACTTTACTGCAGAAAAAGGATATTACATTTCGGACAGCTCGAAATCCCGATATAAAGGCCTCTATTGCAGAACAATTCAATAGAACATTGAAGGAGAGGATGTGGCGTTTTTTTACGTATTCCAGACAGAAGCGATATATCGATGTTCTGCAAAATATTGTTTCGGCATATAATCACGCCCAACATAGCAGTATAAAAATGGCTCCTACAGATGTAACGCTCGTTACAGCCGCTAGGGCGCGATCTAATCTGCTGAAACGCTATAGTAAAAAACCTGAGCAACAAAAATCTCCTAAATATCGAATAGGGGATATTGTACGTATTAGTAGTGCAAAAGCAGCCTTCGCAAAAGGTTACGAAAGCGGCTGGAGTAGCGAAGTCTTTAAAATACATCGTATATCTGATAGTTGTTGGCCCACAGTGTACATATTACGCGACCTTCAAAACGAGGATATCGACGGTATCTTTTACGAGGCTGAATTATCGCGAGTGCAGGAGTCTATTCAAACAAATAAGAGCAAGACAAAAAAAAATCATTAGAATGAAAGACGAATTTTATATTGTACTGCCTAGCAATAGTAGCATGGCGTATTACCCCGATAACACAACAACGCTCTACACTACTCGCTTACCGCAGTACGTGACTTTGCATGGCAATTGGGCTGTTTCGTTAGCTGAAATTCATATGCCTATGACCATTTTACATGTCCCCCCTGAGGGAGAACGGAACTTTATCAGTATAGTCACGAATGTGACGCCTACTTCCGGCGCTGACACAGATTTTAAAGAAGATCGTAATTGTGTACCGTCGGGAATCTATCAAAATATAGATTCGTTACTTGAAGCTATAAACGAAATTTCATGTGTCAACTGGCACTTAAGATTTCGTTGTGGTAGTAACGGTTACGTTACGGCAGAGACTATTTGTCGCGAGTGCACGGGTTTAGAACATGCCTTCTTTTTTTCGCCTGAGTTAAATAAAATTTTAGGTTACGCACATAGTCAGGCTGTTGTAGTCCAAAGCGGTACTAAGTACGCTGCTCAAAGGCCAGCAAGTCTCACGAATGGCGTGCCAAATATGTTTTTCATTTATACCGATATCTGTGAGCCGTATATAACAGGCGATGTCCATACGCCTCTGCTCCGAGTCGTACCATCAGCAGCCGCTGACAATTCTAATTTCGGGTCCATGAAAATTAGAAGTTTTTCACCACAGCGCTATGTGCCTCTATTACGCACTAATTTTCAAACTATAACTATTGATATAAGGGACGAATTCGGTGAACCTATTCCATTTGAGTACGGGACTTTGACGTTGACGCTGCACTTCAAACGTACAGATTAATAGAAATGGATATCTACAGTGATTATTTTGACGCCCAGACAGGAGGCGGTGCGCGGACAGGTCACGGAGGCATTAGCAATGTATACGTTGGATCACCAAATCAACGCGGGCACGGTATCGGCAGTTTTCTTGGCGGTCTCTTCAGACGAATTATACCTCTCTTAAAACAGGGGGCTCGAACTGTCGGTAAAGAGGCACTACGTGCAGGCGCTAATGTAGCTAGTGATGTATTGAGTTCCGGTTTGCACCCGCGAGAAGCTTTTAAAACGCGCCTGCGCGAGTCAGGTCAAAATCTAAAACGAAAGGCAGAGGAAAAAATTGATAGTCTTATGAAAGGTTCAGGGTATAAAGGGGCTAAACTTAACAGTTTGATGCATTCTATTGACGGACGCTCGTCTCGTCGCATCGCCCCGAAAAAACGAAAGAAGTCGGTAGTGAGGACAAAACGCTCGAGAAAAGCGAATAAGAATAAGAAGAAGAAGTCTGTGACACGGAAATTAGGGGCCTGTATCAAGAAAAAAAAGAGGAAGAAGGTGAGGTCCGTGTCCGATATTTTTGCTTAGAAAAAAAAAATGGCTTTCTTATCTTGAAACACTTTTGAATTATGGTCAAGGCGCAAAGGCCTCTCATCTTACGAGTGTTCTATGGTACTCAGACACGGCTGGTAAAATGGACGATTTAAATGATGGCAACGCAGGCCTTAAAGCCCGTAGTACTTTTCTGAGCGATGGGCAAACAGTCGATCTACTAGGGCATCTTCATTGTGATATTTTTAATCAGGACAGGTTCTTGCTAAATGGTGTTGAAATGCGTTTACGCCTCGTGCGTACCAGCGACGCGTTTTGCCTCATGACCACCTCGAAAAATAGCAAAATCTGTATTGCGGAAGCATCGCTTCTTGTGCGCCGTACTAGGATAGCTCTGGAATACTGTTGGCTCACGCAAGAGCTTTGTCTAAATCTACAGCCAAATATCCCTTGACGCGGGTAGAGGTTAAAGCCATATCAATGCATGCTGGTGTGCATGGAGACACTCTGGATAATGTTATACTTGGTCAGCTGCCCAAGCGCATAATTATTGGCTTCGTGAATAATAAAGCCTTCAATGGCGACCGCGCACTAAATCCTTTTAATTTTCAAAATCATGACATCAACTATCTCTCTTTATACGTTGATGGTATTCAGATACCCTCGAAAGCCCTACAACCGGACTTTACAGGTACCTCTCTATATGTAGATGCTTATCATACGCTGTTCTCAGGTACAGGCATTCATTTCCTCAATCAGGGCAACTGTATATCACGCTCATCTTACCCCTGGGGATACTGCCTTTTCGCTTTTGACCTTACACCCGACCTTTCGGCAAACAGTAACAGTCATTGGAATTTGGTGAAGCACGGTAGCGTTAGAATAGAAGTACGATTCAAGGAGTTTCTAACCGCAACAGTTAACTGCATCGTATATGCTGAATATGATAATGTATTGGAAATCGACTCCTCCCGCCAAGTTATTGTAGACTTTAGCGGTTAGTTTATGATCACTGCTTCTTCTTCAGTTAACATCGAGAGCTCGCTGCGACAAGATGCCGTGTAACTCCGTGAATATTGTAATTGATATACAGGGCTTAAAAGACGCGTTTAATAAGTTTGTGCCTAAAGAAGTTGCCATTGTCTCGGTGACAAGTGATTACGTAGGGTGGTGGGTTATAAAACCACCCTGCTCGTTTATGAATCTGCCTACTGATATAAAACGGCAAAACGTATGGCTCGAATGTAATTGTCACGGCCTGGCATGGTCCGAAGGTGACACGTCTCTAGAAACTTTCGAGAATACTCTGAAGAAAATAGCCGAACAAGCTGATAGAATATTTACCAGAGGTGCTATTAAAGCATCGTACTTGACCAAACTTACAAACTGTTTCATTGTAAACTTGGAGAAAGAAGATAACGAGGACCCCTCCTCATTCCGTGAACTTGATGATGGTCGTGGTCGTCCTCGTTGCATGTATCATAGCTTGCTGCACAGAAGACCCCTGTACACATGCGCCCTGGACTACGCTATAAGGATCAAAGAATGGCTCCGTCACGGCGATCGCTTTGCCCAATTAAGGGAATATAGGACTACGCGCTCCATAGCTCTGTCGGAGGATGAAGATCGCGACGAAACAGATCGATAACAAATATGAATAGTCTTCAAATTCTTCATTGTCTTCGTGGCATAGAAAATCATACAATTGGAGTGTACCCTGCAGATCGCATCCCAAAGCTGCTGACGAAACCGGCAGCTATTGTCGTTAATACAGATGGACACAAACGTCCCGGGGCTCATTGGGTCGCCATGTACATCGATCGAAGTGGACACGGATGGTTCTTCGATAGCTACGGACTCCCACCAATCATACCAAACCATCTCATACGTCTCCGGGGAAACTGTCGACTCTTCCAATATAACACAACCCAGCTTCAAGGAGCTAGTTCACAATGCTGTGGTCATTATTGTGTTATGTTTCTTCATTATATGTGTACTGGACTCGGCCTTCATAAGTTTAAAAGCTTATTTTCAAATAATCTGCAGCGAAACGATAAAATAGTTTACGACTATTACAAGGCATATATTAATAAAAAACATAAATTAATAGCTCTTGGCGATAATAATACTGGCGCTACAGTAGGGGGCAGCTATAATAAGAAAAATTGTGGTTTTTGTAATAGATATTTACACTGTATACAGAGTTGTTGTTCTCGTGAACGTTGTCTGTAAAATATCATAATTTTATTTAATAAAAATAACATATAAAAGAACACAATGCATTCCTTGTCTTAATCAGTCTTCCACGCAAATACTGTTGAGGTTAGCATGAGTCACAGGGTCAGCAACACGCATAAGCGTGCTGTAATTCTATACGTATCACTTTGAATATCACGCGCATCTCTATTAATCATAGCCGCCATTTTCTTCAAAAAGGCGAATTCAGCAGATATTATGTTACGCATGAAAGTGAGATTTACGTGAGTCACGAATACTGCTGCAGTAGCAAAGCCTCCATTTCTTTCTTCTTCTCAAAATGGTGGTGGTGGGAGCATCAAATAATAATCTCATCAACTGCCGCTGTTCTTATCAGTCGCTCTCTGATCGCTCTACGTACATCAAGTCCATACAGAAAAAACAGCACGAGTTAAAAAAGCGACTAAAGAGGCACTTGGAGAATATCAGTGCTATTAAAGATTTAATACATTCAAGAACTGAACTTTGTCTTCTAACGCGCTCGTTAAAACACTTCAAACTCTAAAAAAAAAATGGATTTCTCGCGGATCAACAGAATAGGAAGATTGGCGGAATTTCTACCTGTGGTGAAATTAAGTGAATTGGCGGCTGATAAAGACTACAAGATCACGAATATCCGATATGCCAATAGTAAATGGGGCACTCGTATTACCATCGATGTGGAAAATGAGTTTACGTGCTTTCTGCTGAATCGGTTCGTCAAAGCTTTCGATGAAGACACAGAGATGTTTTGCCAAATGATAGCAGCAGCTCAAGGGAACGCATTGTACATGCGATATCTTGGTACCGAATATAATAACGTCGAGTTCAAAGCAGCGCCTCAGTGATTAGTGCTACAAAAAAAAACATTTTGGAATGGAGCACTATAGCTGATACTGATTACACCGAGGAAGCCATTGTTCGTGCGGCATGTTGGGGGCAGAATATAATAACGCGTGCTCAAAGCAACACCTCAGCGTTACTGCAGAGTCCCTTCGGAGTGCCACACCTATTTTTTTTTCGAGAGTGACATTATGGCGGGTACTGGTTTCGATATCGTGTTTGATATTCAAAGTTTTAAAGGCAAAGACAATGAATTTTTGCTTAAAGAAGTAGCGGTCGGGTCAGTACATAAATTACGTCGTAGAGTATTATGGGTTGTTGCGCCTCCGTACGATATTAGCGAGCTACCGCCACAAGTACGCGCTGAAAATGACTGGCTAACCACCAATTATCATGGGATACATCGGTCTGAGGATGGAATTACTTTTGAAGAACTGTGCTATGAGTTGCACGACACTGCTGAAGGTGCTGGTGATGATGGGATAATTTACGCCAGAGGATATGATGCTGTAAAATTTTTGGAAGAAATTACTGGCCGCGAAATTGTAAACCTGGGCAACAATGAAGATCTACCATTGAGGATTGATCCTTCACCATCAGCAACACTGTGCTCGTGGCATAGGAGGCATGACAGCGACAAGAATATTATCTATAATTGTGCTCTCGAAAATGTAAAAAAACTCCAGTATTATCTTAATCCCTTTCCTCTTGATAGAATGTGGCGAGATATAGTCAATAGCAATAAGAAATGATTATATATATATATAAATACTGTGGTATGAAAAAAAAAAATGATTATATTATTTGGGAATTGTGAAAAAAAATTATTATATTATTAGGGTATTGCGAAAATAAAATGTAATATAAAAATTTAAAAAAATAAAAAAATAAAAAAAAAAGTGGTGCACTATGGCTATCTCCACTGAATCCTATCCCCACTCTTACCCCCACCACTTCAAACCGAGCTCAAGACGGGACCGAAGTGGAGGGGATAGGAGTGGGGATAGGAGTGGGGGTCGCCATAGTGCACCACCTACTACTCACGCACCACAATGATAATCCCGAATTTCCCTACATACCGTTACGAACTCAACAGCTTCAAATCGGTATTTTTGCTTAAAGGAGGCTCAAAATCCAGAGGACGCGAACGACATAAAATCGAAAAATCAACGGAATCCCTCAATCTGAGAAGAAATAAAAGAAAACAAACTGAAGAAAAGGAGCAGGAAAATACAAGCGACTCCAAGGAAAATGACGACGAACCAACAAACCATCGGTCCAGACTATCATTTAGAAGAAACGCGGCTACTCAGTTTTACACTCTGGCCGAAACCAGAAGTATCAATTGAAGAATTGGCAGCCGCAGGATTTTATTACACCGGGCAGGCAGATGAAACTACATGTTTTGAATGTAAACTGACGATAAGCGAATGGGAAGCTGACGACAAGCCCCTGTTAGAACATCGGAGATGGCAAGATAAATGCCGATTCGTGCGAAGGATTCCCTGCGGTAATGTACCCCTTGGAGTACCTCTTCCGTTATACCTGCTGCACGCGCACCGAAAGGACCCTATGATACCAAAAGCCCCGGATCGCAAAAGGCCGATCCGATTACTCGTTCTCCTGAGGATGGACCCACCTATCCGGAGTACGCTGCTTATGTCAAACGCTTGAAAAGTTTCGCGAATTGGCCAACATCATCATCGCAATCAAAGGAAAGCCTTGCAGCAGCGGGTTTCTTTGCCACGGGAAAGTCTGACGAAACAATATGTTATTATTGTGGGGGAGGATTGAGCGATTGGCAGGCTACCGACACAGCAATGGGTCAACACGCCAAATGGTTCTCGAAATGCAGATTCTTGCGTGCCCACCGGAGATCCGGAATCCAACCGGCTAATAACCATGATTTCGAACTATCAAAGTTATTGGAAGAATCAATCGGACTAAAGAAAGCGGATGATACGGTTAAATGGGCCGCGTGCCTAGCAAACCTCAGAAAATATACAACGGATATAAATAAATTTATCAGAGAAGCAGGAGGCAAGGGACAGAACCAGGCAGGTAGACAGGTACCGACATTGAACGAGGCAGCCAACAAGGAAAAGAAAAAGGAGGCTTCGATCCTTGAAGAGGCCGAAGACCATAACATTGACCCGTCAGCAAAGGCTTCGGGCTCACAGATACCATCCGAACGTAAACATCTGTCCATCCAGCAAAATACGGGAGAACCGAAACTTATCAGCATTGGCACTTTGAACAAAGTAGTCAATAATAATCTATGCCATCGTTGCTTTAAGAAAAGTATTGGAATAATTATTTTGCCCTGTCATCACGCCACTGTTTGCACCGACTGCGTGAAGCAAATAAAAAAATGTTTCACGTGCAAACTTAACATGGATTACGGAGTGGAGTTCTCCATTGACCACGAGTATAGCAAAGGAAATGGCTTGACACTTATCGCACCCCGTACTATCCCTGAACTGTAATCCAGAAAAAATACAGGGAGAATAAAAGAGGAAAAACGTATTCTACCTCGAATAACTTTACAATCTTTAGATAATAATAGAAATTTAGTAAAAATAATAATAATAATGATAATAATATTAATAAGAAGAATAGGAAAATAAAAAAAAAAAGCGGAGATATAAAATATGTATGAAATAGATCAGCCAATTAAGATACCGTAGGAAAACCAGAAAATGAAAAAAAAAAAGAAAAAAATATACAACAAAAACAAAAAAAAAAGAAGGAGAAAACAAAAAAAAAGGAAAACCTATAAATAACGAGACTAGGAAACTAACATATCAAGTAAGCAACAAAAGAAAGAACGGAAGAAGTACGTATATAACAACTTCGTTTCGTAATAAACTCCCTAATGCACTATAATGCAAGCCATATGCTGAGAACTTTACCGCATTCTCGAGACTATTTCCATGAGCTATGTGCATGGAAACCCCGAATAAGGCTTAAACTAATAAAATAATGCTTCTGCCCTATAAGTAAGGAAAAAAAGAGGAAAAGTAAACTAATCTTAAACAAATAATATAAAAAAAAATAATAATAAAAAATAAAAATAAAATATGTTTAAATATACGTAAGAATTAATGCATCAATTGTCTGTATGTGTTAATATCACCAACATGTCTCGATGCACATGTAGAAATGGAAGGCAATTCGATAATGTGGGAGTAAGTGCGAGGCCCGCCAATCCCGACGAAATACTTCCCATCGAAATAGGACGGAAGAAACCAGTATGCTTAGTACCCGGAGCAAAGAGGCTCTATTGCTATTGGAAGTTGGCGCTGCGAATCGACATTGCAAAAAAGGACATCGTGCTGTACGTCCCACCGGAGTAGAGGGCCTTAACTCCCGACCGATTGGAAAATTGGGTCAATCAGTTACGCGATCGACCATTCGAGGACATCGTGTTAGGAAGGGTTCAATACTTTTGGACCATTGATGTACTTCTACCGGCACGGCAAGACTACCGGACGGTCCCTATCCACGGGAGAAACGGATGGCCAAATTTCTTCGAAACTACACCCATATGGAATAATCCAAGGCTGACCTACGAAACTGACCGTTTATCCATCACGCTGAATCGCAACCCAATTCCGCCCTGCCTGGGTATGGAAAATGTGGTGTGTTATTGGCGCATGCGATTGCCACGGACTGTACAACCACGACGATACGTTTGGGTACCCCCTGAGTGGAGACGGATTACTGATAAAACTCGATCGTTGTGGGCGCGTAGATTAGGCGCTGATCCCGAACAACGAATTGAACTCGAGGGAACTCATTATTATTGGGATCGTGATACCATAATTCCTTATGAACAGAACCCGCATGCCATGGAATACGTAGAATACGGGAGATATAAGCATCTTGACAATCAGGACGTAATCGACACACTACCTTGTCGGCCAGTCATCAGGTTCCCCTCACCGCCCCCTCGTGCAGTACAAGTCGATAGAAAGGGCAACCGATTGAAGGATAAGATCGTCCAACGGGATCCCCCAGTCCCAAAAGAGAGAACAGGACCCTTCCCGAAACTAGTACGAGAATACGTTGAACCCTTCAACCAACGAAGTGAGGACGCATACACGACCCCGTACCCTCGACTCGAGACCGCCGTTTAAAGGGAAAGGCGAGATAGAGAGAGAATGAAAAGAAAAGGGAGAAAACTATTCGGACAAAAACTTTTACTACCTCGTAAATTTTAAGGGATAAGGAAAAGGAAGAAAGAAAAAGAGGAAATATATATATATATATATATATATATATATATCACAAAAAAAAGGGGCACGAGGAAAATAACCACATACTCCTATACATCTATAATAAGGACAACTAATCGTCAACAACGAATTACGCGAATACTCCCATCTATAATCCGCAGGAGATGGTCCAATACCAGTTAATCATGACCGTCGACAACTCCTACACAAACCACAGCAGATCATACTACTGGTGTCTCATCCCGGGAGTTTACGTACCCCCTGAATGGAAGGACGTGCCCGTTAGCATCCTGGAAGAATGGATCGCACTAATACCTGAGGAATCGGAATCAGCAATCATCGGAGGCACAACCTACATCTTACAACATGACTTATTACAACCATTAGGTCAAAGTTCGCAATACATCATGACCGAGGAGGACGCAAAGATTCAACAAGCAAACGAACAACGGTTATACGTCCGAGAAATGATACCAACGGTGGACGCATTACTAAGGGAGGTTCAAGGCCGCAGACGGTTACGACTTGAACCGTTCAATTTATAACACCACTCAACTACAAGAACCATCGTTAAAGTTAAGAATTAGAATAATAAAAATATAAAATTAATAGGAAATAAGAGGAACAAATACATACACATACACATACACATACACACCACAGGGGGAAACTGAAACCCCTACGTGGCGCGTCCCCAGGTGGCGGATAGGGGAACGCTCTCTAAATATAGAGGGTAGGAGGCAATTAAAATACCTCCCGCGGACCAAACAGACCCGGGGAAGAAACCCCGTTAACAAATCGGTATGGGCAGTACGAAGGATCTTACGTTTACGGTGCAGGGGTTCGGATCCCCAGTACCGGCGTCCGTCGGGGGTGAGCAAGCGGGCCCCGGGACGTCGTCATCTAGCGACCGCAGTACTACAGAGGTTGGTCACTCGGCCTCTGGAGCATCTAATGCTACAAGTGACACAGGCGGCGAGAGCGTGACGCTGAAGGCCCAAGAGGCTTTTCAGCGACTAACAAAGGAGCTTGAGTCCCTGGTGGGGTTTATCTTGGAAAAGAAGAACCTCCACACTGAGCTCACGGTAAAGGCACGTGGTACCCTAAGGGCGATGAAAGAGTTTGCGGCGGCGCGGCCCACGGTAACTCTAGCCCGGGCAGCACCACCGAGCAAAGAGGGGTCGAGCCAAACCTCGCCCCTCTTTCGCATCGACCGGGCACCCCACGGAGACCTGGACCGCGAGCGCCCCTCGCCGCCTAGGTCTCCGCCGGCGAGGAAAAAGAGAAAGAAGAAGAAGAGAGAGGTGACCCCTCAGGGGGACCTGCCTCGGGCAGCTGAAGCCAGGCAGCAGGCAGTTGCCCAGCCGAAAGACCCCGACTGGGCAACAGTTGTCAAACGGGGCAAGAAAAAACAGCAGCAGCAGCCGTTGACAATAGAAGAGGCCGGCAGGCGCGACCAAAGGCAGGCAAAGCCCAAGGTTTCGCTTAGACCCCGCCGTCCTGATGCGATCCACATCAAGGCAACGGGTGAGGTGTCGTATGCTGATATTCTTCGCAGAGTTCGAGCCGCACCGGACCTCAAACCTCTGGGGGATAGGGTGACCCGCATCAGGCGGACCCGAGCTGGAGAATTACTCCTGGAGCTGGGGAAGCCTGGTGTAGAGACCCCAGTGCTACAGGCAGTGGTCTCGGCCACCTTAGTGGAGTCGGCGGCTGTTCAGACGCTGACTCATAGGGAAGTCCTGGTTATCAAGGACATGGACGAGGCCACAACCGTAGAAGAGGTGGCACAGGCTATCACTGCGGCGATTGGGCAAGGAGCAGTAACCCCTGAAGATATTAAACTCAGGAACTCCTACAGTGGCACCCAGGCGGCTAGCGTCCTGCTTCCCGCTGCAGCAGCAAAGAAGTTGTTGCAAAGCGGAAGGCTCAGGATTGGATGGGTGAATTGCCGGGTTCGGCCGCGCCAAACATCCTCCCGTTGCTTCAGGTGTCACAACACTGGGCATCTGGCGAAAGAATGCGAGAGCGAGGTCGACCGGTCGGCGCAGTGCTTCCGGTGTGGCAAAGATGGTCACAGGGCTGTAGACTGCGTAGTCAGGCGACAGGCAGTGCAGGAGGTTGGGGCATCGACCAGCAATGGCTAAGGTGCTCCAAATAAACCTGAACCACTGCGCTGTGGCCCAGGACCTGTTGTTTCAGCTGGTCAGGGAAGAGAAGGCAGACGTAGTCATCGTCAACGAGGAGTACAGGGATCTCAGTGAACCGAACTGGGTAGGGGACTCAACCGGCAAGGCGGCCATCTGGGTATGCGGAAACCTCCATATATCCAACAAGATGGCCGCCCCTCGGCCCGGTTTCACTTGGGTGGAGGTGGCTGGTATAAGAATATACAGTTGCTACCTTCCACCCAGTGATACCACCGACGAATACCTGAGATCCCTGGATGCCATCGTCGACAGTGCTAGGACCTCCCGATTGCCGGTCGTCATCGGAGGGGACTTTAACGCATGGGCGACGGAGTGGGGCAGCGCGAGCACCAATCACCGCGGTCGCGCCCTCCTCGAGGCCTTCGCAATACTGGAGCTGGAAATCGCTAACACCGGGTCCAAGCCAACCTTCTCAATGGGCGGCAGGACCTCCATTATCGACCTGACCTTCATCGATCCTAGACTGATGAGGGAAGGGCTCGACTGGAAAGTTAGCGATCGGTACACGGGTAGCGACCACCACGCCCTGGTATACCAGCTCCAGCTGACCAGCAGGACAGCAGGGGCGTCGTGCAGACGCAAAAAAGAGAGATGGGCACCCGCCACCTTCGACCGGGAGACGTTTCTCTGCATGCTAGAGGGAGCGACAGTGCAGGGAACGCCCGAGGAACGAGCTCGAAGCCTCTCGCAAACCATCACAGCGGCCTGCGATGCCTCCATGGCCGCGAAGTCCAACCCTCGCGGTCGTCCACCAGTATACTGGTGGAACGAGGACATCGCAGAGATACGCCGAGAGTGCTTCCGAGCACGTAGGCTGCACCAAAGAGCTGTTCATAGGCCGCAATACCAGGAATTGGCTGCGGCCTATGAAATAATGCGGAAACGCCTCAAGGCTGCCATCAAGGCCTCTAAGCGAAAGTGCTGGCTGGACTTCTGTCAGGAAGTGGACAGTGACCCTTGGGGCCGACCGTACAAAACGGTTATGAACAAGATCAAGCCCAGAGGTGCCACCGCTCCAACGTGTCCAATCTTCCTCGACAGGGTCGTCCGACACCTCTTCCCGGAACACCGGAAGCGGCGTGCCGAGACCGGTCTGATGGTAGACGATGGTGCAGCCGAGACGCCAGACGTCACGGAAGACGAACTGAAGATGGCTGCCAGCAGGATCACCGTCCGTACGGCTCCAGGGCTGGACGGGGTCCCTGGCCTGGCCGTGAAGACCGCTGTGCTGAATGCTCCCGATATCTTTGGGAATACATTCAGCGCATGTCTTCGCGAAGGATGCTTCCCGGCACAGTGGAAGGTACAGAGGTTGGTCCTTCTGTCCAAGGGGAACAAACCCCCGGACGAACCTTCCTCGTACCGACCGCTGTGCATGCTAGACATAACCGGGAAGCTATTCGAACGAGTCATATGTGCCAGGCTAGAGGCAGCCATACAGGGAGCTGGAGACCTGTCTGAAAACCAGTTCGGCTTTCGTAAGGGTCGTTCAACGGTGGATGCCATCGGCCGGGTTGTGGCGCTAGCTACGGACGCCATCAGTGGCAGCCGGTGTACAAAGCGCATGTGTGCCATCATCGCTTTGGACATCCGGAACGCATTCAACTCGGCCAGGTGGGACAAGATCTTGCTGGCCCTGCAAGATCTCAACGTGCCGCTCTACCTGCGAAGAATCATTTCGAGCTACCTGACGGACCGGACCCTGCTTTACGACACCGACGCCGGCACGCACTCCTATAACATCACAGGAGGCGTGCCACAGGGTTCGGTCCTAGGGCCCCTCCTCTGGAACGTCTTGTACGATGGCCTGCTTCGGCAGCCGCTTCCAGACGGGGTATCGATGGTAGCCTTTGCGGACGACGTCGCCCTTGTCGTCGTCGCGAAAACCATCGATGAGGTGCAACACCTCGGAGACGAATCAATCGAGGTAGTAGCTGGCTGGTTGAGCGACCATGGGCTGAGTCTGGCGGACGAGAAGACTGAGGCGGTGCTCATCTCTCGGACGAAGAAGAGGGCGTACGCCACATTCACGGTCGGTCATAGTAAGATCAAGACCGCAGACACGTTGAAATATCTCGGTGTCATCCTGGATGCGCGGCTGTCGTTCAGAGAACATCTTCTGAACGCGGGCTCGAAGGCATCACGGGTTGCGGGAGCGCTAGCGGGCATCATGCCCAACATCGGGGGACCGAAGGAGCCGAGACGGTTCCTTCTATCCTCTGTTGTGAGCTCCGTAATTCTCTACGGGGCTCCGATTTGGGCTGGTGCCATGAAGACCAATGCGAGTTACGGAGCCACATGCCGACGGGCCTGCCGGACTGTCGCGCTAAGGGTGGCCCGAGCGTATCGAACCGTGTCTGACATCGCTGTCTCGGTAATCGCAGGACTGCCTCCTGTTGATCTACTGGCAGCCGAGAGGGCCAGGGTGTACCGTGAGCGTAGGCGTACTGGTGCTGATGGCGACGATCAAGAGCGTGGTGATGATCGATGGTCCAGCAGAACCTTCGAAGAATGGCAGCAGAGATGGGATTCAGCAGGCGAGGGTCGGTGGACCCACCGCGTGATTCCTAATGTGAGAGCGTGGACGAGCAGGCACGGTGGACTTACAACTTTCCACCTGACGCAGGTACTCACCGGGCACGGCTGCTTCCGCAGCTACCTACATCGTATTCGCGTGTACGATAGCGCGGAATGCCCGGTGTGCCCTGGGATCGACGAGGACGTGGAACACGTGCTCTTCTATTGCCCGAGATTCGCCGATGACCGGGAGCGATTCCGAGCGTCATGGGGAGGATCCATGACGCCTGAAGGCATGGGAAGGTGCCTGCTTGGCTCACAGGATGGTTGGGATGCGGTGGTTACCCTCGCCACGTCCATTGTGGAGAAGCTGAATTCCATCAGGAAGATGGAAGAACGGAGAGGCGGACGCGCCTAAAATCAGAGCGCGTGCTAGAAGGGCCGTCTGAGGCTTAGACTGCCCCTCGCGAAGTAAAGCCTTTTGGGCGGTTTCCGCGGGGGGGAATACAGTCGAGAGGAGGAATGTTTTAGTGGGTATTGCCAGGAATGGCCGAGTCCCACATAACCCACTCGGGTATGCGTAAATGCATTTTCAAACCTCCTCTATAAAATAAAAAAAAAAAAAAAAAAAAAAAAAAAAACACATACACATACACATACACATACACATCCACGGGGGGAAACTGAAACCCCTACAGTAGGGGTCAGGTATAGGGAGACAGGATTTACCCCCTCCACGCGGCCACTGGCGCCAACCCCCACCACCGCCGTCTACCCCCACCCTCTCCCCCACCCCACTGTCTGGCCCCCACTCCTTCCCCCACCCCCATAGGGCCCCTTAAGCCACGCCCCCCTTATTTATAGGGAGCCAATGAGAGAGAGGCTGTGAAAATCTCTGGGCCGTGATTGGTCGTCGCATTTTCAGCGAGCCGTGATTGGTTGTCTGGGAATTCCCCGAGCTCTTATTGGTCGAATGATTTTTCAATGGCGCCCTCTATATATTTTCATCGTTTTTCTGAACTAATATTATTCCAGTAAATTTGCAGCGTTCTGATTGGTTGTTCAATTTCTCCTGGTGCCCTCTAGGAATTATCGGTAGTTTTGAATACTAATACTATTCTGCAGTCGGTAAATTAGTTTTCGTCCTCTATTATCCTAATGGTAATACCGTACCGACAAATAAAAAAACATTTACAAAAGTATTGTTGTTTATTTAATTTTCTTGTATTGACATTTTACAATTTTCTAGGTTTTACAATTTTTAAAAATCAGTGGTCTTGAGTGATGTGTCAAGGGTCGCGGTAGATTCGGTTGACGGCAGTGGTGTGTCTTGCTGACGCTCGGGCTTGGGCTTCGGTGTACGCAGTAATACCTTCTCAGGTTGGTCCGGCGATGCTGTTGACTCTTGTTCTATGACCTCCTGTAGACAGTCGGGGCATTCTCTCTGTTGCGGTGGATACCCTTCGAGCCGTATCTTTAGATCCTTGGGTGCCCAATGTTTATTACAGGCTCTGTATGATGCAACCTTGGGGTCCAGTCGAATATGTTCAGGTAGTTTTGACCACAGGATGTCGATGTATTCGCTCCAGTGCCTCAGTAGCAAGGGTTTGGGAATGTATTCGAGCTCCTCCGGGAGGAGTTCCCAGGGATCCTTGCCACAGTCGATGACTAGTATGCCACTGATGATCTCCATTTTAGCGAGGTTGTTGACGTTGCCACGAATCGTTGTCAAGTGTGCTTTCTCGTGTGGAGTGATCGTCTTTTATATCTGCCGATGTGTGCCGGTGGTGGTGGTGGGGGAGCTCGTGTGTCGACGATGAAGATGAGATGAAAACTTTTTCTATATTTTTTCCTTCTATTCGCTTATTTACAGGTGACAACCGAAACGGGCTGTACATGTTTGTATACACCGTGATGTACAGTCATTACCGTTGCCTTTTAAAAGTCTTTTTTGGCGGATGTTTGAGAGGTTTCGTCTTTTATGTTTCACATATCGTAGATTCTTGTAGTAACGTCGCACAATATTGTCGTTTTTCACCTTATTAGCCGAGAATAGCCTGCAAAAAGCAGCAAGGTTGTAGCCCCGAGACATATAGTCAAGAAACATAACACAATATTCTCCACACACTCGAGACTTGATACACTGTAGGGGTTTGGTGCTCCACTCGTAGCTCGTGGTATTTCGTCGCAGTCGATTGCGATGTTGGTGGACAAGTGGAGGCAGTCCGTAACTGTCGAAGAAGATCCCTTGACCATTGTTGTCGACGTATATGGCGACCCAATGAGTTCCTGGTTTCGTATGATCGTCCGTGTTGGCGACGATGGCTGTGGGTCTAGACCAGCGACTCGGGATGCGATCGGCGGGGAAGACTCCTTTCGTCTGTGCTGAGACATGTCGTAGAGCCTCCAGTATTTCTAGGCTGTTCATTGTAGATGCTGCCTGTGCGAGAGTGGGGGCAACGTCTTCGTGAATGCTGATGATGATGATGATACTGATGAGGGTTACGGGGGACGGTAGGCGTTGGTTGGCGCTTTGGTGGTGGTGGTGGCGAGAGTTGTTTATTACGGTAAAGGGCAACTATTTCACCCTCCGCAGGTACCGTGGCGTCGCAGGTGTTCGTCGTAGCACTGCTGTCACTGCTCGAAGGCGCTGGGACTATATAGTCTCCCACGCTCGAACCTTGATCTGTATCGGTCGGAATGTCGATATGTATTGCTTTTCTCGGCATATCGTTTGGCCGATCTTTCCGTTGCACGGCGTCCACTGGTTTCGAGTAAACGGCATTCTCCTTATCCAAAATCTGAGTCCGAAGCCAACGTTTAATTTTCCCCACGTTGTTTAATGCGCACTTTGCGGCGTCTTCCTTTGACACGCCATGATATATGCACCAAGTGTCGTACTTCAGCATGTTCTTGAAGCTAGGTCCCTCGTAATCTTCGAGGTTGACTATGTCGCGGCCCAGCACGTCACGTAGAATTTCCGCTTTTTGTACACTTCTCGTGTATATGCGAAGTGCGTATCGGCACATGGCTTTTAGTGCCGCGTATACTTTTGGTAATGGTGTATCACCGTCAACCCACTCTATGCCGTGATAAAAGCACGTTAGACGATTATTACTCGCGCGTACTTCTTTAGGTAGTTCACCAAAATCGTATGGCGAGTCGATAACCCAATGGCCGATATGATCACCCTGTATCGTTGTAACGGCGATCTCCTTAGGAAGAAACTCTCCATGCTTGCCGTATAGCGCTTGAATATCAACTATTGCGTCCATGCTGAAGGCGTGAGACGAAATGATGTCGAATGCTTGCTCGTAGCCGGTCTTAAATACGTTTCGACTATACGTATAGCGCCCTCGCCGGGGAATGCGTGATCACGCGTTATGCAGCGGAGAAGGGATGGAGTGCTCAAGCACTAAAATCCGTGATCACTTGACGAGCCGAATCAATTTCAATAACATTGTCATACTCGGCGTAGACAATACAGTTTATTGTAGATGAGAGGGGTTTAGCGAAACGTACTTCGATTCTCACGGTACCGTGTTTAACGAGATTCCAGTGGGTGAAACAGTTTGCGGATAGATCGGGCGTCAAGTCAAAGGCGAACAGACAATAACCTTTTGCGTAAGCGCTACGTGAAATGTCTATGCCGTCGTTTTGAAAATGTATACCTGTGCCTGAAAAAAGGGTATGGTAGCATTCGATCCACGTTTTGTTTGTCTCAAACTCCGGTTGCAGCGGCTTTCCAGGTATCTGTTGACCGTCAACGTACAGCGATAGAAAATTTATCGAATAATTTTGAAAGTTAAAAGGATTTGACGTTTTATCGCCGTTGAAAGCTTTGTTGCTAACAAAACCGAGTATTATGCGCTTCGGTAATTGGCCGAGTATTACATTGTCCAGTGTATCGCCAGCGACGCCACTATGCATGGTAAACGACTTAACCTCCACACGCGTTGTAGGATATTTCGCTGTTGTTTTAGCCAGCGTCTTTGCATGGGCTATAAGTACTCCTGGATTGATTTTAGCTCGTCTTATCAGCAGTGTTGTATCGTGAATTAATATCTTGTGTGTAACATCTTTTGATGGCGATTCCATAAGACAAAAAGCGTCTTTTGAGCGTACGAGACGTAGTCGTACTTCCACGCCGTTCAGCAAAAATTTGTATTGATTGAATACATCGCAGTGAAGATGACCAATCATATCCAAGGTCCGGCCTCCTTTGACAAAACTGGCTCTCGCGTCTTGGCCGGCGTTGCTCGGACTCGCGCCCGGCAACAACTCGAAACCGCCTGCAGTATCGGCATACCACAAAGCCGTAGTCAGATGCGATGTTTTTGCGGCAGGGCCATAGTTTAACAACGTTTCAATGTACGCTCTGTATGCGTAGGCGTTATTAGGCGGTGCGACAAGTTTTTGATTAAAAAACACGTCTACTTGATTAAAGAGACTGTGCAAAAAATTGTTTACGGGTGCAACTTTGTACTCTGCGCCGCCGTCGGATATTATTTTAAGGCTTACGGCGATCATAGTATGCGCGAGATCCAGGTATTCTTCCCCGTGGCCAGGTATCACAAATTCGATGGGCCCGTCGTCCGACAGCGAAGAGACAGGCTTGTAGTGAACCCATTGCGATGATTCTATAGACGTCTGCGTTGGTGGTATTGTGAATAAGTCGAGTTCCGACTTCATACATTCACACGAGTGTGAGTGTAGAAAGGACATATTTAAGCACTTCCAAAAATATCAACGCGCCGTCTCTTTTTATTTACTCGAGTCTTCGTCACTTTACCCGTCTTCGTCCTTCTCTTCTTTCTTCGTGATGCTGCACTAGCGGTACTTCTCTTTTTACCCTTTTTCGTCTTCTTGTTGCGCGTGTTGGCAGATCTCTTTCTCGCGGAGGTGCGACGGGTTGCGCGTCCAATCAACGACTGCATCGATCGTGCGGCGATCGGACTATTATAGCCGGATCCATTCATAAGTAGTGCAATTTTCTCGTCGGCTTTTCGTTTCAAATTCTCGCCGGATTCTCTGGCCCGACGCTTCAGCGACTCCTTGAATGGTATATTGTTCCCGCTTACGTCTTCAACAACATGCAAGCCAGCGTGCAACGCCTCGCGTCCTATAGCTTTAGCACCTCTCGTGAGGAGCGGTAGTACACTTCTGAAGAGTCCGCCGAGAAATCGTCCAATTCCGTGGCCCCTTTGATAAGGTGCACCGACGAAAACATTGCTCATACGTCCACCGCCGCCGATTTGATTTTCGTAATATGACGCGTAGTGGCTCGCCATTTCGTCGTCTAAGAGACGCGTTTAAAGTGAAGCGTTAGCGTTAACGTCCCGTACTCAAATGTGATTGGCCGTCCCAACTTGTCTCTTATATCTATCTCGATCGTGCGAAAGCAATTATTAAGCAGCGGTAAGTAATTTGCCGGCGAAAAATATTCACCTGTGTCGAGCCATACTTGTACTTTGACGTGTTCAGATTTATTATTCGTAATAGAGCGGCCTGTGTGTCGCCAACTGTGTAGGGTACGCACAAATCCGAGTAGACAAAGATTTCTTCGGGCAGAGCGCGGGCAATGCAGGCGGGCATCTGACTTTCGCGCTGTATCCCACGCGTAAAGCTCACGTACGAATTTCCGGCGCTTTCCCAATCTTTACCAGGTGTTAACTCGAATCCAAATACGTGACGAAGCTTGGCGCTCATTTGCAAGAAATTCAACGATTCGTCAATTTCTTTACCGCACTTTTTACCCTCAATCGCCACGTAACCGCTTGCATTTTTTGCATTCACTAGTCGTATACCGGCCTCGCTTATACCATGCAGACTATTTATACTTTTCATTAAAGCCTCATGATTGTCATATATGCCGTACGGTATATGACTGATTTTTCTGTCTTTTCGGCCACACTGTGTCCACTGAATTTCAGTCTCATCACGCTGGATATGTATTGTAACGAAGTAAAGAAGCGCTAAATCTCTCGATCGAGCTCCACCCACCACGGAGCCAAATCAACGCGAACTATCGAATATTATTCAACCCCCGCCCGTCCCCCCACGACCCCCGCGATAGGCAAGGTACGCTCCCCGCCAAGAGATCCCGAGACAACGCACGAGAGTAAGAGAGAGGTAGGAAAAGCCGAGGAAGAACATCGCTCGACAGCAACCAGCCGTCGCCGAATTACGCCGTTGCCGTCAACCACGGCGCGAAAGCCGACAACACCGCCCACCGCCCGCCGTTCACTATCGTCGCTCGATGCCATCGAGCGACGATCAATCAATACCGCTGCCGCCACCTGCCGCCTCGCCGTCGATCGAGCGATGTATCGACCGACGCCGAGTACTATCTTCTCTCTCCCACCGCCGACATCCGCAGCGCTGATCTACGAGACGACTTCCGAGAAGACGAGCGTACCTCAGCCTCGATCGAGATCCCGTGTAGAGCAGACGTGCGTAACGACACAGCGACGAACGTTATAATTGTACGGAAATTGTAAGGAGCGTGATACCGAATTGTACAGCGAGATAATTGTACGAGTGAGTGTGATTATTTTACTTAGAGTGTGATAAAGCCCGTGATCCTATTTTCCCGAATTACCGCCCCCCGATTAACGAGAAATTCCGTGAACATCGACCGCGTGACGGTTGTACAATTCGCCGGCATCGCCATTTTCCGGCTTCGCGTTCGTGCACGTGGTGGGTGTCGTTATCGCGTAGTTTTAATCGATCTAAATCTCATCGTGCGTTCGCCCCGTCATCCCCAATTGCCCCAAAATTATTAGTTATACCCCGCGAATCGAGCCGAAGGATTAAATTCAGAGCCGATAGATCAGTTAACCCTCCCGCGAGATAAGACGTCCCATCGAAACAGCCGGCACTTCGAATTTGCATAGTCATCCTCCATCTTGAGACGGTGTTACCCCGTGCAACGGTAACTGGCGCCCAAAAATTTATTTATCGTGAATCGCTCGAGCCCTCCCCTCGCGGTTTTACAAGTGATCGTCCCTTTCTTTTTTATTTCCGAATAATATTGTCGTCCCTCCATAAGAAGTATTTGGTGGCCTGTAAATTACCGGACATTTCCCCGTCATTTATCCGAGTTTGGCGAATTACTATTATTTCTTTTATATTATTTTCGTAGTATTTCTCCCCCGATTTAATTAGTTAATTTCCAGCCCCCCCGTCCCCGCTTACCCCCGACATTTTCGCCGCCAATTATTATTTTTATGATTTAGTTGCGTTCTGAAGCGTATTATTTTGGTTAACTATTTTCTTTAAGTTTTTTTTGTTACTATTATCTCCGAGTTATCATTTTTTTCTTATCCCTTAGTTGCCATTATTGTTAAGATTTATTTGCGTTATTTCAGTAGATTATCTTATTCATTTTCTTTTGTTATTAGTTTCGAATTATCCTTTTTTTTTGTTTCTTTTATTATTAGTTATCCGATACCAGTTATTTTTCTTTTTTTTTTTCTTTCTTGATTTATTATTTCTTATTTCCCCTTCCGATTTCTGTTGTATTATTTTTCTTTGAGTAATAATAAATCTCTACTTCTTTTGTTGACTACCTCCCCTTCGCCTACGATTATTCAACTTTGCCTTGCCCCCCCCCCCGACTATAAGTTTGACGAAAAGAACCCCCGTTACAAAATGGCGCCCAACGTGGGGCACTGATACTTTGGAAAGGGAGGATAAAAGTGAATTTCTTTTTGCGTTTTTTTTTTGTTTGTTGCCCACCCTCGAGCCCTTTCCAAGCGTAAGAGCTCACTTCGGCTAACCCCCCCCGGATTCACTACCCCTGCCCCCGCAAATCAAATCTGAAAATTCCCCTCTTTTCTTCTTAAAAAAAAAAAAAAAAAAAAAAAAAAACATATAGTACCAGTATTCACGGCGTTGAAAAAAAAAAAAAAAAAAACAACAACGCGTGTACCCCTAGAACCAGCATCTTCCCCCTGCGTTGCGATACCCACCTCGTGCCACGAGTTTAATTACCCAATTTACGTTATTGGTCTCATATATTATATTGATTGCATTTATTATTGTTTTTTTTTTTTCCCTCTTCGCTTTCTGCTTTGGTTTTTTTTTTGTGTGTCGCCTTGCGCAGCGTGTACGCCACGCTAGCTGCATACCCCTCGCACGGCAACCCCCCCCGAATAACACCAAGCTTTCCCCCCCGCAATAGTCGACCCGCCCCGCTTACCACCCCTCACTGACCCCCCCGCATTGACGAGTAATATTTTATGTTCCACTTGCGTTGTTTTTTTTTTTTTGCTGTCTTTGCTTTTGTAAATTCACCCCCGCACCTGACACTGGCGCCTAATAATGGACGGCCTCCCCCCAACGACCACCACTAACCCCCCCACAACAATGACCACCCCCGCGACGACCACTATTACGACAACGACTACCACGACCACCAGCTATGCTGTCCCCATTACAGCCCTCGGAATGTCCGTCGCACCCCCCGCCGCTGGACCTTCCCCGATCTCCAAGACGACCCATACCACTACTACCACCCAATCGCGAGGTGCCATCCCTCGACGACAGCCGTCCACTGCCCCTAGTGCGCCCTCAGATCCCGAGGTGGAACAAGAAATGGCCCAAATGTACGCGCATATTCGCAACCTCCCCAATGTGAGCGATATCGTGCTGCTGTGCGATCGCGCCGGCCTCTCGATAAGCGGAAACCTCGAGCAGTTGATGGACCGATTCTGCCGAAGCGAGGTACGCCGCCTATTCCCCCAAGTGTACGTCCCCTGGAACCCCGAGGTAGACGAACGTAGGCGCACCGCCCCGTTCACTTTCGGGGCAGCGTTCGTCGAACCAAGCTTAGACGAGTCCCGTCAGGTCTACCCTGACGAACCACCCCGCGAAACTGCCGACGTAGCGTCCTCCCCGATTCACCAGCTACCCACGGGACAAACGTTTGGCATGTTCCAGGACCCCCTCAGCATGGAGGAAAGTCGAGAGGGTGAAATCACCCACAATGACACTCCACAGCACGACCCCCCGCCCCAACAGACCCCACGATGCCCCTCCGTAACGTTCGCTAACCTCGTACCCCCTCGCCCAACGCTGCAATCCAACCCCCCCCCCCTCGATAAACATCCGCGCCCACTCCCAAGCCCCCGTCGCCCCGCAAACGATCCCCAATCGAACATACGACCTCCCCGAAACCACACATCAAGGACGTCCCCGCCATCAAAGTACAACCCACCCCCTTCAGTATCCAACACCCCAACAATCGGCAAACGCCCCAAATGACACCCTTGAGGCCACGTTCTCCCGAGATACGCGTCACGTGGACCATTTTCGCCAAAATGGGCCCAAGTTTGCAGGACGTGAAGGAGAGGATGGGGAAGAATTCCTCCTCCGCCTCCACGAATACTGCAACAGCCGAGGCTTCCAGCAAGCAGACCTCATGCGCCTCCTCGCCGAAAGCTTCACCGCCGATGCCCTCATGTGGTATCGAGTGGAGCGGCCGTCGTGGGGAACGTATGAGGATTTCCTCTATTATTTCCGAGCGAGATTTGGGTACAGCAACCTACAGGAGCGACTCCGTAGGGAAGCTGAAGCGCGAACCCAAGGACCCACCGAACCCTGCTGCGATTATTTAACCAAAATGCGCACATATTTCAGTTACATGGCCCCCCCGATGTCCCTCCAAGCCCAGCTAGACCTTTGTTTCGACAACCTCCACCCCGACATCGCGATATTCCTACATCGCGATGAGATCCACAGTTTCCTCGAGTTCCAACTGCAATGCAGAAGGATCGAGGCGACTAAGGAAAAGGCCCGGACTTACCGCCCTCCACCACCAGCGAATCAGAGTGTCCTCCCGAGCGCTGCTTACACCCCCCGAACGACCAAGAAGACCAAAGAACGGGTTGCCGCCGTGGCAGATGCACCCCAGGCCCCTAACCACCCCGCCTCATTTTCCACGACCCCCGTAGCATCTCCCCCACCTCCAGCGAGCTCCGTAAATGCAACGCCCACTCCCCAGAGTTACGCTACTGCAGCGGCGGCCCCCATCAGCCACACGAACCCCCCCCATCAACCACCCCCCTTAATGGCATTACAAGTAACCCCGCCAACCACCCCAAGAGATAATACGACACGATTTGCGAATGTCCGCTGCTACAATTGCCGCGAGCGCGGACACTTATACCGTAGCTGCCCCCAACCCCGTGGAATATTCTGCCCACTCTGCGGTACTCCGGGTGTGGATGCAAACTCCTGCCCGACGTGTCGCAGATATCGCGAAACGGGAAACGCCCGCGGGGGGGGACAGCAAACCAGGACCCCCCCCGCCAACGTCCAATTACCCCCCCAATAGAGACGTCGCCCTCCGAAGCCACGGAAGCCCTCCCCGAAGAAGTAAGATTACCCGAGACCAACGCCCCCGCCCCCGAGAATCCCGAAACCACCCATCCTCCACCCGAACACCCCGATGCCCCTGAAGATTTCCCCACGAACCCCGAACATTGCACCGCCTTGGAATCGTTGGACTGCATAGGATCCCAAGGGATAGACCCCCGGCATTATTTACCCCTGGAAATCCAGGGACACGTAATGCACGCCCTCCTAGACCCCGGTGCGACCCATTCGTACATCGGGTCGGAGACTGTCGAATTCCTAGGATTACAACCAAAACCTCACCCCGGAGGCGTACGAGTCGCCAACAACACAGTCGTCCCCATCCTAGGAGTTGTCAATCTTACCTTCAACGTAGCCGGTACCCTACGAACCCTCGAGTTACGTGTTGCCTGCCTCGGATACGAAAGTATCCTAGGCATAGATTTTTGCAGGCTATTCCAGATAGCTGTAGATTACGGAAACGATACATGGACCCTCCCCAGTGGCAGAGTGTGTCAATTTGCCGACCACGACCTCACCCCCCGTGCCATCTCCGCCTTCCACGAATTCGCCGGCTTGGCCGAAGTATCCCCAGAAGCAAACCCCCGTTTAACAGCCCTCCTCGACCGCGAAATTAAACCCAACCCCACCGGAGTTCTCAGTTCGACAACCCTGGTCGAGCACGAGATAGATATAGAAGGACACCCCCCCATTCGCCAAAGACCCCGCAATATTTCCCCGTATCTCCTACGCATTGCCCAAGCGGAGGTCGACAAGATGCTCCGCGAGGGAGTGATCGAGCCCTCCAACAGCGGTTGGTTGAGCAATCCGGTGATTGTCCCCAAGCCCAACGGGAAGCACCGGTTCTGCATCGACTTCCGCGACGTAAACAAAGTGACCCGAAAAGACGCGTACCCCATCCCCAGCATGGACCGCATCCTTGCGAGTCTCCGGAACGCCAGATACTTGTCCAAATTGGATTTAAGTCAAGCGTACTTCCAAGTCCCCCTTGCCCCCGGAAGTCGAGCCCCCACCGCCTTTGCCGTCCCAGGTAGAGGACTCTTCCATTTCACCCGTATGCCCTTTGGACTGACGAACGCCCCCGCGACATTCCAACGACTAATGGACCGCATCATCGACCCAGCCTGGGAACCCCACGTCTTCGCGTACCTCGACGACGTGGTGATTGCCACCGAAACCGAAGACCAACATCTCGAGTACCTCGAAAAGGTGCTAAAAAGCCTTTCCGAAGCGGGACTCGAGATAAACCGTGACAAGAGTGAATTCTACCTCTCCGAAATGAAGTACCTAGGGTACGTAGTAACCAAAGACGGACTAAAGACAGACCCCGACAAGATAGCCCCCATCTTGAACTATCCCACCCCCCGGAACCTAAAGGAACTTCGGAGATTCCTAGGAATGATAGGGTGGTATGCCCGATTCTTGGGCGAAATCTCCCGACATAAACTCCCTCTTGTAGCCCTCCTCGAAAAGAATACCCCCTGGTGTTGGGGACCTGAACAGCAGGAAGCGTTCGAGGCCCTCAGACTGGCCCTAACCCAAGCCCCCGTATTAGCCCGCCCCGACTTTGAGCAGCCATTCACCCTCCACACCGACGCCAGTGACTCGGCCATCGGTGCTGTCCTCACCCAGACCATCAACGAGGAAGAGCACCCCGTAGTCTTCTGTTCCCGCGTCCTGTCCAAACAGGAACGAAAGTTTAGCGTAACCGAGAAGGAGTGCCTCGCGGTATTGTGGGCGGCAAAGAAACTTCGCCCATATCCCGAAGGGACTCGCTTCCGCGTGATTACCGACCATAGCAGCCTTCGATGGCTACGCAACCTCCGAGACCCCTCCGGTAGATTAGCCCGATGGGCACTATCCATGCAAGCCCTCGATATGGAGATCATCCACCGGAAAGGCACCCTTAACGTTGTCCCCGATGCCCTATCCCGAATGTTCGAAGGAACTGATTCCGCCCTAATGGCCCTCGGTGACGCACAGGACTCATGGTACCTTAACCAAATGAGAAACGTCCACCTGTTCCCCAGCAAATACCCCGATTGGCGCATCGAAGATGGCCGACTGTACCACCACCGCCCTCACCCAATAGTAGACCCCGCCCTCGACGACCTGGATGCCTGGAAACTCGTCCTCCCAATAGATATGAGGCTTAGAGCTCTCGAAAATGCCCACCTTGCCCCTCAATCGGGACATCTGGGAGTCGACAAGACATTCCGACGCATGGGACAGGACTTCTCTTGGCCCGGAATGTTTGCCGACGTCGCCAGATATGTAAAGCGATGTAGAGTCTGCCAGCTTAACAAGGTATCCCACGGCTCCCCCGGAGGCCTCATGCGCGAGCGTACGACCGAAGGACCATGGGCGGTCGTCGCCGCAGACGTGATGGGCCCCTTCCCCCCCAGTAAAAGCAAAAACCGGTATGTGGTAGTGTTCCAGGACCAATTCACCAAGTGGGTGGAAGCAAAGGCCCTGCGAACCGCCACTGGCCCCACCATCACAGCCGCCCTCGAAACCCTAGTCCTCAATCGATGGGGATGTCCCCGATACCTCCTCACAGATAACGGGACGGAATTCGTCAACCGCCATATGACCGAATACCTGGGTCAGTATGGCATCCGTCAGACCACTATCCCCCCGTATCACGCCCAGGCAAACCCAGTAGAACGCGTCAACCGAACCCTGAAGACCATGATTGTATCCTACGTTGGAGAAAACCATCAACTTTGGGACATTCATCTCCACGAACTCTGCTTCGCCATCAACACAGCCGTCCAGTCCTCCACCCAAGCCTCCCCCGCGTTCCTCAACTTTGGAAGGAATCCCCGTCCCTCGAAGAATTTGCTGAACGATGACCCACCTCCAGCCGCCCTGGACCGGCGAGACCCGTCCGTGTGGAGAGATCGAATGAAACGATTGCCCCTCATCCACGATTGGGTTCGACATAACCTCTCAGAAGCCGCTAAGCGGCAGGCCCACTATTATAACGAAGGACGAATCGATCGTCAATACGAAGTAGGCGATCAGGTACTGCGAAAAAACCGCGTACTCTCATCGGCCGCACAAAACTTCGCCGCCAAGTTAGCCCCCCGATACAAAGGCCCCTACACAATTACCCGCAAGATATCCCCCGTCATCTACGAAATCGAACTCCCCCTGAACAGCAAACGGCCCAAGGTTCACGTCAAGGACCTGAAACCGTACGCACAACCCTACGACGACCCCCACAATACCACACTCGACCAGACCCACCCGAACGACAACCCCGCCGAACCCCTCGACGAAACCCCGCCCGCCATAGACAATACCCAAACGCGACCTACGACTCCGGTAAGCACCCCCAGGCCCCACCCCGCAGATAACTCCCCGCTTGGCACTAATTCCCCCTCATTTCGCACTGCTTTCCCCGCTTTACAGGTTGATAATGTGGAGACGATACCCGACCCGGAACGCGAGATGGGAGAATATCGGCTACGGGCCGATACTCCCCCACGACACACAGCCGGCGGCGCACACCAGCCGTCCCGCAACCCGCGAGGTCGTCCCCGAGGCCGATCGAGACGTGCCACGCGAGCACCACTTCCCGGAGCCGGCTACTTCCTCCGACCCCGATACTGAGGAAGAAGACGCGATCGTCATCGACACCCCCGACGTCGAGTACTACGGCGCCGACGCAACCGGAAGGCGCTACGAATTCCCCTCCGATGATGTCCCGTTCGCCCACCTGCTGGAAGAAGTGACGACCCCCAGCGACACCCCACCGGAACCCCACACCCCCGCAGTCCCCGTTTGTCCCAAACCAACCCCCTTCACCACAAGTCGCCCCAAGCCTATCACCGTCACCATCTACCCACCCGCTGTCCCCGTAGCCCCAGTCGCCCCCGCCATAATGGGAATGCGAGAAATTTCCCTCCACGATCCCGCTGTCCCGTCAACATCCCGCACACCCCGTAAACCCCGAAATGAACCCCAGTCGTCCCACCCTACCCCCGCTCCCCGAACGACGTCCCTGAAACGGCCTCCCACCAATCCCCAGCCACTGATGTCCCTTCGTATCCCCCGACCCCCAAAATGCACCCCCACGACCCACGCTGACCCGGAAACACCCCGTCCCAGCCGCCTTAGCCGTCCCACCGAAACCCCTCGCCCAAGCCGACCCCCGTCAGACACACCCTCCGGATTGCGCTGCTGGAATTGCGGCGGACGAAGCCACCAGGCGAAGAACTGCCCGAGACGCCTCCGCTAAACCACCGATCGTCCCCCCCAACAACGACCTTTGTACGCCCCGGACAAGCGACACCTTGTAAATATTTAGTTGAACCAAAGAAGCCATGCGCGGTAGCTGGCCAAACGCAGAAAAAGAAAGCGGAATGCACACAATATTTTCTTTTCTACTCTGTTAATTTTTTTTTGTTGTTTTTTTTGCCGTCGAATGGCCTCCTTATTTTTCGTTATAATCTTTTTTTTCTTCTCTACTGTGCAACCTCCTCGCCTCAACTACCGCCACGGATCCGTTAATAAAACAAGTATTACTACCATTATAACCGAGAACCATTGTTTCCAACACCCTCCCCTCTTCCCCCGCCAACCTCGTATGAATGTTGCTCGAGTACTTCACGGAAGTACTCTCGATTTCCCCCGGAGGAGTTTGTAACGAAGTAAAGAAGCGCTAAATCTCTCGATCGAGCTCCACCCACCACGGAGCCAAATCAACGCGAACTATCGAATATTATTCAACCCCCGCCCGTCCCCCCACGACCCCCGCGATAGGCAAGGTACGCTCCCCGCCAAGAGATCCCGAGACAACGCACGAGAGTAAGAGAGAGGTAGGAAAAGCCGAGGAAGAACATCGCTCGACAGCAACCAGCCGTCGCCGAATTACGCCGTTGCCGTCAACCACGGCGCGAAAGCCGACAACACCGCCCACCGCCCGCCGTTCACTATCGTCGCTCGATGCCATCGAGCGACGATCAATCAATACCGCTGCCGCCACCTGCCGCCTCGCCGTCGATCGAGCGATGTATCGACCGACGCCGAGTACTATCTTCTCTCTCCCACCGCCGACATCCGCAGCGCTGATCTACGAGACGACTTCCGAGAAGACGAGCGTACCTCAGCCTCGATCGAGATCCCGTGTAGAGCAGACGTGCGTAACGACACAGCGACGAACGTTATAATTGTACGGAAATTGTAAGGAGCGTGATACCGAATTGTACAGCGAGATAATTGTACGAGTGAGTGTGATTATTTTACTTAGAGTGTGATAAAGCCCGTGATCCTATTTTCCCGAATTACCGCCCCCCGATTAACGAGAAATTCCGTGAACATCGACCGCGTGACGGTTGTACAATTCGCCGGCATCGCCATTTTCCGGCTTCGCGTTCGTGCACGTGGTGGGTGTCGTTATCGCGTAGTTTTAATCGATCTAAATCTCATCGTGCGTTCGCCCCGTCATCCCCAATTGCCCCAAAATTATTAGTTATACCCCGCGAATCGAGCCGAAGGATTAAATTCAGAGCCGATAGATCAGTTAACCCTCCCGCGAGATAAGACGTCCCATCGAAACAGCCGGCACTTCGAATTTGCATAGTCATCCTCCATCTTGAGACGGTGTTACCCCGTGCAACGGTAACTGGCGCCCAAAAATTTATTTATCGTGAATCGCTCGAGCCCTCCCCTCGCGGTTTTACAAGTGATCGTCCCTTTCTTTTTTATTTCCGAATAATATTGTCGTCCCTCCATAAGAAGTATTTGGTGGCCTGTAAATTACCGGACATTTCCCCGTCATTTATCCGAGTTTGGCGAATTACTATTATTTCTTTTATATTATTTTCGTAGTATTTCTCCCCCGATTTAATTAGTTAATTTCCAGCCCCCCCGTCCCCGCTTACCCCCGACATTTTCGCCGCCAATTATTATTTTTATGATTTAGTTGCGTTCTGAAGCGTATTATTTTGGTTAACTATTTTCTTTAAGTTTTTTTTGTTACTATTATCTCCGAGTTATCATTTTTTTCTTATCCCTTAGTTGCCATTATTGTTAAGATTTATTTGCGTTATTTCAGTAGATTATCTTATTCATTTTCTTTTGTTATTAGTTTCGAATTATCCTTTTTTTTTTGTTTCTTTTATTATTAGTTATCCGATACCAGTTATTTTTCTTTTTTTTTTTCTTTCTTGATTTATTATTTCTTATTTCCCCTTCCGATTTCTGTTGTATTATTTTTCTTTGAGTAATAATAAATCTCTACTTCTTTTGTTGACTACCTCCCCTTCGCCTACGATTATTCAACTTTGCCTTGCCCCCCCCCCGACTATAAGTTTGACGAAAAGAACCCCCGTTACAGTATCATCGTGCAGGGTATGTGAACTTCCGTTAGACCCACAACCCAATGACCATTGAGGGTTATTTCGCGTGAAAGGTGTGTGGTGAAATTTGTCGTAGTGTTGTTCGGAAAATACTTCATGCTACTGTTGCTCGGTAGCACGAGAAAAAAATTTTCGTCGGTGTACATGTTAGCCGGCAGGGGTGCGTATGCTACGTGGCAAGATCGTGAGCGTTAGACGCAGGTATCCACGAGTTGAATTTCGACGGGTAACCGACCCAGCTGACAAAGAGCTGTTTTGCCGCTCCGCGCCCTTTTGTACGTATTACACGGTCAATTTTGAATTCTTTATTTTCCGCAACACGTTTCTCGTGTACAGGCGTGATTTCTTCCGTATAAAAAAAACCGTCGATTAACTCTCCCTCGAGATCCTTTAATTCGTAAACTCGGATACCCTGACGGAGCGTAACTTTTGTGATTCGGAAAATTTCTTCACTCCAATTCCGCTCGTAACCCTTCTCGAAGGTGCCTTTTGTTCGACTAATCCTAACGTAATCGCCGCACTTGTATTTAACCCCGGTGAAACGCCTTTTTTTGCGTTGTCTCAACGAGGCTCTCGTCATATTGTCGTACGCTACATCGGCATTATGTAAAGTCACAGCGGCCGGTTGCATCTTAATCGACGAGTGTTTGGCATGGTTGTAGGCCTCGACGAGCTGTTGCAAGATGTCAATGTATCGATGAGTATTTCGGTGTGTGAAGTAACGCCACATTCGCTCTTTTAGCGTACGATTGAAGCTTTCGACAATCGCCGCTTTTATATCAGGGTTACGCGTAACTCTAAACACAATATTGTTCTCCGTAAGAAAGGTTTGCAATTCTTTTCCGACAAATTCCTTACCTTTATCGGTCTGTAGACAAGCGGGTAAACGGCCGTTGCTTCGTTGAAAAATCCGTTTAAACGCTTGCGTCACAGAGTGCACTGTTTTGTCTTGTAACGGTTCAACCCATGCATACTTGCTCAATACATCAATGACTGTGAGTAGATAACAGGTATCATCGTTGTAACTCTTTAACGAGCGTAAATCAACGAGATCAGCCTCCCAAACGTCGTCTATATTGTCGACACTGTAGCGAAGTCTTGGGAAAAGCCGTTTGACGGGCTTGTGAATTGTGTACGCGTCCTGTTGCGTCAACCAGTCATAAACAGTGGCTAATTCATTCCTTTTATCTGTGAGTCGTCTTGCACCAGCGTAGCCAGCGGGGTGCGAAGGGTCATAATACACTTTTTCGTACGACATCTCTCTCTCTCTCTCTCTCTCTCTCTCTCTCTCGCTGACGGTTATGGTACAGCAGTCATTGGGCCCCCATTCATAGTTTGAGCCAGTGCGCAAACCCTCGTGGTAATTGAACGGACCCGTCTGACCGTTCGCCGATGCTTGTCCGCTCGGTAGTTCCCGTATCCTCAATCATGCTATCCTTCTTCTTTTTCTTCGTCTTAAACTCGTCCTTTTCACGCTGTTTTGGCGAATAGTTGGCATTTAAACCTCGTCGCTCGTTGAGTATGTCTTCGCGGCTAGTGCTAAGCCTTACACTAGCGGCACTTTTAGTATCCCGTCGTTTTACCCTCGTAGCTATGGTTTCTTCTTCTTCTTCTTCGCTGCTGTAATAGGGGGTTCCGTCGTTATCCACACTAGAATAATTTTGTCTACGCTCAACACGCAATCTCGGCTCTCCTCCAAGCGTCCACAATGCGGTGTTTCCGATAAATTCGCGTGGAACAGAGATATCTCGTAGACTCTGAATAAAGTCGCGTCGTCCCACGGCTTTAAACTCCTTTCGCGATCGTACCGCGTCGTTAATAAGATCGACAATATTTGAATTTGGCACGAGCTTGCCGTCTATGGTCACACGTCCCTCTTGGTCCCATCTGATGCGTTGTACTGCTCCCGGTGAATTGCGTAGATAAGACACGAGAGCTTTAGCTTTATGCCGAAACTTTTGCGGAACGCTGTCTATGATTATCGTATCATCGAACGGTTCATTTGCCTGTGATGACGTTTGCTGTTCGCGGGCGACGGTAGAGGTCGCTCCAGGTAGCGATGGATCTATCGGACCTTTTCGTGCTTCGAGCAAAAATAAATACCTCTGCAGCACCTGTAGATATTGTTTCCACTTTTCCGAGTCATCGCGATACTTTTTCGAGTTTAAAATTTTCGAAAGTTCCTCATCGAGCCGTGATATAGGATCGCCCGGCGTCTGTACACTTGGTGGTCCGACAGGCGGTGTACGAATTCCGGCGCCACCGCCGCCGCCACAGCCGCCGGCGCCCATCATTGGCTCTTTCCATAGCCCAGCCTCTTCAGCCGGTACTAAAATCATTTTCTTTGCGTGTTCCATTAGATCTCGCTCGTTTGTATTAAGAGTCGGTACTTCCGCCACCGTTGCCGGTAAACAGTCTACTGACCAAACTCGTGATAATCGGTGCCAATAAAAGCGGCAAAAATGCTCCACATCCTTTTTGCATGATGAGGCGTTTTTTCGCTCGCCAGTTGAATTTTCGTCGTTTGCGCGAGGCGCCACTGACGTCTCTACTCTTGCCACCACCACCACCACCGCCACCGCCGCCGCTCTGTCTTACCGTGGACCATGGCGCTAGTTGTCGCAACACCTTTTTATATTTTTTCAGACGATTTTTCACGTTGGTTTTAAGCGCTACTACGCCGTGTAAAACGTTTAGCGCGCATTCACATATACACTTGACCAACGATTCATCGGCCGCTCGTAACAGCGCTTTTTGCTGTTCTTTACTAGCATGACAGAGCGCGTTCAGAAAAGCGACGTGACGTTTATCGATCGGCGATCGCACAGAACACGACGCTCTCTTCTTCTTCTTCTTCTTCTTCTTTACCGTCATCTTCTCGCTCCCGCCCTCCGAGATGTTTGCGTAACCGACACTCGAGCGCTACTGATGTCTTTGCTGTTCCACCATTTGACTAAATACGTCAGGCAAAATCATCATTTACGAAAGCCTCGCTTGTTTTTCGGTATATATACATGCATTTGCGGATCGTCGGGAAATATATTGGTGCGGCATCGACACATATCAGGCGTCGATTGTTTTAGATTCAACAGTAGATAGCCATGCGGCTGCGCAGTTGCATCGTGATACGCTTCCGTTAAAAAGCGCGGATCCTCGGGATAAACCTGCTTCGCAAGATGTTGAATTTGTGCCCGATCTCGTGGATTTTTAAAAATAACAATATAATTCGCATTCAGCGAAATATCGCGTTGTCCGTGTCCCTGATGAAAAATATTTTGCGTAATGAAAATAACGCTGATATTTTTATGATGACTGCCTTTCGTGTAGAGGTCTACTATCGTATTGTTTGACGATTCTCTCATCAAATCGTCGATAATAACTAATTTCTTACAATCGTTATCTTGCGAATAATCTTCCGGCTGCGGTAGTCCTTCGTGAAATTCAATTTTAACATTAGTGATCGTTGAATCCTCATACGACGAATTCTTGAATAGAGCGGCAGTATCGGCATCAAGATTATCACCGTAGTAAAATATAATACGGCCAAACGTTGAATCGCTCATAGCCGCTAGATGGCGTAAGAATCTTCGCACGAAAACTGTCTTACCACAGCCTGTTGGCCCACAAATTAGTGAAGTCCACGGATGTTTCCAACGTACGTCCATTTTCACGTGTTTTTTTTTTTTCCTTCTTTTGCCGAGCGTTTCGTCGACGTAGCCAAAACTCACACCGAAAACACTTGAAAATATACTCGTTTTTACGCGACTATAAGCTTAACTCGGCGGCGGCGGCGGCGGCGCGCGGAGGACACACGTCGCGGACAAGCTAACTCGACGTGTGCGCGGCGGTGGTTCAGCTAACACAGGCGGCCTGCGCGCTCGCACTACCAGCTTATGAGCGGGCGAGCGGGTGTGCGGACCAGCTTTTCACCGCGGCCACATGCGAGCCACGAGCTTGTATCGTACATGTGGCGCCGTCTAGCTTATAATAAAATAAGAAAATTCCAACAGCTGTAATGGGATGTTTTATTTTTATTTTATATTTATCGAAAATAGACATTACTGCAACAATAAAATAAAAAAATTGAGGTGGTATAAAATATTATTTTTTATTAAAAATCGCCAATGCCCATTATTTTACAAGGAGGGGTTTTTTTTATCAACTATGCCGCACACATCTATATCTAAACAGTGTATACATTTTTTTTTATAATCTATATATATATATACTTTAAAAATTCGACGAGTAATTAAAACTATAGAATAATACAAACATTATCACTCGTCTGACTACATAACACACTCGGATACAATCACCAACGTTATTTTTATTTACAGTTTGAAACTATTTTCTATTATTGCTGAAACGATATTAGAATGCGGATGACAGCGGTGATAATGTCCATTAATCGGCTACTGAGGGCTCGTTTTTATATCCAAACGGTAACGACAACGAGTGGGTCACATGACGTCGTTTATGACAAACGACACGACAGGTCTTCGACATCTCGCGGGTTACGACCTCATGTAGAGCCGTCCGCTGGATTGCCGTATAATTTAGCTGAATCGATTCTACATTTTGTCGTGGTAAATCCGATTCGATCATCGACCGTATCGACTCAAAGTTAACTTTTTTCGAATTGCGATAATTTAAACTCAGCCTCTTGACCTTACACTCAGTTTTCGTAATAACATTGGGGTTCGAGCTATTGACGACTTGATAGCCGTAAAATTTGGGGCCTCCCGAGACAAAAGACTTTATGTAGTCTGTGGGTTTCTTCAATTCGTTGGTCATGTCGCCAAGGAAGTTACCGAGTGGCGGTGTCCATTCACCCGGCTGACCGGAGCTCACATAGATCACCGAGTCGGTGTCATAATACAGGACTCTGCGTTGTAACCTCTCCAAGTAGCTGTACAACTTTAAACGCGCTTGAGCTGTTGTGAACGCCGCGATGACAACATTCGTTTGCGCTGAAGATGTTGCAGCCTCGTCTATCGATACCCAGTTAGCATACAAGACATCGTCGTTTACCGGTAGCAACCGCTGTACATCTTTGTCGTTGTCGCTCAAAAGTGATAGTAGCTGTTCGCGATTACTTACTACAGTCGTTTGGGTTAAATTATCGCGTTGCCCGAATTTTCCCCAAAATGAATTCAAGCACAGTTTCGCAACGGATCGCAAGCCTGAGTTTTTACTAATATTTTCCGGCGTTAAACGAATGCCTTCGGCGAGTTCGTAGTCGTCGATGTACTTTGACTGCGACGCTTCATCAACACATTCCGCAGGCCAGCCGCTGGCCTGTTGTTTGATTTTTAAAAATGAATTTATGTACTCGACGAAGAGTCCACCGTCACGTGTTTCCGGATTGTACTGCGTCATCTCATAGGCCCAAATAACAAAAATTTTTACAACCCGATAGCCAATGTCGATCGCTTTGCGAACTTCATCGATTACCCATGTACCGGTAAATTCACGATCGCTTGTATTTTCATGAGGACACGATGACTGCATCTTTTCCTCAGCACATGAACGGCACAACGCAAACAGTAATTTTTGGTGCATGCGCACAGGCAAAAGAGGATGAAAAAGATCTCGAGGTGGTAACACCGTACAACGAATCAAACCGTTAACCGTCTTGCCTAGAGCATCGAATGTACCATCCAACAGTCTATCGCACTCCGACCCCACGTAAATCTTCGGATGACCCACCGGAAAACGACCCGTTTTCGAAATATACGGATAAAGCGAACAAATATCGATGTAATGTATTTTTTCGCCATCCGAAACATCGTACACCGTCACCGTGTTGCCTGTTCGACCACCGAAAAACGCGTCACGAGGGTTCAAACAATAAGATGTGAGACGCGGGTGATCGCGCAAAAACGCATCGATTGCAGGATTAACCTTTCGCTCGTCTGCAAATTCGCACTCCCACACGGTCTGTAGAGTGTATCCTCGTTCGCGAATTAGGGCGTCGGCAGCCAGAGTACGCTCATAACGCTCTTCGTACGTCTGGTCGTTGGCACGCGAGCGCACCGCACGGTTCTCCGGAAAACAGCGGGGGCAGCCGTGCCAATAACAACCGTGGAATTGATAGACAAAGTAGTCATCGTCCCTCTGAGCATAGCCGTCAACGATCACCCCTTCAGGTAGTCTGAACTCTCTTCCGCGCGTGGCTTGAGTTATTTCGTAACCTACACAATGCTCAACCCATAAAAGCCATTCATTGGCCTTCATTGAGTCACTGTCCGCGAGTCTGTATCCGCCAGTAGGTATAAGACCGATTGTTCGCGGTGCCAAATAATTACGCCTAAAAACTTTTGAGCAAGCCGAAGCGATTGTTGCAGCCCCCGTGAATGGACAAACTTTACCGACGTCGAGAAAAATCCGACGAAACTCTTTGCACGCCCTCCTCAAAATGTCGACGTCCATCGTACAATATTTCTCGATCTCGACTTGAAAGTCAAAAATCTCGTTTTTCGCAGTTGCTTCATCGTACCATACGGTGAAAGCACTATGGTCGACGGGATTCATAGTCTCCGGAGAATAGAATTCCGCGGCTGGCAGCGCGCCTCTATACGACTGATTTTCAAGCGTGTTAAATAAATGAGGAAAATAGCCCTTACCCATTTTATCTTTGAAGCCGAAGGCTTCCGGAAGAGCGCTGAGTCGCATGTGAAAATAATTAAGGCTGTCTATAAAAACTGTTCGGCCCACTCGCATCGACATGATCGAATTCCCGGTTAAAATAAGCTTCGGTACACCGAGATCCTTACAATTTTCGACGATATAACGCAATATAAACTGAGCATCGAACGCCTTTGCATTGTGTGCGATACAG
Organism: Cryptus viduatorius; assembly: GCA_964006125.1. Classification (NCBI taxonomy): domain Eukaryota; kingdom Metazoa; phylum Arthropoda; class Insecta; order Hymenoptera; family Ichneumonidae; genus Cryptus; species Cryptus viduatorius. Next base: position 19,795,983 of record OZ023222.1, on the reverse strand, counting down.
ACGATTTTGCTGAACGACGACGTTCGACGAATTGCGAGGTCAAGTAATTCAGCGACGGGTGACCGGCGGAAGATATGTTGATGCACACCGCACCAAATACACGCGCTATCGATACGAATATCATCAACGGTCGTCAAACATTTTTCGCACAGCTGCTGAGCGACGCAAAGAGTGACAGCATGCTCACGGGTATCGTCCCCCGGCGTTTTACTATACAACGTGTCTTGACGGGTCTCAAAGTCGTAAAAAATAAAAAGCGTTCGCGGAGGCGCCGCTTCGTCCAGTATAACACGCGGTGTCAACGGTTGCATGTAACAAAACTCATTGTAACTGTGCACGCTACGACAAAGCTGACAGAATTTTTTACCACAGTTGTGGGGTTTGTGTGTTGTGTCAAACAGTTTGAAGCATGTTTTACAGAAGCGGACTGTTTGACAAACAGATTTTCGTTCAACGGCTCCCGAATTTTTACGATTTTCGCGCGGTTTGAGATGATTAGCAAAACACGTTGCGTTGTGAAAAAACCGGTTACAATCCACACATGGCCATTCGCCCTCGCTTCCCATAACCTCGTCGTCATCGTTATCGCTAATTGGTTGCATCGGACACGGCGGAGATGTATAGCATCGCGGACATTTACTCGAACAACGGTGTAGCTGCAAATAACGGTAAGAAGTGTTACACGGAACACAGTAATTTCTACCACCAGCAGCGGCTAAAAGATTGGTAATAGGTGAATAATGATTTTCGTCTGCAAAATAAGCGATATTTAATATTGTCTGCGCCGGGGCGTCTTGAAAACGCTCGTGCCCGTTGAAGATGCGTTGCGCGCCGCTACCTAGAGAGGCATAGTCGTATACAACTATAGCAACACTTTTAGCCATAAAATGTCCTTGAAAGACCCCAATTTCCGCGGTACCGCAACCCGATGCCGGTACTGTGACCCGTGCCTCCTTTACAAGCTTCTCGGCTTCGATGCGTTGAAGTTTCGAACTTTTATGCCGAATCTTGTCATAAAAGAGTTTCGATTCTTCGCTTCGGTCTTGCTTGTTACGCGTATTAGCGAGACCCACAACGATAGAACGAGGGAAGCACAAATTATCGGAATTCGCAATTTGCACGATCGAACGATTACCAACGATTTTACAATCTAAACCCCCCGAGCCATTTACCATGTCGACGTACGTGACCGTAAACACAAGTGTGTCATATACCGACAGAATTCTCGCGCTTTGATGAACGCTGCAAAGGAGATCCCACAATTGTTCGTATTCGAAGCGCCACACAGGCCTCATAGAAATGCCGGCCGTGCCATTCGTCATACCGGCTGCCTCGAACGTTACACCGATCCTATCGTTTGGCGAACGACCCTTGACGAAATGAGCGTGGATATCGCGTATCGCATTGCGTATCCATGAAATCGGATTTATACCGTGTGGCGGGTCTATTAACGAAATTTCCGTTTGCCGACTATTTATTTTAAATCTTTTCAGGATATGGTCCCTCGGTACACCGACTATTCTAAATCGTTGACCCACGGGCAGGACCTGGTCGTCATCTTCCACAACTTGCTCCGCGTCAGTCGCGTTATTAACATTATCATCGTGGTCATCAGCATCGTCGATATTTTGACGATCACGTACACTTAAAATTAAATCGCCATTGTCGTTTGGTCGCGTAGGACCTCCACCTGTTTGTAGCGTATTATTGCTATCAGTCACCAGCTGTGCAACAGCAGCCGCTGTCTCAGCTTCCCACGATGCGCTTAGCAGCGACGAGTGCGATGCAGACGACGCATCTGGTGATGATGATGACGCTGATGACGATGACGATGACGATGATGATGATGACGCTGATGATGCTGATGATGATGAAGACGATGATGCTGACGATGATGAAGATGATGATGATGTTGTTGATGTTGTTGATGATGACCGTGCCGAGCTCGACGATGATGCTCCTGAACGGTCTGCGGAAGGAAGAGGGGAGTGTGATCAACTTTTACCGTCTACTACGGTTCTGTGAAGCGGGGGAACGAATCGATAATTCGATTGATGATTAGATCATCATCCTCGTTGTACGAGTCGGATCCTGAGCACCGCTGCCCACGCGAATCGCACCACGGCGCTTGTAGCAAGTGGTTTGGTATCGCGCGAACGAAGTCGTTGTCCGAGTGATCCGCATCGTATGACGATGGCGATTCAGATTGCGAATCATCGGTTGGTAATGGTGATTCTGTACCCAGATCATCAATATACAACGATGATTCCGAATTCGAATCAGCTTTCATCGCAGGATCGTAATGACGCGAGGAGACAGGACTATTTACATAGGCGGGATCGGGTCTTTGGGTGACAGGCGGATATTCTAATACGGTATGAACGTCCAGGCACCAGTCGCCGTGCGCGTCGAACGGTTGAGCAGCGTGCAATAACCAACGGTACATACCTGTGGGTTAGCTTTATTTGTAAATGGGTGTTAGAGGATATGACTATACAGACATATAAACAATGCATGTATATCCGTGCATATATGTTATAGATATATATGTACACGTATATACACATGTGTATATATATGTGTGTATACACGATTTTGCTTGTAAAATAAATCTGGACTCACCCTCGGTAACAGTCGATTGACGGTCCATTATCGAGCCGACCTCCATGTCGAGGCTCCTCTCCGCTGCAGCTTCTTCCTCGCAACCGTCCATTGCCTCATCGCAAGGATCCACGGCATCCGTCGACGTGATGATTATGTTTTCGGCGGTTGAAAATGTATCGCCTACATTGTCACTCTCGACGGCCGCGTCGTCACTGTCCTCGTCGTCGTCCTCGCTGAGCCGTACCCCGTAGGCCTCAGCATCCGTATCGTCGCGCTCATCCGGCGATACGAGGATTAATGTGGCGGCGTCGGTATTATCGTTATCAGTGACCTCCGATTTATTGTCCTCGCTGTCCTCACTGTCCTCGCTGTTCCCCTCGCTGTCGTCCTCGTTCTCCTCGCTGTCCCCGCTGTCGTCCTCGTTGTTCTCACCATCGTCTTCGTCGTCCTTGTTGCCGCCGCCGTCGCTATCGCCCCCATCGTTGTCCTCGTTGTTGCTCGCGTTGTTGTCCTCAACGCCATGCCTCACATCGTTGGTCTCGTCGTCGTCGTCACTCTCCGTATCGTTCTCGATCATCGTCAGCCAACTTTGAGCGTTCGCGTGGCTGTCGATAAGGCCTCGAACGGCATGGAGATGGCCCCCATTTCGCTCGCGAACAACACTTACGGCAATGACCGTGGACTCGTGCGAGCCATCAAACGCCTGGAAATCGAATAAACGCCCTATAACCCTCACAGGTAACATTCGCAGGATCGTTTTTAACTCACGCTGCGCCTGCTAAAGGGTCATAGCGTTTAAACGTGTAGACCATCGAGTCGTACAACGTCTCGCAATTACCGGACTACGCAATTTCGCTAAGCTAATGATTTTCCGCATAGCCTTAACGATTGCACGAGCACGGTAGGCCTCCATTTTTTTTTTATAATTTAGGCTAATAAACGAATTTCGCACTAAACTTCACTTTTCAAATTTTCGGCTAATGGTGAATACGCACAAACACTCACACGTACCACAGATTTCGCGAATAGCAGAAGTTGGCGCACGGCTCACAATTACCACAAGAATGCAGCAAAACTTTGCACGATGTCACCACCCGATCGATTTTAAAAAATCGAAAATTGCACGATAAAGAAAAACTCGGAGTCGAGAAACAGAAAAAACTCTAGCAATCGAGTAGTTGTACGAAACTGTTGATTGCAGGAAGCTTCACCAATGACTTCTCGTCAGAGAATTATCTCAGAATTGAGTTTCCAAGCCTTTTATAGGTTTTCCCTCGTATCCCACCACATTTTCTTGTTACCGAAAATGCAAAGAACAAGCGTCTCAGCGCCCTGCGGGCGCAGATGCTCTTGTTGGTGGGCTCCGCCCCCCAAACCCCCCGAAAAATGTCCCTTCGGGACATTTTTTAAGGCCCTCACGGGGGTGCACGTCGCGCTACGCGCTCCGTATCGAGTGTATTTACACATCGCGCTATGCGCTACGGATGAAGTATGTTGATACGTCGCGCTTTGCGTTTCTTTTCGAAAGTACGTGTGAGGGAAAAACATTTATCAGTTACGTAAATTAATTCATAGTGTTTAACCTTCGTCGAATAAAAATATTTCTTTTTTGTACCAATTGATTATTAATATTCACGACGGATATTTCCTTTTTGTTTGACGATAAATTGTCAAATATTGAGACACGAGACAAATATAACGAATTGCACCACGTAGAAGTTGATCAAATTAATTTAACGAATCAAATCATGTCTAGTAAAGTCGTTTTATTGGCTTTAAAACTTATGACCAGATTTAATGAATATAAAACAAACACACAAAACATGTACCTATACCAATACGATTACCATTTAGCATTCAGGCCAAATATCCCCTTTAAACCCTACCCCTTTAGTATTTTTTTTCTTCCCCATAATTGATGGAATCAATTCGTTATTTTATCTGTAGGAAACCAAATCATTGTAGAAGAAAAGTTCAAGAAATTTGCTCTTCTTTGTGATTATCAATGAAATTTTGTCGATATTTATGGATGCTGCAAAAACATGCTATCTCAAGAATGAAAAAATATATCGTTTTGGTTCCTGTCTTGTATTGAAGAGGAAGTAGTACGTTACTCGAATCAAAAATTTGTCATCTTGGATAGCTCCGAAATATTTTTTTACAAATTGATGAAATTCTTGAAAAATTCGACTTCGAAGGCTCTTTGACAGTCCTCTTATAACAAATTTCATTTCTACCATTTGAGATATATTTTTTTTCTTCTTCGTAATACATGGAATCAGCTCGTTATTGTCTCTGTAGAACAGACAAGTATTGGAGACGAGAAGTTTGAGAAATTCGATATTTTTTTTCGTTTTTCAATGAAATTTTATTGATATTTATCGTCACTTAAAAATATCAAATTTAGCATCAAATCATATCGTATTTTTTTAAATTTTATTTAATCACAAACGAGGATAAGTTTTTCGGTACGGAATAACTCGTAAAATCGACAAATTCAGTGTTTTTCACTTTCTTGATAAATAATTGTTTATAATTGTTCTTTAAGAGTACAATTGTTTTTTTTTTTGCGAAAAAAAACTCTTCAAGACGTGAGCATATGAAAGAAATTCGTATTTCGACGAAAATTTGAAAAAATTTGAAAAAAAAAAAAAAAACGTTGGAAATACGTCGATAGAATAATCATTAGCAGTTTTCTTATCAAGTGTAAACGAATAAATCCAGCGAACAAAATTGACAAAAATTAAATTGTATGTGTATAAAAATGTGTGTAAATTGTGTAAAAAATTAAATTTTTAAACATAGCACACTTTTTATCTGCGCAATAACGCGGAGAGTCAGTTTGTAAATACGATTTCTTTGAGAGGAAAGGATTAGAGACGGCAATTTCGAGAAATTTGAAAAAACGATTCGTTTTTTTATGAAAATTCGTAAAATTAGTCTTTGCTTAAAAAAAATCATATCTCGGCAGCGAAAAAAGATTTCGACTCTTATTTTGGCTTGTTTTGAAGAGGAGAAAATACGTTGCCAGAAAAAGAATTTGCAGTTTTTATTATTAACTGCAAATGAATAAATCGGGTGAACATAATTGACAAAGATTTCGGCTGCGATGAATCTTCGACGGTCGAAGGATAGAAAATTCTTTTTTTTTATGATTGCATACTTTTTATTTGCGCTATACCGCGTAGAATCCATTTATATTTACGTAAAATAGGAACAAAGATTGAAACGAGATGTCGATTTTTTTTTATTTGAAAATCATCCGGCCACAGAGTACGCGCGCCGCGACGTATGAGCATCTGTGTATCGTCTGCTACGAAATTGTCATCTGCTTCCAAAGTTTGACAGATAGAATAAAACGAAAAAATATATACTCGCGATTTTTTTAGTTCTATTTGGGAAATTGTCATTATTTTGGATATTCGATGAATCTTTTTTGTGAGTTTACTACCAATTTTTTCAGTGAATACGTGAAATTTATCATTTTTATTACGAATGTGAATAAAATATGCTAAAATATTGCGAATGATTTTCGGTGATAATATATTATTTTCGAAATAAAAAACGCAAACATTTGTGAATCTGTGTATGATATTTCGTGTTTTATTTTTCACAACCGAAGTTTTTTTTTTAACATGATGAAAAATGGATTTTTGGCAAATCTAAATAACATAACCTTTAATGCAAATCTTGTTATAACCACTGTTTTTGAATTATTTTATAATTAAAATTATATTTGTCAGAATGACTCAAAATTTGTCGTGCATAGTGCTTTCGATGCAATGAAATATTGTTGCGAAAGAGAAAAGAATTGGTTTCCAGGATTCTTAATTGGGGCACCGTACGGACATCAGATGTGAGAAAATAAGTTTTTTATGGAAAATTGTGATGAATAAATAGTTAGAGATGTAGGATTGTCTCTAAATTTGCTGTGCGCAGTGCTTTTGATAAAACAAAATGATGCTGCAAAGGAGAAAAAAATTGGTTCGTAGAGTTCATTATGATGGCACCGTACGGACACTTGACCGAAGGCAAATGCAAATTGTGGCCAATAATTTTTTAGAAAAAATACTTAAAGATCTTAGATTGGTTTTAAAAGTAATGTGCATACTGGAAATAATGTAATAAAAAAATCCTGCGAAGGAGAACAAAATTGGTTCGCACCATCTAAAGTTACAGTGTGATACGGACGTCCGAGAAGAAAAATTCAGCCAAAAAGTTGTTTTCCTTGCACCGCAGGCTAAAAAAAATATTTCTATTCATCGCAGTCACTTCAAAGTAACTACGCATGATGTTGGAGATACACCGAAGCAAATGGTGAAAAATAAAAATTTTTGGAGTATGCGCTGCGGAGTAACCCCTTCGACAGACTCCGAAGAGCAACGGATGGTCATTTTAATAGGCACTCTTTGCCTATTATTATAGTGAGTGCCTAAAAAAGCAGACGAGAAGACACGGTCTCTGCCAAACATTACTCTGTAATTGGCGGGCATTGTTCTCATTGCCTTAAGCCGTCTTATTTTTTCACTTCTTTTGATGACTTCGCGACATTGCACCCCCCGACAGTGAAAATATGGGGCGGTGCATGTTAGAGGTGCCTGTAACAAAGCCTATTGACCTCGCGTGCATCCTTGTACTAAAGTCCCCACGCTCATAGTGTACATAAAAACAATATTACCTGTTGTCCCACCAAAAAGCCGATGAATAACCGTCTCAAGACAGCATCCGAGCGTCTTTGACGCCTCTAAGGGAAACAGAGCAAAAAATCACCGATTTTCAAAGTACCCCTTGAAGGATTACGCAAAGGCTTACCGGCCATAAAAAGTGACCTCTGGATAGATGCCGACTAACACAAGGGTCCTTTTGAAATAGATCTAAAACTATAGGCTGCTGCAATGCACAGACCCACCGTCTATTGTATCGTACTGTCAAAACACGTCCATATATTTTCACGATCGAGAAATCTTAACGTTTCGTCTAGGTTAGTTTTACGACCGTGGAAAACTGTTACACAAAACTCATGAAGAAAAACACACGTCTTGTGTTTTCACCGGCAACTATTTTCTATTTTTATTACCCTTCAAGGCCCGAAGACCACCAACTGTGTGGTCCATCGATCGATATCTTGGATCTACGGAATACTAGATTTATTGTTCCGGCTTGCCTTTGCCCTCAAAGATCAGTATCTTTTATTTATGTATGACAGCTTTTCTTTCCCATATACGGGTGTTTTCTTTATAGTGTGCATCACGATCTTACAACCGGTTCTCCCCTCTCTGGAGTAAGTGAAATTTATACAGATACTAGCGCTGCTGTATCACAATATTACATATAAGCGGAACGATACAACAAACATCGGCAGTCCGGCCCGTGACACCGTTAAAGATATTTGAGTTTAAGCTTTCGAGTTTCTTCTCGTTTATTTATTATACTCTTATTCGCTGTCCATTGTTTAAAATGAGTCAAGCTATCGGTGGTGAAGATCTTCGGAACTACGATTTAAAATCTTCAACCATGGATTACGTATTGTCCGAGGACGACAAAAAGCGTCTCGAATCGCCACTGATTCTCGGTACGACATATACACTCAACCAGTCCGAGACAAAAAAAGTGAGCATTGGACTACAACTGCGCGCCGATGGAAGTATACGGCCTGTCGTAAAACTTCAGAACAACAGCACGGCCGGTGGTATTGTCTTTGAATCGGAAGCCTGGAACTTGCTGCAAACTCATCTACCTGCCATTTCACAATACTTTGACGGAAGTCAAAAGATCGCCTGGGGATCGGGTTGGCGCACCCCATCTTCCATACGTGCCGGTGACTGTGAAATCGTGTTTACAACAAGTTTCGGTTCGAAATCTGTCGCGTTTGATCACCGTGTTGAAGAAAACCCCGCGGAGAAGGACGACGACGACGAAGGAGTAGAATCACCGACAAAGAAACGTAGAAAGTATTCACCGGCCGTTGTGATGCAAAAACCGTCGTTTGACGGGCTTATCAACTTAATGGTATGCACGGACGAACGTTTTCGACGCCTACAACGAAATGCCACACATGTTCAAAAGTGCCTCGACGTACTTTGCGCCGAATTACTGATGTATATTCCGCCAATGGAGACACCAGAAAAGATAGACAGTTCGCGTGTCAAAGATTTGATAAAAAATAATTTCAAGTCATTGAAAGAAGCTGTTAAACACCGATTGGACCCGTCGTTTATCGAGCTCACGTTTGGCATCGTATTCCTTGAACTGACGGTTCTTGGTATCCCTTTCATCGTGAACGAGATGAAAAAACACCTTATGAAGAATAAGAAAAGTGCGGTTGAATAGCCGTGTAATCGTATACATACCCATTTGCTGTTTTGGATATACTATTAAGAGACATCAGACCATGCGTATAATCATACTAAACGGTAACTTTACGTCGATCCAGTATTAATAATTATATCGTTTCTCATTGTAATCATTATTATAAGTAGATTTAAGATTATTTCTCGTCAGTCTTCACTTTGCGTCACTTGCCCTTACTTATATAATAACCAGATATGAATAAGTATTTTATGTTTCGTTAACCGTGTATTGTAAACTTTCGTTAGTCTGGGAGGATGAGACATGGGAGGGGATGGATTATACAGAACGTCTAAGCTACTGAATAATAACGATAATTCGATATACTTAAAACGCCGATTTATTTTTTACCTGCTTCGAATTACCATCATAAGGATTCGCCTAATATCCATATTACCGACTGCAGAATATTTTTTAGTATTAACAAGAAGCCGGTAACTCTGAGAGGGCGCCTTGGAAAATTTTTGGACAACCAATCAGAACGCTACAAGTTTACTGGAATAATATTAGTTTAGAAAAACGATGAAAATATATAGAGGGCGCCATTGAAAAATCATTCGACCAATAAGAGCTCGGGGAATTTCCAGACAACCAATCACGGCTCGCTGAAAATGCGACGACCAATCACGGCCCAGAGATTTTCACAGCCTCTCTCTCATTGGCTCCCTATAAATAAGGGGGCGTGGCTTAAGGGGCCCTATGGGGGTGGGGGAAGGAGTGGGGGCCAGACAGTGGGGTGGGGGAGAGGGTGGGGGTAGACGGCGGTGGTGGGGGTTGGCGCCAGTGGCCGCGTGGAGGGGGTAAATCCTGTCTCCCTATACCTGACCCCTAGTACTCCCTACGTGGCGCGTCCCCAGGTGGCGGATAGGGGAACGCTCTCTAGATATAGAGGGTAGGAGGCAATTAAAATACCTTCCGCGGACCAAACAGATCCGGGAAAGAAACCCCGTTAACAAATCGGCATGGGAAGTACGAAGGATTTAACGTTTACAGTGCAGGGGTTCGGATCCCCAGTACCGGCGTCCGTCGGGGGTGAGCAAGCGGGCCCCGGGACGTCGTCATCTAGCGACCGCAGTACTACAGAGGTTGGTCACTCGGCCTCTGTAGCATCTAATGCTACAAGTGACGCAGGTGGTGAGAGCGTGACGCTGAAGGCTCAAGAGGCTTTTCAGAGCCTAACAAAGGAACTTGAGTCCTTGGTGGGGTTCATTCTGGAGAAGAACAACCTCCACACAGAGCTTAAAGTCAAAGCACGGGGCACCCTAAGGGCGCTGAAAGAGTTTGCGGCGGCGCGGCCCGCGGCAACCCCAGCCCGGGCAGCTCGACCGAGCAAGGAGGGGTCGAGCCAAACGTCGCCTCTCTTCCGCAACGACCGGGCGCCCCACGGAGACTTGGACCGCGAGCGCCCCTCGCCGCCTAGGTCTCCGTCGGCGAGGAAGAAGCGGAAGAAGAAGAAGAGAGAGGCGACGCCCGAGAGGGATCCGCCCCGGCTAGCTGAAGCCAGACAGCAGCCAGTTGCCCAGCAGAAAGACCCCGACTGGGCAACAGTCGTCAAACGGGGCAAGAAAAAACAGCAGCAGCAGCCGCTGTCAATAGAAGAGTCCGGCAGGCGCGCCCAAAGGCAGGCAAAGCCCAAGGTTTCGCTTAGACCCCCCCGTCCTGATGCGATCCACATCAAGGCAACGGGTGAGGTGTCGTATGCTGACATTCTTCGCAGAGTTCGAGCCACACCGGACCTCAAAACTCTGGGGGATAGGGTGACCCGCATCAGGCGGACCCGAGCTGGAGAATTACTCCTGGAGCTGGGGAAGCCTGGTGTAGAGACCCCAGTGCTACAGGCAATGGTCTCGGCCACCTTAGTGGAGTCGGCGGCTGTTCAGACGCTGACTCATAGGGAAGTCCTGGTTATCAAGGACATGGACGAGGCCACAACCGTAGAAGAGGTGGCACAGGCTATCACTGCGGCGATTGGGCAAGGAGCAGTAACCCCTGAAGATATTAAACTCAGGAACTCCTACAGTGGCACCCAGGCGGCTAGCGTCTGGTATAAGAATATACAGTTGGCTGGTGGCTGGTATAAGAATATACAGTTGCTACCTTCCACCCAGAGATACCACCGACGAATACCTGAGATCCCTGGATGCCATCGTCGACAGTGCTAGGATCTCCCGATTGCCGGTCGTCATCGGAGGGGACTTTAACGCATGGGCGACGGAGTGGGGCAGCGCGAGCACCAATCACCGCGGTCGCGCCCTCCTCGAGGCCTTCGCAATACTGGAGCTGGAAATCGCTAACACCGGGTCCAAGCCAACCTTCTCAAAGGGCGGCAGGACCTCCATTATCGACCTGACCTTCATCGATCCTAGACTGATGAGGGAAGGGCCCGACTGGAAAGTTAGCGATCGGTACACGGGCAGCGACCACCACGCCCTGGTATACCAGCTCCAGCTGACCAGCAGGACAGCAGGGGCGTCGTGCAGACGCAAAAAAAAGAGATGGGCACCCGCCACCTTCGACCGGGAGACGTTTCTCTGCATGCTAGAGGGAGCGACAGTGCAGGGAACGCCCGAGGAACGAGCTCGAAACCTCTCGCAAACCATCACAGCGGCCTGCGATGCCTCCATGGCCGCGAAGTCCAACCCTCGCGGTCGTCCTCCAGTATACTGGTGGAACGAGGACATCGCAGACATACGCCGAGAGTGCTTCCGAGCACGTAGGCTGCACCAAAGAGCTGTTCATAGGCCGCAATACCAGGAATTGGCTGCGGCCTATGAAATAATGCGGAAACGCCTCAAGGCTGCCATCAAGGCCTCTAAGCGAAAGTGCTGGATGGACTTCTGTCAGGAAGTGGACAGTGACCCTTGGGGCCGACCGTACAAAACGGTTATGAACAAGATCAAGCCCAGAGGTGCCACCGCTCCAACGTGTCCAATCTTCCTCGACAGGGTCGTCCGACACCTCTTCCCGGAACACCGGAAGCGGCGTGCCGAGACCGGTCTGATGGTAGACGATGGTGCAGCCGAGACGCCAGACGTCATGGAAGACGAACTGAAGATGGCTGCCAGCAGGATCACCGTCCGTAAGGCTCCAGGGCTGGACGGGGTCCCTGGCCTGGCCGTGAAGACCGCTGTGCTGAATGCTCCCGATATCTTTGGGAATACATTCAGCGCATGTCTCCGCGAAGGATGCTTCCCGGCACAGTGCAAGGTACAGAGGTTGGTCCTTCTGTCCAAGGGGAACAAACCCCCGGACGAACCTTCCTCGTACCGACCGCTGTGCATGCTAGACATAACCGGGAAGCTATTCGAACGAGTCATATGTGCCAGGCTAGAGGCAGCCATACAGGGAGCTGGAGACCTGTCTGAAAACCAGTTCGGCTTTCGTAAGGGTCGCTCAACGGTGGATGCCATCGGCCGGGTTGTGGCGCTAGCTACGGACGCCATCAGTGGCAGCCGGTGTACAAAGCGCATGTGTGCCATCATCGCTTTGGACATCCGGAACGCATTCAACTCGGCCAGGTGGGACAAGATCTTGCTGGCCCTGCAAGATCTCAAGGTGCCGCTCTACCTGCGAAGAGTCATTTCGAGCTACCTGACGGACCGGACCCTGCTTTACGACACCGACGCCGGCACGCACTCCTATAACATCACACGAGGCGTGCCACAGGGTTCGGTCCTAGGGCCCCTCCTCTGGAACGTCTTGTACGATGGCCTGCTTCGGCAGCCGCTTCCAGACGGGGTGTCGATGGTGGCTTTTGCGGACGACGTCGCCCTCGTCGTCGTCGCGAAATCCATCGATGAGGTGCAACACCTCGGAGATGACTCAATCGAGGTAGTAGCTGGCTGGTTGAGCGACCATGGGCTGAGCCTGGCGGCCGAGAAGACTGAGGCGGTGCTCATCTCTCGGACGAAGAAGAGGGCGTACGCCACATTCACGGTCGGTCATAACAAGATCAAGACCGCAGACACGTTGAAATATCTCGGTGTCATCCTGGATGCGCGGCTGTCGTTCAGAGAACATCTTCTGAATGCGGGCTCGAAGGCATCACGGGTTGCGCGAGCGCTAGCGGGCATCATGCCCAACATCGGGGGACCGAAGGAGCCGCGACGGTTCCTTCTTTCCTCTGTTGTGAGCTCCGTAATTCTCTACGGGGCTCCGATTTGGGCTGGTGCCTTGAAGACCAATGCGAGTTACGGAGCCACATGCCGACGGGCCTGTCGGACTGTCGCGCTAAGGGTGGCCCGAGCGTATCGAACCGTGTCTGACATCGCTCTCTCGGTGATCGCAGGACTGCCTCCTGTTGATCTACTGGCAGCCGAGAGGGCCAGGGTGTACCGTGAGCGTAGGCGTACTGATGCTGATGGCGATGATCAATAGCGTGGTGATGATCGATGGTCCAGCAGAACCTTCGAAGAATGGCAGCAGAGATGGGATTCAGCAGGCGAGGGTCGGTGGACCCATCGCGTGATTCCTAATGTGAGAGCGTGGACGAGCAGGCACGGTGGACTTACAACTTTCCACCTGACCCAGGTACTCACCGGGCACGGCTGCTTCCGCAGCTACCTACATCGTATTCGCGTGTACGATAGCGCGGAATGCCCGGTGTGCCCTGGGATCGACGAGGACGTGGAACACGTGCTCTTCTATTGCCCGAGATTCGCCGATGACCGGGAGCGATTGCGAGCGTCATGGGGAGGATCCATGACGCCTGAAGGCATGGGAAGGTGCCTGCTTGGCTCACAGGATGGTTGGGATGCGGTGATTACCCTCGCCACGTCCATTGTGGAGAAGTTGAATTCCATCAGGAAGATGGAAGAACGGAGAGGCGGACGCGCCTAAAATCGGAGCGCGTGCTACAAGGGCCGCATGAGGCTTAGACTGCCCCTCGCGAAGTAAAGCCTTTTGGGCGGGTTCCGCGGGGGGGAATACAGTGGAGAGGAGGAATGTTTTAGTGGGTATTGCCAGGAATGGCCGAGTCCCACATAACCCACTCAGTTATGCGTAAATGCATTTTCAAACCTCCTCTATAAAATAAAAAAAAAAAAAAACACATACACATACAAACGCCCACGCATTCATATATAACAACAAGCGTAGTAACTTTTATAACTTCATAATATGAGAAAGGGAAAGGGAGCACATTACTCTATGAATTATATTCGGGTAAATCCTTAAGGAAGGAAATAATGGTAGCATTAAAATATATATATCAAGAAATATATCTTTAAGAATAAACATAGAGCCAAGAGAAAACAAGTCGCAATCCAAAAAATTCTCAGTTGCACCCCGCGCCGCGGAAGCGATTATTAGGCTTCCCCTAATAATCGGCTTAAGGGGGGGAGGTGTTACGTCCAGCGTAACGCATAGTTTATTTTCTGCTTTACCTTCAATAGTAGTTGAGCCTAAACTTCTTTGTGAAAGGAAAAAGGGGAATCTGATCTAAAAATTCTTCATTAACAATATCTATTTTACCTACTGCATAATCAGTGTCAAGCTAGCCCAGAGTCTTACCAAAATCGGTGTCCTACCTTAGCGAGTCGATGCCGATGCAACAGGGTAAAACAGATCCAGGCCTCACAGGCGGAGGTCGAGAAAGGCGGTCTCTGACCCCTCTCCTGAGCGCTCCCCTAGAGTCCCAAAAAGGAATTAAAAGAAACGCGGCCCGCTGACAGTTACCATTGGGACCTACTAGTATCGATATCGATTACCTCTCCGTAGATCATTAAATCTATTTTACCATGGCTCGAAACCATTTAGGGAGGAATTTACAGACAGTCGATTGAAACCGTCGGGTTTTAGATACATACAATCGGGTCGACAAATTATCCTCGTTAAGGGAAACGCTTTAAACAGTGTTTTAGTTGAACCGGACTCCACAAGCTAAAACAAAGGAGACGGGGCTCATGACCCTAATTTTAGGAGGAAGAAGGAAATATCTTCTATTAAAACTTAATTAATTAACCCTTAAATAATTAGTAAATCACGGATTCCTCTCATTATAACACATCGGAAAGCAATAGAGGTCAGACTTCTGAAGAAGAAAATAATAAAGTTATGATAAATAGAGAAACGTAACTGAGAATATAGTCCATTTAAAAAGAAATAATAATAGAGAATTAACCCCCAGGATTTGCTCTCTTGAACGCCTGTGTTTATCCTTATGGTATTAATTAAGTACGTAGTAGTAATTACACGGAGAATGATACCATTATAAAAACGAAAAGGGATTTTCAACTTATGAAAATTATACAACGTTTGGCATTCGACAGTTCAGGTACAAAACCGCCGAGTGACGAAAAAGAGTCCTCTCGCATCAGGCAGAAAACTTGTCCATAAACTCTCCGACTGTAAAGAAATTACTACACGTACCCTATTAATTTAGTTCGTCCTTCGAGAAATTCTTAGCCGTGGACAACTTGTACGCCATTTGATTAAACAAATGACTGAAAAAGTTAACGGTAAAGCATTTGCCGAGGAAAGTCTTTTCCATGGCACGCCCCTGGACGAAATAACATGGAAAAGATTTATTGCTTTTCTTTTATTACTTTTATTTATAATATAGAATTATACTTTTGCATTACTATCCAGACAGACGAGTACAAACTAATCGAGTACTAAATAATTAGTTCCCGATAATAGGTTATGGTTTATATCAATGATATTTATTATTATATTTCATTATTATATTCATTTCTGTTAGGAATAAGCGAGTCCTGGTTATAAGAGTCTTACGAGAAACTACAAATTTTATAATTCACGTAATCCGTATAAAATTAAGAAGACATAGGAGAGCGTATTTTCACTGTTCAATAACGGTTTTTATTTGTCTAGACAGTTGACGAAATTCTATAGTCCGATTGGAACTCTGGCGACCTTTTTACATATAAAGTATTTAGCCATAAAAGGCTGCATACCAACAAAAATCTTTCTGGTAATGACTTCCCGGAAAACGGAAACGAGAAAAGCAGGGGATTGATGCCTACGTGATCTCGTCTGCGCCCTTTTACTTTTCGATACCCCACCCCGTCACCCACGGCGCGGGGCCCGATAAACGAATTACGCCTAAAAGAAGGACTTAAGATCATGGACCAATCAGGGATGAGATCGGTAGCATCACCTCATCTTCTCGTTACTGTACCAGAATTTTATACCGAATAGATATACAAAAAGACACTCGCATAGCAACATCCCCTCTACTTGTCATCAAGGAAAATGGTATGAAAACCCCCGAAATTGTACGCTCAGCAGCATATCTTTTTCTGTTATTAGAGGAGGTTATTCCTTCAGTTTTTGTTCAGTTTATTCCCCAGTCACTGCCCGAGAATATTCTTTCGTTTACTTGTTCATAATAACACAGTAGTACAGTTCAAATCAGTTATCCATTGTTCGAAGTTCAGCTTTAACCCGATTGTCTTTCGGACTTTCGAGTTATCCGTATAAAATCCAGGACTCAGAGAAACGAAATTATTTCTTCAGTTTATAATTTAGCATAGTACTCCGCGAGTTTTAGAAATTCCAATCATATAGACACTTGGTCTCCATTGGTTTTCTTTTGTTCAATATTATCACCTGTATTACTCATATTTTTGTGACATTAAAAAAGTGTTAACTCTACCTGTATTTCCGTGAAACACATCATTTTTCCTTTAAATTTATTTTCGAATTAAATCAACGTGAAGAAAGTTCTATATCCACGAACACGAGGAAAACACCGTTTATTACCGTAAGTACCTGTTTATTTATTTATAAACCGTGAATTATTTCATTTTGTTCTCGCAACCCAGTGATTTAAAGTGACCACCAAATCTCGTTTAACCATGTCGCGTGCTCCAACACCTGGTCAAGAAACGGCAGGTAGCTGCCGTCACAACGAAGATTTCCTCTCTATCTCTCTTTTGCCTGAGAGACGCCGAACCCTCTACTAATTAGTTTACATCCAACGACACGCATTTAACAAGCACTCTTAAGCAGTGATGCCAGATTGGCGGGAGAAATCCCGCATGCGGGACTTTTTTACCCCCTCTCCGAACCTGGCGGGACAAAAATATGCCGCCGGCTGCCCTCTGCCTATTCGCTCGAGCGTGCCGTAAGCCACGCCCCCGTCACTCTCGCCCCGCACCCTATCGCCGTCCGCGTGACGTCACGGAACACGTCTCGACGCGCTCGACTGCGTGACGTCACGAGACATGTCTCGACGCGCTCGGGTGCGTGACGTCACAAGGCATGAGGCGGCGCAGTCGCCTCGCGCTTACGTGACGTCACAAGACAACTCCACACGTTGGCTTCGCGTAAATTAATATGTTAACTAATAAATAAATAAATTACCCAGTAAAAGAATATAATATAACAATTAACGAGAGTGTACAATAAATCGGGTCAATTGTTTAACAAACGAAATTGACAGTTGATTTGTTTATAAATAACAAAAAAAACGTTTAATTTGTTTAAACAATGAAAATTGCTGTTTAATTTTTTTTTAATAATAAAAAAGTTTGATTTGTTCAAAAAATTGAAATTTTTGTTTTAATTGTTTAAAAAGCCAAAATGCCATTTCATTTTTTAAAAAACAATTATCAAAATATTTAATCGGTTTAAAAAATTGCAATTCGGTTTTAAAATAGAATTTGAATTTTGTTTGTTTAAACAACCGAACATGACGTTTAATTTGTTTAGAATATTGAAATTTGTGATTCAATTGGTGCGATAATTGATATCGCCGTTTAAATTGTTGAATGAATCGAAATTAACATTTCAGTCGTTTGAAAAATTGAAAATTGCCGAATCGAATTTTAATTTGTTTAAAAATTCAATTTTTCGTTTGAAATGATTAAAAAATTCAATTTTTCATTTGAAATGTTTACAAAATGCAATTTTTGTTTGAATTGTTTAAATAAATCCAAATTTTCATTTGAATTGTTTAAACAATCAAAATTTGCGATTCAATTGGTACGAAAATTGAAATCAGCGTTTACATTGTTGAATAAATTGAAATTTGTCTTTCGGTCATTTAAAAAATCGAAAATTGCTTTCAATTTCTTTAAACAATTCATATTTTCGCTAAAAAGTTTAAAAAATTGCAATTTTCGTTTGAATTCTTTACAAAATTCGAACTTTCGTTTACATTGATTTAAAAAATCCGAATTTTTGTTTGATTTGTTTAAACAATCGAAATTCACGTATCAACTGTTATACAAATCAAAATTGACTTCCAATTTGTCTCACAAATCGAACAAAACTTCAATTTAACAAAAATATTAAAATGCAAATTTAAATTCCTAAAAAATCAAAATTGGCATTTAATTCGTTAAAAAAATTAAGATTTGCGTTTTAATTAATTAAGTTATTGTAATTGACGTTTCATTTGTTTAAAAATTCAAGTTCTCGACAAAATGATTCATAAATTGAAATTATTATAATTTCAAAAATATTTACTAGTAAATTTCGAATTTATAATTAAAATTAATACAAATTTCTAAGTTATGAACAAATTAAACGCTAATTTTGAGTTCTTAATCGAATTAACATGAGTTTTGATTTTAAAACTATTTAAACAAGAATTTCGATGTTTTAAACCAATGAATTATTTTTTTATTCGTTTTTACACAATTTAAACGTCAATTTTGTTTGGTCGAATAAATTCAATACGAATTTCAAATTTTTCATCCAATTAAACATTTTTTCATATTTTTTAACCAATTAAAAATTTTTTTAATTGTTTTTTGAAAAATTTGAACATTAATTAGATATTTAAACAATTCAATGTCAATTTCGACTGATTACACAATTAAAACCAAATTACAGTTTTTTTGACACATTTGAATCACCAATTTCCATTGTTTAAACAATTGAAATGCAAATTTCGATTTTTCAAACGAATTAAACATTTTTATGTGATTTGTAAACAAATTCAACTTTAATTCCTATTTTTGAAATATCAGAAATGCAATTTACGATTTTTTAACTAATTTAAATGTCAATTATGATTTTTAAAGAAATTAATCATCAATTTCTATTTATTTGAATTAAAGTTAAATCACGGATCTTCACGCGTGACGTCACGACCCGGGCTGGCGCTCAGTCGCTCGGGGCATGAGTGACGTCACCAGCCCGGTGACTCTAGCGCGCTAAGCTCCGCCCAGCAGCCAGTCCATGTCACGTGGTGGGGGGAGCTCGGCGAGCGTGCGGGACTTTTTGGCCCGCGAGTCTGGCATCACTGCTCTTAAGGACTCCATCCCAAGCAATTTTCCGCAAGGTTAGGCTTTAAAAAGGAGCAATCGTTGTCCTCCTTATCGACACCAGGTGTGGTAAAGGTTGGTTTAACACCCACTTGACCAGCGCGTGCGATTATAACGGAGACAACTGTTATATTTCAAACTAGTAAAGAAACAACGCTAGTTTGGACGTAACAGTATGTTCTCCTCTTCGAAACAAGACAAGATAAGAGTCGATATCTTTTTTCGCTGCCGAGATATGATTTTTTTTAAGCAAAGACTAATTTCACGAATTTTTATCAAAAAACGAATCGTTTTTTCAAATTTCTCGAAATTGCCGTCTCTAATCCCTTCCTCTCATAGAACAACTGACAAACTGACTCTCCACGTTATTGCGCAGATAAAAAGTCTGCAATGTTTAAGAATTGAATTTTTTACACTTCGACCGTCGAAGATTCATCACATTCGAAATCTTTGTCAATTTTGTTCGCTCGATTTATTCGTTTACAGTCGATAAAAAAAACTGCTTATGATTATTCTATCGACGTATTTCCAACGTTTTTTCAAATTTTACAAATTTTCATCGAAAAACGATTTATTTTTCATATTCTCACGTCTTCAAAAGTTTTTTTTCGCGAAACAAACAATTGTACTCTTAAAGAACCATTTTAAACAATTATTTATCTACAAAGTGAAAACACTGAATTTGTCGATTTTACCAGTTATTCCGGACCGCGCAAGTTATCCTTGTTTGTGATTAAATAAAATTTTAAAAAATACGATATATGATGCTAAATTTAATATTTTTAAGCAGCGATAAATATCAATGAAATTTCATTGAAAAACGAAAAAAATTATCGAATTTCTCAAACTTCTCGTCTCCAATACTGTTCTACAGAGACAATAACGAGCTGAGTCCATGTATTATGAAGAAAAAAGAAAAAAAATATATCTCAAACGGTAGAAATAAATTTTGTTATAAGAGGGCTTTCAAAGAGCCTTCACAGTCGAATTTTTCAAGAATTTCATCAATTTGTAAAAAATATTTCGGAGCCATCCAAGATGACAAATTTTTTATTCGAGTAACGTACAACTTCCTCTTCAATACAAGACAGGAACCAAGACGATATATTTTTTCGTTCTCGAGATAGCATTTTTTTTTGCAGCATCCATAAATATCGACAAATTTTCATTGAAAATCACAAAGAATGGCAAATTTCTTGAACTTTTCTTCTACAATGATTTGGTTTCCTACAGATAAAATAACGAACTGATTCCATCTATTATGGGGAAGAAAAAAAACACTGAAGGGGAAGGATTTAAAGGGGATATTTGGCCTGAATGCTAAATGGTAATCGTGTTGGTGTTGGTAATATTTTGTGTGTTTGTTTTATATTCATTAAATCTGGTCATAAGTGTTAACCCAATAAAACGACTTTACTAGACACGATTTGATTCGTTCAATTAATTTTATCAAGTTCTACGTGATGCAATTCGTTATATTTGTCTCGTGTCTGAATATTTGACAATTTATCGTCAAACAAAAAGGAAATATCCGTCGTGAATATTAATAATCAATTGGTACAAAAAAGAAATGTTTTTATTCGACGAAGGTTAAACACTATGAATTAATTTACGTAACTGATAAATGTTTTTCCCTCATACGTACTTTCGAAAAGAAACGCAGAGCGCGATGTATAAACATATTTCATCCGTAGCGCATAGCGCGATGTGTAAATACACTCGATAAGGAGCGCGTAGCGCGATGTGCACCCCCGTGAGTGCTTTAAAAGATGTCCCGAAGGGACATTTTTCGGGGGGTTTGGGGGGCGGAGCCCACCAACAAGAGCATCTGCGCCCGCAGGGCGCTGAGACGCTTGTTTATTTCTTTTTGTCGATAGCAAATACAAAATTTATAAAAAATGTTTCAAACCATAGATATATGAAAGTTGCTCAATATTTATTAATATTTTTTATTTTTACAAAAATGTTTGTCAAATATTCATTACACGAATTCGGATCGAATATTTATTCTGTCACGAGTAGAAAATGCATGAAGAATCCATCAAATAAAAGTTACCTGGGTTCATATTTTATATTTAATAGAAAAAAATCATTTTATGAAAGAATGAAAATTTATCAAGCTTTTTTAACTGTGTCAAATTTTTTTAATCACGTTTGTAATTTTTACTTGAACATTTTTGAATTGCCGTACACTTGAAGTTGTATTTCAATTTTTATTTCTTCTTGTTGATCGCGAATACAAAATTTATAAAAAATTGTTTCGAACAATTGATATATGAAAGTTGCTTAATATTTTTATGTTTTTATTTTTACGAAAAGTTTGGCAGCAGTAAAAACAAAAAATTAATATTTTGTTTATCAAGTTCGTAATTTTTACTTGAACATTTTTGAATTGCCGTACACTCGAATTTGTACTTCAATTTTTATTTCTTGTTGTCGATTGCGAATACAAAATGTATAACGTATCTTAATAACGTATCTTGTATAATGTATCTTGTTGTCGATTGCGAATACAAAATGTATAACAAAAGGTTTCGAACAATTGATATATGAACGTTGCGTAATATTTTTTATGTTTTTATTTTCATGAAAAGTTTGGCAAATGTTCACCGTATAAATTTGGGCCAAATATTTTTTCTATCGTGAGTACAAAATTAACGAAAATTTTGTAATTCACAATTACAGGGCTCGTTCTTATTCGTATTTATTTGATAATATTAAATACAAACCAATTATCGTGCAAGCTCACCGAACATAATCCCACAGAATAAATCCTTTACAAACATTCAATACATTTTTTCACAATACCGTAAATATCATATTCTTATTTTAGAGCATCATTATTAGACCACTTAAAATAATATATATTAATTTTAGACTGAAAAACGCACCTAGCCGCAAAAAATAATCAAATCTCTACCGACAAATAAATTGAAACTAAGTAGAGACACAAATTCCAATGCATTGCAATTTCTATTTCTCATCTTGGCCTTTCAAACTTTTTGCTTTTCCAATGTACGGTGTACTTCGACATTTTCTCAAGTTTTTTCTGTAAACAAAAACGAAAGCAAAATACATGAATATTGTTTTACAAAATGGAACTCTTCTACATTATACAAACGATTGGAAAATATTTGAATGAATATAAAAACTGTACATACGATTCAATAATGTTGGCACGGGGAAGCGTTCGAGTGCTTCTGATTGGCCCGCAACTTTCTCTTTAGGTCAGTAGCCCCACTTCCGATGAAAAACGTTCCACGATTTCAACCAAGACTTGTGGTTGCTCCTCTGAATCCCAGCTTGGCTCGTCGTTTAAACCCCATAAATCCGTGGTCGGTGGAATAACACCGATATTTTCATTTATATTTCCGTAATATCCCGCATTTTTTTCCTTCTTAGAGGTATCTCGCCAAGATGTGAATTTAAATGAGGTGGATGCGTCCATGCTTTATCTACAAAAGAGAGAAAGTACATATGATGTAACGCGCAAATATACACACTACTCAAAATAATACGCGAGAAGAAAAACAAGGAACACAAAAGTCACCTGTCTATTTCTGCAGGTGAACGAAAAGCTCCTTTTGATTGTACGGAGTCTCGGTTTTGACGTCTGACGAAAGGCAACGACAACGCGCCAGGTTTATATGGATTGTCCCCACCATATCTGTTTTGGGCGTATTTGTTTGACATTTTTTCTAATGCTTGAAGCATCCTAAGATTTTAGTGAAAATATCTGTGTAACTATACGTTTCTCTTACTAATACAGCTGCCCGACCCATTCTATTATCTTTATAACCGAACGACATGAAAAAATTCTTGACCCCTTGAATAATACAGGTAAAAGGGTGCAAAAAAAAAAAAAGAAAAATGTCTCTTGTTCACGGTACCGTGGTGAAGTGAAACACCGTGTCTACTTACATACTGATTAGAAAAAATTATATTTTCACGATACCTTCAGTTCTCGAAACACGATTTTTCTTTAGAAACTTATCATAAATCTTCCTGGCATTGAGACTCCGGTAAGAAACTACGGGCGCAACTTTTACAGTGAAGATGATTTTTTATAAGTCTTACATTCGCATAGAGTAACAGGAAAGGGTGTGAAAATAAAGTATGCCCCACAAACAGATAATTTTGGCGTCAGCTAATATCTATCGGAGAGTTGAGGCTTCGATTTACCTTTTGCAGGAGGATGTGAGACACCGCAACACGTTTGTTGAATATGTTAACGAAACAAAATCCTGCGTGAATTAACTTGAATATGACGCCTTGGACATGTAATGTTTTGGAAAAAACAACACTTTCATGTATAGCCAATTTTCGGTTTAACATTCAATTTTTATTAGACCTCACTAATCTTTCAATTATGAAAATACGCAATGAGCATTCGAACATCGGTTAATGATATGTAATATCATTGTGACGTGTATAGGTCACCGTTGATGTATTCTCCGTTGTACAGTCGTAGCAGTAGCCTAAGTATTGAAGTGTGCACTCGTGAATAGCCCACCCGTGGAATGGCACAACTATGTTAATAGAACAAATGTATAACACATAAAAATTGTGCGATATATAGAAGGTAAATGCATATTTTTTAATTTTAATGTACAACTTACACGTTAACGGTGACAATACGGTTTGTCCGAAGAGTTGAAAGTCCGAGTCATGAAAATTTTCAGTAGTTGTATGCGCCGCGTCGGACTGAGATGAAGTAGGATAACTCGTACGCAAATAGGGTTGTCCGAACGCAAATTCGGCGGTATTGGTGTTAAAATTTGAATCAGTAGAATCACTTTGCCGATAACGCTGCACTGCTATGTAACGGTTCATAAGACGACTCACACCTGGAAAGTCACTACCGCCCCTCGAGCGAATGATTCCAACCGCATATAAGACATCTTGGTAAGACACGTCAAACGCCCCGCGATCATACACGTGGCCATTTTCTCTAAGACACAATCAGTTCAAAACTGACCCCATCGTGCGGCGAGCCTGCTGAAGCCTCATACTCCTCAACTTCGAAAGGCGACGTAACGTAAACCATCTTGCTATGGTCGCACTCCAGACGCGCATTAACGTCACCGTTTTGGTAATAGCTTCAATCAGGTCGTTTGCAAGATAACAATCCATTTATATTTGATTTATTACAATTTATGATCAAAAGCAGTACACACGACAACACCGGACAAGTTATACGACCATCCGTATTGTTACGTCCTGACCCTTAATACACACGTGTTTTCGATTTTTCTATCGTTATTTAAAATTAAATGATTTATTATTTCCACTCGCAAAGGAAAGAGTCCAGACGCTAGATCATCCGACCGGATAATTAATATCGAATTTCGCAAATTCGTATCCGGTTGCGACTTTACGTAGAAATGGATATTTCTATTTTCTTTCTCGGTACACTCACTCTTCCGTCTCATATCCAAATCAGCATTTCGAGGTTTCCCTCATGCTGGATTTTACCTCTTGCTTAGCGACAATGCGTGCCGCGCACTGTCAGCATTTTTGGCCGCTTCGCAACGGCCAGTTTCATTCACTCAAAATTCAGTCTTACATCAATCTTCAAACCGATCGGTCGGACTCATCTTAGAGCGGACACCTCCCTCCGCGATTAAGTTAGATTATAATTTAGAGTCTCTCATTCACACACGAACACTCTCGCGAATAATATTTGTACCAACGTAATTTACGTTTGATTCAATAAAACGCGAAGTTTGTTACTCTCGAAACGGGATCTTTCGATCTTATTCGAGGAACAGAACCCCTTAAAATCGTTTATATTCCTGCATTACGTTGCCAAGTTAAAAGCGCACGTGGCCGCTCAGACGAACGTCCAAGTCAACGCATATGCCGGTAAACCTCTGGGACGTAACAGTACGATAGGACCGAGGTTGTAAATTGTCAAAATGTTTGAGTTTGCGCTGCTTTATACATTTTTTCCAAATGGCCGTTACCGGCTTTGCCAAGGGGCGCGGTTTTCGAAATCGTGCATCGTGCATTTCGAATCGTACCATGTAGGAAGAAACGCATGATTTGTCGAAATGTACCCTCTATCATTTGTTGGACGAAACCCGTTACTGACGTATTTGATAATTCAATAGGTAAACCGTTTTCAAATTTTATACTTTAGACAGGCTTTCAGTACTGAGAAGATCTGAAATACGGCAAAACACAAAAAAAACAAGCGCCTCAACGCCCTGAGGTTGGTGGGCTCTGCCTCCCAAACCCCCCGAAAAATGTCCCTTTGGGACATTTTTTAAGGCACTCACAGGGATACACGTCGCGCTACGCGCTCCGTATCGAGTATGATTCGACTTTTCGTTATGCACTGCGTCTCAAATATGTTTATACGTCGCGCTGCGCGTTTCATCTCGGAAGAACGTATGGGGGAAAATCATTTATCACTTATGTAAATTGATTCATAGTTTGACCTTCATCGAATATAAACATTTCGTTTTTATACGAATTGATTATTATTATTCACAACTGATATTTCCTTCTTGTTTTACGATCAATATAACGAATTGCATCGCGTACAACTTGATGAAATTAATGTAACGAATCAAATGATATCTAGCAAAGGTCGTTTTATTGGCTTAACACTTATGACCAGATTAAATGAGTATAAAACAAACACAAAAAATATTTACCAACACGAACACCATTATCATTTACCATTCGGGTCTAATGTTCTAAAATTTATTTGATATTAATTGTTGTACCAAAAAAAATAAAACTCCAGAACAAACATAGATATCGTCTTGGTTCTTATCGTGTATTGAAAGAGGAAGTAGTACCCTGCTCAAATAAAAAGATGTAGTGTCTTGGATGCGTCCAAAATAAAAAAAAAATTCAATTTCTCGATGAATTCGACGGCAAGGACTCTTGGACTATCGATGTGTAAGAGCGGTGTTGTATCATGCGGTTATAACACTTTAAGCATTTTTTCTCTTCCCTATAATAGATAGAATGAATTCCCTGGTTATTGTCACTGTCCGAGAATAAAACATTGCAGACGAGAAATTCGAGAAATTTTATTTTTCTATCGTTTTATTTTGTTTTGAGATAAGTATATTGAAACAATTGAAAAAAAATAGAAGGGTGGTTGGAAAAATACGAGGTAAAATTTGAATTTTTTTTGTTTCGAAAAATTGTTAGAGATTTGAAAAAATTAAATTGCAGTTTCCCAATATTTAAAGTTATATACATTAAACAATGAAAAAACAATGAGATTTTTATTTTCGATTCAAATCATCCCACCACAGAATAAAAACGTCGCGTCGTATGCAAACTTTTTCACGTCCAACTTTATCACGTTTGACAGATAGAATGACTGGAAAAAAATAAATGGTCGCAATTGTTTTCAATTTTATTTGACAAATTGCAATAATTTTGGATATTCGATGAATCTTCTTTGTGGAATTATAACCAAGTTTTCAGTGCACCCGCGAAATTTTTGATTTTTATTATGAATGGGAATAACGCATCGTAAAATATTGTGAATGATATTCGTTCAAAATATATTATTTTCGAAATAAAAAGTATTAATATTTGGTAATCAATGTGTGATATTTTGTATTCCATTTTTCGCAACCAAATTTTCGTTTTTGACATGATAAAAAATTGTTTTTTGGAATATTAAAATAATATGACCTTTAAAATAATTCCTCACCAAAAATAATTGGAGAATAAAAATATTAAGAAATGTCAGAATGTCTTCAAATTTGCTGTGCGTAGTGTTTTCGATGCAATGAAATATTGCGGAAAATTAGAACAAAAATCGTTCGTAGGTTTCAGAATTTCAGCGCCGTACAGACATTTGACAAGAGAAATCGATTGTTAAATGGAAAATGCCTGGAAAAAATGTTCAGAGACGTCGGAATGTCTTTAAATTTGCTGTGCATAGTGCTTTTCACAAAATAAAATAATGCTGCGAAAAAGAAAAAAATTAGGTTCGTAGACTTCATAATTGCAGCACCGTATGGACATTTAGCGGAAGAAAATAGAATTTTTATTTTGGAACGCCTCATTAAAGGCATTGCAGCAGTTTCAAAATGATTATGCACAATGGTGATAATATGATACATCACCTCTGCGAAGAAGAGACAAGCGTCTCAGCGCCATGCGGGCGCAGATGCTCTTGTTGGTGGGCTCCGCCCCCCAAACGCCCCGATAAATGTCCCGTCAGTAGTAGTGTACAGATATAGGAAGACAGGATTTACCGCCTCCACGCGGCCACTGGCGCCAACCCCCACCACCGCCGTCTACCCCTACCCACTCCCCCACCATCTGTGGTCCCCTCCACACCCCCATGGGGCCCCTTAAGCCACGCCTCCTGATTTATAGGGAGCCAATGAGAGAGAGGCTGGGAAAATCTCTGGACCGTGATTGGTCGTCTCATTTTCCCCGAGCCGTGATTGGTCGACTGGATATTCCCCGAGCTCTTATTGGTCGAATGATTTTTCCATGGCGCCCTCTATATATTTTCATCGTTTTTCTAAACTAATATTATTCCAGTAAACTTGCAGCGTTCTGATTAGTTGTCCAATTTCTCCTGGTGCCCTCTAGGAATTACTGGTAGTTTTTAATACTAATACTATTCTGTAGTCGGTAAATTAGTTTTCGCCCTGTATTATTCTAATGGCAATACGGTACTGACAAATAAAAAAAACATTTACGAAAGTATTGTTGTTCATTTAATTTTCTTGTATTGACATTTTACAATTTCTAGGTTTTACAATTTTTAAAAATCAGTGGTCTTGGGTGAGGGACCCAAGACCACTGATGGGAATTGGGGAATGGTCATGTTAGAGTCGGTTGACGGCAATGGTGTGTCTTGCTGGCGCTCAGGCTTGGGCTTCGGTGTACGCGGTAATACCTTCTCAGGTTGGTCCGGCGATGCTGTTGACTCTTGTTCTATGACCTCCTGTAGACAGTCGGAGCATTCTCTCTGTTGCGGTGGATACCCTTCGAGCCGTGTCTTTAGATCCTTGGGTGCCCAGTGTTTATTACAGGCTCTGTATGATGCAACCTCGGGGTCCAGTCGAGTATGTTCAGGTAGTTTTGCCCCCAGGATGTTGATGTATTCGCTCCAGTGCCTCAGTAGCAAGGGTTTGGGAATGTATTCGAGCTCCTCCGGGAGGAGTTCCCAGGGATCCTTGCCACAGTCGATGACTAGTGTGCCACTGATGATCTCCATTTTAGCGAGGTTATTGACGTTGCCACGAATAGTTGTAAAGTGTGCTTTCTCGTGTGGAGTGATCGTCTTTTATGTCTGCTGATGTCTGCTGCTGTGGTGTGGTGACTTCCTTTGACTTCCTTTGACGAGTAACCTCCTTCATTCCTCCCGCTCTAGGAGAATGGAGGGATATCCCCGCGGTCATACACACAGAGACGAGCTCGCGACCTCTACTCTAAATGGTTCCGGCAATCCCTGCCGACGGGGTGATCCAAGACCCATCGACAGGGCCTTCCAACGCGACATTCGCAAACATAACTCAAAAAAACTCCATCCTCTGCTCGCCCTTCTATCAACTGTGCGCCGGCTTCACGTCCGGACCGATTGATCCGCGGGAAATCTCACAGGGTGAAGGGCGACCGGATGGCGGTTAGCATCGGCATGCCAGCTTCTTTCCGCACCATCCTTTCCACCCACGCACCTCCATCTAACGGGGTACGTTCCATCGTCTCCACCAAATACGGAATAATGACAAAAAGGTCAATTAACAAACAAATCTCAATTACTCAATCTCTAGGTTGACTCTAATAACGGCTCTCACAACTCGATGCTCCCATCTCGTAATCCATACTCTCTACTGTGTGGCGTTATTCTCTAGACGGTATCGGGTTTTTTTTTGTTTACGTGAATCTACTTTCTCTCAAAATTACGATCCAGCAATAGAATTCACCTCTCGATAAGACATATCTCGAGGCGATATCTCTCATTGCAATCGTTCGGGATCAATACACAACTTTTCGAATTTTCGTTAATGTTATGGTGTTTGTAGAAGGATGTTAATAACAATCACGGGATCGATGCTTAGTTTGCTGTCGGGATGGTGTTCTCAATTCGGATCAGTCGCAAATGCGGATATTACAGAGTTCATATTTCTATTTTCGCCGTATATACTTCGTACCTCGTCACTAACCTTGCTGCGCGATGCGCGTGGGACGCCAACGTTGGAAACGGCGTCACAAGTTTTGGTAATGGTGTATCACCGTCAACCCACTGTGTACCGTGATGAAAGCACGTTAGACGATTATAACTCGCGCGTACTTCTTTAGGTAGTTCACCAAAATCGTATGGCGAGTCGATAACCCAATGGCCGATATGATCACCCTGTATCGTTGTAACGGCGATCTCCTTAGGAAGAAACTCTCCATGCTTGCCGTATAGCGCTTGAATATCAACTATTGCGTCCATGCTGAAGGCGTGAGACAAAATGATGTTGAATGCTTGCTCGTAGCCGGTCTTAAATACATTTCGACTAAACGTATAGCGCCCTCACCGGGGAATGCGTGATCACGCGTTATGCAGCGGAGAAGGGATGGAGTGCTCAAGCACTAAAATCCGTGATCACTTGACGAGCCGTATCGATTTCAATAACATTATCATACTCGGCGTAGACAATACAGTTTATTGTAGATGAGAGGGTTTTAGCGAAACTTACTTCGATTCTCACGGTACCGTGTGTAACGAGATTCTAGTGGGTGAAACAGTTTGCGGATAGATCGGGCGTCAAGTCAAAGGCGAACAGACAATAACCTTTTGCGTAAGCGCTACGTGAAATGTCTATACCGTCGTTTTGAAAATGTATACCTATGCCTGAAAAAAGGGTATGATAGCATTCGATCCACGTTTTGTTTGTCTCATACTCTGGTTGTAGCGGTTTTCCAGGTATCTGTTGACCGTCAACGTAGAGCGATAGAAAATTTATCGAATAACTTTGAAAGTTAAAAGGATTTGACGTTTTATGGCCGTTGAAAGCTGTGTTGCTAACAAAACCGAGTATTATGCGCTTCAGTAATTGACCGAGTATTACATTGTCCAGTGTATCGCCAGCGACGCAACTATGCATGGTAAACGACTTAACCTCCACCCGCGATATAGGATATTTCGCTGTTGTTTTAGCCACCGTCTTTGCATGGGCTATAAGTAATCCTGGATTGATTTTAGCTCGTCTTATCAACAGTGTTGTATCGTGATTTAATATCTTGTGTGTAACATCTTTTGTATGCGATTCCATAAGACAAAAATCGTCTTTCGATCGTACGAGTCGTAGTCGTACTTTCACGCCGTTGAGAAAAAATTTGTCTTGATTAAATACGTCGCAGTCGAGATGGCCAATCATATACAAGGTCCGGCATTTGACAAAAATCGCTCTCGCGTCTTGGCTGGCGTTGCTCGAACTCGCGCCCGGCAACAACTCGAAACCGCCTGAAGTATTGGCATACCACAAATCCGTAGTCAGATGCGATGTATTTGCGGCAGGGCCATAGTTTAACAACGTTTCAATGTACGCTCTGTACGCGTAGGCATTATTAGGCGGTGCGACAAGTTTTTGATTAAAAAACTCGTGTACTTGATTAAAGAGACCGTGCAAAAAATTGTTTACGGGTGCAACTTTGTACTCTGCGCCACCGTCAGATATTATTTTAAGGCTTACAGTGATCATAGTATGCGCGAGATCCAGGTATTCCTCCCCGTGGCCAGGTATCACAAATTCGATGGGCCCGTCGTCCGACAGCGAATAGACAGGCTTGTAGTGAACCCCCCGCGTAGAAAAAATTAGTATGGGATTGACTCTGGGAGAACGATGGTCGAGAGTCTGGGATTTATTTGGGATTGAATCTGGGAAGCACTATGGGCAGTCATCTGGGTTTTGGGACCCGGCTAGATGGTTTCCCAGACCTTTTCCCATCGCTTCAGTGGACGGGGGGAGTCCTCGTGCAATCAATCCCATACGTTTTTCCAGATTCTCTCCCGGCCGTACCGTACGACCGGGGGGATCCTCGCGCGATCAATCCCATACATAGAATCCCATATTATGTGTAAATGAAAGAAGAAGGAAAAATAGATTTTGTCAAATGGAAGGAAAAAATGAAAAACGAAGAAATATGCTCAAATCTAATTTTTTTCAACGAATATGATTTCGCCGTGCAAAGTTAAGCGCTGTAGTACATAATCGGCGGTTAAATTTCATTTAAGGCCCCAAAAATAATGTGATGTACTGGGAAAAGCTTGGATAGATAAATTAAAAGATCTATGTTAAACTCATCCAATACTTTACAATATTTTTGGGACCTACATCGAATTTCAAACGCCGATTACGTACAGCAGCATTTAACTTTGCTCGGGGAACTCATATCCGTCGAAAAAAATTGGTTTTAGGCATATTTTTTCGTTTTTTATTTTTTTCTTCCATTTGACAAAATCTATTTTTTCATCTTCTTTCACTTACACATAACATGGGATTCTATGTATGGGATTGATCGCGCAAGGATTCCCCCGGTCGTACGCGACGGCTGGGAGAGAATCTGGAAAAGCATATGGGATTGATTGCACGAGTATCCCCGTTCGTATGCGACGGCTGGGAGAGAATCTGGAAAAGCGTATGGGATTGATTGCACGAGGATTCCCCCCGTCCACTGAAGCTATGGGAAAAGGTCTGGGAAACCATCCAGCCGGGTCCCAAAACCCAGATGACTGCCCATAGTGCTTCCCAGATTCAATCCCAAACAAACCCCAGCCTCTCGCCCATCGTCCTCCCAGAGTCAATCCCATACTAATTTTTTCTACGCGGGCCATTGCGATGATTCTATAGACGTTTACGTTGGTGGTATTGTGAATAAGTCGAGTTCCGACTTCATACATTCACACGAGTGTGAGTGTAGAAAGGACATATTCAAGCACTTCCAAAAATATCAACGCGTCGTCTCTTTTTATTTTTACGAGTCTTCGTCACTTTCCCTGTCTTCGTCCTTCTCTTCTTTCTTCGTGATGCTGTACTAGCGGTACTTCTCTTTTTACCCTTTTTCGTCTTCTTGTTTCTCGTGACAGAAGATCTCTTTCTCGCGGAGGTGCGACGAGTTGCGCGTCCAATCAGCGACTGCAACGTTCGCGCGGCAATCGGACTATTGTAACCGGATCCATTCATAAGTAGTGCAATTTTCTCGTCGGCTTTTCGTTTCAAGTTCTCGCCGGATTCTCTGGCCCGACGCTTTAGCGACTCCTTGAATGGTATATAGTTCCCGCTTACATCTTCAATTTCATGCAAGCCAGTGCGCAATGTCTCGTGGCCTATAGCTTTAGGACCTGTCGTGAGGAGCGGCAGTACACTTCTGAAGAGTCCGCCGAGAAATCGTCCAATCCCGTGGCCCCTCTGATAAGGTGCACCGACGAAAACATTGCTCATACGCCCGCCGCCGCCGCCGATTTGATTTTCGTAATATGACGCGTAGTGGCTCGCCATTTCGTCTAAGAGACGCGCTTGAAGTGAAGCGTCAGCGTTAACGTCCCGTACTCAAATGTGATTGACCGTCCCAACTTGTCTCTTATATCTATCTCGATCGTGCGAAAGCAATTACTAAGCAGCGGTAAGTAATTTGCCGGCGAAAAATATTTCACCTGTGTCGAGCCATATTTGTACTTTGCCGTATTCAGATTTATTATTCGCAATAGAGCGGTCTATGTGTCGCCAACTGTGTAGGGTACGCACAAATCCGAGTAGACAAAGATTTCTTCGGGTAGAGCGCGGGCAATGCAGGCGGGCATCTGACTTTCGCGCTGTATCCTACGTGTAAAGCTCACGTACGAATTCCCGGCGCTTTCACAATCTTTACCAGGTGTTAACTCGAATCCAAATACGTGACGAAGCTTGTCACTCATTTGCAAGAAATTCAGCGATTCGTCAATTGCTTTGCCGCACTTTTTACCCTCAATCGCCACGTAACCGCTTGCATTTTTTGCATTCACTAGCCGTATACTCGCCTCGCTTATACCATGCAGACTATTTGTACTTTTCATTAAAGCCTCATGATTGTCATATACGCCGTACGGTATATGGCTGATTTTTCCGTCTTTTCTGCCACACTGTGTCCACCTAATTTCCGTCTCATCACGCTGGATATGTATCATCGTGCAGGGTATGTGAACTTCCGTTAGACGCACAACCCAATGACCATTGAGAGTTATTTCACGTGAAAGGTGTGTGGAGAAATTTGTCGTAGTGTTGTTTGGAAAATACTTCATGCTACTATTGCTACTATTGCTACTATTGCTCATGTTACTATTGAAAAAAAATTTCGTCGGTGTACATGTTAGCCGGCGGGGTGCGTGTGCTACGTGGCAAGATCGTGAGCGTTAGACGCAGGTATCCACGAGTTGAATTCCGAAGGGTAACCGACCCAGCTGACAAAGAGCTGTTTCGTCGCTCCGCACCCTTTTGTACGTATTACACGGTCAATTTTGAATTCTTTATTTTCCGCAACTCTCCGTCGATTAACTCTCCCTCGAGAGCATTTAATTCGTTAACTAGGATACCCTAACGGACCGTAACTTTTGTCATTCGAAAAATTTCTTCACTCCAATTCCGCTCGTAACGCTTCTCGAAGGTGCCTTTTGTTCGACTAATCCTAACGTAATCGCCGCACTTGTCTTTAACCCCGGTGAAACGCCATTTTTGCGTTGTCTCAACGAGGCTCTCGTCATATTCTCATACGCTACATCCCAAGGATGCATACAAGGCAAGGAATTTGTCGGAACGACACAAATCTCTCTCTCTCTCTCTCTCTCTCTCTTTCGTCTCAAGTCTGTCGCAAGTGCAAAAAATCCATCGCGGGCATTACTATCTCGTGCACTGATTGTAATCAAAATTTTCATCCGGGTTGTGCGAACGACTATCTATCCTACAAATCTGCGTTTCAGTGTTGCAAAGTCTCACTTCCGCTCGCTATGTCGAATAGCAATACAATTAATTTTGGTGTTCCACCCAGTCCGTTTTCTCAATCGCAACAACCGGCGACGCTTGATAGTATTTTTTCTTACATGAAAGATACTGATGCTCGTATGTCAGCGTTCATTGCTTCGCAAACGCAAACCAACAACGAAATTAGTGCTAAGCTCAACGATCTTCCGGAGCTTCTTCAAAGAGTCACTAACAATTCGTCTCGTATAGCCAGTCTTCAGCAATCGAACGCTGAACTTCATCACGAAGTATCAATGCTACGCACTCAACTTTCGCATCCGCAGCTCGCGAAGAGTGAAATTGTTATTTCCGGTCTACCAGCGAATCTTGATCATACCCCTATGGATTTGGTCAAACGTGTCCTTGTTGTGCTTGGTCTACAGGATTTAACAAATCATGTAATCGCTGTTCGTCCGTTGGGAAAGAATAACGGCACAGTCAAGTCTCAGCGTTCATCGGCGTCATTTGTCGTTATTCTCACCTCAAACTCGGTTTGTGACACGGTTATTAACGCTAAAAGGATCAAACGTGACGTAAAGAATTCAGAAGTCTTTGGCAACAATGTTCCCGGCAACGTGTACATCAATGAAATGCTACCTACCGATCTGTACTTGCTGCTTCGCCAAGTTAAATCGCGTGCCGCGGAAACACATTATAAATATGTCTGGATTAGGAATCAGACTATCTGCGTTCGTAAAGAAACTGGACAACCGGCTATTGAGATTTTAACTCCCAGCGATTTATCGAAGCTTGTCTGACTCGATTCTGAGGCTCCCGCCAATTCTGTTTCGCCGGCGCCTGCTGCTGTCGAAACAGGATCCTTTAGCGTTGCTATATTTAAGGCTAATTCCCTACTCGGTCATATCGATACTATAAGATAGTCTTTTTATTCTAATTCTTTTCATGTAATATCTATATCTGCAACTTGGCTTCACTCGCATATCCACGATAACCTAATTAAACTTGATAATTACTTCTTAATACGTAACGATCGCGAGGGTAAGGAAGGGGGAGGTGTAGCGTATTATATCCATAATACATTAAAAGCCAATGTTATTGCTGCGTCTGCGTCTATTTTCTCTAACAATCCGGAATACCTCCTACTAAACTTACAATGCAATAACCAATCACTGCTATTCGCGTCAATCTACAGGCGTCTGAAAGGTCTTCTGCTACATGACTTTATATCGGAATTCAACAAATGTGCGCATTCATACACTAATATAATTATCACTGGTGATCTTAATTGTAACCTACTCACTGAAAACTTCGAATCTCAATATCTTCGCGACTTCATTCTATCGTCAGCACTGCATCTCGTATACTCCTCAGCTACCTATCATACGGCTACAACCGACTCGTGGCTCGATGTAGCGATACTCGACTCTGAGGACAAGCTAGTCTCGTTCAACAAATCAGATACACCCTTCATTGCCGGTCATGATCTCTTACAACTCTCATATAATCTCCAAACCGAAATTATTGTTTCAGGAAGCATAACACGTCGTTGCTTGCGGGATTTCACTCCAGACGAATATATGCATTGTATACATTCCGCAATCGCGAACAATGTGTTCTTCTCTACTACTGATCTATCTTCACCTGAACTTGATATGGATCGCTTTCTCGAATCGTTTTCTGCGTTGTTGACTTCTAGTCTCGACACGCACGCTCCATTGCGCTCGTTTCACGTTCGCAAACTTCCGTCACCTTGGCTTAATGCATCCCTCAAAGCGCGTATTAAAGAACGTAACCGGATGTATAAGCAGGCAAAACGCTCGGGTAGCCTTCTCGGTTTCGCAATCTATCGGCAGTTCCGAGATCAACTGACTACTGATATACGTCAGGCTCGGCAGGCCTATCAGTTTAACCGTTTAAACTCTGTCGATGACCCTAAGAGACTCTGGCAAGAACTGGGTAATCTCGGTTTGGTTAAGGTTACTAACTCCTCCCCCTTGCATTTCTTTTCGGCCGACCAGCTCAATGCTCATTACGCAGCTATATCAAGTCGCGCATTGCCCGTCACTTTAGCTGAACTCGATGCTATGTGCTCGACACTAGTTTCTGCTAATTCGACTTTCTATCTTCATTCTATTTCAACAAACGATATTTTCCAATTCAGTAACAACCTTTTTTCGCTTTCGCTCTCTCTCGGCCCCGACGGTCTTACACCATTTGGTATGTACAATGCACTTCCGGCTATCGCATCAACTCTTGCGCTCTTCTTCAATCGCCGTATTCAACGAGCATTTTTCCCGACAGCGTGGAAACGAGCATTCATCCGCCCGCTTTCGAAAATCAAGACATCTCGTTCTCCGTCAGATACAAGGCCTATTGCAAATTTTGTGAACTCTCGAAGCTGTTCGAAAAAATTGTTGGTGCACAAATCACTGCATTTGTCGAATCAAATTCGCTTTTTGATAGTCGGCAGTCGGGCTTCCGTGCGGCACACTCCACTCAATTGGCTTTGCTAAGAATTGTTAACGATATCAAGAAAGGTATTGACAATCGCAAACTCACTATTCTCGTTCTCTTCGATTTCAGTAAAGCGTTTGATACGGTCTCTCACCTACATTTATTGCGTAAGCTTAAACTGTTTGGCTTTTCCGACTCAGCTCTACACTGGGTTTTCTCCTACCTCACAGGGCGTTCTCAAGCTGTGATCGACGAAAAGGGAATCTGCTCACAGTGGTTGTCTACAACCGAAGGAGTACCACAGGGCTCGGTTCTCGGTCCACTGCTATTTTCTCTCTTTATCAACGATATCGCTAAAGACTTACGTTACTCTGAACATATGATCTTTGCCGTCGACACGCAAATATATCTGCAGTGCCGACCGTTTGAACTTAATATAGCCATGGCTAAGCTGAGACATGATATTAATGTGGTTGCTAATTTTGCGTCGATTAACGGACTCACGCTAAATGTGTCTAAGTCTAAGATCCTTATCCTCGGTAGCAATTCTTACGTACGTGAACTCGAGTTCAATACGATAACACCGGTTACTTTAAACGAGGTCCCTATCCCTTTCGTTAGGGAAGGATGTAATCTTGGCATGGATATGAGCATCACTCTCGAGTGGAATAAGCATATCTCGCTTGTCTCTCAGAAAGTGCATGCTTCGCTTCATAAGCTAAAGTACCACAAGAATGCTCTGTCACGGGAGCTAAAAATTAAACTTGTCACGACGCTTATCTTTCCGCACTTAGATTACTGCTGCCTTGTCTATCATGGTCTAACAGAGGAACTTAACACTAAGCTACAGCGTCTGGTTAACAGCTGAATTCGCTTTATCTTCAATCTTCGTCGCGATGAACATATCACGCACTACCGTCATCAGCTAGGGTGGCTCTCTGTATCCAATCGTCGTCACTATTTCTTAGCTATTCAAGTCTACAAGGTTCTGCGATCTCAGTCGCCGTTTTTTATTAGAGAACTGTTCGTGAGACGTAGCTTGGAAGGAGCTCGCCCAATGCGTAATGTAGAAACACCACTCACCTTCGAGATCCCTGTACATCGAACAGTGGCCTATCGCAACGGTTTTCACCTTGCGGCAATCTACCTGTGGCACTCTCTCCCGGTTGATGTCACCTCTGCTCCCTCGTTAACTATCTTTAAAACGCCACTCTACGAGTACCTCTTCCGGGCTGAGATTGCTCAATCGGTGCAAACAATCTAACTAGGTTGCTAGTCTTAGCAGATAGGTCCGTTTCCCTGGTTATTAATATTATAAGGTTACCATTAGGTCTATTTTTTTTGCAATTATTATTATACTTTTTAGTTTATTACGTTTTTTGATTATTTTTCTCTTTTATAATATTTTGCATATTACATTTACAATTGTTATTTCGTTAACGTGTATCACGCTCTGCGCTATGTACGTGTAAAGGATTCGTACAATATCCACTTGAACTTATATATTGTAACACTTTTGGATCATTTTGCCCCATAGTGTAACTAGAGCATAATAAAATTTATCAATCAATTTATCAATCTCTCTCTCTCTCTCTCTGACGGTTATGGTACAGCAGTCATTGGGCTCCATTCATAGTTCGAGCCAGTGCGCAAACCCTCGTGGTATTTCAACGGACCCGTCTGACCGTTCGCCAATGCTCGTCCTCTCGGTAGTCCCCGTATCCTCGATCATGCTATCCTTCTTGTTTTTCTTCGTCTTTGACTCGTCCTTTTCACTCTGTTTTGGCGAATAGTCGGCATTAAAGCCTCGTCGGACGTTGAGTATGTCTTTGCAGCTAGTGTTAAGCCTTACACTAGCGGCACTTTTACTATCCGGCCGTTATACCCTCGTATTTATGGTTTCTTCTTCTTCGCTGCTGTTATAGGAGGTTCCGTCGTTATTCACGCTAGAATAATTTTGTCTACGCTCAACACGCAATCTCCCCTCTCCTCCAAGCGTCCACAATGCGGTGTTTCCGATAAATTCGCGTGGTACAGAGATATCTCGTAGACTCTGAATAAAGTCGCGTCGTCCCACGGTTTTAAACCCCTTTCGCGATCGTACCGCATCGTTAATAAGATCGACAATATTTGAATTTGGCACGAGCTTGCCGTCTATGTCCATACGTCCCTCTTGGTCCCATCTGATGCGTTGTACTGCTCCCGGTGAATTGCGTAAATAAGACATGAGCGCTTTAGCTTTATGCCGAAACTTTTGCGGAACGCTGCCTATGATTATCGTATCATTGAACGGTTCATTTGCCTGTGACGACGTTTGCTGTTCGCGGGCGGCAGTAGAGGTCGTTCCAGGTAGCGATGGATCTATCGGGCCTTTTCGTGCTTCGAGCAAAAATAAATACCTCTGCAGCACCTGAAGATATTGTTTCCACTTTTCCGAGTCATCGCGATACTTTTTTGAATTTAAAATTTCCGAAAGTTCCTCATCGAGTCGCGATATAGGATCGTCCGGCGTCTGTACACTTGGTGGCCCGACAGGCGGTGTACGAATTCCGCCGCCGCCGCCGGCGCCGATCATCGGCTCTTTCCATAGCCCAGCCTCTTCAGCCGGTACTAAAATCATTTTCTTTGCGTGTTCCATTAGATCTCGCTCGTTTGAATTAAGAGTCGGTACTTCCGCCACCGTTGCGGTAAACAGTCTACTGACCAAACTCGTGATAATCGGTGCCAATAAAAGTGGCAAAAATGCTCCACATCCTTTTTACATGATGAGACGTTTTTTCGATCTTCAGTTGTATTTTCATCGTTTGCGCGAGGCGCCACTGACGCCTCTACTCTTGCCACCACCACCACCACCACCGCCGCCGCCGCTCTGTCTTATCGCGAACCATAGCGCTAGTTGACGCAACACCTTTTTATATTATTTCAGACGATTTTTCACGCCTGTTTTAAGAGCCGTGTAAAACGTTTAGTGCGCATTCACATATACACTTGACCAACGATTTATCGGCTGCTCGTAACAGCGCTTTTTGCTGTTCTTTACTAGCATGACAGAGGGCGTTTAGAAAAGCGACGTGACGTTCATCGATCGGTGATCGCGCAGAACACGACGCTCTCTTCTTTTTCTTCTTCTTTACCATCATCTTCTCGCTCCCGCCCTCCGAGATGTTTGCGTTACCGACACTTGAGCGCTTCTGATGCCTTTGCTGTTCTACCATTTGACTAAATACGTCAGGTAAAATCAACATTTACAAAAGCCTCGCTTGTTTTTCGGTATATATACATGCATTTGCGGATCGTCGGAAAATATATTGGTGCGGCATCGACACATATCAGGAGTGGATTGCTTCAGATCCACCAGTAGATAGCCATGCGGCTGCGCAATTGCATCGTGATACGCTTCCGTTAAAAAGCGCGGAACCTTGGGATAAACTTGCCTCGCAAGATGTTGAATTTGTGCCCGATCTCATGGATTTTTAAAAATAACAATATAATTCGCATTCAGCGAAATATCGCGTTGTCCGTGTCCCTGATGAAAAATATTTTGCGTTATGAAAATAACGCTGATATTTTTATGATGACTGCCTTCCGTGAAGAGGTATACTATCGAATTGTTTGACGATTCTCTCATCAAATCGTAGATAATCACTCATTTCTTACAATCTTTATCTTGTGAATAATCCTCCGGCTGTGGCAGTCCTTCGTGAAATTTAATTATAACATTAGCGCTTGTTGAATCCTCATGCGACGAATTCTTGAACAAAGCGGCAGTATCGGCATTGCGATTATCACCGTAGTAAAATATAATACGGCCAAACGTTGCATCGCTCATAGCCGCTAGATGGCGTAAGAATCTTCGCACGAAAACTGTCTTACCACAGCCTGTTGGCCCACAAATTAGTGAAATCATCGGATGTTTCCATCGTACGTCCATTTTTACGTGTTTTTTTTTTCTTTTACGAGCGTTTCGTCGACGTAGCCGAAACTCACACTGAAAACACTTATAAATATACTCGTTTTTACGTGACTATAAGCTTAACTCTGTGACGACGGCGGCGGTGCGCGGAGGTCGCACGTCGTGGACAAGCTAACTCGAAGTGTTCGCGGCGGTGGTCCAGCTAGTACAGACCGGTTTGCTCGCAACATCAGCTTATGAGCGGGCGAGCGCACGCGCGCGTGTCGATCAGTTCTTATACCGCGGCCACATGTGCTCTATAAGCTCTTATTGCGCATGTGGCGCCGCCTAGCTTATAATAAAAGAAAAAATTGTCAACAACAAGCAGGAATACGTTTGAAAGTTTTTTTATTTTTTAAATTGATAAGGATGTCAAATCGTGTAAAATATAAACATATTTTATTATATCGATGTATAGTGGTTGTACATATTTATACTTATTTTAAAATTACATATATTTACAAAATTTTTTTCATAACAATATACACAGTTTTATAAACATTTTAAACTTTATTGACAATATTATGTACATTTATACTATTTCTGTTAGATACGCACACACACACACACACATATATATATTTTGTGACGTGATTTTTTGGAATCGACGTCACAAAAATCCAAAACTACCGTTACTCGCATGGAAATTACGATTTTAGTGCTGAAGTTCCGCGTTACTGCCTCTCCCAGCGACTTAAGATACCGTCACGCTCTCGTTGAGTAACCGATCGAGATTTTTGCAGTTTATTTTGTATCATTTTTTTTTGTAATTATTCCCAATTAGCTTCATTATCGTTATTATTTTAGTTCAGTTCGAGTTTTGAGATTCCGTTTGTTTAGTTGGTTCACGATTTCCGATTTCTTTTTTTAGTTCAGTTTA
Organism: Cryptus viduatorius; assembly: GCA_964006125.1. NCBI lineage: Eukaryota > Metazoa > Arthropoda > Insecta > Hymenoptera > Ichneumonidae > Cryptus > Cryptus viduatorius. Next base: position 19,754,571 of record OZ023222.1, on the reverse strand, counting down.
GTCGACGTTCCCGACTCTATTTGGTGGTGTAAGAAGTACTAATAAAAAGCCCAAATAGAGAAAGGACTCGGCGAAGAGTCTTGCGAATACGTCAAAGTCCGGTGCAAACCCGGCACCCCAAGAGATAGTGCAATGCGTTGAGATCAGGCGGAGGTATCGTTTGGTCCAGGCAAGAGTGGTGGAACACCTTGCGCTGCGTTATAGTTGAGTAGAGCCTTGTATCTCACGCATTGACTAGGGGGAAGCGGTTGCGAAGATTCGTTCAAGTTACCGCGTTATAGTATCGGCTCTCGATTCGATAAAGTCATGAGATGGTTGAGAGGGCAGTAGTTACCGTTCAAGCTCCCGAAAATAATTATGATAATTCGTTACGAATTTTCGTAGGCAAATCGACAGTCTACCGAGAGCTGCCCTAGAGGTAACTCGGGTCTCTCTCGCGCTCCCGTGTTGTTGACGTTCGGCCTATTGTCCGCGCGCTCGAGTGAGGCTATCTCTCTCGCGCACACAGTGTGGCTTAGCTGTCGGTTTCTCGTTCGCGTTCGGCTATCGCTCGAGTTTTGTGAGCTGAGTGTAGCGAAAGAATTTTGTAATAAATTCTTCGCGATCCCGTGCGTGAGTGAAGCATTAGAAATAATGCTCCTTGTGCAGCGGTGATAGTGATTCGGTTCTCGGTGTATCGTGAGATACAGGTTCCCGCTCATTACAGGATTAAAGTGAAGTTTCGGTGAGTTTTTGAATTATAGAAATTTGTCGATCGCTTATCGATCCGCTTTTGTTACGTTCTCGTTAGCTCGCTTCGATCGTTCGATCAGCTGAGCGTTTCCGTTGCACTTGCGTGTGATCCCGTGGCTTCTTAGCCAAATTATTATTTTTCGGTCCCGCTTAACTTGACGTTGAGGTTTCGATCTCCGTTTCTCGTGGCTATTCTATTGACCTCGGATCGCGACCCTTCTACCACAACCCGCATCCTGAGCAACCGTGCATTTCCGCAACCGTTTGCTTTTGCGAATGCGTCGGCGTTAGTTCTCGTACCGTTTTCGTTCCGTTTCGTTTTGTCGTTGCGGAGGTCGTAGTTCCACCGACTTCCAGTTTAGTCCGGATTGGTGATTCCGGCGAAACAAAAATCTACCCTGCGGAGGTCGTTCCACCGGCCTCCAGTTTAGACCGGTTGTTAATACCGGCGAAACAAAAATTAACTGGCGCCCACCGGGACGCCGATGCATCCGCGAGGGTGGACGGCCGAAGGTAACGTAAGTTTCGTTCGCGTTTTGCTCCCGTTTGGTTTGAGCTTTCCGATTTTTGGTTTTTTTTTTTTTTTTTTCTTTATAGAGTTTGAGTTAGAGTTTCGTTAGGTGAAAAATACGTCACAATATATATACTAGAGTTTCCCCGGGCTCGCGCGCTACACGCGCTCGCATTTCTTTTATCAACATTATAATAATGTTTAATCACCGCCGCAAATTTTCACCAATGGAGGTCGCCGCCGCTTTTTTTTGTATTTTTACTTAGTCAGTCCCCCTTGCAGGGACTTAGAATATTCCCCCCCCCCATTCGCCATTACTCCTTCGACCAAAAATATTCTAAGTCCCCCTTAGAGGGACTTAGAATTTCTTAGAATATTCTAAGTCCCCCTTAGAGGGACTTAGAATATTTTTCTGAAGGGGGGGGGGTCGTGGGAGGGAAAAGTCAAAATATTCTAAGTCCTTCAAGGGGGGACTTAGAATATTTTTGGCCCCCTTAGAGGGACTTAGAATATTTTTCTTTTCCTCCTTAGAGGGACAGAATATTTTTTTTTTTTTTCCTTAGAGGGACTTAGAATATTTTTTTTTCCTCCTTAGAGGGACTTAGAATATTTTTCTTTTCCTCCTTAGGGGACTTAGAATATTTTTGCCCTCCCCTCGATTCCTGACACGGCGGCGGCGGCGACAGCGGCGGAAACTTTATATATATAGAGAGAAAAGAAAGTCCCGATTTTTCTTGTGTGTTTGTCCACGAGACGCTCACAGACACTCACAGACACTCACAGACACTCACAGACACTCACACAGACACTCACGGACACTCACAGACACTCTCACAGAGACTTCTGCGAGGAAGTGGACAGTGACCCTTGGGGCCGACCGTACAATACGACGACGAAGACGAACTGAACTGAAGACGAACTGAAGATGGCTGCCAGCAGGATCACCGTCCGTAAGGCTCCAGGGCTGGACGGGGTCCCTGGCCTGGCTGTAAAGACCGCTGTGCTGAATGCTCCCGATATCTTCGGGAATACATTCAGCGCATGTCTTCGCAAAGGATGCTTCCCGGCACAGTGGAAGGTACAGAGGTTGGTCCTTCTGTCCAAGGGGAACAAACCCCCGGACGAACCTTCCTCGTACCGACCGCTGTGCATGCTAGACATAACCGGGAAGCTATTCGAACGAGTCATATGTGCCAGGCTAGAGGCAGCCATACAGGGAGCTGGAGACCTGTCTGAAAACCAGTTCGGCTTTCGTAAGGGTCGCTCAACGGTGGATGCCATCGGCCGGGTTGTGGCGCTAGCTACGGACGCCATCAGTGGCAGCCGGTATACAAAGCGCATGTGTGCCATCATCGCTTTGGACATCCGGAACGCATTCAACTCGGCCAAGTGGGACAAGATCTTACTGGCCCTGCAAGATCTCAAGGTGCCGCTCTACCTGCGAAGAGTCATTTTGAGCTACCTGACGGACCGGACCCTGCTTTACGACACCGACGCCGGCAAGCACTCCTATAACATCACAGGAGGCGTGCCACAGGATTCCGTCCTAGGGCCCCTCCTCTGGAACGTCTTGTACGATGGCCTGCTTCGGCAGCCGCTTCCAGACGGGGTATCGATGGTGGCCTTTGTGGACGACATCGCCCTTGTCGTCGTCGCGAAAACCATCGATGAGGTGCAACACCTCGGAGACGAATCAATCGAGGTAGTAGCTGGCTGGATGAGCGACCATGGGCTAAGTCTGGCGGACGAGAAGACTGAGGCGGTGCTCATCTCTCGGACGAAGAAGAGGGCGTACGCCACATTCACGGTCGGTCATAGCAAAATCAAGACCGCAGACACGTTGAAATATCTCGGTGTCATCCTGGATGCGCGGCTGTCGTTCAGAGAACATCTTCTGAACGCGGGCTCGAAGGCATCACGGGTTGCGCGAGCGCTAGCGGGCATCATGCCCAACATCGGGGGACCGAAGGAGCCGCGACGGTTCCTTCTTTCCTCTGTTGTGAGCTCCGTAATTCTCTACGGGGCTCCGATTTGGGCTGGTGCCTTGAAGACCAATGCGAGTTACGGAGCCACATGCCGACGGGCCTGCCGGACTGTCGCGCTAAGGGTGGCCCGAGCGTATCGAACCGTGTCTGACATCGCTCTCTCGGTGATCGCAGGACTGCCTCCTGTTGATCTACTGGCAGCCGAGAGGGCCAGGGTGTACCGTGAGCGTAGGCGTACTGATGCTGATGGCGACGATCAAGAGCGTGGTGATGATCGATGGTCCAGCAGAACCTTCGAAGAATGGCAGCAGAGATGGGATTCAGCAGGCGAGGGTCGGTGGACCCACCGCGTGATTCCTAATGTGAGAGCGTGGACGAGCAGGCACGGTGGACTTACAACTTTCCACCTGACCCAGGTACTCACCGGGTACGGCTGCTTCCGCAGCTACCTACATCGTATTCGCGTGTACGATAGCGCGGAATGCCCGGTGTGCCCTGGGATCGACGAGGACGTGGAACACGTGCTCTTCTATTGCCCGAGATTCGCCGATGACCGGGAGCGATTGCGAGCGTCATGGGGAGGATCCATGACGCCTGAAGGCATGGGAAGGTGCCTGCTTGGCTCACAGGATGGTTGGGATGCGGTGGTTACCCTCGCCACGTCCATTGTGGAGAAGCTGAATTCCATCAGGAAGATGGAAGAACGGAGTGGCGGACGCGCCTAAAATCAGAGCGCGTGCTAGAAGGGCCGTCTGAGGCTTAGACTGCCCCTCGCGAAGTAAAGCCTTTTGGGCGGTTTCCGCGGGGGGGAATACAGTTGAGAGGATGAATGTTTTAGTGGGTATTGCCAGGAATGGCCGAGTCCCACATAACCCACTCGGGTATGCGTAAATGCATTTTCAAACCTCCTCTATAAAATAAAAAAAAAAAGACTCTCTCACAGACACTCACAGACACCCCTCACAGATACTCACAGACACTCACAGACACATATAGAACATAAAAGTAATCTGCAAAAATCATACTTTATTCTCGGTTTTTAATGCTGCCTATTGTGGGAACTTAGATGATTTTTTTACCGGAACAAATTTGATTCGGATTGCGCCGGTGGTGTTGTAAAACACCATGCTTTTTTGCAAACATTCGTTCACAATAATTGTACTGAAATTTATTCGTCCCAGGGACATACGCAAAAGAGTTATCGAGAGTCTGTAATTGTTCTTGATTCTGTCGATAGTATTTGTGGGAGATTTTCGACAAACTCTTCCTGTAATACCTAGAGGCAGTAAAGCCGACGCCATTAATGCATGTGTGAAATCATCTTTTTGTGGGAATCTGTCGGAATTTTGACTCTAACAATAAACATGCAAGTTTGTTTAAAACGTGACGCACGAGCAGGTGTATTTTGTGATACACTACTGCAAGTTGGCAGTGGAACGTACCCTGAACAGAATGGCGAAAATAATATTAATTCAAAATTAGCGACGGTGGTACCTGATCTGACTGAATTAATATCAAAAGTCTATCCGAATATATCGACACCTTCAAAACATACGGGCTCTTGATTTCCGGAACGCGCTATACTTGCGCCGAAAAATGACAGAGTTAATTTCATCAACGAATTGATAGTTAAAGATACACATAAATATGTGTATCGGTCGATCGATAGTGTCACAGAAATTCAGCAAGTAACAAATTATCCCATTGAATTTCTAAATTCTCTCAACCCTCCAGGACTTCCATGCCATACCCAAAAATTAAAAATCGTAACCCTTATCATACTATTGAGAAATTTGAATGCACCAAAACTGTGTAACGGAACCAGATTAAAAATTACAAGATTAATGACTTACACATTAGAAGCTGAAATTATTACCGGTAATTCAATCGGCGAACATGTGTTAATACCACGCATACCCGTGATACCAGTAAATTACCCATTCGAGTTCAAACGGATCCAATTTCCATTCAAACTATGTTTTGCGATGACAATCAACAAATCACAAGGTCAAACTTTTCAAGTTGCCGATATTGATTTACACGATGTATGTTTTTCACACGGTCAACTATATGTAAGGTGCTCACGCGTAAGTTCAGAAAAAAATTTATTCATTCACGTACCTGGAGATAAAACACCCAATATTGTGTACACAGAAGTTCTCCAATAGGGTGGCAATTTTAAATTATGGTTTTGATTTTTCAAAATCGTGTTCGTGAACCAAATTTGTAAATTTGGTTAATAAAAATGAAATTGATAATCAATATCCTTTATAATTTTCAATTGCTATTTTAATTCGATAATGGTTACGTAGTAATTTTGAAACTCGCTACGTAATCAATCGCGAATTTAAATGAGATGCTTAGTTGTTTACCTTCCCATGGTGCATCTCGAAAAAAAATTCTCAACTCAAAGACTATGACTCAATTACGAGCGAATTTGGCCAAAAACCAACAAATAAAAATCTATCAATTGTAGTAACACGTCGAATTTTTTTCGTTTATTCTTAAATATTCACTAGCACTGCATAGGCAACCCTTTACTTAGATAGTTCCAATGTAATCCAATACGAGCGCGCGAAGCGCGCGAGCCCAACAACCAGCTAGTATACGTATAAATATTGTTACGTCCCGGCAGGTTTCGTTAATTATTTTTCCGCCGATGTTCGTGACACGTTAAAGGGGTTTTACGCTCCTGTTTGGGGCTTGGAATCTCAAGCCGGGGATAGGAGCAAGTGCCTGTGCACGTTCGCGTAATTTTTATCGAAAACCACTAACGTACCTTTGCTCTTGAGCTATTGTCGCAGTGGACAATTGTAGATCCTTTGCGTTGCAGATCCTCGTGGGTTTGTCGTTGCCGTCGGCACCGCGTATCGCTGATACCGGAATCTCGTCTCCTTGGCACTTTATCCTTCGCGTACTTAAACGTAAGGGAAAAGGGTAACCTCCTCCCCACTCACTTCAACACGATGGTTCGAAATTATTAATTTTTTTATTAAAAACAATCGACGATGATTATCTCGAGTCACAATAAAATCACAAAAACAAACACACCAAAGGAAAGAGTTTGCGTTACTCCCGTAAATCGGTGAGATAACGTCACTCGCACTCCGCGATTATTCGCGTTACAAAAGGAGTTTGAATTCGCGTTTTGACTTGTCGTTTTGAGGTCCGGAGAGAAACTTACTGCGCTGCCCTTCGAGATGCGAATCGTGAGTGCCGTTCCCCACCTTCATCACCTCTAAAAGTGCTGATTGTGCAGGAACAGCATCTCACGGCTCTCGGGCTGATGCAACGTCTCATTCTCGGTACTTCGCTACTGCTATCGCGAGTTTAGTCTTCGACTTTGTTTCGCGACGCTTGATAAAATTATCGGTGTGGGACTCGGACTCCGTTTCGAGTCTCACAAGTTTCGCATTGCAAATGCGACTTAGAAATAATATATAAATTCCTCTTTTTTTTTTTTATATTCCTGCGCTGCCTTATTGCTAAGCGCGAGACAACGAGTCATTGGATATTCTAATAAGAAAAAAAAATTTAATGCGTAAGAAAAATCGATTATTAATAGTTAAAATAACGTAGCGGCGGAGACCCGGACGTAACACCCCCCGTTTTAGTCGGATGCAGAAGCGTGCTTCTGCATACGCGAGGCGAACAGCCGCGACGAAAGTTCGGGGTCGACACCGTCTAATGTTAACGTCGACTTCGCTGGTGACAATATTGGGTACTGATTCCGGTGCGTTGGCTCCGGTGGAGATACTCGTTCTACTTGGGCATCTTCGGTGTGTTGTCCGTATTCGACATCTTCACTGTTGCTCTTCGTTGTCGAGACGCTTCGTCGATGTGCCAACGTGAGAAGTAGGCCGGTTAGGGATCCCCATATTGCCCCCAGCAGATGGAGGCTCCAACCGTAAAGCGCGTGGAGGGCGTAACCTTGCACGCAAGTATCGATAATTAGTTTAATTAGTGCCAATAACGCGATGACACCTGCGATACCTCCAGTAGCGGATCCAAATTTCATGAATCCACCCCAGAACTTAGCTGAAGCGTCATGAGCGATGCGGTCGAGCGTTTTCTCGTCTAGCAGTCCGGCGAGCGACACACTACCAGCTGGGACCTGATAGCCGACTGTTCCTCGTGCGATGTTGTTTAGCAGAGCCGGTTTTTCCGCGGGGAACATGATGCGCTCCCGAAGATTATTGATATCGGCTTCGGAATAAATGCCACTGCTAGCAAGATTGCCCGGTGGCGCGTATTTCCAGTTGAGTTTGGATAGTGGTTCCAAAGATTGTGGAGCTAGCACTTCTATTGGCCCCGGGGAAAGACGATACCACGTTCCCTCGATTTGATACTGCACAGGTACGACCGGATCGCAATTTATTTGCGTCGCTGATTTCATCAACATTCGTGATGTCGCTGATAGGAAGTAGGATTCGTTGCGGTAAGTGACGGGGAGTTCCTGATAGCATTCGTCAGTTCGTCTGAGTTTGCAGTCTATTGGCACGCATTTTATTATATGAGCAACTTCCCCTGCGATAACTGCCATGAAACCCGGTCCTTTCATGACCGTGCGCGCGAATCGCTCCGGCAGAAGTGCTGCCGTTGACAAAGCGCCTTGGAGAATTTGTCTCTCCAGGTTGCACCTTTGTACAACTACGTCTCGGTATAGGTTTTTCATTTGTTTTCTCACGTGTTTCTCGACGTAAATAAATTTCGAGTTTATGTACGAGAACATGTCGAGATTGTTGACGGTAATCTTCTTCTTCGCTGCGAACGATTGACCCCTCTGCGTTTCCAAGATGAATAGCTTGGGATGTTCGGTCCTTATAAGCCTGTAGCCACAAACTTGATACTCCGATCGTTTCGCTAAAGCGAATGTCGTTTGTTCCGTTGTCAGCGTATATACATCGGGAAAATGTGGTCCATCTTCTACGATTGTGAATTTTGAGGCTAGGCCCTCGTACAATACGTCGTACGTGTCGAAATTGCAAGAGTCCGACGGTGTCGATTTCCAGAATGCGGAGTTTCCCTCGATGTCAATGCAGGTATCATCTGAGAGCTGGCATTGCGTTCCCGATTGAAGAATGACCTTCCCTGCTTGCAGGTTGACTACCGCCTGATAGTTGAACAATGATATCTTAACTGATGCTTGTACGATGACGTTGGACCATGTGCCAAAGGGATCGCTGTATTGGGTCCCTTGGCACTCTCCGCTGATTGTTGTTGATCCGGCTAGAGTGATACTTCTAGTTGTAGTGTCGTTTCGACGCAGTCCATGGATTTCGGCTGCGAAACCGAGACGAATTAATCCTGATTCTTGTAGGCGCCGGCACGAGCTTTCGTCTAACTCGTGCAGGTACTCCTGGAATCCATTGTGGACCATCGAATTATGAGAGTGCATTCCGCAATGCGTTATGATGCGGGATATTTCGATCTTGCATTGAATCACTGGAGTATCCGCGAATTCTGAAAGCTGGAGGAGCTGTATGTAACTCGAAACCGGTTCCGGCTCGTTCGCTGGGACGTCGCACTCTTTTACGGCGTTCAGGGACATCGTTGTGACGTTCAGCGTTGACCCTCCACAGTCGAATCCAATAATCGCTTGACAGACGCTTGCTCCACTTATTAGAGCGAGTGCACTAAGGATACCCGTTAGTCCAATCATTTTTAATGTGACCTGTAACAAAACCTTTTTTTTTATAATCGCGTCAACCTTAGTTTGTTCGCGTGGACAACTTTTGGTTTTCCCTTATATTTTATTTTGATGTTTGCCCCCGGTAGTATTTCCAGCACTTCGCAGGGTTCGGTGTATTGATCGTAAAATTTACCGATTTTAGGTTCTTTAAGCATGAGGACTTTGTCCCCGATTTTAAAGTTTTGAGGGTTTAATTTTTGATCGTAGTATGTTTTGGATTTTTCTTTGGCGGCTTGCAGGTGAGTCGCAGCCAGTTCTTGAATGCCTTGGATTTTGGTGAATACCTCTCGAAGATATTCCGTATACGTTGGGTCACGTTGTTCCTCTATCCTGACGTCCCCGGAAGGTTGTCTTGCCAATGTTCCGAACACAAGCTCATGGGGGGTATAACCCGTCCCCTCGTGCTGGCTAGTGTTGTAGGAAAACATGGCCATTTCCAGAAACTCGTCCCAGTCGTTTTCTTTATCCAAGTACGGTTTGAGGTATTCGACGAGGACGTGATGAGAGCGTTCGATTGACCCGTTTGATTGAGGGTGGAATGACGTAGTCTTATAGTGTTTGATTCGGAATTTTTTTGCTATTGCCTTCATGAGGCTTCCGCAAAAGTTCGTGCCCTGATCGGTAAGGATCGCCCTTGGGGCTCCGAATCGAGCGATAAATTGCTTAATGAACGCGTCGGCTATGTCTGCAGCAGTAGTCCTTTGCATTGCGATGCCCAACGAATATTTGGTTAGGAGGTCCTGTATCGTTAGGATATGTGTGGATCCTCTTCTGGTGATGGGGAATGGTCCGACGATGTCCATCGCGACTTTGTCAAAAGCAGATCCAGGTGTGTCTGTGATCAGCATCGGTTGCTTTGTTTTGACACGGACTAATTTTTTTAATTGGCAGTCTCTGCAGTGCTGAATGTACTCCTGGACATCCGCTTTCATGTTTGTCCAGAAGTAGTTTTCGCGAATTCTCTTGTAAGTTTTAGTGACTCCCTTATGGCCACCGATCAGTGAGTTGTGACAGTCTTCCATGATGCCACGTCTCTCTTCCTCGGATGGTACGCGGATGAGTTGCTTACATATGGTGAGTTGCACTGGCAGATCTCCGAGATTTTGACAAATTCCTGCTCGTATTTGCGCCCAGGAAATATTGTCTATTCGTTCGGTTTTCGATATACTTAACGATTTTAGCCTTAATTCTATTACAACGTCACGGAGAGATTCTAGAGCTTCGTTTAAATCTTCTAACGCGACATTAGCTCGTAAATCGTTTTTTACCGGTAGGCCAATCACTATGCGACTGCCTATTCTTTCAATGCCTGCTCGCGAAAGAGTCAGGTCTCTATAAACCGGCAAGGTGAGTGTAGATGCTAAATCCTTTGCTCCCTCGTCAACGGCTTGATTTTTCGTCGTTATAAAAAAAACTTGATTATCCTTTCGCATTGAAAGTTTGTCGCGAGTTTCTACGATCTGCAGACTATCTAGCAGTAATGGCGAGGCTGATTCGCTCGAAGAGGTGGATGACGCAGCGGAGTCGATCGGCATTTCGCCGGCAACATCGAGATCCACGTCCACTGGTATTTCGCTACTCATAGAGTCATCATCGTCGGCTTCCGGCCCCGAAACTTCAATAGAATTTCCCGGCGCCGAAGGATCGATAGATGTTCCCGGTACTGGAGGATCGATCGATGTTCCCGGTACTAAAGGCTCGGTCAACACCGCCGGCTGTTCGCCCCCTTGTCCGAAATCTGCCGATATATTTGGTTCACCCGATCGCGACTCAACCTGCCTGAGAGCCGTTTCAGACTCCTTTTTCCTAGCCTCTATTTTGCGTCTTTTACTTCTTGTGAATCTTATCGCGTCTTCGTCGTCTGACACAGTTTCGTGAGTTCGCGTACGAATAGGCGTTACGACAAAAACGGATTTATTATCCTCAGGGGGATTTCGTGATAGCGCGTCGGCGTTACTATTCGCCCTTCCTGGTTTATACACAATTTTATATTGATAATTCTCGAGTTTAAATCGCCACGCGACTAGCCTATTGGCGGGGTCCCTCACCGAATGCAGCCAAACCAATGGCTTGTGATCCGTCACTAGCGTGAACTCCCTACCATAGACATACGGCCGAAAATGATTGACACAATAGACAATTGCTAAACACTCTTTTTCAATAACAGAGTACTTTTCTTCCGCCTTATTCAAAGTTCGCGACGCGTAGGCTATTGGTCGATCATTGCCTATCTCGCCCTGACTGATTACTCCACCGATCGCAGTCGCGGATGCATCAGTCGTAATTATGAACGGCTTCGAGAAATCCGGGTGTTGGAGTACGGGAGCTTCACAAAGCAAATCGCGTAATTTCGTAAATGCCTCCTCTTGAGCATCGGTCCACTTAAAAGGTGCCCCCTTTTTTAATAATTGAGTGAGTGGTCTCGCAACACCAGAAAAATTCTCGATATGCCGTCTATAATAACTACCCAACCCCACAAATTGTTTAATCTGAGTCGGTGTAGTTGGTCGCGGATATTTTCTAATCGCTTCGAGTTTTTCGGGGTTTGGTCGTACCCCGTCTTCGCTTATTACATGCCCGAGGTACGATACCTCCTTGCGTAAAAACTCGCATTTGTCGGGCTGAAGTTTTAAGCAGGCTCGACGCATTTTTTCCGCGAAACGTCCGAATTTTATTTCGTGTTCTCGCAACGAACTCGCGTACAATACAACGTCGTCGAGATACACGAAGAGTTCGGTTCCCTGTAAACCGCACAGCACACGATCCATTAAGCGCTGGAACGTGGCTGGCGCATTTTTGAGCCCGAAGGGCATTCTCGAAAATTCATAGTGCCCAAACGGCGTTGAAAACGCTGTTTTATGAGCGTCTCCCGGGTGTACTTGGATTTGGTGGAACCCGCTAGCTAAATCAAAAACTGAGAAGTATTTCGCACTACCCAATTGGTCGAGAATTTCCGTTATATTGGGCAGACGGTAGGCATCCCCGATCGTTTTCTCGTTTAGCTTTCGATAATCTATAATCATTCGCCATCTAGGTTTCCCCTGTGAATCGGCCTTTTTCGGGACGATCCAAAGCGGTGAGCTATATGGCGAATCTGACGGTTTTATGATTTTTCCGTCTATCAATTCCGAAATTTGTTTTGTTATTTCGTCTTTATGCGCTGGCGGGTAGCGATATTGTCGCGTAAACACCGGTTGTTCGTCTGTCGTAGTTATTTTGTGCTCTATCGCGTTTGTTGAAGTCAAAAAATTCCCGGGAATATGAAAAAGATCGTAGTCTTTCTTCAAAATTTCCTCTACGCTTGCTCGCTCCTCTTCGTTGAGATGGTCGAGTCTAAGTAGGGATTTTATTTTTGTAACTATTTCGTTCACGACATGTTCATCTGTTTTAACCGTTTGTACCCTCTGATCGCGCGTAAGTCGTTCTATACTTGATCGATCCCGTGAATTTACAACCGATTCCGGCAAATTGTTTTCGCGGCCCGGCGTTTCACTCGAATTTAGATTATCCGGATCACGATTGCAAAGCTCAAAAGCCTCTAAGGTCACCATCGGAACGGTGAGCTCTACATCTTCCCCGGTCGTATTAAACGCTCTCATGTACGCTACGCCATTTATATTGGATACTACGGCTTCACCGATATAAACCCCTTCGTGAAGATTCAAACGCGGGACATAACCCTCGCTGACGTTGGTGTTTTTTACTCGTACGTAATAAGCATGACTCGTTCTGCCCGGAATAACGACGGTTTCCCGATTCTTGAACGGCACTACGCGATTTTTCCATTTCAAATGTTCCGCGTCCCAATCGATCTTTGCACGATTGATCGCGTGAAATTCCGCCCCCAAAATACCATCTTGCTCGATCGAAAATGAATTTTTGACGACGTGAAATTCGGAGTTTGTTCCCATTATTTCCACGGTCACCAATCCGGTGGTGTACGCGGGTTCCTCCGATATTCCCCTTAGTTTAAGAATTTTCGTTTTATCAATTTTTACGTTGTCCCTCAAAGCTTGCCTTTTTATTAGATTCGGCTCCGATCCCGAATCCACAAGAAAAGTGACTTTGTTTTTTAGTTGAGGGCCTTCGATTTCTACCGTCGGAGTAAATATGTGATTATTTAAGCAGACTTCGGCGGTTCGGACTCGTCTGTTTTCTGCGTCGATTTGACTGGGCGCTCCGTCGCATTGTCCTTGCGGCTCGCACCCTGTGTTGCCGAAGGTTGTTTCGCGTTTCCCGGATTTTGCGATTCACGTAATCGTTTATAGCAAATTTCCGCGTTATGATTCCGGCCACCGCAATACGTACATTTCGGTTTATCCGATCGATCGTTCGCGCCCGCGTTTTCCGGCTTGCTCGATTGTTTGCCCGAAACGTTCGATTTTTGCGGTTTTTTTCTGGGATCCTTAGACCAACATTGGTCCTCGGTATGCCCGCCTTTTGAACAGTGATTACAGGTCAACGTGTTTCGTTTTTTTATTTGGGCAGAAGAGGCCGATGCCTCTTTCGATGCTTTTACGGCTTCCTGAAAGCGAGTTTTGTCGCGCTCCATTTCCTTTTCGATTCTTATCGCCGTTTGATAGGCCACGTTTAGACTCCCGTACCCTTCAAATTTCAGACGTAGACGAAAATCGGGTGGAAGACCCGCGACGAAGCACTCCAAGGTTTCTTCTTCCAGTGTGTCCTTTTGTTGGCGCGTTAAACGTCCCGTACTTTGAATTTCCCCGTCCAGGATAGCCGAATGGATATCTTTGACGCGGCTAATGTAATCGAGGACATGCTCCGCTTTGCCCTTGGCAACGTTACCCAGTTCTCCTTTATACTGGTTCACCGATCGCGCTGCGCCGAATATGTCCTTAAGACGATCGGTGAAGCTAGCCACAGTTCGAAACGTATCGTCTTCGATAGCTGTGTATGCTCGGTCTTTCAGTTTGTTACGGAGGAGACGTGTGAACGTTGGCTCAAGTGACGGTGCGAGCAAGTCTTTAGCCCTTTTACACGCGCGAGTAAATTTCAGAATCGGTATATTACTTCCGCTGAAAGTCGGCACTGACTCTAAAACGTCTTTAAATGAGAGCTGCGTATTTAAACCGGTAATGTTTTGTACGACGGGAATAGCTTCCGGAGCTTCGGTTTCCTCACGCACGCGCAGTTCACTTAGCTCACGTCTGAGTTCGCGGACTTCCCGTTGAATGGCCGTAATCGGTTCGTTGTCGTTTTCCCCTTCGCTCATGCGCAAAGTGGCATTTTGGTCATAGTTTTTATTTTCCGTAGGAGATAGAGTCACTTGCTTTTCGCGAATTTCTATGAGGCGTTCCTCGTATTCCATTTCGCGTTCTCTCGCGCGTTGCTCAAGGGCCGTCAATTCGCGTTGCTTCGTGAGCAATTGATCCTGTAGGGTCATTAATTCCTCTTCGGTAAGAACTTTAGAACCCGTGGGTTTATTGGTCTCGTCGGTTGACATTTTGCCGATACTATAACTTATTCGCTTTATTCGCCTTTAATCGAGTTTTTATTCCGATTTTAATCGATTTTCGCAAATTTGTAATTTACTTGGAATTTTGCGATTTTTTAATCGAATTTACCGAATTTTTATTTTATCTGAATTTATTTGACTTTTAATCAAATTTATTCGAATTTTTATTTTATTCGGAATTTTCCGATTTTAATCGAATTTACCGAATTTTTATTTTATTTGAATTTATTTGACTTTTAATCAAATTTATTCGAATTTTTATTTTATTCGGAATTTTCCGATTTTAATCGAATTTACCGAATTTTTATTTTATTTGAATTTATTTGACTTTTAATCAAATTTATTCGAATTTTTATTTTATTCGGAATTTTCCGATTTTAATCGAATTTACCGAATTTTTATTTTATTTGAATTTATTTGACTTTTAATCAAATTTATTCGAATTTTTATTTTATTCGGAATTTTCCGATTTTAATCGAATTTACCGAATTTTTATTTTATTTGAATTTATTTGACTTTTAATCAAATTTATTCGAATTTTTATTTTATTCGGAATTTTCCGATTTTAATCGAATTTACCGAATTTTTATTTTATTTGAATTTATTTGAGCGTCGGTACGAAAAATTACACTCGCGGTTAACAGACACTTATATCCCACCGCTGTCACCAAAAGTTTTAACCTGTTACGTCCCGGCAGGTTTCGTTAATTATTTTTCCGCCGATGTTCGTGACACGTTAAAGGGGTTTTACGCTCCTGTTTGGGGCTTGGAATCTCAAGCCGGGGATAGGAGCAAGTGCCTGTGCACGTTCGCGTAATTTTTATCGAAAACCACTAACGTACCTTTGCTCTTGAGCTATTGTCGCAGTGGACAATTGTAGATCCTTTGCGTTGCAGATCCTCGTGGGTTTGTCGTTGCCGTCGGCACCGCGTATCGCTGATACCGGAATCTCGTCTCCTCGGCACTTTATCCTTCGCGTACTTAAACGTAAGGAAAAAGGGTAACCTCCTCCCCACTCACTTCAACACGATGGTTCGAAATTATTAATTTTTTTATTAAAAACAATCGACGATGATTATCTCAAGTCACAATAAAATCACAAAAACAAACACACCAAAGGAAAGAGTTTGCGTTACTCCCGTAAATCGGTGAGATAACGTCACTCGCACTCCGCGATTATTCTCGTTACAAAAGGAGTTTGAATTCGCGTTTTGACCTGTCGTTTTGAGGTCCGGAGAGAGACTTACTGCGCTGCCCTTCGAGATGCGAATCGTGAGTGCCGTTCCCCACCTTCATCACCTCTAAAAGTGCTGATTGTGCAGGAACAGCATCTCACGGCTCTCGGGCTGATGCAACGTCTCATTCTCGGTACTTCGCTACTGCTATCGCGAGTTTAGTCTTCGACTTTGTTTCGCGACGCTTGATAAAATTATCGGTGTGGGACTCGGACTCCGTTTCGAGTCTCACAAGTTTCGCATTGCAAATGCGACTTAGAAATAATATATAAATTCCTCTTTTTTTTTTTTTATATTCCTGCGCTGCCTTATTGCTAAGCGCGAGACAACGAGTCATTGGATATTCTAATAAGAAAAAAAAATTTAATGCGTAAGAAAAATCGATTATTAATAGTTAAAATAACGTAGCGGCGGAGACCCGGACGTAACAATATATATATACTAGAGGTTCCCCGGGCTCGCGCGCTTCGCGCGCTCGCATTCCTTTCATCAACATTATAAAAATGTCTCATCACCACCGCAGCTTTTCACCAACCGGCACCGCCGCCGCTTTTTTTTGTATTTTTACTTAGATAGTCCCCTCTGAAGGTATTTAGAATATTTTGGCCTTCCCCTCCCACGCCCCACCCCCCCGAAAAATATTCTAAGTCCCTCTAAGGTGATTCCCCCTTGGACACGCCTTAGAGGGACTTAGAATATTTTTCCCCCTCGGGTATCGTCGGGGGACGACTCGGTATTCGCGTTTATCTCGCGCGTACCTAACATCTAGCGTGCCTGCGAGAGCGTTACAACGCCTCGTCACAGTTATTCTCTATATATATATAAAGTTACCGCCGCTGTCGCCGAAAATATTCTAAGTCCCCCTTAGAGGGACTTAGATTCTTGATTAAATATTCTAAGTCCCCCTTAGAGGGACTTAGAATATTTTTTTTTTAGAATATACCCCTCTTCCGACCGCTTCGACCGAAAATATCCTAAGTCTTGAGCGAGCGGAACCGTGATGGCAGGGGAGAGGTCGAGCGGGACCAGGAGGAGAGAATATTCTAAGTCCCCCCCCCCGCGACCCCTTCGACTGAAAATATTCTAAGTCTTCAGCGAGCGGGATCGAGGCGGCGGGGGTCTCGATTCCTGACACGGCGGCGGCGGCGGCGACAGCGGCGGTAACTTTATATATATAGAGAGATACTGTGACGAGGCGTTGTAACGCTCTCGCAGGCACGCTAGATGTTAGGTACGCGCGAGAGTCATAGATAAACGCGAATACCGAGTCGTGACTCCGACGATACCCGAAGAAGGAAAAATCTATAGTATTCGGGAGACTGCCGGCGCACATATTATACATTACAGGTGTCCAGCTACGCGAAGACGGCCAGTGGGAGACACGAGAGCGGAATCACACGAGGAGAGACGTCGCGAATATTCCACAATCAGGCGATTTTCGGAGACAAAGGGCTCGTTCCCGCTCTTACCGATTACCGAGACGCGTAACTGAACACGACCGAGAGGCACTCTCGCGCGCCGCGTTGTAAAGAGTAGATTGACAGGCGAAATAAGGGATAGAGATTCGATTAGTTTGATATTAGTGGAAAGAATAAGTCCGTGACAAATAGTTAACGCCGTGCGAGCCACGGGAGTAAGGAAATCGTGATACGCCGTGTCATCGGCCGAAGGATTATTATTTGTGAGGAATAACCGCCGTGACGACGGCTGAGGAATTTTCCGAGGGGAATAGAGGATAGAGGCTCGCAACTAGAGGAAAGTCACAAGGACGACTCGTGTAGATCGCCGGACAGGGAAAACAAAGGTAGGTGCACGCAGTGCAGACCATCTTCGGTTCTTTTCTGTGCCGTACACGTGTTGCCGTAGCTTTCTCGCTCGTGCCCGGTGTTCCCGGAATATTTCGTGTATGATTTTCGCTCGTAGCGGCGGGTGTTACAATTATTTTGTTACGAAGACGCTAATCTTGAGTCTCGCGAATCAGCGGAAACTCAGACAGAAGTCAGCTGTGTGAAAGAATTTACTGATAAAATAAAGAGTGTGATGATTGTCAGTTGTTACGTCTCGGAGTTTTGCCGGCGATTAAGCGGTCGCGCACGCTCTCAACTCGATAACGTAAATCGGGAAATATTATTTGGGGGATCGTCTCTCGAATAAGATTTTATAAATCCCGTTTCGAGTACAATAATTCGCGTTTATTCGTTCAATCAATAAATACGAATAATACAAATAATTCGCGAGAATGTGTGTTTTGTGTAAATGCAAGGGACTCTAAATTATAATATTAATTAAATCTATCTTAGTCGCGGAGGAAAGTACCCGCTCTAAAATGAGTCCGACCGATTAATATGAAATTCAAAGTAAGACTGATGATCGAGTAATCGAAACTGGCCGTCGCGAGGCGGCCGAAATTGCTGACATTGCGCGGCACGCGCTGTTGCTAAGCCGGAGGTAAATCCAGCATGAGGGAAACTCCAAAATGCTGATTAGCCGTGAGACGGAAGAGTGAGAGTTCCGAGAGAGAATATAAATATCTATTTCAACGTAAAGTCGCGAACGGATATGAATCGATGAAATATAATATTACTTATCCGGTCGGCTGATTTTGCGTCTGAGCTCTTTCCTTTGCGAGAGAAAATAATAAAAGAAATAAATCGTCGAAAATAGAAAAATCAAAATTACATGTAGATTAAGGGTCAGGACGTAACATCATTTTATTTTAACTAGCGTGTGTAAAAGTTGTTTTATTGTTTCCCCAACTGCACCCCTCCTGCTAGCCGTGAGAGGAATAAGTAGAGTTAAGAGCGATTGAACGAGAAAACCCTCGCACATCGGGGTTGATACGGTGTGCTGGCGCCCAATGAAGGAAGGTGAGGCAAACGAGTGCAGAGAGTAGCGTGAATCGGTGCGTCATTATAATTTGGACGGGTTAGCCGATCCCCGGTACTCCGAAGCCGGGGAAAAGCACGTCAAAATACATATATATTGTGACGTGCTTCTCCAAGTCTCGGACTTTAACTTCGATTAGCGACCCGTCCAAATTATAATGACGCCCTTCTTTTTCAATTCCCTTACCTTTCCCTCTGATTCACGCCTAATTATTGCTGGGCGCCAGGATCTCTATCACCCGATATGCAGGGTATTCTCCGATTCTCTAGTATCTCAAACTTACAACTAACTTACACGGCTAGCGGGATAAGGAGTGCAATTCGGGCGCGAAGTAAATTCAACTATTAATAACTTTTCACACACTACGCACGAAATAAAAGCAATAAAACGATAAGTTATTCAGTTATTTCCCGTAGTTGAACACAAAATTTTAGCCTCTTCGACGGGCTTTTCCTGAACGATGATTCGTTCGCAACAATATAATATTTTCTGACTCGCGGGACTCGATGTGAATTATTTTCTCAATCTGTCGTCTACGCGACGAGAATTATCCGGAATTTTTAACCGGTAATTTGCCGAGTACGGGCGAGAAAGCACTCTGCGATCCGCGTATCGCTCTCGGCATACAGAAAACCAAAGATGGTGTGCACCACGTGCACCTACCTGTTTAATTATCCGCGACGCGATGCGATCGACCTTCTAGCTTCCCTCAGCTTTCTTCGAGACAACGGTTTATTTCGGCCGTCGACACGGCGTTGATTCTCCTCCGCGGACGTTGAGATTTACGAAACTTCTCCCTCTCGGAGATCAAACTTCACAGAATCCCTATCGCTCGTTTGCAACTCAACAATATCGATTCACTACTGATCGATTCTACTATTGTCTTTTTTCTCAACGGCTAACAAAGCTACGATAGAACGTTCAACTAATAGCACTCGTTAAAAGAGTTATAATAATGTGTCTAACTGTTTCCACGCATCTAGCAAGAGTGTTGCTCGCTCGCCCGTACTTTGTTTCGCGGACCGGTATCTGAGGGGAAGGGGGTCGCGACGGTTCCCTTGCTGTACTTCGGCAATTATTATTGGTTCCTCGCGGCTCCTCTCCTATCGTCTTCTCCTCACGCGGTAACCGGCGTCGTTACGGCTTTACGCGAATCTGAAAAATATAATACAGCTCTCCGGCAGACTTGTGTTCTATATTTTTCAGTTTTCTCGGGTTCCGCGGGGATCGACTCTGTGCGCGCGCTAACAAAGACTCTCGCGCGTGCCCTACCTATAGCGTGATGCGAGAACGTCTATAACGCCTCGTCACAATATATACTAGAGTTTCCCCAGGCTCGCGCGCTACGCGCGCTCGCGTTCCTTTTATCAACATTATACAAATGCCTCATCGCCGCCGCACTTAATAGTTGCCTATAGCTAACTATACTTTAGCTACTCCATGAATTTAGTCCCTCCGTCGCTTTAGCCACTCCGTGACTTTAGCTACTCCGTTGCTTTAGCATACGTTCTAAACTACCTTCCTGACACGGCGGCGGCGGCGGCGACAGCGGCGGAAACTTTATATATAGAGAGAGAGATAATTTTATTATATCTGGCTTACCCAACAGTCCTCGTGCCATGGTATTTAGTACGGCCGGTTGCTCAGCGGGGAACATCATGTGGTCCCTCAGCTGGTCGAGATCAGCGGCTGAATCGATTCCACTGGTAGCCAAAGACTGGTAATTCCGATATCTCCATGTTGGTTTAGTCATCGATTTTAAACTTTCCAGTGGGATAACTCGAACTGGTCCTGGCGTCAGGCCGAACCATTCTCCTTCAATCAGATACATCATTGGCACTAGGCGATTGCAATTCACCTGAACGGCGATCTTCATTAACCCGTGTATGCGAGGAGACAAAAATTGAGTTTCGTTTCCTACAACCACAGTTAGTTGAGTGTAGCATTTTTGCAAATGTTGTACTCGAACTTCGACTGGTACACATTTAACGAAATATACCACCTCCCCTGATATTACAGCCATGTATCCTGGTCCCTTCATTAACTGATAAGCGAACTCGTCCGGAGATTGAGTAGCTATGGCCAGCCGATTCTTCAGCATTTCCCTTTCCAGACTGCACTTGTGGTTCATGACATCGTGATATAATTGTTGAATCTCTGTTTTAATATGCCTTTCCACATACACGAATTTCGAATTTACGTATGCGAAAATATGGGTGGAGACCGACTCTACACGTCTCAAGTCTACACGAAGTCAACTCTGCACCAAATGTCTACACCGACTGACTGTACACGCAAAAATCTCTACACCAAATAATTCTGCACTGAAATCCTAACACTGCATAACTGAACACGCACACGGTCTGCATAAAAAGTATGCCCCAATCGACTCTACACTCGAGCTGGTCTACACCGAATAACACTGCACTTAAAACTATACACATGCTAAATATGCAAGTTGAACAAAAAGCAGCTGTACACAATGATAAACAACACGGCACTATGAAAAGTCGACACCAAAAACTCGACACGACGAAAAGTCAACACTAAAAACTCGACACGGCGAAAAGTTGACACGAAAAACTCGACACCATTTCTTTTTCTTTGATAAAATTTCACGTGGAGTTTTCGGTGTCGACATTTCGTCGTGTTGAGTTTTTAGTGTTGATTTTTCGTCGTGTCGAGTTTTTTTGTCGACTTTTCATAGTGCCGTGTTGTTTATCATTGTGTACAGGTGCTTTTTGTGCAACTTGCATAAGGACTGTGTTTGGTTTGTTCGGACACAGGCGAATTGTACCCGTTCTACATGAAACGTGCTGAACAAATGGACACGCTCACAGGCCTCACGTGATATCTCCAGTATACAGGATGCTTTTCCACCGTCCACATTACTAACATGCGAATGCATGCCACACTGAAGAACTGTCCGTCGAATCTTGATTTTGCATTGTCGTACATGCACCGATGCATATTCGTTGATTTGAAGAAACTGAATATGCTCGGTTGTTATGTTCAGAATCGGCGGTGGAATATCGCATTCGTCTACATCTAAGAGTGATAGCATGGTGATGTTTGATGCCATCCCTCCACACTCGTACCCCACTAGACCATTTACGGAAGATTCATTGTCTCTCTTTTTTTTTCTTCCTGTATACAGAGAATATTTGAGTGCAAACCCCCCTCGTACCCCCCTGGTACCTCCCTCTCGACACCGGTTTCCACGAGAATACTACCAGCTAAACCCCCCCACCCCTGGCCAAAAATACAACAGGTAAATTTTTGGTCAGGTGTGGGGAAACCACTTCTATCCGCGTTGTCGTTCGCGTCACCCCCCCAGTCAGGGACTACGTTAGTATTACTTCTGAACTGAGGGTTTCTGTCCGTGTTTTCGTGTATTTTACGTCGCGTCCGTCATGTCGGGCAGCCGTCCTCGTTCTTCCGTCTCAGTATTGTCTCTACGTATGTGGCTACTAGTAGCCACCAGTCGCTTCCGCGGAGCATCACATCAACGATATCATCGGGAGTGATGGCTCCGACGGTCGTTTCTAGTCTCTGTCTGAGGTCTGTCCATTTGTTGCATACAAAAAATGTATGTTCAACGTCGTCTCGTTCGTGACCACAGTATGTGCAGTCCGGTGTCCGTACTTTGTTCATTCTGTACAGGTACTGTCTAAAGTATCCGTGTCCTGTCAGGAATTGGGTGACGTAAAAATTCACGTCCCCAAACTGCCGACTGGTCCACGGTCTCACATCCTTTATTAGGCGTCTTGTCAAGTTTCCGTTTGTTGTGTCTTCCGTCCAGAGCTGTTGACATGTGCGCATTGTCCTGTCTTGCTCGGTTGTCGCCGCGTCCTGCCGTCCAATGTCGGCGCTCCTTCCGGAGATCCTCTTGCGCTCGAAAGCAAGAAGATCTATGGGGATTATGCCTGCTACCACCAGCACAGCCTGCGCGGAGACCGTCCGGTAGGAACAAGCGATCCTGAGCGCGCTTTGTCTCTGTACCGTCATCATCGCGTGGCAGTATTTTTTCGTCTTGAGGGAATCTGCCCATACCTCCGCTCCGTAAAGGAGGATCGAGTGAGCGGTCGACATCAACAGTCTCCGTTTTCCCAGTCTCGGTCCGTTCGTGTTTGCCATCAGGCGACTTAAGGATGTTATCCTTTCGGCCGCCTTCTGAGCCGTCTTTTGTATATGAGGCCAGAAGGTCATCTTCGTATCTAGGGTCACCCCCAGGTACTTGACTTCCCCCTTGGTCTCGATATCTTCCGTCCCAACCCTCATGAGTAGTCTTGTCGGAATGCGTTTCCTTGTGAGAAACAGCAGTTCTGTCTTTTCTGTAGCGAGTTGCAGTCCGTGGTCTGTCATCCAGCGTCCCACCTGCCTCATAGTCTGGTTTAGCTTTAGCTGCGCCAGTTCTGGAGTCCGCTCGACGATCGCCGCCGCCACGACATCGGCGTATGCGACGAGAGAAACGCCGAGGGGAAGTTCCAGTCTGAACAGGCTGTCGTAAACTCAATTCCAAAAGTCTGGCCCAAGAATGGATACTTGGGCCACTCCCGCGGTGATCTGTTTTGTTACTTGTCCTTTCGTTGTCTCGTACGTCAGTCGTCGGTTGCGCAGGTAATCTTTCACAACCCGGAGCAAGTAGGGTGGAACCCTGAAAGCGTTTCTGAGAGCCCACAGGATATCCACCCACCTGGCCGAATTGAAGGCATTCCTGACGTCTAGTGTCGCCAGCAGTACGATAAGTCGCGCTGCGTGGCAGAATCTGTCCGTATCCCGGAAGGTGTCGACGACTTTCTGGATTGCTCCGATTGTCGATCGGTCCTTCCTGAAACCGAACTGCTGATTAGAGAGGCCTCCTCCAATCACTATCGCGTCTGTCAGTCTCGGTCGGAGTAGCTGTTCGTACAGTTTACCTGTCGTATCCAATAGACTCAGCGGCCGGTAGACCGAAGGCGTGCTGGGATCGCCCTTACCCTTGGGAATAAGGACCAACCTCCCCTTTTTCCACCGATCGCTGAAGGTCCGTGTCTGCAGGCACGCGTTGTACAGGTCGAGGAGTAGGGGAGACCGGGGCCGAAAGTAACACGGGTCAATTGTAACAAACGCTATAATAAATACACGCGAAATCGGAGGTTTGCCTCATTAACATTACATGATTTGGCATAAAAAATACTACTATTTACAATAATTTTGCAGTGCATATTGCAGTTGTATGAATTTTCGACGCAATTAACGAATTTTCGTACAGAAAAGTAAATTTTTTATGCTGCGTTCTTTATCGACTAGCAACCGCAGGTTAAGCCCATAGTAAAAATTCTTGACGTTTTCAGCGAACTCATTGTTTCCTGAATATTTTGAGGTGCAATACGTAGGGGTTTCGATACATAAATTTAAAGCACTCTCGTACTTTATGAAAATGTATCGACGGGGGCCGTTTGTAACATGATCGCGAGGTCAATTGTAACACCTTCGTGTAATTGATGAATACCACGTGACAATTGTAAAGACACCGCGAGACCGGGGCCAAAAGTAACAGGGGTCAGTTGTAACAAACGTTACTGTGGTGCTACAGGTCCTTGTGCAATCGAATAATGAAGCGAGGATCATTATGGACGCGGATTAGAGGCTACACAATCACCAAAATGATTTTTTTTTCCACGGAAACATTTTTCCTTAATAGGAACGACAAAAGCAAACGATAAAGTGAATGTTTGTCTACGCGAATCTCGTTAGCTAGTTATGACAGGATGAATTGTTCATGAAAAAAAGGAAGTTTGCTGAACACTTTGACCCGTAACACTCATAGGTGGTCCAAAATAGTTCAAAATTAGAAATTTATTGACCAAAAACTGAAAAATTTCAAAGTAAAATTTGAAAAAAATTTAGAAGATGATTCAATGGAAATTTCGAAAAGTTCAGATTTAGATTGAAGAAATGATTACTTAATGTGTAAAAATAAGAATACCTAATTTGTGTTTATTCGGTTTAATAATTCGAAATTAACGTGCAATTAGTTTCAGAATTCAAAGCTTGTGTATAATCTCCCGCGTAGAAAAAATTAGTATGGGATTGACTCTGGGAGGACGATGGGCGAGAGGCTGGGGTTTGTTTGGGATTGAATCTGGGAAGCACTATGGGCAGTCATCTGGGTTTTGGGACCCGGCTGGATGGTTTCCCAGACCTTTTCCCATAGCTTCAGTGGACGGGGGGAATCCTCGTGCAATCAATCCCATACGCTTTTCCAGATTCTCTCCCAGCCGTCGCATACGAACGGGGATCCTCGTGCAATCAATCCCATATGCTTTTCCAGATTCTCTCCCAGCCGTCGCGTACGACCGGGGGAATCCTTGCGCGATCAATCCCATACATAGAATCCCATGTTATGTGTAAGTGAAAGAAGATGAAAAAATAGATTTTGTCAAATGGAAGAAAAAAATAAAAAACGAAAAAATATGCCTAAAACCAATTTTTTTCGACGGATATGAGTTCCCCGAGCAAAGTTAAATGCTGCTGTACGTAATCGGCGTTTGAAATTCGATGTAGGTCCCAAAAATATTGTAAAGTATTGGATGAGTTTAACATAGATCTTTTAATTTATCTATCCAAGCTTTTCCCAGTACATCACATTATTTTTGGGGCCTTAAATGAAATTTAACCGCCGATTATGTACTACAGCGCTTAACTTTACACGGCGAAATCATATTCGTTGAAAAAAATTAGATTTGAGCATATTTCTTCGTTTTTCATTTTTTCCTTCCATTTGACAAAATCTATTTTTCCTTCTTCTTTCATTTACACATAATATGGGATTCTATGTATGGGATTGATCGCGCGAGGATCCCCCCGGTCGTACGGTACGGCCGGGAGAGAATCTGGAAATACGTATGGGATTGATTGCACGAGGACTCCCCCGTCCACTGAAGCGATGGGAAAAGGTCTGGGAAACCATCTAGCCGGGTCCCAAAACCCAGATAACTGCCCATAGTGCTTCCTAGATTCAATCCCAAATAAATCCCAGACTCTCGACCATCGTTCTCCCAGAGTCAATCCCATACTAATTTTTTCTACGCGGGCTGTTTAACAATTTAAAATTCATGTAGATTTTTTATTAAAAAATCGGAATTCTCGTATAATCTGTCTAAAAATTAACAAATCACGTTTTATTTGTCTAAGGAGGGCGTATCGTTACATTCTTAGCCCAAAGTGAGACTTTCAGAAAATATGAGACTTCCCGATGGGATAAAAATATGAAAAAAAATAAATCCCACAGAACGTACTAAGAACAAACGAAGTTGTTGATAATTAAGGTTTGAGAAAATTATTTAACGAATCATCCGGCAACTTGACTTTTTTACAGCAAAAATCGATTCCTTAATTTTTCCGAATATATATTAATTAATTTTTTTTTATAATTTTCGATATCCCGTTTTTGGAAACATCTTTGATCGATGAATATGTATGTTCTACCGATTACGGGGAAAATTTTTATGTGTAGTGCGCAGTGTTCTTCCAAACTCGTGTCCAAAATTCATATTTTTTATTCATTCAAAAAAGTGATAAATTACAAAAAAATCTAAAAAACATTTGTATATGCGTGTATTCAGAAAAATTAACGGTTCAATTTCTTTGAAAAAACTATATTTGATCATTTTAGGTGCGAAACTGTATTTGATCATTTTATGATTTTTCTGTTCCTTTCTGTTACATAAGATTATTTTTTCATCATTCATAATGGCGTTCTCATAATGTAAAAGATAATCTTCAGAAATTTATTTATTTATGCTTTTTTTTTTAGCTTGCTTATAGTTTGCGACTGAATGTGGTGTCAACCCGTAAAATATTACAAAATAACACTTTCTATAGATTTTCGAAATAAACTTTCAAATGCGGCTAGTGGCGATTAAACCCGTTTATCCGAATCTAACATATCATCATCTTGTCTGTTACATTTTCAAAATTTAATATTTAACCAATTGTAGACTACGAAAGGTATGACAATGATATTAAATTATGATACTACGGAAGGCTGGGACCAAAAATAACACTCGGTAATTGTAATATTGTTGCCACGAATGCGCGGGGAATCGAAGGACAGTAGGCACATTGACTCCAAATATAGGAGTACTGGACGGTGTCTCAAATATTCAGCGTCGATGTAACTCATCCTTCAGTTTCGGGCAAATCTGTGATGACGTTGTTACAATTGATCCACGTTACATTCGACCCCGGCCTCCAACCACAGGACACTAAATATTTAAAAATACGTGTTACTATTGACCCCGCTACCTGTTACAATTGACCCCCGGCACAGTCACAATTCAGACTGATTTACAACTGTGTTAATAAGAATTTTGCAGATAAACCAATGGTATTTCTAGATTGAAAAAAATATATGACGTAGCTAACTGTTGAGACATCGTGTGCCATTCGGTGCCCAGGGGGCAGCTTCTTCAGTTCCAGCCAAAAAAAATCTCAACTGATTTTTGTTACTTTCGGCCCCGGTCTCCCCTATGTCCGGCCTCAGTTTGACCAACAGCCGGATAACCTCTCCCGGTACCCCGTCGGGCCCTGGCGCTTTGCCAGCCTTCACCGCCTTGGCTGCTCTGGTGAGCTCCTCCGCAGTGAAAGGAGTTATTGCCTCCATCTCGTCGGCGTCTGTTGCGTCCGTTCGCGTCATGTGTGTCGGAAAAAGTCCGTCCACAATGCGTCGCGTGGTTTCCGCATCTTTGAGTTCCGGCGGGACGCGGGCTCCTAATTTACCAGTTACAATCTTGTAGCCGGTACCCCAAGGGTCGTGGTCCACCTCCTCGCAGAGCGTCTTCCAGCATTTCGCCTTGCTGTCCCGTATTGCGTTCGTCAGTCGCTTTCGTTCCGTAGTGTATATGGCCTGTAGGGCTTCCCTTTCGGGTCTGCCTCTGGCCCTTGTCAATCGTCTTCGTGTTGCGAGGCATCCTTTCCGTAGTTCGGCTATCTCGTCGGTCCACCAGTATTAAGACTGTCTGTCACGGCTGTAGTGTTTTTTCGGCATTGTGCTGTTGCACAGATGCTCCGTCAGCTTGGCCGTCTCGTCCGCCAGTCTCTCCGGCCTGAGCCGGCCGGTCAGCCCCGGGGGGACGTTGGTGACCGGAGCCGGCGCTAGCGCCAGTTCTTCCGAGAACCTTCGTACGTCGAGTTTGTTCGTGTTCCACCGCAGGGGGTGTCGAGTCCTATTCCGTGTCGTTACTGTCTGTCTCGCGATCTCGAAGGCGATGTACTGGTAGTCGCTGGCCGTATAGTCTTCGACCACCCGCCACTGCCCCACCTGCGGAAGTCCGAGATCATCGTTACATCTGGAATAGAGTCTCCGTATCCCGGTCGTCTGTACGTTGGCGTATTTCCTGTATTTGCTACCACTAAGTCTAGCCTTGCGGCCATCTCCAGCAGCAGCCGTCCCCGTTTGTTCGTCACTGTCATGCCCCAGTCGACTGCTCTCGCGTTAAGGTCCCCCGCGACCACAATGTCCCCGGGCAGCTCCCTTATCCCGTCCTCGAGGGTCGCGACCTTTCTCTCGAACTCCGCCACGGCGCAGTTCGGGGTCAGGTAGACATTGACATAAGTGACAGAGCCCACTCTAACCCAGACGTAGTCCTCCCCCACGTCGCGATCAGTTATCCGAGATCGGGCAGCGCCCCTCACCCAGATAGCGACCGTCTCAGCGTCGTTCGTGATCC
Source organism: Cryptus viduatorius (assembly GCA_964006125.1). Lineage (NCBI taxonomy): Eukaryota > Metazoa > Arthropoda > Insecta > Hymenoptera > Ichneumonidae > Cryptus > Cryptus viduatorius. The sequence continues at coordinate 19,726,338 of OZ023222.1, read as the reverse complement.
ACGTCTGTGTCGTCCGTTTCCTGTATGGTTCGCACAGTATCAGTATGTTGGCATCGTGTTCGTCTGCTATCTGGGGCAGTAGCATGTCAGCTGTCCTGCTGCGGTTCAGGTTTCTCTGGATTACGCTGTCCGTCGTCCGGTCTGCCTCCTGCACTCCTCCAGCGCACCCCGAAACACCGCGCATTTCCCGGATTCCGGTAGGTGCGCTGCGTCCGCGTGCCCCGCCTCGGCGCACAAGGGACGGGCCGGTCTGTTTTCACAGTCCGTCGCGTAATGTCCAGTCTCGCCGCATTTCCTGCAGCTTTTGGCCCTGTCCTTTCCTTCACAGTTTGATTTAATGTGTCCGTACCCTAGGCACCTGTGACACTTAGTTACGGTCAGCCTCTTTCGGACGCGGCAGTGGACCCATCCGATCCCGATCCGACATTATTATTGTTATTGTTTCGTATCGTCGTGAAACGCGCTCGCTTGGATCGAGAGCAAGATGGATGCGCGGGAGGGGGGACAGGGCAATTAAATAAATTTATTGTGAGAGACAGATTTCAGGTATTTTGAGCGTTGCCTTTATTTCGCTTTACAAATCGAGAGTACCGCGTAGAGCGCAAAGGCTTCCCCCCTTCCAAGCAGAGGGAAAGACGCCCCATTGAAGGCACCCGTTAAAAAGTTTTACCAGCTGAGCGGGGATTGTCAGAAAAGCTCTTTTGAGGACCTCGACCTCAATGAGATCGGGGCCCGGAGCCTTACGATTTGTCAATGTTCTGCACGCCTTTTTTACTTCAAATTCGGTAAATACTTCGGCATGTTCCGTGTCAGGCGGCGTCTGCGCTTTTTCGCGCTGTCGTCTGTGCCACGGGGTATCCTCCTTCTCCCGATCGTCTGGGACATTTGTGTCCAAAAGGCCGCTGGCGGTTTCTCTCATATCCATAGTGGAAACTCCATCAAGCCGGATCGTGCTTAGCACTTTCTCAATTCGAAGTTTATCCGCCTGGTGCTTATAGACGAAGCCCCAGGGCTCCGAATTCCCGTACGACGTGACAAATTTCCTCTAGCTTTCACGCTTTGCCCTCTTCACCTCACGGCTATACTTTCGTAAAGAAGTGCGGTACTCTTGCAGTTTAACGAGGCGTTCGGGCTGCGCTCGTACCCTTTGGTATGCACGCATGAGCCGGTACACTCCTTTCTTCAAACTCGTAAGTTCTTTCGTCCACCACGGGTTGGACTTTCTAAAACGTGTTTTACGTGGCATAGACTGGATACAGGCGTCCGTGAGAACACCTGTTAGAGCCGTTGCCATGACTTCTACATTCTGCGATGAATCTACTTCGAGGTTTCCCAACCTAGCTCGTGAAAGAGCTGCCAAAATTTCTGCAAAACGCTCCCAATCAGCCTTACGAGTATTAAACCGACTAACGCGGTGTACTCCTCCTCCTACTGCGACTGTTGGCACCTGAAGCCTTATGTCGATCGCTCTATGGTCGCTGGTTGTCCAGTCCGTACGGACTTTCCACTCCCCGATAAATTGGGACATTGATGATGATCCGAGGGTGACGGCGATGAACGACTCACCTCTCGGTGTCCAGAATGTCGGCGGCTGCTCCGCATCATTGGCCACCTGCAAATTAAAATCCTGTATGAGGCGCTCCAAACGAGCATCTCGCTCGTTCGTCTCCTGAGGCCCCCACAGTGAAGATCTGGCGTTGGAATCTAATGCGATGCGAATCTAATCTAATGCGAATCTAATCTCTTCCCCCTCAGCGAATGAAGCACCATACCGAGGTGTCTGAGGTGCTGCTAGATGTCATCTCGGAATTGGAAGTAATGCGAAACAACGTAAAACGAAAAGCCGGGAGCCTGCACTTCAGCACAAACACAGTGCGCGTTGCTAAGCTGCGAGATGAAAATCATCTTAAAAGCAGGATTACAGACCGCTACGGAAGCCCACGGGTTACCTCGGCGTACGGCTGCAACCTGCACCGAAGTGCCTAATCCGAAGAAGGTGTGACTCACGTCCGGTTTTTGGACTATGGTTCCTGCAAGAGCAGGATGTCCAAACGGTTTTGACGTAAGAGGGAACGCACCTCGCCTGTCACTACCTCTGAACGTCTCATGTTCAGTTGCAAAATTCTGTTTCCCGTGGTAATGGGGTCTACGCTCGCTGGGGCGAAGTTATCAATAGTGGGTTCAATCGCGAGTCTATCCTGTTGTACGTTTACGCGGTCTATCTGTCTGCCTACATTTTCGCGTTCAGCTACAAGTTGGCTTACATTTTCGCACCTATCGACTGCGACGGCACGAAGGCCGAGAACCTCACACTGACTCCTGATGCTACTAGGGCCAGCGCTACCCGTGGGCAAGCAAATGCGCGGTATCGAGATGCGAGGCACTGGCTGAGAAGCCAACAGTCTTGCTGCCGAGCGGGTGCGCGGCTTCGCAACAGAGTCAGCAACTCCCACTTGGCGTACTGCGTCTGGTTGCCTAGACTCGGCCAGACGAGCACTCCTCCTCATATGCATACTAACACATTCACACAAAGATTTCAATTGTTTCATTTTTGTTCCCACGAGTAAGGTCGGTAATAAAAGACACAGAGCGGGACAGAGCCGCCATATCCCGCCCGGGCGAATTCAGTACAGCTTCGGAGGCCGCCAACCGTCCTAACCGCCACGCTTGAGACAGGACCTACCCCTCCTGCCATGAGGCCCTCACCACGTTAGTCAGCTTGGCCTAGGGGAACCTTGAATCTCGTCAGAGGGTTCACCTGCAACTAAGATATATATTAGTAGGCCTGAAACTTAGGTAATATATTCGTTAGTATCTCCCCGGTTCCGTCACTACCGAAGTCCAAGAACCTCGATAACGCAGGGCCCGGTGGGAGTTTGTTAAGCGGTCCTAGTCGCCTTTTCGTATCCCGTGGGACGCCAGAGGACGACGGCGAGACCACCATGTACCTCAAAGGTAAGCCGTGGTTAGTATACCATCCGGCCGGTAGCCCGTGGGCCCCAGCGCGTGATGGAAAGCCAGCTTCACGAACCGGTAGTCCGAAAACCCCAGCGTACGGTGAAACTGACCCCTTTTTTTTTAACGCAAAAAAGACGGGGTCCAATGAAAACGTTGGCCCCGCCGGCTACTCCGTAGATCTCCGGCCGGTAATCCGTAGATCTCAGCACGTGATTAAGCTGCTCGTTCAAATTCTCTAACGAGAAAAGAGGAGCTCGACGTCCTAAGACTCCGGCTCCGCCATTATTTGAGTTTGCCGTGTCGCTACTCAGTGCCCAAAGCACCGGCGGCAGATCACAGACAGTCTCGATCACTCCACCCAGTCGGCAGCCCGTGGACCCCAACACGTGGTGAAGCGACTCGTTCGAAATCTCTTGCGAGAAGTGTGATTCTAGGTGCCAAGGAGCCGTCTCGTCCGGCCGGTAGTCCGTAGACCCCGGCTCGTGACGAGCCGACCTCCCAAAGTCCCTAAGTCCCTGTGGATCGCGCGAGCCCTCGATCCACAGTCTAAGACCATGGATCTCGCCAGACTCATAAATCACGATTTTTGTTTCACCCGGCCGGCAGCTCGTAAGCCTCAGCGCGTGGGGAAACAGTTCGTTCGAAGTCTCTAACGAGAAACGCGGAGTTCGAAGTCATAGGACTCCGGCTCCGCTATTATTTGAGCCGCTGCACCGCTGCTTGATGCTCAACTCACCAGCAGCTGATTACAGACGGTTTTGATCACTTCACCCAGTCGGTAGCCCGCAAGCCCCGGCACGTGGTGAGAAATCCTTTACGAGTACGCTTGCCCAAGGTGTCTCGGCGTGGGACACTACACGCTTGATGTGGCATCTTGTGCCTACATCGTTAAGCTAAACATCTTGTGTTTGCTGATCCGTCACTAATGAGATGACGAGGCATTTACTACCGAGTTCGGATTTCTCTAACGAGAAAAGCGGAGCTCGGAATCCTAGGACTCCGGCTCCGCTATTATATGAAACCGCTGCTTCACCCAGCCGGTAGCCCGCAAGCCCCAGCCTGTGGTGAGCAATGATTTACGAGAACGCTTCCCCAAGGCGTCTCAGCGTGGGACACTACACGCTTTATGTGGCATCTTGTGCCTACATCGTTTAGCGAAACGTCCTGTGTTTGCTATCCGTCACTAATAAGACGACGAGGCATTTGTAACCAAAGTGGACGCAGCGGAGCACGAAGCCCTGAAGCCGCGCATCCACCGTCGTCCACGAGCTGCCACGACGCCGCCGATGCTTCGAAACCTCAGCGGCAAAACGTGACTAACTCCTGCGATAGCTACGCCCTCCATGCCTCGCGGCATGGAGTGGTGCTGGCTACAGCAGTTTCCCATCAGTCTCCTAGCCTCATCCCCCCCCCCCCCCCCCTATGTGAAGGCTATTCGACCAACGGTACCGTTCAAACAGGTCTTTCCAATCACTTCACCTGAGACCTTAATACAGTGAAGCTAGTACATCTAACCCTCGTACCTGGGACCCAATTTCTTTACTCCCCGCAGGAATGGGCTACCCCGGGGAGTCCCTATTTATGGCGCAGTTGATGCGTGGGCTATTGATGTTCACCACCACCTCAAGCCTGTTCTAGTATCAAAAGCGCAGAGGAAACGCGAACTTTGCTTGTTCGCCACCACCTGAACCCTGGCCAGTGGAGCTAGTACTTACATCCCTAAGTACTGGGACCCAACTTCTGTCCCCCCCTCCGGTCTGGGTAGTGCCTCGGTGGGTCCCTATTTAGAGCGCAGAGGATGCGCGGGCTTTTTATATTTCGCCGCCACTTGAACCCTAATCCAGTGGAGCTAGTACCTTTACCCGGTACAGGTCCCTAATTTAATGCGCAGGGCGTCCGCAGTGACGTTATTATGACCCACATCACAGGGAGGGGGACCCAATTCATTTCACCTCGCTGGGATGGGCAACCTACGGGGATATCAGCCGCCGCAAGCACGCACAAAGTCCGGAGACATCGGCAGCAAACAATACGGCCACCACTACCTTCAGACCAGTAGCCCGAGAGTTCCTGTCCGAAGAAAGAAGAAGTCAATTGCCCCTAAAAGGACACAGCTGTTGCACGCCTCCCGATGTCCTGGGACATCGGCGGCGGTGCCATCAGCCCCCACAACTTCCTCTTCGAACAGTTAATCACAAGCCCTAGTATGTAGGGAGCAAATAAAACAGACTGTTTTATCCAGCCGGTAGTCCGTAGGCACCAGCACGTGATAAAACAGTCATTCTGACGGCACAGAGGCATTTCTTAGTTTCCCTCTTCAGAGAAGATGGTACTTATGGCGAGAACCACTGAGAGGTGAATCCTTGCTAATTATAACTTCCCCTTGAGAGAGTCATAGTCCCTCCCGCCGATGATGAGAAGACAACTAATATATTGGCAATGGACCCGACAGCCCGCGCCAGTGCTTGATCCGAAGATCTCCCGCCCGTAAGAGCATACGCAACTATTGGCCCAAAGGACCAGTCTTCCATACTTTGTAGCATTTCAACCAATACCAGGAGAATTCGCGTAAGATGTTGAGTCGCGAGACTTGGAAAAACCCTGCTCTCACCGCCGAAACGGATCACTGAACAAGTTGGATCTACCCCTGAGGGAAACGACTCACTTAGCCAGCGCCCAGCAACATCGAGAGTACAAGACCCTGGGCTGCCGAACGCTGTTACCAGCGGGGGCCACGAGGAGGCGAGTCGTCGGCTTTTTCGCCCGATCCCGTGCAGGTTCCCGAGAAATCCCCAAGTAGCTTTCGGGGGAACTACTCCCCGTCAGTGCCTTGACAAACTACACAAGTGCAGCCCCTGCTCCGTCAAGTAAACTCTCAAAATGTTTGTTTTTATCCTACCTAACAGCCACCCGAACGACGGGTTACCGCGATGATTACGGGCCCGCCACTCATGACCCAGGTTCCGACACCTCTAGGCTTGGGTGACCGATCGACTAAGGTTGTCTCGTAGAGACAAAATTTGAGAAAGAGCGTCCGTCGGTGAAGCGATACCGGGGACGCGACGACGAGAAATCTCCCGAACGAGCGAAAAAAATAAAATAAAATAAAATAAAGCCAAAAATGGAAATAAAATAGAAGAATAAAATAAAACAAAATCTACCCGAGGAGCTCCGCAAGCTCCTCTTGCCTCTTAAGCCAAAGCGATTCTCTGCAGAATGCGCGGAAGATCGAATAGGCCTCTGGAGATGCCACCAAGTGGTGCGCCACCTCTGGCCACTGCCTCGCCCTGATGAGTTCTCGCAGAGCGACTCTCTGCGGTTCAAAATTTGGGCACTCTAGAAGGAAGTGCTCAACAGTATCCACCATACCACAATTGCAATGCGAATCGTCTACGAGCCCCAGTGTCTCGAGACGTGCCTTAAAGTTACCATGCCCGGAGAGGGCTTGTGTGCTATAGTGGTCCGGAGCGAACCACTTAGCGTCTAATTTGTCGCGGATGTTCGCGAAAAACGCATAAGTGATGCGGCCCTTTGGAGAAGAATCCCAAAGATTTTGCCACATCACGATACCTTCCTCCTTGATGCGCTTAACAGCGTCTTGACCCCTCGCTATATCTACATTGTTGATCCTGGCATCCATTCCCACCCTGAGTTTATATGTTTCCCTACGTTGTTCCAGCAGTATATCCAACGGTATTTCGCCGGCGATGAGGCACAGCGATGCCCACGACGTAGTTCAATACGCCGCTGCGACTGCCAGAAGGGCAGTACGCTGGGCCGAAAGAAGAGTCCTAACGTCGTGAGAGTTACAAAGATCTGACCATCCCGCAGCGGCATAAGTCGCTATCGGGACAAAAACCCCCCTATAAAAATTGGAAAGCGTTTTGAAAGGCAATCCCCATCCTGATCCAGCCAATCTACCTAGTTTCTTGAAAAGCGATCCGACCTTGTCGCGCAAATAACTACAGTGGGTCTTAACACCCATCTCTTTATCAAAGTGGACGCCAAGATACCTGACGTGATCTTTAAACGGAATCGCGGTCTCGCCTATCTTGATGATCGGATATCTACGCGCCAAGTCTGGCTTGGTTTCGCGCCTGCGTTGACGATCCGGACGATCGCCGCCGCGTCTGCCTACCGGTGGTCTGCGAACCCACACTGTCTTAAGGAGGATAGCCTCCGTCTTTCGCGCGGAAAGTTCTAGCCTAGCCTTTTTGCTCCATGCTACGATTCTGTCTACAACTCGCTGTCCTTCAATCTCTATCTCCCTTCGCGACTCGCCTTTAACGAGGACTAGAAGATCGTCCGCATAGGCGATGAAGCGATCTGGGAATTGTTGCTCGAAATCTCTGAGCAAAGAATCAAACATAAGGTTCCAACACGCCGGGCCGAGGACTGAGCCTTGCGGACAACCCTTCGTAGCACGCTTGGTCACCTTTTCATCCCCCCATTCGATAGTCACCCGGCGGTCATCAAAGTAGCTCTGAAGCACTTTGTAGACATTTGCCGGACAACCCCTGATTCGAAGACTCCTAAATACCATGGGCCACCAGACGTTGTCAAAAGCCCCGGCGATATCGAAGAGCAGAGCGACGGTGTAAGTCGCTGCTGAAGCGCGGATCATATTGCGCAGCTCAACGATCGCATCCTCCGTGGACTTACCAGGCGTGAAGCCAAATTGCCGATCGGAGATGTCGCCGTCATCCATCGTGTCGGAAAGACGCATGCGGATGAGTTTTTCGAACAATTTACCTATTACTGAAAGAAGACATATTGGACTATACGATTTCGGGTCCATCTCGTCTTTATCCTCGCCTTTCAGGAGAACGCAAAGGTTTCCCTCCTTCCAAGCAGAGGGAAAGACGCCCCATTGATGGCACCCGTTAAAAAGTTTTACCAGCTGAGCGGGGATTGTCAGAACAGCTCTTTTGAGGACCTCGACCTCAATGAGATCGGGGCCCGGAGCCTTACCATTTTTCAATGTTCTGCACGCCTTTTTTACCTCAAATTCGGCAAATACTTCGGCATCTTCCGTGTCAGGCGGCGGCTGCGCTTTTTCGCGCTGTCGTCTGTGCCACGGGGTATCCTCCTCCTCCCGATCGTCTGGGACATGTCTGTCCAAAAGGCCGCTGGCGGTTTCTCTCATATCCATAGTGGAAACTCCATCAAGCCGAATCGTGCTTAGCACTTTCTCATTTCGAAGTTTCTCCGCCTGGTGCTTATAGACGAAGGCCCCAGGGCTCCGAATTCCCGTACGACGTGACAAATTTCCTCCAGCTTTCACGCTTTGCCCTCTTCACCTCACGGCTATACTTTCGTAAAGAAGTGCGGTACTCTTGCAGTTTAACGAGGCGTTCGGGCTGCGCTCGTACCCTTTGGTATGCACGCATGAGCCGGTACACTCCTTTCTTCAAACTCGTAAGTTCTTCCGTCCACCACGGGTTGGACTTTCTAAAACGTGTTTTACGTGGCATAGACTGGATACAGGCGTCCGTGAGAACACCTGTTAGAGCCGTTGTCATGACTTCTACATTCTGCGATGAATCTACTTCGAGGTTTCCCAACCTAGCTCGTGAAAGAGCTGCCAAAATTTCTGCAAAACGCTCCCAATCAGCCTTACGAATATTAAACCGACTAACGCGGTGTACTCCTTCTCCTACTGCGACTGTTGGCACCTGAAGCCTTATGTCGATCGCTCTATGGTCGCTGGTTGTCCAGTCCGTACGGACTTTCCACTCCCCGATAAATTGGGACATTGATGATGATCCGAGGGTGACGGCGATGAACGACTCACCTCTCGGTGTCCAGAACGTCGGCGGCTGCTCCGCATCATTGGCCACCTGCAAATTAAAATCCTGTATGAGGCGCTCCAAACGAGCACCTCGCTCGTTCGTCTCCTGAGGCCCCCACAGTGAAGATCTGGCGTTGGAATCTAGTGCGACAAGAATTCTCTTCCCCCTCAGCGAATGAAGCACCATACCGAGGTGTCTGAGGTGCTGCTAGATGTCATCTCGGAATTGGAAGTAATGCGAAACAACGTAAAACGAAAAGCCGGGAGCCTGCACTTCCGCACAAACACAGTGCGCGTTGCTAAGCTGCGAGATGAAAATCATCTTAAAAGCAGGATTACAGACCGCTACGGAAGCCCACGGGTTACCTCGGCGTACGGCTGCAACCTGCACCGAAGTGCCTAATCCGAAAAAGGTGTGCCTCTCGTCCGGCTTTTGGACATATGGTTCCTGCAAGAGCAGGATGTCCAAACGCTTTTGACGTATGAGGGAACGCACCTCGCCTGTCACTACCTCTGAACGTCTCATGTTCAGTTGCAAAATTCTGATTCCCGTGGTAATGGGGTCTACGCTCGCTGGGGCGAAGTTATCCACTGTGGGTTCAATCGCGAGTCTATCCTGTTGCACGTTTACGCGGTCTACTTGTCTGCCTACATTTACTTCGCGTTCAGCCACAAGTTGGCTTACATTTTCGCACCTATCGACTGCGACGGCACGAAGGCCGAGAACCTCACACTGACTCCTGATGCTACTAGGGCCAGCGCCACCCGTGGGCAAGCAAATGCGCGGTATCGAGATGCGAGGCACTGGCTGAGAAGCCAACAGTCTTGCTGCCGAGCGGGTGCGCGGCTTCGCAACAGAGTCAGCAACTCCCACTTGGCGTGCTGCGTCTGGTTGCCTAGACTCCGCCAGACGAGCACTCCTCCTCACATGCATACTGACACATTCACACAAAGTTTTAAGATGTTTCATATTTGTTCCCACGAGTATGGTCGGAAGTAAAAGACACAGAGCAGGACAGAGCCGCCATATCCCGCCCGGGCGAATTCGATACAGCTTCGGAGGCCGCCAACCGTCCTAACCGCCACGCTTGAGACAGGACCTACCCCTCCTGCCATGAGACCCTCACCACGTTAGTCAGCTTGGCCTAGGGGATCCTTGAATCTCGTCAGAGGGTTCACCTGCAACTAAAATATATATTGGTAGGCCTGAAACTTATGTAATATATTGGTTAGTGTCTCCCCGGTTCCGTCGCTACCGAAATCCAAGAACTTCGATAACGCAGGGCCCGGTAGGAGTTTGTTAAGCGGTCCTCGTCGCCTTTTCGTATCCCGTAGGACGCGAGAGGACGACGGCGAGACCTCTAAGACCAGAAAGGTAAGCCGTCATTAGTATACCATCCGGCCGGTAGCCCGCGCGTGATGGAGAGCCAGCTTCACGAGCCGGTAGTCCGAAAACCCCAGCGTACGGTGAAACTGACCCCTTTTTTTTTTTTAACACAAAAAAAGGCGGGGTCCAATGCAAACATTGACCCCGCCGGCCACTCCATCCAGCCGGTAATCCGTAAATCCCAGCACGTGATGAAGCAGCTCGTTCAAATTCTCTAACGAGAAAAGCGGAGCTCGAAGTTCTAAGACTCCGGCTCCGCCATAATTTTGAGTTTGCTGTGTCACCACTCAGTGCGCAAAGCACCGGCGGCGGATCACAGACAGCCTCGATCACTCCACCCAGTCGGCAGACCGTGGACCCCAACGTCCGGCCGGTAGTCCGTAGACACAAGCTCGTGCCGAGCCGACCTCCCAAAGTCCCTAACGAGCCCTGGCGCGATCCACAGTCTAAGACCATGGATCGCGCCAGACTCATAAATCACGTTTTCGTTTCACCCGGCCGGCAGCTCGTATGACCCAGCGCGTGATGAAACTGTTCGTTCGAAGTCTCTAACGAGAAACGCGGAGCTCGAAGTCATAGGACTCCAGCTCCGCTATTATTTAAGCCGCTGCACCGCCGCTTGATGCTCAACTCACCAGCAGCTGATTACAGACGGTTTTGATCACTTCAGCCAGTCGGTAGCCCGCAAGCCCCGGCACGTGGTGAGCAATCCTTTACGAGTACGCTTCCCCAAGGCGTCTCGGCGTGGGACACTACACGCTTGATGTGGCATCTTGTGCCTACATCGTTAAGCTAAACATCTTGTGTTTGCTATCCATCACTAATGAGTTGACGAGGCATTTGCGACCGAGTTAGGATTTCTCTTACGAGAAAAGCGGAGCACGGAATCCTAGGACTCCGGCTCCGCTATTATATGAAATCTCTGCTTCATCCAGCCGGTAGCCCGTAAGCCCCAGCCCGTGGTGAGCAATGATTCACGAGATCGCTTCCCCAAGGCGTCTCAGCGTGGGACACTACACGCTTTATGTGGCATCTTGCGCCTACATCGTTTAGCCAAACATCCTGTGTTTGCTATCCGTCACTAATAAGATGACGAGGCATTTGTAACCATAGTGGACGCGGCGGAGCATGAAGCCCTGAAGCTTCGCTTCCACCGTCGTCCACGAGCTGCCACGTCGCCGCCGATGCCTCGAAACCTCAGCGGCAAAACGTGACTAACTCCTGCGATAGGCTGATGAGAAGACAACTAATATAATGGCAACGGATCCGACAGTCCGCACCAATACTCGGCCAAAAGACCTCTCGCCCGTAAGAGCAAACGCAACACTGGTACAAAGGACCAGTCTTCCCTACTTCCTAACACTTCAACCACTACCAGGAGAATTCGCGTAAGATGTTGAGTCGCGAGGCTTGGAAAAACCCTGCTCTCCCCGCCGAAGCGGATCGCTGAACAAGTTGGATCTACCCCTAGGGGAAACGACTCTCTTCGCCAGCGCCCAGCAACACCGAGAGTACAAGACCCTGGGCTGCCGAACGCTGTTACCAGCGGGGGCCACGAGGAGGCGGAGTCGTCGGCTTTTTCGCCCGATCCCGTGCAGGTTCCCGAGAAATACTCAGGTAGCTTTTCGGGGGAACTACTCCCACGCCGGTGTCTTGACAAGTTGCACAAGTGCAACCCCTGCTCCGTCAAGTACACCCCAAAAATGTGAATAAACCCTACCTAACGACCACCCGAACTACGGGTTACCGCGAAGATTACGGACCCGCAGCCCATCACCGAAGTTCCGACACTTCTCGGCTTGGGTGGCCAACGACTAAGGATGTCTCGCAGAGACAGTTGGATGATAGACGTCCGCCGGAGAAGCAAGACCGTAGACGAGACCTGAAACGACAAAAGAAAAGAAAAGAAAGAAAAGAAAAGAAAACCCCTCTACCCGAGGAGCTCCGCAAGCTCCGCCTGCCCTTTGAGCCAAAGCGACTCCCTAGTGAAAGCGCGGAGAATAGAAAACGCCTCTGGAGATGCCACCAAGTGGTGCGCCACCTCCGGCCACTGCCTCTCACCGATGACCTCCCGCAGAGCGACTCTCTGCGGTTCGAAGTTTGGGCACTCCAGGAGGAAGTGCTGAACAGTATCCAGCATACAGCATTCGCAACGCGAATCGTCTACGAGTCCCAATGTCTCGAGACGCGCCCTAAAATTACCGTGCCCGGAGAGGGCCTGCGTGCTATAGTGGTCCGGACGGAACCACTTAGCGTCTAATCTAGCGCGAATATTCCTAAAGAATTCATATGTGATGCGGCCCTTCGGAGAAGAATCCCAAAGGTTTTGCCACATCACGAGTCCCTGTTCTTTTATTCGCCTAACAGAGTCTTGACCCTGCAATGTATCTACGTCGTTAATCCTGGCGTCCAATCCTATCCTGATTTTATAAGTTTCCCTGTGTTGTTCCAGAAGGATGTCTAGTGGAATTTCGCCGGCGATGACGCACAGCGAGGCCCACGACGTCGTACGATACGCCGCTGCGACTGCCAGAAGGGCAGTTCGCTGAGCCGAAAGAAGAACCCTAACATCGTGCACGTTGCACAGATCCGACCATCCCGCAGCGGCATAAGTCGCTATCGGGACAAAAACCCCACGATAGAAAGTAGAGAGCGCCCTGAAACGCAATCCCCATCCCGCGCCTGCCAACCTACCTAATTTCTTAAAAAGCGACCCGACCTTGTCGCGCAAATAGCTACAATGGGTTTTCACCCCCATTTCCTTGTCAAAGTGGACGCCAAGATACGTAACACTGTCTCTAAAGGGAATCGCGGTTTCGCCTATCTTAACAGTCGGATACCTACGTGCCAAATCCGGCTTCGTTTCGCGCCTACGCTGACGATCGGGGCGGGCACCCCCGCGTCTACCTACCGGTGGTCTACGAACCCACACGGTCTTGAGGAGGATCGTCTCCGTCTTCTTCGCGGAAAGCTCGAGCCTAACCTTCTTACTCCATTCGACGATTCTATCTACGACCCGCTGACCCTCGATCTCTACCTCCCGTCGCGACTCGCCTTTAACGAGGACAAGAAGATCGTCCGCATAGGCGATGAAACGATCGGGGAACTGTTGCTCGAAGTCCCTGAGCAATGAATCGAACATAAGGTTCCAACACGCCGGGCCAAGGACGGAACCTTGTGGACAACCCTTCGTAGTACGCTTGGACACCTTTTCATCCTCCCACGCAATTGTCACCCGACGGTCATCAAAGTAACTTTGAAGTACTTTGTAGACATTTGCCGGGCAACCCCTAATACGAAGACTCCTAAATACCATGGGCCACCAGACGTTGTCAAAGGCCCCGGCGATATCGAAGAGCAAGGCGACGGTGTAAGTCGCCGCTGAAGCGCGAACCATGTTGCGCAGCTCAACGATCGCATCCTCCGTGGACTTACCAGGCATGAAGCCAAACTGCCGATCGGAGATGCCGCCGTCATCCGTCGTCTCGGAAAGACGCTTGCGGATGAGTTTCTCGAACAATTACCTATCACGGAAAGCAGGCATATAGGCCTGTACGATTTCGGGTCCTTCTCGTCCTTATTCTCGCCCTTCAGGAGAACACGAAGGTTACCCTCCTTACAAGCAGAGGGAAAGACGCCCCACTGAAGGCACCCGTTGAAGAGACGAACCAGCTGACCGGGGATGGATATTACTGCCCTTTTCAGAAGTTCGACTTCGATGAAGTCGGGCCCTGGAGCCTTGCCATTTTTAAAGGTCCTACACGCCTTTTTCACCTCGAATTCGGTGAATACTTCGGCGTCTTCCGTGTCAGGCGGCGTCTGCGCTTTTTCGCGCTGCCGTCTGTGCCACGGGGTATCGTCCTCCTCCCGGTCATCAGGGACATGCGTGTCCAGAAGGCCGCTGGCGGTTTCTCGCATATCCATTGTAGAACTTCCGTCAAGCCGGATCGTGCTTAGCACTTTCTCAATTCGGAGTTTGTTCGCCTGGTGCTTATAGACGAAGCCCCAGGGCTCCGAATTCGCGTACGACGTGACGAATTTCCTCCAGCTGTCGCGCTTTGCCTTCTTCACCTCACGGCTGTACTTTCGCAAAGAAGTGCGGTACTCTTGCAGTTTAACGAGGCGTTCGGGCTGCGCTCTTTCCCGCTGGTATGCACGCATGAGCCGGTACACGTTCTTCTTCATGTTTGTTAGTTGGGCTGTCCACCACGGGTTGGACTTTCTAAAACGGACTTTTCGTGGCATAGACTCGGTGCAGGCTTCCGTAAGGACGCCCGTGAGAGTCGTAGCCATAATTTCGACATCTTGCGCTGAATCAAGTGCAAGTCCCTCCAGCCTAGCCCGTGAAAGAGCCGTCACGATTTCAGCGAAACGATCCCAATCGGCACGACGAGTGTTGAACCGTTCGAGACCGCATCCCCGATTTCCAACTGCGGCCTTTGGTACTTGCAGCCTGATGTCAATCGCCCTATGATCGCTGGTTGACCAGCTCGGACGAACATTCCATTCCTTGATGAAGCAGGATATGGATGGAGTTCCCAGGGTGACGTCGATCCACGATTCACCTCTTGGGGTCCAGAATGTCGGCTGTTGCTCAGCGTCGTTGAAGATTTCCAGGCCGAAATCCTGGATGAGACGTTCGAGACGAGCTCCTCGCTCGTTTGTCTCCTGACGTCCCCAAAGGGACGACCTAGCGTTGGCATCTAACGAAATGAAAACGCTCTTCCCCCTCAGCGCATAAAGCACCATCCCGAGGTGTCTGAGGTGCTCCTCGATATCGTCTCTGAACTGAAAGTAGTGAGAGACGACGTAGAACGAGAAGCCGGGCGCCAGCACTTCCGCACAAACACAGTGCGCCGTGCTGAGCTGCGAGATGAAGACCATTTTGAAGGTCGGATTGCAGACTGCTACGGAAGCCCAGGGTGTACCCCGGCGTACAGCTGCAACCTGTACTGACGATCCTAGACCGAAGAAGGTGTGCCTCTCGTCCGGCTTCTGGACATATGGTTCCTGCAACAGCAGGATGTCCAGTCGCTTTTGACGAATGAGGGAACGCACCTCACCCGTTACTGCCTCTGAACGCCTCATGTTCAGCTGCAGTATCCTAATTCCCGTGGTACTGAAGGGGAGGACAATGTCGTTGGGGGCAGAAGGGACAGGGGTGTTTATTGGTGGGTCGCGTTCGCGGAGCTATCCTGAGTTGTCTCTATTATCGCGTCGCGCCTATCGGTGACTCTACGGACCTCGCGGGGTCCACAATTCGCGAATACCCGTGACTCTACCGCGTCGCACCTATCGATGACTATACGGACCTCGCGGGGTCCACAACTCGCGAATCTACGTGACTCTACCGCGTTCAGGAGTCTCGAGGACTCGGAAACCCTATCGCACCTATCCAACACAACATTGACGGCACGAAGACCGAGAACACTACGCTGACATCTGAGGCTCGAACAGCCAGCGCTACCCGTGGGTAAATGAGAGTGTGGTGCCGAAAGAAGAGGCTCAGGCTGAGAAGCCACCAACGTCCTCGCCGCGGATCGGGTGCGCGGCCTCGCGACGATGTCAGCAACTCCCTGCTCGCTTGGTGTCACGCCTGGTTGCCTAAGCCCGGCCAGACGGGCACTGCCCCTCACAATCATTCTGACACATTCACACAGTTTGTTAATAAGCACCATAATTGATCCCACGAGTAAGGTCGGAAGTAAAAACCACACAACGAGACAGAGCCGCCATATCTCGCCCGGGCGAATTAAATACGGCTTCGGAGGCCGCCAACCGTCCTAACCGCTACGCTCGAGACAGGACCTACCCCTCCTGCCATGAGGCCCTCACCACGTAAGTCAAGCTTGGCCTAGGGGAACCATGAATCGCGTCAGAGGGTTCGTCTGAAACTTAGTAAAATAAAAATTAGTAGAAAACCTGAAACTTATAAAAATAAAAGGATTAGTGGGGAACCTGAAAAGAAAAAAGGGGGATTAGTAGACCTCCCGGTTCCGTCGCCACCGAAGTCCGGAGACTTTGGTGACGCAGGGCCCGGATGAGGTTGATAAAGCAGTCCTCGTCGTCTTTTCCAACCCCGTAGGGCGGGAGAAGCCGACAGAAGGAGCGTTCAGTACCTGAAACTTAAAGAAGAAATAAAGATTAGAACCCCCCGGTTCCGTCGTCACCGAAACCCGAAGGCTTCGATAACGCAGGGCCCGGATGGGGTTGATAGAGCAGCCCATCGTCGCCTTTTCCCACCCCGTAGGATGAGAGAAGTCGACGGGAGGGCCGCTGGGGGGAAAGGGAGGAGGGAAAGGAAGAAGGAAAAAGGTGTGATGCATGTAAAGGCGTTCCATGCATCACGTCCCTGGCACCCGAAGGTGCTGTGGACAAGCTTCGAGGGTGTGTGGGAAAGTGGCACGCGTCGAGCCACGTCAACCGAAGGAATGAGGTGTTTCCGGGGATACGAGTATCGGCTGCGTCTTCAGAGTTTGTCATTTGCACTGTGACCCGAAAGTGCATCCGAAATGTCAGTACTATCGCAATTGATTATCAGCACCTGGTGTCAGGCCGATTACTCACCGGATAACCCCACGCCGCGAGAAGACGCCAGAACGACACTTTTGCGCCCCCACTAGCCACACACCCGTGACGAAACCGCCATGAACAAGTTCGTCGTCTCACCCCGAATTAACTTCGGAGTGGGAGTCACAGCGGGGACCACGAGAAGGTCATTGTTCACGACTTGATTTCCGAGAGGCTATGTTTATATCGCATCGGAAGCCCAAGTTGACGCGCAGGGCAATGGGAGCGCTTGGGCTTCGTCCTGTCGTCACGTTCTCAGGCGCTCGAGGACTGTGACCCAAGCGTTGTGAGCCCCAAGGACCCGCGAAATCAACCCCCGCCCCTGATGAGAAGACAACTAATATATTGGCAACGGACCCGGCAGCCCGCGCCAGTGCTTGATCCGAGGATCTCTCGCCCGTAAGAGCATACGCAACTACTGGCCCAAAGGACCAGTCTTCCACACTTTCTAGCACTTCAACCAATACCAAGAGAATTCGCGTAAGATGTTGTGTCGCGAGACTTGGAAAAACCCTGCTCTCACCGCCGAAACGGATCACTGAACAAGTTGGATCTACCCCTGAGGGAAACGACTCACTTAGCCAGCGCCCAGCAACACCGAGAGTACAGGACCCTGGGCTGCCGAACGCTGTTACCAGCGGGGGCCACGAGGAGGCGGAGTCGTCGGCTTTTTCGCCCGATCCCGTGCAGGTTCCCGAGAAATCCCCAGGTAGCTTTCGGGGGAACTACTCCCCGTCAGTGCCTTGACAAACTACACAAGTGCAGCCCCTGCTCCGTCAAGTACACTCTCAAAATGTTTGTTTGATCCTACCTAACAGCCACCCGAACGACGGGTTACCGCGATGATTACGGGCCCGCCGCTCATGACCCAGGTTCCGACACCTCTAGGCTTGGGTGACCGAACGACTAAGGTTGTCTCGTAGAGACGAAATTTGAAAAAGAGCGTCCGCCGGTGAAGCGATACCGGGGACGCGACGACGAGAAATCCCCCAACAAGCGAAAAATAAAAATAAAATAAAATAAAGCCAAAAAAAAAAAAATAGAGATAAAATAAAATAAAATAAAATTGAAGATTGAATAAGAATCTACCCGAGGAGCTCCGCAAGCTCCTCCTGCCTCTTAAGCCAAAGTGATTCTCTGCAGAATGCGCGGAAGATCGAATAAGCCTCTGGAGATGCCACCAAGTGGTGCGCCACCTCTGGCCACTGCCTCGCCCCGATGAGTTCCCGCAGAGCGACTCTCTGCGGTTCAAAATTTGGGCACTCCAGAAGGAAGTGCTCAACAGTATCCACCATACCACAATTGCAATGCGAATCGTCTACGAGCCCCAGTGTCTCGAGACGTGCCTTAAAGTTTCCATGCCCGGAGAGGGCTTGTGTGCTATAGTGGTCCGGAGCGAACCACTTAGCGTCTAATCTATCGCGGATGTTCGCGAAAAACGCATAAGTGATGCGGCCCTTTGGAGAAGAATCCCAAAGATTTTGCCACATCACGATACCTTCCTCCTTGATGCGCTTAACAGCGTATTGACCCCTCGCTATATCTACATTGTTAATCCTGGCGTCCATTCCCACCCTGAGTTTATATGTTTCCCTACGTTGTTCCAGCAATATATCCAACGGTATTTCGCCGGCGATGACGCACAGCGATGCCCACGACGTAGTTCGATACGCCGCTGCGACTGCCAGAAGGGCAGTACGCTGGGCCGAAAGAAGAGTCCTAACGTCGTGAGAATTACAAAGATCTGACCATCCCGCAGCGGCATAAGTCGCTATCGGGACAAAAACCCCCCTATAAAAATTGGAAAGCGTTTTGAAACGCAGTCCCCGCGTAGAAAAAATTAGTATGGGATTGACTCTGGGAGAACGATGGTCGAGAGTCTGGGATTTATTTGGGATTGAATCTGGAAAGCACTATGGGCAGTCATCTGGGTTTTGGGACCCGGCTAGATGGTTTCCCAGACCTTTTCCCATAGCTTCAGTGGACGGGGGGAGTCCTCGTGCAATCAATCCCATACGTTTTTCCAGATTCTCTCCCGGCCGTACCGTACGACCGGGGGGATCCTCGCGCGATCAATCCCATACATAGAATCCTATATTATGTGTAAATGAAAGAAGAAGGAAAAATAGATTTTGTCAAATGGAAGGAAAAAATGAAAAACGAAGAAATATGCTCAAATCTAATTTTTTTCAACGAATATGATTTCGCCGTGCAAAGTTAAGCGCTGTAGTACATAATCGGCGGTTAAATTTCATTTAAGGCCCCAAAAATAATGTGATGTACTGGGAAAAGCTTGGATAAATAAATTAAAAGATCTATGTTAAACTCATCCAATACTTTACAATATTTTTGGGACCTACATCGAATTTCAAACGCCGATTACGTACAGCAGCATTTAACTTTGCTCGGGGAACTCATATCCGTCGAAAAAAATTGGTTTTAGGCATATTTTTTCGTTTTTTATTTTTTTCTTCCATTTGACAAAATCTATTTTTTCATCTTCTTTCACTTACACATAACATGGGATTCTATGTATGGGATTGATCGCGCAAGGATTCCCCCGGTCGTACGCGACGGCTGGGAGAGAATCTGGAAAAGCATATGGGATTGATTGCACGAGGATCCCCGTTCGTATGCGACGGCTGGGAGAGAATCTGGAAAAGCGTATGGGATTGATTGCACGAGGATTTCCCCCGTCCACTGAAGCTATGGGAAAAGGTCTGGGAAACCATCCAGCCGGGTCCCAAAACCCAGATGACTGCCCATAGTGCTTCCCAGATTCAATCCCAAACAAACCCCAGCCTCTCGCCCATCGTCCTCCCAGAGTCAATCCCATACTAATTTTTTCTACGCGGGTCCCCATCCTGATCCAGCCAATCTACCTAGCTTCTTGAAAAGCGACCCGACCTTGTCGCGCAAATAACTACAGTGGGTCGTAACACCCATCTCTTTATCAAAGTGGACGCCAAGATACCTGACGTGATCTTTAAACGGAATCGCGGTCTCACCTATCTTGATGATCGGATATCTACGCGCCAAGTCTGGCTTGGTTTCGCGCCTGCGTTGACGATCCGGACGATCGCCGCCGCGTCTGCCTACCGGTGGTCTGCGAACCCACACTGTCTTAAGGAGGATAGCCTCCGTCTTTCGCGCGGAAAGTTCTAGCCTAGCCTTTTTGCTCCATGCTACGATTCTGTCTACAACTCGCTGTCCTTCAATCTCTATCTCCCTTCGCGACTCGCCTTTAACGAGGACAAGAAGATCGTCCGCATAGGCGATGAAGCGATCTGGGAATTGTTGCTCGAAATCTCTGAACAAAGAATCAAACATAAGGTTCCAACACGCCGGGCCGAGGACTGAGCCTTGCGGACAACCCTTCGTAGCACGCTTGGTCACCTTTTCATCCCCCCATTCGATAGTCACCCGGCGGTCATCAAAGTAGCTCTGAAGCACTTTGTAGACATTTGCCGGGCAACCCCTGATTCGAAGACTCCTAAATACCATGGGCCACCAGACGTTGTCAAAAGCCCCGGCGATATCGAAGAGCAGAGCGACGGTGTAAGTCGCAGCTGAAGCGCGGATCATGTTGCGCAGCTCAACGATCGCATCCTCCGTGGACTTACCAGGCATGAAGCCAAATTGCCGATCGGAGATGCCGCCGTCATCCATCGTCTCGGAAAGACGCATGCGGATGAGTTTTTCGAACAATTTACCTATTACTGAAAGAAGACATATTGGCCTATACGATTTCGGGTCCATCTCGTCTTTATCCTCGCCCTTAAGGAGAACGCAAAGGTTTCCCTCCTTCCAAGCAGAGGGAAAGACGCCCCATTGAAGGCACCCGTTAAAAAGTTTTACCAGCTGAGCGGGGATTGTCAGAACGGCTCTTTTGAGGACCTCGACCTCAATGAGATCGGGGCCCGGAGCCTTACCATTTTTCAACGTTCTGCACGCCTGTTTTACCTCAAATTCGGTAAATACTTCGGCATCTTCCGTGTCAGGCGGCGTCTGCGCTTTTTCGCGCTGTCGTCTGTGCCACGGGGTATCCTCCTCCTCCCGATCATCTGGGACATCTGTGTCCAAAAGGCCGCTGGCGGTTCCTCTCATATCCATAGTGGAAACTCCATCAAGCCGGATCGTGCTTAGCACTTTCTCAATTCGAAATTTCTCCGCCTGGTGCTTATAAACGAAGCCCCAGGGCTCCGAATTCCCGTACGACGTGACAAATTTCCTCCAGCTTTCACGCTTTGCCCTCTTCACCTCACGGCTGTACTTTCGCAAAGAAGTGCGGTACTCTTGCAGTTTAACGA
The DNA here is from genome assembly GCA_964006125.1 of Cryptus viduatorius. Classification (NCBI taxonomy): domain Eukaryota; kingdom Metazoa; phylum Arthropoda; class Insecta; order Hymenoptera; family Ichneumonidae; genus Cryptus; species Cryptus viduatorius. Next base: position 19,705,322 of record OZ023222.1, on the reverse strand, counting down.
GGCGTTCGGGCTGCGCTCGTACCCTTTGGTATGCACGCATGAGCCGGTACACTCCCTTCTTCAAACTCGTAAGTTTTTCCGTCCACCACGGGTTGGACTTTCTAAAACGTGTTTTACGTGGCATAGACTGGATACAGGCGTCCGTGAGAACACCTGTTAGAGCCGTTGCCATGACTTCTACATCCTGCGATGAATCTACTACGAGGTTTTCCAACCTAGCTCGTGAAAGAGCTGCCAAAATTTCTGCAAAACGCTCCCAATCTGCCTTACGAGTATTGAACCGACTAACGCGGCGTACTCCTCCTCCTGCTGCGACAGTTGGCACCTGGAGTCTTATGTCGATCGCTCTGTGGTCGCTGGTTGTCCAGTCCGTACGGACTTTCCACTCCCCGATATATTGGGACAAAGATGGTGATCCGAGGGTGACGTCGATGAACGACTCACCTCTCGGTGTCCAGAACGTCGGCGGCTGCTCTGCATCATTGGCCACCTGCAAATCAAAGTCTTGTATGAGGCGCTCAAGACGAGCACCTCGCTCGTTCGTCTCCTGAGGCCCCCACAATGAAGATCTAGCGTTGGAATCTAGTGCGACAAGAATTCTCTTCCCCCTCAGCGAATGAAGCACCATCCCGAGGTGTCTGAGGTGCTGCTCGATGTCGTCTCTGAATTGAAAATAGTGCGAGACAACATAAAACGTAAAGCCGGGAGCCTGCACTTCCGCACAAACACAGTGCGCGTTGCTCAGCTGCGAGATGAAAATCATCTTGAGAGCAGGATTACAGACCGCTACGGAAGCCCAAGGATTACCTCGGCTTACGGCTGCAACCTGCACCGAAGTGCCTAATCCGAAAAAGGTGTGCCTCTCGTCCGGCTTTTGGACATATGGTTCCTGCAAGAGCAGGATGTCCAAACGCTTTTGGCGTATGAGGGAACGCACCTCGCCTGTCACTACCTCTGAACGTCTCATGTTCAGTTGCAAAATTCTGATTCCCGTGGCAATGGGGTCTACGCTCGCTGGGGCGAAGTTATTCATTGTGGGTTCAATCGCGAGTCTATCCTGTTGCACGTTCACGCGGTCTACTTGTCTGCCTACATTTATTTCGCGTTCAGCCACAAGTTGGCTTACATTTTCTCACCTATCGACTGCGACGGCACGAAGGCCGAGAACCTCACACTGACTCCTGATGCTACTAGGGCCAGCGCTACCCGTGGGCAAGCAAATGCGCGGTATCAAGATGCGAGGCACTGGCTGAGAAGCCAACAGTCTTGCTGCCGAGCGGGTGCGCGGCTTCGCAACAGAGTCAGCAACTCCCACTTGGTGTACTGCGTCTGGCTGCCTAGACTCCGCCAGACGAGCACTCCTCCTCACATGCATACTGACACATTCACACAAAGGTTTAAGTTGTTCCATATTTGTTCCCACGAGTATGGTCGGAAGTAGAAGACACACAGCGGGACAGAGCCGCCATATCCCGCCCGGGCGAATTGAGTACAGCTTCGGAGGCCGCCACCGTCCTAACCGCCACGCTTGAGACAGGACCTACCCCTCCTGCCATGAGACCCTCACCACGTTAGTCAGCTTGGCCTAGGGGAACCTTGAACCTGATGAGAAGACAACTAATATAATGGCAACGGACCCGACAGTCCGCACCAATGCTCGGCCAAAAGACCTCTCGCCCGTAAGAGCAAACGCAACACTGGTCCAAAGGACCGGTCTTCCCTACTTCCTAACACTTCAACCACTACCAGGAGAATTCGCGTAAGATGTTGAGTCGCGAGGCTTGGAAAAACCCTGCTCTCCCCGCCGAAGCGGATCGCTGAACAAGTTGGATCTACCCCTAGGGGAAACGACTCTCTTCGCCAGCGCCCAGCAACACCGAGAGTACAAGACCCTGGGCTGCCGAACGCTGTTACCAGCGGGGGCCACGAGGAGGCGGAGTCGTCGGCTTTTTCGCCCGATCCCGTGCAGGTTCCCGAGAAATACTCAGGTAGCTTTTCGGGGGAACTACTCCCACGCCGGTGTCTTGACAAGTTGCACAAGTGCAACCCCTGCTCCGTCAAGTACACCCCGCCTGATGAGAAGACAGAGATAATAACCGAGAACCACCGAAAAGCGCTGAGACGCTGAGAACGCACGTGGACTTCGCACAATGCCGATGCTGATAATGGCCGCCGAGAGCCCGTGCTGGTAGTCTCGTCTCTTTCTCGCCGAGCAGCGGCAAGATGTCGGTGCTGCGCATGCGCGAGTGTCGATCACTGATCGATGCCGGAGCGTGCTGCGGCGCTAAGAGAGCGCGGCAGTCCGGAAAATAAGTCCGGACAACGGCAGTCCGGTCCGGCAGTCCGTTCGCAACAGTTATTATTGTTACTCTCATTATCATTATCGTTATCATTGTTATTATTATTATTCCTATGTTTATTATTATAACATTTTTTTTTCTTTTTTTTTTTTTTTCACGAGGTATTCAAGCGGTTATTTTCCATTCATCCATTCAATAGTGTCCAAGGTTATTCCAAATCATTGATACATCCCGGATCATTCCTGGTTGGACGGTTAGCGTCTAGATGATCAATGATTCTTTTCGACCGAGGTAGATACTTTCTCTAATGTTAACGCCAAAGAAATGTAGTGAATATCCTAACTCTTTTTGGAAGAGGGTGACGATAGCGTCGTTCCACCAATGGCGACACCCGTTTGTTCCCTTTTTTTTTCATATTTTTTTTTATGATTGTTCTGTATACCCCCATACGTTTCCGGTGTACGTAGCATTTAATCCTGCTTCTACTATCGACATTCGTTTCATGAGACTGTCTATAGTTTCCACGAGAAGATCGAAGGTTATCATTAGGATGTCTATTCCCTTTGCAATTTGAGTTATCTTCGGGACGGTATCAATGTCCCAGATTACTACTTTTTAGGCACTCACTATAACAATAGGCAAAGAGTGCTTATTAAAATGACCATCCGTTGCTCTTCGGAGTCTGTCGAAGGGGTTACTCCGCAGCGCATACTCCAAAAATTTTTATTTTTCACCACTTGCTTTGGTGTATCTCCAACATCATGCGTAGTTACTTTGAAGTGACTGCGATGAATCGAAATATTTTTTTTATCCTACGGTGCAATGAAAACAACTTTATGGCTGAATTTTTCTTCTCGGACGTCCGTATCACACTGTAACTTTAGATGGTGTGAACCAATTTTGTTCTCCTTCGCAGGGTTTTTTTAATACATTATTTCCAGTATGCATATCACTTTTGAAACCAATCTAAGACCTTCAAGTATTTTCTAAAAAAATATTGGCCACAATGTGCATTTGCCTTCGGTCAAATGTCCATACGGTGCCATCATAATGAACTCTACGAACCAATTTTTTTCTCCTTCGCAGCATCATTTTATTTTATCAAAAGCACTATTCACAGCAAATTTAGAGACAATCCTACATCTCTAACTATTTATTCATCACAATTTTCCATAAAAAAATTATTTTCTCACATCTGATGTCCGTACGGTGCTCCAATTAAGAATCCTGGAAACCAATTCTTTTCTCTTCCGTAACAATATTTCATTGCGAAAGCACTATGCATAACAAATTTTGAGTCATTCTGACAAATATAATTTTAAGTATAAAATAATTAAAAACCAGTGGTTATAACTAGATTTGCTTCAAAGGTTATGTTATTTAGATTTGCCAAAAATCCATTTTTCATCATTTAAAAAAAAACTTCGTTTGTGAAAAATAAAACACGAAATATCATACACAGATTCACAAATGTTTGCGATTTTTATTTCGAAAATAATATATTATCACCGAAAATCATCCGCAATATTTTACCATACTTTATTCACATTCGTAATAAAAATGATAAATTTCACGTATTCACTAAAAAAATTGGTTGTAAATTAACAAAAAAGATTCATCGAATATCCAAAATAATTACAATTTCACAAATACAAATAAAAAAATTCACGAGGACATATATTTTTATTTTATTTTATCTGTCAAACGTTGAAAGCAGATGACAATTTTGTAGCAGACGATACACAGATGCTCATACGTCGCGGCGCGCGTACTCTGGCCGGATGATTTTCAAATTTAAAAAAATCGACATCTCGTTTTAATCTTTGTTCGTATTTTACCTAAATACAAATGGATTCTACGCGGTATAGCACAGATAAAAAGTGTGCAATCATAAGAAAAAGGATTTTCTATCCTTCGACCGTCGTAGATTCATCGCAGTCGAAATCTGTGGCAATTATGTCCACCCGATTTATTCGCTTAAAGTTAATAATAAAAACTGCTAATTTTGTTTCTGGCAAAGTATGTTCTCCTCTTCAAAACAAGACAAGATAAGAATCGATATCTTTTTTCGCTGCCGAAATATGATTGTTTTTAAGCAAAGACTAATTTCACGAATTTTCGTCAAAAAATGAATCGTTTTTTCAAATTTCTCGAAATTGCCGTCTCGAATACTTTCCTCTCAAAGATATCGTATTTACAAACTGACTCTCCGCGTTATTGCGCAGATAAAAAGTGTGCTATGTTTAAAAATTTAATTTTTTACACTTCGACCGTCGGAGATTCATCACATTCAAATTCTTTGTCAATTTTGTTCGCTGGATTTATTCGTTTACACTTGATAAGAAAACTGCTAATGATTATTCTATCGACATATTTCCAACGTTTTTTTTTTTTTTTTTCAAATTTTCGTCGAAATACGAATTTCTTTCATATGCTCACGGCTTGATAAGTTTTTTTTCTCAAAAAAAAAAAAAAAAAAAAAAAAACAATTGTACTCTTACAGAACAATTATAAACAATTATTTATCACGAAAGTGAAAAACACTGAATTTGTCGATTTTACGAGTTATTCCGTACCGAAAAACTTATCCTCGTTTGTGATTAAATAAAATAAAAAAAAATACGATATGATATGATGCTAAATTTGATATTTTTAAGCGACGATAAATATCAATAAAATTTCATTGGAAAACGAAAAAAATTATCGAATTTCTCAAACTTCTCGTCTCCAATACTTGTTTGTTCTACAGAGATAATAACGAGCTGATTCCATGTATTATGAGGAAGAAAAAAAATATATCTCAAATGGTAGAAATTAATTTTTTTATAAGAGGACTGTCAAAGAGCCTTCACAGTTGATTTTTTCAAGAATTTCATCAATTTGTAAAAAATATTTCGGAGCCATCCAAGATGACAAATTCTTGATTCGAGTAACGTACTACTTCCTCTTCCATACAAGACAGGAATCAAGACGATATATTTTTTCGTTCTCGAGATAGCATTTTTTTGCAGCATCCAGAAATGTCGACAAATTTTCATTGAAAATCACAAAGAATAGCAAATTTCTTGAACTTTTCTTCTACAATGATTGGGTTTCCTACAGATAAAATAACGAACTGATTCCATCTATTATGGGAAAGAAAAAAAAAACACTGAAGGGGAAGGATTTAAAAGGGATATTTAGCCTGAATGCTGAATGGTAGTCGTGTTGGTGTCGGTACATGTTTTGTGTATTTGTTTTATATTCATTAAATCTGGTCATAAGTTTAAAGCCAATAAAATGACTTTACTAGACATGATTTGATTCGTTAAATTAATTTGATCAAGTTCTTCGTGATGCAATTCGTTATATTTGTCTCGTGTCTCAATATTTGACAATTTATCGTCAAACAAAAAGGAAATATCCGTCGTGAATATTAATAATCAATTGGTACAAAAAAGAAATATTTTTATTCGACGAAGGTTAAACACTATGAATTAATTTACGTGACTGATAAATGTATCAACATACTTCATCCGTAGCGCATAGTGCGATGTGTAAATATACTCGATACGGAGCGCGTAGCGCGACATGCACCCTGTTCTATTCCCTGTTCTATTCCCTGTGATCTTAATAAACGTACAAGTTCAGCTCTAAATACTAATGAGTGCCCCTCGCTCCAAAAGACTTTATGCTCTTGTACTCGATGTAATAAGGCCGTTAGGAGCTCCAAAACGTTTTCCTTGTTTCTCTCTGCTGCTACCGTGTCATCTTCCTGATGTGTAGGCCAGGGAAACAGCATGGTTTTTATTAATATTTTCCATATACGAAGTATCTCTGTCTTCTTAGCCTTTTCTTTTATTCTACTTATACTGCGAGCTTTGTATGGCCCACAGCGCGACATGCACCCCCGTGAGTGCCTTAAAAAATGTCCCGAAGGGACATTTTTCGGGGGGTTTGAGGGACGGAGCCCACCAACAAGAGCATCTGCACCCGCAGGGCGCTGAGACGCTTGTTCCTGCTGGTTTTGGCATGCTGTTTGATGTATGGTATGTCCCTCAAAACCTTAGAAGATAACTCAACTCACATGTGAGAAGAATGGCACATTCTCTGTTCCACTTAGTGTAATTTGACCAGATCTTAAAGCGGATATCACTTAACGTTTTTCGTATATAAAAGACTATTTGCTTCTGTTGTTCCACCGGGTTTCCTTAAATATTTTTGATACATGGAAAGTATCTACTGTCTGCGACCATTCTTAACAGGGCTGTCGCGGCCTTTTCTCGGGCTTCCCTCAATGTCCTACTCATTGCGTGCGTGACATATGGTCCACAAATTAACCAGCAGCCCCAAACACCCGGAGCTGGGTTCATGTGTCTAAACGTCGGTCTTATATTCCTGTAGCGCATGTATTCGCCAAGAAGGTTCTCTGCAGTGTTCTGTTTCTGACCGTTCCCTTCCGTGTTTCTTCTTTTCTCATATTTGGAACCTGTCAGTAGACAGTGAAAAGTAATAAAAGCAAAACTGAAGGATTTTAATTGCTTTATGTATGTTATTTTTATCTTACTTTCTATTTATTCTGTTCTGACTATACTATGAATTGGATTCGGACGATTCCTTCTCCATTAGATATTCTTTGTAAGCGGTAATGGTCAAGAGGAGCAGATGGTATCTGAGAATACTCCGAAATATCCCCTCTGAACTGCATCTTATTCTAGGCGTCGTGAACACCTCCCAACTCATTATACATATATCCTGAACTAGTCGGTTCCATTCCTTCTTCTAGGGCGCATCCCCGGTATGTGGCTTGATGGTTGCGCACACGATGAGCCAGAGTCGTTAGAATTCTCCTAAGGTCTGCCCTATCGAGCCTACTGCTTCTTCTCACTCTATCGTTTCCCAACTAGGGGAACTCCTATGTTTTCCCTATGGTCCACCACATGCGGTTAACACTTGCGCGTTTCGCATTATCCCTTGATTTCCCCATACCGACAGTTCTGTACGGTCCACAAATTATTTCGCAAACCCATAAATTTCGTGGACATTCTGTGAATAAAAAATGCGGCATAATATGGCGATGTTGCATATACTCTCGAAGAGCTACCACCGTATGGTCCTCCATTCGATAGTGTAAAAAAATAAATAAAACGCGGACTACAAACTCGTAAGGGTAGAATATAATTATTTATTAAACTTTAAACGCTTACTTTTACTTATTAGTATGTTTATATACTTTTACGTATTTTATCTTATCTTACAATGCCCAGTACTCTTTCTCTATATGTCTCGATGACGGAAAGAAGCAGATTATATCTAAGCATACTATATATTCTTCCCATTTCCGCACGAATTAATCTAGAGGTTGTGGTCAATTCCCACGTCATCAAGTTTGTCGAAATTCCTGACATTCGGCGTTCCTTCAAGTATATACCCTGGGATCTTAAGAGTCGCTCGAACTCATCTTGATAGAGGAAGGCTCGGCCGTCACTCCAGTGAGTCTGGTGACTCTTCACCCGATGCGTTAATTCCACTAATACATAATTTACATGATCTCTATTAATGCGCGTTGATCTTTGCTGCACATGCGAAGTACGCTTGCATGTTTTGCCTGATTTTCTGATCTGCCTATTCCGAGAGAGGCGTATGGCCCACACATTATACGGCAACTCCAAACAGTTGGCGATTCCCTAAAATATTTATATCGGGGCGTGACGTGGCGCCTTAACATATACGCATGTAGGTCTAATGCCAGCAGTCGTTCTGTTCCTCCCATTCCTTCAGCGGCTGAAATTAATAAAGGAAACGCGAACTACAGAATCGTAAATAATACTAGGAGGAAAACAAGAAAAAGGAAAGGAAGAAGAGAAGAGGAAATAGAACAACTCTCCTCTTTTTTAGGCACTCACTATAACAATACGCAAAGAGTGCCTATTGAAATGAATATCCGTTGCTCTTCGGAGTCTGTCGGTGGGGTTACTCCACAGCGAATACTCCAAAAATTTTTATTTTTCACCATTTGCGTCGATGTATCTCCAACATCATGTGTTATTAATTTGAAGTGATTCCAATGACTGGTAATATTTTTTTCGCCTGCGGTTGAATAAAAATACCTTTATTACTGAAATTATTTTCTTAGACGTCCGTATCACAGTGTAACTTTGGACTGTGCAAAACAATTTTTCTCTTCTTCGCAGGGATGATGTATCATATCATCACCATTGTGCACATACATTTTGAAGCCCCTGCGAAGCATTGGAATATTTGCTTAACAAAAAAAATCCATTTTTGCTTCGACAAGTGTCCGTACGGTGCTGTAACTTTAGACTGTGCGAACCAATTTTTCTCTTTTTCGCAGGAATGATGTATCATATCATCACCATTGTGCACATACATTTTGAAGCCCCTGCGAAGTATTTGAATATATGCTTAAAAAAAAAACCATTTTTGCTTCGACAAGTGTCCGTACGGTGCTGTAACTTTGGACTGTGTGAAGCAATTTTTCTCTTCTTCGCAGAGGTGATGTATCATATCATCACCATTGTGCACAATCATTTTGAAACTACTGCGAAGCCTTTAATAAGGTGTTTTAAATTTTGTTCTGCTAAATGTCCATACGGTGCTCCAATTATGAAGTCTACGAACCTAATTTTTTCTTTTTCGCAGCATTATTTTATTTTATGAAAAGCAGTACGCACAGCAAATTTGAAGACATTCTGACATTTCTTAGTATTTTTATTCTCCAATTATTTTTAGTGAGGAATTATTTTAAAAGGTTATATTATTTTAATTTTCCAAAAAACAATTTTTTATCATGTCACAAAAGAAAATTTGGTTGCGAGAAATGAAATACGAAATATCACACATTGATTTCCACATATTAATCCTTTTTATTTCGAAAATAATATATTTTGAACGAATGTCATTCACAATATTTTATATACGTTATTCACATTCATAATAAAAATAAAAAATTTCGTGGGTGCACTGAAAACTTGGTTATAATTCCACAAAAAAGAATCATCCAATATCCAAAATTATTGCAATTTGTCAAATAAATTTGAAAACAATCGCGGCCATTTATTTTTTTCCATTCGTTATATCTGTCAAACCTTGGAAGCCGACGATAATTCGATAGCAGACGTGATAAAGTTTGCATACGCCGCGACGTTGGTATTCTGTGTCGGATGATTTGAATCGAAAATAAAAATCTTATTGTTTTCTCATTGTTTAATGTATATAACTTTAAATATTGCGAAACTGCAGTTTACTTTTTTCAAATCTCTAACAATTTTTCGAAACAAAAAAAAAATCAATTTTTACCTCGTATGTTTCCAACCACCCTTCTATTTTTATTTCAATTGTTTCAATATACTTATCTCAAAACAAAATAAAACAATAGAAAAGTAAAATTTCTCGAATTTCTCGTCTGCAATGTTTTCCTCTCTGACAGTGACAATAACCAGTGAATTGATTCCATCTATTATAGGGAAGAGAAAAAATGCTTAAAGTGTTATAACCGAATTCTCTTATAGAGCGCCCGCAGGGCGCTAAGGCGCTTGTTTTTTTTCATGCAACTATGGTTAGGGTGATGATTCCGTCAATTCCCATCCCCTTCCTTCAAGACGATTCTTGCGAGCATTGGTGATGGTACGAAGCAAGTTATATCAAATTTAACTTCGTAAGATACCCCTGGAAATACGAACGATACTAGGTACTGTATCTAATTCTCAGAACATAAAACTTCGTGTCCTATATATTGTAAGTCTTTCTGTCATCTCTATTCCCTGTGATCTTAATAAACGTACAAGTTCAGCTCTAAATACTAATGAGTGCCCCTCGCTCCAAAAGACTTTATGCTCTTGTACTCGATGTAATAAGGCCGTTAGGAGCTCCAAAACGTTTTCCTTGTTTCTCTCTGCTGCTACCGTGTCATCTTCCTGATGTGTAGGCCAGGGAAACAGCATGGTTTTTATTAATATTTTCCATATACGAAGTATCTCTGTCTTCTTAGCCTTTTCTTTTATTCTACTTATACTGCGAGCTTTGTATGGCCCACAGATCACCCAACAAATCCAATAACCTTGGTTTTCCCCCGAGTATTCGAAGCGAGGCCTTATCTTTCGCCGCTGCATATATTCTCGCAAGGCTACTTCCGGTTGTGGCGCCATTGTATATTTATATGTATTGAGACGGTGTCTCAGTTTCCGAGGACACCGCTCGTTCTACCGATTCGATTATTTTCTCGTGAACGAAGTATCCACGAGTAGTTAGCGAAGTGACCGCGAGATTTCGCATTTGAAAAACTTTCTTGATAACGAAGGGACACCGGCATGTATGTAAAAAGGCGACTGCGAAGCAAATTAGGATCAGTTCTTTCGGCAACGGGGAACTGATCAAACTTTCCTCTAACACCTCCGGGTCCCCAGAGCCTTCGGTGACGTTGGCTCTAGGTGTACTCAATCTCCCGAACCATGGTGCACACATCTTTGGTGACGAAGTAGTGGGCATTCCTGTCACCAGTCACCGCTAGTAGGGAACCGCGATAGGGGAGGTAACCCGGACAAGAGTGAGCCGGAATCGAGTCGCGGATCGACCAAGTGGCGACACGGTTGGTTCACGATCTCGTGGAAGCCGAACTCTTCGACGAGGGCCCTGCACCACCACGTGGGCACGGCAGAGTAGCTTCGTTACTAAAATCACGTTTCAAAATTATTTCTTTCGCGATTAATAAGCTCAAAATTCAACCAATGCGTTTCATTATAAAGTCATGTCGATAAGTGAAGCTCTGTCGGTAATTCAGTATAAAATTCTATAAAATGATAAAATTGGATTCTTTTCCATCGATCGATCGGGAATCTTTGTTCATAAATGTTCTTTCAATGATGTTCGAAAGTTAAGAGAAAAATCTTTCTAATTCACAAATGACCGACAAACGGTCGGTAAAATTTGGTTCTTTTGGTCCTTCAGTACAGGATGCAAACTTTAATTTCATTTCAACGTAAATTTGTCCTCACAATGAAAACCGGGATAATTTAAGTTAATCGTCGATAATATTGGAATTCAAACATTGTATTGCATTTTTCATGTTATTTTAATAAAAACTATTATTTTCACCAAAATGACAACATCTAACGATTATTCGCTCACCCTGAACTCCTAACGCGATCCCTTCGAACCGTGTGCGCGGCACCGGCCAAAAAGGTGAACGTTTCAGTATATGTATTGTGACGAAGTAAATGTTTAAATAAATCTCTCGATCGAGCTCCACCCACCACGGAGCCAAACCGACGTAATTAATACTAGCCGCACTATCTTAGCAGTACATTAGTCACCCCCCCCCCCTCCCATGAACACCGCGCAAAGGCAAGGTACGACCGACAAACCGCTCTTCGTCGTCGAGTTCCAGAGACAACGCACGAGAGCGAGAGAGACACGGGAAAAGCTAAGGGAGAACATCGCTCGAACAGCACGACAAACCGCCGTCCGATAACACCGCCCACCGCCCGCCGTTCACTATCGTCGCTCGATGCCATCGAGCGACGATCAATCGCTCCCACTGCCGCCACCTGCCGCCTCGCCTGTCGATCGAGCGATGTATCGACCGATGCCGAGTACTGTCTTCTCTCTCCCACCGCCGACATCCGCAGCGCTGAGATACGAAGAGACTTCCGAGAAGACGAGCGTACCTCAGCCTCGATCGAGATACAGTAGAGTATAGACGTGCGTAACGACACTGCGAATATTACAGAGTATCTAAGCGAGTTGTAAGAAGCGAATTACCGAGTTAAGCGACGAAATTATTGTACGAGTGAGTGATCTTTTTCTTTCTTAGAGTGTGATTAACCCCGTGACCATTGTTCCCCGAAATCCAACCCCCTAATTATTGAGAAATCTCGTGAAATCCGACCGCGTGGCCAACGGAATATTCGCCGGCATCGCCATTTTCCGGCATCGCGTTCGTGCACGTGGTGGGTGTCGTTATCGCGTAGTTATCGAATTAATCTCCTCGAGAGTTCACCCCGTGAGTCCCATTACCCATTTTTATTAAGCATCAGTCGTCCCGAATCAAGCCGAAGGATAAAATTCAGAGCCGACAGATCAGTTAACCCTCCCGTGAGAATAAGAAGTCCCATCAAATAGCCGGCATTGAAAATTTGCAAGTCATCCTCCATCTTGAACGGTGTTACCCCGTGCAACGGTAACTGGCGCCCAAATTACTTATTTATCGGTAGATTGCTCGAGCCCTCCCCTCCGTACTACAATTGATTGTCTCTTTTCTTTTTTTATGCCGAATAATATTGTTTTCCTCCCATCAGAAGTATCTTGTGGCCCGTAAATTCCCGGACATTTCCCGGCGATTTATCCGAATCGCTACGAATTAATTTATCCGATTTTCCACGAATTTAATTGATCGTCCCTGTCGTCCTTTTTGCCGTATCACGAGTGCATACGCACAGCGGATTGCCTCGTGATCCACCCCGTGATAACCATAGTTCGACCCTCCCCCATTGTCAACCCCCTTTTTGCTGCCCCGGGAATTGCGAGATATTATTTTGTTGATTGTTATTCAGCGCCCTCATCTATTCCCCCCGAGTTATTTCGTTTTGACAGTTTAGTATTTCATAGATAATTTTCGAGTTATTATTATTATTATTTTGCATAATTTTGAGTGATCTATTATTTTAAGTTCAGTTATTAGTTGTATTATTATTTAGTTGCGCTTATTATTAAGATTTATTTGCGTTCTGAGATTTATTATTTTGGTTGATTATTTCCTTTATTTTCTTTTATTATTAATTTTGAGTTATCATTCTTATTTTTAGTTCTTCGATCTCAGTTCCTTTCCTTAGTTAGTTATTTCTTATTGTCTTTTCCTTTTTTTTTTGTTGTTACGATTTCTTTTGTATTATTTCTCTTCCCCGAATTTATAATAAATTATTGTTTCTCTGTCAAGTATCCCCCCACCGCTTACGATTATTTAATTTTTCCGTTGTCTCCGCCCCGAATATAAGTTCCGACGAAAACCCCCGTCACAGTATATATAAATTTTATTTTGAGGTTGAAAAATTAAAACGCGAAATACAAAAAAAATGTTTAATTTAAGAAAGACATTTATTATAAACTCCTACTTCCTTCCAGTTCCAAAAATAAGAAAAGAATATCTCTCTATATATATAAAGTTTCCGCCGCTGTCGCCGCCGCCGCCGCCGCCGCCGCCGTGTCAGGAATCGAGGGGAGGGCAAAAATATTCTAAGTCCCTCTAAGGAGGAAAAGAAAAATATTCTAAGTCCCTCTAAGGGGGACTTAGAATATTTTTCTTTATATTTTTATATTTATATTTCTTTATATTTTATTATTTATATTTTTTTTTCTTTTTATTTTTCTTTAAAAATATTCTAAGAGTCCCTCTAAGGGGGACTTAGAATATTTTTCTTTTCCTCTTTAGAGGGACTTAGAATATTTTTCTTTTCCTCTTTAGAGGGACTTAGAATATTTTTCCCTCTAAGGGGGACTTAGAATATTTTAAGAATTTCTAAGTCCCTCTAAGGGGGACTTAGAATATTTTCGGTCGAAGAGGGCGGGGGGAATCCCCTTAGAGGGACTTAGAATATTTTTCTTTTAGTCCCCCTTATTCTAAGTATTCTAAGTCCCCCTTAGAGGGACTTAGAATATTTTTCTGAAGGGGCGGGGGGGGGAGGTCGTGGGAGGGGAAAGTCAAAATATTCTAAGTCCTTCAAGGGGGGACTTAGAATATTTTTGGTCGAAGGAGTAATGGCGAATGGGGGGGGGGGGGGGAGGGGAAAAATATTCTAAGTCCCTTCAAGGGGGACTGACTAAGTAAAAATACAAAAAAAAGCGGCGGCGACCTCCATTGGTGAAAAGTTGCGGCGGTGATTAAACATTATTATAATGTTGATAAAAGAAATGCAAGCGCGCGTAGCGCGCGAGCCCGGGGAAACTCTAGTATATATATATATATGCTAGAGTTTCCCAGGGCTCGCGCGCTACGCGCGCTCGCTTGCGCACCCCCTTCGCCATTACTCCTTCGACCAAAAATATTCTAAGTCTCCCCTTGAAGGACTTAGAATAGATTGGCCTTCCCACCCGCGACCCCCTCCCCTTCAGAAAAATGTTCTAAGTCCCTCTAAGGGGATTCCCCCCGCCCTCTTCGACCGAAAATATTCTAAGTCCCTCTAAGGGGGACTTAGAAAATATTCTAAGTCTCTCTAAGGGGGACTTAGAATATTTTTTCCCTTCCCTCCAATCCTGAAAATATTCTAAGTCCCTCTAAGGGGGATATTCTAAGTCCCTCTAAGGGGGACTTAGAATATTTTTTCCCTTCCCTCCATTCCTGAAAATATTCTAAGTCCCTCTAAGGGGGGAAATATTCTAAGTCCCTCTAAGGGGGACTTAGAATATTTTTGCCCTCCCCTCGATTCCTGACACGGCGGCGGCGGCGGCGGCGGCGGCGGCGGCGGAAACTTTATATATATAGAGACATATGAAAAAATTATGTATATCTATAATTATTGAAAAGTAAATCTATGCCTTAAAACAAATCTCATTCCAATGGCTCGTCATCTGAGGAAACAATCCTGTTACCTTTAGCCTAATTCAGGTCCCATGGCGCTACCGTATATATGGTACATAATGTTTTTATCATGATCCTCATCATTATAACGACGAGGAGATATTGTTTATATATATTAATGAATGGCTGGCAGTCGGGTAACAGTCGACCGTCCACTCCGCGGAAAACTCCCCTAGCGGTGTTTCTTTGACGTGGCGCTCGACTGTGAACCCCCATATGTCTAACAATGCATCAAATTCTTCGATCAAATCCGCACATTCCTCGTCGGATGGTGTATTCATCGATTCTAACTAATGGTTTTCAGACGGGTTAAGGGGCTATTGGGGTTGCGTATGATGGGCCGGATTACGGCTACTGGGTGGGATAGCGGGGTCACGGTTGGGGTTGGGGGTTGGCGGGGCTACGTGGTTTTTTCACGTTGCCGAGGAATTGCTCCGGATTCCTCCGAGTAAATTCGAGGAAATTCTTCGCAGCTTCCTGTTTTGCCGCCTTTTTGCTTCGCGCCGATCCCAATGCCGACTCTCCGAAACAATCCACCCGATACATAAATGAATTGATGTGACTCCCTACTTGGCTATGTATTAATGTGTACAAGGGAGTAAGCCCCTCCCTTATCAGTACCTCTTGGAGCTCGGAGATCGGTGTTTTCTCAATGAAAGCCATTATTGGATGCTGTAAATTAAATGTGCCGATGGTTAGGGGATGTTTTTGTGTAAAGGAAAAAATTTTAAATTCAAGATGCTATCTATCCCGAGGAGAAGAAAAAAAAAAAGGTAACTATTTAGAATTGGGGCGTTTCCCAAATTGCGCGTAACATTTTTTTTCTTTATACCAAACGTTGTGTTTCATCGTGTAGTTGAAGATTCAGGTGGGGGAGATGGAAAAAGAAAAGAATAAACGTGTTAAAAAATCAAAAAAACCTTAATAAACAAAAAATGCAAAAAGTAAAAGAAACGAGCGCCTCAGCGCCCTGCGGGCGCAGAGGCTCTTGTTGGTGGGCTCCGCCCCCCAAACCCCTCGAGAAATGTCCCTTTGGGACATTTTTTGAGGCACTCACAGGAATACACTTCGCGCTACGCGCTCCGTATCGAGTATGATTACACTTTGCATTATGCGCTGCATATCGAATATGTTTATACGTCGCGGTGTGCGTTTCATCTCGGAAGAACGTATAGCAGAAAATCATTTATCACTTATGTAAATCGATTCATACTTTAACCGTCATCGAATATAAACATTTCGTTTCAATACAAATTGATTATTATTATTCACAACTGATATTTCCTTTCTGTTTTACGAACAATATAACGAATTGCATCACGTACAACTTGATCAAATTAATGTAACGAATCAAATGATATCTAGTAAAGGTCGTTTTATAGGCTTAACACTTATGACCAGATTAAATGAGTATAAATCAACACAAAAAATATGTACCAACACGAACACCATTACCATTTACCAACAGGTCTAATGTCCCCTTTGAATGCATCTGTTTAAATGTTTTTTTCTTCCCTAAAACACATAAAATCACTTTATTATTGCCGGAGGGGGAAAAGATGGCGGACAGAGAGGTTGGGTGGAAAGAGTGCTGCTGGTAAAAGAAGGAAGGATACGCGAAGAAGGAAGAGAAAATGGGTTGGAAGTGAGGAGGAGGACGAGGGGAGTGAGAGGATCAGGAAGTGATATTGTGAAATCAGGAAAAGGAGAAGGAAGTAAAAAACAAGCGTCTCAGCGCCCTACGGGTGCAGATGCTCTTATTGGTGGGCTCCGCCCCCAAACCCCCTGAAAAATGTCCCTTGGAGACATTTTTTAAGGCACTCACGGGGGTGCACGTCGCGCTACGCGCTCCGTATCGAGTGTATTTACACATCGCGCTATGCGCTATGGATAAAGTATGTTTATACGTCGCGCTCTGCGTTTCGTTTCGAAAGTACTGTGACGTGATTTTTTGGAATCAACGTCACAAAAACCCAAAACAACCGTTACTCGCACCAAATACCGATTTTAGTGCTGAAGTTTCGCGTTACTGCCTCTCCCAGCGACTTAAGATACCGTCACGCTCTCGTTGAGTTACCGATTGAGATGTTTGCAGTTTATTTTGTATCATTTTGTTGTAATTATTCCCAATTAGCTTCATTATCGTTATTATTTTAGTTCAGTTCGAGTTTTGAGATTCCGTTTGCTTGGTCTGGTTCACGATTTCCGATTTCTTTTTAGTTCAGTTTAGTCGACGTTTCCGACTCTATTTGGTGGTGTAAGAAGTAATAATAAAAAGCCCAAATAGAGAAAGGACTCGGCGAAGAGTCTTGCGAATACGTCAAAGTCCGGTGCAAACCCGGCACCCCAAGAGATAGTGCAATGCGTTGAGATCAGGCGGAGGTATCGTTTGGTCCAGGCAAGAGTGGTGGAAAACCTTGCGCTGCGTTATAGTTGAGTAGAGCCTTGTATCTCACGCATTAACTAGGGGGAAGCGATTGCGAAGATTCGTTCAAGTTACCGCGTTATAGTATCGGCTCTCGATTCGATAAAGTCATGAGATGGTTGAGAGGGCAGTAGTTATCGTTCAAGCTCCCGAAAATAATTATCATAATTCGTTACGAATTTTCGTAGGCAAATCGACAGTCTACCGAGAGCTGCCCCAGAGGTAACTCGGGTCTCTCTCGCGCTCCCGTGTTGTTGACGTTCGGCCTATTGTTCGCACGCTCGAGTGAGGCTATCTCTCTCGCGCACACAGTGTGGCCTAGCTGTCAGTTTCTCGTTCTCGTTCAGGCTATCGCTCGAGTTTTGTGAGTTGAGTGTAGCGAAAGAATTTTGTAATAAATTCTTCGTGATCCCGTGCGTGAGTGAAGCATCAGAAATAATGCTCCTTGTGCAGCGGTGATAGTGATTCGGTTCTCGGTGTATCGTGAGATACAGGTTCCCGCTCATTACAGGATTAATATGAAGTTTCGGTGAGTTTTTGAATTATAAAAATTTGTCGATCGCTTATCGATCCGCTTTTGTTACGTTCTCGTTAGCTCGCTTCGATCGTTCGATCAGCTGAGCGTTTTCGATGCACTTGCGTGTGATCCCGTGGCTTCTTAGCCAAATTATTATTTTTCGGTCCCGCTTAAATTAACGTTGAGATTTCGATCTCCGTTTCTCGTTGCTATTCTATTGACCTCGGATCGCGACCCTTCTACCACAACCCGCATCCTGAGCAACCGTGCATTTCCGCAACCGTTTGCTTTCGCGAATGCGTCGGCGTTAGTTCTCGTATCGTTTTCGTTTCGTTTCGTTTTGTCGTTGCGGAAGTCGCAGTTCCACCGACTTCCAGTTTAGTCCGGATTGGTGATTCCGGCGAAACAAAAATCTACCCTGCGGAGGTCGTTCCACCGGCCTCCAGTTTAGACCGGTTGTTAATACCGGCGAAACAAAATTAACTGGCGCCCACCGGGACGCCGATGCATCCGCGAGGGTGGACGGCCGAAGGTGACGTAAGTTTCGTTCGCGTTTTGCTCCCGTTTGGTTTGAGCTTTTCGATTTTTGGTTTATTTTTTAAAATTTTATTTATAGAGTTCGCGTTAGAGTTTTCGTTAGGTGAAAAATACGTCACAGTACATATGAGGGATAAAAATGTATCAGTTACGTTAATTAATTCATAGTGTTCAACCTTTGTCAAATAAAAGCATTTCTTTTTTGTACCAATTGATTATTAATATTCACGACGGATATGTCCTTTTTGTTTGACGATAAATTGTCAAATATTGAGACACGAGACAAATATAACGAATTGCATCACGTAGAACTTGATCAAATTAATTTAACGAATCAAATCATGTCTATAGTAAAGTCGTTTTATTGGCTTAAAACTTAAGACCAGATTAAGACCAGTCTGGTCTGGTCAGACCAGACCAGATTTAATGAATATAAAACAAACACACAAAACATGTACCAACACCAACAAGATTACCATTTAGCATTCAGGCCAAATATCCCCTTTAAATCCTTCCCATTCAGTGTTTTTTTTCTTCCCCATAATAGATGGAATCAATTCGTTATTTTATCTGTAGGAAACCAAATCATTGTAGAAGAAAAGTTCAAGAAATTTTCTATTCTTTGTGATTTTCAATGAAATTTTATCGATAGTTATGGATGCTGCAAAAAAATGCTATCTTGAGAACGAAAAAATACATCGTCTTGGTTCCTACCTTGTATTGAAGAGGAAGTAGTACGTTACTCGAATCGAAAAATTTGTCATCTTGGATGGCTCCGTAATATTTTTTACAAATTGATGAAATTCTTGAAAAATTCGACTCTGAAGGCTCTTTGACAGTCCTCTTATAAAAAAATTCATTTCTACCATTTGAGATTTATTTTTTTTCTTCTTCATAATACATGGAATCAGCTCATTATTGTCTCTGTAGAATAGACAGGTATTGGAGACGAGAAGTTTGAGAAATTCGATAATTTGTTTCGTTTTTGAATGAAATTTTATTGATATTTATCGTCGCTTAAAAATATCAAATTTAGCATCATATCATATCGTATTTTTTTTTATTTTATTTAATCACAAACAAGGATAAGTTGCTCGGTCCAGAATAACTCGTAAAATCGACAAATTCAGTGTTTTTCACTTTGTCGATAAGTAATTGTTTAAAATTGTTCCCTAAGAGTACAATTGTTTTTTTCCAATTTGTAAAATTTGTAAAATTTGAAAACACGTTGGAAATACGTCGATAGAATAATCATTAGCAGTTTGTTTTATCGACTGTAAACGAATAAATCGAGCGAACAAAATTGACAAAGATTTCGAATGTGATGAATCTCCGACGTTCGAAGCGTAAAAAATTCAATTTTTAAACATTGCACACTTTTTATCTGCGCAATAACGCGGAGAGTCAATTTGTAAATACGATTTTTATGAGAGAAAAGGATTAGAGACGGCAGTTTCGAGAAATTTGAAAAAACGATTCGTTTTTTAACGAAAATTCGTGAAATTAGTCTTTGCTTAAAAAAAATCATATCTCGGCAGCGAAAAAAGATATCGACTCTTATCTTGTCTTGTTTTGAAGATGAGAACATACTTTGCCAGAAACAAAATTATCAGTTTTTATTATTTACTCTAAACGAATAAATCGGGTGAACATAATTGCCAAAGATTTTGACTGCGATGAATCTTCGACGGTCGAAGGATAGAAAATTCTTTTTTTTATGATTGCACACTTTTTATCTGCACTATACCGCGTAGAATCCATTTGTATTTAGGTAAAATACGAACAAAGATTGAAACGAGATGTCGATTTTTTTCAATTTCGGGCCAGACAATCATCGGGCCACAGAGTACGCGCGCCACTACGTATGAGCATATGTGTATCGTCTGCTACGAAATTGTCATCTGCTTCCAAAGTTTGACAGATAGAATAAAACGAAAAAATATATACTCGCGATTTTTTTCAGTTCTATTTGGGAAATTGTAATTATTTTGGATATTCGATGAATCTTTTTTGTGAGTTTACAACCAATTTTTTCAGTGAATACGTGAAATTTATCATTTTTATTACGAATGTGAATAAAGTATGGTAAAATATTGCGAATGATTTTCGGTGATAATATATTATTTTCAAAATAAAAAACGCAAATATTTGTGAATCCGTGTATGATATATCGCGTTTTATTTTTCACAACCGAAGTTTTTTTTTTAACATGATAAAAAATGGATTTTTGGCAAATCTAAATAACATAACCTTTGAAGCAAATCTAATTATAACCACTTTTTTTAAATTATTTTATAATTAAAATTATATTTGTCAGAATGACCCAAAGTTTGTTATGCATAGTGCTTTCGATGCAATGAAATATTGTTGCGAAAGAGAAAAGTATTGGTTTCCAGAATTCTTAATTGGAGCACCGTACGGACATCAGATGTGAGAAAATAATTTTTGTATGGAAAATTATGATGAATAAATAGTTAGAGATGTAGGATTGTCTCCAAATTTGCTGTGCATACTGCTTTTGATGAAATAAAATGATGCTGTGAAGGAGAAAAAAATTGGTTCGTAGAGTTCATTATGATGGCACCGTACGGACATTTGACCGAAGGCAAATGCAAATTATGGCCAATAATTTTTTACAAAAAATACTTAAATGTCTCAGATTGGTTTTAAAAGTGATGTGCATACTGGAAATAATGTAATAAAAAAACCCTGCGAAGGAGAACAAAATTGGTTCGCACCATCTAAAGTTACAGTGTGATACGGACGTCCCAGAAGGAAAATTCAACCAAAAAGTTGTTTTCATTGCACCGCAGGCTAAAAAAAATATTTCTATTCATCGCAGTCACTTCAAAGTAACTACGCATGATGTTGGAGATACACCGAAGCAAATAGTGAAAAATAAACATTTTTGGAGTATGCACTGCGGAGTAACCCCTTCGACAGACTCCGAAGAGCAGCGGATGGTCATTTTAATAGGCACTCTTTGCCTATTTTTATAGTGAGTGCCTCAAAATTACATAAAACATTGAAAACCAATTAATTAGAATTTTTCCAAGGGGGCTCATAAGGAAGGCGAAGTACCGTCGATATCTTGAGTTTCTGTCGAAAACTCAATAAGTTTGCTAAATTTGGCACAAGAATAACATTTGGGTGATGACTTTGCCGTGAGCTTTACATTTCATAAAAAAAAAAATTGGCAAAAGCAAACATAAATGGGATTAAAATTGAAAAATTAGCAAAAACTAACAAAAAAGTAATTGAAATTAAAAAATTGTAAAAAGAAACAAAAATTCAATTGATTGATTGAGTTGCATCGATTATTTCGCCATGGATATTGGCGTATTTGCTGTGCGCATGCATTTACCATAGAATATGCTCTAAGTTGAAGTTTGAGGCTGCGTGCATATGCGTAAGCCCATGGGTGCGTGTGCGCTCGATATATGCCCGCAGAAAAGAAAAAGGAAAATAAAGTAGTAGGAAAGGAAAAGACAAAAAGCAATACGTCAATCAGTGTCCTAGCGTACGTGTGTGCGAGTGTATTCGTACGCTGAAAGTATATGTTGGTCCTGAAAAGGGCCGTTGTTTTATCGCTTCCGTGCTCATGGATCGTTCGACGATCCTGCCGCGTCTTCCTGTCTGTTTAACGCATGGTCCCTCGCGATTATTTCGAATATTCGATGGAACCGCTCCGTACGGTTTGGATACTTGCGTTTGAAAAAAAATTCCGCTACGTATCCGTCCATGTGTGGCTCATCGCGTCCGAATCGCGGTATATTCGAACGAACCTCGTGCCAGGTGCGTTCGATATTTTGCGTGTGAGCGCCAGTATCGGGATCGACAAAATTGTACGAGTGATTCACACTTAGATGTTTGAATCTCTCCGAATCTAAGCAATTGTACGCTCTCCAGCAATCCGACATGATTGTCGTTCCCGGCAGAATTTTTTTTTTTATAACGTCCAGCAACGTCGCCGCCGATTGATCGGGAACTGGAACGACGAAAATGTCTTTCGACCCTCGTTCGAATCCGCCAAAAAACCACTGTCCCTCGATGATACGGCCTCGATTATGCTTCCTTTTTCTGATTTTAGCTTCGTCGATTTCGACAACTCGATTTGGCCCTCCGATTGGCTTCGAATTGTCGATGCACCACGAAACCAGTGCTTCCCGAATAAAGTTCGACCAGCCGACGACAGTGGCAGAACTCATATTGAATTCTCTCTCGAGAAATTCTTGTCGCGGCGGTTTCAAAGATACGAAGTATCCGATGAAGGTGCAAGCGTCTTCCGAAGAAATGTTCGAATTCTCGAACCACGTGTCATTCCGAACGGTTTCTTTGAAAGAGCACCTGACGATTTGAACCTTGTGCCCTTTCTTCACTTTCTTTTTTTTCTGGCACCTCCATTTTTGTTCCTGCGCGTTATATTTTGCGGGACTTTCACAACTCGAATAAATCACTGATTTTTTTATCACGTTGTGCTTCTCCAAGAAATTGAGTAATTTATCTCCATCGGCACAAATAAGCAAAAACTCCTTGAGTTTAAGGACGCAGCTTTCACAATTCATTTTGTGCGACCGATCCGTGTGTCTGCGTAACGTAAACTGAGAGTAACTTTTTTACGATCGAGGTGGGATAGGAGGATGAGAAGTTACAAGAATCAATTCTAAGAATCGGAAAAATCAAACGAATTTCCACCGTATATGGTAATCGCATACAAGAGGGAGGGCATGGAGGACTTTTTCCTGGTAAAAACAGCGAGCGGCGATTTCTGAGAATTGGCGAATGTTTTGGCTTGCAAGGCAATTGCGTGCAAGAACGAAAACGAGCGGAAACTAACGCATTTTTTTCCGGGTATTACGACGAACGTTGACTGAAAATATCGAAAATTTATTTTCCGATATTTCTCTGCGGCTTTTTTCGAAAATTCGAAATTTTTTTGCGAGGACGAAGAGAACTGCCGTATTCATTGTGGCTGGTGCCAGCAAGGAGTTTACGGGGAGGGATGTACGTCAATTATTTTTTTTATTCTCGTTTTTTTTATTTATGTTTTACAAATTTTTTTTCATGTTATTAATATTTTTTTAGTTAATCAATTATTTTTAATTTTTTAATTTTTACTCCCGCCGCATGGACTTTTAATCTCACAAATATTTATATAGTTTTTCAGTTATTAGCATTTTTTAAAGATTTTTTAGATTATTTTTTTAGATTTTATTCAGATTCTTAAGGTTTTTTTGGTTTTTAAATTGCTTTTCGTAATTTTTCGTACCTCCCCCGCTTGATTCTTTAAATGGACAATAAACTACGTCAGTTTTTACTAAGAAAAAGTTTTTCCCATGCAAATTGGGAAAAGCCCCAATTCTAAATAATTACCATCCGCTCAGAAAATTACTGCCTTGATCTGTCAATACTGCCTTGGGAGACCCAAAAATACAAATAAAATGTTTTACGAACGCGTCGGCTACTGTTACGGCCATTGCGTTCGGTAAAGGAATCGCGATGCAAAACTTCGTGAATTGATCTTGAATTGTTAAAATGTATTCGTTAAGCCTTTTTGTTTTTGGTATTGGACCGACTATATCCATTGCTATTTTCTCAAAAGCTGTTCCCGGTGTATCAGTTATTAACAGTGGTTGTTTAGTCCTGAATCTATCGCATTTCTTTAATTGACACGGCAAGCATTGTTGAATAAATTGTTGAATGTCGGTTTTCAATTTCTCCTAAAAGAAGTGTTGTGGCACGCGATTATACGTTTTGCTAACTCCTCGGTGGCCTCCCACAGCTGAGCTATGCATTTCGCGTATAATCTCGTACCTCTCTTCTTTCTTTAGATACCGAATTATCCCATGACAAACTATTATTTTTACTGTGCTCCCTTTAAATCTCGATTGCAACTTTGAAGCTATTTCGTCCCAAACTACGTTTCCTACTTTCTCCGTTTTGGCTATACTGACACTCGGAATATTTAAAGACTCCATCGTTTTTCGAAGACCAATAATCGAGCTATTAATCTGAGCTAACGTTCCCGACAAACCTTCTCCGGACTCGTCGCTGACAGGTAGAGCTATATGGTATCTATTCCCTCGCTTCACCGCACTGGCTTTGTCAAGTACGAGATCAGGAAAGTACGGCATCTCTCTACGCTCAACGAGTTTTCGAGATCCGAGGTCGCAGGGTGCTCCGTTAGTTTTGACGAAATACGCGAGACTATCTTTTCGTATGAAAAAGAGATCTCGAGATTCGATTATGTTTCTCGAAGGAGTTTTTTCTTCATGCTGTATTCGAAGCCGATCTTCTAATGGCAAATCGTCTTCGTCAAAATCATTATCGCTCTCAATCTCGTCGTCGAAATTGTTGTTATCTTCATCGAAATTCATTCTTTGCGGTGTATTTCCCTGGGATTGATAATTCTCATCGTTGTCGGATATTTGATTTTTATCGATGATGGAATCTTCTCGTAGTATTTCTTCTTGTGATATATCTTCTTGTGGATCGTAATCGCTATCTCTCGGATTTTCGCAATTTTCGTCTTGCGTATCTTCAGAATCTTCGTCTAGTGGATGTTCCATTGGTTCCTCCAGACGACTTAGATCTACTTGATTCTCATATTCCTCGGGTGCATAATCTTTGGATTCGATTTTATCTATTTTCTTTGATTGTTTTTTCTTACGTGGATTCTGCTTTAGAACGACCTTCGGTTGACTTTTCTTCTTTGTTTGTTTTTCCTTCGGAGGTGATTCTTTGATTGGAGGTTTATCTACTTTACCTGTCTCTTGTAGTTGTTCTTCCTGTTGTTTTTTCGCTTGTTGTCGTGTAATTACACGCGCGGATGTTTCTTTCATCTGTTTCGAAATTTCTTTCACAGGCGGATTATCGGTGGGCTTTAAAATTTCCGTTTCTTGTTGCTTAGCTTGACGCCTTGTTATTCCCATACTATACGACAGGTCGTATCTTGACCTGGGTTTACGTTCGGCTAAAGGGTCGGTCGACTGACCCATTGACTCACTCGGGCTGTCCTTTGGGTCGGCCTCGTATAGGAGTCAATGACTCTCTCCATAACTCTTCATAGTCCTCTTCATACGGGAATTCCTCATCGCTCTCTCCATCGGTTTCTATGTCGGTATTTTCGAGTAAACGCAATATTTCGTGGGTGGTGAGGAAATGGCTGTTGTCCTCGCCTGTCACGAAAATCTCTTCGTCGCTGTCGTTAGAGTGCGTGTCGACTGGATTTCTCGACAATTCGTCTCCATTTACGTTTGTTTTTCCTGTTTTATACACAACGTCGTATTCATATTCGGACAATTTTAGTCTCCAACGAAGGACACGTGCATTACCATCCTTACAGTTCCTGAACCAAATCAACGGCTTATGATCGGTAACCAGAGTGAATTTCCTATCATAATGGTACGGTCGGAAATGCAAAACGCTGTAAACAATCGCTAAGGCTTCTTTTTCGTACGTATCATACCGGGTTTCTGGATCCTCAAGGGTACATGAAGCGTATGCTATAGGTTTATCTTTTCCTATTACTCCTTGTGACAAAATACCTCCGATTGCATAACCGGACGCATCTGTTATGACTATAAATAGTTTTGAAAAATCAGGAAAGATTAAAACTGGTTCGGTACAAAGTCTTTCTTTTAATTCGTTAAAACTTTCTTCAGAGCTATTTCCCCATACAAAAGGGACATCGTCTCTTAACAGGTTAGTCAATGGCTTTGCCAACTTCGAATAACCTTCAATGAATCTACTATAATATTCTGTTAATCACAAAAATTGACGAATTCCTTTTACATTCTTTGGTCTTGGAAATTCTCTTACGGCAATTACTTTTTTCGGATCGAGTTTCAAACCATATCCGCTGATAACATGACCAAGATAAGCTACTTCACGTTTTAAAAATTCACATTTATCCGGTTGTAACGTCATATTAGCCTTTCTTAGTCGATCGAACAACTTTTCGCACTTCTCGTTGTGTTCCTCGAGGGTTTTCGCGTAAATGACTATATCATCGAGATTTACAAAACTTTCGCGACCTTGCAACCCTGATAACACCAAATCCATCGCTCTTTGAAACGTCGGTGGTGCATTTTTTAGTCCCATCGGTATTCGTATGTACTCGTAGTGGCTGTAGGGTGTCGTAAACGCTGTTTTATGACAATCATCAGGGTGCATTTTAATCTGGTAGAACCCGGAGGCCAAGTCAAATACTGAGAAATAGTGCGTTCCTCCGAGTTGATCTAAGATATCCACTATATTCGGCAAAGGGTAAGCGTCGCTTATTGTTTTTTCATTCTACGCTCTAAAATCGAGAACTACTCTCCACTTTCTATTTCCTTTTGAATCGAGTTTTTTCGGTACCACCCATAAAGTTGTATTATACGGAGATGACGATTCACGAATAAATCCTGCTGCTAAAAATTCGTCTATCTGTTTTCTAATTTCCTCTTTATGGACTTCAGGGAATCTTTACTGTTTCGAGTTTACGGGAAAATCATCTGTGGTATGGATTCTATGCATTATTGCGTCGGTGGCGGCCAATGGCTCACCTGGCAAATGAAATCTATCGGCGGTTTTTGCTATCATCTTTTTAAGTGAATCGCTTTCTGTTTTATCCAAATGCTCTAATCTAAGCAATTCTATAACTCTTTCGCTTCTATTGTCATTTGACATCGTGGCTCCAAAAGAAAAACAATCGCAATCGGCAAGAAATCTCTCAGCTATTAACGGCTCTAAATATTCGTGAGCTAAGGTTGCCCTTCTCGCGAGGCTCGAACCCTTGGCGCAGGTATACATGAAGTTCTCTCGGATTCCACTAACGTTTCGGCTTCCTCCGCTATTTAAAGAGTTTACTGCGGTATTACCGGATCGAAAAAGAAACAACAAAACATACAAAACGAACGAAATAAATCTCTGGTCATATCGCGGTTGAGAATTTTTCTTTTTCTCACTATCTTTCTTTTCTTTATTCTGATTTTCGTACTGAGATTCGACACTATACATTGGCAGATAATGTACGGCCTTTTTCTGACAGTACCTATCTGATTTACCACACATATTCACCCTTGGATACGGAACATTATTTCCATCGTTAAGTTTCTGAACTGTTCATCGGATACGTACACGTTATCACTGGAATTCTTTTCAATCAAATATTTGTCGGATACACTAGTATCTAGCATTATACCTTTGCTAGCCTGTTTATCAAAAATAAATTCTTCAGTTCGGATTCGTGTTATCGAAATATCGTTTTTACAACTTCCGTTTTTACAACTTCCTTTGGACCAATGACTGACAACTACTGAATCTTTGTCGGGATTATCTGGATCTGAATTGACAACAAAATTTTCAACAAAACTTTCAAACACGGGATTCTCGATCACGGGATTTCTAATCTCTGGATTCTCGATCACGTGATTTCTAACCTCTGGATTCTCGATCACGGGATTTCTAATCTCTGGATTCTCGATCACGTGATTTCTAACCCCTGGATTCTCGATCACGGGATTTCTAATCTCTGGATTCTTGATCACGCTTTTCTTGACAACAAAACTCACCGGATTCTTCACAACAAACCGTTCGACTATAGGGTTTTTCTCAATATAACGATTCTCAAGGTTTTTCTCAACAAAACAATTCTCTGGATTTTTCTCGACAGAAGGAATTTTTCCAACACTACGCTTCTCAGGATTTATCTCAATACAAGTATTCTCAGAATTTATCTCGATACAAGGATTCTCAGAATTTATCTCAATACAACGGTTCTCAGGATTTATCTCGGTACAACGATTCTCAGGATTTCTCTCAATATCAAAGTTCTCTCTCTCTCTACAGGGTTCTCGGTTA
The DNA here is from genome assembly GCA_964006125.1 of Cryptus viduatorius. Taxonomy (NCBI): domain Eukaryota; kingdom Metazoa; phylum Arthropoda; class Insecta; order Hymenoptera; family Ichneumonidae; genus Cryptus; species Cryptus viduatorius. Next base: position 19,677,126 of record OZ023222.1, on the reverse strand, counting down.
CAGGATTGAGAACAGACTCTTCGACAATACAAATTACAACTTCTGGATTTTCGTTCTTTGTTAATTTTCCACCGACCGGACTTTCAACGGGATTTCTTTCATCAACAAAATTCTCATCAGCTACAAAGACTTCTACTGGATATTCTGGATAACGGATTTTTCTCTCTACAATATCAAACTTCAAATCACGGAACTCTCGCTTTACGAATTCTACTTTTGGTCGCTCTATTGCTCTCTCTTTTACAATATGAACCTCTCCGACTAGATTCACATTGGAGCCTGAGCTGTTTTTCCTTTCGACAAAACTTGGATTTTTCATGGATCTTTCTCTCGCAATTTTCTTATTTAGTTTGTCAACTGTTGCGAACGGTCGCTTATTTTCCGGACTGCCGCGCTCTTCTAGCGCGGCAGCACGCTCCGGCATCGATCAGTGATCGATACTCGCGCATGCGCGGCAATGACATCTTGCCGCTGCTCGGCGAGAAAGAGACGAGACTACCGGCACGGGCTCTCGGCGGCCATTATCAGCATCGGCATTGTGTGAACTCCACGTGCGTTCTCGCGTCTCTACGGTTTTCGGATATTCTCGGACGTTTTCTCGGTCTTCTCATCACCGGAATATTCTCGCGATCAGCTCTGTGATAGTGAAGAGGTGTGTGCGACAACTCAACGCATATTCGCGAACAGGAGCGCTCATCGAGAAGAATCTCAACGACTCAGCTACTCTCGGCATCGCCAACGAACAGCTCAACGGTCGACTCAACGGCGTCGCGTCTCACCGTCGATTTGTTACCACACGGAGCGCTCAAGAACTCGACAGGTATTTTTCACTCTACGCGGTACTCTCGGATTGTATAGTGAAATAAAGACAACGCTCAAATACCTATAATGCGTCTCTCAAAATAAATTTATTTAATTGCCCTGACCCCTCTCCCGCGCATCCATCTAGCTCTCGATCCCACAACACGGCGATACGAAACAGTCAACCATCGCTTCAAATGATCTATAGGGAACCATTTTTACGACGGGAACTTCTATTTCAACCTATCGACTAAGGTAATTAGTAACATTAACGTAAGCTTTTCCTTTCTCGTTCCTAACGAGTCCCTGCTCTATGGTTATTCCTTCACCTGCATCTAAGATCGGCAAAAATCCTTCTGCTACTTGCTGGTTCTTTATTCTGACATAAAAAAATTTTCTTTCTCCTGGCGGGAAGACTATACTTTCTCTCGTATGGAACGGTATTCTCGATTCGTTTACGTCCACACAATTATTCTCATAATCGATCTTTGCAAGGTTATCGCGGAAAAATTCGGATGACAATATTCCGGATTGTCTAATCGAAAAACTATTCGGTACTAAATGAAAAGACGTCTCTTTGTCTAGCGTGAAAATTTCTACCGAACCGAGGGTTTTTACGACGGTTGCGGTTATTCCGCTGAGTCTAAGAACTCTTAATCGATCAATGTATAAATAACGATCTATACAATTTTCTTTGGAAACATTCTTACTCGCACCTGTATCTAGCATCAGGGTGATAGTTTCCGATAGCTTTTTTCCTTGCATCAATATCGTAGGACCAATTACATCGTCGACGTATCGCGCCATAAAAATGATCGTGACCTTCGGCGCGCATTGTCCTATACTACTTTCAGGATAAGAGACGGGTGCGTATCCGCGGTGGCCTCCACATGGGATTCCAGCTGGCCGTTCGCGTTTCCCGAAGCGATTACGATCTGACCGTATTTACGGATTCGTGATGGACACTCCTCCAATTTATGTCCGATTGTTTTACAATATCGGCACACATTCGGAGGATACTGAGGAGAGGCTGCCTGAGCATAAGTCATCGGATTGGCTAGCGGCGGTACATTTTGCGAACCATTACCTCCGCTGAAATTGCGAGAGGGACAATTTCTCGCAAAACGCCCCCAACCTTTGCATCCATAACATTGAATCGTGGGTGGCTGAGTTTGGCCACTACTTACCTGGACTGGCGGATTATTATATTTCACCGCTGACGCCTGCACTCCGGCAGCTCGGTGCGCATGAAAACAAGTTTCCGGAGATGACCCTTTTTTCCACAGATCGTACACGGCTTTGAGAAGCACTTCTCAGTGCTGTGCTTGCTTTTCAAGCATATCTGACATACTACTACTTGCCCTGGAGAGGTAACAGTTTTTAGCAATGTGGCCCTTTTTCCCGTAATACTGGCAAGTCGGAACGACGGAGCTACCTCCTGCCTGATTCTGATTCCCTGGTGTGCTGTCGGTCGCAACGAAATTAATTTAAGCGGATTTTTCGTTTTTATTCGATTTCGTGGATCTTTCGGATTTTTCCCTCGATTTCTCTTTCGGATTTTTACCCTTTCGGAGTCGATCTAAATCAGCGAGTTCACGTTCTACATCTCGCGCTCGATTAATTGCGTCGCTAAGAGTGCGATCGTCGCCCATTTCGCGACGGATTTCCGGTTTTAATCCTCTACCGAAACAGCTAAGTGCCATTTTCTCGATTCTACCTTTTTCGTTCTCATCAAAGGCACCGTCTGCATGCTTGTGACCTTCAAGAATTTTTACCGCAAGATTACGAATTCTATCCGCGTAATCATCAACTTTTTCCGAATCTTCCTGGAAACTACTTCCGAGCTCCCCGGTAAGCTGAAACACGTCATGCGGAGGATCGTATGTTTTGCGAAGATAATCGGCAAAATCGCGAATATTTTCAAACGTTATTTTCGATATTTTATTCCAAACGGCAGAACTCAATTTTGTTTTCGCGAGTCTCAAGAGGTGAGTGTCACACGCGGGTCCCACCATAGCAAGGGCTTCCTCGAGCCCCGTGATATACCTACTGAAGTTTTCTCGACACCCGTTAAACTCGGGCAATAAACGGATCGCGTCACCCAAAAATCCAAGACTCGCGGCGTCTGGTCTCATTTCGTCAGGCATTGTTAATTGTGGTTTTCACCCGTAAATAAATTTTTCAGTTTAATTAAAATATCGCGTCTTCGACTCGATTTCGGTGTCGCGGGATACGGCGCAAATTTCTGTGCTCGCGGTGTTTGTAACAACGGACTGAGACCGATATCTCGTTTCGCACTAATAGACAAATTACTTTTCGCGGAAAAAAAACCGGGCGTACGCAAACTATTATTAAACGGAGTTAATTCACTTTTCGCGGTCACAACCGTTGATGTGGAGGCAATGCTTCCCGATGGTACACTACCTGCCCCGGAAGACTCGACTTTATTCTTCGATGGATTTTCAAAATTTTCTTTTTCGTTTAATCTTCCAATTTTTAGACGCGGTGAATTTATTTTTAACTTTCCTAGTGGTTCGATTATTGATTCTAAAATTCCGGATACTAAATTATCAACAGCTGTTGATGAAACTACTGAGCTATCGCCGAGCTCATGGCTAACAAAAACTTCATCGGAGGATTCACTTTTCGGAGAATGTGTCGTTGATTCGCGCCTATCGGAGTAACCTGCGGCTTCCGCACCGCCGTCGGAAGGGCACGAGGGAGCGCGAGGCGATCGCGTGGCTTGCGCGTCGCTCCGCTCCTCTCCCCTATCCGGCTTACTACACTTACGAGTCCGTTGTTCGGGGTACTCGTGTAACACTTTTTTATCAATGTTCCCCTTCGGGCGGGTAAACATTGAGACTAATTTTCATGACGGATAAAAAAAACACTTGCGGTTTCACTGCTGAAAAATAACCCGAAAAAAAACTTACGGATTTTACAAATAGTCTACCCTGAAATTCAATTTGAAAAATTTTTACGCGAAAATACACAAAAAAAAAACACAAAAGCCGCAATAAAATACAAAAAGATCAATTTTTAAAATACGTCTCGCATTGGTGTGGTGAGCTAAATTACGTTTCCGCTAGTACGGGGCGGATTAAACTACGAGTCTCGCATTGGTGGGGCGAGCTAATTTCTAGGCCAACAATAGAATACACAATCATACACATGCTATAACATGCTATAGGGATGGATGGGAAGGAAAAATGAGGAAAGATACAAAAAAAATGAAAGCGAAATTTCGCGAATGACTCTTTATATCCCGGACGAGCCCCCAAATTTTGTTACGTCGCGAATCGTGTTTTTACGCAAGGAGCCAGGCCTCATCTCGGTCAATGAACTTAATCAATTTACGCGTTATCGAAGCGGCTTACGATTCGCGGGTGCCTCTTTTTGAGCCTAACCTCGCGGAACATTTCTCGGGAAGAGGCTGGAGTACATTTTCGAATGTTTATCAAGTTTCTATATGATGGAACCGATGGCAATAGGAAAAATAGGTGTCATTTTCTCTTAGTGGAAGAGTGGTACTAACTCATGATTCCCGAACGAAAATGCGATGACAAAACACGCAGAAAAGAATGAACAATATCAGGAGTACAGCCAGATTAAAACTCAGTAGAATTACTACTACCCTCGGCTGATATAACGGAAGTGTCATTTTATACGTAACGATGGTATCGATCACAGTTCAGACAAAGATTCGGGGAATATCTTAATGGTGGGTTTATTACGATGCGCGGAGATTCGGCTGCCGGAACGGGACGATAATGTTTAGCCCTCAATGCCTCTCTCTTTTCTCTTATCCCTACTTTTTCGGAATCGTGGCTTCGTTCGCTTCGAGATTTTTATGGCCTTTTCGTATTGGCTAAGGCGTTTGGCAATTAATACAGAGCGGCCTAATTCTTCAAATCGACTCATGATTTTTTTTTCTCTTCCCCCTATGGCCTTGGTATGATTACGTACGCACGTGAGCGTAGGCTACCTCGCTAAGAACGCTTCTCTCCTGACGTTTCCCCTTCTTAACAAAGTCTCACTCACGCTAACTGGAGCATATGTATCTCTCTTTTTCACTCAACCGGTGAAATATATTGTCACCGTGTTCCCTTCGTCGTAATGACTAGCGTGACCGTATATTCGCTGTTCTTCTCAGATCGAAGGAGAAGAAAAAACAACGACGATAATAATTATTACTTCTTGGATTTCGACCGCGAGGGCTTTAGCTTTTGCTAGTCCGAATATTAATAAAAGTTGCGAACTGGTCGTTAATATTTTTCGTGTGCCGTAGTCAGTTCTTAGAATTTTAGTGTCGCAGTAGAATTACGGCTTCCTGTTTTGCTTTTGCATCGGATTTCTTCTTCAGAACTATATATGAATGCTCAATGGTCAACGATTCTCGGAAAAATATATAAAACTAAAATGAAGGTGCAAAGTTTAGCGAGACCTGGATTCGAAACACGTACCAATATTTTTCGGTACTTTAATTTCAGACATTACTCTAATTATTTATTTCTGGCAATATCCATAAGGGTTGATAACTGTGACCGGCTTAGTTTGCAAATGTTACTCCTGCCTTTAATGGATTATTATAGGGTAAAATATTTAGGATTATCATAAGTAAAAAATAAAATTATAGACTACACCGTGGATGACCTGACCCAATATTCATATTCATGCGTGATTCTATTCATTATCTTTCTCGCGGACCGTCGAGAATTTGTCTTTATTCGCGGGGTTACGTCGCGAAGGCTGCTCGCGAGGTGCTGCACTATTCGGAGGAGATTCCAAAATGTTTCTATCCAAGGGCCCGACGCGTCATGGTATTAGTGAAGCTATCGGTATCCTTGATCGAGTCGTTGTTCTTCCCCTTGAAGCCAATGAGCGTCTTTATGCGTGAGCACAGTGCTTGGAGGTGTTAGTGGGCCTCGTGTGTTCGAGTCTCGCTGTCTTCCGTAGAGCATGATGTCCATTGGAAGTCCGCTAGCCCGTATACGTGAGCCGGACTTCTCTTGGTGATGGCGAGATTTTCTTAGTGTTGTGCGCCATGTGTTTGGCACCGCATATTCATTTGACCCGGCACGGTGAATTCGAGAGGTATGAAACAAATCTCGACTTACGTGGCTGACCGGTAATGATCCTCGCGTAGCTCGATATCTTTCACGTTGGTTTTTCCCCCACTCCGTGAGTGTTCACGCGCAGCGATATTCTTCTCTCAATTTGATCGAAGAGCAACGCAAATTCAAGAAAAAGAAATTCGGACAGTTGCGGGACGTAACACAACAAATAAGAGATATTGAAAAGAAAGGAAGACTAGAACAAGACATATCTAAGAAAAAAAAAGAAATGAAATGCACGAAATAAATGTTATTACGTGTTATTACAAAAAAAATACACAACGGAAATAAATTTCTCCCGGATGTGCCAATTAGCAATTAGCTAAGCACACAACGCGCAACGCTGAAAAAAAAGAGAAAAGAAATACATAAAATCCTAATAAAAACAGAAGAAAGGAAAATAATCCATCGCCTCATAAAAGGGAAGGAGAAGGGAAAACGTACCAACAAAGATGCCGTTGCACGATCTGTTGCCCTGCAACGAACTCCTCGAGCCGCCCTGGAGGCGCCGTTTTTTCCGTCGAGAAAAGTCGGCGAAGAACGAAGATATCTTCGTATGACAAATCCCAGCTGAAAAAAAGGGGGTCCAAGAAAAAAAAATGGAGAAAGGAATTCGGAAGAAAAAATTTACACGTAAAATCACTTACCTTGCTTCGTTCAACATCCTCTGAAGGAAACGTATACGTCGAACTCCTTGTCGCACTTTTATCGAAATTGTACCCGGTACATGAGGATTGCTATCGAGCAACCTCTGCAATGAAGGAGTCATAGGCTCATTCACACGCAGCATGATCGAATCGCGTCCGTAATAGATCGGCGGAAAATGATGAATCCCCTTTTAATATAGAAAGGATTAAACGAATAAAAGAAATTTCGGAACGCACGGTGTTTTTAAACACCTCGATACACTCCGAAAGATCTTCTTCCCCCATCCTATCTTCATATTAATCACTTACGATTCAAAGACCAACGGAGTTGCTCCGCACCTCGCCAATCGGTGCCATGCACCCGTTTTATTTCTCTTTTCTTGTCGATCCTAGGAGCATTACCGCGCCCAAAATTTACATATAAAATCATTGACGTTACAGATGCAAAAGGCGTTACTCGCCCGAGGAATAGCGTTCTTACTCCTGCTATATTCCCTACCCCCGGTGGAGGGAATAATCGGATACGATTGCACCGGTAACACCTTGAATATTACAACTGTATCACTCCTCGAGATCGGCGAGTGCGACATTCCTACACAGGAAGTGAACGAAACCGCGGTCCACATCCAACTATTACAATTAAATCAATATTCTTCTATACAAGTACGACAATGTAAAGTCGAAATATATCGCGTAATTCGCCAATGCGGCATGTAGTCGCATGGGATAGACGTACCCAACGGGGAATATGTGTATATCGATACCCTTTCGCTAGACGCTTTCTCCGAAATTCACAAAACAGGGAAAATAAAAGTTATAGCTATATAAAAAATATAGTTATAGTTATAAAAGATAGCTTAAGGGCACGATAATGCGTCCCATTTCGATATCCGGACTGTAAATCAAGATGCATTGTGTAAAGTGGTATATTATTCTGACCCCTACGGAAATTGGGAGAAAGTATACGTAAAAGGGACGGTTAAAATCTCTCTCCGTGATTGCTCTGCAGACATCGATGTAGATACCAATAGAATTCATTTAAGATCAGGTATACGGTGTGAGCTTAGCGAGGGTCATTGCGTCGATATTGACGGAGGTGATACCTTTTGGGAGCCTTACCCTGAGGACAGCTGTCATTCCAAACGGTACGGTGTGCTTTACGAAGGCCCTGCCAAACGGACCACCGACACCGACACCACATACAAACAAACAATGTATTCATTAACAGAAGGAGACGTGATTTTTGCACTAACCGCCAAGGGACAGACAAATCTGTGTGGATACACATTAATTCGGACAGAACATCCTAAACTACTAATTATAGAAATCCGCAAATGGGATCCATTCATAAAAAAGGAACCATTTTCTGTAAACAATCTCGATCTTTTCGCATACGTAAATTCAAAATTCGTATACGTAGAAAAATACATACGAACACAAAGGAAACAAATGTATGTAGATTGTAACGTGGCAAAATTCAGCCCGTTATTCTCAGCTCGCTCCGGCACTCACAAGGCGATTCCTTAGGGCCAAATGGTAAAATTAGAATTATTTTTAATTATTTTTATAAAAAAATTATTACATGTTCCCGCGCCTCGGGCGAGAGAGCGAGCCGCAACCGGACAGCGAGGGAGACGGAACATCGATTCTCTTCGATTTCCACCGAGAATCTTCGGCACTGCTACCGTCGACAAGTCAGCGACGGCAGAGGTTCTCGTACCGTACGGAGAACGATCGTCGAGGAGCCTCTACCCCCGAAGCCTATCGGTGGCTAGACGATAAGAACGTCGAGGCAAGAGAACACTGTTTTTCCCGGCGTCGCCGCCTCATAAATCGCAGCTCTCGAATTATTGCGAGCGGGAGAAAAATGATGAAAGAAAATCGTCGCATGGGTTCTCGAACGCGGGGCTTGAGTACCGCAGAGACAATGTCTTCCGTCTCGCTCTCGCGCGTCAATCAGCGCTACGACGTTGCGAGAGAGTTCGAGAAATATTCAAATTTCCGAAAAGGGCCGAGCGTCGCGAATATCCGTAATTGTCGCGATTAGGTAGGGGGTAGGGGTGTCGCTAACGAGAGCGTGAGAGACGCGTTACTCGGGGCACTTCCCGTTGAGTTTTGGAGCGAGCTGGATCGTCGATCGATATTTCGGATACCGTACGGAGGAGAATTTGCGAGCCGAACAGCTGGATCGCTCACGACGAGAAATTGAGAGACATCGGTGAGCTCTTTCGTCCGAGAGACTAAATTAAGATCGGTAGTTCGCGGATTTTGTTTGTTTTATTGTTTCGGGTTATTTATTTATTTTTCCGCGTTTGGGTAACTTCTCGAGAAAGCGTGGCCGTTTCTTCGAGGTCGGCGACAATCGGTTAATTGTGTGTGCGGAGCCGCGAGACGTGCTCGTTTTTAAGTTTATCGGTCGTAATTAAGAATCGCGATAATATTTTCAAAATTTATAATGATTCGAATTATTTCCGTGGACGTGCCTTGGGGATAAATCCCACGGGAAGTCGCCTTTCCGTTACCGTCGTGCGCGCGAGGCCATCGTGTGCGCCAGAGTGTGTGTGCGAGTGAATCGGGGAAAAATCGAAGTAATTTTGTATTGTATTTACTTTCGCGCGATATCTTTGTTCTTTTTGCATTAATCGTTTTATCGAGTCTTCGATTCTTCGTTCGTTTCCCCGAAAATCGGATTTTATTGTGTGAGAGAGAAAGAGTGAGACGCGAGAACGAGAGCCTTCGCGCGACGCGGTAATTTGTGTGCGTGAGTGAGCGAGTGCGTGAGAGCGACAGCGAGATCCCGAGCGTTGGGGAAAATTCCAAGAAAATTATTGTAAAATTTCATTGGTTCCCGGGACGAGAGGTTTCCTCCGAGATCTTCGGTTTTCCCTCTCTTAGCTTAATCAATGACTCGAATAAAAGAACATTGATGATTTTTGGTTCCCGGATATTTCAAGTTTTGAGTTGTACTTTATTTTGTTTTGTTGTCTCGTCCGAATACCGACGCTGAGTTTACCCAGCCCCTCTCCGGTTCTCGAAAAGCTGCAGCTAGTCGTTAGCTAATCAACCTCGTCGAATTTTCTCTGGCGTGTTACGCGCCTGGCGCCCATCCCGCGAGGGAAAATAAAAAGGAGAAAATTTTCGTGACGTTTTGTGGCTCGAGGTTGAGGGTTCTCGAGTAGGTAAATTCGGTGTAGAGAATTTACGCTACAAGATATATTGACACAAAGATGTAATCTCGAGAGACAGGGTTCTGGAAAACACCATAGGCCTAGCAAAACAGTCATCGGACGAATTCGCTTATAATATCATGAAAGGACCAGGATATATGGCCGCATTATCCGGGGAAGTACCCCATATCGTGAAATGCATACCAATAGAGGTAAAAATCAGAGAGACACGGGAGTGTTACACTCAGCTACCTGTCGAGGTAGGAAACCACTCCTACCATCTCACACCTCGCACACATATAGTCAAGAAAACCGGAACTCAAGTCACCTGTAATACCCTTGTGCCGTCTATGTATCGTGTTGGAGGAGAGTGGTATTCGCTCGAGCCGTGATCCATCCATGCAACACCACCAACCGTACTTAAACCTCTTTCCGAACACACGTGGTCATACCATAATCCACAAGCACTTGCTACTAGTGGCATATATACGCAAAAAGATCTGGACGAATTACGAGAACATATTATGTTTGCCGCTGAACGCCCCGCTTTTTTAAACTCCGTCGCGAGAGGAATAGCAGGACAATCCACCGTTACTCAAGAAGGAACTATTGCGAATTTAATTGATGAACAGGCAATAAATAAAATAATCGAAAGCTATTGGGGAAAATCATGGGGATATTTGTCGACTTTCGGTACGTTTAGCGCCGGTGTAATTGGCATCGTAATGTTGTGCAGAGGAGTAAAGTTAATAATCGATACTGTTGAAACGAATTGCCTTTACCGATCTTTTTCTTTTCTTATGCAAGGCTACTCCGTTTCTGTTCGCCTGCGCGTTGTTATGGCAATGAAAATAACTTTCGTTCGTCTGTCTTTTTTTGGTTTTCTCTCTGCTTTGTTATTATTTTTCTCTGCATCAATAAAGATCGTATTATATCCGCGAAATCCGACCTGGAAATTATTCTTTAAACCGAGATCCCAATAGGTTATGGGCCCAGGCAAATAACGCGAGATATATTTTTGATCGGAAAGTGAATGTGCGGGAACAGCGATTTTTAAGTTATCTCCCAGCTGCGTGCGAAAGTGGAATATATAACTAAGTCGACATGGATAACGAGCTCTCGAGAGTTCCGAAACTCGAGAACCATGAAAACTAGGGTGTATGGAAATTTCAAACACGCGTCATCCTGAATTCTCAGAATGCGTTAAACGTTACGCTCGGGAATGAGATTAAACCGGCGGCGCCGGTCAATGATGCGAGTGATGCTGCACGGACCGCGCACGCGAAAAATCTTGCAGCGTGGGAAAAGGCCGATGCAACCGGGCAAAAGGTGATCGTGACAACGGTGGGAAAACAACCGATTCTTCACATAATTAACTGCAACTCAGCGGCTGAGATGTGGCAGAAGTTAACAGCGGTATACGAGTCAAAATCGGAGGCGAGCATACATATGCTGCAGCAGAACTAGTTCAGCGCGACCAAGAAAAACGCGGATGATATATCAACGCACATCGCTAAACTCGAAGATATAGCGTATCGATTAAAACTCGTGGGTGAACAAATCTCCGATACGATGATTATTACAAAAATCCTCATGACTCTGCCGGCGACGTATCGTCACTTCGTTAGTGCATGGGAATCTGTTCCAGCGGGAGAGCGAACGCTTGAAAATCTCAAAGCAAGACTCATAACGGAAGAATCAAGACACACAGCGCGGGAGGATAAAAATGGGAGCGCTCTCTCGTCGAACGCTCAACGTGGAAAATCGAAATGCGGCAATGGAGGTTTGTCAAAGAACACGAAGAAGGCAGGTTGTGCTACGTATGTGGTCAGCCAGGGCATTGGGCTCGTGAGTGTCCGGACAAGAAAGGAGAAGTCAAACGAGGAGGCCACGGAGGCAACAGTGTACAAAGAAAGAAACCGCAGGGCGAAGGATTCGTGAGCGAAGCACTATCGTCAACACTTTCACAACAAACGCGAGAGGAAGGATGGTTCCTCGACTCCGGAGCCAGCGACCATATGTCCAATCGAAGAGACTGGTTCGTTACATATGAAGCTTTCGATATTCCATCTGATGTATGCATCGGTGACGGCGCTTGCATCAAAGCCTACGGAAAAGGCTGCATACACGGAAAAAAAGGCTTGGTTGGCTCAACGAACTATTTATTCGTTGGGTATAAATTGGTTGCCGTAATTATCTGCGTCGTTATTCCAACGATCTAGTATTAGTTCCACCGACCAATGATAATTTGTTGACGTGAATAGTGGACCCAACATCCTTAATTAGTTGGCCCAACTATTAACTTAGTACATAAGACGGACAACGAATTTTAGTGATTCCTCGCCGCGATCTAACACTAAAATCGTTGCCTCAACCAACCGTAAATAGTTGCCGGAAGCCCGAACTGCCCCCTATAAGCATTGGCGGCTTGAACCGCAGCATTTTCGCGATTTTTCTATATACGCCATTTTTATTATATGCGGACGCTGTGCAACCGAGGAACAACGAGGATCGTATTATTGACGAAATCATGCGAGATTGTTGTGTAATTGGCGTTATTTACGGGAAACCTTTAATACACCGGGAATTCGGTGTTTATGGTCGTGTAGTTGTGATACAATAAAAAATCGATGCGTGATATAATGTCGAAAGCATCGCACGATGTGTCGAAGAAAAAAACATCGGCAGTTGCGAAGCTGTTATGCGAGTGGGGTTTCGAAAATTTAATATCCCGATTTGAAGGTAAGTTCCTTTCTTTTCTAACATGTTCAATCGCGGATTCAGAACGTTGTAAATACAATCTGCAACCTTCTGTAGCTCATAACATCAGTAGCTTCATTTGTTATTGACGTATATATCGTAAAATCCACGGTGCTTTCTAACCTGACGCCGGCCGGCGTTTGAACACGTGGACAGTATATTACGCATCGTGTACAATATTATGCTTACAGTTCTTAACTAATGTAAATGCGTTATTGTGAAATGTAATATTTGAATACGTAGATTTTATTGTACAAAGCTTCACGATTTATCTTTTGAATTTAAAAATGTCAAGAAATTAATAGCTATGGCATAATATAATAAATAAAATCGCATAATAAAATCATTTGAACAAATTAATTGATAGGAAAGAAGGTGTAATGACTTGAAAGCTGGATCATTCGAAGAAACACATTCCAGGCTTCGCACTCATCTTTTGTCGATGGAAATTTATTGTAACGACAGTATTACTGCGTTGCTTATCGACAAGAAAGAAAGTGCAAAGACTTGAAACCTGGACTAGTCACAGATACAGAATTCAGGCTTCGCACTTATCTCTTGTCGTTGAAAATTTGTTTTAACAATAGTATTACTGCGTTGCATATCGACAAGAAAGAAAGTGCGAAGACTTGAAACCTGGACTAGTCACAGATACAGAATTCAGGCTTCGCACTTATCTCTTGTCGTTGAAAATTTGTTTTAACGACAGTATTGCTGCATAGCTCATCGACAAGAAAGAAGGTGCAAAGACTTGATACTTGGTTCATTTACAGAAAAACATTTGAAGCTTCGCACTTAACTCTTGTCGTTGAACATTTAGTTCAACGACAGCATCGCTGCGTCACATTTTGATAAGATTTTGTTTTGAAATATCCACAGGTTATCATTGGCGAATTCCCACGAATGATTGTTAATTGAATGTTTTTGTCATTAGAAACACTCGATAAGGAATGACAAATAATTTAGCTGAAGTGATTTCCTCGCGTTGCAATCGGGAACTCATTTCGTTATTTTCCCCGTTCCCTTGTATCATGCATCGATTAGCCAGTAGTCAGCTGTTTGTTACAACAAAATACGCAATATAGATACTCACGTAGACTGGTTGTAACTGATGCGTTAAAAATAAACAGTATTTATGAAAATAAATAATAACTAATAAATGTAAGACGATTAAAAATAAAAGAAATGTACATAGATCAATAAAAGCATGTTATGAATAATTTAATTAATCTTTTTTTCATTTGTATTTTTAAACTTGAACTTTTTAATTTTTTTATGTGAGATACGCAAACTAACTTTTCTTGCAGGATCGTTAAAGACTACAAAATAATACCGATGCGCTTCGTCCAAAAACGAAAATATTATGGAAAAGTATTGCCGAAAGCAGCATTGTTGATAATGTTAAATTACTTTTCTGACTAACAATAATATTCAATCGGAGGTAAATTGAGTGGGGACACTAACCAAGTTGCGTAGCTACTCCAAGTAATTTATTAGTCACGTCAACGAAATTATTAAAATAGACTATCAACTTTAATGGTTGAATGAACAAAGTTACTGGAAAATAGAAATTTCGCTGGTTACGACGATAATTTCATTCGTTGGATTAATCAAATCGATTAGCTACGTGAAATATGTAAATCGTTGGATGCAAGTAAGAAAAAGGTGCCAATAAATAAGTAAATAGCTAACCCAACAATTTTACCAATAGTTGGCCCAACTAACAACTTGGTTAGTCCAACGATTGGAAAGCTAGCCAAGTAAAAGTAGTTGACCCAACCAATTTGTCGTCTGGCCCTGAGAGCACGACGACAATTGGTTGGGTCAACTATTTTTTTTGTTATATTAGCGAAGTCGTTTTTTCCGTGTAAACGTGATAATGTTTGACGGAGAAAATTGGAACGAAAATCATCTCGTTGACGTCTTGTTCATCCCGAAGCTGAAATATAATTTGTTTTCTGTCGGCTCGGCACTCGATAAGGGTATGAAACTGCAATCGACAAACACAGTATGCGAATTAACAAGAGGAGGACGCACGGTGGCAACGGGTATTCGTCAAGGTAAGCTTTACGTCATGCAGTTCGAGGTCATTACACCAAAGGATTCAAAATGGAGAAAAGACTCGTCGCACACGTTCGTAGCTTCAACTGACACGCTTAAGATTTGGCACGAAAAATTAGCTCACCAAAATTTCAAACACGTGAAACAAATCCTCAAGAGGTTTCAAATACCAATAAAGGACGAGAAGAATCCGTTTTGTGAAGCGTGTGCCGCCGGAAAAATGCATCGACTCCCGTTGCCGATCAGCACTTCAAAAACCGAAAACATTGGTGAGATAATACATGCTGATCTGTGTGGGCCTATGCCAACAAAATCCTTCGGAGGATCGAGATACTATCTCCTGCTAAAGGACGATTATTCTCACTATCGCAAGATTTACTTCATTAAAAGCAAGGCGGAAACGACGAGCTGCGTAGAAAATTTTTTAAAAAAGGCCGAGAAGCAATGCCCAAACGGGGTAAAAATACTTCGCACCGATAACGGACTTGAATTCGTGAACAGCGAAATGAAGGAGCTCACGAACAAACTCGGTATAAGGCACCAACGTACAGTCGCATATACCCCAGAGCAAAATGGCTCCGCGGAAAGGGACAATCGAACGCTCAAGGAGGCTGGACGAACGCTGATGCTCGCACGAGGTTTTGGAGCCGAGTTCTGGGCTGAAGCGATAAACACCGCGGTAAGCACACTGAATCGTACCGGAACCAGCAGCATCACGGGCATTACACCGTCGAAGCTGTGGTTGCAACGAAAAGAAGATATTAAAGATCTTCATATATTCGGTGAAGAAGTATTCGTACACGTACCGAAGAAGAAACGCCGTGCACTAGACGCTAAAGCGAAAAAGGCGTATTTCATCGGCTACGGCGAGGAGACAAAAGGATATCGGGTATGGTATCCCGACGACAATAAAATTGCAACAGTACGAGATGTTATATTTTCGGGGCGTCTTGATCGAGCGAAGTTAAGCGCAAACGACACCGACGAAGTGATGTGGTTCGGAGAAGACGACAACTCGAATGAAGATGAAGAATCTACCAGTGAAGTTGAACCCGCCGGAAATAACGAAGAGCAGCAACACGAACCAAGGGCAATTCAAAATGCACCGGTGGTAGACGAACGTGATCCTGAAGTCGAAGATTTGCATGAGCCCGATCTTAACTTCGAAGATGCGCACGAGCACGAATCGTGAAGACGCAGCGCAGCGGAAGACGTGAACGTTGAAGATCAACAAGAAAGAGTTCAACCTGAGGGTCGTCAACTTCGAGACAGAGCTACACTGCAACGACCGGTAAGGTACGGATTTCCTTTCATCGATCGACTGTTCTTAGCCGAAAGCCAAGAACTGCTCTCCTATCGAGAAGCTGTTCAGAGCAAAGAAGCTGCGAGCTGGAAGAAAGCAATGGACGAAGAGTTTGAGTCTCTCACTCAGAACGAAGTATGGGATCTCGTGGAGATGCCGAACTCGTCAAAAGTGATAGATTGCAAGTGGACATTTAAACTAAAACGAGACGCCAATGGAAACGTTAAGCGATATAAAGCGAGACTTGTAGCGCGTGGTTTTCGCCAACAAGAGGGCATTGATTACCAAGAGACGTACAGTCCGGTAGTTCGATTTGATTCGATCAGAGCCATTCTCGCCGTAGCAGCTTGCGAGAAAATGCAAATAAAACAATTTGATGTCAAAACTGCCTTCCTATACGGCGACATCGAAGAGACAATTTACATGCAGCAGCCGGAAGGATACACCGATGGAACCAAGAGGGTATGCAAACTCAAGCGCAGCCTATACGGATTGAAGCAGTCATCGCGCTGCTGGAACCAGCGTTTCACGGATTTTCTTCGGAAATTTGACTTAAAGGCAACAGACGCGGATCCTTGTGTATTCACGAGTCACAAGGGAAAACAAAAGCTAATCCTCGCAATTTATATCGACGATGGATTGGTTATCGCACAGGATCAAAACTTAATAAACAAACTTATCAGTACGCTCAAGACGGAATTCGAAATCACACATAACGATGCGAATCTCTTCCTTGGCATGCAGATCGAAAGACAGATCGATGGTTCGATTTTTCTGCATCAGGAGACTTACGCAAAGAGAGTTCTTGAGAGGTTCAACATGGAAGAAGCTAATCCTGTGGCTATCCCTGCTGATCCCCATCAAAGATCGGATTCTCTTACACAACCGGAAGACAAACATGATGAGACAACGGCACCGTATCGCGAAGCCGTGGGTAGTCTCATGTATCTATCGAATGTGACGAGACCGGATATCACATTCGCAGTACACCAAGCGAGTCGACATCTGGAAAACCCGACGACGGTCCACTGGAAGGCGGTGAAACGAATTTTCAAATATATTAAAGGAACGATTCGTCACGGACTCTACTTCAAGTACGGTGAAAAGATGGAGTTATTAGCTTACAGTGATGCTGACTACGCCGGCGAACTTACTATTCGTCGATCGACGACCAGATACATTTTGAAACTTGCTTCTAATATCGTCTCGTGGAACTCACAGAAACAACACAGCGTTGCGCTCTCCACAACAGAGGCTGAGTACATGGCCGCTTGTCAAGCAGTCAAGGAGATCGCTTGGCTTAAGAACCTCGTAAGAGAGCTAATAGACATCAACAATATACGCACGATACTCTATATGGACAATCAAAGCGCAATCGCACTTATCAAAAACCCCGTATTCCACAAGAGAGCTAAGCATATTGATGTTCGGTTCCATTACATTCGCAAACGCTATGCCGAAAAGGAGTTCGCGCTTGAGTATTTATCATCAAAAGAACAACATGCGGACATCTTAACGAAACCACTTCCTCGACAATAGTACCAATATCATCGGGAAGCAATGAGCATCTGCGATAAGCATCATACTGAAGAAGCCGAGAAGAAACGCGACTGAAGTTTCGTCGATAAAGGCAAAGCGGGAGTGTTGAAACGAATTGCCTTTACCGATCTTTTTCTTTTCTTATGCAAGGCTACTCCGTTTCTGTTCGCCTGCGCGTTGTTATGGCAATGAAAATAACTTTCGTTCATCTGTCTTTTTTTGGTTTTCTCTCTGCTTTGTTATTATTTTCCTCTGCATCAATGAAGATCGTATTATATACGCGAAATCCGACCTGGAAATTATTCTTTACACCGAGATCCCAATAGATACGGTAATCCATGGATACGCCTTGCACACGGTATACGGATGGTCATTATATCTTATCGGAGCCATATGGGATTCGATAACGAGTCTATTACTGCATCTGGAAAGGAAACCTCCTAAGAGAACGGGGAAGATGGAAACATCGACGAAGAACCCACCAATAAATCTCCGTTGCAACCTAAGCCGCCGAGCTACTACGCTGAAAACGAAGGAAACAGGACTACTTTCAACTTAGAACCGTTCCATTTCGGTTTTGATCCAAGAATTCGTGACCTCCAACAAACCTTACAGCCCGAGGCATTGAATCACCACTATCACGTACCTGTAATTACACGTCAAGAGACCACACTACCTTCTTATTTTAGTCCTGAAACTAAAACCCTTCCGTGCAAAATTGAGGCGGAAAGTAGAAAATCAACGAGGGAAGGTGACCATTATGAAACTCCTCGATCTTTCCGCGAACCACTCAAAATGAGACTATTGGAACACGGAATGGAAACAAAAGAATTAGCATCAATTCCGCCGGCATCGATACCGCCCTTCGCGACAATGCCCAGAATTAAACCGCAAGAACGCATACCACTAGAACTAATTCCTGAAGAGCCCACGCGACAGGATAAGAAAAAACTAGGGTCAACAAGACAGGTCAAGGTAGAATCCTCCCCGGTATTAAAAGCCACCGTTAACAAGGAGGTAGCGGCAGGCGACGAAACAGAGACAAAAATATATCCTACACTCGAGAAAATAAACAGAGTCCCTGTTCATTCACCATACCCCGAGAGAAGACAGATGTTCCTCTCTCTCGAAAGACGTTCGAATAAGTAAAAGAAAGAGAAAGAGATGAAGAAGCGAGAATAAGGAAAATATACAAGACTATCCCTCGCGCAAATAATGATACAGATGACTCCTGGTAACATGATAATAAGCCTCCCTACGAAGAAAAATCTAAAATATATATATACTAGAGTTTCCCCGGGCTCGCGCGCTACGCGCGCTCGCTTTTCTTTTATCAACATTATAATAATGCGTAATCACCGCCGCAATTTTTCACCAATGGAGGTCGCCGCCGCTTTTTTTTGTATTTTTACTTAGTCAGTCCCCCTTGAAGGGACTTAGAATATTTTTCCCCTCCCCCCCTCCCCCCCCCCCCCCATTCGCCATTACTCCTTCGACCAAAAATATTCTAAGTCCCCCTTAGAGGGACTTATTTTTCCCCTCCCACGACCCCCCCCCCCCCTTCAGAAAAATATTCTAAGTCCCTCTAAGGGGATTCGCCCCGCCCGCTTCGACCGAAAATATTCTAAGTCCCCCTTAGTGGGACTTAGAAATATTCTAATATTCCTTAGAGGGACTTAGAATAATTTCCTTAGAATATTCTATTTCCTTAGAATATTCCCTTAGAGGGACTTAGAATATTTTTCTTTTCCTCCTTAGAGGGACTTAGAATTTTTTTTTTCCTCCTTAGAGGGACTTAGAATATTTTTCTGATGGGTCTCATAAACCGGGTGTCTCATAAGTATGTATCAATTCCTGACACGGCGGCGGCGGCGAAAGCGGCGGAAACTTTATATATATAGAGAGATATATATGTATACACACCAGAATGAAATCCCGAATTTCCCTACATACCGTTACTAACGCCAGCAGGCGCGGGTGGGCGGTCGTTGCTGGGATGCCTCCCGTCGTGGCGAGTCCAGGCGGCGATGGAGCATCGAGTTCGGGCGGCCGTCATGTATAACGGTGGATCTACCATCATGCCCGCACGGGGAGTTGTGCCCCCGCTGTGCTTAATTCGGGTTTCACCGAGGACTCGGCAGAACATAGTCATTTATGGTTCGGTATCGGTAGGCAGGGAGGGCGACCAAGCCCCGCGACTTTATCGCGTCGCCCTATTTGGGTTGGTCTCTGCCGGGTAGTGGTTGTTTTTGAAATGCGTGTGAGTTGCGCTTCGACTCGGGTGCGGTCCTCCAAAGGCCGTAGGGAGTTTTGTGGAAAGTGCTCCCCCCCATACCAAGAGGCCTGCCCGGGCAAGTCCCGGGCGGGGAATTGGAAGCCGTAAGGCGCGTTGGTCGGGCGTGATCCCGGGTCCGCGCACATGGGTGCCGTGTCGTAAGCCGTAAGGCGGAGACGGCACGTAAAATACACTAGGAGATGTATACCGTTACTAACGCCAGCAGGCGCGGGTGGGCGGTCGTTGCTGGGATGCCTCCCGTCGTGGCGAGTCCAGGCGGCGATGGAGCATCGAGTTCGGGCGGCCGTCATGTATAACGGTGGATCTACCATCATGCCCGCACGGGGAGTTGTGGCCCCGCTGTGCTTAATTCGGGTTTCACCGAGGACTCGGCAGAACATAGTCATTTATGGTTCGGTATCGGTAGGCAGGGAGGGCGACCAAGCCCCGCGACTTTATCGCGTCGCCCTATTTGGGTTGGTCTCTGCCGGGTAGTGGTTGTTTTTGAAATGCGTGTGAGTTGCGCTTCGACTCGGGTGCGGTCCTCCAAAGGCCGTAGGGAGTTTTGTGGAAAGTGCTCCCCCCCATACCAAGAGGCCAGCCCGGGCAAGTCCCGGGCGGGGAATTGGAAGCTGTAAGGCGCGTTGGTCGGGCGTGATCCCGGGTCCGCGCACATGGGTGTCGTGTCGTAGGCCGAAAGGCGGAGACGGCACGTAAAATACATACAAGGAGAGTAATACCGTTACTAACTTGCCAGCAGGCGCGGGTGGGCGGTCGTTGCTGGGATGCCTCCCGTCGTGGCGAGTCCCGGGCGGCGAAGGAGCATCGAGTTCGGGCGGCCGTCATGTATAAGGGTGGATCTACCATCATGCCCGCACGGGGAGTTGTGCCCCCGCTGTGCTTAATTCGGGTTTCACCGAGGACTCGTCAGAACATAGTCATTTATGGTTCGGTATTGGTAGGCAGGGAGGGCGACCAAGCCCCGCGAATTTTTCGCGTCGCCCTATTTGGGTTGGTCTCTGCCGGGTAGTGGTTGTTTTTGAAATGCGTGTGAGTTGCGCTTCGACTCGGGTGCGGTCCTCCAAAGGCCGTACGGAGTTTTGTGGAAGGTGCTCCCCCCCTTACCAAGAGGCCTGCCCGGGCAAGGCCCGGGCGGGGAATTGGAAGCTGAAAGGCGCGTTGGTCGGGCGTGATCCCGGGCCCGTGCACATGGGTGCCGTCAGAGAACATAGAAGTACATGGAAGCACAGGTCCCGTGTTAACTTTTGGCAAAGAAAAAATAGTTCCCGCTGCCGCCTGTAGTTCGGGCGGCGATATATCGGTGTGAACGTACACAGCGATACCATCTCCCGTCTCACTCGCTCTCACGCGTCTTGCCGCGCTGCCGCCATGATACCCAAACGACGAATAGCTGTCAGGCCAGCTAGTTATGAAAAACAATAAAACTGTACATAACAACCATGGAATGAATACGTAGTTGCATAAAATTGTTTCATTTATCGAATATAAACCGTTTGCCGATCGCAAACACAATTTGGTCAGCAAGCGAGTTTACAACTTTTCAACAAGTTTTATCTATGTACATTTATGAATGAAGCGGTGGTGGAGCGTTTTGAGGCGTAATTTTTTGCACCTCGAAGTTCGCAGTTCGAGCCGAGCGCGAATTTTTTTTTTTTTTCGTCGCTATAAACAACATATAATTATTTTTCAATAAGTGTCTTGATAATTACGTAGTTTATAACATCGGTGATTGCATTTAACAAATTTATATCTTCAGTTCGGCAGCGGCAGTAATTCACGATATTAAAATAAGAATACAAATAAAATTATATCGAAATGTTTATTTTACTCGCTCTTACCTAATGTTCATCGACGTGGTATTCGAAATGCAAAAAAAACTTCATTGAACATAATCATGTTGATGAACATTAGGTAAGAGCGAGTAAAATAAACATTTCGATATAATTTTATTTGTATTCTTATTTTAATATCGTGAATTACTGCCGCTGCCGAACTGAAGATATAAATTTGTTAAATGCAATCACCGATGTTATAAACTACGTAATTATCAAGACACTTATCGAAAAATAATTATATGTTGTTTATAGCGACGAAAAAAAAAAAAAATTCGCGCTCGGCTCGAACTGCGAATTTCGAGGTGCAAAAAATTATGCCTCAAAACGCTCCACCACCGCTTCATTCGTAAATGTACATAGATAAAACTTGTTGAAAAGTTGTAAACTCGCTTGCTGACCAAATTGTGTTTGCGATCGGCAAACAGTTTATATTCGATAAATGAATCAATTTTATGCAACTACGTATTCATTCCATGGTTGTTATGTACAGTTTTTTTTTTTTGATAACTAGCTGGCCTGACAGCTATTCATCGTTTGGGCATCATGGCGGCAACGCGGCAAGGCACATGAGAGCGAGTGAGACGATAAATGGTAACGCTGTGTGCGTTCACACCGATACTGTCAGCGCCAGCGGTGGCTGGGGTGATAACTAACGGATCACCCCAGCAAAACCGTGCCAAGCCGGCCCATAAGGCCTGTGCTTCCATGTACTTCTATGTTCTCTGGTGCCGTGTCGTATGCCGAAAGGCGGAGACGGCACGTAAAATACACACTAGGAAACAATACCGTTACTAACTCAACAGCTTCAAATCGGTATTTTTGCTTAAAGGAGGCTCAAAATCCAGAGGACGCGAACGACATAAAATCTAAAAATCGACGGAATCCCTCAATCTAAGAAGAAATATAAGAAAACAAACTGAAGAAAAAGGAGCAGGAAAATACACGAGACTTCAAGGAAAATGATGACGAACCAACAAACAATCGGTCCAGACTATCGTTTAGAAGAAATGCGGTTGCTCAGTTTTACACTCTGGCCGAAACCAAATGTATCAATCGAAGAATTGGCAGCCGCAGGATTTTATTACACCGGGCAGGCAGATGATACTATATGTTTTGAGTGTAAACAGACGATAAGCCACTGTTAGAACATCGGAGATGGCAAAATAAAAGCCCATTCGTGCGAAGAATTCCCTGCAGTAATGTACCCCTTGGAGTGCCTCGTTCCGTTATACCTGCTGCACGCGCACCAAAAGGACCCTATGACACCAAAGCCCCGAATCGCAAAAGGCCGACCGGATTACACGTTCTCCTGAGGATGGACCAACCTATCCGGAGTACGCGGGTTATGTCAAACGCCTGAAAAGTTTTGCGAATTGGTCAACATCATCATCGCAATCAAAGGAAAGCCTTGCAGCAGCGGGTTTCTTTGCCGCGGAAAAGTCTGACAAAACAATATGTTATTATTGTGGGGGAGGACTGAGCGATTGGCAGGCTACCGACACAGGAATGGGACAACACGCCAAATGGTTTTCGAAATGCAGATTCTTCCGTGCCCAACGGAGATCTGGAATCCAACAGGCTATTAACCATGATTTCGAACTATCAAAGTTATTGGAAGAATCGATCGAATTAAAAAAAGCTAATGATACGGTTAAATGGTCCGCGTGTCTAGCAAACCTCCGAAAATATACAACGGACATAAATAAATTTATCAGAGAAGCAGGAAGCAAGGGACAGAACCAGGCAGGTAAACAGGTACCGACATTGAACGAGATAGCCAACAAGGAAAAGAAACAGGAGGCTACGATCCTTGAAGAGGTCAAAGACAATAACATTGACCCATCAGCAAAGGCTTCGGGCTCACAGATATCATCTGAACGTAAATATCTGTTCATCCCACAAAATACGGGAGAATCGAAACTTATCAGCATTGGCACTTTGAATAAATTAGTCAATAGTAATCTATGCCACCGTTGCTTTAAGAAAAGCATTGGAATAATGATTTTGCCCTGTCATTACGCCAATGGTTGCACCGACTGCGCAAAACCAATAAAAAAATGTTTCACATGCAAACTTAACATTGATTACGGAGTAGAGTTCTCCATTGACGACGAGTATAGCAAAGGAAATGGCCTAACACTTATTGTACCCCGTACTATCCCTGAACTGTAATCCAGGAAAGATACAGGGGGAATAAAAGAAAAAAAAACGTATTCTACCTCGAATAACTTTACAATCATTGAAATAGTAATAGGAATTTAGGAAAATAATAATAATAATGATAATAATATTAAAGAGAATAAAAGAAGGAAAATAAAAAAAAAGGGAAATACAAAATATGTGGGAAATAGATCAGCCAATTAAGATAGTGTAGAAAACCAGAAAACGAAAAAAAGGGGGAATATACAACAAAAACAAAAAAAAAAGGAGAGAGAGAAAAAGAGGAAAACATAAATAACGAGACTAGGAAACTAACATATCAAGTAAGCAACAAAAGAAAGAACGGAAGAAGTACGTATATAACAACTTGGTTTCGTAATAAACTCCCTAATGCACAATAATTCAAGCCATATGCTGAGAACTTTACCGCATTCTCTGGGCTATTTCCATGAGCTATGTGCATGGAAACACCGAATAAGGCTTAAATTATTAAAATAATGCTTCTGCCCTATAAGTAAAGGAAAAAAAAAGGAAAAGTAGACTAATCTTAAACAAATAATTAACACAAAAAATATGTTCAAATATACGTAAGAATTAATGCATTAATTGTCTGTATGTGTAAGTATCACCAACATGTCTCGATGCACATGTAGAAATGGAAGGCAATACGATAATGTGGGAATAAGTGCGAGGCCCGCCAATTCTGACGAAATACTTCCCATCGAAGTAGGACGGAAGAAACCGGTAAGCTTAGTACCCAGAGCAACGAGGCTCTATTGCTATTGGAAGTTGACGCTGCGAATTGACATTGCAAACAAGCGTCTCAGCGCCCGGCGGGCGCAGGTGTTCTTGTTGGTGGGCTCCGCCCCCCAAACCCCCCGAAAAATGTCTTTTCGGGACATTTTTTAAGGCACTCACAGGGGTACACGTCGCGCTACGCGCTCCGTATCGAGTGTATTTGCACTTCGCACTATGCGCTACGGATGAAGTATGTTTATACGTCGCGCTCCGCGTTTCATTTCGAAAGCACATATGAGGGAAAAACATTTATCAGTTGGGTAAATTGATTCATAGTGTTGAACCTTCGTCGAAACAAAAAATTACTATTTTCGACTAATTGATTATTATTATTCACGACGGATATTTCCTTTTTGTTTGACGATAAAGTGTCAAATATTGAGACACGAGACAAATATAACGAATGCATCGCGTAGAACTTGATCAAAATAATTTAACGAATCAAATCATGTCTAGTAACGTCGTTTTATTGGCTTAAAACTTATAACGAGATTTAATGAATATAAAACAAACACACAAAATATTTACCAATACCAACACCATTACTATTTACCATTCGGGTCTAATGTCCCCTTTAAATGCATCTGTTTAAATATTTTTTCTTCCCTAAAATTCGTGGAATCACGTTATTATTGCCTCTGGACAGAACCTGAATATCCAAAAAATGTCCTTTTTGTTATGATTATCAATGAAATTTACTTGATATTAATCGTTGTAGCAAAAAAAAATTATAACTCAAGAACGAACATAAATATCGTCTTGGTTCTTATCGTGTATTGAAGAGGAATTAGTACTTTGCTCAAATAAAAAGTTGTAGTGTCTTGGATGAGTCCAAAATAAAAAAAAAATTTCTCGATGGATTCGACGGCGAGGGCTTTTCGACTGTCGATGTATAAGAGAATTCGGTTATAACACTTTAAGGGGACTGAGTCACCTAAAAAATCGAAAAGTAAAAATTTTTTTTTGCAGTATATATAAGTTCAATGAAAAATTCCATTTTACCTCCATAATATATATGTGTTAGACTACCGCTGTGAATTTTTTTGGAGACCTACAGTGTATTCCGGTGTAATGCGCAATGGTCAAACATTTTTCCTTTGCCGCAGCTTTCGGACTGAACGAAAGCATCAATCTTTGCTTGCGATGTCTTATTTTCTTCGTTAGACAGTCTATTGCGGAACGAGTGCGGGGATTTTTTTTTGAAGCTTCGCTGACGAAGCTATGAGTTAAAAACTACCAAAAAATTCACTTTTTCCACTTTTTGTCTCGTAACCACTCACATAATGGCTTGCGATAAATCCATTTTTGATCGCATGAAAAATCCCCGCACTCGTTCCGTAACACTGACTGTTACGAAGAATATAAGCCGTCGCAATCCAAAATTGGTGGGGCCATTCTCTCTGAAACCTGCGGCAAGCGAAGAAAAATAAAATGGAAAAAAATGAATTTCACAGATTAATGAAAATAACCAACTTGGGTGATCCGCAATAAAAAAAATTATTTAAAAATTTTTTTTGTCACATAAAAATGTCCACTTTTTTTTTCTATCACATAAAAATCAGATTTTCTTTTTTGGTTTTTTTTTTTTTTTTCACTTCACAAATCTCGTAAATGCAAAAAAAATGTTTAAAACATAAAAAAATATACTCTTACGTCAAATCTGACGTTTAAAAAAGAGGTTAAGTCTGCGAGACTTTTCGCTTTGCGACACTGTCACTGTGAAAAACATTTTTACACTATTGCGGGCAAAAATACAGAATATATTCCGTTCATTCGGAAAAACTGTAAACACTGACACATACTAACACACTGAGTTTACAAGCTCAGTTTTTTACCCGATTGACACAATCGAGTAAAAATCATCGCTGCTACATTACGCCGGTGTATCGCAGACTCAAAACAAAGCGCGGTAGCGGCGATAATCTGAGTCGCATCGATTAGACGTAACGACCCTTTGGTCGGTAAATCGTTACCTACCGAACGCAGTTTCGACATCGATTGTTTTTTTATGTTCCTTTCTCGATGTTTCTTATTCTTCTTATTAGAAGAAAAAAAAACATGCGGAGATGCGGTATTCCGGCATTGTACGTGTTGCATTTCGGCATTTTTTTTTCACGCATTATTTATTTCTAACACTACTAAAATGCTTCTAACTTCGGTAATTTTTTAAATTTCGATCTAAAATTTGGTGTGTATGTAGTACACCGCATGTACATTCAGAAAGAAAATTAAAAAAAAATAAATAAAAAAATAATTTTTAGGTGACTCAGCCCCCTTAAGCATTTTTTCTCTTCCCTATAATAGACAGAATCAATTCGTTATTGTCACTGTCCAAGAGTAAAACATTTCAGACGAGAAATTCGAGAAATTTTATTTATCTATCGTTTTATTAGGCACTCACTATAATAATAAGCAAAGAGTGCCTATTAAAATGACCATCTGTTGCTCTTCGGAGGCTGTCGAAGGGGTTACTCCGCAGCGCATACTCCAAAAATTTTTATTTTTCACCATTTGCTTTGGTGTATCTCCAACATCATGCGTAGTTACTTTGAAGTGACTGCGATGAATAGAAATATTTTTTTTAGCCTGCGGTGCAATGAAAACAACTTTTTAGCTGAATTTTTCTTCTCAGACGTCCGTATCACACTGTAACTTTAGATGGTGCGAACCAATTTTGTTCTCCTTCGCAGGGTTTTTTTATTACATTATTTTTAGTATGCACATTACTTTTAAAACCAATCTAAGACCTTTAAGTATTTTTTCTAAAAAATTATTGGCCACAATTTGCATTTGCCTTCGGTCAAATGTCCGTACGGTGCCATCAAAATGAACTCTACGAACCAATTTTTTTCTCCTTCGCAGCATCATTTTGTTTTATCAAAAGCACTACGCACAACGAATTTAGAGACAATCCTACATCTCTAACTATTTATTCATCACAATTTTCCATAAAAAAATGATTTTCTCACATCTGATGTCCGTACGGTGTTCCAATTAAGAATCCTGGAAACCAATTCTTTTCTCTTCCGCAACAATATTTCATTGCATCGAAAGCACTATGCGCAACAAATTTTGAGTCATTCTGACAAATATAATTTTAATTATAAAATAATTCAAAAACAGTGGTTACAACAAGATTTGCTTTAAAGGTTATGTTATTTAGATTTGACAAAAATCCATTTTTCATCATGTTAAAAAAAAGAACTTCGGTTGTGAAAAATGAAACACGAAATATAATACACAGATTCACAAATGTTTGCGTTTTTTGTTTCGAAAAAAATATATTATCACCGAAAATCATTCGCAATATTTTACCATATTTTATTCACATTCGTAATAAAAATGTTAAATTTCACGTATTCACTGAAAAAATTGGTAGTAAACTCACAAAAAAGATTCATCGAATATCCAAAATAATTACAATTTCCCAAATAGAACTAAAAAAAATCGCGAGTATATATTTTTTCGTTTTATTCTATCTGTCAAACTTTGGAAGCAGATGACAATTTCGTAGCAGACGATACACAGATGCTCATACGTCGCGGCGCTCGTACTCTGTGGCCGGATGATTTATAAATAAAAAAAAATCGACATCTCGGTTCAATCTTCCCGCGTAGAAAAAAGTAGTATGGGAAAGCGTCATTACCTGTGTATGGGATTTCGATGGGAAATAGTATGGGGAGTAGTATGGAAAAGGGTTTGGGAGAGGTATGGGTTTTGGGAAGGAGCCATATTCACCCCATACGCTTTCCCAAACCCTGTCCTAGCCATCATGTACGACCGCGGGAATCCTGGCGCCATCAATCCTATACGCTTTTCCAGTGTTACGATCGCGCCGGGAAAGGATCCGTGCTTAACGGAAAATTCCCCGGCGCAATTCGAGAGCCCCTCATCATGCCGACTAAGTTCTCGCACTCGTGTTGGTCGTGGATGCGGTAGCGAATTTCGCTGCCGTAGCCTCGATCGCGCGAGTGCGCGAAATAGAAACCAAATAGAAACATAAGCTAAGTTAGATAGATAAGCAAGGAGATGAGCTGACTGCCGCGCACGTTCCGCGGATAGTAACGAATACCGCGAGAACGGCTTCGTTACCTTTTCCGCTGACCACAAAACGCGACGGCAGCAAGAATCCTCCCCGGCCTGCCACCCGCCGGTCGCGAGATCGGCGGATGTGCACGCCGGAGAGATCAGTCCCGTTAGACAACGAGAGCGAAAAGCTAGTCTCGGAAAAACTCCTCGAGTAGCTCCTGTTTAGTAAACTTAAAATCTTTCTTTGGAAATCCGCGGTCTACAGAAATCGTTCGAAAGTCGATAAGGCCGAAGGGAGCCAAGTTAGTGTTTTATGTCGCGGTGGTCAGCCTTCTCCCGCTAGTTATAGTGTCTTGAATTACGCCACGAACAATATTAACTGTCGTGTAGATTTAAGCAACGAATTCTAAGAATTAATCGTAAGTAGTATTAGACAGTATGCGTGTGTGAGTGGAGAGCGACTTTACTTATTCCTTTATTTTGTCTGTAATAATCTAACGCTCCTTAAACATCCACTATTAATAAACAGAACATTTTTTCATTTTAAATCTCATATTTCATTGACTCGCACAGCCAACCTCAAGAACGTCCTGTACAGGGCGAATCAGACCGATCCCGATAAAAAAATAAATATAAACTCTTCGCGCTTCACGCGAGGAGGTTTAACTTGACTCCCGAGACCGCTCCGGGACGTAACACCAGAGTCTCTCCCAGCATAAGGATCCTCGAGCGATTAATCCCATACATAGAATCCCATGTTACGTTTAAATGAAAGAAGAAGAAAAAATAAATTTTGCCAAATGGAAGGAAAAATTGACAAACGAAGAAATATGCGGAAAACTAAATTTTTTCGACGAATATGAGTTTTCCGAGCGAAGTTGAATGCTATAGTACATAACCGGCCTTTCAATTTCGTTGAAGGTCCCAAAAATATTGTGATGTACTCGAAAAAGCTTGGATAGACAAATTGTGAGATTCAACCAATACTCTACAATATTTTTGGGGCCGACACCGAATTTCAAGCGCCGATTAAGTACAGCAGCATTTAACTTTGCTCGGGGAACTCATATCCGTCGAAAAAAATTGGTTTCAGGCATATTTTTTCGTTTTTCATTTCTTCCTTCCATTTGATAAAATTAATTTTTCCTTCTTCTTTCGTTTACATATAATATGGGATAACAGATATGGGATTGATTGCGCGAGGTTTCCCCGGTCATATGGGATAGCTGGGGGAGACTGTGGAAAAGCGTACGGGGTGAATATGGCTCCGTCCCAAAACCCATACCGTTCCCAAACCCTTTCCCATACTAGTTCCCATGCGATTTCCCATCGAAATCCCATACACAGGTAAATACGCTTTCCCATACTACTTTTTTCTACGCGGGTTTGTTCCTATTTTACGTAAATATAAATGGATTCTACGCGGTATAGCGCAAATAAAAAGTGTGCAATCAGAAAAAAAAAAGAATTTTCTATCCTTCGACCGTCGAAGATTCATCGCAGCCGAAATCTTTGTCAATTATGTTCACCCGATTAATTCGTTTACAGTTAATAATAAAAACTGCAAATTCTTTTTCTGGCAACGTATTTTCTCCTCTTCAAAACAAGCCAAAATAAGAGTCGAAATCTTTTTTCGCTGCCGAGATATGATTTTTTTTAAGCAAAGACTAATTTTACGAATTTTCGTCAAAAAATGAATCGTTTTTTCAAATTTCTCGAAATTGCCGTCTCTAATCCTTTCCTCTCAAAGAAATCGTATTTACAAACTGACTCTCCGCGTTATTGCGCAGATAAAAAGTGTGCTATGTTTAAAAATTTAATTTTTTACACTTCGACCGTCGGAGATTCATGACATTCGAAATCTTTGTTAATTTTGTTCGCTGGATTTATTCGTTTACACTTGATAAGAAAACTGCTAATGATTATTCTATCGACGTATTTCCAACGTTTTTTTTTTTCAAATTTTTTCAAATTTTTGTCGAAATACGAATTTCTTTCATATGCTCACGTCTTGAAAAGTTTTTTTTCGCAAAAAAAAAAACAATTGTACTCTAAAAGAACAATTATAAACAATTATTTATCAAGAAAGTGAAAAACACTGAATTTGTCGATTTTACGAGTTATTCCGTACCGAGAAACTTATCCTCGTTTGTGATTAAATAAAATTTAAAAAAATACGATATGATATGATGCTAAATTTGATATTTTTAAGCGACGATAAAGATCAATAAAATTTCATTGAAAAACGAAAAAAATTATCGAATTTCTCAAACTTCTCGTCTCCAATACTTGTCTGTTCTACAGAGACAATAACGAGCTGATTCCATGTATTACGAAGAAGAAAAAAAATATATCTCAAATGGTAGAAATGAAATTTGTTATAAGAGGACTGTCAAAGAGCCTTCAAAGTCGAATTTTTCAAGAATTTCATCAATTTGTAAAAAAATATTTCGGAGCTATCCAAGATGACAAATTTTTGATTCGATTAACGTACTACTTCCTCTTCAATGCAAGACAGGAACCAAAACGATATATTTTTTCGTTCTCGAGATAGCATTTTTTTGCAGCATCCATAAATATCGACTAAATTTCATTGAAAATCACCAAGAATAGCAAATTTCTTGAACTTTTCTTCTACAATGATTTGGTTTCCTCCAGATAAAATAACGAACTGATTCCATCAATTATGGGGAAGAAAAAAAACACTGAAGGGGAAGGATTTAAAGGGGATATTTGGCCTGAATGCTAAATGGTAATCGTATTGGTGTCGGTACATGTTTTGTGTGTTTGTTTTATATTCATTAAATCTGGTCATAAGTTTTAAGCCAATAAAACGACTTTACTAGACATGATTTGATTCATGAAATTAATTCGATCAACTTCTACGTGGTGCAATTCGTTATATTTGACTCGTGTCTCAATATTTGACAATTTATCGTCAAACGAAAAGGAAATATCCGTCGTGAATATTAATAGTCAATTGGTACAAAAAAGAAATATTTTTATTCGACGAAGGTTAAACACTATGAATGAATTTACGTAACTGATAAATGTTTTTCCCTCATACGTACTTTCGAAAAGAAACGCAGAGTGCGACGTCTAAACATACTTCATCCGTAGCGCATAGAGCGATGTGTAAATACACTCGATACGGTGCGCGTAGCGCGACGTGCACCCCCGTGAGTGCCTTAAAAAATGTCCCGTCGGGACATTTTTCGGGGGGTTTGGGGGGCGGAGCCCACCAACAAGAGCATCTGCGCCCGCAGGGCGCTGAGACGCTTGTTTTGTTTTGAGATAGGTATATTGAAACAATTGAAATAAAATAGAAGGGTGGTTGGAAAAATACAAGGTAAAATATGAATTTTTTTTTGTTTCGAAAAATTGTTAGAGATTTGAAAAAATTAAATTGCAGCTTCCCAATATTTAAAGTTATATACATTAAATAATGAAACAAAATGAGATTGTTTTTTTTTCGATTCAAATCATCCCGCCACAGAATATCAACATCGCGGCGTATGTGAACTTTATCATGTCTGCTATGGAATTATCGTCGGCTTCCGAGGTTTGACAGATAGAATGAATGGAAAAAAATAAATGGTCGCGATTGTTTTCAATTTTACAAATTCCAATAATTTTGGATATTTGATGATTGATGATTTCTTTGTGAAGTTATAACCAAGTTTTCAGTGCAACCGCGAAATTTTTTATTTTTATTATGAATGTGAATAACGTATTGTAAAATATTTTGAATGATATTCGTTCAAAATATTATATTATTGTCTTATATTATATTACTAGAGTTTCCCCGGGCTCGCGCGCTACGCGCGCTCGCCTTTCTTTTATTAACATTATAATAATGTTTAATCACCGCCGCAACTTTTCACCAATGGAGGTCGCCCCCGCTTTTTTTTGTATTTTTACTTAGTCAGTCCCCCTTAAAGGGACTTAAAATATATTCCCCCTCCCCCCCCCCCCTTCGCCATTACTCCTTCGACCAAAAATATTCTAAGTCCCCCTTAGAGGGACTTAGAATAATAAGAAGAAGACTAATAGAAGAAGAAGAAGAAGAAGTCCCCTCTAAGGGGGACTTAGAATATTTTTCTAAGTCTTCTTATTGTTATTCTTCTCTTATTATTCTTCTATTCTAAAAAATATTCTGAGTCCCCCTTAGAGGGACTTAGAATATTTTTGCCCTTCGCGCCATTCCTGAAAAATATTCTAAATCCCTCTATGGGGGACTTAGAATATTTTTGCCCTCCCCTCGATTCCTGACACGGCGCCGGCGGCGACAGCGGCGGAAACTTTATATATATAGAGAGATTATTATTGTATTATATTTGTTATTATTATTTTTTATTATAACTTGTTATCATAATTTATTATTATTGTATTATATTATATATATATTTGCGTAGCGTATTCTTTGAGGACACAAATATACATTAATAACCGTTAGTATAGTTTGAAGCCTGAACCCATTTGGAACTATATGCAACTAACCCCGATCGAAACTATACATTTGTTTACAATTTATCGATCATTTTCTAAAAAGTGGCTGCTATGAGACTCGGTTTGCAGAATGGCATATATGAGGCCATTTAAAACAACGTATCGATAGCTATGAGGACATATATACAAAATGTAAAACGTGTTGCATTTGGTTAAATTTCATTATTTAAGCTTTTCAAAACACTAGCAACCATTTGTTGATACCGTGAACATTCTAGAATAACTTTTTTGCAATTTTGTTCGACAAAAGTTTATTTGAATGTAGACGCACTTTGAGAACAAACTGTTTAAGGAACCTGACATGCCACTTACATCAGTGTAAAAATAATATCGTTTTACTATTCTCTTCTTTAAATATGCGTGTTAGTCCTATGTTGGACCCCAAATTTCAGTGACGATCGATAAACGAATCGTATGGGTATTCTCAATAACCATTAATCGCGAAACTGCGTTCTTAGTATGGGCCACTGGGCTATTATTTATATACGCAAAAATCGTTTGTTTGTGAACTTCAACGTTTTCTGAACTGCGTGACAGAAAACAGGAAAAATTGCACAATTTTTTTTTTATTGCAATTTGTCTATCAAAACGGGACAGGCATACATTGAAATAGTAGCGAGAACGTTTCAAGTGGAAGAATGCCACTTGTAGGTATGTGTTAAAATGTAAAAATAATAAAATTTTCCCATTTTCAGTCACGCACTCTAAGCAATGCTATGAGGGTCACCGTGATGGCTATGGCAATGGTCAACTCTTATTTGAGCAACTTTTTTGAAGACATAGATTCGAGTCCTGAAACTGGCCGATATATCGGTTGAAAAACTAATATATCGTTTAGTTTGAGGACCATATCTTGAATATATAGTACATTTTGAGGACGGTAACCCATATCTAAATTAGCGCTCGTTTGAGAGGAAGAGAACGTTGTACCTCAGTCATGCGATCTATGTCCAGATATTCAAACAATCAGAAACATTATAAATTAATTTCGCTATTTGCATATATCATATATTATTCATGCACATGAAAATAAATTGTATCACGATACTAGGAAATACTTTTCTCTTTCTCGACTACTGTTAAGACTTCATTCAAAACGCAATATAATAATGTCGACACTATCAGCGTAATTACCAAATGCATTTATGATGACATCATGTTTGCTTTTTTACATGATTGTACTTAGCAATGACATTGATAAGTAGTGTTGACGCCATTATGTTGCCTTCTGAATGAAGCCTTAGCAGCAGTCGAGTGAGAGAAAAATATTTCCTAGTATTGAGATAGAATTTATTTTCATGTGCATGAACAATGATGGTATGTGCAAATAGCGAAGTTAATTTATAATGTCTCTGATTGTTTGAATATCTGGACATAGATCGCATGACTGAGGTACAACGTTCTCTTCCTCTCAAACGAGCGCTAATTGAGATATGGGTTACCGTCCTCAAAATGTACTATATATTGAAGATATGGTCCTCAAACTAAACGATACATTAGTTTTTCAACCGATGTATCGGCCAGTTTCAGGACTCGAAATCTATGTCCTCGAAAAAGTTACTCAAATAAGATTTGACCATTGCCATAGCCATCACGTTGACCCTTATAACATTGCTTAGAGTGCGTGACTGAAAATGGGAAATTTTTTTTATTTTTACATTTTTTTTTATAATATTGACTATCAAAACGGGATATGGATACATTTAAGCAGTTGTGAGAGCGCTTCTTCGAAAAGCGTGCCTATCGGAGGTATCGATGTTTAAGATGAACACCACAACAAATTATGGATTGTAGCGGTTTAGCTTTGATGCGTTCTTATATAGTGTCTGATACAAAGACAATAGTACCTTGCGCGCAAACCTTGCAATAGTACCTTGGACAATAGTACGCTTCTAATATCTATGAATTGGAGGTTGTGCAGCTGTGAAACGGCTACATAACCTCCAATTACAGAAATCGTCGCATATGAGGCCGTATAAACTAAAAGAATGTATACTTTAAGGCCATAGATTTCGAGTCCTGGAACTGGCCAATACATCGGTTTAAAAACTAATGTATCGTTTAGTTTGAGGACCATATCTTGAATATAATGTATATTTTGAGGACGGTAACCCATGTCTTAGTTCGCATTCCTATGAGAGAAAAAGATTTTGTTCCTCAGTGATATAATCTCTGCCCGAATAATCAAACAATTGGAGACCTTTTAATACATTTTCGCTTTTTCCATGTGTCATATATTATTCTTGTACGTAAAAATAAATTGGATCACGGGAATAGGAAATATTTTTCTCGCACTCGACTACTGTTAAGGTTTCATTCAGTAGGCAACATAATGGCGTCGACACTATCAACGTCATTGCTAAATACGATCATGTAAAAAAAAAGAAAAAATGATATCGTTATAAATGCATTTGGCAATGACACTAATAGTGTCGACGCTATTATATTGCCTACCGAATGAAGTTTTAAGAGTAGTTGAGTGCGAGAAAAATATTTCCTATTCCTGTGATCCAATTTATTTTCACGTGCAAAAATAATATATTACACATGAAAAAAGCGAAAATGTTTTAGAAGGTCTCCAATTGTTTGATTATTCAGGCAGAGATTATATCACTGAAGGATAAAATCTTTTCCTCTCATAGGAATGCGAACTGAGACATGGGTTACTGTCCTCAAAATATACATTATATTCAAGATATGGTCCTCAAACTAAACGATGCATTAGTTTTTGAACCGATGTATTGGCCAGTTCCAGGACTCGAACATATGGCCTCAAAGTATACGTTCTTTTAGTTTATACGGCCTCATATGCGACGATTTCTGTAATTGGAGGTTATGTAGCTGTTTCACAGCTACACAACCTCAAATTCATAGATATTAGAAGCGTAGATTTAAATTGCCGATGTTATTTCGTCTATCTTTTTTCTTTATTTATTAATTCAATTTCAAACTTTCATCAGAATAAATTGTCAGCCTAGTATTGCGGATTCAGTTTACCGATGGGTCCCTAACCTAAAAGATTATAAAGATAGAAATTTGGGACGAATAAATTTAATAATTGAAAAATTATCATCGCATCACGGTATCATTAATATAAGTTAAAGATTTACTTCTACCTAAATTACGGCCGGAGATACGATTGAACTGAATCGTATTTATTGATTGTTCTGAAAAATATGTTATCGACAATTCCGTTCTTAGAATAATCGATCATTTTCAACATAACGCAAATTCATAATTATAACTATGATAACCATTTGCATTATTGCCAAGGGCAGTATGCATTGCTTATATCTATACTGCCCTCAAATCATACGAAAAATTATGAATTT
The DNA here is from genome assembly GCA_964006125.1 of Cryptus viduatorius. Lineage (NCBI taxonomy): Eukaryota > Metazoa > Arthropoda > Insecta > Hymenoptera > Ichneumonidae > Cryptus > Cryptus viduatorius. The sequence goes on along the minus strand of OZ023222.1, from coordinate 19,640,775 downwards.
AACGAATGTCCTCAAACTACACGAAAAATTAAGAGTTTAACGGATGTCCTCAAACTATACGAAAAATATGTGTGTTACTTTGAGGACTGGCCTCAAAGTAACATCGGGTTTTCGTTATGTCCTCAAACTATACTTTCCGCTTAGGGTGGCTTCTTTGAGGACTGGCCTCAAAGCATACATTGCATGTAAAAAATTATGAGGCCAGTCCTCAAAACAGCCGTAAGACCTCGAAGTAGCCACTTTTTAGTTTAAAATGTCCTCAAAGCATACGCTACACGCACATATTACAATATATTATTGCCGAAATAAAGAAAATTAATATTTGTCAATCAATGTGTGATATTTCGTATTTTATTTTTCGCAAACAAATTTTCTTTTTTGACATGATTAAAAATTTTTTCTTGGAAAATTAAAATAACATAACCTTTAAAATAAGGTAACCTTTATAACCTTTACTCACTAAAAATAATTGGAGAATAAAAATATTACGAAATGTCAGAATGTCTTTAAATTTGCTGTGCATAGTGTTTTCGATGCAATGAAATATTGCGGAAAATTAGAAAAAAAATCGTTCCTAGGTTTCAGAATTGCAGCGCCGTACAGACATTTGACGGGAGAAAATCGATTTTTAAATGGAAAATGCCTATTGGAGCAGTGGATTTATCGCGCTAGCAATTTGGGGAATCGAAGAGTGGGAGAGCGCTATACGAGGAGTGTAGTCAAATACGTATAAAACGGCTCGGGGCTCGTCGGCATACTTCGGTTTTCTGAACGGGTATCAGACTCTCGCTAAGCGTCGCTCTACCGGCGTCTCTCGCTCTCCTTCTTCGTTGATCGTTGTGCTGCGCACACGCTACAAAAGTGTTAATAAAATAATTTAAGTGTTTTCAAAATCAAGCGTCATATTTATTTATTTTCTGTTCGCCCAATCCTTTCCTCATAAACCTTCTATCAAAAGGTTCAATAATGCCTGCAAAAAATGTTCAAAGACATCGAAATGTCTTCAAATTTGCTGTGCATAGTGCTTTTGATAAAATAAAATAATGCTGCGAAAACAAAAAAATAAGGTTCGCAGACTTCATAATTGGAGCACCGTATGGACATTTAGTGGAACAAAATTAAATTTTTATTTTGGACCAACTCATTAAAGGCTTTGCAGTAGTTTCAAAATGATTGTGCACAATGGTCATGATATGATACATCATTCCTGCGAAGAAGAGAAAAATTGGTTCGTACAGTCCAAAGTTACAGCACCGTACGGACACTTGTTGAAGCAAAAATGGATTTTTTTTGTTAAGCAAATATTCAAATGCTTCGCCGGAGCTTCAAAATGTATCGGAGGACATCGTGTTAGGAAGGGTTCAATACTTTTGGACCATTGATGTACTTTGCCGGCACGGCAAGACTACCGGACGGTCCCTATCCACGGCAGAAACGGGTGGCCAATTTTCTTGGAAACTACATCCATATGGAATAAACCAAGGCTGACCTACGAAACTGACCGTTTATCCATCACGGTGAATCGCAACCCAATCCCGCCCTGCCTGGGTATGGAAAATGTGGTGTGTTATGGGCGCATGCGATTGCCACGGACTGTACAACCACGACGATACGTTTGGGTACGCCCTGAGTGGAGACGACTCACTGATAAGACTCGATCTTTGTCGTCGCGTAGATTAGGTGCTGATCCCGAACAACCAATCGAACTCGGGGGAACTCATTATTATTAGGACCGTGATACCATCATTCCTTATGGACAGAACCCGCATTTCATAGAATACGTAGGATACGGAAGATATAAGCACCTTGACAATCAGGATGAAATCGACACACCACCTTGTCGCCCAGTCATCAGGTTTCCCTCACCACCCCCTCGTGCAGTACAAGTCGATAGGAAGAACAGCCGATTGAAGGATAATATCGCCCAACGGGATCTCCCAGTCCCAAAAGAGAGAACAGGACCCTTCCCGAAACTAATACGAGAATACCTGGAACCCTTCGACCAACGAAGTGAGAACGTATACACGACCCCGTACCCTCGACTCGAGACCGCCGTTTAAAGGGAGAGGCGAGATAGAGAGAGAGAGAGAGAGAGAGATAGCGATATTTATTTTGCGTTCTGGGACAAGTCCCCTCAAGCGCTAGCCACCAAATACAATCATCGTATAAATCAATTGACATATATTAGATTTAGATTTCGCCCCATCGTTCATGATAAATACTATACTATAGATACTAAAAACTTGATACTAAACACTCCGGTGGTGTAGGTAGAAGTAATAAGATAGTAGAGAGAAAAGTGTACTAGAAAAAAGAATAGTAGAAAATAGAAGATATGCTAATAAATAATTGGTCAACGATTAAAAACTATAGATCTCGAGATAAAATTAAAACCATACAGTTTAAAATTCAAAATACATATCACATAAGCAGCAACACGGTCAGCACATCCTCACAGCCTGCCGACGAGCTACTCGGTCCGCCCGTCCTGCTATGAAGGAGTGCTGAAACGTGAGCTCTTTAATTACATTAGCAGATTATGTTGTATGTGACTAGATTATAGATAGGAGATACTCGTGAAGACGTTTCTTAAAGGTCGCGATCGCAACTGCTTCCCGTACCGACGGTGGTAAACTATTCCAAAAGTTAGTCGCTGCTGCCGTGAAAGAATTCGCATAAATCTCTCTCTTACAGTTCGGAAGTTGGAGCCAATCCTTCGGTTGTCGGGTTGTTCTCTGCCGATTTGTATTTTGTTGGCGCAATCTGTCAAATAAAACCTTAGGCGTGTGTGAGGCTAATACTTGATATGTAAGGCACCCAAGGAAGTAGAGCCTTCTGTGTTTGACTTTAAGCCACTTCAATTGTTTGTAGTACTAGGTGATGTGCGCGTCTCGTCTCACATCGAGTGCGAAACGAATGCAGGCGTTCAGCGAGCGACTAGGAATCAGATCTTGTTCTTTCGTTATGTCTAAGTAGGGCAGGCAGCAATAATCGAGGTGAGGAAAAACGAGCGTCGAGATCAGCTGTACCCTAAGTTTCTACGGTAGAAGGTTTCTGCTTAGTTTGAGCTGATAGAGGGTGCTATTAATTTTCTTTGCAATCCACGTGGTGTTCGCACTCCATGATAGCGTGCGATTAATCGTAATGCCGAGACAGGTTACTTCTTCAGAAATCGGAATGCTGATGCCGTCAACATTGATAGACGGGAAATTGTCAAAGTCTATGTTTGCAATGAAGCGTCGCGTCCCGACAACAATCGCCTTTGTCTTTTCCCTGTTGAGGACAAGCCCCAGTTCAGCGGCCCAGTGAGTGACTGCATCGATGTCAGCGTTGATATTTCTGACTGCCACCCTGAGGTCTTCCGGCTTGCAGTGGTGCCAGATTTGTAAATCGTCTGCATAGAAATTGTAGCTACAGTCTCTAAGTAAATTTTTGAAACTATTCAGGCACAAGACGAAGAGAAGTGGTCCAAGAACGGACCCCTGCGGAACCCCATTTACAATGTCAATCCAATTTGACTCGTTACCCGTTTGACTGTCTTTAGTCGCCTGCTGCCTGTTCGTGAGATACGATCAAAGCCAGTGCAGTGTCGTTTGCGAGAAGTTCAACTGACGAAGCTTATCTATAAGTTTGCCGTGCCGCACACGATCAAAAGCCTTTGAAAAATCAAACAAGACGAGAATAATGATCTTCCGAGTGTCACTTGCCTGTCGTAAATCGTCTAAGACTCTTATGAGGGCCGTTTGCGTGCTATGACCCGATCAATATGCTGATTTGCAAGGATCTATTAGTCCGTACTTGTTTAAATGATCCATGATCTGGTCAAACACTATCTTTTCTAGCAACTTCGATAGCAGGCATAGGATCGAGATAGGGCCATAATCATTTGGGCCTGAGGGATTTTTGACTTTGGGTAGAGGAGTGACGAGTGCATACTTCCAGAGAGTAAGAAAGCAACCAGACATGAGTGAGTACGAAAAAATATGATGTACGACCGGTTGAATGCAGGGCAATGCGAGTCTTATTACAGCAATCGAGAGTCCGTCTACCCCGACCGCAGCGGATTTCGAATGAGCCAGGGCTTTATCAAGTTTACCATATTCGATGTTATTGAAATAAAATTTGTCGTCGCTGTACTCACTTTCTCCGAGATAATATGCTAGGGGTTGTGTGTATGATCCATTTGAGCCTGCGATGAGAAATAATTGTTCAAGCTGCTTACTGTGACGGCGAGCGGTTGTGCGTTTTTACGCGTTTTTATGAGACCTAAGGTGCGAAGCTGTTTCCAAGTGGAGGCTGTTGTACCAGGTCCCGAAAAAATGCTGTTGTAGTAGTCGGCTTTCGCATCTCTGATCAGATATTGCACAGAGTTTCTCAGTTATTTAAAACGTTCATGCGCTGAGTGCGTCCTACTCCTGCGCCATTCTCGACGGGCTTGATCACGATTTCTCATTTGAGCTTTAATTTCTGCGGTAAGCCATGGTGCTGGCGCCGCTTTTGTCTTAACCGTTATAAGCGGGGCAAGTCTATCGATGCAATACGTGAAATACGTGTTTAAGATTGATACTTTATGATCGAGAATATCGGTGTTGTAGAGAGCTTGCCAATTCATGCTATTTAGTAGAGTTAGAAAGGAAGAAATGTTAAAGTTTTTAAAATCGCGACATATGAACTCTCGGGCAGGTAGCATCTCGACTTTAATTTGATATTTGACGTATATTAAGTCGTGTGCTGAAAGAAAAGGAACTGCGTACTGTCCGTATTCTATGACTTTGCTCGCGTCATCTGTGATGCAAAGGTCGAGCAGTGTAGAAGAATCCCGTACATGATGCGTGGGTGCATAGGGTACAATATACAGATTTGACGCTTCTACAAAATTCAAAAGATGCGTGCTATCGTGGGAAATGACTTGTAAATCTGAGTTGAAGTCTCCGAGAATGAGAGAATGTTGATACAACATGCTGTGTTAAAGAAACTCTTCTTCAAATTCGGACATAAAACCAGTATGCGGAGGGCGATATACTACGGCTATAAGCTCTTTGGTCTGCTTTGGTACGATGACTTCAACTAAGATGTAATCTGGTTTGCCACGGTAAATGTTGCCTGAGTCAGTAAGTATCCGAGCTCGAAGAGAGTCATGTACGTACACGCCCACCCCACCGCCGCCTCGATTTTGACGATCACAGCGAAGGAGACAGTAATTCGGTAAACTGACGAAATCGTCGGTAACTTCGTCGGAAAGCCAGGTTTCGGATAAACATATAATGTGAAAGAAGTTTTGAGTGAAGTTGATGCGAAACTCGTCCAGGTGACATTTTAATGATTGGCAATTTACATGACAAATCTCCAAGAAATCATGCGTACTGTTTGCTACTGCCTCAGCCATAGTCAGTTTTTCGTGCCTTGGCTGCTATACGTCTTCCCAAAATCGGGCAGTTTTTACCATCCAGAACACTATGTTGACAGTCTGCATCATCGAGATTGCCTTTGCAGTTGTAGCATATTGGATCTTTTCTAGTGTTTCGACACGACGAGGTCTCGTGGTCACCGGCGCAGTGAGCGCAATGAGCTCGTTCTTTGCAGTCTTTCGATATGTGGCCGAAATCAAGGCATTTATAGCACTGCATTACTTTCACATGATCGTCGAAACAACACGAGGAGAAGCGAAGATATATTCTTTGCCTGCTTTTGAGGTAAGACCGAATCTCTGCCGTTACTTCTATTACGCATGCTCGATGCTGCTGTTTTTCTCGTGACATGTACACTACCTTGACGTCAGGATTTTCTATCTCCGATAGATTTAGCTTGACAATGTCGCTTTGTATTTCGTCTAGAGAGGGGGACGCAGGAACGCCATGGATTATTAATCGAGGATTCAGCTTGGTTGCTTCGCTAATTTCGAGGCCTAATTTTTGCAATGCAGAAAGAGATCGCAGTTTGTCCAAATCTGCCTCCTTGGCATCGATACGTATGTCATTGTTTTTGGCAGTCGAAACACGGTCTACTTTTATCCCTACCGCCGAGGGATCGACGTTTTTGATAACAGCTTCTCCCGTGAGCTGTGAGGTCGAGAATTTAGTAGCTGCTGTTGTACTAGGAGTGATGTAGAAGGTTGTACATTTGTTAATCGAGACTGTAGGACCGCGTGGGACATGAACTTTGCGAGATTTATCGTTCTGACTTTGAGGCACCACGCCTGCGTACGATGTAGACGCCACAGGTCTCAGTGATGTTGAGACCGCTTCTTTAACACCCGCCGAGCAAGCTTCGGTTATTTGAGAACTTACCGCGTCGTTAAGATGAGACTCAAAAGCATCCCGAATGCTCGCAGTGCATGCGCGAGTGAGATCTATGCGAGCTTTGTTTACAATTTCCGTGCACCTATCATTTGCTAGTACTTCGCCGACTAAAACAGAGGCGGCGGAGAAGACCGTGTTGAACGCCGTCTGATCATATTGGAAAGCTTCTTGTAATGCCGCTTTTTTGTCAACTGTTTCTTTCGAACTGCGTATAAACTTTGCGAAATCAGCGTCATACGAAAACAGCTTCGCACGCATGACTTTTGTCTTTGCAGATGAGAGAGGCAGATCGCGAGTTGCGATAGTGGATGCCAAACCGAGAGACGGAGAGTGCCGAGGAATCCCGAACGACAGACCCAATGGGGGGAGAGCCGAGTTTCCTAGTGTGCGGGGCGGTGTCGACATTTCGATACCGCTGCACGCCAGACGGCGCTGCTTTAGTAACCGAGGTCGGTGCTAATACGCATGCGCCGAGAATCGATACAGCAAAATCGATTGTCGAGAATAAGCGACACTGCCAACGCGCATGCGCTGAGAATCGATATAATAGATCGATTATCGAACGAGGAGTCGCGACGTTAAAGAAATAGATAGAGCGATGAAAAGAAAAATGAGGTTAAAAAAATATGCGGAAGAGAGATGCAAGAAGGAAAGTAATACAGAAAAAGTGATCCACCTACCCGAGTGTTCAGCGCATGCAGGAGGAAGAAAGCAAGCTGCTGTATCCGAGATTATAATTCGTACAAGAACAGTTTCGCAATATGCACATCGAGAACGAGGAGCCTAAAGCTGACACACCCACTCAGTCCCAGAGATAGAAAGAGAATGAAGGGAAAAGAGAGAAAGCCATTCGGACTAAAACTCTTTACTACCTCGTAATTTTAAGGCAGAAAGAAAAGGAAGAAAGAAAAAAACAGAAACATCAAGAGACGCGGTAGCGTCTCGACGCCAAGTGGTTTAAAAAGTAAAAAGTCCGCGCGGTGAGTCCGCGCGCGTCGAGCGCTACCGTGTACTTATACGCTAATATCGTGCCCCCTAAAGTTTGACATTTTTTTTCTCTGAAACGAGACATCGGATCTGAATTCCAAAGACACTTTCATTATATAATTCGAATACAAGCTTCAAAATGCGCCTGGAATCAGCCCGATCGGTGCTCGAAATGATGAGATGTCGCCCAAAACATCCTCACTTTCACGATAAAATTTTTCTTCAGAGATTTTTTCGTCTGTCCGTTGTTTGTCCGATGTCCCATCATGCCTGTGTGTTGCGTCTGTGTGTCCATGCGTGCGCCCTGCATATACAATGGTATATGCGGAACGAACGGTTAGCTGTTACCGATTCCAAGTGTCAGTTCGTGAACACAGCAACTTGTGATATCCGTATCCGCGATCCGCGAATAGTGCACTCGCATTCAGTCATCGAAATAGAGGTTAAATACTAAGAGGTTATTTATAATTTTACTATCGCGAAAGGTACTAATAATAAAAATCTCTCGCGGTAAAAAAAAGGGATACCTGTGTGAAAAAATTATCTTAACTAATTGCAAGCGAGTGGTAATTTCAATTAATAAATATTACGCGTGTGATAAAAAAAAATCTTTAAAGATAAATAATTCAAATGAATAATAATAAAATAAATGAAAAAAAAGAATAAAATAAATAGTAAAAACATTTTTCTACAAAAATGTAAAAAAAAAAGACGCCAAGTGGTTTAAATAATGTTCGCGAAAAAAAAATTCAAAAAATAAAAAATCATAGAAGCCAAGTAAAAATAAAAATAAAAAAACTTGGCGAGTCCTTAGACCACAAATAAATGTAGTAGGAATGAAAGAAAGGACGAGCAAAGTTTTTTTATTTTTATTTTTACTTGGCTTCTATGATTTTTTATTTTTTGAATTTTTTTTTCGCGAACATTATTTAAACCACTTGGCGTCTTTTTTTTTACATTTTTGTAGAAAAATGTTTTTACTATTTTATATATATACTAGAGTTTCCCCGGGCTCGCGCGCTACGCGCGCTCGCATTTCTTTTATCAACATTATAATAATGTTTAATCACCGCCGCAACTTTTCACCAATGGCGGTCGCCGCCGCTTTTTTTTGTATTTTTACTTAGTCAGTCCCCCTTGAAGGGACTTAGAATATTTTGACTTTCCCCTCCTACGACCCCCCCCCCCCCCCCCCCTTCAGAAAAATATTCTAAGTCCCTCTAAGGGGCCTTAGAATAGGGGGACTTTTCCTCCTTAGAGGGACAGAATATTTTTCTTTTCCTCCTTAGAGGGACAGAATATTTTTCTTTTCCTCCTTAGAGGGACAGAATATTTTTCTTTTCCTCCTTAGAGGGACAGAATATTTTTCTTTTCCTCCTTAGAGGGACAGAATATTTTTTTTCCTCCTTAGAGGGACTTAGAATATTTTTGCCCTCCCCTCGATTCCTGACACGGCGGCGGCGACGGCGGCGGCGGCGACAGCGGCGGAAACTTAATATATATAGAGAGATAGAGATATATATACTAGAGGTTCCCCGCGCTCGCACTCCTTTTATCAACATTACAAAAATGTCTCATCACCGCCGCAGCTTTTCACCACCCGGCGCCCACGCCGCTTTTTTCTGTATTTTTACTTAGACAGTCCCCTCTAAAGGTACTTAGAATATTTTGGCCTTTCCCTCCCACGCCCCCCGCCCCCCGGCCGAAAAATATTCTAAGTCCCTCTAAAGTTCTAAGTTCTAAGTCCCTCTAAGGGACTTAGAATCCCTCTAAGGGGAACTTAGAATATTTCTGGTCGATGGCGTGCCCAAGGGAGAATCCACTTAGAGGGACTAAGTCCCCCTTAGAGGGACCCCCTTAGAGGGACTTAGAATATTTCTGGTCGAATCTAAGTCCCCCTTAGAGGGACTTAGAATATTCTAAGTTCACACCATCGACCTAAGTCCCTCTAAGGGGGACTTAGAATATTTTCCGCTTCGCCGCCGACAACGCCGGCTGCCTCCCTCGAATCCTGACACGGCGCGGCGGCGGCGACAGCAGCGGTAACTTTATATATATAGAGAGATATGTGACAAAAAAAAGGGGCACGAGGGAAATAATCATATACTCCTGTACATCTATAATAAGGACAATTAATCATCAACAACGAACTACGCGAATACTCCCATCTATAATCCACAGGAGATGGTCCAATACCAGCTAATCATGACCGTCGACAACTCCTACACAAACCACAGCAGATCATACTACTGGTGTCTCATCCCGGGGGTTTATGTACCCCCTGAATGGAATGACGTGCCTGTTAGCATCCTGGAAGAATGGATCGTACTAATACCTGAGGAATCGGAATGAGCAACTATCGGAGGCAAAACCTACATCTTACAATATGACTTATTACTACCATTAGGTCAGAGTTCACAATACATTATGACCGAGGAGGACGCAAAGATCCAACAAGCAAACGAACACGGTTATACGTCCGAGAAATGATACCAACGTGGGACGCATTACTAAGGGATGTTCAAGGCCGCAGACGGTTACAACTCGATCCGCTCAACCTATAACACCACTCAACTACAGGAACTATCTTTAAAGTTAAGAATTAGAATAATAAAAATATAAAATCAATAGAATATAAGAGGAAAAAACAGATACACATAAACATACACATACATACACATACATCCACGTACACGCACACATTGACATACATATACGAACACACACGCATTCATATATATATATAAGAGCAAGTGTAGTAATTTTTATAACTTCATAATGTAAGAAAGAGAAAAGGGAACACATTACTCTATGAATTATATTCGGATAAATCCTTAAGGAAGGAAATAATATATATATACCAGGAAATATATCTTTAAGAATAAACATAGAGCCAAGAGGAAACAAGTCGCAATCCAAAGTAATCTAGCAAATTCTCAGTTTCACCCCGCGCCGCGGAGGCGATTATTAGTGTTACGTCCAGCGTAACGCATAGTTTATTTCCTGCTTTACCTTCAATAGCAGTTGAGCCTAAACTTCTTTGTGAAAGTAAAAAGGAGAATCTGATCTAAAAATTCTTCATTAACAATATCTATTTTACCTACTGCTTAATCAGTGTCAAGCTAGCCCAGAGTCTTACCAAAATCGGTGTCCTACCTTAGCGAGTCGATACCGATGAAACAGGGTAAAACAGATCCGGGTCTCACAGGCGGAGGTCGAAAAAGGCGGTCTCTGACCCTTCTCCTGAGCGCTCCCCTAGAGTCCCAAAAAAGAATTAAAAGAAACGCAGCCCGCTGGCAGTTACCATTGGGACCTAGTAGTATCGATATCGACTACCTCTCCGTAGATCATTAAATCTATTTTACCATGGCTCGAAACCATTCAGGGAGGAATTTACGTAATATATTTACGTAAAATAGGAACAAAGATTGAAACGAGATGTCGATTTTTTTTTATTTGAAAATCATCCGGCCACAGAGTACCCGCGCCGCGACGTATGAGCATCTGTGTATCGTCTGCTACGAAATTGTCATCTGCTTCCAAAGTTTGACAGATAGAATAAAACGAAAAAATATATACTCGCGATTTTTTTAGTTCTATTTGGGGAATTGTAATTATTTTGGATATTCGATGAATCTTTTTTGTGAGTTTACTACCAATTTTTTCAGTGAATACGTGAAATTTATCATTTTTATTACGAATGTGAATAAAATATGGTAAAATATTGCGAATAATTTTCGGTGATAATATATTATTTTCGAAATAAAAAACGCAAACATTTGTGAATCTGTGTATGATATTTCGAGTTTTATTTTTCACAACCGAAGTTTTTTTTTTAACATGATGGAAAATGGATTTTTGGCAAATCTAAATAACATAACCTTTAAAGCAAATCTTGTTATAACCACTGTTTTTGAATTATTTTATTATTAAAATTTGTGACGTGATTTTTTGGAATCAACGTCACAAAAACCCAAAACAACCGTTACTCGCACCAAATACCGATTTTAGTGCTGAAGTTTCGCGTTATTGCCTCTCCCAGCGACTTAAGATACCGTCACGCTCTCGTTGAGTTACCGATCGAGATTTTTGCAGTTTATTTTGTATCAGTTTGTTGTAATTATTCCCAATTAGCTTCATTATCGTTATTACTTTAGTTCAGTTCGAGTTTTAAGATTCCGTTTGTTCAGTTGGTTCACGATTTCCGAATTCTTTTTAGCTCAGTTTTGTCGACGTTTCCGACTCTATTTGGTGGTGTAAGAAGTAATAATAACAAACGTCTCAGCGCCCTACGGGCGCAGATGCTCTTGTTGGTGGGCTCCGCCCCCCAAACCCCCCGAAAAATGTCCCTTCGGGACATTTTTTAAGGCACTCACGGGGGTGCACGTCGCGCTACGCGCTCCGTATCGAGTGTATTTACACATCGCGCTATGCGCTACGGATGAAGTATGTTTATACGTCGCACTCTGCGTTTCTTTTCGAAAGTACGTATGAGGGAAAAACATTTATCAGTTACGTAAATTAATTCATAGTGTTTAACCTTCGTCGAATAAAAATATTTCTTTTTTGTACCAATTTATTATTAATATTCACGACGGATATTTCCTTTTTGTTTGACGATAAATTGTCAAATATTGAGACACGAGACAAATATAACGAATTGCACCACGTAGAAGTTGATCAAATTAATTTAACGAATCAAATCATGTCTAGTAAAGTCGTTTTATTGGCTTAAAACTTATGACCAGATTTAATGAATATAAAACAAACACACAAAACACGTACCGACACCAATACGATTACCATTTAGCATTCAGGCCAAATATCCCCTTTAAATCCATCCCCTTCAGTGTTTTTTTTCTTCCCCATAATTGATGGAATCAGTTCATTATTTTATCTGTAGGAAACCAAATCATTGTAGAAGAAAAGTTCAAGAAATTTACTATTCTTTGTGATTTTCAATGAAATTTTTTCGATATTTATGGATGCTGCAAAAAAATGCTATCTCGAGAACGAAAAAATATATCGTTTTGGTTACTGTCTTGTATTGAAGAGGAAGTAGTACGTTACTCGAATCAAAAATTTGTCATCTTGGATAGCTCCGAAATATTTTTTTACAAATGGATGAAATTCTTGAAAAATTCGACTTTGAAGGCTCTTTGACAGTCCTCTTATAACAAATTTCATTTCTACCATTTGAGATATTTTTTTTTTCTTCTTCATAATACATGGAACCAGCTCGTTATTGTCTCTGTAAAACAGACAAGTATCGGAGACGAGAAGTTTGAGAAATTTGATAATTTTTTTCGTTTTTAAATGAAATTTTATTGATATTTATCGTCGCTTAATAATATCAAATTTAGCATCATATCATATCGAATTTTATTTAATTTTATTTAATCACAAACGAGGATAAGTTTCTCGGTACGGAATAACTCGTAAAATCGACAAATTCAGTGTTTTTCACTTTCTTGATAAATAATTGTTTATAATTGTTCTTTAAGAGTACAATTGTTTTTTTTTTTTGCGAAAAAAAAACTTTTCAAGACGTGAGCATATGAAAGAAATTCGTATTTCGACGAAAATTTGAAAAAATTTGAAAAAAAAAAACGTTGGAAATACGTCGATAGAATAATCATTAGCAGTTTTCTTATCAAGTGTAAACGAATAAATCCAGCAAACAAAATTGACAAAGATTTCGAATGTGATGAATTTCCGACGGTCGAAGTGTAAAAAATTAAATTTTTAAACATAGCACACTTTTTATCTGCGCAATAACGCGGAGAGTCAGTTTGTAAATACGATTTCTTTGAGAGGAAAGGATTATAGACGGCAATTTCGAGAAATTTGAAAAAACGGTTCGTTATTTGACGAAAATTCGTAATATTAGTCTTTGCTTAAAAAAAATCATATCTCGGCAGCGAAAAAAGATTTCGACTCTTATTTTGGCTTGTTTTGAAGAGGAGAAAATACGTTGCCAGAAAAATAATTTGCAGTTTTTATTATTAACTGTAAACGAATAAATCGGGTGAACATAATTGACAAAGATTTCGGCTGCGATGAATCTTCGACGGTCGAAGGATAGAAAATTCTTTTTTTTATGATTGCACACTTTTTATTTGCGCTATACCGCGTAGAATCCATTTATATTTACGTAAAATAGGAACAAAGATTGAAACGAGATGTCGATTTTTTTTTTATTTGAAAATCATCCGGCCACACAGTACGCGCGCCGCGATGTATGACCATCTGTGTATCGTCTGCTACGAAATTGTCATCTGCTTCCAAAGTTTGACAGATAGAATAAAACGAAAAAATATATACTCGCGATTTTTTTAGTTCTATTTGGGGAATTGTAATTATTTTGGATATTCGATGAATCTTTTTTGTGAGTTTACTACCAATTTTTTCAGTGAATACGTGAAATTTATCATTTTTATTACGAATGTGAATAAAATATGGTAAAATATTGCGAATAATTTTCGGTGATAATATATTATTTTCGAAATAAAAAACGCAAACATTTGTGAATCTGTGTATGATATTTCGAGTTTTATTTTTCACAACCGAAGTTTTTTTTTTAACATGATGGAAAATGGATTTTTGGCAAATCTAAATAACATAACCTTTAAAGCAAATCTTGTTATAACCACTGTTTTTGAATTATTTTATTATTAAAATTTGTGACGTGATTTTTTGGAATCAACGTCACAAAAACCCAAAACAACCGTTACTCGCACCAAATACCGATTTTAGTGCTGAAGTTTCGCGTTATTGCCTCTCCCAGCGACTTAAGATACCGTCACGCTCTCGTTGAGTTACCGATCGAGATTTTTGCAGTTTATTTTGTATCAGTTTGTTGTAATTATTCCCAATTAGCTTCATTATCGTTATTACTTTAGTTCAGTTCGAGTTTTAAGATTCCGTTTGTTCAGTTGGTTCACGATTTCCGAATTCTTTTTAGCTCAGTTTTGTCGACGTTTCCGACTCTATTTGGTGGTGTAAGAAGTAATAATAACAAACGTCTCAGCGCCCTACGGGCGCAGATGCTCTTGTTGGTGGGCTCCGCCCCCCAAACCCCCCGAAAAATGTCCCTTCGGGACATTTTTTAAGGCACTCACGGGGGTGCACGTCGCGCTACGCGCTCCGTATCGAGTGTATTTACACATCGCGCTATGCGCTACGGATGAAGTATGTTTATACGTCGCACTCTGCGTTTCTTTTCGAAAGTACGTATGAGGGAAAAACATTTATCAGTTACGTAAATTAATTCATAGTGTTTAACCTTCGTCGAATAAAAATATTTCTTTTTTGTACCAATTTATTATTAATATTCACGACGGATATTTCCTTTTTGTTTGACGATAAATTGTCAAATATTGAGACACGAGACAAATATAACGAATTGCACCACGTAGAAGTTGATCAAATTAATTTAACGAATCAAATCATGTCTAGTAAAGTCGTTTTATTGGCTTAAAACTTATGACCAGATTTAATGAATATAAAACAAACACACAAAACACGTACCGACACCAATACGATTACCATTTAGCATTCAGGCCAAATATCCCCTTTAAATCCATCCCCTTCAGTGTTTTTTTTCTTCCCCATAATTGATGGAATCAGTTCATTATTTTATCTGTAGGAAACCAAATCATTGTAGAAGAAAAGTTCAAGAAATTTACTATTCTTTGTGATTTTCAATGAAATTTTTTCGATATTTATGGATGCTGCAAAAAAATGCTATCTCGAGAACGAAAAAATATATCGTTTTGGTTACTGTCTTGTATTGAAGAGGAAGTAGTACGTTACTCGAATCAAAAATTTGTCATCTTGGATAGCTCCGAAATATTTTTTTACAAATGGATGAAATTCTTGAAAAATTCGACTTTGAAGGCTCTTTGACAGTCCTCTTATAACAAATTTCATTTCTACCATTTGAGATATTTTTTTTTTCTTCTTCATAATACATGGAACCAGCTCGTTATTGTCTCTGTAAAACAGACAAGTATCGGAGACGAGAAGTTTGAGAAATTTGATAATTTTTTTCGTTTTTAAATGAAATTTTATTGATATTTATCGTCGCTTAATAATATCAAATTTAGCATCATATCATATCGAATTTTATTTAATTTTATTTAATCACAAACGAGGATAAGTTTCTCGGTACGGAATAACTCGTAAAATCGACAAATTCAGTGTTTTTCACTTTCTTGATAAATAATTGTTTATAATTGTTCTTTAAGAGTACAATTGTTTTTTTTTTTTGCGAAAAAAAAACTTTTCAAGACGTGAGCATATGAAAGAAATTCGTATTTCGACGAAAATTTGAAAAAATTTGAAAAAAAAAAACGTTGGAAATACGTCGATAGAATAATCATTAGCAGTTTTCTTATCAAGTGTAAACGAATAAATCCAGCAAACAAAATTGACAAAGATTTCGAATGTGATGAATTTCCGACGGTCGAAGTGTAAAAAATTAAATTTTTAAACATAGCACACTTTTTATCTGCGCAATAACGCGGAGAGTCAGTTTGTAAATACGATTTCTTTGAGAGGAAAGGATTATAGACGGCAATTTCGAGAAATTTGAAAAAACGGTTCGTTATTTGACGAAAATTCGTAATATTAGTCTTTGCTTAAAAAAAATCATATCTCGGCAGCGAAAAAAGATTTCGACTCTTATTTTGGCTTGTTTTGAAGAGGAGAAAATACGTTGCCAGAAAAATAATTTGCAGTTTTTATTATTAACTGTAAACGAATAAATCGGGTGAACATAATTGACAAAGATTTCGGCTGCGATGAATCTTCGACGGTCGAAGGATAGAAAATTCTTTTTTTTATGATTGCACACTTTTTATTTGCGCTATACCGCGTAGAATCCATTTATATTTACGTAAAATAGGAACAAAGATTGAAACGAGATGTCGATTTTTTTTTTATTTGAAAATCATCCGGCCACACAGTACGCGCGCCGCGATGTATGACCATCTGTGTATCGTCTGCTACGAAATTGTCATCTGCTTCCAAAGATTGACAGATAGAATAAAACGAAAAAATATATACTCGCGATTTTTTTTAGTTCTATTTGGGAAATTGTAATTATTTTGGATATTCGATGAATCTTTTTTGTGAGTTTACTACCAATTTGTTCAGTGAATACGTGAAATTTATCATTTTTATTACGAATGTGAATAAAATATGGTAAAACATTGCGAATGATTTTCGGTGATAATATATTATTTTCGAAATAAAAAACGCCAAAATTTCTGAATCTGTGTATGATATTTCGTGTTTTATTTTTCCCAACCGAATTTTTTTTTTTTAACATGATGAAAAATGGATTTTTGGCAAATCTAAATAACATAACCTTTAAAGCAAATCTTGTTATAACCACTGTTTTTGAATTATTTTATAATTAAAATTATATTTGTCAGAATGACTCAAAATTTGTTGTGCATAGTGCTTTCGATGCAATGAAATATTGTTGCGAAAGAGAAAAGAATTGGTTTCCAGGATTCTTAATTGCAGCACCGTACGGACATCAGATGTGAGAAAATAATTTTTTTATGGAAAATTGTGATGAATAAATAGCTAGAGATGTAGGATTGTCTCTAAATTTGCCGTGCGTAGTGCTTTTGATAAAACAAAATGATGCTGCGAAGGAGAAAAAAATTGGTTCGTAGAGTTCATTATGATGGCACCGTACGGACACTTGACCGAAGGCAAATACAAATTGTGGCCAATCATTTTTTAGAAAAAATACTTAAAGGTCTTAGATTGGTTTTAAAAGTAATGTGCATACTGGAAATAATGTAATAAAAAAACCCTGCGAAGTTACAGTGTGATACGGACGTCCGAGAAGAAAAATTCAGCGAAAAAGTTGTTTTCATTGCACCGCAAGCTAAAAAAAATATTTCTATTCATCGCAGTCACTTCAAAGTAATTACGCATGATGTTGGAGATACACCGAAGCAAATGGTGAAAAATAAAAATTTTTGGAGTATGCGCTGCGGAGTAACCACTTCGACAGACTCGGAAGAGCAACGGATGGTCATTTTAATAGGCACTCTTTGCCTATTGTTATAGTGAGTGCCTAAAAATCACAAGAATTAATCAAGAATCAAGAAGAAAGAAGAATCAAGAATTAATCATGAATTTAATTCGTCAGCATTTAATCAACGGTACTGTAAAATCATATTTCGATTCGTTAAAAAAAATTAATTCGTAAAAGCAATAAATTAAAATTTCTGTTTGATATTGGAATTTCCCTACAATATTTTTGCTTACTGAAAGTGTAGAATGCATTGGAATATCACAAGTTTATATTATCGGTAATAACAGACATTTCCTGTAGTATACTGTTACGTCCAAACTAGCATTGTTTCTTTACTAGTTTGAAATATAACAGTTGTCTCCGTTATAATCGCACGCGCTGGTCAAGTGGGTGTTAAACCAACCTTTACCACACCCGGTGTCGTTAAGGAGGACAACGATTGCTCCTTTTTAAAGCCTAACCTTGCGGAAAATTGCTTGGGATGGAGCCCTTAAGAGTGCTTGTTAAATGCGTGTCGTAGGGTGTAAACTAATTAGTAGAGGGTTTGGCGTCTCTCAGGCAAAGAGAGAGATAGAGAGGAAATCTTCGGTGAGACGGCAGCTACCTGCCGTTTTCTGACCAGGTGTCGGAGCACGCGACACGGTTAAACGAGATTTTGGTGGTCACTTCAAATCACTGGGTTGCAAGAACAAAATGAAATAATGCACTGTTGATAAATAAATAAACAGGTACTTACGGTAATAAACGGTGCTTTCCTGGTGTTCGTGGATATACAACTTTCTTCACGTTGGTTTAATTCAAAAATGAATTTAAAGAAAAAAATGATGTGTTTCACGGAAATGCAGGTAGAGTTAATACTTTTTAATGTCACAAAAAAAAATATGAGTAATACAGGTGATAATATTGAACAAAAAAACAATGGAGACCAAATGTCTATATGGTTGGAATTCCTAAAACTCGCGAAATACAATGTCAAATTATAGACTGAAGAATTAATTCCGTTTCTCTGAGTCCTGGATTTAATACTGACAACTCGAAAGTCTGAAAGACAATCGGGTTAAAACTGAATTTCGAAACAATGGATAACTGATTTGAGCTGTACTACTGTGGTATCTTGAACAAATAAATGAAAGAATATGCTGAACAAAACTGAAGGAATAACCTCCTCTAATAACTGGGTAAAGTGTGCTCAACAAAACTGAAGGAATATGCTTGAACAAAACTGAAAGAATAACCTCCTCTAATAACTGGGTAAAGTGTGCTCAACAAAACTGAAGGAATATCCCCGATAATAACTAAAACGGTATGCTTATGAAACTGAAAGAGGTGTGCTCCTGAGCGTACAATTTCGGGGGTTTTTATACCATTTTTCTTGGTGACAAGTAGAGGGGATGTTGCTATGCGAGTTTCTTTTTGTATATCTATTCGGTATAAAATTCTGGTACAGTAACGAGAAGATGAGGTGATGCTACCGATCTCATCCCTGATTGGTCCATGATCTTAAGTCCTTCTTTTAGGCGCAATGCGTTTATCGGGTCCCCGCGCCGTGGATGACGGGGTGGGGTATCGAAAAGTAAAAGGGCGCAGACGAGATCACGTAGGCATCAATCCCCTCCTTTTCTCGTTTCCGTTTTCCGGGAAGTCATTACCAGAAAGATTTTTGTTGGTATGCAGCCTTTTATGGCTAAATACTTTATATGTAAAAAGGTCGCACGAGTTCCAATCGGACTATAGAATTTCATCAACTGTCTAGACAAATAAAAACCGGTATTGAACAGTGAAAATACGCTCTCCTATGTCTTCGGAATTTTATACGTATTACGTGAATTATAAAATTCGTAGTTTCTCGTAAGACTCTTATAACCAGGACTCGCTTATTCCTAACAGAAATGAATATAATAATGAAATATAATAATGAATATCATTGATATAAACCATAACCTATTATCGTGAACTAATTATTTAGTACTTGATTAGTTTGTACTCGTCTGTCTGGATAATAATGCAAAAGTATAATTCTATATTACTAATAAAGCAATAAATCTTTTCCATGTTATTTCGTCCAGGGGCGTGCCATGGAAAAGACTTTCCTCGGCAAATGCTTTACCGTTAACTCCTTCAGTCATTTGTTTAAACAAATGGCGTACAAGTTGTCCATGGTTAAGAATTTCTCGAAGGACGAACTAAATTAATATTGTACGTGTAGTAATTTCTTTACAGTCGGAGAGTTTATGGACAAGTTTTCTGTCTGTTGCGAGAGAACTCTTTTCGTTACTCGGCGGTTTTTGTACCTGAACTGTCGAATGCCAAACGTTGTATAATTTTCAGAGGGTGAAAATCCCTTTTCGTTTTTATAATGGTATCATTCTCCGTGTAATTACTACTACGTACTTAATTAATACCATAAGGATAAACACAGGCGTTCAAGAGAGCAATTCCTGGGGGTGAATTGTCTATTATTATTTCTTTTTAAATTGACTATATTCTCAGTTTCGTTTTTCTATTGATCATTACTTTATTATTTTCTTCAGAAGTCTGACCTCTATTGCTTTCCGATGTGTTATAATGAGAGGAATCCGTGGTTTACTAATTATTTAAGGATTAATTAATTAAGATTTAATAGAAGATATTTCCTTCTGCCTGCTAAAATCAAGGTCATGAGCCCCGTCTCCTTTGTTTTAACTTGTGGAGTTCGGTTCAACTAAAACACTGTTTAAAGCGTTTCCCTTAACGAGGATAACTTGTCGACCCGATTCTATGTATCTAAACCCGACGGTTTTAATCGACTGTCTGTAAATTCCTCCCTGAATGGTTTCGAGTCATGGTAAAATAGATTTACTGATCTACGGGGAGGTAGTCGATATCGATACTAGTAGGTCCCAATGGTAACTGTCAGCGGGCCGTGTTTCTTTTAATTCCTTTTTGGCTCTCCAGGGGAGCGCTCAGGAGAGGGGTCAGAGACCGCCTTTCTCGACCTCCGCCTGTGAGGCCCGGATCTGTTTTACCCTGTTTCATCGGTATCGACTCGCTAAGGTAGGACACCGATTTTGGAAAGACTCTAGGCTACCTTGACACTGATTAAGCAGTAGGTAAAATAGATATTGTTAAATGAAGAATTTTTAGATCAGATTCCCCTTTTTACTTTCACAAAGAAGGTTTGGGCTCAACTGCTATTGAGGGTAAGGCAGAAAATAAACTATGCGTTACGCTGGACGTAACAATACCTATTTCCCAAAATATTTTTTTCAAAAAAAAAAAAGGTACGCCAAGTACTGAAAAATCCGATTTGCAAATATTGTCTAAAAAAAAATGAACAAAATTTTATAAGCCAAGCATAACAGGAAAATAAAGATTCTATATAACAAAAAATATATATTTTTTTTGCACAAGCATTGCTGAAAAAAATTAGCGTTCCAATGCTAGTGGTTTATTGTGACGCTTGCAAACACCGGAACGCCAATTTTTTACAGCAATTTTTGCAATTCCACTTGATGATTGCCGGTTATGTTGTTCGAGATCGCAAAGAAAAGTTATAATTGATATAAAATCACACGTATCTCGTAATTTTTCTTTTTTACTTCGCGTCGAGACACTAAACCACGATACGCAATACATAATTATTACTTTCGGAAACACTAAAAAAAATGTTCACGCCGCAAAAATACGTGCCGACGATAAGAACTCTCAGCTGAGTCGGCTGTGGCGACGAGCGCGCCACCGCTCGAATTTTTCTATGAACTTATCTAAACGTAGACGGCGTATAACATTGCCACCGACAACAGCTGACAGCTACGCCGGCTGTGGCGACGCGCGCGCCACCACGCAAATTTTTCGATGAACTGATGTAGACGCAGACATATATATACGGGACAGGACACTTTATAATCGTTTGGACCCTGTGAAATTCCCGACCTCGAGATCTCGAAATAGGCTAAACCAATTGAATGGTAACTAGGCTCTTTCGAAAGATTGACCCAAAATTACATTATAAAAGGGTCCATGAAAATTCGATTCGTTGTCTTATTGCGAATATATATCGATCGAAAGTTCAACGCACTATACACTTCCGGTATATTGGCGTAGGTTACTCTTAGTAGCGACACGCCTTGTACTGTTTTTTCAGTACTTGGCGTCGAAGCGCTACCGCGCTTCTTGATAATCATACTTGTATGTCTCAAGCGTGGAGACAGTTATATTTGGGGGATATAACTGCTGAGCAGTTTCTCGAGAAAACAGCGACGCGCAAAGGTCACGTGCGGCAAAGACTCCAGAGACTCGTCGACATTCCCGAAGAGAATCAAGATGCGGAGCTAGAAATGACAGACGCTCCACAGAATACTGCTGCTAGTAAGTAACATCGAAATTCTCATACCAATAGTCAAAGCGCAGTGTATTTTGCTCCTCAACGACGATAACATGTAAGAATTAAATGAATATTTTTTTTACTTTTTTGAAGGTGAAGATCCGGATTACGATCGCGAGATTTTCGAACTTCCGCGCGGCGGAGACGAACACAACATTGTGCAAGAAAATGACAGGGAATCGGTAGCTTCGGAAAGCAATGACGCAGAAACGGTGGCTTCAGTAAGAGACCACGAGGACATTGCAATCGGAGATGGGCTCCGATTAGATCCCTTCGATCCCGTAGTTGAAAGTGGTAATACACGGTTATACTTACGATGTAAAACGATATTAACAGATGGAACAATACACACTTACAAAAATTTGTGGCATTACAAATGGACCCGGTTGTCGAGATAAGAGAACAAGGTTTAGACGACAATGAGTCTAGCCGCTATAGCTGGTTGTTTCAAGCGCATCTTGTGCGTCCCCGGCCCACCATTAATATCGATGCTGGCGTGGAAGCAAGGGAAATAGTCGAAGCAAATTTGCCCGTGACAGTCGACGAAAACCACGAGGTAGTGGATCTGACCGAAGCAACTGACAGCGGTAAGAAACATATTATTGATATACAGTTGATAATTATTAATAAATCCATAATAAAATCCCTACTTACTTTAAACCACGTTTGCATATACAGCCGAAAAAGAGACCTTCTTTTATCCGTGATGGCTTCAAGCTCCTAAGCCAAGTGCCAGAAAAAAAAGAGACCTACAGATGCATATTAATTCCATTTCTTAGACACTGCGCCACGGAGTTTGTGCCATTGGTCCTCCACGCGCTATTGAGGTATCACAAATGTACCGGCGTTAATTTTTTAATAACAAAATTGAGGGTTTTTTTTAAAGAATTGAAATTTTTGAGAGGCATATGAAGGTTCATGGTCTAATGTAGTGAAGTAATGAAGGTTCATGGTCTAATGCTTGTTACGTTGTAAAAAAATGTTATATTTATCAAAGTTGAATCGTCGAAATAAAAATATGAAATAAACGAAAAGTTTCGATGAAATCTTGAAAAGCGACGTGGCTAAATACTCTCAGTACAACTGCATATAAATGTCTTTACTTATTGAGATTTTTTTAAACGCTCCAGATGTCGAAGAAATCGAACCAGAAGAAGTTCGAGTAATTAATAATCCCGCTCAAGAAAATCAAAGGAACGAAGTACCGCCGATCGAACAAAATAATGTTGGCGATCGACGCGACGGCGCGACCGATGAACAATCGCGACCTAGAGGTAAAGTAATAGTAAAGCTTATTGAGTGATTCTGTTTATTAATTAATTGATTACAGTATCTCGAAGCAAGAAAAAAAATCTTCGTAAGCAACGGAACCGCCAGATGAAGACTCAAAATATCGCTGCCGGAACGTTAGAAAACGCAAACCTTCCGCGACGAGGAAGAAAGCGCCGTCGTGCAAACAAGGAAAACAAACGAGGTAACAATACATATTTATTGCATATGCAAAATTGATTTACCCCCCAGCATTCACAACATTTAGAAATAGAAAAAAGTAGGATATAAAAGTCCATAAATTATGAAATCTTAAAAATAGTCGGGTAGCCAGAGTCGACAATCGAGCATTATACAAACGCTGCACGGAATTTTTTATTTTTACGAGGTGGTACTCAATATAGCTGTCAGTAAAAATTACCGTCGTCAATACTAATCAATTCGCATAATGAAAAGAAATGCTCGAACACTGTTGAACATTCGAACACGAATGATTCACGACCTGATAGATCGAGATTTATACGCGCAATTTTGTTTACGAGACAAACCGATATGAACACTCGATAAGCGGTTAGAAATCGGTACGCGAAAAAATTGTCTCGATGACAACAGTTGTTAACGAATATCGGTCTTTACATTATTTTTATTCTGCAAGACAGACAAAGTCGACGAATTGCCGTTTCACTAAGCCACACAGATATTTTTAAATTTGCGCCAATGTACTTTATGCAGCGAAGAGGAAAATTTACAGTCTTCGATACTAAGATATTCATATAAAGAAAAGAAATGCTCGAATACTGTAGAGATGATTCACGAGCTGATAGATCGAGATTCGGCTTTGATACGCGCTATTTCATTTACGAGACAAATCGATATGAACAATTGATAAGCGATTAGAAATCGGAGCGCAGGGAGTTTGTCTCGATGACAACAGTTATCTATGAATATCGATCTTTTCATTATTTTTATTCTGCAAGACAGACAAAGTCGACGAATTGCCGTTTCACTAAGCCACACAGATATTTTTAAATTTGCGCCAATGTACTTTATGCAGCGGAGAGGAAAATTTACAGAGTCTTCGATACTAAGATATTCATATAAAGAAAAGAAATGCTCGAATACTGTTCAGATGATTCACGAGCTGATAGATCGAGATTAGGCTTTGATACTCGCAATTTCATTTACGAGACAAATCGATATGTACAATTGATCAGCGGTTAGAAATCGGAGCGCAGGGAGTTTGTCTCGATGACAACAGTTATTTATGAATATCGGTCTATACATTATTTTTACTCTGCAAGATAGACAAAGTTGACGAATTACCATTATACAAAGGTACACAGATTATTTTAAATTTGCGCCAAAGTACTGTATGCAGCATTGAGGAAAAATTACAGAGTCTTCGATATTAATAAATTCGCATAATGAAAAGAAATGCTCGAACACTGTACGAATGATTTACGAGCTGATAGATCGAGATTAGGCATTTATACGCGCAATTACGTTTATGAGACTAACGCTTTTCGTTATTTGCCCCAATGTATTCTATGCAGCTGTGAGGAAAATTTATGGAGTCGTTGATATAAATTGGCTTAGTGTTAAAAAAGTCTTCGAGCGGTGTTTTAATGTCTCACGACCCGATAGATCAACATTAAGAATTTACATGCTCAATTCAATTTATTGGCACATTAATACAAATAATCGATACACATTTAGGTGTCGGAGCCAGCGCCGTGGTAAACTTAACAAATTCAACGCAATTATCAGAAAATAGCCATCTGATTTCTGATAGTTTAAAGCAATTTAAAAATATTTTTCTCATGTTGCATTGTTTAATCTGTAGGCTTTGGTGGTCTTCGCAGTATTTCAGTTTCATTTTCTAGACTTTGGTTTTTATTATGACTTTAAACTGAAACTTGTATTGCTGACTGAGATACATCAATTTTGCATCAATAATGTAATGTTACTAGTGTATGTTGTAGATGGAAGTACCGTAATTCTTTATTTTTGAGAAAGTGCCGCAAAAATGTGTCAATGGACAAGAAATAGGCAGAGATTTTTTTACATGTATTTATTCAATGAAAATTAATTTCACTGTGATCGAATAACAAAAAGCGTCCCTTAAGACGATAAATATTACATCATCATCAGAAGCTTATTTTCTATGTTACATGCACAATACAATTGAACTTCATTATATATTTTATTGCACGTACTGTTATTCACCGTTTATCTACTTTGAGATCGCACTTTCTACTGTAGAATATAACATTCAACACTAATCTAGTAACCGTTAAACAATTCATTAACGACTTTTGGTTCGTCAATCAAGTTTGGATTGGTCGTATGCATGCAATTATGCAGCCGAGAGCACGCGTCTTCTATTCTCTAGTAGATTGTGTGCTCTTGCCCGCGCTTTTCGAAGCGTGGATGCGGACAATTCTTTCCGAACTACGATTAACAATCGAAGATGTTTCCAGGATTTTATGGAAATTAATATCTTCAAAATTCGGCGAAAGTGTCATGTCCCGTCAAACGTAGATATTATTTTTAAATGCCGTATTATGATATTGTTACATCTCCGTAACGTCACCACGCAGCGCCTAGGCACAAGCAACCCTCATAGTACGCACGGAGGGTTCAAGCGTGGGCCTTGGGGCAGCAGCTAAGGGAAGGAGGATGTTTGGGCCTTGGCTATGCGTAAGAGATAAGAACGTTATCCCCATCCTTCCGGAAAAGTAGGAAGTGGAAGACGGGAAGTTCAGGGCCAATAGGTTACAAGAAAACTTGCCCTCTCCAACCCCTACGCTTAGACAAGGATAGTGTACATATTAGTATATAAGACCGAATTTTACACTTAAAAATCACTTCTTCTTGTAACATCCTTAATACTCTCTGGTTCGAGTTCAGTATTGTACAGCTCTTCCAGAATCACCACGAAATCTAGTAAAAGTAAGTTCAACGAAATCTTCGAATACTTATTGAGTTGCGCGGACCACCGCGAACTCCTCATCACATCCTTCGAACTCAAGAGTTGCGCGGACCACCGCGAACTCTTCATCAAATCCTTCTAACTCAGTGAGTTGCGCGGACCACCGCGAACTCGATAGTTCTATAAATTCAGCCGAAACTTTATTTCATAATAACACAATGCCTATCGGTAATTCACAGATAGTTTCTCTTAAGATGCAGTCGTGGTAGTCGTAAAATTCGACGGAACAAATATTCCGGTCTACCAGTTTATAGATAGCTGCTAAGAAGCATTGGTAATGCTTCCTTCGAATGTCGAGCAAAATTTAGTCAGATTAATAAGAACTAAAATCACGGGAGAAGCAAAAACATCGATTCAAGGGATGAAATTCGATAATCAAAAATCATTGACGAAACATTTGAAAGAATTATTTTCACCCGCGAGAACCGTAAATCAGGTACGACGCGAACTTGGAACTGTAATACAAAAGGATAATGGGGACGTGATAAGGTATATTAATCGGGTTCGAGAGATTGGTAATCACATCCTTGAAGCGTATAAATGTAATAATTCGGGTGAAGTAAGTGAAGATGAAAAAGCCTCTACTGAACAGGAGTGCATCGAACGTTTTCTCGACGGCCTTAAGCCTGAAATGCAATTAAAAATGAAAACGACGTATGCGACGTTGAACGAAGCCGGGACAGACGCGATAAAGATAGACCGCAAACAGAGAGCCATAGACGAGCTCCGAAAGCGGAGCGCGAGGTTAAGCCGGCGCCGCGCCGAGAGTCGGTAGGGACAATATCAAAGAGCGTTATAATCTGTCAAATTTCCAAACGCCAGGGGCACGAAGCGGACACATGTTGGTTCCGGAACCAAAATACCGAGAGCAATAAAGATAAACCTCCCGTTCCAAATAAACAGTCGCAGGTACAAACATAGAAAACCGACACACAGGAGAAATTCTGTCGATATTGCAAACGTAAGGGCCACGTAATCGAAGAATGTAGGAAACGGGAGTATAACAATAAACGAAAGGCCCCGGAAAACTCCAACAGTCTCCCAAACAACGGAGCGAACTCGGAGACTCAAAACAGACCAGCCCCGCGTAAGACACTGGTTGTAAACCAACCCTCATCGGGAGAAGAGTCCGAGTAGCTCATGTGAATTTACAGCGGCGTTGTCAACCCCCTACAATCGAGATAGAGTCCTTGAGCCTGTGTTCACCAATACCTTTATTAGTCGATACGGGGTCTGAGCCTAATCTCATCAAACAGAACTCGGTTAAACCAACGGTGATAATCGATCCAACAGATATTCTTGAGCTGTATGGAATTACGACGAATCCAGTTGATACCTTAGGGTCACTCATGGTGGATATCTTAGGATGTTCAGTTAAATTCTATGTGGTGAGAGAGTCTTTTCCGATCAAACAAGCCGGAATTTTGGGAAACGAGTTTTTCGAGAGGTACAAGGCGACGATAGATTACAGGGAACATTGTTTGTATTGGCGAGACAACCGCGTCGAATTCACGAGTCCAGAGACCGTTATCATCCAAGCTCGATCTGTTTCCTCTTTTTATGTCAGGGTGAAAAACAGCGAGTTAAGCGAAGGATATTTACCGCGTTTTAAAATCAGAGACGGTATTTATTTTGGAAAAGCGGTCGTTTCAAATCAACGGGGTATTGCATACACCCGGGTTTTCAATACACGAGAAGAAGAAATCGAACGCGAAGTTCCTACGGTCGTTTTACAGGAATTCGAGGAAAAGGAAAAAAATAAATCTAAATCTTCAAAATCATCTAAATCTACTAAATCCTCTGAATCTTCTAAATCTACGAACTTTTCTAAATCCTCTAAATCTACAAACTGTACTAAATCGGAAAAATCGTACGCATATTGTTTAAAAATCGGTACAATAACAGAAGAAAACAAAAATCGAATCCAGGCTGTAACTAAATTACTACGTCTCGATCACTTAAACAAAGACGAACGCGAAAGTATCGACGAATTACTTCGCGAAAGCGCGGATCAATTTCATCTCTCGGGAGATAAGCTGGGGGTAACAAATAAATTAGAGCACGGAATCGTCACCGTCGACGATCATCCGATAAATACTCGTCAATATCGTTATCCGCAAATTCACAAAGAAGAAATAACGCGACAGGTAAAAGATCTTTATGATAACGGAGTAATTCAAACCTCTGAATTTCCTTATAACAGTCCTGTATGGATTGTTCCAAAAAAAGCGGATTCTCACGGTAATAAACGTCCGCGTATGGTGCTGGATTTTCCAATGCTGAATGAAAAAACCATCGGAGATTCGTATCCTATGCCTAATATCACTGATATATTTGATCAACTCGGAGGTGCCAAGTATTTTTCAGTTTTCGATCTCGCCTCAGGGTTTCATCACATAAAGGTGAAACCCGAGGACGCTCATAAAACAGCTTTTTCAACTCCGTTCGGACATTATGAATTCTCTCGAATGCCGTTCGGATTGAAAAACGCTCCCGCAACTTTCCAAAGATTGATGGATCGCGTATTAAGCGGCCTACAGGGAACGGAACTTTTGGTTTATCTCGACGATATAGTTCTTTATGCATCATCTTTGCGGGAACATCAAATCAAGTACAGAAAACTTATTGATAGACTCAGGGATGCGAATTTAAAACTTCAGCCTGATAAGTGTGAATTTCTGCGAAAGGAATTCACGTATTTAGGGCATTTAATAACTGAAAACGGAATAAAACCCGAGCC
Organism: Cryptus viduatorius; assembly: GCA_964006125.1. Classification (NCBI taxonomy): domain Eukaryota; kingdom Metazoa; phylum Arthropoda; class Insecta; order Hymenoptera; family Ichneumonidae; genus Cryptus; species Cryptus viduatorius. The sequence goes on along the minus strand of OZ023222.1, from coordinate 19,612,065 downwards.
AAAGAAAATAGAGGCGGTAAAAAACTATCCAGTTCCTAGAAATGTCAAGGGAGTAAGAGAAACCATGGGGTTATTTAATTACTATAGGCGATTTATCGGAGGATTCGCGAAAATAGCCAAACCTTTGACAAATTTATTGAAAAAGGATATAAATTTCATTTGGGGAGAACGAGAAGAATAAGCTTTTCAAACATTAAAAGACATGCTATGTCAAAATCCAATTCTGCAGCATCCGGACTTTACTCGACCGTTCATAATAACTACGGATGCATCCGGTTACGCAATCGGCGCAATTCTATCGCAAGGAGAAATCGGAAAAGATTTACCGGTCTCTTATATTTCTCGAGCTCTAAATGATGCTGAAAAACGATATTCGACTTACGAAAAGGAAGCTTTAGCAATAGTTTACGCGGTTAAACAATTTCATCCATACATTTATGGCCGTAAATTCACTGTTGTGACAGATCACAAACCGTTAGTTTGGTTTGAAACGTCACAAGATCCAGCTTCACGGGTATCAAAATGGCAATTACAATTAGCTTTGCACGAGTTCGATGTCGTTTATAAAGCCGGTAAAATGAACGTCAATGCGGACGCTCTCTCACGGAATCCCGTAGACTCAAAAGAAGTTCATTTAGTTCAAGAAAGCGAAGAACGGAAGAAAAGTATAATCATAAGTCAAGCGATGGTTCATCAAATAAATGAGCCACAAGAATCTGGTGAACCACCGTTAAGAAGAAGTCAACGAAATAGGCAAAAGCCTCAGGGGCTTATTGACGAAAACACAAAACAAAAAGAAAGAATCGAGGAACAGGTACAGGTTAGAAGAAAAACTCGCAGATCTAAAAAGTCTATGATGGAAAAAGCTGACGAAATTCGAAATCAATCCAGCGATTCTGAGACTTCAGACAGCGATAGCGAAGTCGAAGAAGAAAAAGAACAAAATAACGACGATAAAAACAAACTCGAAAGAACAAACAACGAAGAAGAAAAACGTGAAGAAACAGAGACACAAAATCAATATGCGCAAAATTTAATCGAGTCCAGGGTGATCCCTCTTTATGAGAAAAGATAATTATGCTTATTTTGTCTACGTTTCGGGCGAACCATGTGATATAGGTTCAAAACAACTTCAAGCTTGAGACGATTTGCCGAAATTCAGGGATTTACAGGCAGGTAAAGCACAAATAAAGGAACACGGAAATAAAATTCATATAGCGTTACCAATACGACGACTCGCCGAAGGTTTAACGGTTGTCGAGACAGATATGAGAGAATCTTTACTTAGTCTCGGCGAGATAATAAATAATTCGAAATTAAAAACTGTTAGCATCGCTAAAACACCTGAGGTAGAGATGGTAGAATGGAAAAAGATTAGAAATTATTTGTGTGCTTTAGCTCAGTCAGTAACAGCAAAAATGTTGATCTGTACTAGAGTGATTCAATACATTGGACCCTCTAGGCAGATCAAAATTATAAAAGAAATCCATTGTTCAACTCTCAGAGGCCATAAAGGAGGCTAAAAAAGGACATTCAAGCCTTCGTACGGAACTGTCTAGGGTGTCAGCTGAAGAAATTAGTCCGGGTTAAACATAAAAATCCGATGACAATTACGGATACTCCTGATTCGGCTTTTGAAAAAGTAGCTATGGATATTGTAGGGCCTTTAGCCAAAACGAAGGAGAATAACATTTATATTCTAACAATTCAAGACCAATTGACGAAATATTCGTTAGCTATTCCTTTGCCAAATGGAACAGCGAACACAATAAGCAATGCTTTGGTGAAACGATTTATTTGCACTTTCGGAGCACCAAGATCAGTTTTAACCGATCAAGGTAGTAATTTCCTTAGTAAAGTTTTAAAGGATTTGGCAAAACGTTTTAAAATTAAACAGTATAAAACCACTGATTTCCATCCACAATCTAACGGTTCAATCGAACGTTCTCACCACGTATTGGGAGAATATTTAAAACAGTTCTCAAATCAAGACGAAGAGTGGGACCTATGGCTTGAATTGGCCAGCTTTTCGTACAACACAAGTACTCATGAGGGTACTAGACACACTCCATTCGAACTGGGATTTGGTAAACTCGCAAGACTTCCTTCGAGTGAAGTAATACTTGATGAAGAAGAACTAACTTACGACGAATATCTTGTAAAACTAGTAACACGGCTACACGAGCTTCAAGCTCCGGCACGTGAAAATTTAATCAGCGCAAAGAAGGAGTCAAAAGAAATTTATGATAAGAAAATCAATCTCAAACCCGTAAGGTCGGTGACTTCGTTTTTCTCTTGAAAGGTCCGAAACCGGGCAAATTAGACGATCACTACACCGGTCCACGAGGTGTTAGAGATATTATCGAAAGGAAATGTAAAAATTAAGAAAAAACCTCGTATTGTAAATATAAATAGACTAAAATTCTCATATATATCAGTTTAGTCACCGGGGTAGTAGTTATAATACAGTTTATTTATTTTATTTTTCAGAATATAAAAAAAGGGGAAAATAAAATATTTAAATATTTTATCATCATGTACAAAAAGATGTTGACAATCACGTTATTGTTATGGGCGATAACGGGTACAATGGCTATCATCGGGTACGATTGCGGATCATCAAATTTAAATATAAGAACCATATAATTAATTGACGTAGGAGATTGTGATATAAAAAAGCCAGAAGTAATAGCAAGTCCAGTGTACATACAACTACTACAATTAAACGAATTCGTAGACACCAAAGTTATACAATGCAAAGTCGACATTCATCGAGCAATTTTCCACTGTAGAATGAGTTCACATGTCTCAGTTGTAGCACATGGGCAATTAGAATATTTAGCTGAAGTATCTTGTGACGCTTGCGCGGATCAGTATTCAGACACTTATGGTAGCTGGGATGATGTAGTAGTACAGGGATCTGTAAAAATAACTCTCGTACAGTATCAAGCAACAGTTAATTTAAATACGAATCGAATTAATCTTAAGTCCGGAATGACGTGCCTATTAACGAGCCAAAGCTGTATTGACCTTGAGGGTGCACAAACTTTTTGGAATTCGCTACCAGTTGATAACTGTAAATTCAATCGGTATGATGTACTCTATGAAGGCATGGCAAAGAAAATTAAGGATATAGGACATAGCTACCCTCAAACAGTCTATACGCTTTCAACTCAGGATATTACGTTTGCTTTAACCAGAAAATCAGAACAATTGCTTTGTGGCTACACGTTAATACGCACAGAACATCCAAAATTATTGATATTTGAAACCGGAAGGGGAGAGACATTCGCAAAGCCCAATTCAATCGCTGTAGGAAATGTAGATATTTTTGCGTACGTAAATTTAAAGTTTGTATTCGTGGAAAAACATATTCGTAGTCAAATCAATTAATTATATCTTGACGTGTTGACTCAACGATGCAATCTGGAACAACAAGTATTGAAAAACGCCCTCATCATCGCAACTCAATCCCCGGATGAGTTCGCTTTTCATCTCATGAAGGGACCTGGATTCATGGCAGTGATCGCTGGTGAAGTCGTTCACATCGTTAAATGCATTCCGGTAGAAGTCAAAGTACGAAGAACTCAAAATTGTTATCACCAACTTCCAGTTTCAAGGGGCAATGAAAGTTTATTCTTGTCTCCTCGCACACACATCATCATGCAAATTGGCACAGAGATGACGTGCGATCCATTATTACCATCGGAATATCTTCTCGGAGACGCTTGGTATAAATTACTACCAGGACCAGTTCAAAGTATGCCACCGACCATAATCAAACCA